>JAQPPZ010003109.1:0-2400000 GCA_028583015.1 Wollemia nobilis | reverse complement strand
GTTGTCCTTTCCCTTTTTGTATGTAATTTTGTAATCATAGCCAAGTAGTTTTGTAACCCACTTTTGTTGTTCTAGGGTATTAGTACGTTGTTCCAAGAAGTATTTTAAGCTATGATGGTCAGTGCATATAATGAAATATTGTCCAATAAGATAAGGTCTCCAATTTTGAATAGCATGAACAATTGCCAACATTTCTTTTTCATAGGTAGAACGGGCTAGATTATTTTTAGAAAATGCCTGGCTTGTAAAAGCTAGAGGTCTTTTTGCATGAGTACCACTCCTATTCCTACCCCCGAGGCATCACTTTCAATGATGAATGATTTAGAAAAGCTAGGCATGGCTAAGACAAGAGTGGTACACATGGTATTTTTCAATGTAGTGAAGGCTTCATCCGCTTGAGATGACCACTTGAAGGCATTTTTCTTAAGCAATGTTGTTAGAGGACCTGCAATTTTCCATAATTTTTGACAAATCTTCGATAATATCCCGTTAGCCAAGAAACCCTCGTAGACCTTTTAAGGTTTTTGGAATAGGCCAACTTTTCACATCCTCAATTTTGCGAGGATCTACCTTAACTCCTTCTTTAGAGACAATGTGTCCTAAGTATTTGATTTCTTGCTTTCCAAAGGAACACTTTGATTTCTTTGCATAGAGTTGATTTTCCTTCAATATTTTCAATGCTTGGCTAATATGGTTCAAATGATCTTCCCATGTTTTGTTGTAAATTAGGATGTCATCAAAGAAAACTAAGATAAATTTGCGAAGGAAAGGGTGGAATACCTTGTTCATTAAACTTTGAAAAGTGGAAGGAGTGTTGGTAAGGCCAAATGGCATCACCAAGAATTCATAGTGCCCTTCATGAGTGTGAAAGGCGGTCTTTGGAATGTCCTTTTTGTTAACTCTGATTTGGTGATAGCCCGATCGTAAGTCTAGTTTGGAAAAATAGGCAGCCCTCGTGTAGTTCATCTAGTAGCTCATCTATGACTGGAATAGGAAATTTATCCTTGATGGTCATTTTGTTAAGTGCTCTAAAATAGACACATAAACACCATGACCCATCCTTCTTCCTCACTAATATAACTGGAGAGGAGTAGGGACTTCTGCTAGGTCTAATGACCCCTACTTTAAGAAGCTCTTGTACTAGCTTCTCTATCTCAATATTTTGCATATATGGATAATGATAAGGCCTAATATTAGGGGGTGGATATCCTGGAAGTAGTTGAATAGAGTGATCATGACTTCATTGTGGAGGCAGTCCTTTTGGTTCATTGAATACTTCTTTATGGTGTTCTAAAATCTTCTATAACTTTGGCGCCTCCTGTTCTTCATGAGTGGGTTGGATTGAAAATAATTGTGCTACCATTCCTTTGCTTCCTTTATGGATAATTTTCTCCATTCTATGAGAACTTATGATTTGTGAGGGTCCATATTTTAATCCCTTGATAGTATAAGTTTGATTCTTCTCTATGAACTTCATCCATAATTCATCAAATTCCCATTGAACTATGCCCAATATTTGTAGCCATTGTACTCCTAGTACGATATCACAACCTCCTAGGGGTAGTACATACATGTCTCCTTTCATGTTATAATCTCCCATAGTTTAATACTTCGGCATTTACCTTTACAAGTAATTTTTCCTCTATTTTCGATCATCACTTCGAAATTATTACAAGGATATATAAAATAATTAGCTTGTTTATTCACCCTTGGATCAATAAAATTATGCATGCTACCTAAGTCTAGGAGCACAATAAGATTTTGTTTCTTAAAATTCCCTTTTACCCTCATTTTTTATGGAGCAAAAAATCCTACCAAGGCGTTGAAGGATACCTTAGGTGTATCTTCCTCTTCACTTTTTGGTGTGTTGGATATTACTTCTACTGCTATCTCAGTTTCTTCTTTGAAGGAATTTCCACAGTCCATAGCATCCAAAATATACAACTTCCGTGAGGCGCATTTATGATTTTGATCAAATTTTTCATCACAGTGGTAGCAAAGACCTTTAGCTTTCCGTTCCTTCATTTCTTCGAAACTAAGGCATTTAATTGGTAGGGTTGGGTTGATTTTGGGAATTGTGTATGAATTTTGTACCCTCCCATTTTGCATGATTTTGGGGTTAGTGTAACTATTTGATGATTTCCCCATGGGTGGTTTCCCCAATCGGCATTGTGCCCTGATTTTATCCTCCACTAGTTTCACCAATCCTATGGTCTCCATCATATTTGTGGGTCTATACATTTGTACCTCTATTCGTATTTCTTCCTTTAATCCACTGATGAAACAATCTTGAAAGAAGGAAGCATCTAACTGAGTTGTCTAATTTACCAATCTTTCAAATTTAGCTTGATATTCTTTTACCGAAGTGGTTTGGCATAATTAGTACTACTAGGTTTTTTGTAAATGTGAACCAAGTAGGAATAATGTGAGAGCTCCTCTGAAATTTTCAAAAGCTCTAGGTCCAAATAGTACTAATAGGTTTTCTGTAAAGGTGAACCAAGTAGGAGTTTCGTTGGTTTTTTTGAACCATTGGTACCATTGGATGGCTTCATTCTCTAAGTGAAAGGATGCAATATGCACCTTTTGTCTTTCAGGAATTTGATTTAACGAGAAATATTGCTCTGCTCGATAAATCCAGTTTGTAGGATCACCACCTTCAAATTTTGGAAATTCTAACTTGGTAGTTCTAGGGAGGATGGATGTTTGTGGCCCTCCCAATGGTGTTCGGGGTGGCGATCCTCCGCTATTTTGATTTGTTTGCACTATTGCAAGATTTTGGCTGACAAATTCTAGTTTTAAGTTTAATGCGAGTATTGTTTCCTGAAGTTCATGCATCTTAGCTACATTCTCCTCGTTGCCTTGGCAAATTTCTTGGAGAAGTTTATCCATAGTGATATCTTGCTATCGTCATCCGTCAACCATGTGAATCTTTTGTGGTTCAACTTGGAAGAATTTATCGCCAAAATATTGAGACAAGTTTGAAAAAGTTGTTTAGCAACTTTTGCAAAAAGTTGCTTTGGCAATTTTGGTAAAAATTTGTTTTTAATATTGCACAATTGGGTTGCAAAAAGTTGTCAATTTTTTTTTTTTTTGCAATATTTGAGCAAAAAAATTGTCAACCTCTTTTTTATCAAAATTTGGTGGGCTAATTGCCCTAACAACATTTTATAATTTATTCTTTGTATTTAATTTGATAGTAGCAGAGAGCAGTATTTAATTCAATAGTAGCAAAGTATGATATGGTCGATGGTAGTAGCACGTGGTACTAGGTAGAAGGTGGTAGCAGTAGGGCATGACGTTTGAGGTAGAGTGGGGGTGGAAGGGCGGAGCGAGGAGTAGCAGAGTATGATATGGTTAGCGGTAGTAGCATGTGGTATGAGGCAAGAGGTGGCAGTGGTAGGGCACAATGTTCGAGGCAAAGTGAGGGGGGAAGGGCAGAGCAAGGAGAGAGTGGAGCAAGGAGCAGAATGAAGAGAGGGCTGAGCGGGGCGTCGATGGCGGAGCATAATTAAATAGTATCTTTGACTTTGATGAAATCGAAGAGAGAAAACTTGCCACTTGTCATAGTTTAGGGTTGCACAAAGGTTTGTTCAAGTGAGAGGGCATGACCAAAGTCACGCTTCAATAAACCTTTCACATGCTTGGTACCCACGATGTGGGATAATTCGTTGTGATTTTCCTACGCTTCACATTAACGATGATCCGATCGATATTTTTTTCTTTTTCAATGGCCAAAAAACTTTAAAACCTTATATTAAATGTTTAATTCTTATAATTTATCTTCATTTTCCTATTAGTTCCATCGAAAACATCACAAAAAAAAAATTGATTGATTTTCTTCTCCGTTTGTCAATTTTTTGAGGCTTGAATCTCACTGTTACTGCCTGTGGAAGATTTATCTATTTTTTGGTATGGATTTTTATTGAAATTAGGAGCTTAGGGTTAGAAACCAAAGGAGTCGAAAATAATATTCATTAATCATTAACTTAAAACAATAGGTTACAAGGTTTAAATAAAGATAAAATAAACCATAAGCCTAACTTAGGGGAAGAGAATAGGGAGAAAGAAAATAGGGAGGAAAAGAGGAAAGGAAATTGAAATTGAACTCTCTTTACCACCCATGCCATCCAAACTCCGTCGTCCACAAGGTAAAAAGGTAAGGTCCAAAACTTACCATGGTAAAACACTTTTTACCACCCGTAATTTCCAACATTCTCCCCCTTAAAGTTGAGAGGACTAACTATACAGTCTCTCAGCTTTATAAATTGAGCTTTATTCATTGCTTTGGTGAATATGTCAGCAATGTTATCCAAAGTGTTACAATATTTAAGCTCAACAATCTTTTGTTCCACCATATCTCGTATGAAGTGATACTTCATATCAAAATGTTTTGATCTTTTGTGGTTGATAGGATTATATGCCAATTGAATGGCACTAATATTATCACAATTCATTTTTGTTAGACCACTTTGAATTTCACCAATCTCTTCAAGGATTTTTCTCAACCAGAGGACTTGAGTACTAGCATGTGTAATGGTGATATGCTCTGCTTCAATAGATGATAATGCTACAATAGATTGTTTCTTGAAACTCCAAGTTATTAGTCCTGAACCTAGACTAAAACAGTTCCCTGATGTAGATTTTCTGTCATCTATATTGCTGCCCCAATCACTGTCACTAAAACCAACTAAATTCACTGAGTTACATTTGTGGTAATGGATTCCAAAATCCAATGTACCTTTTACATATCGTAAAATTCTTTTTGTTGCTTGAAGTTGCAGCTCAGATGGACTTGCCATAAACCTTGAAACTAGAGAAACGGACGATATTATATATCGGGCCTTGTGTTGGTAAGAAACATCAGACTCCCAACCATGCTCCTGAAAGTGGTCATGTCAACCTTTGGTGCTCCATCATCTTTGCTCAGTTGGATTCCATGTCTTGTTGGAGTTGCAAGTGATTTGCACTGCTCCATGGCAAATTTTTTTATCATGTCTTGAGCATACTTATGTTGACATATGAAGATCCCTTTCTCTGATTGGTGTACTTCCATGCCTAGGAAGTATCGCATTAACCCGAGATCTTTCATCTCAAACTGATTCATCATGGAGTTTTTGAACTCCATATTCATTTTATTATTACTACCCATAAATATGAGATCATCCACATATAAACAAACTATGAGGATGTCTGTTCCATTCTTGAGGTAGTACAAAGTTGGTTCACTTTTGCTTTTAGTGAATCCAAACTCATTAAAATAGCCATCAATGCGTGAGTACCAAGCTCTTGGTGCTTGCTTGAGACCATAAAGTGTTTTTTTCAATTTATAAACAAGGTTCTCTTTTCCTTGTTCTTGGAAACCTTGAGGTTGTTGAACATACACCTTTTCTGTTAAGTATCCATTTAAAAATGTACTTTTAACATCCATGTGTTGTATTGCCCATCCTTTGTGAGCAGCTAAGGAAAGAATTGTTCTAATTGTCTCCTGTCTTGCTACAGGAGCAAAGGTTTCCTCATAGTCAATACCATATTTTTGAGTAAAACCTTTTGCAACTAGTCTTGCCTTATGTCTCTCAATGCTTCCATCAGCATTGAACTTGGTCTTATAGACCCATTTACAACCAACACATTTTTTACCTTTGGGAAGCTTCACAAGCTCCCAAGTATCATTCTTGTTTAAAGAGGATATCTCCTCTTTCATGGCATTTTGCCATACATTTTCTGTACATGCCTTTTCATAGCTAGATGGTTCTAGCTATGCAGTAGCCAATAAAGCATAATTGACTACATCTCCCTTTGGTTCGTGAGATTCATCATCTCCGAACATGACTTCTAGTGTATCTTCGTTGGAAATTCCTATCCAAAATTTGAGAAGATGGATGACTTTTTAGTGTTCTCTTTCCTTTATTGGTCTCTTTCCTTTGATAATATGGATCAATATCCATAGGACTTGAAGCACTAACAGATCTCTGAAATCTTTTTGGAGAATTTGGGGGAGCCTTCAAAGGAGTTCTGCTTGGACTTGGAGTACCACTGGATGTACTCGAAGAAGATTCCTTATGAGGACTTTGTGGTGGGGTACCACTACTATTATTTGGTTGTAATTGTGAGGAACTTTCAGAATTAGATCCTACATCAACAAATTTTTGGTGACCCCATTCTCCCCCTTCATAAAAAATTACATCCCTTGAGATTATTATTTTATGGGTCTTGGCATTGTAAAGTTTGTATCCTTTTGTGGATTCATAGTACCCTACAAATATACAGGCTTGACTCTTGGGATCAAGCTTCTTTCTTTTCTCTTCTGTAATATGTGCATAGGCTAAAGAACCAAAGACTCTAAAATTCTTTACATTTGGCTTCTTGTCGTACCATCCTTCATAAGGAGTGATACCATCTAAACTAGAAGTTGGACTTCTATTTATAATATATGCACTTGTTCGAACTGCATCTACCCAATATGTGTTTATAAGATGCTTAGTTTGAAGCATTGTTCTTGCCATCTCAACAAGGGTACGATTTTTTCTCTTTGCCACACCGTTCTGTTATGGAGTATAGGTAGTGGTGAACTGCCTTTTAATCCCATTTTCTTTACAATAGTGCAAGAATTCATTGGAGGAGTACTCACCTCCTCTATCTGTCCGAAGACATTTTACATAGTAGTCACTTTGTTTGTCTACATTATTTCTAAAATCTATGAAGCAATCAAATGCTTCATCTTTATGTTTCAAAAAATAAATCCAGCACATTCTAAAAAATCATCAATAAAAGTAAGAAAATATGAATTGTTTCCTAGACTTTTAGTTTGCATAGGACCACAGATGTCTGAATGCACTAGCTGAAGAGGATAACTAGCTCTCCAGGCTTGTCCTTTTGGAAACTTCGATCTTGAGTTCTTTCCCAAAGCACATCCTTCGCACACTTTCTTATGATCTCGAATTTTTGGAAGTCCTGTCACCATAGCTTGAGAAGTTAACAATTTCAAGCTAGTGGAATTAAGGTGACCATATCGCAAGTGCCACAATACACTTGGATTTGAAATAGAAACATTCACAAGTTTTCCTCCCCCTGGCTCACCAAATTTCAAAGGGAATAACCTATTTTTGGACATAGGTACTTGTATAATGACTCTATTACAATTTTTTTTATCAAGTATTATACATCTGCCTTCATCAAAAACAAGTTTGTAATTCTTCTCCATCATTTGCCCAACATTTAACAGATTGTGTTGGAGCTTTGGAGTGAAATAAATGTCATTCAATTTTTTAAGGCCTTCTTTTGTTGGAACTTCCATGGCTCCAATGCTTTCTACTTGTAATGTTTTATCATCCCCTAACTTAATATGGGATTTATAATTTGAATCTAAAGTAGCAAAGAGTTCTTCTTTACCACTCATATGATTGGAGCAACCAGTATCCAAAATCCATGTATCATCTAGATTTTGATCCGATTGTCCATAAGAAAGAAAAATATTAGATGGGTCTTCTTCTTCTCCATAGAAGGAACCATACTGACTGCTTTGTCCTTGTGAAGTTTTCGACCAGTAGTCGCGAGCGAAGTGTCCTGGTTTGCCATAATTGAAGCAAGCTATTTTGGACTTGGTACTTCCTCATCCTTGATTTCCACCATGACCTGAATTGCCGCCTTGATTCTGGTTGCCTCCTCTATTTTGATTACCTCCTCTATTTTGATTACCTCCTTTGTAGGATTTAACTCCTCTTGAGTTGCCTCTGTCTCTGCCTCTTTGTTGTTGTCCTCTGCCTCTACCTCTTCATTGTCCTCACCCTACGGCTTCATTAAAAGTGAAGGCATTTTCTTCACCTCCATAGCTTGTTGAAGGTGCCCCTTGTAACCTCTCCTCATGAGAGGTTAATGATCCTATTAATTTATCAAATGTGAGAGTAGCAAGGTCTTTTTATTCTTCAATTATGATTGCTATGTGATTCCACTTAGGAAGAAGTGTTCTCAACACTTTCTTCACCACTATTTCAAGTTTTGTTTCATCACCCAAGGTTTGCATCATATCGACTACGCCTTTGACTCGCACGCAGTAATATTTGACTCTTTCATTTTCTCTCATTCTGAGATTTTCAAAATCTCTCTTCAGTGTTTGAAGCCTGACTTGCTTCACTTTATCATTTCCTTGAAAACCTTCTTGCAAGGCCTTTCATGCATCTTTAGTGGTTATGCTAGATGCAATCCTAGAAAAGATACTTTTAACTAATGCCGCTTGAAGTAGGGATAGGGCAGAAGAATTATTCTTTTGGGCTTCTTTTAGGGTTTTCTTGTCAGCTGCACTCAAAGTAGTCCAATCCGTTGGAGCTATGTAGCCTTCTTCTACTATGTCCCATAAGCCTTTTCCAATGAGTAATGTCCTCATTTTTATGGACCAGTACTCATAATCATCCCCATAAAATTTAGGGATAGGTAGATTGTAGTTTGATGTCATTACAATCAAGAACAAAAACTACTTTTATTGTGCAATTACAAGAAAATAAATGAAATTACAAAGATCAAGCCTTGATTGATTTACCCATTCAAAAATAGCTTATTCTTCTCGATGAGACTTTACTATTTTTGGATTCACAAAATTGTCAGCAACTTCTTCCTCATCGTCACTGATCAAGATGATTTCTGGTGATGCGGGTTCAAGGATTTCTACGAAATTACTATAATGAGTATATTTCGATTCTTCTGGAGCAATTGGGATTGATTCAGATTGTTCAAATCTACTTCCAAAAGAATTATCTTTTGAGTCTGCTTCGTAGCCTAAATCAGGATTCCTCTGATGTGATATTACTACATTTTGTAACTAAGAAAATACAGTATTTAGGCCAAGCGTACGCACATGTTCATCAAAGTTTTCGGCGTTCGTTCTTAGTAACAAATTACAGAGAGCATGATAACATCCATTCGACCTTATCATATAGCTACCCTATAGAAAATTTCTTTGAAATTTTCTTTTTACAACTTATTTCCTCTTAGGAAATATCTTTAAAAAACTTTCTCTAAATTTTCACCTTTCAAAGCGTGAAATTTTTTTACATATATTTCCTCTTAGGAAATAATTTTATCACAAATTTGATAAATAAAAACCCCTTTTAAAATAAAATTTTAATGTATTAAAATATTAATTTTAAGTATATTTTAATAATAAAGTTAATTTGATAAAAAATAAAATTAATTTTTATATCAAAAAAACTTTAATTTATCAAAAAATAAACTTAAAAAAAACTTTAATATATAAAAATTTATATATTTTTTTTAAGATGTTAAGGTTTTCTTTTTAAAAAAAAATTAATACTCCCGTGGGGATTCGATCCCGCATCTTCACGGGAGAGAGCACCCTAGCTAGTGCTCAAATGCCAGTCGGCCCTTGTGGCTGATCAGAAGGCCACAGGGAGGTACTATGTATTCGAAGCGCCCGACGCTTCGATTTTTATAAAAAAATCATGGGACTTTAGTCCCACATCCACAGTGTAGATGATGCTTTGAGGGTTTAAAAACCCTTGGGCGCAGGTATGTTCTCAATTGCCTATGGGAAATCGGGACCGCATTTTGCCTCCTGTGCATCGTCCATCCGCCACTTGTCCTACGTCGTCCGTCTGCCTCATGTCCATTCTACCATGTGTCCTCCTCTAGTTTGCTCCTTGATTTACGTGCCTCCAGGGTCACCTCGATTCATGAGCTACAAGCTAAGCTGACCTCCTCAAGATCTGTGCTTGCCTCAGTTCATGTGATGCGAGCTGACCTCCTCCTCAAGATCCATGCCTCATCTGTGCAACACCTTCTAGCCTCGCTTCCAATCTACTCTGATACCAAATATTGAAATTAGGAGCTTAGGGTTAGAAACCAAAGGATTCGGAAATAATATTCATTAATCATTAACTTAAAACAATAGGTTACAAGGTTTAAATAAAGATAAAATAAACCATAAGCCTAACTTAGGGGAAGAGAATAGGGAGAAAGAAAATAGGGAGGAAAAGAGGAAAGGAAATTGAAATTGAACTCTCTGCCGCCCATGTCATCCAAACTCCATCGTCCACAAGGTAAAAAGGTAAGGTCCAAAACTTACCGTGGTAAAACACTTTTTACCACCCGTAATTTCCAACAATTTTTAGCTATTTACTTGATCAAATTTTGGTGTCTGCCTTCTACAAGACGTACCCGATAGTGTTCCTCTTCACTGTATTTTCTTCTTTTCGTTGACCAGTTTCACTTGGATCGAAGGTGGCATTCGAGGTATTTTGTGGGTGTTGTGTCCAGTGAAAAGAAATAAGGGGTGTGAACAACGAGAAGTCACTATAATTATTTTGGCGTTCGTTGGTGATAACTATTTGGTTGACGAGACGAAAAAATGAGTGGTATATGGTGTTAGCAGGCAAGACTGTGAATGTTTTTAGTACTTTATACTTTTATGATGGTATAATGTAGATGCAAGGATGTGATAGGGCTCAGGAAGTAACCACTCTGATACCAGATGCAAGGATTCAACTTATACCTACAAGAATTTTAATTAAATAACTTGGATAACAATGGAACAGGGATCACTTTGAAAAGAATCGCAGTTAAATATATAAGAGACCACTCAATGGTAAGTAAAATGTATATGTTCGATGATGATAAATTGTGAGTCTTTGAATGGGTTAATATACCCATTCAAAGGTTGTGAATGGGCAAAGGGTATGACCCTTTGCAACAATAATTAATTATAAATTAGAATTAAACTTTATGTGAAGGTCGAAAGACCTACTTTAGACTTATTACTTCAATACTACAAGAAGCAAAATATCTCGCAAAGTAGAATGGATCCAATTATCAAACTAGAAGAAGACAAAATAGATGCTTTCAATAGAATGATCCAGGATACTCAAAAATAATTTAGGTCTTTAACAAGAAATCTAGAGGAAATATCTTTGCATAAGGAGACATAGTATTATACTAAGACCCAAAGAAAGACAAATTAGGATAAAAATGTTGTTAGCGTCACTATATTGGTTATTTCATTATTTAGGCTATTGTTATATTATTGTAACAATGTCTATTCTCGCCAAGTTAGTTTCATCTTCATCGGACTATTCTAGGGCATCAATGTATTATTTAATCAACTAGCTATCAATACAATGTGGTTCATTCGCTCTACATGGTATCAAAGCTACTATATTCGAGGCTCTCATAGCCTCGTGGTTTGGGTCGATTAACGTAGGTAGCGATCTGCTAGATCTAGACTACTCTGAGTCTGACCAGTGCAGGAACTCCCTCTCGGACTGTGGACTAGCAGCCAAATCTGGACCACTGGCCAACCCCTGACGACACGAGACAAGACTGACATGAACTCAGACCGGACGAGTGGCGGGGACTGACAGACGGATCTGTGTCAGACTACAAATTTGACACAACTAACCGGATTTGGACTGCAAGAAGGGTGGAGGGATGGATCTATGTCAGACTACAAATCTGACACAGTTGACCAGACTCGGACTCAACAGACGACAAACATGAAGGACCTGTCATAGACAGTGACGAAAGGACCATTAACACATGGAATTTTGTGACACATGGGAGACAGAAGTGCTTGAAGGGGCAAAACATTTGGCTTGGGGTTGACTACCTGAAGGTAGTCTATACACAATGTGTGTTTATTTTTAAACATATGCAAGCCTCCCTGCGATGCTCATGTGGGATAATCATCCCCAAGCATAAACTGCTCATCCACGGTGTCGTCGAACACCACTACAACTACCTATCTCAAGTCCTCTCGACGATGAAGCCTGCAATTTCTTTTTTTTAGTGTCTAAAGACTCCCTACACTGAAGATATTGAAGGCCATATCCAATCGTCATAAACGCGACATGATAGAGTTTTTTTTTCTCTATTCTGTGTTGAAGAATTCTTCGACAATCCTTTTTATGCACCTGTTATTTGCAGCCAACAGGAGGCAGAGTGACACCACTTTGGAGGAGAGTCGTGCCGCCATTAGGAGGACGTGCAGTGGTGACTGCGCTGAGTAGCGGTAGCGCCGCTAGGTGGACCAGGAGCGGTGCCGCCACTCGTTGGCAGTCAATCGGGGCTACCCGATTGTTAAATAGGAGGTTGTCTCCTATTTTTATCATCGGCCATCATAGCCAGTGTGGTAGGCCATCCACTGTGATTGTAATTTTTTTTTAAATGATGCAAAGAAGACTGCCAAGTCCTTTGCAAAATCATCAATAGAAGACTGTCGTCGGAGGAGATTGCGGTTTGTGAAGAATTCTTAGACGCGTCATTGTTGTTTTCTATGGGAGGTGCATCGTAAACCACCTCCA
Source organism: Wollemia nobilis (assembly GCA_028583015.1). NCBI lineage: Eukaryota > Viridiplantae > Streptophyta > Pinopsida > Araucariales > Araucariaceae > Wollemia > Wollemia nobilis. The sequence goes on along the minus strand of JAQPPZ010003109.1, from coordinate 2,387,695 downwards.
TTATGATAGGTGGAGCATCGTGAGAGAAGTGTGACCCGATCTGAAGGAGCCACCTAAATTTAAAGGCATCTCCAGAAGTGCAGTAAAATTTGTTGCTGCCAAGGATATCATAGACGAAGGAGATCTGCTTTAGTGACGGTCTTGATGAAGAAATAGATGACTCATGCAACACATTCCCAGGCTAGATTGACAGCATTTGCAATCAAATTTTCTCCACAGACGCATCGTCGAGGAAACGCCACTGCTGGCAATCGAAATTTGCTGTAGAAGATTTTTTTCTTCTATACATTGTGGTCCGCTCGGTGGTAGCAGCACCGTGGAAGAGTCACTTGGAGGTAGCCGCTCGATGGTAGCAGCACTATGGAATAGTCACTCGAAGGTAGCTGCTCGGGCGTGGCTCTTTGGCAAATAGGGAATCTTCCCCTTTGATTACCACCGACAGTGGTAGCCGGGGTGGTAAGCTGCCTGTTGCTAAGGCGTATGACAAAGGAAGAGGTCGGGAGTTCCATTCTCCTCGACAGTAAGGTATATTTTTTTTACTTTAGTTTGATTATAAAGGGGAATTTTATTTTTTGATTTCAAAACTTTATTTTTTTAATTAAATATTTTTAATTTCTTAATTATTTTTTTTATGAAATTAATTAAGAAAAATCATATTTAATTATTATAAAGTTTTGTTTTCATTAAAATTTTCTTTCTCAACATCAAACTTAAAGTTTAAATACCTTTGCCTCATTAAATACCTTTCTCTCCACCATCAAAGCAATTAAAGAGGCATAAAATCATCAAACCTCCAAACCTGTTTTTTAGACTTCATAAATAGCAATTTTTTGTTTGAAGTACTTCACACAGGGGGGATATTTTTTTTTTTTTTTTGTGATATTTTGTGCTAATCTGCCTACGAGGCAAGCTTTGTAAGATCCCTTTGAGGCTTAATAGTTGCATATTTTTTGCACTGAAAAGGGGGGATAAACTTTTTTCTCTCCACCATCTCCTATCTTGCAAACAGGAGGGATATAATTTTGCAAAACCAAGGGGGGAAGACTTATAAGGGTGCATTTTCGGTAGAGTCCGACACCTTAGTCAGATTATTTTTGCAAAATTTCATTGTAAAAGGTGCATTTTCGGCAGAGTCCAACACCTTAAAAATGGGCAGATCAAAGAAAAAGATAGCCCTAAAAATTGATGTTGCTAAATCAGTTAAAGACCCATACTTTCCACCAGAGATGGATGGGTTGGATTTTTATGAGGAGGGCACATTCCTCACACTAAACAATGGTTTAGTAGCTCTCCTCGATGATTCTGAGTCTTGCATAGACCTTCAAAAAAATGGTGCTCAAGTTCCTATTGGCGTTCTAAGAAGTATATACCTGGTCTTTGTTGCACTTGACCGTGCCCAATGTAAATTGGAAATAAATGAGGAAAATGAGGTCCTAAAGGCGAACGCTTGTTGTGACACAAGTGACCTTTAGCCCATTGTGGCACATGCTTGTTGTGATACAAGCGACCTCATACCTTCTATGGTAGATATCAGTTGTAGCACATGTGATCTCATTTCAGTAGCAAATTTTGCTTGTGACACTAGTGACTTAAAAACTGAACCTCCTCAAAAAGAGCTCCATAATCTCATCAATAATGACAAATGCAATATTGTTAAAAGCATTGATGAAGATGTTGAAATTGGGTGTTTTGAAAAACACACCAAAGGATTTGGTTCCAAAATTATGAAGAAAATGGGATTCAATGGTCAGAGATTAGGTAAACATGGGCAAGGCATTAAAACTCCTATAATGCCAAATGTCAGGGCAAAGAATGAAGGCCTTGGCTATACTGGACAAGCAAGTACCAGTAATTCCATGTTTGTAAAACCTAAATCTCCTACAACTCCTAAAAAACATTGTTGCAGTCACTGTGGAAAGGCAGGACATGTTGCAGCTAAGTGTTGGAGATTACATCCTTGTGATTCATGTGGATGTACGAATCATTCTTCTTCAAAATGTTGGTACAAAGTGAAAATAGCCAACAAGGTTCATATAAATTATGGATGGACAGATTTCACACAATGGACCATGATGAAAGAAATGTTGTATGGCTTCTATCGAAAAGGTAAAACCTATGGTAGACCCCGAGGCAAATCCAGTGATAGACCTAGTGGCAGTCCCAGAGATAATGACCCAAAGACAAACCTAAAGACAGACCTAAAGACAGACCCAGTGACAAAGTTCCAGAGGCAAATCTACAGGCAGATCCAGAGGTGATAATCCAGAGGCAGATTCATAGGCAGATCCCAAGATAGACCCAAAGGTACAATTCCAGAGGTATGCTTAGAGCCAGAGCCAGAGCCATGAGCCAGAGCCAGAGCCGAAGATAAAGCATGAGCCACCATTCTTTCATTTCTCTTATTCTTTTCATTGTATTGGGGTAGTTATATACTTTACCCAAATATTGTTGTATGGGGGATGTTAGCATAGCTAGTAGTTATATTATTACCCAAATAATGTAATAAGGGGGGATGTTAGCATCACTATATTGGTTATTTCATTATTTAGGCTATTGTTATATTGTTGTAACAATGTCTATTCTCGCCGAGTTAGTTCCGTCTTCACCAGACTATTCTAGGGCGTCAATGTATTATTTAATCAACTAGCTATCAATACAATGTAGTTCATTCGCTCTACAAAGGCAAATTGAAGCCAAAATGGTTGGGTCCTTACCGGATCATCCAAAAAGCAGGCCATCATACTTACAGGTTGCAGATCTTGCAAGGAGAAGAAATGCAGTTTCTGATAAATGGCCAACATCTGAAGATGTACCATCTCTATGATGGGGACCGATTGATAGAAACTATTTTTGTCTACCTCTTGTATATAAATTTAAAAAAAAAAAACAAAAGAGAAAAAATTGTGTGTCTGTTATGTCTGTTTCTGTCCAGTAAGTTGTTGAGTTTATTTGTTTTCTTAGGTTATTAGGATTCTACTCTTAAATTGATTACTTATAAATAAAAATGCTATTGGTGTTTTCATCATGTTAATCATGGGAACTAAGCCACCAAATATTCTACAAAGATAAAATATAAAGGTCATGTTCATAGGGATTGCACTTGTCTTGAGTCTATCAATGAAAATCCAAAAGAAATGGGTACAATTAAGTCAGCTAGATATTCTGAGGTTCTCAAGAAAACTTTGACTCCTTCAAATTCAACTAGTTCTCTTATCCTAGATAGAGCTAGTGTTGGGCTTCAAAAATCCCAACTTATATTTCACCCCTAGTTTTCAAAAGTTGGAAAAATTGAGTGTCTAGGTGATTATAGGATGTGGTGGTTGGTTCAAAAAGAGGGAAGTCTTGAGAGAGTCACTCCAATTCAAAAGAGTCCCCATGGTCATTGAAGGTATAGGTCTTGGTCATCTTGTGCTTAATTCATTCAAAAATATCCTTCATAAATTCATCACATATCCCTCCATTTACCCCATATCATCTAAGTCATCTAACCATTGCATATCCCTTTTAAGGTCATGATATAATAGTAAAATTCATCTTGCATCCCTAGGTTAGACCATGGCCAAAAATACCATAGAGTCTACCTACATCCAAAAATCAAACCATGGCCTTGTAAGGTATTCCATAAGGTTAGCACGCACCAAATGATTAATCACTATAGTCTCCCATAAGTCCTCGTTCATGTTTCATTTTACTAACCTTCATCTAGGTACGACTTAAGGTCCACCCGTAAACATTTCATTAATTCATTTTCATTTTTGAAGTCCACTTTACTTTTATTTTTCCTAAGTCCTAAGCCTCCAAGTATGCCTAGACATAAAGCCTTAGCTTATTTTTCCCCACTTAATTTTTTCCAAAAAGCTTCCTTGCTAAGGTCTACCCATCCAAATTCATTGTCAGTGCTCATCCAAACCCACCATCGTTGATCCGTTAGCGATAACTTCTTTCAATCAGCGATCACAAAAAGCCTTGGCATAAGTAAAATAAACTATCGCCCTTGCAAAAGCCTTGTCATCGATGCATCAACGACCATTAATTCTCATCAGCGACAAAGTATTCCAAGTTCCAATTGAGGGTATAGTCATCATTGGCCCTAGTAATTCCCCCTCCTAATGGAGTAAGTCCCACCAAGTTTCACTAAATCCTTTGTTACTCTTCTAAAGCCCCATCGCTCATCGATCAAAGACCGCTCCAAGCTATCGACAATAGTGTAAATAAAAAGTAACATAGAATAAACCTATCACTCATCCAAAATCATTGCCACCAATCCATTAGTGACAACCATAATACATTAGTGATGCCTTAGCCCCAGGTCATAAGTATTCCACTTGGTCTTTGCCTACCTAAGCTCATGAGCCTAAATTATTGTCTAAGTGATTCATCCCTAAGTCCAAGTTTAGTCTATCATCGATAAAAATACCACATCATAGATGCATCAATGAAAAAATTTCCCTATCAGTGATCATAAAATAACTTTGGCTAAAAAGGTTATTCCTTGTTGCTCATGTGAAAGTCCCATCACTGATCCATCAATGACCAATATTTTGAGTCATCTGAGGGTCCGACCATCATTTATCCTAAGTGTTCCCCCTCCTATCGTGCATTAAATAAACCTTGTGCCATGGCTATTATAAGGTCTTCTAAGTCATCTACCTTTAAGCATTTTCAAAAATTCTTAAAAGCCTACCCATCATTGATAGCATTCCCCCTTCGCTCATCCATCAATGATAATACAATCTGATCAGTGATAAGGTTTTTAGTCATTGCCTGTATGAAAGACTCATCGCTCATCAATAAAAATCTCCAAGAAATCAATGATCATGCATTTTTACAATCTTCATCACTCTTCGAGAAATCCCATCGATGATGCATTAATGACAAGCCACAAGGAAGAGCGATAGGCACATCAATGGTCTAGATCACCCCAAAGAGATCAACAATGCATATTTCACCAGCTATGCCTCACATAAGAGACTTGGAAAGGCATGTGGCTCACAGTTCGAGAACTGAGAGAAGGCATGATGAGGTGGATGGCCCTAGATCCAAAAGTGACGATCCCATATAGGGTGGCAAAATAAGAAGATGGCCCAAGGCATGAACGTATATCTTTGAGGCATGTGAATATTAGTAAAACACCCACGATGAGCTTCAAGCTTATGGTTGTGGAGAGATACAGATAACATGGCACCAATAAAGAAGTAACATCGAGAGATGCAGGTCTTAGTGGACTAATCATAAAAGAGACTTCCTCATACATTATTATTGTATAGATTTTATGGGCATGATTATTAGAGAACGACCAGAAGAGGGTGGTTGGAAGTGAAATAAAGATGTTGCATGCGTGTACTCCCGCATTATTTCAAATACCCCTCCACAAGTCTTGAATTCCCTCGTAGAACCTTTCTGAGATAAGAATTCATCGAGTACGATTGTAAGGAAGAAAGTACAGGTGACGTTGCATTCCTAAGCCATGGCTTCTTCCAACAATCCCAAGAAAGCTACTAGCTCATCCAAGAAGAAACCCACCAAAACCATTCAAGAGGCCAAAGTAAAAATTATAGATAGAGTATTGAGAGTATCATAGGCCTATCCCTATGAGAAGCTATTGGGAAAACCCATAAAGAAAAAACAACAAGAGACTCTAGGGAAGAAAGCACCAATGAAAGAGATTACAGAAGAGCAAAGGCAAGAATATGAAGATGTCACTATTTTCTATTTTGAACACATAGAAGAAGATTACCAGAGGCATCAAACCCTACTCAAGGATCTTTTCTAGAGGGTCAAGGACAACCGCTACAAATATAGTCCCTTTTGCAACAAATGGAATAGCAACCTAGGGAAACTTATCTATCCACGAGTTCATCATTCATCAGACCTACTCTCCTGGCTAGCTACTACGTACGACCCAAATTCAAAAGCCATCCTCAATCACAAGAATTAGAAAGTCTTCAAAATCACCAAAGAAGCCATTCACAAGGTATTTAATCTCTCTCCCTCTCAAATAGTCCCTAATAGTAAAGTGCTTGAAATACAGTCCTCTTGTATGCTCAATACCAATTTCTATCGAAGAATGTTTGGTCTGGACTACGAGGTATCATACAAATTCCTCATGCCAAAAGTTGCTCTCAGAGTATGGGCCAAGGACTATGTAGATATGATTAACATCGTAATGGGGAATAGAGATCTGGACAATGTGAAAAAGGAAGTAATGTACATGGCTACACAATTAAATAAAATTGGAAAAATACCTATGTATGCTTGGGAAGAGGTCTTAGAGAAGAATTTGAATGAGCAACTAACAACACTTCAAGAGGCTATCAAAGAAAAGAAAGAGATAATGCCAGAATTTATGTACTATTCATTTCTCATACATCTCATTATAGGCCAGTTGAGCCCCAGTGTCATTCAAATGCTAGGAGGGGTCAATGTCGAATGCATCTAGGATAGGCTGCCTTGGATTCAAGAAGGGTGGTCTAGCTTCAATGAGTTTATTGAAAAATTTATGGTGGCCATTCATAATGAGTTGTGTGGTGAAAATCCTCTGAGAATCATCATAGGAATAATCAACTTTCTAAACCAGACAAAGTCCAGAAAGTTCTTCTTTGCAGAATATTTTACGTATATCATATTATATGGTGTGAAGATTCCACCTAAGGCACTCCCAAAGTTTTGCTCGATGTCTATTGTCGCATTAGAAATTGTGAGGTAGGTAGTTGAAGAAGTAAATATGAGAGTGAATAGGGGTAAAGCAAGAGTCCCTTGGCTCAAATTACCTTTCAAACTGGGGCACTACATTTATAAAGGATATTACAACCTTCTCAGGGCTATGTGGAAGATGGACGATTACTTCTTTACCGAGATTACGTGGAGAGCCTATGATCTAGATGGGGAATATGACCGTGAAATACAGAAAGTAATGAAATTACACATGGGGCATGAACCAGATCCTTTCAAATATGCCATGCAGATTGCTATCAAGAATAGAGAAAACCTCAAAGATGTTTGGGCAATAATAGAGAGACCCTATACTCAATTAGAAGAAGTGGGAAGATACCAAATAAATCTGAATATACTAAGGATGGGCACTATCAATTCCTATGCTCCATTAATTCTAGCAACTAGGCCTGAAGAGCTCAAAGATCCCTTCCTGCAGATAACTAAAAAAGACCCAGAACGATTAGAAATAGTCATTGAGGAAACACCTGCCGATGAAACAAACCAACCACAGATTGAGTCGACTCCTCAAATGAGCTCTCCAAGAGAAATTCATCTGGCTGAAGAGAAAGAAGAGTCGGCTATGTCATAGGCTGCAAGCCCTCAAACCTTAATAGGAGCTGCCTCAGTCGTAGAACCTCAAGCAATGGAAGAAACTAAAAAGGGTGCTCGTAAGCTCTCAGGTAAAAATGCCAAAGAGCACCACCACCATGCATTTGATAGTAAATAATGAAAAACATAAAATTCCCCCAACTGCTATGAAGAAAATCACTCGAGCCGGAGGATTTGGAAACCTCTTGAGAGAACATGTACCTGAAGAAGCTTCTCCTCCTAGTTCTCCACCAACTAAAAGGGCTCACATTGAATCTGGTTCAGCCTTAGGGACTTCTCATTTTGTGATACTGACAAGAGTGAAGGAAACTGATATACAATTCAGCATCGAAGAAGAACATCAGATAGAGGTTGTTCAAGTAGGTCATTGATGAGGAAGCTACCCAAAAATTGTTGGCTCAGCAAGGCATCACACAGGCAAGTTCTGAAGTTACCATTACGCTACCTCTGCCAGAAAAATCTACAAAATTCTTCATTGACCCCAAAGCCAAACAAATGAAGTGGAAGGGTGATACCATTGAGATGATGAAAGTAGATTTGGTAGTTCACACACAGACAACTGCAACCATTGAAGAAGAACTCAGAGAATTAAGAGCACAAAAAGTTCAATTTAGGCAGGTAAAAAAGGAAAAATATCAACTACAAAGTGAAAATCAAGCACTCCAGGCCAAGATAAATAAACTAAAAGAAGAATTGGATAAACCATGAGAGCAAAGGCCACCAATTCTACCTAAGAAAGCAATTGATAGAGGGGATCTCATTGATCATTTCAAGTTAGGACTAGTTGAGTTAGCCAAAGACCAAGTCAAACCAATGCCTAACATATTCAAAGACATCCTAGAAATCATGAACACAACTCAACTGGTCAAAATTTTGATGAAATAAATAGATCGTAGAGCTATGAAGATCTCTCCTGTCTACCAAAAATATAAGGAAGAATATACCTGGGTCGGAGAGCAACAAATCACCACTACGTATGGTCAAATGTATGACTATCAAACAAAATATCAAAAATTGAAAAACTACCTTCATGAAAGACTCCACTGGGAAGATGTTATATCGAGCATAGATGAGTGGACAAAGGAAATAGATGATGTGGGATTACAAAATGTTGAGATGCTCAAAGAAGTCACCACAATAGATGACATGGAAATGTTGATCACAAATAAAATAATGGAGTTCAGATGCGATGAAGAAGATGAGCAATGATTGGCTTTGTAGTTGAGAGACTTGTCTTTAGTGAACATAGAAGCAATCCAATTTGCAGATCAAAATGGGCCCCTAACAAAAAGGTATCTCAATCAGATAAAGAGCATTGAACATGAGGTCAAGTCAACTTCCACCTTTTCTGATGAAGCCTAGAAACATATTGCTGACCTTTTAGAAATCAAAATCCTAGAAGAAGACAAAAGAGAAGATACCCCAATGGGTCCCATAGAAGAAGACCAAGGAGAAACCACTGATGTCATCCCCACAAGGGAAGCCAAGGAGCAAACAAAACCGACCAATGAACCAAAACAACAGGAATAATAGTCTCAAGAATAGGTGGTAGAGTATTATCAATTTTATCAATGAAAGATAGCTTAGGACAACCTGTGATGCACCTAAAAGAAGTAATGGTTGAGGATAATCCAAGTGGCAATACCTGCACCAAGTATTCTCAATGATATTTTCCAATTTAGTTATAAAATAAGCTACAATAGCCAAGCTTCATCATCAAGCAATCAGATAGCAAACTTGCTAGAGGTATTCTGAGTGTTTTGTCAGGGTTATTGTATCTTCTTCTGTGTTTTCTCTATTTTTTCCATTTCTTAGTTCTTCCCACCTTTGTGCAGGTACTACTGAGAGTCAAGTAGCCCACCTGAGATCATTTCTAGGAGTTGCTTCAAGGAGCCAAAGTCTATATGTCACTATAATTAGGATAGTAGATCATAGTTCCCCTATTATGTTATTCGAATCGGGTGAGCTTTGTATTGTATTCATTAAAATATCCAAGCACTCTGTTGGTATTTACCATTGTAGTCATCATACTTTGAATATAATACAAATTATCCAATTTCTGCTCTTTGGCATATTTTTGGTGCAATGTGTGTGTGTCACTTGTCTGTATATTACATTATTTGAATCTGTAGACAATGTTTCTCTCACTGATTTAAAAATCCATGTTGATTGTGATATTCGAATGAATATGGGTTTATCAGTTTTTCTTTCTTTTTCTCTCTATTTCATGTGATTGGTTAAAAATTTGCTATGATAGCCCAATGGATAAGGCACCGGTCTACTTCTATGTCTGAAACGCTTCATTTGTATGCTTGGTCATCATTTTTGCACATCAATAATACATTAAAAATCTGGTTGAGTGCATTTGTTTAAAGAACACCACTATAGGCTCATATTAGGGTGTCCAGACCTGACCTGTTTAGTTATCAAGCTATCCTAGGACAAAGTGGTGAGTCCACTAGAGCTCACATATCTGCTTGTGGGCCAAAGGAATTTGAATAGTATGAAAAAACTTTAAGGATATTCAAATTTTTCCACAACAATGCCAAAGATACCGAGAGGCATCAACTCATCCTAAGATTGTGCCCAAGCCATTTTGTTAATAATTATACATAGTAATTAGTCTTATTTCATTTTAGTAAAAACTATAAATAGAGTACACCTCATTATAAAGAGTCGGATATTTTAGTGTTTGCCTACCATAGGTTGTATGTTTAAGCTACTTTAATACAATCAAGAGTTGTTTGGTTTCCTTTTGTTGAAGTGTATGGGATATTTGTTATGGAAATTGTACTTTAAATATTTTTACTTATGTTTCAGCTAGAGTAAAAGTGACCAAAGTTCTATCTATTAGATTTTAAATTGTTTGGCTCATTTCAATTGGAATTCTTGAAGTATTGAATGCAACTATACTTGTGCTTGTTATGCTTCATGTATTAGATTTAGCTAAGGAAAAATATGTTAGACTTTGCTTGTAGAAGATGGCCTCTTCTCATACAACTAAAAAAAAGTTGTTAGCTGAGTTTCAACCACATTCAAATCAATCTCTCTAACCCTTAACTCTCTCAACCCTATCCTCTTATTCTTTAATTTTTTTTAAGGAATCGTCCTTCTTCAAAGGTTGATTTAGAATTTATTTTGAGTCATTCAATCTTGACTTAAGCCTAGGGTGTAGATTCATGCCTAGGCAAATAGATAAATAACAGAAACAAGAGTTTTGGCATGCCTAGTGGGACCAAATTTTATCAATTTATCTCACATCCAAAATATTTCATGGAGATATCAAAAGAAGAATCATTGGTGGGATGGAAGCACAATAATTGCTTTATCAAACGCTAAAGACACCATGTGCATAAGAGCATTCAACATGTCCACATCTCTAGACAATTAAAATTACGATGAAGATCTTGGTCTCATAAGCAGACAATACATTCATTCACCTAATGACTCCATTCTTGTAAAAACCAAAGATTGGCAACTCCATTGAAGGACATAGTCCTAGAATCGCATGATTACAAGATCAAAAAACCAAGAAGCAAAAAGAACCCTTGTAGTTTATTGAGCTATCAACCTTCAAAAAATCCAAGAAATATAGATCCATTTCACCTATTTGAATTTCTCCAATCCAATTACCCACTCCTTTATAGGCCATATATCCACAAAATCTAATTAGATTCCTAATTGCAAACATGGTAGGATGCATAAACCCTAGCTAGAGTAGTGTTGGACCCCTCAATCTCCCAAGTTTCCATTACATTGCTCAAGTTGCACTAAAATATTTTCCCTGCTATGATGGTAGTGAGAAAATAACCTATGAACATGAACAATATATTGCAATCTTAGCTACCATTCATAATATTATCCATGAAGATGTAATTGTGAGGTTACTAGCTTCATATTTCAGAGACAAGGTATTGGCCTGGTATCGCTCTTTGGAGGAAGCCAATATCAACACTTGGCCTGATCTAGCTAAGTATTTTATCTTAGATTTTAATGATCATGGGGACTACTTTTTACTCCTTACTCAATTCACCTCCATACAAAGATTTCCCCAAGAGAATGTCACATATTTCAACATCTTGTTCAATAAGACCTAGAGAATAATTCATCAAGATATAAGGTTGTCTCATGCCCAATCATACATCTATTACATCTAAGATTTTGTTTTGGACTTAAGCCTATATATCCAATAGTCCAATGAGATGATATTCCCGTAGATATTTCAAGTTGTTGTTGTAGTAGAGAATGCACTCATATTAGTTGGTAAGCTCTCTCCAAAAGTTATAGTACCATATTTCTTACATATCCCTTAGCAAATCCAACAAACCTTGCTTCTAACTCTATCAACCCCTTCACTGACCAACTTGTTGGCACCAAATTCATGTCCTCAACCCACCCTTTCAACAATCACAATGTAAGAATTGTTTGCTTCGAAGCCAAGATAATCAACAAAGATGAGATACATGAAAGTTATGGTCAAGAACCTAACAAATAAGCTCACTATAATGGAGTGGAAAAATTTTGAAAGGAGGTTTGAAGGATATCATCAAATAATATACCCTAACATCTTAAAGGGTCAAGAGGATTCAACTAGCAATGCAGTCATAAAGTAAATTGTTTTTGCCATAAGTGGAGAGGAGGAGACATCCTCTGTTTGATAAGGTTATTGATACCTAGCCTACAATGATCCACATAATGTTGTAGTCTAACAAAATCAATTCCAACTTGCTATAGCCTAAAAAATATAAAAATTAAAAGGTCTTATGAGTATGCTTACAAATCATGAGCATAATCTCATAGTTAAAGAGCCTTCAAATTCTGATGCAGTCCACATACTCACTAGATCCATAAAGAGGCCTCTCTTGGTAGACCCTAGGAAAAATGATAGTCTAGAGGCTTCCCCTTAACCTCAAAATGAACAAATAAAGTAGGAACCTAAGGAGAATATTAAGCTAGAAGTATAAGAAGTAGATCAATAAGAGTTTAAGGAGCAAGCCTTGAGGAAGCTACATTACTCGTTCATCATCGAAATCAAAGATAAGAAGCAACGCAACAATACTATTAGAGGTTTGAGGAGTCAATCCAAAAGGAATATAAATTGTTGGAAGCCTCTAGATACAATATCATTGATGAATTGAAGAGGAACCCTCCAAAAGTTAGAATGTATGATGCTTTATTGATTTCCAGATAGATTAATCTATTAAAACCATCCCTCAATAAATTATCATTAGGAGGAATCACTTGTTTAGAACTAAATCTAGTGTAAAATTAGTAAGCTCCCAACATACGTAAAATTAAGCCGCCACCATTTTATATGATTTTGTGCATGGAAGGATGAATTGTGCACATCTGTATGGTTGATTCTAGAGTTACCATAATAGTCATGTCTAAGGTTGTTTGTGATGCAATGGGTATGGAATACACCCAGACTAGTTTTAGTTTATTATAGCTTGATGGAACCCCAATCCATATGGTGGGAGTTGTGAAGGAAAATTTGATAGTACTGCATAAGGTTCCAAATGTCTCAAGAATCTAGGAAGTAATAGTGGTGGATATATTATCTCTATTTAGGTTGTATTTATCAAGAGAGTTTATTGCAAAGCTTAGGGGGTATCTATATATGGACTACATACACATGGTGATTCGATATGAGAAAAAGAAAGTTTGGATCTATATTGAGAATCCCAACCCCTGCTATATAAAGAGCCTTTATGGGTAAAGCATCCACTTGGTTGAAGATGACCTGGGGTACCTTGAAGAGATAATTGAAGAGCACCCAAAATATCTAGAGGAGTTGATAGAAGAGTTATAGATATGAGATAAGTTTTTTATGTTTGATTGCAATGCAGTAATCCAAAGAACTTATTGCATACCAAACACGACTATCCATAAGTTCCCAATTACTACAAAGCAAGTTATCTAGAGAACAAATATATGAGAGTGATGAAAGTTTGGGTCACTTTGGTATGGACATTGTCGATTCTGGTGAATAGACACAATTGTTAAAATATTAGGTGCAAATAAAGCATATCAAAACTATGTACCATATTGTAAATAAGTGGTATTTAAATAAAAGCTATACTATCAAAATTCTATTTGCTAAAAATGGCAGTGATAATAAAGCAAAAAATAGATCAAGGCCCTCACACACACAAAAGCTTTAGAAAAAACAATCTAGTTAAGGCAAAAAGCACTTGAATCATGATTAAATCATGCATGCATTAATGATATTGAAGAACTTGTCATTGATTAAAGCTTATAAGAAGCACCTATTAGCTCTATACAGCTTGCTAAAAGCATTCATCATCTAACTATTTTTTGAAGCTAGAAATAGTTGTTGCAAACACTTCGTGAAAAAGGTTATAAAGTCTAAGGAGTCCAAGAATTTTGAAGACCTTTTGGGAGATGTTTATGATCCAATTTTGATCATCAAATTAAAACATCTAAGGGACTTGACAAAATAGAAGGTTGTAAAATATTTAAAGGAACGTCTAGCTGCATGTGACTGACATTCCTTCTTGGGGTAGTACATGCCCATGAGGGTGTATCCTTACCCAAAAGTGGTCTAGGCAATAGCTAGAAATTACCATGTTGAATCTAGGATAGTAAGGAATATTGTAGACTAGGTACTATTTTCTCTTAAGCCCAAAATGTTTACAACTTTTACTAGGACCATTATCCCTTGTGTGACACCATTTGATAGAGAACAACAAGTAGCCTATTATAATAATAGAATATTTTCATGGCTAAATAGACAATTAGAAAACCCAGTAAGAACGCTTCCTAAAGATCCAATTGCCTTAATATATTTTCATAAATATGCACATGAAATTTTTTCCATGTTAGTATTTTGGCTTATTTTCAGACATTCATGTGCACGATTTCTAGATAGCCATGGCTTATGCAATCACCAACCCCAAAAGTCCTTTCTATTTTGACTAGGCTCTATTTCGTAGCAAACATATGCATGATTAGTTAATGGAGTTCAATCAGATAGGATCTTTTTTATATCTTTCCTATTTGGCCTAAATTTTCTTAGTTTACAAACCATAGATCTTCTCAGGTATAAAACTGCAAAAACCAAGGTGAATATGGAAGGACTTTATTGGTAGTAGACTAGACACCAATCCTTAGGACATCTAATTCTATTTTAGATTTTTTCTTGTCCTACTCTTTCATGCATAAAGAGATCAATTCCCCAACTAACTTAGGAAGCAAAATCTAAATTGTAAACAACTAAAAATAAGATTGGAGGTTGGTACTTTGTACTAGAGGGCACTATAATAAGGATATACATCTTCATTGGAGAACTAATTGTGTTGCCCCACTATGTTATGAATTGGCTCTTTGATTTGGAATTTTTCCACTAGATGGATTATATGGATGAACAAATGGGCACTAGAGAAAACAAAAGAGCCTTGTATGGCTTACCTTTAATTTATAGGCCTATCAGTCTCAAATCTAAAAAGAATGGCCAATTTTTTGAAATAAAATCTCCTAAGTCTAACATTAAAACTAGAACCAGACAAGTGGAGTTATGACCTAGATGGAGTTTTAGAGGATTGCCTTGCAAATTTGAACAACAAGCCACCTTCATTTTAGCATAATCCTAGGCTAGACATAGAGAAGAGAAGGAACCCAATAGAGGAGGCAAAAACATAAATAAAACTATTCAAGGATAATTGTCCTCCATGGGGGAGGTTTTGTAAGAAGTTAAATGATTATGACCCTTAGTGCAACTCAAGCCATGTGCTAAAGAAGAAAATAAAATATAGTATGGTATAAAAGCATTAGTCTAAGGTATGTAGTGCATAGTGGGATGATATTTGCAAGAACAATTAAGTATTTTATCAAGTGGCATTAGCTCAATCGGTTAGATTCCTAAATATTTAAAGAGGAGATCGAGGTTCAAATCTTATCAAAAAATAGATGGCTAATATCCCAATTGTAATACCACTATGTGGTGATAATGTAATATAGGTGTGGCCCATTTCAATACCATATAACCAATAAAAAAAAGCATTGGTCTAAGAAGATAATTTAGGATTGGTGGATTTTCTAGTGTGAGACCGAAACTGAGAGCTAGGGTTATAGTCTAACAATTAAAACACTCATTGAGCCTCATCCTATAATAACTATTATTTCTCAAGATTTATATTTACAACTTTCCCTTTTGTTGAAGCACTCCAAACTATTTCCTCCACATCCACAATGGCTCTTGTGCCTCCCCTCTCTCTTTTATAATCTCCCTTATCTTTTCTAGCCTCCTAGTGGTAACAATACAAAGCCAATTCAAGTAGGCACAAGCTAATTTGTAAGCTTGGCTTAGCAAGAAGAAGCAACAAATAAAGCCAGAAACCACCCCAACCAGAGTAATGGGCATGATTGATCCCAAGCAAATATAATACATGATGACATTCATAACTCCTACCATGTCTAAAGCAACACCTGATATGACATAGGATGATTATCAAGTACCAACCAATAGTGTAGATATGCATAAAGTCTTTATTGGGGATAAAGCTCAAATAGTGCATGCATCTATTGATGTGCTATATATAGATGTAGTCTGGATGGCAACTAAATACCACAAAGAGAAGGAGAAATCAAAGCAATTCACCAAGGCACTTGAGTAAGAAAATATGTAGTAGAATACCCTAAAGAACTAAATCTTGCAACTCTGGTAGAGTCTCAATGAGGCTCCAACACCAAAACAATTATATGATAAAGATGTTGAAATCCAAGGTCTACAGAAAAAGGTGCAAGACCTACAACAAGATATTGATGTGGTCAAGTAAAAAAGCAACACTCCTAGGTCCTTATAGATTCTTCTTGAAATATCAAGAAAAAACATTAGGCTCATATTTTTGAAGTTGTGAAGACATGGTCCCTAGCCTTAGAATTTATCAATTATTATAGGCAAATGGCTCAAGAAGTGCAAAATAAATTCAAAATGGTGGAAGACAATATTGGTGAAAAGATTCAAGAAGTGCATTCCTCCATGAATCAATTGAATGAAGCATCTAGCCATCAAATTCCATCGACTAAATATGGGGCAAGAATACATCATATAGTATTAAAATCATCGAATGGGAATGAATAATGGAACATGGCTATGAGATCATCGATTTAGTCATTGCTGCCAAAAGCAAAATTGTGAATGAAATAAATGAAATCATTGATGAAGGAATCCAATCTCTTTGGGTAAAATTGGATGGTTTTCTTTATTCTTTGGAGGAATTGAAAGGCATTTATGATATAGTAGAGAAAGCCCCAATTGAATTCTCTAAGTGACAAAACAGCATTGATGAAGAAAAAAACTTTTTGTGAATAAGTTGGTTGCACTAGATGTTAGGTTGATACAGGTAGACAAGCAATATAAAGACTTTTTGTATAAGAAATCCTTTGAAGTGATGTCTATTCACATGAAGGCTAGAAAATTCTAGGTCCTAGCATAAGGGAATTAGTATAAAGTCAAACAAACATTGGGTGCACAAATTGAAGACTTTGCATCTGACTCAAAGAAGGAAGAGGATCTTGTTGCAAAAGGAGAAGATTCAAAAATGGCAATGCAAGGCTTTACAATCCATATATAAGGCTATTTGGGTTCATAAATTTTCAAGAAAAAATCCCCCAAAGGCACCAATTATGTAGCTAAATCCTTTGCAAAAATTCGTTGTCTACATTTACAAGTCCGAACCTAAGCTATCAAAATTGTCAAAATTCTTTATCTTTGGTTGGATGTTCTTGATATGAATTCATCATTCTTTCTAAATTTTTTATCCGAAGCTTAAGGAGGTGATTATGGTTTAAATATTGCTTAAGGATGATTTGTTTATCCAAGCCAAAGCATTCATTTTGTTCTAGCAAAAAGAGAGAACAAAATCCTGAGAGAAGGCACGTTGAAGCTTTTGGAAGGTGATGTCATCAACGCTTTTCAGAAAAGTCTAGCAAGGTGAAGAGATTGCAAAAGCTAATAGTGTTTGAGCCTGAAAGGTAGTATGCTGAAATTTTCAAGTGTTGATGTTAGAATTGGGATTCCAAAACCTCTATCATGATAAAAGGCATACAAGGAGTATAAAAAACCATCTAAAGCACAAGTAAAATGGGAATAGTTCCTGAACCAGAGCTTCTCACTAAAAAGGGATGTTAGCATTCAAAATATCCGGTAAACCCACAATAAGTAAAAGGTAGCCTAGAATACAATGATGGTAGCAACAACATCTTGAAGTGGAGGATCCCAACATAAAAAGGTGCCCAAAAATCCAAAAATAGAGTAGTAAGATCATACGATAACTATCATATTTTGAAAGCAACAACCACCTTGGTAAATCACAACTACTTAAAGTTTGATAAAGGGAACATGCCAAAGATGTCGAGTGGTGCCATCTCATACTAATATTGTGCCCAAGACATTTTGTTGATAATTATACATAGTAATAATTTTTATTTTAGCCTAGAAAAAACTATAAATAGGAGAATACTCCTCATTATAAGGGGTTGTGTATTTCAATATTTGCCTATCTTAGGTTGTATGTTTAAGCTACTCTAATACAATCAAGAGTTTTTTGGTTTCTTTTTACTGAAGAGTATGTGATATTTGTTATGGAAATTGTACTTTCAATTTTTCTACTTATGTATCAGTTAAAGTAATTTTGTTAGGTTTAAAATTGTTTGGTATTCCTCAATTACTAAGGTTCTATCTGTTAGGTTTTGAATTGTTTGACTCATTTTATGTTAGGGTGCCTAGGAATAGATATTTGGGGATATATTATTATATTGTATAAGGGTTGGCATGGGCCACACATAACCAAAGGTTGATTATATTATAATATTATATTATATTAGTAGTCGACTCCCCAAAGTAGAATTAGAAGATGGATATATAAAGAAGGGATATTTGTCATTGTAATCATAATGAAGATCAATCATATGTGTAGACACCTAAAATGCGTCATTTGCGAGGAGACTCCCAAATGCCTCATTTCTAACTCTCACCATCCATCTTGGGCAGCCTTAGAGTTAATCCAATGATTTTTCCAAAGTAGCACGTAATATTTCCCATAAGAATCCTAACCGTCTTGATCCGAGACAGTTTCAGGATCGATATTGTCTCGACCCAAGATGGTCACACAAGACCAAAGATTGAAAAAAATAACTAGCAATGAAATTACCTATTAGCATGGTGTATGAAATTGCACCGATATCGGATGCCTTGCATGAAGCATTTGATAAATAACATGCAAACATTCAATGGCATGTATCTGCTTTTCATACAAACTGCCCTTGAGTAGCACTTGCCATTTCATGCATTTTTACCCTGGGAACCTATAAAATGGTGCCTTTCCACCTTGTTTTAGAGAGGAATTTTTGAATTCCAGAGCAACGAAGTGCTTCCAAAAATCTATCAGTTTCTCCTACTACCAATATAATGCTATGAGATTGCCACTTTGGATTTAAAGTCACTTCCTTTTTCATAAAATGATTACCCACATTGTCCCATTGATCACTCACATGCTTTCTATCACTCACATGTTCTTGAATATCCACTCAAAATGATCCTCGTACAACCCTAGATGCTAGTTAGATCTGGTTATGTTGAGGCACAGACTCGCAATAATGATTGTCTCACCTTGATATGGTCTACAGACAGACTGTCTCATCCTGATATGGTAATGGTTAGGTGATCAATTTTTTATTTTTCATTACATATTAGCTTAGATCTACTTATTTATTATTTTTGCATTATTTTAGATCTCGTATTTCACATGTATGTGTATGTCTTTCATTTTATTTATCATTTTCATATTCAATATGGGTCCAACTCTGGTGGGCTCTTCATATGCTATTGATTTGTTAGCAGTTTTCTTTATGTATAGGTTATAGGGCTCCAAGACAATGAAAGATAGCATATTCTAACCTTGCACAACAATCTCCCACTCCCGAAGAATTGTGTTGACACGAAAATACTTAGATTCCACCTTATTATTTGAAAAGAGGGGAATCATATCCTAGATTTGTAATTCATTGTATCATCTAAAAATATCCTCTCAAGAGGACTCTCTTTGTAACCTTGAAACACAAATTAATACAAAAATTTCACTTTATTACTTTATGTATTTGTGTTTTACTTTGTTGGGTGCAAATTTTTTGCTTTTATATGGAGATCATGGTGGAACGTAGTTCCTATTTTTTAAAATGCAAGTTTTCTAAGTAATTGTTGATTGTTTCTGTGTTTTACAGGTACTAAGGTTTAACTGTCTTTGCTTGAGATAGTCCTTGTACTGCAACCATCTCAACCCAAGATGATCTCTAATCAGAGGTCAAACAATAGCAAACCTTGCTTTCAAGGTTAGTTTTTCTATCATTTTCTTTCTTGTTCCTAAAAATAAAGAAAAAAATTATTGTTAGCATACTTGCATAAGCTTTTAGTTTTAAGTCAATCAAACTATGATTATCTTAGGTCGAGATGGTCTTTCTATGATCATCTCAGGTCAAGATGATCCCTTGTCTATGACCATCTTAGATATAGATGATCTCTATATGCTATTTTTTGGTTTATCTATGATCATTATTTAGGGAATTCTACATTTTAGAGTTAAATTTTGTATTAGTGAAAGTCATTGATTGTTGTTTGATTTTACTTTTTTGAAAAAAATAAAAAGAACCCACACACACTCACGAGGCACATTAAACATTCATTTCATCACCAATGGTCGATAGCAATCACGCAACATGGGCTTTTGATGCGGGACAGAAAAATTGCACTCTGTCAAATCTAGATTTACATTCATTAACTGGAAATAAATTTTATAGAATAGCCCGTAGGCTTTGCACAACCAGCACTCGGCTTGGTTTTCTATGCACTATGCAATTTTCCTAATCCTGCCTACCCCTTGGAAGGAAAATCATCTCTCTCAAGCCGGCTATCTGCCCTCGGCTTCCTCAACTCGACTTCACGAGTTTCGTCTGTAGTTCTCTAATACTGCACTCTCTGATTTTCCCCCCAACCTATTACATTGCTAGGGTTTTTATAGAGGTCCCGACCCTCTGAATCATTCACACAAAATGTGGATCTCCATAACCGCTTCCTGCTTCCACTCTGCACGGCCTCTGTCACTGTCGGCTAACTCCTGTTCACTGTCAGGTTATTGCGCATGACTCTTCGTTTCCATTCCTCCACTGGTCGTTGTCGTCTTCCCCCATCTCTTCGCTTGCTTCCTCTACATTTCATGCTACCATGTGTCCCTGTAACGACCTTTGCATTTGCCTGCTCTTCTCGTGTCGTGGGCCATGTGTCATTCTATAGTAGTCCCTAAAAATTTTGTCGCCTGACCTCTGTCGCCTTCTTCCTCCAGCTGCACTATGACAGGTGTCGTGATATCATGACATGTCACGATATCGTGACGTATTTCTCTTCCTGCCCCTTCTCTTCTTTTTTGGTCGTGATATCACGACATTTCTCTCCTTCTTCCCTCTCTTCCACTTCAGGTCACGAAATCACATGTCATGATTTTGTGACATCTTCCCTTCCAGCTTCCTTTCGCTCCTATGGGTCGCGATTTCGTGACATGTCATGAAATCGTGACATCCTCTCATTTCGCCTTCTCCTTCCTCTTCACATCTCGAAAACGTGACATGTCGTGATTTCGTGCCATCTTCTTCCCTCTGTGCCTTCTCGCTCTTTCGGGTCGCGATTTCGCAACATGTCACGAAATCACGACAATTTCCCTTCTTGGCTTCTTTTTGCTCCTTTGGCCACAATTTCATGACATGTCACAAAATCGTGACATTTTCTCCTCCTTCCCTTCCTTGTTCCTTCTGTCATGATTTTGTGACATGTCACGAAATCGTGACATCTTTGGCATGCAACCTTCTTCTTCCTATTGGGGTCACGAAATCATGATGTTCTCCTCCTCTGGCTTCTTCTCTTCTTGGCGCGTCGTGAAACTATGACATGTCATGATTTCATGACATCTTCCCTTCTGCGCCTTCTCCTCCTTCAGCGGGTCATGAAACTGCAACATGTCACGATTTCGTGACATCTTTCGCTTCTGCTCTTCATCCTGCTTCTGGGTCGTGAAACCGCAACGTGTCATGATTTTGCGACATATTTGCTTGCAGCCTCCTTCTTGTTTGGGTCGCAATTTCACAACATGTCATGAAATCATGACATTTTTTGCCTTTTGCCTCCATTCTCCATTTTTGGTCATGATTTTGCGACATGTCACGAAATCGTGACATTTTTGGCTCATGCCTTCTCTCTCCTCATCGTGTCGTGATATCACGACACTTTTTCTGTCGTGATATTGCAACGTTTTTCTTCCTTAGCCATTTCTACCAAAGTGGCCCTCTTGCCTTCTGATGCCTCTACTGTAAGTGTTGCTAGATGCTCCTACATCAGACACCCGAGGTTGGTGGAGAAGTGATCTTCACTTCTGCACTATCTGGTTACTGACTCCTGCAGCACTTCCAGACCCTTCTCTGCCTCAGTAGACTGCTCCAACCCCTTCTCCTGGTTCACATTACTTCTGTCTTCTTCCAGATAGACCTTCCCACTGCTGCATACTTCTTTTGTAGCCTGCTTGCACTCTTCTTTTTTTGCAAACTTTGATGGCTTCAACTTCCAAAGCACTCCATCTTCTCTCTTTCTTTGTTTTTCCTCATGTTGTCTGCGTAGCTCCCTTTGCAGGGCTTTCACTTACCTCTGCAAATCTCTCTTGAGCAGTTCCTCCTGCATGGCTTGCACTTGCTTTTGCAGCACCTTGAACTCTTTCATTGTCATCATTTTTCTCTTACACAGAATAGAAAAATCATGCGATCACACTCCACGGATTCCAAACTTTCCTCTCAGCACCCTACCACAGATCCTGGTGCAACTGCCTCACGTTCGGTGAATCTGTTGTGCACTCAGAATCACTGGCTCTGATACCACTAATGTAGGATAGAAAAATCACATTATGTCAAATCCAGATTTACATTCATTAACTAAAAATAAATTTTACAGAATAGCCCACAGGCTTTGCACAACCAGCACTCGGCTTGGTTTTCTACGCACTATGCAATTTTCCTAATCCTGCCTACCCCTTGGAAGGAAAATCATCTCTCTCAAGCCGGTTATCTGTCCTTGGCTTCCTCAACTCGACTTCGTGAGTTTCATCTGTAGTTCTCTAATACTGCACTCTCTGATTTTTCCCCCCAACCTATTACATTGCTAGGGTTTTTATAGAGGTCCCGACCCTCTGAATCATTCACACAAAATGCGGATCTCCATAACCGCTTCCTGCTTCCACTCTGCATGGCCTCTGTCACTGCCGGCTAACTCCTGTTCACTGTCAGGTTACTGTGCATGACTCTTCGTTTCCATTCCTCCACTGGTCGTTGTCGTCTTCCCCCGTCGCTTCACTTGCTTCCTCTACATTTCATGCTACCATGTGTCCCTGTAACGGCCTCTGCATCCGCCTGCTCTTCTCGCGTCATGGGCCACGTGTCATTCTGTAGTAGTCCCTAAAAATTTTGTCGCCTGACCTCTGTCGCCTTCTTCCTCCAGCTGCACTGTGACAGGTGTCGTGATATCATGACATGTCGCGATATCGCGACGTCTTTCTCTTCCTGCCCCTTCTCTTCTTTTCTGGTCGTGATATCGCGACATGTCGCGATATCGTGACATTTCTCTCCTTCTTCCCTCTCTTCCACTTCAGGTCGTGAAATCGCGACATGTCGCGATTTCGTGACATCTTCCCTTCCAGCTTCCTTTCGCTCCTACGGGTCACGATTTTGCGACATGTCACGAAATCGCGACATCCTCTCGTTTCGCCTTCTCCTTCCTCTTCGCATCATGAAATCATGACATGTCACGATTTCGTGACATCTTCTTCCCTCTGTGCCTTCTCGCTCTTTCGGGTCACGATTTCGTGACATGTCACGAAATCGTGACAATTTCCCTCCTTGGCTTCTTTCTGCTCCTTTGGTCATGATTTCACAACATGTCACGAAATCATGACATTTTCTCCTCCTTCTCTTCCTTGTCTGCTTCTGTCGCAATTTCGTGACATGTCACGAAATCACGACATCTTTGGCGTGCAGCCTTCTTCTTCCTGCTGGGGTCATGAAATCACGATGTTCTCCTCCTCTGGCTTCTTCTCTTCATGGCATGTCATGAAACTGTGACATGTCATGATTTTGCAACATCTTCCCTTTTGCACCTTCTCCTCCTTCAGTGAGTCATGAAACTGTGACATGTCACGATTTCGCAACATCTTCCACTTCCGCTCTTCATCCTGCTTCTGGGTCACGAAACTGCGACGTGTCGTGATTTCGTGACATCTTTGCTTGCAGCCTCCTTCTTCTTGTTTGGGTCGCGATTTCATGACATGTCACGAAATCGTGACATTTTCTGCCTGCTGCCTCCATTCTCCGCTTTTGGTCACAATTTTGCGACATGTCATGAAATCGTGACATTTTTGGCCCGTGCCTTCTCTCTCCTCATCGTGTCGCGATATCGCGACACTTTTTCTGTCGCGATATCATGACAGGATTTCCTCCTCACCCTCTTGGCCTTTTTTTGTCACGATTTCATGACATGTCGCGAAATCGTGACGTTTTTCTTCCTTAGCCATTTCTACCGAAGTGGCCCTCCTGCCTTCTGATGCCTCTGCTATAGGTGCTGTTGGATGCTCCTGCATCGACTTTCATCTCCCACCATAGAATGGCCCCCTACACACCATAGTAGCCCCCCACAAGTGGTTTTTAGGACTTCATCACCAAAAATTCCCCTACTTTTGGGTGCGTATTGAAGTAGGTCATATTTATATGCCCTTTTACCATGAGGTTTAATAATTTATGGAACGTAGTTATTTTTTGTATCCAATTACGCCTGAGTGTGAAGAGAAATCTTGACTGGGCAAGTAGTAGGATTTAGATAGCATAACCCCTTCTTTGAGGGGGTATATTGCTTCCTTAAGGATACCTATTACCCATCAACCAATATAAGAAGCCATTTTTATCATTTGTACCACATTCCTCGATAGGAGTTATGCGCAAATTACCTTTCAATAGTGTTCATTTCATTCACCCTAGTCATTTTAGGGATAATATTTTGAAAACACACTAAAACAAAAAAATAACTAAAATTAAACTTTAAAAACAAAAATAGAAAGAACATATTGATTTTTTACTTTGTTTGCATAGCTTAGAACAAATGGGTACACCATTTTCTTGGCTTATGGTAGTGACATGCAGTCAAGCTCAATCAAGAGTGAACACTATTGAACCAACACCATAAATCATGGAACACTTTCAAATTGATCCATAGGACCTTGTCATACCTAAGTGGCAACCTGACTCCCAATATGTAAACATCATTAGTCATCCCACTAACCCCTCAAGATCCACCTACAGGTCCTAATTATAATCATGATATAGATTATCCAAACCAAGCCACTTTGTGTGCTATGTATAGGGATAACTACCTTCAAGATAAAGCACCTAGGAAGTCCTTATTGTGCATATGCATCCTAGCTCAACCTATAACTCCCCTAGATCATGATCAAGAGTACATTCCCCAACAAGATAAGGATGCTCAAGCAGCCACAGTAGATCACCCATGGATGAATCACAAATATGATTATGTGGATATGTGCACTACTATAGGTCATAACAGGTATGCCATTTCAGCTCGTGCATTGAGGTAGGGTGATTTATATTTTCCCTCTGTCTTACAATCAATAGCTTAGTCAAGTACATTATGTTTTGACACCCCCTAATTGCGTGAAACCTATCTTGCACCACCAATATCAATTTAATCTTACCTCTCACAACCCTGGAAAATAAGTTGATATTTCTAGGGTCGAAGCACAAATCACACCTAGTCACATTACCAACACACATGTGAACTACCCTCACACAACAAACCAGGTGAATCGAGCCCATCAACCACCCAGGCCAAACCTTGATTACCAATAGTAGTTGCAATGGATACTACATCAAAGGTTTCCCATCCCTATGCATCAAAGGTGATCTATCCAACACCAACCACCTCACCTAGCCCAAAACCACCATCTTTCATCTTTAATACATCATAACATTCCACCTCACCCGCATTTAAATCTGACTCTTGCCCAACATCATAGACCACCACCCATCCATCATCAAGAACCCCATTCACCCCAACAATACCAATATCAAAAAAAAATATGAACTCTATGAAGAACCCCAACAAGAATATCAGGAACAAGTCGATACCTATCCTGAATCAAATTATGGTGAAGTGCCTATTGATCACACTTATCACCCACCATCTTAACATAAAAGCCTACCACCTCCACATAATCAAGGATAGAGGCAGGCAAATTACATCATCTCATCGAAGGCCTACAAAGTGCTGACTGATCGAATTAACTCATTAGAAAAACAAACCTTGGACATGAGTTACTAAAAACCCACTCTAAGATAGCTTAAAAATTAGTACCTCCATCCATCAGATCCATCACCTCCATACCCATCACACTTCGAGATGCCTAAACTTGAAAATTTCAAAGGTGATGAAGATGCACAAGAGCATGTGACTAGCTTCATGAATATTTGCTTTTATCTTCAATATAATGACCCCCTAATGCTAAGAATATTTCTTATAAGACTGGTTGGGGGTGCTTTGGAGTGGTATAATCATCTACCATGCCATAGCATTTACACCTTTGAGAAACTGGCTAATGCATTTTTGGAATGTTTCACCTTTAGCGTTAGAGAAAAGGCTACCCTGAATGACTTGTATAACCTTCATCAATGTGAAGATGAGCTAGTCATGGAATATGGAATCAGGTGGAGAGTAGTCATAACAAAATTTCCCTTCACCTTACCCATAATGGAGCTAACTCGTATTTTCACTAGAATTTTCTCAAAACAAATATCACTCTTATTGCAACTTCAACAATATAAAACTTTCAAGGAAGCCCTAGCCCAAGCCAAGGTAATTGAGGACATCAAGGTCCAAGAAGGAGATATCAAACTCCATAAGAAAAAATGGCCTAGCAAAAATGCTAAGGATAATCAAACCCAAAAATAGGTAGCTCTAGTGAACCAAATTATTTTGAGTGCCCTTGGGACATCAAATCAAAACCTGCCTCAACCACCAAATTATTAGGCCCAACCACCACCTACACAATATCACCCTCCACAACCACAAAATCAACCACAAATGCAACAATAATGTCTACCTCTCCAATAGGATCCCAATGCTCAGTGCTATAAGGGTGTTTAAAACCTTGATGAACGTCTTTCATCGATTGTGTGAGGTGCAAGTAATCACTCTCCCTGAGATTCATCCACTAGACCTAAATCATCCTAAACCTAAGAATTACAATGATGATTAGTATTACATCTACCATATATAGAAGGATCATGACATTCAGTTATGCTACTCCTTCAAAAACCTAGTGCAAGACATGATCGAGAGGCAAGAAATTCAAACAGACAATCCTCTTGCCATGAATAATCTAAACATGTGGGTCTATCAAGATCCTCTACCTCAATGTGGACCAAACATAGTATTTTATGTTATAGTAGAATAATCAAAATAGGTCAATCAGTTCCACGTTATCCCACCTAACCAAGGTTTTATGGGAATGATTAACATAGTGTTAAGGAATAGAAGGTACCCAATGCAACCCACACAAACTATGGGCCCTTCCAATATTTCTTCAACATCACAAGCATCATTGCAACCAATGCTAATCATAACTCCTCTACCTCACCCGGTGCTCACGTTGAGAAATAGACTCACTAAAAGACTTAAAATATTCTTAGTAAAACTCTCCATTTATAAGCTCATACAACAATTGCCTCCACATCAAGAAGCTCTAATGAAGATTTTGAAATTGATTGAATTGCAACCCTAGGATCCCAACACTTTTTCCAACTTTGTGGGATAAATTCAATATTATAAAGATCCTGCAATAACTTTTCATGATCATGAGATCAAGACCATATCTATTGAGATTCCTAATCCACCATTGCATATCATGGCTAGTGTGGATAGGATAACTTATAAATGGGTCTTGATTGATAGAGGCTCATCTATCAACATCATCACCTCCACCAAACTTAAAAACCTCAAACTACCATCATCTCATATCGCCATATCCACATTAATCCTCCAAGCCTTCAACGATGCATTATGTTCCACTATTGGGACATTGGTCCTTCCTGTTAAGGTTGGACTAAAGATCATTCATACACTTTACCATGTATTAGAGGCCATGCAATATAACTTATTTATTGGTCAACCATGGATAAGAGAAATAAAGTGTGTACCTTATATACCACACCAAAGCATAAAATATGTGTATGAAGGTTAGGTCCATTGTGTCCCGATAGATTTGGAACCCTTTAAGTTTTTCCACATGGTGTCACATATTCATGAGTCCACCTTACCATTGACTCATTTGGATATCCAATCTAACCATCCTAACCAACAATCCAACCATCCACCCAAAGCCTCCATGCCCTCATCATCGTAATCACCATAGCAACTATAATCATCAACCTCCATGGAAATCCCCCTAACCTATAGGAACCTCCCACAAGGAACCCAAGAAAATAACCCATGATTTCCCCACCACATGAGTCCCTATCACCAACTGCATCCACATCCAATTCAACCAACCCATCTCTCACACCATCAATATCCACCATCTCCACTACATCCACCCACATCGATCCCATATCCAAGAAACTACCCCCCATCACCCATAGCCCATAATCATTCACCTCTCCATCCTCAACTACCCATCTATAGTAGTTCACATGACTAATCTAATCCTAAGGGAATAATCGATACAATATGTTACCTTTACCCCCCTAATTGAGTCGATAAGAGACTTTGGCAAGTATCGCAACATGCAGCTACCTTTAGGCACCATTGTCCCCCTTGAATCCTATTCGAATCAAATAAATTTTATCTATGGAGGTATTGATACCTCTATGTATGCCCCTCTTTTACTAGAAGAGAAAGAGATTTTTTTTGCTAATATCGATTAACTATCAAACATATTCTTTACCTTGTGATACTTATATCACTACTATTAGCACATGAATGGCTTGGGTCACTATGAATAGGGTCCTCGAACCCTGCTAGAACTAAAGTATAAACTACCAACAAATAAGTTAGGATTAGGATACTCATAGGTATGCCTGATGAACTTCTAGTAGATTCACTTCAATACCTTAACCTAGGCCTTGGGGGAGACATTGATGGTAACGAGTATGTTGATTTTGGCAATACTAACTTGTTTAGTGATCCTCTACAAATCGCTACATTAGATATTGATAATTTTTACTCATTAAATAAGGAATTAAAGGATAATTGGGAGGCATTATCTATTGCCTCATTTAGATCGAAATAAGAATTCACCCCCATTAATCCTCTTAGAGATCTAGATGAATTCTATCTTAATCTATTCCCTAGGTAACAACTCATTTGGATATAACTTCTCCCACTTGAGGATCCATTCATCCCAATTCCACCTAGGGAACATCCTATTATCCCGATTCCACCTCAGTGACCCCTATACATTTGCAACCACCTATCTTTAATCACTTGTTTCCACCCAAGAATGGATATCATCCATCATCCATCAATATGATCTCCATTGATCTAGCCATGCCACTCATCTATCCTAGAAAACCTTCATGATATTTACCCCTCAATCTTGAGGCTATTAATTTTGATCGAGTTGTTATCCCGCCTCCACCCGACTAGTTCTTATCCTCCTAGAATATGCTATAGTCATATAATTTGGTATCACAACAAATCTTAGTAGTTCTCCAAGCTGAGATAAAGTCAAATAATACATCTAATTCTTTCAATCAAGCTGATGATATTCATCTGATCCTGACTCCTCATCAGTTGGAAGAGGGTTCACATATGTTAATAGAAGAGATGATAGATATTGACATCAACACGGATCCTAAAAATCCTCAAATTCTAAAATTAGAAAAAAGTCTCTTAGAGATAGAATGTTCTACTTTTACCACTCTTCTAATATAAAAAGAAAGGTTTTTCCGTGGTTATACAAGGATATGCCTGGTCTGGACCCAAACCTAGTGGTCCATAATTTGACGTTTGATCCAACGATCAAACCAGTTAAGAAAAAACTTCACAAACTACATACAACAATCACGGTAATAATAAAATATGAATTGCAAAAAATTTTGGACATAGGATTCATCCAACCCATTGACTATCCTAAATGGATCTCCAATATGGTACCTATCAGGAAGCTGAATGGAGGGGTTTGCATATGCATCGATTTTCAATATCTCAACAAAGTGAGCCTTAAGGATGAATTCCTGCTCTTGAGCATTGATACACTTGTAGACACAGATGCAAGTCATAAAATATTTTCCCTCATAGATGGTTTCTCAAACTATAATCAAATTCGTGTCAATCTTGATGATCAGCCCAAAACAACCTTTACCACACCATGGGGGACATTTTGTAACAAATTCATGTTGTTTTTTCTAAAGAATGTTGGTGCCACTTATCAGAGGCCATGACTTACATTTTTCATGACTATATACACAAGATTATCAAAGATTATGTTGATGATCTGCTAGATAAGTCTTTATTACATGGCGATCATGTCGATGTTCTACGAAAGGTCTTTGATCACCTACTAGAGCATAATGTATGATTGAATCCTAAAAAGTGTGTTTTCATAGTAACATCTAGAAAACTTTTAGGCTTCATCATGTCTAAGTGAGGCATCGAAGTAGACCCAAGCAAGGTCAAAGAAATTGTAAACATGGCACCACCCACAAACCTTAAGTAGCTTTGAACTTACAAGGGAAGATACAAGTCATTCGACATTTCATAGCAAAACTATCAGATAAATGTCATCCATTCAACCATATTTTATAGAAGGGGGTGACATTCAATTAGGATCAATATTACCAAAGGGCCTTCGAGGATATAAAGTAATGCTTGGTATTTACACCAGTATTGTCTCCTCTATGACCTGGTGTCATTTAGTATATATTTTTGCAACTAAATTTGCCTTAGGGACTATGTTGGCCCAAAATAACAAGGTAAATAAGGAGTAAGCTATTTATTACATTAGTCACATATTCATCTCATACAAAATCAAATATTCTTATGTTGAGAAGTTGTATTTAGCAGTGGTCTTTGCCACCAAGAAACTTTGTCACTACATGATAAATCAAACAACATATGTTATCTTCAAGGAAAATCCTTTTTTATATATGATGAGTCGAACATATCATAATAGTCGCACTATAAAGTGGATCATGTTATTGACGGAGTTCAACCCTGAAATCATTAGTTAAAAGTATATCAAATGTTAGGTCATCGTTGTTAGGATCCTCCATCCTAACATTAATAATTAGTATTAATAATTTATTAATTAATTATATTACTATAATGTATAGTCGTGTCCCTTCATTATCATAGCCCTAGGATAATATAAAATAGGGTAGCTATTGTTGTAGGAAAGGATACATGAATAAATGAGTATAAATATTATTTGTACCCATTGGAAGGGCCCCCTCTCTAGTGTTAAAAGCGATCACATATTAAAAGCGATCACATTTTTCATTCTAAGAATGTTGGCATTTTTGCCACATTGTGTTGATTATTGATTGTTCATGCATAAGCTGTTGAAATTCTAACTCCTCTACAGGTTTTGATGCAAAAAATAGCTAAGTCTGAAGGCTGTCACGAAATCGCGACAAAAAAATAGCATGGAGAGCCAAAGTTAAAAACCGTCGCGATATCGCGACATGTCGCGTTATCGCGGGTCGGATGAGGAGAGAGAAAACAAACGCAAAGTCGTAGCGATTTCGCGACGTGTCAAAAAATCACGATCAGCACAGTCAACGGCAGCAGGGGGTAAAACCGTCGCGATATCGCGACGCGTTGGATTTTCACGGTCAAAATGGTCAACGGAGGGCAGAGCGACAAAGTTGTCGTGAAATCGTGACATAACTGAGCGACAGGCGATGAGACTCGAAAGTGTAGCGAAATCACGACACAATATGGCACACAGTGCGAAAGGCAAAAGACGTCATGAAATCGTGACGCATCGTGTTTTCACGGCGTGGGTGGACAGAAAGGCTTAAGACATAAAATGGTCGCGATTTCATGACATTTGTAGGATGAAGCCAAGCAAAGCAAAGGATGTAGCGAAATCGCTACGTGTTGTGTGATCACGGTTCAGGTGAATGAAAAGAGTCTAAGGCACGAATGGCATCGCGATTTCGCGACACCTTTTGAGAATGAGTCCAAGCAAGAAGCAGACGTCGCGAAATCATGACAGGAAGTGGGAACAGTGGAGAATGCAAGCAAACGTCACGATTTCATGACACAGTGAGCAAGAAAGGCTTAAGGTAGAAAATGGTAGCGATTTCGTGACATTTGTTGAAGAAAGACTAAGTGCAGAGAATTGTAGCGAAATTGCGCAGTGTCACATTTTTGCGGTTGACGAACAGCAAGGTCCAAGGAAACAGAATTGTAGCGAAATCGTGACATGGTGGAAGTTGAAGAAGCACAGAGGCAAGAGTGTCACGTTTTCATGATTTGAAGCAGCGAAGAGAACAAAAGATGAAGAACGTCGCGAAATCGTGCATTGTCACATTTTCGCGGCAACAGGGCAGAGAAAGAGC
This sequence comes from Wollemia nobilis, assembly GCA_028583015.1. NCBI lineage: Eukaryota > Viridiplantae > Streptophyta > Pinopsida > Araucariales > Araucariaceae > Wollemia > Wollemia nobilis. The sequence continues at coordinate 2,355,694 of JAQPPZ010003109.1, read as the reverse complement.
ATAATTGTACGGACGTCGCGAAATCACGCAGCGTCACATTTTCGCGGTTCAAGGTTGCGAAGGAGATAAGGAAGCCGAATACGTCACGATTTCACGACATGGTTGATTTTCACGGTTCAAAGTAAGAAAAGCGTACGGAGCAGAGATATGTCACGATTTCGCGACATGTCGCGTTTTCGCGACCTGTTACAGTTTCACGCTAGAATGCAGTTCAAACGGCCCGATACAGTTTTGCGATTTTCGAGGATTAAAAGCACTCCAGAATTAAATGTGTTGCTGCTTTTCGATGCGGTCAAGGTAGAAGAACGTGCCCAAGCTACCAGAATTGAAGATTTCCATTATTCGAAGCTGTTGTTCACGATTTTTCTAACGGTTTCAAGCATATTTTCAAGAACAACAATTTAATGAAGACGACCGACTCCTCCTTATGGCATTTAATTTCTGGTTTCTCCGAGGTTGTTTAAGGATATCATTTCCTTGTTTTCGTTGCATAATTTGTAGATCTCGAGGAGGTCCGTTTCATATTTTTAATGTTGCAAAGAGGCAAGGCCTCTATATAAATCAATGTAAATCTCAAGAACAAGGGTCGGGAGTTTGAGAGACAGATTGCATGAAAGCTTTCAAGTTCTCTTGCATGAATGAAAGAGATTTGGCCACTGATTTTGCAAACGTCTTTCTGTGTAATTTCCTTCTATTCCATGTATTTCTAAGTTATGCTTGTCTTTCTGATCTGCTGTTAGATTTAAATTCTGCATTTGAATTTAAATACTGCTTGTAAGGAAGTAAGTTCTGGAATGCAATTCTGGAGGTAGTTTGCGCAAGGTCGTAGATGAATTATGTTGTTTTCTGTTATTATATGTTGTTCATACACTTGAAGGTCCATCTTGCTGAGTTTCTTTTCCCCGATCTAACAAATTCGGCCTATGGCTATATTTCCCATCTCTTTCCGTAATTTCCTGTTTCTTTCTGCGTATTTTACATCTCTTTCCTGCAACTTTAATCTGAAATCAAGTTTAGAAATAGTAAGGGAACCAGCCCTCTCTGGAGATTGGTCTGGGAGACATCTCTTTCTCCCAGCCTTTCAATGTTGGCCGGGTCTAGGGTGCATAGTTTTAGAAAATCCTTTCCTGTGGCAGATTCGTGACCAACAGTTTTTGGCACGCCCGATGGGACAGACTTCTTCTGTCTCAGAAAGATCCCATAGTATTGAAGGTTTAATGTTCGCCTTCATGCCGTAAAGTTAGAACATTTGGTGACTCTGCAGTACCCAAAAATCTCTGAACGTGGATGCAGTGAAAGCTGTACTTCATGATCACGAGATCAAAGTCTAAAAAAGTTGAAGATCTTGTTGAGTTTTTTGAACTTGACATCACAAAAAGAGGTGAACAATCTAGGTTGGTTTCCCCATCGCTTGCATCATCTGCCATATCCACACAAATCCCTGGTATTGTTACTAGTTTTCCATCTTCTCAGTCACATCCATTAGTCCCAATGGCTCAGTATCCTCCACCCAGGAAGTTCTTGGCATGGAACAGTTCGGGAGCCTTGAATTTGCAGGCTCAGAATCCAGTTCCTCAGGCCGCTTTGAAGGTTTTGCCGACCTATGATGGTACGGGTAAGACTGCATATGAACATATTAATGATGTAGCTTCTCTGGCAGCCATTCATGATATAACTGATGAAGATGTGATGGTGAAGTTATTGGTGTTATCCCTGAGAGGAAAATTGTTGTACTGGTACCGAACGTTGCAACCAGGCACCATTACGTCATGGGATCAGCTAGGAGAACTGCTAGTTAAGAATTTTCATGAACAGGCTGATCCATTTTCATTGTTGCATCAGTTTAACGCGATCCAGAGGCACCCACAGGAAGAGATAGCTGATTTTAATGTTCGATTCACCAGAACCTGGCAGAGAATTCTTGATGGTCTTCGGCCTGCTGATGAGTTGGCTGCATTTTACTACCTCAGAGCATTCAACATAGATATCGGTTGGGCTGTCCGGCAGTCCAACGTGACGACATTTCCAGAGTTGTTTGAACAAGCGTTAAAGGCGAAAGCTGATCTGATTGCTATAGGTAGACTTCCTCCGAAGGTAACTATGCCTATTATACCTGATCTGCCTAAGTATTTATATTCTGGTTCGCTTCCACAGCCCATGCCATCTATGTATCCTACCCCATCATGGAGCTCCAATGCACCTCAAATCGCACCTATTCCAGTTCCCCAGCTTCCTGCTCCAACTGTTCCCTAGTTGCCTGCACCGAGCATTCCAAGGTTAGTTCCTCCACTTCCAACTCCTGCAGTATCTTCCCCACAGTTTCCATTACCTTTACCAGCACCGCCTGTGTCCTCAAGCCCAGATCCTCAATTGGTTATGTTACAAGAAATTCAGTCGGCTATGAGATCTCTCACTGACAAGGTGACATCTATGGAACGGAGAGAGGCGAAAAGAAGCTATCAGCCACGAAGATTTATGCCGATAGTAACTAGAGAACAACCTGCTCCAAGCAAGGCTATGGAGAAAGCACCTGAAAGGAACTCAGTAGTTCTGGTAAGTGAAGAGGCTGGCCCTTCTGAAGTTTCACATGAGCCATCTTATTGGTGTTCTTCCTGCAATGACCCACATGATGAGTCCACTTGCATGGTCCACCAAAATTATTTGCAAGTTCTTACAAGGAGCCATGTAAATATGATTCGAGAGGTGGATCTTACTTTCGTGGAGTCTCTGGAGGAACATATAGCAATACTGACATGCAACGGCAAGAAACCAATGTTGGTAGATCCGGCTAAGATGGAGCCATTGAAAGTGCCTCCTGTACAAGCAACGAAGCAACAAATGCCAACAAAGGCTCATGATTCCCCAGCGCAATGACAATCACCTGTTTTGTCAAAGGATCCACTTCCATCACCAGTAAAAGATAAGGAACAAGCTTCTACTTCCCAGCCGCAAGCAGAAACAAAGGAGCAAGCCAAAGAAACGTTGCGGTATCCATCATTGACCAAACGACAACGAGTGGAGGCCACCCAGCAATATAAGAGCACATTTGAATCTGCTAGTGGCGGGAAGGAACAGACCTCCATGGAGTACAACATTGTTGAAGAACTTAAATGGATACCAGCTAAGGTAAGTCTGTATGACACCTTACAGTTGCCTGGACAGGTAAATCTCTTACAGGAATCCCTGAAGACCATACAAAGTAAGGGGAAAGCTCCAGCCCAGGTAGTTATGGCTCAAACGTTAACTTCTGCAGCCACTGAAAGGAATAGACCACCCCCGTTTTATCTGTCATTGCAAATAGAGGGTTGGATCGTACATAATTGCCTGATCGATTCTGGTGCCGCTACAACTGTCATGCCAAAGGCAGTCTGTGAAGCAATGGGAATGGAATTCACACGATGTAGCCCCGGAGTTTTGCAGTTAGATGGTACTCCAGTGAAAACAGTGGGTGTAATCAAGGATGTCCCGATTGTTTTGCATAATATGCCCCAGATTACAGTCATCCAGGAGATAGTTGTGGTAGATCTAGAACCGTATTTCAGTATGTGCTTATCTAGAGAGTTTACCGCAAAGTTGGGCGGTTACCTTGCACTGGATTATTCTCACTTGGAGATTCCATTCAAAGGAAGACGAGTCCGGGTCTACAATCAAAACCTTCCACTTTTCATATTGAGAAGATAGAAGAAGAACATGTTGTTCATATGATAACTGAAGATTTGGAGGATGAGTTTTCAATGCTCAATTTCAATGCTATGATCCAGACCGAAATTGGCTGTTATTCCATTATGCAGCCTGAAGAGGTTGAAGTCAAGTTGCCACCTGATCAAGTTGAACAAGATTCTCTGCCAGATCAGCTCTATTTTGATGGAACACAATACAAAAATGGTGCTAACATTGGGACTGAACGATCATGCCTAGGTCTCAAGATGGCTGGGACACTTGGAGTGCAGCAGTTCCAGATATAGACCCTTGGTGATTCTGAGCTAATCAAGAACCAGAAGTCTACTGAGCGTTTGTCAAGGATCTGGGATCCAGGAGACAGAGCCGTGTTTGGGTTCGTGTCTTTCCCGAAAGTTCACATCTAATTCGGGAGTTACCTTGTATATAGTAAAAAAAAAAAAAAAAAAAGAAAAAAAAAAGTATTGTTTTCCTCTTCGGCTCTTTTTGCATGCGAGCCCGCAGGTACGTGTTTCTTTCTTTTTTCTTCTTCTTTCCCAGCAGTTAGTGGCTTCCTCACTATTTCTTCCCTTCCCCTCTTCATTTCCCTCCTTCTCCTACTCCTTTTTCTTCTGCAGTAATCAAGCCACTGTTGTTGTTTCTTTTCCCCTTTTCTAATATTCCCGGTTCTTCTTTTCCTTTTCTTCTAATTTCATTGTTGTTTTAGCATTTATCGGTTCCATTCCCATTCCATTCTCACACATTTCATTCATCATTCTGTTCATTCCATCCACTTCCATTTCCCTTTCATAGCAGCTGGTAGCACCGAAGCACTTTTGTATCTACCGCATCACTCCCTCCATTCCATTATTCCATCATTCATCATTTCCATTCCATGGTCAGTTCAGCCAAATACAGAATTCCTTGAAGTTTCAGTCATTCAGCAAGAGTTGTTGCAGCAGTCCACCGAGATGTACCCCATCAGCCAGCTTTCTATTCTCAGTTTTCTCATGACTCTGTTGCCCAATGGATTCAGGCCTGGGATTCGTGCATACAGCAGAACTGTATACCCCGCGAGCCGCCAAGAATGTTGGCATTTTTGCCACATTGTGTTGATTATTGATTGTTCATGCATAAGTTGTTGAAATTCTAACTCCTCTACAGGTTTTGATGCAAAAAAAAGCTAAGTCCAAAGACTGTCATGAAATCGCGACAAAAAAATAGCATGGAGAGCCAAAGTTAAAAACCGTCGCGATATCGTGACATGTCGCGTTATCGCGGGTCGGATGAGGAGAGAGAAAACAAACGCAAAGTCGTAGCGATTTCGTGATGTGTCGAAAAATCGCGATCAGCGCAGTCAACGACAACAGGGGGTAAAACCGTCGCGATATCGCGACGTGTTGGATTTTCGCGATCAAAACAGTCAATGGAGGCAGAGCGACAAAGTTGTCATGAAATCGTGACATAACTGAGCGAAGGATGATGAGGCTCGAAAAGGTAGCGAAATCGTGACACAATATGGCACAGAATAAAGGCAAAAGACGTCGCGAAATCGCGACGCATCATGTTTTCGCGGCGTGGGTGGACAGAAAGGCATAAGACATAAAATGGTCGCGATTTCGCGACATTTGTGAGAATGAAGCCAAGCAAAGCAAAGGATGTGAATCGCTACGTGTTGATGTGATGGTCGGATGAAAGAGTCTAAGGCATGAATGGCGTCGCGATTTCGCGACACTTTGAGAATGAGTCCAAGCAAGACGAAGACGTCGCGAAATCGTGACAGGAAGTGGGAACAGTGGAGAATGCAAGCAAACGTCACGATTTCGTGACATAGTGAGCAAGAAAGGCTTAAGGTAGAAAATGGTAGCGATTTCATGACACATTGTTGAAGAAAGACTAAGTGCAGAGAATTGTAGCGAAATCGCGCAGTGTCACATTTTTGCGGTTGACGAACAGCAAGGTCCAAGGAAAGAATTGTAGCGAAATCGCGACATGGTGGAAGTTGAAGAAGCACAGAGGCAAGAGTGTCACATTTTTGTGATTTGAAGCAGCGAAGAGAACAAAAGATGAAGAACGTCACGAAATCATGCATTGTCACATTTTTGCGGCAACAGAGCAGAGAAAGAGCATAATTGTACGGACGTCGCGAAATCGCGCAGCGTCGCGTTTTCGCGGTTCAAGGTTGCGAAGGAGACAAGGAAGCCGAATACGTCACGATTTCGTGACATGGTTGATTTTCGCGGTCCGAAAGTAAGAAAAGCGTACGGAGCAGAGATATGTCACGATTTCGCGACATGTCGCGTTTTCGCGACCTGTTACAGTTTTGCGCCAGAATGCAGTTCAAACGGCCCGATACAGTTTTGCGATTTTCGAGGATTAAAAGCGCTCCAGAATTAAATGTGTTGCTGCTTTCCGATGCGGTCAAGGTAGAAGAACGCGCCCAAGCTACCAGAATTGAAGATTTCCATTATTCGAAGCTGCTGTTCATGATTTTTCTAACGGTTTCAAGCATATTTTCAAGAACAACAATTTAATGAAGACGACCGACTCCTCCTTATGGCATTTAATTTCTGGTTTCTCCGAGGCTGTTTAAGGATATCATTTCCTTGTTTTCGTTGCATAATTTGTAGATCTCGAGGAGGTCCGTTTCATATTTTTAATGCTGCAAAGAGGCAAGACCTCTATATAAATCAATGTAAATCTCAAGAACAAGGGTCGGGAGTTTGAGAGACAGATTGCATGAAAGCTTTCAAGTTGTCTTGCATGAATGAAAGAGATTTGGCCTCTGATTTTGCAAACGTCTTTCTGTGTAATTTCCTTCTATTCCATGTATTTCTAAGTTATGCTTGTCTTTCTGATCTGCTGTTAGATTTAAATTCTGCATTTGAATTTAAATACTGCTTGTAAGGAAGTAAGTTCTGGAATGCAATTCTGGAGGTAGTTTGCACAAGGTCGTAGATGAATTATGTTATTTTCTGTTATTATATGTTGTTCATACACTTGAAGGTCCATCTTGCTGAGTTTCTTTTCCCCGATCTAACAAATTCGGCCTACGGCTATATTTCCCATCTCTTTCCGTAATTTCTTGTTTCTTTCTGCGTATTTTACATCTCTTTCCTGCAACTTTAATCTGAAATCAAGTTTAGAAATAGTAAGGGAACCAGCCCTCTCTGGAGATTGGTCTGGGAGACATCTCTTTCTCCCAGCCTTTCAATGTTGGCCGGGTCTAGGGTGCATAGTTTTAGAAAATCCTTTCCTGTGGCAGATTCGTGACCAACAGTTTTTGGCACGACTTTGCGTTTGTTTTCTCTCTCCTCATCTGATCCGTGTTGCTACTTTTCGATGCGGTCAAGGTAGAACAACATGCCCAAGCTACCAAAATTGAAGATTTCCATTATTCGAAGCTGTTGTTCATGATTTTTCCAACGGTTTCAAGCATGTTTTCAAGAACAACAATTTAATGAAGACGACCAACTCCGCCTTATGGCATTTAATTTTTGGTTTCTCCGAGGCTGTTTAAGGATATCATTTTCTTGTTTCCATTGCATAATTTGTAGATCTCAAGGAGGTTCATTTCATATTTTTAATGCTACAAAGAGGCAAGACCTCTATATAAATCAATGTAAATCTCAAGAACAAGGGTCGGGAGTTTGAGAGACAGATTGCGTGAAAGCTTTCAAGTTGTATTGCATGAATGAAAGAGATTTGGCCACTAATTTTAAAATGTCTTTCTATGTAATTTCCTTCTATTCCATGTATTTCTAAGTTATGCTTGTCTTTCTGATTTGTCGTGAGATTTAAATTCTGCATTTGAATTTAAATACTGCTTGTAAGGAAGTAAGTTCTGGAATGCAATGCTGGAGGTAGTTTGCACAAGGTCGTAGATGAATTATGTTGTTTTCTATTATTATATGTTGTTCACACACTTCAAGGTCCCTCTTGCTGAGTATCTTTTCCCCGATCTAACAAATTCGACCTACGGCCATATTTCCCATCTCTTTCCGTAATTTCCTGTTTCTTTCTGTGTATTTTTCATCTCTTTCCTGCAACCTTAATTTGAAATCAACTTAGTTTTAGTAAGGGAACCAGCCCACTTTGGAGATTGGTCTGGGAGACTTCTTCTGTCTCAGAAAGATCCCATAGCGTTGAAGGTTTAATGTTTGCTTTCATGCCATAAAGTTAGAACATTTGGTGACTCTGCAGTACCCAGAAATCTCTGAACGTGGATGTAGTAAAAACTGTACTTCATGATCACGAGATCCCAGTCTAAAAAAATTGGAGATCTTGTTGAGTTTTTTGAACTTGACATCACAAAAAGAGGTGAACAATCTAGGTTGGTTTCCCCTGCCATATCTATGCAAATCCCTGTTATTGTTACTAGTTTTCCACCTTCTCAGTCACATCCATTAGTCCCAATGGCTCAGTATCCTCCACCCAAGAAGTTCTTGGCATGGAACAGTTCGGGAGCCTTGAATTTGTAGGCTCAAAATCTAGTTCCTCAGGCCGCTTTGAAGGTTTTGTCGACCTATGATGGTATGGGTAAGACTGCATATGAACATATTAATGATGTAGCTTCTCTGGCAGCCATTCATGATATAACTGACGAAGATGTGATGGTGAAGTTGTTGGTGTTATCCCTGAGAGGAAAATTGTTGTACTGGTATCGAACATTGCAACCAGGCACCATTACGTCATGGGATCAGCTAGGAGAACTGTTAGTAAATAATTTTCATGAACAAGCTGATCCATTTTCATTGTTGCATCAGTTCAACACGATCCAGAGGCACCCATAGGAAGAGATAGCTAATTTTAATGTTCGATTCACCAGAGCCTGGCAGAGAATTCCTGATGGTCTTCGGCCTGCTGATGAGTTGGTTGCATTTTACTACCTCAAAGCGTTCAACACAGATATCAGTTGGGTTGTCTGGCAGTCCAACGTGACGACATTTCCAGAGTTGTTTGAACAAGCATTAAAAGCGAAAGCTGATCTGATTACTATAGGTAGACTTCCTCCAAAGGTAACTATGCCTATTATACCTGAATTGCCTAAGTATTTATATTCTGGTTCGCTTCCATAGCCCATGCCATCTATGTATCCTACCCCATCATGGAGCTCCAACGCACCTCAAATTGCACCTATTCCAGTTCCCCAGCTTCCTGCTCCAACTGTTCCCCAGTTGCCTGCACCAAGCATTCCAAGGTTAGTTCCTCCACTTCCAACTCCTGCAGTATCTTCCCCATAGTTTTCATTACCTTTACCAGCACCACCTGTTTCCTCAAGCCCAGATCCTCAATTGGTTATGTTACAAGAAATTTAGTCGGCTATGAGATCTCTCACTGATAAGGTGACATCTATGGAACGAAGAGAGGTGGAAAGAAGCTATCAGCCACAAAAATTTATGCCGACAGTAACTAGAGAACAACCTGCTCCAAGCAAGGCTATGGAGAAAGCACCTGAAAGGAACGTAGCAATTCTGGTAAGTGAAGAGGCTGGCCCTTCTGAAGTTCCACATGAGCCCTCTTATTGGTTTTCTTCCTGTAATGACCCACATGATGAGTCCACTTGCATGGTCCACAAAAATTATTTGCAAGTTCTTATAGGGAGCCGTGTAAATATGATTCGAGAGGTGGATCTTACTTTCGTGGAGTCTCTGGAGGAACATATAGCAATACTGACACGCAGTGGCAAGAAACCAATGTTGGTAGATCCGGCTAAGATGGAGCCATTGAAAGTGCCTCCTGTACAAGCAATGAAGCAGCAAATGCCAACAAAGGCTCATGATTCCCCAGCATAACGGCAATCACCTATTTTGTCAAAGGATCCACTTCCATCACCAGTAAAAGATAAGGAACAAGCTTCTACTTCCTAGCCACAAGCAGAAACAAAGGAGCAAGCCAAAGAAACATTGCGGTATCCATCATTGACTAAATGGCAACGAGTGGAGGCTACCCAGCAATATAAGAGCACATTTGAATCTGCTAGTGGCGGGAAGGAACAGACCTCCATGGAGTACAACATTGTTGAAGAACTTAAATGGATACCAGCTAAGGTAATTCTGTATGACACCTTACAGTTGCCTGGACAGGTACATCTCTTACAAGAATCCTTGAAGACCATACAAAGTAATGGGAAAGCTCCAGCCCACGTGGTTATGGCTCAAACATTAACTTTTGCAGCCACTGAAAGGAATAGACCACCCTCATTTTATATGTCATTGCAAATAGAGGGTTGGATCATACATAATTGCCTGATCGATTATGGTGTCGCTACAACTGTCATGCCAAAGGCAGTCTGTGAGGCAATGGGAATGGAATTCACATGAAGTAGCCCCAGAGTTTTGCAGTTAGATGGTACTCCGGTGAAAACAGTGGGTGTAATCAAGGATGTCCCGATTGTTTTGCATAATATGCCCCAGATTACAGTCATCCAGGAGATAGTTGTGGTAGATCTAGAACCATATTTTAGTATGTGCTTATCTAGAGAGTTTATCGCAAAGTTGGGCGGTTACCTTGCACTAGATTATTCTCACTTAGAGATTCCATTCAAAGGAAGACGAGTCCGAGTCTACAATCAGAAACCTTCCACTTTTCATATTGAGAAGATAGAAGAAGAACTTGCTGTTCATATGATAACTGAAGATTTGGAGGATGAGTTTTCAATGCTCAATTTCAATGCTATAATCCAGACCGAAAGTAGCTATTATTCCATTATGCAGCCTAAAGAGGTTGAAGTCAAGTTGCCACCTGATCAAGTTGAACAAGATTCTCTAGCAGATCAGCTCTATTTTTATGGAACACAATACATAAATGGTGCTAACATTGGGACTGAACGATCATGCCTGGGTCTCAAGATGGCTGGGACACTTGGAGTGTAGCAGTTACAGACCCTTGGTGATTCTGAGCTAATCAAGAACCAAAATTTTACTGAGTGTTTGTCAAGGATTTGGGATCCAGGAGATAGAACCGTGTTTGGGTTCGTGTCTTTCCCAAAAGTTCACATCTAATTCGGGAGTTACCTTGTATATAGTAAAAAAAAAAAAAACATAAAAAGAAAAAAAAAAAGAGTATTGTTTTCCTCTTCGACTCTTTTTGCATGCGAGCCCGTAGGTACGTGTTTCTTTCTTTTTTCTTCTTCTTTCCCAGCAGTTAGTGGCTTCCTCACTATTTCTTCCCTTCCCCTCTTCATTTTCCTCCTTCTCCTCATTTTTCTTCTGTAGTAATCAAGCCACTGTTGTTGTTTCTTTTCCCCTTTTCTAATATTCCCGGTTCTTCTTTTCCTTTTCTTCTAATTTCATTATTGTTTTAGCATTTATCGGTTCCATTCCATAGTCTACACATTTGCTGGTCATCATTTTGTTCATTGCATCCACTTCCATTTCCCTTTCATAGTAGCTGGTAGCACAGAAACACTCTGTTACTATATCTATCGCATCACTCCCTCCGTTCCACTATTTCATCATTTTTCATTTCCATTCCATGGTCAGTTCAGCCAAATACATAATTCCTTGAAGTTTCAGTCATTCAGCAAGAGTTGTTGTAGCAGTCTGTCGAGATGTACCCCATCAGCCAGCTCTCTGTTCTCAGTTTTTGACTCTGTTGCCCAATGGATTCAGGCCTGGGATTCGTGCATATAGCAAAACTGTATACCCCATGAGCCGCCAAGAATGTTGGCATTTTTGCCACATTGTGTTGATTATTAATTGTTCATGCATAAGCTGTTGAAATTCTAACTCCTCTACAGGTTTTGAGGCAAAAAACAGCTAAGTCTGAAGGCTATCGCAAAATCGTGACAAAAAAAAATAGCATGGAGAGCCAAAGTTAAAAACCGTCATGATATCGCGACATGTCACGTTATCGTGGATTGGATGAGGAGAGATAAAACAAACGCAAAGTCGTAGCGATTTCCTGACACGTCAAAAAATTGTGGTCAGCGCAGTCAACAGCAGCAGGGGGTAAAACCATCGCGATATCGTGATGCGTTGGATTTTTGCGGTCAAACCAGTCAACGGAGGGCAGAGCGACAAAGTTGTCATGAAATCGCGACATAACTAAGCGACAGGCAATGAGACTCGAAAGTGTAGTGAAATCATGACATAATATGGCACACAGCACGAAAGGCAAAAGACGTCGCGAAATCGCGACACGTCGTGTTTTCGCGGCATGGGTGGATAGAAAATCTCAAGGAAAAAAATGGTAGCGATTTTATGAAATTTGCGGGATGAAGCCAAGCAAAGTAAAGGATGTAGTGAAATCTCTACGTGTTGTGTGATCGCGGTTCAGGTGAATGAAAAGAGTCTAAGGCACGAATGGCGTCGCGATTTTGTGACACCTTTTGAGAATGAGTCCAAGCAAGAAGCAAATGTCGCGATTTCATGACACAGTGAGCAAGAAATGCTCAAGGCAACAAATGGTAGCGATTTCATGACACATTGTTGAAGAAAGACTAAGTGTAGAGAATTGTAGCGAAATCATGCAGTGTCACATTTTCACGGTTGACGAACAGCAAGGTCCAAGGAAATAGAACTTGTAGCGAAATTGCGACATGGTGGAAGTTGAAGAAGCACAGAGGCAAGAGTGTCATGTTTTCACGATTTGAAGCAGCGAAGAGAACAAAAGATGAATAACATCACAAAATCATGCATTGTCACAATTTCGCGACAACAGAGCAGAGAAAGAGCATAATTGTACGAACGTCGCGAAATCGCGCAGCGTCGCGTTTTCGCGGTTCAAGGTTGCGAAGGAGATATGGAAGCCGAATACGTCACAATTTTGTGACATGGATGATTTTTGCAATCAAAAGTAAGAAAAGCATACGGAGTAGAGATATGTCACGATTTCGCAACATGTCACGTTTTCGCGACCTGTTACAGTTTTGCGCTAGAATGCAGTTCAAACGGCCTGATGCAGTTTTGTGATTTTTGAGAATTAAAAGTGCTCTAGAATTAAATGTGTTGCTACTTTTCGATGCGATCAAGGTAGAACAACACGCCCAAGCTACCAGAATTGAAGATTTCCATTATTTGAAGCTGCTGTTCACGATTTTTCCAATGGTTTCAAGCATGTTTTCAAGAATAACAATTTAATGAAGACGACCGACTCTGCCTTATGGCATTTAATTTTTGGTTTCTTCGAGGTTGTTTAAGGATATCATTTCCTTGTTTTCGTTGCATAATTTGTAGATCTCGAGGAGGTCCATTTCATATTTTTAATGCTGCAAAGAGGCAAGACCTCTATATAAATCAATGTAAATCTCAAGAACAAGGGTCGGGAGTTTGAGAGACAGATTGCGTGAAAGCTTTCAAGTTGTCTTGCATGAATGAAAGAGATTTGGCCATTGATTTTAAAATGTCTTTCTGTGTAATTTCCTTCTATTCCATGTATTTCTAAGTTATGCTTGTCTTTCTGATCTGTTGTTAGATTTAAATTCTGCATTTGAATTTAAATACTGCTTGTAAGGAAGTAAGTTCTGGAATGCTATGCTGGAGGTAGTTTGCGCAAGGTCGTAGATGAATTATGTTGTTTTATGTTATTATATGTTGTTCATACACTTAAAGGTCCATCTTGCTGAGTATCTTTTCCCCGATCTAACAAATTTGGCCTACGGCCATATTTCCCATCTCTTTTTGTAATTTCTTGTTTCTTTCTGTGTAATTTTCATCTCTTTCCTGCAACCTTAATTTGAAATCAACTTAGTTTTAGTAAGGGAACCAGCCCACTCTGGAGATTGGTCTGGGAGACATCTCTTTCTCCCAGCCTTTCAATGTTGGCCGGGTCTAGGGTGCATAGTTTTAGAAAATCCTTTCCTGTGACAGATTCGTGACCAACAGGTCTTAGCATCTAGTATAAGAGCAATATTTTCGGGGTTCTATTTTGTGTCCTTTTTTTTTAACATAATCAAGCAGTCACTCCATCATCATTTGACCATTTTCCATAGTACAAAGCAAGCACGTACTCATTGCACAAATAAAATAATTTTGTTACCCCTCCTAATAACCTTTACATGCTCTCCACATAAGCAACATCCACCACTCGATGTTGCATATATAACAAGAACAATAGAATCTACTACACAATTAAATAAAAATGTTCATAGTTGCATATGTGGAAGACATAGTGAACCACTGGATTAATGGAGAATCCATAAACCACCCAAAACAATTTTAAATTACAGCATAAATTTTATAATCACCACTAGAGAGTTGTTTGTTCTGTAGAGCTACGTAAAATATTTTTTGATAACAAAAAATTTGTCATGCACTATTCAAATTACTATCGCTATCTAAATATTTACCTGGCATTAAATCGGTGAATTCCTACATTAATTACTCTATCCAACAAATGATTTCTTGTTTGTTGTAGTTTTTGTTGTTGTACTTAGTATGGCACTGAGAGGGGGGGTGAATCAGTGTAGCATTCCAAAACATGAATAAATAGCTCTAAAAATTGCAGCAGATAAAACTTATAAATAGATATAATAAGTACCGCAAGAGAACATCACACAACATAGATTTTTAACGAGGTTCACCAAAATGGCTACTCCTAAAAAATAATGGCTGCTTGGACTCCCATCCAAATCTAGCCTCTTGCAAAGCACCAACTTTACAATTTGTTTACCAGCACCAACTGGAAGGAGCACCCACCCCTTATTTTTTTGCATCAATAGAAAGGAGCACCAACCCCTAATTTTCCAGCACCAACTGGACTTCAATTTTGAATAAAAATGTTTGACATATACCTTTGTTATTGCAAGACTCTAATTGGTCTACATCACCTTTGCAATCTCTGTGCACTCTGCTCTCTCTTGCGCAATCACTTCACACAGTCTGCTGCACTGCTACAGCCAGACTTTGCAATCAACTTTGCCCTTCGCGCTTCTCTGCACACTTTGCTTTCTCTGCACACACGCTTCACACACTCTGTGTCGTTTCACATTCTACTCTTTGGGCGTATTCACAATCGAACTTCGAACAATTTGACATGACCAGTTCACATTACACACTTCACTATCATTTTGCCAGTTCTGTGCTATCTATGCTTTTATAGCCGCATATCGCACATGATACTCACACACACGGACTATTGCTTCGCACTCAGCTTGAATCAAAATGACTCAACATCTACTCTCCGTGCACTTCATTCGCCCATTATCTTCACACGGCATTACCTCAAACTTGAAGAAGCCCTCCTTTTATAGAAGAAATTTTAGGAATAAACCCTAAAGAACGTCGACTGAGAAACCCTAGAATTTTTTGGCTACCAAACCCTAAAATTCATTGGCTATAACCCTAAGAATGTCGCCTGCAAAACCCTAGAAATTGTCAGCTGCAAAACCCTAAAATCTGTCAGCCCAGATTTAACTTTGTCAGCCTCAAACGCCTCTACATCTGAATGACTTCTGAACTGCCTGTCCATTGCATCATTAGATCTAACTGACTGTAAATGACAATACTCCTGCAACACCTTGCTCAACACTGAACTCCTATCCATTGTACTTTGGCTACACCTTGTTGTTCAATAAACTCTTGTCCATTGCATCAATAAATTTGTCTGACTGTGTTGACAACAATGACAATATTGTTTGCTGCACCTTGCTCAACATTTGTGTCATCTGCTCACTGATGTTTCAAGAACAAGATCTTTGGAACGTTTGGAAAAAAATGTTTGTTTAAAATAGCATATTGTAAATCTTTTAAAATCGCATACTGTCAAGCAGCACACATGCGATCATCTAGTGGTATCTTTAACATCGATTGACGACCAATAACACCCTACATTTTGAAATTCATCTATGAATTTCATGATGAGAGAAGCTTAGTCGAGGGCCATATACCCAACCTTTGTCTCAAGCTTTCCAATAACAACAAGTACAATATCAGCACTCATCTTGAGTTGTTACGACTTGGCTAAAGAGTAGTGAGAATAGAATTATAGTTGACTGTAATTCAATTCGGGTTGAAATTGAGTATACATTGTAAGAAGACCAAATAATTATCTACAGATACCAAATATCAATCCCCCACTTTAGGATAATTATCTATAGTACTGCATGAAATTGCAGCAATCAAATATCAAGTTTAAGCAATCATTTACCTTTTCCTTCGGTGTCGCGCAACTATCCTACCACTGATGATTCTCTCCACACTGCAGAAGTATCGACAAGTTTCAAAATTTACGCTGCCACAACGAGATTTTAAACACCCTTAAAATGCTGAGCATTAGGATCCCCATTCCCCTTTGATTGTAAAAAAATTCTAAGCGCAAACATCCAGAAGGCATCGATTTCCTAAGACAATGTCATTTTTCGGTAGGAGGAAAATAAATGGAAATAAAATTTTAATTAAATCTAAGGTTGATAATTAATTTCAACCATCATCCTATTTTACCATCGTCGAAAGCATCACGTACAACAAAAATATTTTAAATAATTATCCCATATTTTGGAGGAAAACAAACTTCATTTGGTTTATATACAAAACAAGTGTGTAATAGTAATCATGACTTAGGTCACGCTCCTCCTTTTACCTCGCACGATCCCTCGCTTGCCACTTGTTCACTGCCATCTCTACTCCACTGCCCAGCTGCCTCCTATTCTACCTCGTAATTTGTATCCCACTGCTACCATATTCCCTCTATGCCTACCTATCACCTGCTCCATGCTCCACGCCCGACACTACTGCTTGCTTCTGTGCCACTGTTGTCCCTCTAAATGAGATTCGTACTTCGTGCTTCTTGCCATCTAAAATTATATCCTAACTGCTAATTGTTGTCCGCGCTACCACCAAAAAGAAATTTTAAATTCAAAATTCAAAAAAAATAACCATTGAGGTCCAGTTGACAAACCAATTTTTTGAAAAAAAATTGTCAAAAATTACACAAAAGTTTTGCTAAAATTCCATAATTTTTGCAAATTTTTACTAAACTATATCAAATTTGGTGCCAATATTTTTGCCACTCGCAAATAAATTTTGAAATCCAAATTATATCTTGGTGAAGAATTAAAAATTGCCCCTCGAATGGCTGATGCAAGAAGATCGAAGGACCCTACCCTCAAGGATTTATCTTGGAAGTATGCCAGTGGAGGGAATAACTTACAAATAATACTAAACGAAAGGAAGAATTCTGCCAATGGAAGGACCAAATTACAAAACCACCTATGTGGGAATCACAAAATACTTACACCACCCCAAAACTTAACCGAATCTTACCAATTAAACGTATCATCACCACGAAAATTAAGGAAAGAAGAGAAAAAGACCTTTGTTTTCATTGTGATGAGAAATTTGTACGCAATCATCAATGTATTACACCCAAACTATATATTTTGGATGTAGCTATTCCTTGTAGTTCCACCAATAAATAAAATGAGATTGAGGTAGAAGTAGTTTCGAAAACACCCGAGGATAGCACTGAAGATGAGGAAGATGAGCAAGAAGTGACCCAAGTACCTGATCACAACAATGAAGGCAATAAGGTTGATATGTTAGACGTGATCAATACATCAAGTATGAATGAGGTAGACATACACGAAGTGACCAATACCGGATAGACATACACTCTACAAGACCTACACACACCTTCCTCACCAATAGTGAGTTATCACCACATGGTCAAACCTATTCAAAAACACGGTAGGATGGTGACTACACACTCATTTTCTGTTCTCTTCCACGAAACACCATAAAGTTGTAGACGTGTTACCACCACTTTTGATGCATCATTCTAAAGTATTTGAGGAACCCCAAGGGTTGCCCCCCACCATCATCCTACTCCTACTCTTCTTCTTGGCAATCCACCACTAACTATTCCACCTTCTCGATATCCCTACCTATGAAAGGATGACATTAAAAGAGTCCAAGAACTTGTGCAAATGCTTCTTGGAAAAAAATGGATAACGCTTCTCCCTTTGAGCTTTGAGTACAAAGATATTTTTAAGGAGGGTGGAATGTTAGGATCCTCCATCCTAACATTAATAGTTAGTATTAATAATTCATTAATTAATTATATTATTATAATGTATAGTCATGTCCCTTCATTATCATAGCCCTAGGATAATATAAAATAGGGTAGGTATTGTTGTAGGAAAGCATCCATGAATAAAAGAATATAAATACTATTTGAACCCATTGGAAGGGCCCCCTCTCCAGTGTCAAAAGTGATCACATATTAAAAGTGATTACATTGTTCATTCTAAGACCTTAGGGTCTTATAAATAGTTGACCAACTAGCGAAAGCACCTCTTCTTGATGATAAGCCCATGCTAATTGAGCTCCTTGATGATGCAATATTTGCATTGTCTAGCTCAAAAGATCTCGAATAACTAGAACAAAAATTTTATCTCACACTATTCTTTGATGGTTCTAAGTGTGAGCAAGGGGGTGGTGTCGAAATCATGTTTTTCACACCATAAGGGGCTCCTTTTTCCCTTTCATTCAAACTCAATTTTCCATGCACCAATAATAATATTGATTATGAAACCCTCATTTTGAGTCTTCAAACGTCTCTATACATGAATTTCAAGTTCCTGAGAATATTTGGTGACTCATTGCTCATTGTTAACCAAGTAAAAGAGTTCTATCAGTGTAAATGCTTAGTCTTGAAATCATACAAGAACCTTGTCAACAAATGCTCTCTAAGTTTGACTGGTATGATATCGAGGCAATTTCTCATTCCTCCAACTTTTTTATGGATACAATGGCTTCCTTAGGAGCCCTAATTCCACAAAACCCTTCAAATGGTATCACCACTATTCATGTTAAAATGCTTAAGCAATCCATAATTTCATGGGACATTTTTAAATAAGAGCAAAGCATTCACATGGTACATATTGAACTATACCGATTGGTTCTCTCAAATTCAAGACTTCTTGAACCTTACTTCTTGAGGATCCTTGATCTCGCAAGGACCTTATGATAATATCACAAACATTTATCTTAAGATCCTCTCTCAATCGACATTCCTATAAAATATTTCTAGGGAGGGGCAAAATGTTCATTTGGTCCAAGCAGAGTCTTATCAAGATTGGTTCATGCAAATTCAAGATTTCCTAAAGCTTGGTAATCTCTCCTCAGGGTTGTCCCATACTGCCAAATGTACATTTAAACAAAAAGCAACTAAATATATATTTCTAGAAGATATATTATACCATTGAAATTATGATGGTCTCCTTCTTTGATTCTTAAAGCCCCAAGAATCTACTTGGGATATTTCTCAAGCTCATGATGGTACTTGTGGTGGCCATTTTAGCGACATGGCTATTGCAAAATGCATCCTTCGAATGGGCTATTATTGACCCACAATGGAGCAATAATATTGCACTTATGTTAAAAGGTGCATCAAGTGTCAGCATCATGCTAATCTATTCCATGTACCTTTATAGGCTCTACAACTAATACATTTGTTGTGGCATTTTTTCGCAATGGGGCTTATATCTAATTGGAAAAATCTCACCCTAATATTTGGATCTACAGACATAACAACCATGAAATACTTCACAAAGTGGATAGAAGCTATTCCCCTTACCACTATGATAGGATCCTGTATTGCAGAGTTCATACTGCATAATATCATGTCATTTTGGTATTCATTGAAGATCATTTCAAATAATGAGACAACATTTAAAAATAAGGATGTTCAAGCTTTATGCAATAAATATCATATCCAGCATAGCTTTTCAAATCCTTATTATCCGTAGACTAATGAGGTTGAGGCATCGAACAAAATGATAATTGTCATCCTCAAGAAAACTATTAACAATCATCACAAGGATTGGCATCTTCAACTGCCTCTAGCACTTTGGAACACTAACTGGGGCAACTCCATTTTTATTAGTATATTGTGTTGAGGCCATTATGCCCTAGGAACTTGAAATTCCCACGTTGTGCATCTCATTGCAAGAATTCATCAATGACAACGATGTACGATAGGCTCACCTAGATCAACTCACTCTTATTAAGAAGCAATGCAATAATGTTCTTGAGCATCTTCATGTTTATCAAGATTGTATTAAATTATTCTATGATATAAGGGTTCATCCTAGGAAATTTTGAGTTGTTGATCTTATGCTAAAGGAGAACTAACAAAATTCTAATATCCCTAGTCATTTGCATGAAAAATTCGTTATAAATTGGTTACACCCATTCATTATAAAACAAAAGCTAGGACCGACCACTTATCTATTAGCTACACTTGAGGGTGTTGAGGAACCTAAACCACTTAATATTTTCCACTTGCAAGCATTTTATGCATAAAATTCACAAAAAATACAAATATATATATATATATATATATATATATATATATATATATATATATAACAATTGCATACCACCATCCACCACACTTGTCATTGCACATCATCAATGCATTGCATATAATCATGTAGTACATTGTGCATTTTATCATCATTGCATCTTCATGAATTTGGCTAGTTGCATGATTAGTTACATTGCATTAGGTATTTTTTCCAACATAGTTGCATTCATCTTGCATTGAGTGTTTTATGTAGCATCATGTTTGTAGGAGAGTCACTTATCTTGATGTAATCTCCTTTATCTTGGGCATACACCTTATTTCATCATTCATATTTCCATATTGTCTACCCACCATTTGCTTGCTCATTAGTAATTGTTACAAGGTGTTAAATAGGGTCTTTCTCTCATTCATCCATTCCTAGTTGATCTTTTAGATGTCATGGCAAACCATATTGATGTTTGGTGTTAGAATCACGCTTTGGTCAAACTTTGATTATCTCAAAATCCCAACACATTCTCACAATATTAATTATGATTTTGTAAAAGAAAATATGACACTACAAAGTGAGCTTGCTTCAAAAGTGAAAAATTTTCCTTGTTATTTCTATCATGCGCATGGTTTAAAAAGTTGAGAATTGACAAACTAACAAGGTCATCCCTCCCAAAAAAATCCCCTTGCTCCTCTACAAAATAAGCAAGTCCCCAAAAGCATTAAAATATTCTTGCTCCTCCACAAAACGAGCAAGTTCCCCCTCCCCCCCAAAAAAAAATCCCTTTGCTCATCCACAAAATGAGTAAAATCCCCACAAAAGCAAAAACCTCAAAATCCCAAAGAAAAATAAGAGAAAGAGCTTGGATCCCTGGAATTCTTAGTTTTTGACAACCATGGGGTGATCTCCATCGACATCAATAGGCTATAGATGGTTGATTAGTAGTGGAGTAGTCTTATGAATGGTGACATGTATGTCACATTAGCAACCTTCTTTTGTAAAAACCAATGTCATCTTGTGGTTGAGCTAGCTTTTGATGGCTTGCATTTAGAGTAATTAAGTCCAATCAAGTCCAAATTTGGGGCAATGAACGTCACTATGCACAGACATGGATATTGAATATATTGGTCTTCCTAGCGTATTTTTATATTTTAGATGCTTGCATGGTCAATACATGATTTTTGATTGGTCAACTAGGGTGTTTGAGTCTCATGAAAGTCTTATTGTTCCCTTGTGACCTCTCATTGTTTGCAATCCATTATCATCATGCTTATCCATCGCATATCATTTCTTGCCTGGCTTCCATGCCAGTGTAGGCCCTTGATGAAATTATTTACATCTTGATTTGTAAATTTTATACATTTTGTAGTGCCCATACTTATTTTGTTATTGCATTATAGAATCATCCATTATGTTTCATTAGTAAAACAATTATTCAAAATTTGCATTAATTAAGTTATTATGTGTCATTAGTACATCATAGGCATACCTAGTTCTATGCATACATAATAGCTCTATCATATCAAAAACATTCATTCATATAACATTAATGCATCATCATATCTATAAGTCTAGGCATACATCTATAAGCATCTATCATTACATCCATGCATCCATAATTACACATACATATGCATAAATAAACAACACAATAGGCATCAATAAAATGACCATCTCATATATATCAAAAATAATAATGTACATCAAAATACCCATAGGCTACAATATGGTGGGTCCTCAAACCTCGCATCCAAAAATAAGCTTATACATAGCAACTATACTTAGGTTAGCCCTGCTCCACCACTCTCCCCACTTCCCTCTACCTCATCTCTATGAGGCTGCATATACTTGTTGGCCCTTGACGTTTGAGATGTGTTTGGCAATGCAAATCATGGAACAAGTGGTCTAATTGAAGGATCTCTTGATGCTCTGCTTCATCGACTCCTCTAAGACTGAGAGGATGATGGTCATGATGGTAGTACTCCATCCATTCTATACACTACATCCTCCAATAGCCCCACATAGTCTCACTTAGTCTGATATCAAGCATGATATGTGGCCACCATAGCTCGTAGTCAAGTAACCTCATCCACGACATGTCCACCTGATGATGCCTAGGTTTGCCCAATTGTAGAACCTACCACCTAGGTACCTAGAGCATCTTGCTCTGTAATGAGTCTCTACTTATCCTAAAGACTTAGAACCTAAGCCCATAATTTATCCCTCTCCTCTGACCAACCCCACCATAGTTATATGTCTATATTCCACTTACTCTATGTTGTAGCATGGATTATGTCCCTATTTCTAGCTAACCCTGGAGGATGTAAACCTACTCTCTCAAGGTCATGATTTACTCTTATGGGTCATCCTCATCTGCACCATCATCCTTGTTACTCCTCGCTTGATTCTCTGCACCCTTAATGGCTCCTTGTGATGATGACCCCCCACATACTTCTCCACTTGATGATGAACTCATCATTCTGAAAGGTCCTTTGTTGCACCACCAACCCCTACCTTTCCAGTCATTACCTCTCCTTGAAAAATTTAGACTACAATCCAAGCATCATACCCAACTGTGGTACCTGGATCTGATGTGTTAGCATTAGTCAAAGGTTCATCTACATTATCACCCATAGGCTCAACTCGAAGCCATGCTAGTTGTGTCTCACTAGTCCTTATTTTGTAAATGATGGGGTCCTTAGGAACAACCTACCTCACCCCAACCTAGTGAATCACCCATAAGTACTAGAAGTACTCATGCTCTTTTCCATGCTGATCTATAAGCCACTTGTCGCATTGCACTCATCTCAAGTGTTGAGCCTCCTCATCCTAGGTCAACACTCCCCACCATGATCTTCAAATCACCTGTCCTAGTTGTAGTCCAACCCATGCATCTGTATAGTGCTCTAGAATACCCTAAAAGGGGTGGCTCTTACCTTGCTCTCACTCATGCAACCACCACATCACATAAGGAATCTCTTTTTCAATCATGTCTTTGTGTGCGGTCCACGACAACCTAATCGATCGATCAACCTAAAAATACTCCCATCCCTAAACCTATAGAAAGAAGTTGCACCCTAAGCCCAATCAGTCCTGATGATAGATCTCGAATAGCTCCCTGTACAGCTACACCAATAATGTAGTGTCCTATACCATGATCCTAGGCTCATCAACCAGATCCATAATAAGGTCTATGAGGTTCCAAGGGAACCTTATGCCTGTTGAGTTAGGCAATATGAAGTTACACATTAGTGATACCAATACTGTCTATCTAGCTGTCAAAATTTTAGTCTCATAATCGATGCCAACTCATACACCATCACTATCAGAATCATAGTCTACATGGTGCCACTGATCTTTGTATACATGTTGTAGCACAACCACTCTCTAATCGGTCGTAATAGTAATGGTAGGTTTTTCCTCTATGGGGACCCAAAAAATTTGGTAGACGTCCTCAAGAGTGATAGCGATCTCTTCAATGGGCATATCAAATGTGTTCATGCTACTATCCCATCAGTCAATCAAGGTCATAAGATAGGCCTGGGTTTCATGTATGGACTCTAATCAAATGGTGTATTGAAGACCAATCTTCTTCAGCCACTCCCAATCATCACCAAATATTGCATCATGTGTCACCCTATAAGTGTTTGTAAATTAGTGCCTAGCTCTAACAATCTATTGCAAACAAATAAAACCTCAATTTAAAAAAAATATAAGCAAACAAAAATCATCGTCTTGACTCAAGACGATGACATAATCAACCATCTCAAATTGAGATGATCCCATAATAAGGCCATCTCAAGTTGAGATGGTCACCAAGAGCGATCATCTTGAGTCGATATGGTCACCAAGAGCGATCATATCGAGTTGAGATGGTCACCAAGAGTGGTCATATCAAGTTGAGATGGTCACCAAGAGCGGTCGTATTGTGTCGAGATGGTCACCAAGAGAGACTGTCTCGACCTGAGACAACCCCCAAATTTATCAAAAATAAGCGAAAAAATAGAAAGAGAGTAACCATGCAAAACAAGAAGAGAAGAGGAGATAATTGAAAGCAATAAATACTAATCTACCCATCCCACCCCATTTTTCATTTCACCTAAGCTAAAAATTTTACCCATCCCACCCATTCATTAACCATTTTATTTTAGTGTGGGTTCATTTTAGTAAAAAAAGGTTTAGATTTTCATCCTTACCTTCTTAGCATTGGCTCCATCGTAGAGGCACTTGATGGGTCCATGTGGTCTATAGAACAATATTTTGAAAACACATCGTGGCACAAACTAAGCTCTTCTCCTCCTCGTATTGTGTTTCTCTCATCTTGAATGGTAAAAATGAGTCATTTTATGTAAAAATCCAACTTATATAGCTTTTTGCATCTATGGTCATCCAGGAGGGTCATGCGGTGCAATGCGACTGTACAAGAAAATCATGATTTTGCAAAAAAATACAAAAATACAAAAACCAACAACAACCATATCGAGTCAAGATGATTACAAAACTTTAAAATTTTCCCAAGGGAACTATGCTAATAGTCCCAATTTGGTCAAGCAATACATCGCTATCATCCTTTTAC
Source organism: Wollemia nobilis (assembly GCA_028583015.1). Lineage (NCBI taxonomy): Eukaryota > Viridiplantae > Streptophyta > Pinopsida > Araucariales > Araucariaceae > Wollemia > Wollemia nobilis. Next base: position 2,331,221 of record JAQPPZ010003109.1, on the reverse strand, counting down.
ATCTCCTCCATCGACTCATTGCTTAAGGGGGTAGTCAAAACCGTAAAATTTGCATTTCAAAATCAAGTTAATAATCAAACACTCAAAAGTGGAAATTGCATTCATCCAAGTATCATTGCCAAAAATGATCATACACCCTCCTTGTTGGGGGAAAAGCAAAAATTACAATAAAAAAAATGCTTGGTCGACCTAAAGCCTAGAGATGGTATACTAATAACGTCTACCCATTGTCGAAAAGCTATCAAAATTAAATTAAGTTGATCAATGTGTTGGAAGAAATGACTCAATGATATATACCTTTCCCATGCTTAGGGTATCTCATGTTGACTTTAATCGACTCAACCATTTTAGATCATCTATTTTTGCTCCACATTATGCTTTCGCACAAAGCATCCTAAAAAGGGGTATTTGTAGACACCTAAAATGTATTATTTGTGAGGAGACTCCCAAAATTCCTCCTTTCTAACTCTCACCATCCATCTTGGATAGCCTTAGGATTAATCCAATGCTTTTTCCTAAGCAACAGACAAGATTCCCCATAGGAAGCCTGATCGTATCAACCCGAGATGATCTCAGGATCGGGACTGTCTTGACCTAAGACGGTCGTGTAGGACCAAAGATGAAAAAATTAATTGGCAGTGAAATTACTTATTAGCACGATGCATGAAATTGTGTTGATGTCAGATGCCCTGCATGAAGTAATTTGATTAATCACATGCAAACATTCAATGTCATGTATCTACTTTTTCATGCAGAATACCCCTAAGTGGCACTTGCCATTTCATGTGTTTTTACCTTGAAAACATATAAAATGTGCCCTCCCCCTTATTTTAGAGAGGAAGTTTTGAATTCCAAAGCAATGAAGTGCTACCAAAAATCTATCAGGTTCTCTCGCTACCAATATAACGTTGTGAGATTACCACTTTGGATTTGAAGCCTCTTCATTTTCTAGCAAACTATTACTCGCATTGTCCCCTTGATCACCCAAATCCTTTCTCCCACTCACACATTCCCAAATATTAGCCAAAAATGACCATCACACAACCCCAAATGTTGTTTAGATCTAGTTACACCGAGGTGTAGGCCTGCAACAGTGATTGTATCGCCCTAAGATGGACTGTAGACAAAGACTGTCACACCCCAAGATGGTCATAGTCAGGTGATCAATTTTTTTAGTTTTCATTGCATCTTAGCTTAAATCTACTCATTTGTTGTTTTTGCATTAGTTTAGATCTCAAATTTTATATGCATGCATTTGTATTTCATTTCATTTATCATTTTCATATTCAATATAGGTCCAACTCTGATGGGCCCCTCATATGCTATTGATTTATTTGTTGGTTTCTTTGTGTGTAGGTTACAGGGCTACAAGATAGCGAATCTGAACCTCGTGCAGTGGTCCCAAAAAACCCACTCCTGATGAATTGTGTTGGTATGAAAATACTTAGATTGCACCTTATTATTTGAAAATAGGGGAATCATATCCTAAATTTGTAATTCATTGTATCATCTAAAAATATCCTCTTGAGAGGACTCTCTTTGTAACCTTGAAATACAAATTAATACAAAAAAATCACTTTATTGCTTTACGCATTTATGTTTTACTTTGTTGGGTGCAAATTTCCTGCTTTTGATATAAATCGTCTTTACCCACAAAGTGACTTATGGGACTTTTCCCTCTCTAAGAGGTACTTTCATCTTGGGATATCTTATGGAGTTATTCTTTCCTTAAGGAGTATTATTGGTGGTTCCCTATCTTAAGGGTATTTTTTGGAATATATTACATCATTTGACCCTTTACTAATGTACCTTCATGGGTACATATTTAGATTAGGATTATATTAGGAGATAAATAGTTTATTAGAGTAATATAATAAATGCACAAGTGTTAGTGAAGAACACAAGCTTATACTGAGAGGGGGGTGAACAGTATAAGAGTATTTTTTTCTTTTCTTTCCAAATCAATATTATGCAGTGTATAGTTAGTAGTATCAATAGTAGTAATCAAAGTAATGCACAAAACATCATACATAATAGAGACACCAATTTAACGTGGTTCACCCAAAGATGGCTACTTCCACGGAGAAAATATTTCACTAAATTTTCTCAATCAATATCTTGGGAATCCTTCCCAATTATAATATTTATGGACCTCTATCTAAAGGTGATTATGATCCCCTAAATCTGGTTTGTGGATCTCTATCCATAGGAGAACTTCTTCTCCTCTACTTTGGTTGGTGATTCTCTAGAAGACTACTACCTCCATTGCACTAGCTTATGGATCTCTCTCCACTGAAGACTCTTATTGTGAAAGGTGAGTGATTTGCAAATAGGATTAATTGAATTAACGTTGAATCAAAGGTTACAAAGCTTAAATACAAGGTAAATAACCTATTCGAGAAAGAAAGGGGGAAAGGAGAAATTGGGGGAAAAGAAAGTTAACTTGAGTTCTCTTGCCGCCCAAATGCTTGCCGTCCACTCCCATCCAGGTAAGGTAAAAGGTAAGTTACCTTTACCCCAAGTAAAATCAAATATTTTTAACTTTTACTGATGGTAATTTCCAACATTCTCCCCCTTAAAGTTGAGAGGACTAACTATATAGTCTCTCAGCTTTATAAATTGAGCTTTAGCCATGCCTTTGGTGAAGATGTATGCTAGATTATCCAAAGTGCTACAATATTGAAGCTCAACTGTCTGTTGTTCCACCATATCTCTTATGAAGTGATACTTCATATCAAAGTGTTTTGACCTTTTGTGGTGGATCGGATTATATGCCAGCTGTATGGCACTTATATTATCACAATTCGGTTTGGTTGGACCAATTTGTTTTTTGCCAATCTCTTCAAGGATTTTCCTCAACCAGAGGATCTGAGTACTTGCATGAGTAATGGCTATGTACTCAGCTTACGTAGATGATAATGCTACAACAGATTGCTTCTTGGAACTCCAAGTTATTAGTCCTGATCCTAGACTAAAACGGTTCCACGATGTAGATTTTTTGTCATCTATATTACTGCCCCAATCGCTGTCACTATAACCAAATAACTTCACGAGAGTTAGACTTGTGGTAATGGATTCCAAAATCCAATGTACCTTTTACATATCGTAAAATTCGTTTGGTTGCTTGAAGATGCGGCTCGGATGGGCATGCCATAAATCGTGATACAAGAGAAACAACATCTTGTATATCCGGCCTAGTGTTGGTGAGAAACATTAAACTCCCAACCATGCTTACGTAATTGGTCAAGTCAACATTAGGTGCTCCATCTTCTTTGCTTAGGTGGATTCCATGTCCGAGTTGGTGTTGCGGCTGATTTGCACTGCTTGCATAGCAAATTTCTTGATCATGTCATGAGCATATTTACGTTGACATATGAAGATCCCATTCTTTGATTGATGTACTTCCATTCCTAGAAAGTATCTCATTAATCCGAGATCCTTCATCTCAAAACTGATTCATCATGGAGTTTTTGAACTCCATATTCATTTTATCATTACTACCCATGAATATTAGATCATCCACATATAAACAAACTATGAGGATATCTACTCCAATTTTCAGGTAGTATAATGTTGGTTCACTCTTGCTTTTTGTGAAACCATATTTGCTGAAATAGCCATCAATTCTTGAGTACCATGCTCTTGGTGCTTGCTTGAGGCCATATAGTGCTTTTTCAATTTATAAACAAGGTTCTCTTTTCCTGGTTCTTGGAAACCTTGAGGTTGTTGAACATACACCTCTTCTATCGGGTATCCATTTAAAAATGCACTTTTCACATCCATGTGTTGAATCTTCCATCCTTTATGGGCTGCCAAGGAAAGAAACAGGTTCTAATTGTTTCTTGTCGAGCAAGCTGGAGCAAAAGTTTCCTCATAATCTATTCCATATTTCTGAGTAAAACCTTTAGCTACTAATCTCGCCTTGTGCCTTTCAATGCTTCCATCAGCATTGAATTTGGTCTTATAGACCCATTTACATCCAACACATTTTTTCCCTTGGGAAGCTTCACAAGCTCCCAAGTATAATTCTTTTCAATAGAGGATATTTCCTCTTCCATGGCATCTGCCATATATTTTCGAGTGCATGCTTTTTCATAGCTAGAAGGTTCTAGGCGTACGGCGACCAACAAAGCATAATTGACTACATCACCCCTTGGTTCATGAGACTCATCATCCCATGACATTTGAAGATTTTCAAGTCTTGACAAAATGTCATCCATCTCACTAGCTTGACTCCTAGTGTATCTTTGTTGGAAATTCCTATCCAACATTTGAGAAGATGGATGACTCTGTAGTATGCGCTTTCCTCTATTTGTCTCTTTCCTTTGAGAAACTGAATCAATATCCATCGGACTTGGAGCGCTTACAGATCTTTGGAATCGTTTTGGAGAATTTGGGGGTGCCAACAAATTCCTTCTTGGACTTGGTGTACCACTTGATGTACTTGATGAAGTTTCTTGATGTGGAATCTATGGAGGAGGAGCTGCTTTTCTTGGGTTGTACCATTATGGGAGAGTGCTTGGTGTGGTACTTGTCCGAATTAGAGTCAAAATCAACAAATTTTTTATGACCCCATTCTCCCCCTTCATCAAAAATTACATCCCAGGAGATAATGATTTTATGTGTCGTGGGATTGTACAATCTATACCCTTTGGTTGAATCACAATACCCTACAAAAACACATGCTTGACTCTTTGGATCAAGCTTCTTTCGCTTCTCCTCGGGGAATGTGTGCATAAGCTAAAGAACCAAATACTCCGAAATGTTTGACATTTGGTTTCTTACCGTACCATCCTTCATAAGGAGTGATACCATCTAAACTAGAAGTCGGACTTCTATTTAGAATATATGCACTTGTTCTCACTGCATCTGCCCAATAGCTGTTTGTGAGATGTTTTGCCTGAAGCATTGTTCGTGCCATTTCAACAAGGGTGCGGTTCTTTCTCTCAGCCACACCGTTCTGCTGTGGGGTGTAGGCAGTGGTGAACTGCCTTTTTATCCCATTTTGCTTACAATAATGAAGAAATTCATTTGAGGAGTACTCTCCTCCTTTATCGGTGCTGAAGACATTTGACATAGTAGTCACTTTGCTTTTCTACATTATTTATGAAGTCTATGAAGCAATCAAATGCTTCATCTTTGTGTTTCAGAAAATACAACCAACACATTCTAGAATAATCATCTATGAATGTTAGAAAATAAGAATTGTTTCCAAGACTCTTTGTTTGCATTGGACCACAGATGTCCGAATGTACTGGCTGAAGAGGATAGCTTGCTCTCCACGCTCTGCCTCTTGGAAACTTCGTTCTAGAGTGCTTTCCCAAAGCACATGCTTCGCATACCTTTTTATGTTACGGTATTTTTGGTAGTCCTGTCACCATAGCTTGTGATGTTAACATTTTCAAGCTAGCGGAATTGAGGTGACCATATCTCAAGTGCCACAATTCACTTGGATTTGTAATAGCAATGTTTGCAAGTTGAGCTCCCCCTGGCTCACCAAACTTTAGAGGGAACAACCTATTCTTTGTCATAGGGACTTCTGTGATGACCCGGTTACAATTGTTTTATCAAAGATTGTACATTTTCTTTCATCAAAAACTAATTTGTAATGCTTCTCCATCATTTGGCCAACACTTAACAAATTGTGTTGTAGTTGTGGAGTATAGTATATGTCATTCACATTTTTAATACCTTCTTTTGTGGGAACTTCCATAGCTCCTATGCCTTCAATTTGCAAGGATTTATTATCCCCTAACTTAACTTGAGATTTGTAATTTGAATCTAATGTAGCAAAGAGATTTTCTTTGCCACTCATGTGGTTGGAGCAACCAGTATCCAGAATCCATGTATCATTTAGATTTTGATCTGGCTGTCCATAAGAGAGAAAAAGATTTGGTGGACCTTCTTCTTCTCCGTAGAATGAGCCATATTGATTGCTTTGATCTTTTGAAGACTTTGACCAGCAGTCACGAGCGAAGTGGCCTTGTTTCCCACAATTGAAACATGTTGTTTTAGGCTTATTACTTCCTCGTCCTTGATTTCCACGGCCTGCATTGCCGCTTTGGTTCTGATTGGCTCCTCTGTTTTGATTTCCACCTCTGTTTGGATTACCTCCTCTGTAGGAGTTGCTTTGGCCCTTGCCTCTTTGTTGTTGTCCTCTGCCTCGTCCTCTTCCTTGTCCTCGTCTTACACTTTCATTCGAAGTGAAGGCTTTGTCATCACCTCCATAGCTTGTTGAAGGTGCACCTTGAAGTCGCTCTTCATGTGATGTTAATGATCCAATCAAACTATCAAATGTAAGAGTAGAAAGATCTTTGGATTCTTCAATTATGATTGCAATGTGATTCCACTTAGGAAGAAGTGTTCGCAACACTTTCTTCACAATTGTTTCATTTTTTGTGTCTTCACCTAAAGTTTGCATCATATCAACCTACTGCTTTAACACGAACACAATAGTCTCCAACTCTTTCATTGTCCTTCATTATGAGATTTTCAAAATCTCTTTTCAAGGTCTGAAGCTTGACTTGCTTTACTTTATCACTTCCTTGGAATCCTTCTTTCAAGGCATTCCATGCATCTGTGCTGATTAAGTAAGATGCAATTCTTGGAAAGATACTAGGATCTAATCCTTGATTGAAGATGGTATAAGGCAAATGAATTATTTTTATGTGCATCTTTGTAGATCTTTTTATCATTTGCACTTAAAGTAGTCCAATCTGTTGGAGCAATGTAACCGTCTTCAATAATATCCCATAGTCCTTTTTCGATGAGTAATGTCCTCATCTTGATGGACCAGTACTCATAATTATCCCCTATGAATTCGGGAATTGGTAGATTATTATGTGATCCCATTTTTTAATCTACTAAAACAAGAAACCTCTCTTTTATAGTCTTATTGCAAAAAGACTTTACAAACTATCAAGCCCTGCTTGATTTACAATCATGAACAACTCAAACTTGTTCAACAATTACAAAATTGTCAGCGACTTGTTCATCATCGTCACTGATCAATATTATTTCAGGAGAAGGAGGTTGAAGGATTTCAACTGAATTACTATAATGAGTATATTCGGATCCTTGTGCAGCAATTGCAACTGTGTCAGATTGTTCAAACTTGCTGCCGAAGGAGTTATCTTACGAATCGGCTTCGTATCCTTGATCAGGATTTCTCCGGTGTGCAATAACCGCGTTTTGCAAGCTGTGAAAAAAGCTGTATTAAGACTTAGTGTTTTCACGCTCCTATCAAAGTTTTCGGGAGTTGTTCTCGGTAACAACTTGCGAGAGGGCATGATAACAACCTTCCGATCTTATCATTTAAGAAAATTTCCCAGAAATTTTCTTTTACAAGATTTCCTCTTAGGAAATAGTAAAAAAATTTAACTTTCCAAGTTTTTTTTTTTTTAACTTTACATATATTTCCTCTTAGGAAATTTCAATCAATAAAAAACTTCACATTTATTTCCTCTTAGGAAATTTCACTCAACTAAATTTTTTTTTTTTATAAAAGCTAATGAACAGTTTAAAAAAAAACTAAAAAAATATATTTTTTTTTAATTTTAAACTTATTCCTTAGTTTTTCTTTTGATTAAAAAAAATTAATTAAAAAAAATTTGATTTTCTATCGACCCCGCCGAGAGTCGATCCTGCGACCTCGCGGGTCTCAGGGCTGAGGGTAGCCGCTGCGCTACCCGGGCTGATCCGGGAGCAACGCGCGCTCCCCGCCTCTTGACTTTCGCGTCGAGCGCGAAGCAAGTTTTGGCTTCGCGCTTCGGCGCGAAGCTTTTATATTCTTTGGGACTATTAGTCCCACATCGCTCACAGAGCGATGTTTTTGTTGTTTAAAAACAACAAAGCACGCAATGTGCTTTGACGCTACGGGAGATCACCAATGCCGCGACCTTTTGCCACCGATGATGCACGCGCGGTTGACACGTCACCTTCTCGGGCCGCGCACCAGTGCCACGTCGGCACAATTTGCGGATCGCCACGTCACCTTCTCGGGCCGCACACCAGCGCCACGTCACCTTGCCTCGTCAGCCTCCTCGGGCCGCGTGCCAGTCTCACGTCGCCACGCGTCGCGCCACGTCGATCTCGCACCTCGGGCCGCGTGCAGCAGATCGCCACCTCAGCTTCGCCTCGGGAATCGTGTCGGTGCCACGTCAACAGTGCCTCGGGAATCATGCGGATCTGCTCCTACGGGCCGCGTCGTCCAGTTCCACCAGTGCCTCAAAAAAATGCCAGTCAGCTCCTACGGGCCGTCTCGGGATCCGTGCCGCCTCGGCTCCTACGGGCCGCCTCGGGATCCGTGTCGTTGCCTCGAACTACGGGCCCCACCGCCTCGGGAATCGCGCCGCTCTGATACCAAATGTGAAAGGTGAGTGATTTGCAAATAGGATTAATTGAATTAACGTTGAATCAAAGGTTACAAAGCTTAAATACAAGGTAAATAACCTATTCGAGAAAGAAAGGGGGAAAGGAGAAATTGGGGGAAAAGAAAGTTAACTTGAGTTCTCTTGTCGCCCAAATGCTGCAGTCCACTGCCGTCCAGGTAAGGTAAAGGTAAGTTACCTTTACCCCAAGTAAAATCAAATATTTTTAACTTTTATTGATGGTAATTTCCAACACTTGTCCCCACTCAGAAGACCTATCCTCACTACCCTAGTTGATGGATCTCTATCCACTAGAGACTACTATCCTCTCTACTCTATCACCTCCAAAGCTCTATCTCAATTCTGTACTAAACATAGTCCAGTCGGTCTAGCACAACTCTGCTCAACTCTTGTACTAAACATAGTCTAGTCGGTCTAGCACAAGTCTGCTCAACAAGCTCACTCAAATTTGCACTAAACATAGTTCATTCGGTCTAGCACAAATCTGCTCAACTCTTGTACTAAACATAGTCTAGTCGGTCTAGCACAAGTCCACTCAAATCTGCACTAAACATAGTCTAGTCGGTCTAGCACAAATCTGCTCAATAGGTCCACTTAGAACCTTCTCAAATCTGCTCAATAGGTCCACTCAGAACCTACTCAAATCTGCTCAATAGGTCCAACTATAGCTCAATTCTAAGGTCCATAACTCTCAAATCTGCTCAATAGGTCCACTCAAAACCTACTCAAATCTGCTCAACAAGCTCACATAGAACTTGTCCAAATTTGCTCAATAAGTCCTCTCTAGGACTTAACCAAATCTGTATTGTAAGCTTCCACAAAAGCTCACACAAAATCAGTCCACAAGTCTTCTCAAAGACTTACCTCAAATCTGCTTAACAAGTCCACATAGAACTTGTCCAATCTCATAGAAACATAAAGAGAATTGTTAGAGACTCAATATGTTCTACACTCAAAGCTCAATCACTTTCTCAACTCAAATCAATCTCATAGAAGCATAAAGAGAATTGTTTAGAGACTCAATATGTTTTATACTCAAAACTCAATCACTTTTAATCAACTCAATCTCAAAAAGAAGCATAAAGAGAATTGTTATTTTAGAGACTCAATATGTTCTATTCTCACAAATACTCTTTCACAACTCAAATCAGAATATAGAATAGTTTGTTTTATGGAACTTGAACAACCACTTCATACATCCACTTGACTAGGCTTAATCAACTTACTCAACCAATCACTCAAGAAACAACTCTTGCTCACAAACCCTAGTCCAAGCATGTATCATCCAACTCAAAATGTTTCCAACAATGCTCAACAACAAATCTCACATAACAATGATACTCATGATCTTTTCAAACCCTAGTTCAAGTTCTTTGCATTACAACTCACTTCAACAACCATGCTTATAAAATATTCTTCACATAACAATGATACTCATGATATTTTCAAACCCTAACTCAAGTTCTTCACACAACCAATGGTTTCAACAACAATGCTTATAAAACAAGGTTTTAATCACAACTCTTAATTTCAGAAAACCTTGAAGCATTAACTCAAACACTTTCAAAAAGGAAACCCTAATCAAATCCTTTTCACTCCAAAATTTATTTTCTAGTAAGCCATTCAATCAACTCAACCAAAGAAGAATTTGCCCATACCTTTTTGCTTGACAAGTAGTTGATCTCACAAATCTGCCACACTCACAATTACTTCTTTGCCAATCTCAATAAGGGTTAGAGGATAATTTTCTCAACAAAACATAACACAAAAATAATATCAAATTTACACCTTATCACTCCAACTTGATTAATAATCAACACCCTCACAATAATCACAAAAACCCTTAATTCAAAATAACACAATACCCACAAAGTCTTAATCCTCCAATATACCACTATAGCAATTTAAGACTTTATTAAAAGTTAAAAACAGAAATCTCCTTATAACTCCTAATGATAATTCTCAACTACCACAACTTTATTACAAAGCAACCTTTCCAAACACAAACCACTAAACAACCTTATACCTCCAACTTAGGCATTTAATTAAAATTAAAACCAAAAATATTACCTCGTCTTCGAAGGGAATCGAACCCTCAACGTTGCCCCCAATGTGCACCTTAGCCACGACCAAAGTCATCGCACGAGCCAAGCGCTCATTTGAGATTAACGAAGCACCACGTGCTTCTTAATCTCCTCACACCTTCCACCTTGGGCAAAATAACGTGCACCGTAGGTGCCTTAACCAACACAACTCATGATGCACCCATCGAGATTCGAACGCAAACCCTCTTGCAAGCCAACGCTTTCATGCTTCCCAAAATACCACTAGGCCATGTTGTCCTATGCAACTTCGAGGATTAAAGCTTCCTCCCTTAAACGCTTCTCTGTCATGACTTTCGCAAAAACTCATGAGCTCTTTTCTTCGCATGCAATATTTTTAATTTTCGAGCAAGGATAATTAATTGAACTTTGGGCATTTGTATTTATATGCTTCCTCCATTGTTTTGAAGATGTCGGCGCTCTCCATGTTATCTTCCATGACGTCGATGGAGATTATAAAGGCTTCGAATGCCTTTTGTCTTAAACCCAACCTTTGGGTTTATAAAATATATTTAGACTTTATAAAACCCACTTTTGCATTATAAAATATTATAATAAGAATTATAAATATTTTATTTGGGTTTTCACCATATCACCTTTAATATTATAATAACCATTATTATAATATTATACCTTTGATAAAATATCTCCTTCTCATTATTCCATGTAGTAAATAATATTTATTTATAAAATTTAAATTCTTATGAATTTAAATAATTTATAAAAATAAATATTATATCTCCTTTTGAACTCTTAACTTCTGCACTGATTCACTTGATCTTTGGCCTTCTTCCTGGATATCAAATAACCATTTTTATCCCCTTTGTTTCTTGAATCCTTGATTATTAATGATGACTTCATCTGGTGACATCAATGACAACTTTGACTTAGGGACTCAAAATGTCCAACAATCTCCCCCTTTGTCATTGATGGCAACCCATACTCTTCTTACCAAAACCTGACCTTACTTTTTATTCTGCTCCCCTGGGACATTGCTCCCCCTGGCTCAATGCTCTCTCAAATATCAAATCTCTCCCCATTACACAAATCTCTCCCCCTTTGACATCAATGGCAAAGGGTCACCTTTGGGGCTCGGGGCTAAGAATGAGCCTCTTAGCTTAGCCCCTCCCCACCTCCTTTTGAGGTGGTTAATTCTGGGGTGGGAGTATTTCTACTCCCAAAAGGCATTGTTCTTTACCTTTATCCTCTTCCCTTATTTTTTGAGTTTTTTGATTCCTCTGATTGTTTCTATCCATGTCATCATCCCTGTTCCTATTCCTGTTCATATCCAAGTTCCTATTCCTATTCTCATCCATATTCCTGTTCCTATTCATGTTCCTGTTCCTGTTCTTTCTTTCATGTTCATGTTCATGTTCCTGTTCCTGTTCATACCTATTTCTGGAATGTCTGCTCTACACCATTTTGTTGTGTGACCATCATTATTGCACTTATAACACTTAATGTTATTATTCCTTGGAGGTGCAAATGTCTTAGGATTTCTCCTAGTGAAGCCATATCCTCTTCTGTCATGAACCCTGCAATTCATTGCCTTGTGACCAAACTGATTACATGAGTAGCAATACCCATGGAAAAGTTATCTATTCCCATATTCCTGTCTTTCATGTGTCCTGCACTGTGAAGCCATGTGCCCAAACCTGTGACATGAAAAACATCTTCCATTGAAGCTTCCTTGTCTTGACCTCATTGGTCTCCTATTCTGATTGTTGTTCCATCTGTATCTTCTCTGTGCATTGTTCCTGTCTTTGTTGAACCCTTTATTGTCCAACTCATCCTCTGATGTCTCACTCCCTCTTACACTGTCTTCTTCTGATGTATCTTCATCTGAAGTTTCTTCTTCTTCAAGGCTTGAAGTTGACTCCTCTTCCCATTTCTTTTGAACCTATTTAGAACCAAGACCTATTTTGTTTGTTGCTCCTCTTTGTATCTTGATTATTTTATCCACACTCTTTGCACTGTTTACATACTTGTATAGCTTATTCTTGGAATCTTCTAAATATTCCTTTAGTAGTGCCACTTCTTGTGCTAACTTCTCACATTCCAAAATATTTGCTTCTAACTTGTCTTTGAACTTCCTTGCCTTAGCCTTTGATTTTTCTAAATCCTCTATGAGCAATCTTCTTTCTTCATCACATTCTTGAAACTGAATTTCAAGTTTAGAGTGTTGCTTCCTTACCTTCTTTACCATGTCAAGGGCATAGATAAGTTCTCCCTTGAGATCATAACCATTCTCTATTGAATAATCTTCTATTTGTTTGCCTTTTTCCACATCATTACTTTCTTTTGGCTTATCTTCTATAGGATCACTCACTTCTTCTTCTAATGCCATTAGAATATTTTCATCTGGTCTTTCAAGTGCATCTTCATATTCATCATCACTAAAACTATAACCATCCCTTGTGCAATCATCTTCAAGATGTCCAAAGTTACCACATCTAAAACACTTGAGAATAACTGGAGTCTTTTTCTTAACTGGTTCTTTTTCTTCAATCATAAATAGGACTTCATCTCTATCATTGTCTGAAAAACTAGCATCACTATCATTTGAGTACTTACTTGCATTATCCACATAGTAGCTCCTCTTTTGTCTTTGGAAGAACTTATTTCCTTGTCTGCTTTGTCCATCCTTGCTTTTCTTTTGATGCCTATATCTTTCTGATTCCCTGTACCTGTGATCCTATTTTTCTTCACCATTGTTGTTCTTTGGTTCTTTACAATCTATTGCAAAATGTCCATACTTTCCACAATTGAAACACTTAACAGATCTTAGATCTATGGGTCTTCTGGAACCTTTATCTCTTCTACCATAATTGGCTTCTTCATCACTAGAAGACTCATTGCTTGATTCTGACTTCTTACCCTTTGTTTCCTTGATTGCTTTGAATGTTGCTTCCTTTTTGGAAGTAGGATCTTTTGTTCTTATCTCAAAAGTTGTTAGCATACCAAGCAACTTATCTCTTGTCAAAGTATCACCATCCAATGATATTTCTATAGTAGAAACCTGTTCATTGAATCTGTTTGGAAGAGATCTTAAGACTTTATCACAAACATCTGATTCATCAATCTTCATTCCAAGTCCTTGCATATCATTAACAACCTCATCAATTCGAATTAGATAAGCACTGATATTTTCATCATCATTCATTCTCAATGCTTCAAATTGTCCTTTGATATTTCGTATCTTTGCTTTCTTGACACTTTTATCTCCCTCATATATACATTGCAATTTATCCCACATTTCTTTTGTAGTTTTACAATGCATAACCTTCATAGATTCTGATCTACGCAAACCTCTCACAAGTGCATTCATTGCTTTTGAATTATAGTGTTGTAGTAGCTTACCTTCCTTATCTGTAGGAGGATTGATTACTGGATCATATCCAAATTCCACTGCATCCCAAACTTCATTGCCAAGTGCCATCAAGTAGAACCTCATCATCATACTCCAATACATGTAGTCACTTCCATCAAATATTGGTGTTGAATTACTTGAGGATGCATCCTTAGGATCCATTGTGTTCTTGTTAGCTTTTCCTTCAAGTTGTTAAACTCTTTCGAAGGAACCCACTCTGATACCAATTGAAGAACACAAGCTTATACTGAGAGGGGGTGAACAGTATAAGAGCACTTTTACTTTTCTTTCCAAATCAATATTATGCAGTGTATAGATAGCAGTATCAATAGTAGTAATCAAAGCAATGCACAAAACACCATACACAATAGAGACACCAATTTAACGTGGTTCACCCAAAGATGGCTACTTCCACGGAGAAAATATTTCACTAAATTTTCTCAATCAATCTCTTGGGAATCCTTCCCAATTACAATGTTTATGGACCTCTATCCAAAGGAGATGTTGATCCCCTAAATCTGGTTTGTGGATCTCTATCCATAGGAGAACTCCTTCTCCTCTGCTCTGGTTGGTGATCCTCTAGAAGACTACTGCCTCCACTACACTGGCTTGTGGATCTCTCTCCACTGAAGACTCTTGTCCCCACTCAGAAGACCTATCCTCACTACCCTGGCTGATGGATCTCTATCCACTAGAGACTATTATCCTCTCTGCTCTATCACCTCCAAAGCTCTATCTCAATTCTGTACTAAACATAGTCTAGTCGGTCTAGCATAACTCTGCTCAACTCTTGTACTAAACATAGTCTAGTCGGTCTAGCACAAGTCTGCTCAACAAGCTCACTCAAATTTACACTAAACATAGTTCATTCGGTCTAGCACAAATCTGCTCAACTCTTGTACTAAACATAGTCATGGTCTAGCACAAGTCCACTCAAATCTGCACTAAACATAGTCCAGTCGATCTAGCACAAATCTGCTCAATAGGTCCACTTAGAACCTACTCAAATCTCAAAGGTCCACTACTCAAATCTCTCAATAGGTCCACTAACTCAAATCTCTCAATAGGTCCACTAACTCTCAAATCTCCAATAGTCCACTCTCAAATCTCTCAATAGGTCCACTCAACTGCTCAAATATGCTCAATAGGTCCTCTTAGAACCTGCTCAAATCTGCTCAACAAGCTCACACAAAACTTGTCCAAATTTGCTCAATAAGTCCTCTCTAGGACTTAACCAAATCTGTATTGTAAGCTTCCACAAAATCTCACACAAAATCAGTCCACAAGTCTTCTCAAAGACTTACCTCAAATCTGCTTAACAAGTCCACATAGAAACTTGTCCAATCTCATAGAAACATAAAGAGAATTGTTAGAGACTCAATATGTTCTACACTCAAAGCTCAATCACTTTCTCAACTCAAATCAATCTCATAGAAGCATAAAGAGAATTCTTAGAGACTCAATATGTTCTATAACTCAAACCAAAAACTCAATCACTTTCTCAACTCAATCTCATAGAAGCATAAAGAGAATTGTTAGAGACTCAATATGTTCTATTCTCACAACTCAATCTCTTTCACAACTCAAATCAGAATATAGAATAGTTTGTTTTATGGAACTTGAACAACCACTTCATACATCCACTTGACTAGGCTTAATCAACTTACTCAACCAATCACTCAAGAAACAACTCTTGCTCACAAACCCTAGTCCAAGCATGTATCATCCAACTCAAAATATTTCCAACAATGCTCAACAACAAATCTCACATAACAATGATACTCATGATCTTTTCAAACCCTAGTTCAAGTTCTTTGCATTACAACTCACTTCAACAACCATGCTTATAAAATATTCTTCACATAACAATGATACTCATGATATTTTCAAACCCTAACTCAAGTTCTTCACACAACCAATGGTTTCAACAACAATGCTTATAAAACAAGGTTTTAATCACAACTCTTAATTTCAGAAAACCTTGAAGCATTAACTCAAACACTTTCGAAAAGGAAACCCTAATCAAATCCTTTTCACTCCAAAATTTATTTTCTAGTAAGCCATTCAATCAACTCAACCAAAGAAGAATTTGCCCATACCTTTTTGCTTGACAAGTAGTTGATCTCACAAATCTGCCACACTCACAATTACTTCTTTGCCAATCTCAATAAGGGTTAGAGGATAATTTTCTCAACAAAACATAACACAAAAACAATATCAAATTTACACCTTATCACTCCAACTTGATTAATAATCAACACCCTCACAATAATCACAAAAACCCTTAATTCAAAATAACACAATACCCACAAAGTCTTAATCCTCCAATATACCACTATAGCAATTTAAGACTTTATTAAAAGTTAAAAATAAAAATCTCCTTATAACTCCTAATGATAATTCTCAACTACCACAACTTTATTACAAAGCAACCTTTCCAAACACAAACCACTAAACAACCTTATACCTCCAACTTAGGCATTTAATTAAAATTAAAACCAAAAATATTACCTCGTCTTCGGAGGGAATCGAACCCTCAACGTTGCCCCCAATGTGCGCCTTAGCCATGGCCAAAGTCACCGCACGAGCCAAGCGCTCATTTGAGATTAATGAAGCACCACGTGCTTCTTAATCTCCTCACACCTTCCACCTTGGGCAAAATAATGTGCATCGTAGGTGCCTTAACCAACACAACTCACGATGCACCCATCGAGATTCGAATGCAAACCCTCTTGCAAGCCAACGCTTTCGTGCTTCCCAAAATACCACTAGGCCACGTTGTCCTATGCAACTTCGAGGATTAAAGCTTCCTCCCTTAAATGCTTCTCTGTCACGACTTTCACAAAAACTCACGAGCTCTTTTCTTCGCATGCAATATTTTTAATTTTCGAGCAAGGATAATTAATTGAACTTTGGGCATTTGTATTTATATGCTTCCTCCATTGTTTTGAAGACGTCGGTGCTCTCCATGTTATCTTCCATGATGTCTGTGAAGATTATAAAGGCTTCGAATGCCTTTTGTCTTAAACCCAACCTTTGGGTTTATAAAATATATTTAGACTTTATAAAACCCACTTTTGCATTATAAAATATTATAATAAGAATTATAAATATTTTATTTGGGTTTTCACCATATCACCTTTAATATTATAATAACCATTATTATAATATTATACCTTTGATAAAATATCTCCTTCTCATTGTATTCCATGTCGTAAATAATATTTATTTATAAAATTTAAATTCTCACTGAATTTAAATAATTTATAAAAATAAATATTATATCTCCTTTTGAACTCTTAACTTCTGCACTGATTCACTTGATCTTTGGCCTTCTTCCTGGATATCAAATAACCATTTTTATCTCCTTTGTTTCTTGCTGAAATCCTTGATTATTAATGATGACTTCATCTGGTGACATCAATGACAACTTTGACTTAGGGACTCAAAATGTCCAATAGTTAGAATGTGCAATTATGTAAATGTGCATGTAGTCCACATGTACATGAGTCTTAGGGTTGAGTAAAAGTCAAGGAATCTATCTTTCTATATAAAGGCCTCATTGTGAGTGTTTGTGAGGAGTTGTGGAGTGCATAGATAAGTGTAGTAGTAGTCACAATGTAGCTCCATTTTATATCATGGAGGAGTTGTAATGTCCATGATAGGAGCTTTGTAATCTTCACGAGCTTTCTTATATGAGAATTTCTAGAGCATTGTATCAAGTTTTCTATCATATTTTCATGCATGTTAAGTTGTCATTATCATAGTTATAATATTGCATGCTTGTTTTAATATTTGTGATCATAATTCCTTTAAGGCTTCAAAAGCTAATAGTGGTATTAGAGCCTGGTGGATCAAAGGAAAACACAAAGTGATCACCATTACTATTGTTGAGCATTTGCAAACCAGACCAGCCATAGTGCACCGTTGCATGCAAATACCATCACAATATATATTTTTTATAGAAGTATATTTAGGTAGAAAAATAGAAAATAGAGAAAGCCACATGATTGATTTGGCTAGAGTTTTTCCATAGATTTGCAAAAACCTGTGAAGACTAGAACTTAGAATTGCATCCACTAGATTGACAATCCAACTAGTAAATATTATTTTCCATAGAGTAAAAAATTCTTAGTATCTCTAATAATTCATTGCAAGAGAGAAAATAAGTTTTCATGAAAAGTTATTGGGTTACTATCATCTAAGTTTTTTTGTTGCAGAAAATTAACTCTCAGAAGTTGAGAAGCTTCCTACAACATATAGAGAAGAACTCCATCTTCATTACCTGAAGGTTGATGTTACTTTCCTCATTCAGGGATTAATTATTTGTTGTAGAAGAATAAGAATTGAAGATTTTGAGGTCTAAGGAGAAAGGACCCATTGAGAGATTTGCAAATTGAAGATTCATAGTTAAAATATTGAGGAGAGATCTAGTGGCCAAGGAAGTCAAATTGAATATTGCAAATCTAGAAAGGAGATCCTAGAAAGAAGACCCCATTTAAGATTGAATAGAATCAAGGAGAAGAGTCCTAGCAAATATTGGAGATTGGTGAGCCTCATTGAAGGAGTTCCTAGAAGAACTCATTAGAGAAATTACTACCAAGGGAGAAGCTTGAGATAGCTAAGGAATTGGGACAGTTGTCACCATCTGACAACAAGCCCATAGGAGAAGGTTTGGCAAGAATATTGTCAAATCACAAGGTAGTTTGGAATAGATCTCAAGACTAATAGATTATTTGAGGAAGAGATCTAATTTGAAGTCAGAATTCAACAAGAAAAAGGAGATAGAAAAACCACTAAATCTAAGAGATTTGGTGGCCATCATTGAAGGGTTCTTGAGTGGACATCTCAACTACGATTTGGGGGAAGATACTACCAAATTTTTGGAATTCAAGGATAAATTTTTAGTGAAGGTATTAATTGCTTTACAATCTAAAAAATTTTAGATTCGAGGACAGAAAAAGACAACAATTTGGGCAGTGTTAGTGACTACTAAAGATCAAATTTTAGAGGTACATTCTGAAGGAGCTGTTAGTCTTACAATGGCACTAAGAGGGGGGGGTGAATTAGTGTAGTTCTTTAAACTTAAATTCACAGCTCTTAAAACTGAAATAATGAAACCTTAAAACCAGATAAAGCAAGTATCATAAGAGAACATCACACAACACAAGATTTAACGAGGTTCACCAATTTGGCTACTCCTTAAGAATGACTGCTTAGACTACCATCCAAATCCATCATTTGCAAAGCACCAATTTTACAATCAATTTACCAGCACCCACTGGAAGGAGCACCAACTCCTGACTTACCAGAACCTACTGGAAGGAGCACTAATCCCTGATGCCAAGCTGCAACCTGGACTTCAATTTTGAATCTAGAATTTTAACAAAAAATACCTTTGCTTTTACAAGACCCTGACTGGTCTATTGCTTACCCAATCTCTCTCACTGTTTACGAAACAAACACATCTTCTACGATCTATAGCCGCACTTCACCTTCTTTGAGTCGCTTCTCTATGCACCCTGTACGCACTGTCTTCGTACACTCTGCGCCCTTACAACTACACTTTGTGTTCGTCTTCACCCTTTGCACTCTCTGCGCCTTCTACTTTCTCTACGCAATCACAGCCGCACTTGGTCGAATTTCAACCTTTTCGCTCTCTGTGCACTTTGCTCTATCTACGCACTCATAGATGCACTTAGGACAATTCGACACGACTCTTCGCTCACTTTGTGCACTTTGCCATCATCTCGCTGCTTCTGTGCTCTTACGACCACATTTCACACTTCGACACACATTCGACGACTTATCCAACCACCCAACAATTCTCCAAACATCATTCCTTTTATAACAATATTTTCATGATGAAAACCCTAATCTTAGTCGGCTTGCATAACAAATGTAAACCCTAATCTTAGTTGGTTGTCATCGGTCTTAGTCGGTTTCAACTCATGAAGATATTCGGTAATTCCATCGCTCTAAGATTTCATTCGGTAATAGTCCCTATAGTCGTCGCACTAACTTTTGTTCACTCTTCATATTTTAGCTGCATGAATTCACTCTGTATCTGCCCCTGTAAATGTTGTAGAGATGTTGGTCCACTGTCATACTTCTCATTTTAGTTAGGTTCTTCTTCTTGTCTTGCGCACATACGACCTATCACGTAATCGTGACATTTCTGTCTTTGAAGCTTCTTTTGTTGTTGTTGCCGCGAAAACACATGTCACAATATCGTGACACTTTTTTCTCTCTCCTATTTCTCTTTGCCTTGGCCCGCGAAAATGCAACATGTCGCGATATCACGACACTTTTTCTCCTTGCTCTTTTTCTTTGCTTAGGCCCATGAAAATACAACATGTCGCGATATCGTGACACTTTCGCCTCTGTATACTTCATCTTTGCTTTTGTCGCGATATCGCGACACTTCTGCTTCCATAGAGTTCGACTTTGCTTTTGTTGCGAAATCGCGACACTTCTGCCTTCAAAGTCTTCTTCTCTGCTTTTGTCACGAAATCGCGACACTTCTGCCTTCGAAGTCTTCTTCTCTATTTTTGTCATGAAATCATGACACTTCTGCTTTCGTACTTTACTTCTTTGCTTTTGTCACGAAATCATGACACTTCTACTTTTGAAGTCTTGCTTTCTGCTTTTTTCACGAAATCGCGATAGTTCTGCTTTCATACGCTTCCTCTCTTTCTTTTGTCACAAAAATGTGACATGTTGCGATATCGCGACACTTTTCAAACTTACTTTCTCTCTCCTATTTTAGTCACGAAAATGCGACATGTCACGAAATCGTGACACTTTTCCAACTTACTTTCTCTCTCCTGTTTTAGTCGTGAAAATACAACATGTCACGAAATCGCGACACTTTTCTTACTTGTTCTCTTTCTTCAAACTTGTCACGAAATCATGACACTTTTTCTTACTTGTTCTCTTTCTTCGAACTTGTCACAAAATCATGACACTCTTTCCTACTTTCTCTTCCTCTTCCAACATGTCGCGAAATCATGACAGTTTTTCCACTTGCCTTTTTCCACTTGCCTTTTTCTCTTCCAACATGTCGCGAAATCGCGACAATTTTTCCTGCTTTTTCTCTCTCTTCCAACATGTCACGAAATCGCGACAATTTTTCCACTTGCCTTTTTATCTTCCAACATGTCGCAAAATCACGACAGTTTTTCCTGCTTTTTCTCTCTCTTCCAACATGTCACGAAATCACGACAGTTTTTCCACTTGCCTTTTTCTCTTCCAACATGTCGTGAAATCACGACAGTTTTTCCACTTGCCTTTTTCTCTTCCAACATGTTGCAAAATCGTGATAGTTTTTCCTGTTTTTTCTCTCTCTTCTAACATGTCACGAAATCACAACAGTTTTTCTTACCTGCTGTATATGTCGTGATATCGCGACACTTTTCTTACTTGTCTTTTTCTTTGATCTTTTGCATATGGGCCACTTCGGTCTTCTTGGAAAATCACTGTACATACTCCGAATAACCTTTGAACTCCTGTATTTTGCATCTGAATAGCTTTTGAACTTCCTATCCACTGCATCAACAGATCTATCTGACTGTGTTGACAACAATGACAATACTGTTGTTGCACCTTGCTCAATAGGAGCATTTAAGCCACCAAGTAACAGTATTGGACAACATATTAGTCAAGTATTGAAGCTGCAAAAAGGTGAGCAAGTGAGTTATTTTGGACAGCCTAGAAGATCTGCAAAAACATCTACAAAAGGCAACAAATTGAAGTGACCAAAGTCACTATCATCATCATCTACAAGGAAAAAGTTCTACAACAAAAACGTGCAAAATTTCATTAGTTGAGATTTTTATATTTGGATTTCTATTATAGTTTTAAAACACCAGTTACAAAATTTTAAAGGTTTCATCAAAAGTTTTATTTCAAGTCTTCAAATGTAGTGCATAAGTTATAGTCTACAAGGTTCAAACCTACACATAGAATAAAATAGAAATTAGGTATATTTCGAGAGAAAGAAACATATCAACATTCTATTGTTTATTCTAAGAAAAGAAGATGATATAGTGCAAATATTTCATTGAGAAGCTTGGATTTGAAAGAGAAATAATAGCCAAGCAAGGAAGGTATTTCCAAGGATTAAAGGCAATAATAACATCAATTTTATTTCAGCCAAATCAGGGAGTTAAAGGTAGATTTCACAAGAGCTCTTTTGAAGAAGAAAAAGACAATTTACTTGCAGAATTTTATGGCAAGGAGTAGCCACCAAAAAAAGGTTGATATTACCTCCAAAGGTTGGAGAAGAAAGTCACCAAAAGAAGAGCTTGAAAGGGAGAAGAAAGTCCAAGTCCAAGGTGCAATCAAAGCCCACATTTCGAGTAAGATAAAGGATCAATTTACAAGCATAGGAGGACAATCATAATCTACATATAAGATTCATCCAAAATGACTCTACAAGCACTATCAAAAAGTAGGTTATACAACAAGAAGAAGACATATCAAAAACTCCAAGAGGGCATTCTACAAAGCCCTAAAAGAGAGCCTCGAGAAGCAATAGGAAGAGCCATCCAAAGGGGTCAAAAATTTAGTCATCTAAGGTGTCTAAAGACATTGAAAAAAGTGCCATAGCCACCATAGTTACCACCTACATGGAGCACAAAATCAGACCTACATAGAGCCAATACAAGTAAAAGAATACAAGGATAGAGCAGAGGTCATAGTGCAAGTCATTTATCATCACCAAGGAGGAGCCACCACCATCAAAGCAAGCTAAAAAATGATAGGTATTCAAGTCCAATAGCACCATTGAAGATAGCTTGAGTGTTCTACCCAAGGAGAAGACATAGACAACAAGAAATATTACCAAGAAGTGAGCATTGGAAAAGCATTGGAAAGAATATTGGACAAGTCCAAGGGAGTTGAAAAGAAGACAGGAATATCTTACCACGTGGAAAGAGTCATTGCATGCACATAAGAGGAAGAGTGCCACGTTGAAGAGCAAGTTTGAATGCCCAACAATAAGAAGTAAGTGAGGCATCATATTATAACACTTCATATTTGAGTGCCCAACAAAGATAAGACAACTAGAGTGCTCAACATAAGAGAAAGAGATAAAACACCATTGATAACGCTCCATACTTGAGTGCCCAACATGGAGAAAGAAGGTAGAGGCATTAATAACATACATCAATCACCAAAAGGTAAGGAATCAAGTGCCACTTGTCATAGGCATTGGGAGGAGGTGCAATAAGAAAAATTTTCAAGAAGATAGGAAAAGACAAGCACCACTTGGCACTTCCATTCCATAATACATCAAGGTTAAGAAGGTGCCCACGTATGTAGCCATTGAAAGAGCAAAATACCATTGAATGCAAGTAGAAAGTTATTGTTTTAAAGAGCACGTAGAGTGATAGGAAAATCAACAAAAGGGACACAACTAATCACCGAAGGAAGACCAATTTTGAAGTGAGTTCAAGGCACATATAGCACATGTAACAGTCAAGGATAAAGAGTGAAGTTAAAGCATATATTCAGTGAGCATTCGGTTGGAGAAAGAAAGACAAACCAACTTATCTACAAGGAGGAGAAAGTGCACAAGCAAGATAAGAGTAACAAGAGTAATCAACCTTTGCAAACAACATACATTCCAAGAAACTTGCAAACTAGAATCAAGCATCAAGAAGGTGAGAGATATTCATAGTCATATTGCAAGTTTGATATCAAGTGCATTATATATTCTAGAGATATTAGTACTAGGAGTAATAAGGTGTTAAAAAGAATCTCTAGAGAGCATATTGGGAAAGAGTTAAAACTAGAAGCATATAAACTATTTCTATTGCTTCAAAACATTTGCAAACCTTAAACACAAGGAGATATAAGGAGTAGAAAAATCTAGTTTGCAAATACTTAGTATTCTTGAAACTTCTAACTTGGGAGACATAAGGTATCCTACACCAAATTCATATCATAGAAGTTTTAGAGATCTCTAATAGCATTGAATCATAGTTGAATATTATTGCTTGCATCTATACTAGTTGGAAGATCAATCTTATTAATCTCATACTTAAAGGAAGGAGACATAGACAATCCAACTACATACTTAATTGATAGAGAAGAGTTATTCAACTTTTGAAATTGTATTTTCTAAAGGCTCTCTACAAATAATTGATTGCAAGAGATAGAGGTGAATCATATTTATAGCATATATCATTACTAGAGATTTATAAGATAGTCTACTACAAAGGATTCATCAAAATATTTTTAAAACAAAAACTAAGAGAAATGTCTACCTTAAGTAATACAATAAACAATGATATGAACTCACTATTAGAAAGGAAAGAGCAAGTGTCATAAAAAGTGGAATCAAGAATTCACTTATAAATTTTGAAGGAAACTTAGACCCTACTTCAAAAAGGATACATAGTGAAGCTTTAAAAGATAGCTTTGAAACAATGGAACATTATCTACATGCTCGACTCACTAAAGCAATTGATAATGGAAAGAATGACATTCAAATTCCTTTAGAATATGGAAGCATATTATATATGGCACTATTTACATTCAAATGTTATAAGGATGAAAATGTAGAATAGAGAGGATCAATAGAATTACTTAAATTGAAAATAAAAATGGATGAATCATCCCTAGCAAAGATATTTCAATCCTCATGCAATATTAGTACTTCAAGTTCTACTAATACAAAATATTATCATGATACTCTAAGTGTATGTTCAAAAGCTTCTATACAAGACATAGAGAATGATGACAAGGACAAAAGTAAAGGAAAATTACTCTTGCAAGAATTTGGTGTTAGTACGTCCACCTATGAGAGTACTAACTCCAATAAAGAAGAAGAAGAACCAATTCAAGGAGGCATACAATGCAATGTGAATTAAAGATAATACAAAGGACCAGATCAAGTTGAAGAACGTTTATCAAAGACTAAAGTTTTCAAAAACCAAATAATGTAATACAAGGGGGTGTTGGAATATATTACATCATTTGGTTCTTTACTAATGTACCTTCATGGGTACATGTTTATATTAGGATTATATTAGGAGATAAATAATTTATTAGAGTAATATAATAAATGCACAAGTGTTAGAATGTGCAATGATGTAAATGTGCATGTAGTCCACATGTACATGAGTCTTAGGGTTGAGTAAGAGGCAAGGAATATATATTTCTATATAAAGGCTTCATTGTGAGTGTTTTTGAGGAGTTGTGGAGTGCATAGATTAGTATAGTAGTAGTCACAATGTAGCTCCATTTTTTATATCATGGAGGAGTTGTAAACTCCATGAGAGGAGCATTGTAATTTTCGTGAGCTTTCTTATATGAGCATTTTTAGAGTATTGTATCAAGTTTTCTATCATATTTTCATGCATGTTAAGTTGCCATTATCATAGTTATAATATTGCATGCTTATTTCAATACTTATGATCACATTTCCTTTAAGTTTAAGGTTCCAAAAGCTAACAGTTTTATCTTTTATTTTTATTTTTATTTGTGCTAACAGTATTATCTATCTCTATCACATTGTGGATAATTATTTGTAAATGAATGATTTGATATTTTTGTATATTGGTGAATGATTTTTGTTAATGATAATAAAGTTTCATAACAAGTGGTATCAGAGCAATGATTCTGGCAAAGTGGGAATTATATTTTTTTGGATTGTAAAATTAGGGCAAAATTTTTTCTAGAAAAATGTCTCATCTTTCAAGAGTCATATCTCTATGAAAGTATGTCTTATTTAGATAATTATTGGATCATTTTGTGTAAAATTTGAAGAGCTTTAAAATGAGTGGTCATATGGAACACCTATTGAGTGGTCATATGAGTGGTCATATGGAATACAAGTAGTATTGAGGGAGATATGACCTTTTGAAGTCAGCCATCTAGAACAAGGGCAGTGATAAATTTTTAAATAACGATTTTTTGGAAGTCAAAATTTGTCAATCGGGGTAAGCAAATCAGTTGCAGTTTATTTTATTTTAAATAAAAATTGTAGATCTAATTCTTTATGTGGAATTTGAGCTTCAAATCAATGGGGAGATATTTTTCTAAAACCCTAGTTTGCATTTTCATTCTTTGTGGATGTGAACTCATGGCACTTCAAAATTTTTTTGGAGTGGATGATATTGATGGTAGACAATGGTGGACATATTTTAAGTCTTTATACTTTTTTGATCCTTATTGGAAATTCCACCTTACTACACTTTTAGAAAAGGAAGCTAGAAATTGGTTGTTAAGTTTGACTGAAAATAATAAAGGGTACACTTGGGAAGAATTGGAGCATGCATTCTTAAGTCATTGGAACCCCTATAAAAAGATAGCTACTTTGAAGGATACACTCAAAAATTATGCAGAAGAAATAAACATGCTTCAGGAAGAACAAGAGGAACTAAAAAGAGATCTTGAGGGAAGGGATAAAAAGATAGATAGCTTGATGGATGTCATCAAAGACCTTGAAAAGAAACTACATGGAATTCAAAATGAGCGGAATGAAATGAAATGAGAATGAGAAGTTTTCAAGAAATAGAATGAAGACTATGAAAAAGAAATAAAATTACTCAAGAAGAAGAAAGAGGAAAATGTTAAGGAAGGTAGTGAGAAGAATGAAGCAACATCTTTGGATTTCAAAAGCAAGAGAAAGATCAAAAGGGTTTAAATTCATCTAAAAGTTCTATTTTGCAGGTTCATGGAAGCATTCAAAAGAAACAGGTTATTATTTCTATTGACCCTAGTAGCAGATATAATTTTATTAATATTGCTTTGGCTAAGAGGTTTTTAGGTTCAACCAATAAGAATTAAGAACATACAACTAGAGGGTGAGAAGATTCAGATTTTTGAAGATTTGAAGATCACCATGGATATGTTTTACATTCATATTTTCATACTATTGAGATGGATGGTGTGGATATTGTTCTTGGTTATCCTTGGTTGAATTCTTTGGGTACTATTAACATTAATGTGCAAAAGAAGTTTATGAAGTTATGGTACAGGAAAAAGAAGATAACATTGCAGGATATTTCTCAACTTAAGGAGCAAGGATCCAAAGAAAAACAAGAAGTGGTTGTAGAGAAACAAATTGAAGAACAAATAGAACCTAAAACAAAATCCAAGAAAGCAGTAGCAGTAATAAAGTTCATGGAAGAAGCAGTAGCAATTGAGCCCATGGAAATAATAGTAATAGAGTCTAAGGAAGATTTGATAGAAAAACACAAGGACACACTTGACAAAGGGAGCATGAAAGAACAATGTGTATAAGAATTTAAAATGGTGGAGCCAAATGCTGAGGAGTTAAAGAAGTTAGAACATCAAGTTAAGGTTGCACCATATCGTCATCCACACCACCATGAGCGGCAACAATCTTGGAGGTATGGTTCAAGGCAACGATATTATGGTTCTACATGGAATAAAAAGGGCACCAAGTATGATAGTGTTTGGCAGAGAAAGCATAGTGATCCTGGTTTTCAGAGTGGTTCATCAACATCAAGGAACAAGTGGACCCATCATTCAAATTATCAAAATAAAGCAGTAGAAGCATGGAGCCAACAAAACAGATTTGATTACTCAAGTGGTAAAATTACATACCAGCATCAACAACGACCACCACCAATCAATATTTCACTAGGATGGATGGGTGATCGAGATTGATACCAGTTTCTAACATTGCTTAGCAAATTTAATTATCTTGTTTCTTCATATATTTCGAGGATGAAACATTTGTAAGGAGGGTAGCATGTTAGGGTACCTAAGAATAGATATTTGGGAATATATTATTATATTGTATAAGGGTTGGCATGGGCCACACATAACCCAAGGTTGATTATAATATAATATTATATCATATTAAAATATAATATTATATTAGTAGTCAACTCCCCAAAGTAGAATTACAAGATGGATATATAAAGAAGGGATATTTATCATTGTAATCATTGTGGAGATCAATCATATATAATCGTCCTTAACCACAAAGTGGCTTATGGGACTTTACCCTCTCTAAGTGACATTCCTTCCTTAAGGAGTATTATTGGTGTTTTTCTACCTTAAGGATATTATCTATCTTTGTCTCATTGTGGATAATTATTTGTGGATGAATGATTTGATATTTTTACATATTGGTGAATGATTTATGTTAATGATATTAAAATTTCTTAACATTTTAGTTGGAACACTTGAAATATTGAATGCAACTGTTCTTGTGCTTGTTATGCTTCTTGTATTAGCTTTAGCTACGAAAAAAATCTATTAGGCTTTGCTTGCAAAAGATGACCTTTGCTTGTACAACTGAAAACAATGTTGTTAGTTGAGTTTCGATTGCATTCAAATCGATCTCTTCAACCCTTTGTCTCAACCCTATTCCCTTATTATTTAATTCTTTTTAAGGAACCGAAATCCTTCGAAGGTTGATTCAGAAGTGATATTGAGTCTTTAAATATTGACTTCGGTCTAGGACACAAATTCATATCTAAGCAAATCAAAACAATAAGAGATCTCTTCCTTGAGAGTTGATGAATCTAATTGGTTGAGCCAATGCCATTTGACAAATTTTTACTATATTATATATAAGAATAATCAAATAATTTTAATTAAAAAATAACCATATATTTTAATAAATCATATTTTATAAATCATATCACTAAATTGAAATAAACTTTTAATAAAATAAGTTTTTACTATTTTAGGATTGAAACGAGTCTCACTTTGATAACCATATTGATATTATATATATTTTAATTATATCACTAAATTAAAATAAATTTTTAATAAAATAATTTTTTACTATTTTTGATCGGTTATATATATAGTTTGTATAGTGTGAGAAACCCCTACAACCAACGCTTAGAATGAAGCATTCCCATCCCAGCCATGATCTCTTGTAAAGCCGAGAGCTAAGCTTATCAATAAGGGATTAACATTCATTATACACACGCCACAGTTAGAACCTTAGAAAAATATACACACGCCATGGTTTGAACCTTAGACACTATACACACACAACAATTTGAACCTTAGACCTCCTAAAGAAGAGCCACAACCTGAACCGTTGCATTGTCCCGCTGGGTCATAACCGCATTGATATTACAACTTAGTAATTGTATGACAACATTTAAACTTGGGTCTCCTCGAAAGTTGAGGAATACAATCGATGAAGCCAATGTCATTTTGATATATGTTTTTAATTAAATATAAATATTTTTATAAAAAGTTAAAACTTGGGTATCCTCTTTGAAAGTTGACTAATTGAATTAATTTGATATAAGTTTTTATCTTATTAAATATAAAAATGATTTATATTTTATTGAATAATTATCAAATAGTTTTAATTTAAAAAATTATCTTTATATAATTTTTTTACTGTATTAATTTAATATAAGAATATTTTTCTTTAAAAGGTTCAAAGTTTAAATTATGGTGTATGTAGCTGTGTGTTGAATTCCCTGTTAATAAGCTCAACTCTCCCTATGAGAATGGGGCATTGGTTGTAAGAGTTTCTTACATTAACCAGTTTTTTTTAGATACATAGAGGAATTGATAACTACATTTCCTTTTTGAACAACTGGTCACGGGTTAAGTGACACTACTTCCAACCGTAGCGTCAAATCATGGTGCTATCACTATAACCCCTATATCACACTAACCAAATATTAATAATAATCAAATAGCTGTCCTAGGGGACAATGCAACATCCCACACTAACCAAATATTAATAATAATTAAATAGTTGTCTTGGGGGACAATGCAACGATTCAGGCTTTGAATCTTGTGAGGGGGTGGGTGCATATGTGGTTGTGTGTTTGTTGAGAGGTCATGGTTGGGATAGGGATGTCTAGCTGTGAACGTTGGTCATAGGGATTTCTTAGACTAACCTAATAATTTTTTTTTTAAAACTACCTTAATATAAATAACTAAAAGTTATTATTATTATTTTTAAAGATTTGGTTAGTGTGATAAACCCTTACGACCAACACATAGGGTTGAGCAATCTCCTCCCAACTATGACCTCTCGTAAAGCCAAACTATGCTTATCAAATTTAACACACATCCACCACACACCCACCCCTTGTATTTTTAAAGATTTGGTTAGTGTGATAAACCCTTACGACCAACACATAGGGTTGAGCAATCTCCTCCCAACTATGACCCCTCGTAAAGCCAAACTATGCTTATCAAATTTAACACACATCCACCACACACCCACCCCTCGTACATTCGTCCACACTGGGGTTTGAACCTTAAACCTTTAAAAGAAAAATCAAAGTCTGAATCATTGCATTATCCCCTTTGGGACAAAAATTTATTATTTTTATTTTGCATATACGCATAACTACCTGTAGAAATTGAAGTTTGAACATTTGTCCTTTTCACACCTAAAACACCTCATTCTTATTATTTTGGGAAGACCTCATAATCAAAACTAAAATTAGTTATGCACCTAGGTGCAGCACAATGGTTCAGGCTTTGGCTCTTCTTTGTGAGGTCTAAGGTTCAAATTGTGGCGTGGGCGAGTGTGTGAGAGGGTGGGTGTGTGATGGCTTTGTGTTAAATTCCCTATAGATAAGTATAGCTCACCCTGTACGTTGGTCATAGGGATTTCTTGCAATAACCAAACCAACAAAAAAATTAAAATTAGTTATAAGGTTCAAACCATGACATAACCAGAAGGGATATGCTGATGGTAGTGATGGTAGTGAAGACATACCCATAAGGGATAGGCTGAATGGTAACAAAATGTTTGTTTTGACTACTCTAATTCAATGCCTTGGAGGATTAGAGTCATGTTACCCAACAAACAAAGGTTACAATAGTAACATTTGAATCCAATCAAGTATCCACCCGAGAACATCTTACAATGGTAAGTTGGAACTGTAGAGGTTTCCCTTGGAGAAGAGGGCCCGGGTTAGAGCCTATTGCTAGAGACAAAGATATAATCATATTGACAGAAACACATGAACACGATGGATGTAGGACTCCAGAATTTGTGGGATACAAAAAAAATAGCAATATGGAATAAAGCAGCAGAAAATGGCAAAGGGCATGGGGGTATTATGGTTTTAATAAAAGAGGAATGGGATAGGGTCATTAAAATTGAAAAACAAGATGAAAACAAACAGTACATCTGGATAAAGATCCTAGAAAGTAAGTCGGTTATTAGCATAGCGAGCATGTTATTTTGCTCCCAAGAATTCTAAATTCTATAAGAAACATGACCTTAAGAGAGAAGACCCATACTCCTCCTAAAAAGAGACATTTCAATATACAGTAAGTTGGGGGAGATTATATTAATTGGAGATTTCAATGCAAGGACAACAAATAAGCAAGCTAACATTCTAGAAGGTAACGAAGATATTGAGATTAATCCTCTTTGGATGCCAGAAGAGGAAAATCAACAGTGGACCAGGACTTCAGAAGATGAGCATGGGGCTATCACGCAATATGGAGAAGAGTTGTTAGGTCTTTGCAGCATATACAATTTGATTATTTGCAATGGGATGAACAAATGGAAAAATTCAGGAAAGTATACATGCAAAACATATAAGGGACAAAGTGTAATAGACTATGTAATATGCTCACAGAATTACATACCAAAAATAGAGGAGCTAGAAGTGGAAGATTCTCCGGTGGAACTTAAGTCGAGATCACAACCCAATTGTTATGAAACTTCGAATGCATGGAGACAAACCAAGGGAAAAACACTTGCAAGGCAATCAAAATAAATATCCTCACAAGGGAAACATTCTCTTAAGAGATGAAAATCGACAAAATTTTAGAGCGGTATTAAATAACAAGTTACAGGAAAGGGAAGAACTACATCACGGTAGTAGAGATTACAGTAAGAGTGAATGGTTAATGCACGTTATTCAAGAAGCTCTAAACAAATGCAAGAGAGCTAAACCTAAAAAGAAAGAAAGGAATAGCTTCCCAACCAACCCATGGTTCGATGAAGATTGCAAAAAAATGCGAAGATTACTAAAGGAACCAACGGGTAAAACAAGAGCAAACAAAAAAGCATATGAGAAGCTGGTAAGGGCAAAAAAAGAAGAATACACTAGAACAAGGAGGAAAGAATTGATTTACTTAGGGAAGCATGAACCAAAGAAATTTTGGAAGGAACTAAGCGTGAAAAGGATGCAAACTGAAAATAACATAACAGTTAATCGGTGGTTGGAGTATTCAAAACAACTGTATCGGCGTAGTAACCAGCAGGAGACACCCCCTACTATCATTGTCAAGAAAGAACTTTTCACAATTGAAGACATTATTCAAGGGATAAAAAAGTTAGCAGCTGGTAAAGCCCGTGACATAGACAATCTTCAAGCAGAGCATATAAAATGGGGGGTAGATATCTTGGCACCGCAAATCAAAGAAATTTTCAATGAGGTCATACAAAATGGCTTCCCTCTTGAGTGGACAACTAGCTTGACCATTCCTTTGTTTAAAAGTGGAGATGTAAATAATCCCTCAAACTATCGAACTATCATGATCAACCCTCTCTTTGCAAAGTTGTTTGGGAGTATGATAGAGCGTAGGATCAACATATGGGCGAGAAGAAAAGGGAAAGAGAGCAAAGGGGCAAGCGAGGTTTTAGGCCCAAGCACTCAACTATTGATCATCTGTATCACGCTCGGACACATAGTGGAAAAAATATGGGACAAAAAAGAGGAGGCTTTTTGTTGTTTTGTAGACTTCAAAAAGGCATTTGACACGGTGCCAAGGAAAAAATTATGGAGCGAGAATGGAAGAGCTAGAGGTTCCAATTCACTACGAGGCGACGAGTTCACGAGACTATATGAGCATGTAAAGGCTAGAATGAGAACACAGGAAGGGTTATCCGAATGTTTTGGTAGTGACATAGGTGTCAAACAAGGTTGCCCTCTATCTCCGACCTTATTTGGGTTGTACATTGACAAGTTAGAAGAATGGATAAACAAATTTGGGGGAGAGGGTGTGCATTTAGCCAAATATGTGGTAAAACTCCTCATGTATGGAGATGATGTAATTCTTGTGGCCAAAACAGCCAAAGATCTAGAAGATCACCTTCAAGCTCTAGAACTCTTTTGTAAAGAAGTTGGGATGGAGGTGAACACGAGCAAAACAAAAATTATGATTTTTTCAGCAAAAAAGAAGAAGCAACAACTCAAATTTCAGTTTGCGGGAGAACCGCTTGATGTAGTAGTAGAATACAAATACATGGGCATAGACTTTCATGACAAACTTAATTGGAATACATGTAGGATGAAAAGAACTCAAAGTGGTTGGAGAGCACTATATGCACTTCAAAACAGGTGTAGGAATGTCGAGTTGTGGGACTGGAAGACCACCAAGGTCTTATTTGGCCTACTTGTTACACCGGTTCTGTTGTATGGTTGCGAGGTGTGGGCTAGTGGCACAACAAATGCAAAATGGAGGCAAATAGAAAGGATTCAAAAATATCTAATCACAAACTTTCTCAAAATTAAGGCCACAACCCCTTATGAAATTATTCTAGTTGAAGCTGGAATGTTCCCTTTAGAAGCAATTGCTATGACCAAGTTGTTATGTTACTTGAAAAAAATAGAAAACATGACAAATGATAGATGGCCTAGGGCGGCTAGGGACGAAGAGTTGCATAGGCGAAAGAATACGTGGATGAAACAAAATGAGAAATGTACGAAACGTTGGAAAATCAACATAAATGAATGCCCAAATGTCAACAAAGACATAAAAAATTATGTGAATGAAAAGTTCGGAAGTGGAATGTGGAAAAATGCAAGCGAGGAAAAGACAATATTATATTGCAAATTTTAACCCAACGTATGACCACAAGGAAAAAGCGTATATAGGCGCTGAAATCAAGTGGAAGGAAAAAATACTCATTGCTCGAGATAAGGACTAGCTCTCATAGGCTTAGATGTGAAACGAGGGAGATGGACAACGCCCAAAGAACAATGGGAAGAAAGGATATGTACTCTATGCGGCACGGGGGCGGTAGAGACGAGGAGGAACACTTCATCTATAAATGCCAGAGTTTTCAGATATCCGTGACAAATACAAAGAAACACTTGGGAACGAGTTTATGGCAGATTTATTTGAAGACGGTAAAATAAAAAAAGTTGGGGAATTGCTAACACAAATCAGCGGGAGAAGGAACAACCTTCTCAAAGATATTAAAGATCATATGATATGATTTGAGTAATTGTACTTCCATATTTGAGGTCCCATAGACCATATTTGGGTCTGCTGGACGTAATTAAAATCTTTCATTCAACAAAACTTGTTATATACTAAAAAATTAAAATTAATTCTTCTTAAAAAAACTAAATTTTAACCTCTTTCATTAAAATTAAAATATATTAAAAAATTAAAATTAATTATTTTTATTGTAACTTTTTATTTTTATTAAACATATTTGTTGGATCCAATAAAAAACTAAATTTTAATGACTTAAAAAATTATAATATATTTATACAACCTTATATTTATTACTCAAATAAAAAAAATAAAATTCAAACATAAACAATTAAAAAAAAATCTATATAATTCATAAATATTAAAAAAAAACCTAAGATTCCGAAACAAAAAACAAGGACATATATACTGCTTAAATTTATCTCACAACACGAATAAGTCCTCCATAGATAATGATGGACGGTAAGGGCAATGCATAGGCCTTAAATATTTACTTTTTTAAAGTATTAACACTCAAATCATTAATAGACATTCAAAAGCAGTCAACGCTTCTAGAACCACCGCGAGACTATTCAACAAATCTTACAAAGCCAGGCGTCCGCATTTGAACACCGCATGGCATTATTTCCCCCGCATGGTCGCTCCCTCTCCGGTAGCCCAGGAAGGCGCCCGTCAACGTGTCAGCACGCGAGGAACCCTCCGCCTGCTATGCTTATTTCACGAAAATTTAAACGCCGCGTCGTGACGAGCGGATCAAATAGCATGATATTCCAAATTCACTATCCATTCTTCACAATAGCAGGAAATGTTCTAATCGCGCCTCCGCATTTCTCGCCATAAATAGCTGGAGCGAAATCCCGCCCATTTAAACGGTCGGCTTTGATCGGTTCTGTGAATTGTCGGATCCGCTGGACTGGATCTGCCGGCCGCTCAGAAATTGCCGTATCGTGCCTGAGTAGGGGGGCTAGGAGCAGTCGCGCTTGACAGATCTTGTGCAGAGGTACGTCATTGCCGGAAAAATTGGCGTAGCTTCACATTTATTTAAATTTTCGTGATGCCTTTGCCCGAAAAATTGGCGTCGCTTCATATTTATTTATAATTTTCTGATATCTTTTGCGGGGGTAATCGGGCATTCTTTAATGTTTAGCTAGTTTCTTGGGGTTCGATTCAAGGGAGAAAGAATTTTGTCCGGGACATTTGGAAGAGTATTTTAGCGTGTAAACTACGGATCTTCTGCAGAGGTACGTCGTTGCCGGAAAATTTGACGTATATTTAATTTTTTGACCTTCCTTTTGCCGGAATAATTGCCCCCCGATGAGGTTTGAGTTAGAATTTTGGGGTTTGATTGACGGCGGAAGGAATTTTGCCCGGGACTTAAGGAAGAGTATTTTAGCATGTAAAATAAGGCCGCAGCGACGAACATTTCGAGGTTCTGTGTTTTATTTTTTATTTTATTTTATTTTTTGTATTTCTCGTCTATTGACGGGGAATTTGGGTGTCAATTGCCGGGCTCCAGGGCTTATGGCTTTGGCGGGAGGGTTGTAATGAATGGGCTAGGGTTTGAAAGGTAAACTGGTTGCCGTGAAGATTTGGGGTCAACTGGTGTCAGTTGACGGAGAAATTGCGGAATTTTAAGTTTGGGGTCTTGTAATGCATGTGTTTGTTGGGTGAAGTCCAAGGGTGGTTAGGGTCTGAGGGAAGAATTTATTGCAGTGGGATATTGGGATTAATAGGCTTCAATTGATGGAGAATGTGTGGGATTTAAAGCGGGGATCCTGAAATGTGCCGATACAGTTTGGCAGGGGATCTCTGTGTCTGTCTATCTGTGGCTTTGTCAGTCGAGAAAAGTCCAGTCCTGGCTGGATTTGATCTGGTTTCTGTGAATTTAGGGTTCTTTTGCCCTTTTAAAACATGAAAGATTTTGTAACGAATTGAATGAGAAACTGAACAATTTGTTTTTTCCGGGGCAGAAAACAAGCAAGACCACAGCTAGATAATACACTTGGTTGCAACCTCTGGATTAAAGTTTTTAGGGTTGTAAAAATGGGCGTTCCACTCAGTGAGGAGGTTGTGGATATCAAGTTTGGGCAGACTCATGCAGATCCTGTTGTTATTACAGTCAATTGTGTTGACAAGATTGGTCTCAGTTGCGACTTGGCCTGCTTGATATTTGAGTATGGTTTGACTGTGGTTAGAGGAGGTAAGATCCATAATTTTGTTTTACTCAGCTATAAATTTTGATATTCTGGAAGTTA
This sequence comes from Wollemia nobilis, assembly GCA_028583015.1. NCBI lineage: Eukaryota > Viridiplantae > Streptophyta > Pinopsida > Araucariales > Araucariaceae > Wollemia > Wollemia nobilis. Next base: position 2,294,941 of record JAQPPZ010003109.1, on the reverse strand, counting down.
TTATTGTTTTGATGCGGTAGGGGTGGATTTTGCGTTGAGCTTATGTTAATGGACATGTGATTTTGTTGTAGTCTACTATGAATTTGATACTTTTGAAGTTCTGATTTTCGATGTGGAATGTATTGTGTTGGGGTCAATTCTGGACAATGCAGATGTGTCTACTGATGGAAAATGGTGCTATTTGATATTCTGGGTCTTGCCACGGCCTGGGTCACCTCGGCGATTTCCTTGGGCAATGCTCAGGAAGAACCTTATAGCTGCTTGCCCCCCAAATGCCGCCCAACTTTTCTTCGTAACGAATCCAGAACCAAAGCCTGCAACGGTCTATGTCTTGCAGATTTGTTCCTCTGATCGTGTGGGTCTTCTCAATGGTAGGTTTCTTTGTTGTTTGCATATTTTGGATGCTCGCATTATTGTTATATCTATCTGGTGTACAGCTTTATATGACATGTTGAATATGTTTCAATGCAGACATGTCTCAAGTGCTATGGGAGCTGGACTTTACCATTCAGAAGGTGAAGGCTTCAACAACTCCTGAGGGCAGAGCAATGGACCTCTTCTTTGTCACGGATAAAAGGTCAGGACTCTGAAGTGTGTTATTATTGAAGTCTTATGACTTGTTTCTCCTTATTAGTGTTACTATTTGCCCATAATTTAATCAAATATTTCTCATCTTTGGAGTCAGTTGTTGCTGTATTGGACACATGATATAGCCTCTTAAATGCCACCATCAAACTGTATTAGAATAGGTGAATGTGAGGGCTCAATCAACTTGGTACATGCTGAATGTGCATTTCCAAGGGTTAATTGATTACTTTTTTTATCATACAGGGACCTGCTTCATGTAAAAGAGAGGCAAGATGATGTTTGTACTCGCATAAAAGCTGTTTTAGGTGAATCTACTGCATGCTGTGAAATCTTTATGGCTCCTTCTGAGCTTGGGACGATCGAATATACACCATTTTCTTTGCTTCGGCCTTCCATTGTTGAGGATTTATGCAATTTACAGTTCACAGAATCTGAAACAGACTCTGAAATTGGACAAGCTAATGGTGCGCAAACTGGAAAAGCTAATGGTGCTCTCAAAAACAATGTTTCAGTTGCAGTGGACAATTCTTTAATCCCTGCCCACACCTTGCTCCAGATATCTTGCAAAGATCATAAGGGTCTTTTCTATGATGTATTGAGGACCTTAAAGGACTTTAATATACAGGCAAGTGGATATGGTTCTCTCTGATGGATATATATTCAAGTTTTATTTGGTAAGGAGCGTTATTTATTTGGTTTGGTTTCTTGCTATATCTTGCAGATATCATATGGACGCCTTTCTACTAATGCCAAAGGCATCTGTGAGGTAGATTTATTTATCTTACAGTCTGATGGACGGAAGATAATAGACCCAAAAAAACGAAATTATATGTGTTCTCGTCTGAAAATTGAAATTGCCCATCCAGTACGGGTGAAGATTGTTGATCGTGGTCCTGACACAGAGTTGTTGGTTGCATCTCGAGTAGAGTTATCTGGAAGGTGCAGACCTAGAGTTTTATATGATGTGACATTGGTGTTGAAGACACTAGATATCTGTATTTTCACGGTATATTTGTTAGCCTTTGTATCACTCTCAAGTTTATATGAACTATATGTGAATAGTCTTAGAAAATCCTTCAATTATTTTGCTTATGTTAGCCATCTTTCTTTTGTTACAATCAAAAGATAAATAAAGTGGGCAATGAAATGACTTTACCATGTTAATTAAGATAACTTTGGAGGTCATTTATCTTTTTGCAGGCTGATGTGGTCAGACATGTTATAGCTGATCTCCAATGGGAAGTTTACAGATTTCTTCTAATTGATAAGCCAGGTCTATCGCTTGGAAGCAGTCGCACTAGAAGCCAAATAATAGAGCGTGTGGAGAACATCTTGGTTGGTTGAAAGAGAACTCTCTTGCCATTTTCTTCTGGAGTGTTGCATTTTCATCAAGACAATGCCTCAAGTCAAAGAATGCGGTCGAGCATTACAGTTGATATGGAACAAAGTTGAGGTATATTGGCTTATATTGATGATTTGCAATCAAGGTTTTAGTCACTAATGGTTCCATTATTGTTCAGTTTGTTAAAGGCTATTTTAAACAAAGTCATCTAAAATGTGCATAATGCTGCTGCTTCACTGGAAGGAATGTGGAAATATAGTAACTGTAAAAATTGAGGATCTGGTAAAATCGTTCTATTGGTCAAACAGGGAAGAGCTTGATGAATTCAACAAATACTGCTTGTAAATTGTATTAATGTGGAATCCAGGTTTATTTGACTTCTCTCTAACAGTGTCTGGCAATTGGCTTTACGTAATCTTTAGTAGATGGTGGCAAGATTGGGGCAAGGAATCTATGGTTACCTGCTTTCGCTATTGCTACCTCTGCTGTCAGCAGAGTTACCCACTTTTGATATTGATAACTCTGTTGTCAGTGGAATTACCCACTCTTGGTATTGTTACTTTTGCCATCAGTGGTGTGGTTGTATAATCGTTGACATCGTCATTCTTAACATTTTGATTAATTTACTTTTAACACACTTTAAAATATTCTTGTTTGTTTTGCTTGCTTTGTGGTTGTATATTCAGTTGCATTCCTTGTAATGCAATTAGTTTTAAGTAGATGTTCTGTGTGTCTCAACCAATGCATACTTCTGGTTTAGACTATCCTTCTGTTTAAACCTCATTTGAACAACAGTAATACCCAATGAATTACTTGTTTTTCAAGTGTTTGCTCATAGAAAAGCATATTGCTGAAGGTCTGCAAGAACTTCCTAGTTTCTTTTGTTGTGGATAAGAGGCACAGTTGTGACTGTTTGATCCTTGCCCTCTGCAGACAGCCAAATCCTTCCCCCAGGCGGAATGAGGTCTCCATGAAGATTTGGCACAATGGTCTCAACTAACAAATCCTGTGGCTAGTCTTACATGGTAATATTTCTATAGTTGTGGATCAGAGATGAAGCTGTATTGGCTGATTCGTGATATCTGAAGCATAGTCTACTGCTTTCACATGTGCAACATATGGTCTCTTGAGGAGTGAGTACAAAGGTCCTCAACTAACAAATCCTGTAGGTAGTGTTACATGTGAATATTTAGGCTGAACAGGGTCTGCTTCAAAATTTGCAAAGAAGGTATGCTTGTACAATGTGACCTATTTAATTTTAAGTTTTGCTTGAATGAATTACAGGTAATAACATTTCTTAAAGCCTCTCATATACTACCGTTTTTGGTATACCAGCACCCCACTTCTTTTATAAGAATTTGATGAATAATGTGTTATTAGTTGTTATTACTTGCACTTGTTACCATCAGATAGGTTGAAAGGTAAACATGTTCACTAAATTATATGTACATAAGGACTGTTTGTAGCTGCCACTAAGGAAGATTCTTATACATTATTGGTTTCCAAATTGAGTTTCGAACAGCTTTTATCACAGGTACTTGATGATGTTAAGAATGTTGGATCTCCAAGGTGGGCAGTCATAGAGCTCTGTAGTATTAGGGAGTTATAAAAGTGCAAATGAACTCATTTGACGGGCCAACCATCCATGACAGATTGGTAAGTTTAAAGAAATCAATAGGATTTTGAATTTGAAATTTGAAATTTGAGTCATTTTAGAATCCCTGCAATATGAATCAATACACACAACATAAGTGAGTTAATAAGTGAATTTGGAAAGAGACTTGACAGGATAAATGCTTTTTATTGACTGTCTTCACATATTGCTAATCCTGTCTGACTCTTATGATGTAGTATGTTCATAGTAGAGAAAATCGGAATCGGGCTGGAAAAAGAATCATGAAAAATCAGGAATCTGCAAAAAATCGTCAAGAAAAAAAGAACCCCGAAGAAAATGCAAATTTTCATTGACAAAAAACTCTTTTCATGCATATCACAATGAATTAACATTATACAAATCAAATATTAATAATGTAAGTGATACAAACTTAAACTACACATGAAAGTGGCAAGTGATACAAGCTTAAAGCCTTAAAAGAAAACGCAAATTTTCATTGACAATTTTTTTTTTTCATGCATATCACAATGAATTAACATTGTGCAAATTAATAATGTAAGTGATACAAACTTAAACTACACATGAAAGTGGCTAGTGATACAAGCTTAATGCCTTAAACTACACATGAAAGTGACAAAATACATCTTAAATAAAGGAATTTTAATGCATCCAAAATTTGAATATTTTTGTATTGCTTATAATATAAAAAGGGTGGAAATTACAAAATGTGTCATGAGTCATGACAAATACAATGTCTCAAAGATCTTTGAATGTCTTTGTCCTTTGCCCTAGTAGAAGCTCTAGTCTCTCTTTGTTGCTGTGCCCGTGCCTCTTCGTTTGCCTTGGCTGCTAATTCTAGCTGCCACCTGTGTTGGGGGCCAAGGGGGCAGGAGCCCCCTTGCAAGGTCAAGGGGCAATGCCCCTTGTGGGGTCCAGGGGCAGCCAGCACCTTTCGTGCATACGCTGTTGCGTTACAGGGCGAGGTTGAGGGGCAGCGCCTTTCGCGCATACTCTGTTGCAATAGAGGGCAAGGTCAAGGGGCAGCGCCTTTTGGGCATACCTTGTTGCAATAGAGGGCGATGTCGAGGGGCAGCGTCCCCAGAGGGTTTGTGGCAGCACCCTTAAACTTCAATGGCAAAACCATTAATACCTTCACTATTTGAAGTGAATTTTTCTCCTTGTTTGCATTTTGGTGCTGCAATTACTAATATGCTTTGTTACAAAAATCGCCTAGAAAATCGCAAAAACTTGGGTGAAAATGAAAAACAAATGACTTTTTACCTTTTCCTCTATGTGTGCCGCTGGGGCCAATTTTTCCCGTTGGGAATTGCGATGCCTGATTTTTTGGAAAATTGCCAAAAAATTGACGATTCCTAATTCCAGGCCGAATCTGGGAGAATTGCAACCCGAAATCGGGAATCGCCAATTTTTGTAACTATGAGTATGTTAAAGAATTCCTGTCTAAATTCATGATGGCAGTCATGGCTTTTAAAAACTTAATTTCATGTTGACTTCTGACTATATGGCTATATGGATATTGTTTGATCATTATGTCTATTGAACATGTTCCCATCTAGCATTTGATGCCTTAAAAGAATTTCCTTTCTTCTCGAGCCAATATCCATCCAAGCCACAATCAAATGGCAGGAGCTCAAGTGATTAAATATGTTGACTTTCAAGGTGGAGATCAGGGTTCAAATCTTGGCAAGTGATATATGTGTAATTACCAAGATGTTTGCCATTGGACTGAAATGCTTTAGAGCCAGCTGTTATTTGCTTCTTGTGCTACGCATTCATTTGCAAGAGTTCTATCCAAGTTTCCAGATCTATTTTGATGGAAATTTCAAATCTTCTACTCACAGTAGGCATAAGTTAAAAACTTTCAAGTTTGGACATGGATGCCAAAATATGATTTGCATAATATTATGATTTAATAATTAATTCACTAGGACACTGAAGTTTGATTCTACTTTTCACACAATTTAGACTCAGAATATAGCTCTAAAATAGTTACTTTTACCTCCCAAAACTGGTCCTCATCTACTTCAAGGCTCTGTCTCATTTAACAATGTCTGTTGTACCTGAACACTGACTCTTACTATGCATTGGTTTCAATTATTCAATTTCTGTCCTTGTACTTTTCAAATGACGCACCAAGTTTTATTTGTACGGTATTCTCCAATGTAATGTCCCCTTTTTGGAGCGATAAGGGTAATTTAATAATTTATTTTTAAGTTGCCCGATATGACTTTATTTTTATTAATAAAGTGCAACTATAAGTGAATTATTGAATTAATGAGGAATTAATGAGTATTTATTCATTAAAGTGAATATTTAATATTTTCTCTCTCCTTCCAAAAAGTTCTCGAGGTTATTATAAAAAGGGTTTGAGAGAGTCATTTGGATTCATTCTGGATATTGTATTTTTCTCTTCACAAGATTTGTGCCTGTGGCCAAATTTCCACCAGCGGGACGAAAACCCCGAAGGATTTTCCCGACGGACGAAACCCCGGAGGGCAGATCGATTCCACTTAGGGATCGACAAAGTGCTGAAGGTTTGGGCGAGGACGAAAACCCTCGTTCGTGCAGTCTCAGAGGCGGATCTAGGCAGGGTTCGCAGGAGAACAAATTCGTGAAGTCTCCTTTGGAGACAAAATTGCAGGACCGAATTTATGGGTATTTGTTTACAAATCATATTGTTCATTTTGATTTAAGGAAGTTGCAGAATTAAGAGAACATTGTATTTAGAGGCATTATCAGGGTTTGTAGTTTGTTTGATCTGAATTACAAAAAAGAGAGTTCAGTTTATTAGTCGCGTATCATCTTACCACCGCTGTATGAGTTATGAAAGTGTGCCAAAGGCTATAAATCCCAGTGCCGCTGCCGAACTAAGTATATCGGGTTTTCCTTGGAGTTGATCGTGTCTATTGGCCGACACATTTCCAACAGATTACCGTGACAAATCAAAGGTGTTGGCATGGCTAGGAGTTTGCAGCGAAATAAAGGAAGAAGGCAGCGTAAGAGGGAAATAGGGGTATCGGCCATACAATAGTCACGAAATGCTTGGAGTTGGCGCCATTCAACGCCAATTCCCCAAGCCCTGTGTATATCGGTGAATGATAGACATAAATACCACGTCCTGCACAAAGAGGTTAGAATCAAGCTATTATTACTTCTTATGATTTGTAATACGTGCTGAATTGAATTTACTATCAGTTTGGAGAGATAAATATGAACGCTTGATAAATCTGGTATTTATAATTGTAAAGCTATTATGAATGCTTCCTGTTTTCAAAGAAGTTGAAAATATATGATCATTGCTGGTTATCCTTTATGCATGTATGAACTTGTATGAATATATGAGAATTCACTTTGCTGCAAAACAATATCCAAGCAAAAACAATCCATATCATAACCTGGAAAAATACAAACAAATTTTCAATACATTCAGAGGTAGCAGGAAGTTGGGAAAAAATTGGGCTCTATTCCAACCTGGGATATTACACCCAAGGTTAAAAATTAAATGCCAATATTGTTTAAAACTTGCAGGTTTAATCTGCTTCAAAACATCTTAAACCTGAATGATATCAATGGATTACCTTTTTTTACTGATGGATTTAGTGACTTACAATGACAAGTCGTTTGTCAAAATCAGGAACATTTAGGTAAGTAAGTTCCAAATGTCTTCGAAATCTATGTACCAAGAAAAGATGAAATGTAGTCTTCAGTGCCCTTGTGATTTTTGATTCATATCAGCATGGTGACTATTGAATAACTTTAAGTGGATTTTGCATTGTAAAGTTAGTTTGTTGTGATCTCTCAAGTTCCAAGAATGTGCTTCTTCATGGGTGAGAGCCAATATCATCTTACATGCAATGATCTGTCACATATTCAGTAAATCAAGGCAGAAATATTGAAGGAAGAGGGTAATTTATTTGAATGATACGATGAATATGGATAGAATGGGGGTGTGGGTTGTGACCATATCTCTTACATCACAATGCAATTTGAAGAAGGTAAGTGGAACCTGCTAAGGAGTTAGCCCATCACACAAACTTCGCCCAGACATTTGAAGCTTATCTACAATATAAAAATGTACGAAAGCCACAGTTAAAACATGTAAATATCTGAGGTGTCTGGGAAGAAATATGCTGCTGTTGCCACGGGCTAATGGCTGGCATAGTATTAATTAAGGTGCATGAACCCAACCAGGAATACATTGAACAAAAATAGAAATGAACATAATTCAAAATATGGGCAGAAAGGAGTGTGGATGGCTGTGGTGCTACTAAGGTTGAATGCTATCAGTCCTTGCTCTCAGCAGACTGCACAGGGGTGTGAGATACATTTTTTTAATTGTTTATGGGATTGAAATTGAACGCTCTCATATTATGTCATGACTGTGTTACAGTTATATTACATGAACCACAAACCACATTACTGAGGTATTGCATGAAACTGTATTATAACAGTACCCATTGTAATTGAAGCTTGGTGGGCTCTTTGTGAGCCAAACATTCGCACAAGTTGGACTTCAACCTGATGGGCAGGAATATAACAAAATCCTGCACTGATCTGTATATGTTGGTCTTTGCTACGGACGGTTAAGCTCCCAAAATGTAATCTTGTGACAGCAAATGTGTGCTGTAGAAATGACTTTGAAGTTTTGATGCCTTTTTACTTATACTGGGAATCTGCCAATGTATCACCTTGTTGCTAATGGATGGAATTGTATATTACTTCCCAAATAGCACTTTGCATAATGATTCTGATTAGAAACAATTGGTTCTTTTTCTCAGAAGGAAAGTTGAAGCAGTAGAATTTTGTGCCTTTATTAAAGAAAAAAATTGATCATAAAATGAGGAAATGTGTGAGACCACCTCCATCAAAGTCTTAAACCTGGTGCTATATTTTCCACTTATCACAAGTACTATAAGAGCCTTCATAAACAAATCTACGGTTATTGATACCTCTGAATAACTTTTGATTATAAACCTTTGTCAAGAATTGGGTGTCACTTCTATCAGAGTTTTATCTGTTATTTCGGATGACATTCTACTTCTATTGTGATTTTGACAGTATAGAACACATCTTCTGAACAGGAATGGTTGACTAATGATACATTATAGGCTTTCCTATACTTGCCTCGTGGGCCTTGAATTGGTATTCATCTATATTTTATAGGGTTCTTGTGGTTACTGTTTCTCTTTTATGACCAAGGGTTAAAAAAAAGCATGGATTGAATTTATACAAATGTTTTATATAAATGTATTAGTGCAGATTTTACCTTTGAACATGGTCCAGCTGGCTGTGGTCTAATTGTGAGGCAGATAGGATACTACTATGGTGATCTTGGTTTAAGCTTCACTAGAAGATACTCTCCATGCAAGGCACATCTGGTGAGGTAGGGCACAATTCCCAGCTAAATTTTAGAAGAGGGTGTGTTCCCAAATATAAATTATTATTGTTATTTTTTTATTTTTAACCATTCATTACCAAAGCCATATCTGATGAGGGGTAGGGTGCAAGGCCCAGGTAAATTTGAGCAGAGGGTGTGTTTTGAAGTATAAATTAAAAATTTCTTATAACCATGCTTTATTGTATTGTGTATGTTGGTGAGGAATAATCTGAAGTTCATTTTTACTGGGTACGACCCTCTTTATCCGTCGCCCAAAAAATCATGGATTTCTTTGGTAATACCTTTTCTTTAAAAAAATTATAACTTATTATTAATTTTGACTGATTGATGTTCGCAATTTATACTAAGTATGAAGAATTCTTTAATGAGATTGTTGTGAATTTCTTGTCATTTTTCTGCATACCAGGTGATGGTTAATGTTCATGGTGAGTCATTCTGCAATGAACATTTCAGAAGTTTAATGATACTTAATTAGTGAGATTTCGAGCAGTTTGGTTTGTTTGAAACTTCGTTGAGGTAAAATCTTGAATACAGTAAATGTAAGACGATGAACACAGTAAATGTAAGACGATGAACACATTTGTGTTCTACGGTTAAAAAAACAAAAAATCTGAGGATATGAAGGTAGCGTGGGAGACGGAGGCAATTTTAATTATGCTCTACTTTGATTGGACTAATGCGAGGAGTATGACATTATAATTATGGAACGATCATCATACAAAGATGATTGGAAGCTAATTTGGGGAAAAACTCTATTCGATGATCACTATAGCTACGTCTTTGTGGATATCATATTATATAAAAAATTGCAAAGATATCACAAAGTAAATTGTTGATCCACAAGCTAGAATGGAAAAATGGGCAAAAAAAAGTTAGAATGGAAATATATACTATTAGTTCAATAGCGGATATGGAATCAATTGCTAGTAAAATTTGGCCAGCTGGAAAAGTGGTTTCCTTTAGTTCCTAGGGGACTTTTGGCAGCATTGCTTGCCATTGGGACCCAAAAGAGGTAGTTATTCAACATATGGTTGGCAGTTGGGGTCTTTTGGCTATAGCTATTCAAAGCAAACATTCTAACCAAATTATGTTTTGCATTACTATTTATGCTCCGACTATTTTGGTGGAAAAAAGAAGACAGTGGAAGAATATTACTTATATTCTCTCTCATTTTCGTGAAGCTTGGATCTTGATTGGAGGAGATTTCAATACCATCCTCTCTCTAGATGAGAAAATGGGGAAATAGAAATTTGGACAGGAGCATTGATCTTATGAGCGAATATATTACAAATCTCCATCTTGTGGACATCCAACTAGATAATGGCCTTATGACTTGGTCTAACAAAAGGCAAGGCTTAGCTTGTATAATGGAGAGATTGGATAGGTTCTTGCTCTTTGACAATTTCTTAATCCATGGTCACATTCCTAAAGTGAAGACTCTTAACAATGCTGGTTCGGATCATTGGCCTGTCATGGTGGAAATGTGGAAAACCAATGTGAGTTTCTCTTCTTTTTGATATCAGTTAATGTGGTTAGAGACAGTTCCTTTAAACCTTGAGTGCAACAATGGTGGAAGGAAGGTAAACCTAGGTATGGGACTAAGATGTTCTGTTTTGCCAAAAGATTGCAATACATTAAATCCAAAATCAAGACTTGGAATTGGAAGGAGTTTGGGGATGTTCATAAAAAAAACATGATGTTATAGGTCAGCTTGAAAATTTGAATAAGAAAATCCATTTAGATGGCCTCACATAGAGTACAAGTGCAAATGAAATTAAATTCACAACTCAGTTAGAGGAATGGGAAAAAAAAGAACTCTTATGAAAGCCAAAATCTAGAATGCAATGGCTCAAAGGTGATCGAAACACAAATTTCTTATACAAATCTCTTCTAGCTCGAAGATCTCACAACTTTATTTTGGAGATGTTGTCTACACTTGGGATGACATGAACTCTATTGTTGTCAATTACTTTTCCAATCTTTTTATTGCTACTCCTCTTGACTCGACTTCTCAACAAAATGTTCTTCAAGCAATCCCTTCTCTTATCACTTTTGAGGAGAACTCTATTTTGATTGCTCCCGTTACTATCAATGAGCTTCAACAGGTAGTTTTTAAAATGCAAAAAGGTAAAACCCTAGGTCTTGATGATTTTTCCATTGAGTTCTACCAAGAATTTTGGTATATCTTTCATGTTGATTTATTAGAGGTGGTAGAAGAAGCTAGGGAAGCCAAAGAAATTTTGAAGGTTATCAATAAAACTTATATTACTCTTGTTCCAAAAGCTCAAGAGGCTGAACATATCTCAGCTTTTAGACCTATTGCTTTATGTAATGTTCTCAAAATCATTACTAAGATCATGGCAGAAAGGTTGAAGCCTCTTTTGCATAAGATTATTTCCCCTGAACAAGGGGGTTATGTGGAAGCGCGTCAAATATTTGATGAGATAATTGTTGATCAAGAAGCCATCCATTCCATGGATATGCAACATTCTCCTTCCATGTTCATTCGGTTAGACTTATCCAAAGCTTATGATAGAGTGGATTGACACTTCCTTATCAAAGTTTTGAGGCAATTTGGTTTCTCTCGGGATTGGATGAATTGGATTATGGGATGTATCTCTTCAGTTTCCTACTTAGTTCTTATCAATGGCAGGTCTTCTCAGTTGTTCCCAGCTTCTAGAGGTGTTAGGCAAGGTGACCCCCTACCACCTTATTTATTCATCATTATTACTGAATGCTTAGGTAGGGCTATAACCAAAAAGAGAGAAGACAAAACCCTTGAGGGAGTTACCATTGCTCATGGAGCTAGACCTATCTCTCATCTTCAAATTGTTGATGACTCTACTCTTTTAGGTAAAGCTACAGTTAAGGAAGCTTCTACTATTAAGCAAATCATTAGCTATTTTTCCAAGGCTACCTGACGATTGATCAATGTAGACAAATCTAAAGTCATTTTCTTTCATTGCTCTGCCAGATATGAATCCATGGTCTTGGATAAATTAAGATATAAGAAGACCTCCCTTCCAATCACTTATTTAGGTATTCCCATCAATATTCGAAGACAGAGAAAAAAAGATTGGAATTGGTTGTTGGACAAAGTCAAGAAGAAAATTGGAAAGTGGACCAATATGTGGCTTTCTTCTAGGGTTAGAATCACCTTGGTAAAATCAGTCCTCCAAGCTATTCCTATTTATGTTTCTACCATGTTGAATATCCCAAAGGTTGTTCTTCGAAAACTGGATCAAATCCGTCATTGGTTCCTCTGGAGTGGTACTAAAGAGAAGAAAATGGTCCTTTGGTGAAATCGGACACTTTATGTCTTCCTAAGAATGAAGGGGGTTTAGGATTTCGGTTTGCTATTAATAACAACAAAGCTTTAGCTGCTAAATTATATTGGAGGATTTTGCATAACCCCAATGCTCTTTGGACCAAGAATCTTTGTGCTAAATATGCTAAGAACAAAGTCCTGAAGACCTTGTTTGCTATCGATTGCCTTCCAAAGGTTCTCCCATTTTAGCAGTTCTTAGGACTGGTGAGGATTTGATAAAGAAAAATTATTTTGGATCATTCATAATGGTCAACAAGTAAAACTTTGGACATATTCTTGGGATGGTCACAAGCCTTTGATAACTTAGTTTCCCAATTGGAGGCCTTGGATTGAGGAGCTTCATTGAGCTAACTAGATAAAGGTGGCTAATTACTATCGGTACGATACTGGTATTTCAGAGGTTGGTAGATATTGGATCCCTATTGAGGATTGGCCCATTCAAATCCCAGAAAGGCAAAGACAAGATATCCAGTGCATCCTTCATATGAGATCTCTCTCTGGGTCCCATGATAAAGATTGTTTTGGATGGAACAACACTACTAAGGGTGAGTATTCAATTGCTCAAGTTTATTTGGCCTTATGCCATAATAACCCCAACCAATCATCTGACATATTTTCTCAGTTGTGGGCTCAAAAGCTTTGGCCTAAGGTGAGGTTTTTTACTCGACTTTTATTGCATCGTAGGGTGCTTACTGGGGAGCATCTTATGAAGCGTGGTTTTCATGGCCCTTTTAGATGTGAAATGTGTGAGAGAATGTGGAAACTCTCAGCCATCTTTTTATTGAGTGTACTTTAGCCTTTCAGCTTTGGAGGAGAATGGCCACTTTACTTGGCTTACAGTGGTCCAATTTTTTTAGTTTTAAACAACTTTGGAGGGATTGGCCTAATCAAGAGGGCGTTGATCATTTTATTAGGCAGTTAGTTTGTATGGGTTCTACCATTCGTTTTTGGAATATCGAGAATGAAAGGAACAACTGGATTTTTAATCAAGAATGGAGGGATATTCACAATATCTGGAAAAAAGACCATTGCCAACTTAGTTGAATCAGTCCATGAACTCCTTAATCACCCCCAAAACTCCCACCAAAGATGGGATCAAGTGATGCAAAGATTGAAGATTAACTTTTCTAAAAGCAACTAGCTTCAAGGGAATGTGAGTAATTGCAAGATGGATAGAACAAGGAGTTGACAACCTCCTCCTAAGGATTTTGGAAAAGTCAATACCGATGGAGCCTCTAGAGGGAACCTTGGAAAAGCTAGTGCGGGAGGATTGGTAGACATTCAAATGGTTCCTTGGTTTTTACTTTTGTTGAGAATTTGAGTATTCTATCCAATAACCTTGCTCAGGGGTATGGTATCCTTAGAAGCCTTCAAGAGGCTACTAAGGTTGGATGGGAAAAGGTACTAGTTGAGTCTGACTCTTAACTCATGATTAATCTTTTGAAGACTCCTAAGAATCGTAAGGTTGATTGGAGAATAAAAAGAATTATTGAGAAGATTCAATTAATCCAGATGGGATTTTTGAAAGTTGATTACAATCATGTGGTCAAAGATCAGAACAAGAGTGTTGATGCTTTAGCTAATTGGGCTTTGGACAAAGGTGATCTCACTTGCTACGACCACCCTCCTAGATGGTGGGTTTCACAAATAAGGGAAGCTCTTCTTTCTATCATTTCTTTGGATGGCTCTAGTTCTGAAGGTACCTAGTTTCTTCTTGCTTTATTTTTGCTTCTCTTTGGTTCGGTTAAGGTATTTTAGTTCCTTAGCTCAAACTAATATTTCTTTTGTTTCCTCTGTTGATTCTTTCCTTAATAGTCTTTTGGTCTAGAAAGGTCATTGTTGTGTTTTATTTTTTATTTTTTTATTTGTGTGAGTTTTTTTTTTTTGTGTTGTTTTTTGTTGTTCTTGTGCTTGTGTTTTTGTATGCTTGTGTTAAATGGTGTTTTTGTGTTTTGGTGTGTGAGTGTTTTCTATGTTTTTATTTTTCTGTGTTGTCTGTTGTTGGTTATTTTTTATTTTATTTTATTATTTTTTTAGGTTTTGGTTGTTTTTGTTTTTCATGTTTTTGTCGGTTGTGTCTTTGTAGTGTTATGTTATGTTTGTGTTTTGTTATGTTACTCTTGTGTTTTTTTTGTGTGGTTCGTGTTGTGTTTTTTTTTTTTTATCTCATTGTGTGTGTTTGGTTGTGATTTATCTTTTTGACACACTCAAGGAGCATGTTTTTTTTTTTTTTGTTTTTATTTATTTTTAAGCGAAAAACCCCTTGTGGGGCCGCCTTGGTCTGAGAGACCACGAACAAGGGTTCTACGCCGTCAAAGTCACTTGGGAGTCGCACCCGACCCTGCCCGCACTAACATTATCAATTGGATTTTGGATACCCAATTCAGCTTTTTGGTAGGGTGGAGATTTGAACCTGGGACCTCCTTTGGAGGATTGCCCTCTCCTCTCCAACTCACCTACAACACCTGGTTTTTATTTTTATTTTTTGTTTTTTATTCTTTTTGTGTGTTTGTGTATGTGTTCTTGTTTTTCGTTGTTTCAGGTTTGTTCCTTGAGAATCATCTCTGAAATGTTTTCAAAAAAAAAAAAAAATATATATATATATATATATACTATTAGAGACAATAGCATATGAATTAAAAAAAAAATATATACTATCATAAATAATAGCATATGAATTAAATAATAATATAGTTCATTGAAATATAGTGGATCATAAATCCAAGTTTTAAGTCCTTGCAAGATAAAATGTACCGTGTTCATTGGTTGCCTTTATACATGACCAGTTAGCTCTATGCTTGGTTAGCTCAATTGTTGGATGACATTTAAAATGGAATACAAAATATAATGCTTGTTAGGTATTCTTGAGTGGTGGATTGACAAAGTGAGTGTGGGCACACATTTAAATGATTCCAAACGATGTGGTTCACTTGGATTTTCAATTTTAACATTATTTAAAATGTGGGCAAAATATAATGCTTATTGATGCAGCGTTAATTACATGCCTTAATTTACAAGGGAGTGCATTTAATGTAGTTATTTACCATCAGAATTCATCTCATCAATTGGCTTGGCAACGAACACTCTATTTTTCATTTTAAATATGTACTACCGATATCATTAAATTACTTTGTGTGTTTGTGGGAATTGATGGCAACGAACATTCTATTTTTCATTTTAAATTTGTACTATCGATATCATCAACTTTGTGTGTTTGTGGGAAAACCGATTTCATGCTTGATGCACGAGTTTTTCTTTAGTCTCAATGTCAGTTGTCTCTATATGACTTTAAAATTAGCAGACTTTTTGGGTGCAACAATCAGGATCGCATTTTTCTGTTCTGTTAGAACGTTTTGTTGTCAGTACAACCGCAAACAATTAATTTATAACTGTTATAACTCGCACTTGCTCCTAAAGGTGAAAAATTCAATTAAAAATATTTAAAATAATTTAATAATAAAATCAAATATTATCTATTGCATTAAAGACGCTATATAGTAATTATGTAATTAAATTATTGTTTTATTAGCCGTCTATCGATTTTATTATCTATTGCATTAAAAACGCTACATATAGTAATTATGTAATTAAATTATTGTTTTATTAGCCGTCTATCTATACAATTGTCTAAATGATTTAGACCTTTCTTCATGCGAATGAAGTGTCTATTAAAGTATGAAATTCATTTTACTTGTATTTTTTAAGGGTTAGTGGATTGGTAATTGTTTGTCTGGTCAGACATTTATCAAGAAGAGATTTAGGTTCAAACCTCGGAGCATGTCTGTTGCAAAGGTAGTAGTCTGATTTAAATCCTTTGAGTGTGCACTAGTTCGATCAAGAATGATATGTGATCCTTCTCACATCGGTTTAACAATAACGAGGTGGTATAGGCTTGTTGAAGCAGTTCCTAATGACCGGTGGTTCTCATACATCGGTTCAACAATAACGAGGTGGTATAGGCTTGTTGGAGCAGTCCCTAATGACCGGTGGTCTTCCACACATCGGTTTAAAAATAACGAGGTGGTATAGGTTTGTTGGAGTAGTCCTTAATGACCGTGGTCCTTCACACATTGGTTTAACAATAACAAGGTGGTATAGGCTTGTTAGGAGCAATTCCTATGATTTGTGTTTTAAACCCATATTTTACGGTTACTATTACTAAAAATAGGTTTGTTGAAAGGAGTCCTTATGATTTGAACCAATGAAATTAATAAGATACAAAGTAACCACAATTTTCTATTTCTAAATGGTGACTTTTGAAATGTTAAATAGTAAAGTCCAAACAATCATCAACTCCCACATTTAACAAGACAATCAATCCCATGACGAATGTGTATAAAAGTATTTCTAAAAAAACACATTAAAATATGTCGTGTACAAAATGCTAAATAGTAAAGCCCATTAAATAACAATCATCAACTCCCACATTTAAGAACACGACAAAATATGTCGTGTACAAAAGAAAACAACAACTATCTTAGAGCATGGTTCATTTAAGAACACGACAAAATATGTTGTGTACAAAAGAAAACAACCCCTATCTTAGAGCATGGTTTGCAACAACTAACTTTTTTTTCCAAGCGAAAAACCCCTTGCGGGGCCGCCTTGGTCTAAGAGACCACGAACAAGGGGTTCTACACCGTCAAAGTCACCCGGGGTCGCACCCAGCCCTGCCCGCACCAACATTATCAATTGGATTTTGGATACCCAATTCAGCTACAACACCTGGGTGGTTTGCAACAACTAACATTGGACTTTGTTCACAATAAATGGACGACAAACCATTAAAGAAACCCTGGAGTTAGGGAAATAAACAAGATTCTTTTTATCAAAGACAAGTGTAAGTTCAACTTCATATCTTAACAAAATGTAACAACAAATTTTAATAGATTTCAGTGCTTTTTGTGAAGATCTTAGTAGTGAACAACTTTTTCTTTATATTTATAAAACAAGGTTTTTGAAAGGTTTTGAACTCTTACAAGTTTAGAATGGTCTATTTAGTCTTACATTTCATTTTTTCATACATACCAAAATCTTTATATATATTCTTACAACCTACAACTAATATTCTTTTTATTTTAGCTATATCAAAATTGTCAAAACTTCAATACATTTTGTTGCATTCAATCTTCAGCTTATTTTGGCACATAAACATTACAACATACTCTGGCCCAATAACAAAATCCCATAGCAAAATCCATTTGGGACCAGATTAGACAAGCACATCAATAAATTCCCACAACAAAATATAGGAGCGACAAGATTGGACAAGCTTTGCAACAAAATCCGACAACAAAACCTAGGAGGGATCAGAATAGACAAGCTTTGTGATAAAATCCCATAACATAACTTAGGAGGGTCTAGATCGGATGAGCTTTGTAACAAAATCCTTGAACAAAACCCAAGAGGGTGAAAGGAAGCTAGACAAATGCAAAACAACTTCCTACTTAATCTTTAGAGGAAAGTAGCGCAAAACATACCTAGACTTTCACATCGAGTAAGCAAAGTCACATATACATCACATAGGAAGCAACAACCCATAACTAATATTTTCCCATCATTAATATTTCTTTTATTTTAACTACATCACAACTACCAAACTTTACATATTGTCACATTTTATTTTGACGCATAAACACTACAACATACTTCGGCACAATAACAAAATCCTATAGCAAAACCCATTTGGGACCAGATTAGACGAGTGCTGCAACCAAATCCCACAACAAAACCCAAGAGCAACCAGATCGAATGAGCTTTGCAATAAAATCCTATAGCAAAACCTAGAAGGGATCAGATAAGACAAGCTTTGTGATAAAATCCCACAACATAACCCAGGAATGTTTAAGATTGGATGGAATTTGTAATAAAATCCCACAACAAAACTCAAGAGGATGAAAGGAAGCTAGACAATCTCGAAAAACTTCCTAAATATTTAGAGGAAAGTAGTGCAAAACAGGCCTAGACTTCCAATTCCAACAAGCAAAATCACATATACATCACACAAGAAGCAACTTATATATTGGGAAAATCCTTTGGAGAAAAACCCAACAATCAAGGAGCACTCAAAATGTATAAACCCAACTATCAAGGAACACTCCTTTTGGGAAAAACCCAACAATCAAGGAGTACTCAAAATGTATTATTTAGTAACAATATGCTTTTACAATATCAATTTATAGTATTCACTTTCTTTAGTCCCATTTATCAACAAGGCTAGAACTAGACCTGTAGTAACATAGTTGGAAATAAACTTGTAATAACAATTGTAAATAGACCTGCAGTAACACTATTGGAAATAAACCTGCAATAACACTACTCTATGGAAATAGACATGTAGTAACACAATTGTAAATAGACTTGTAGTAACATAGATGTAAATAGACTTGCAATAACGCTACTAGAAATATACTTGCAATAACAAAATTGGAAATATACTTGTAGTAACACAATTGTAAATAGATATGCAGTAACACAATGTTAAATAGACCTGCAATAACACTATTGGAAATAGACCTGTAGTGGGGAGCAATGGAGCAATGGAGGAAGTTGTAACAAACAACAATAACAATGATGGATGGTTTGCAAGTCGAGCTTGAGGAAGGTTAGGCAGGAAACTTCGAGGAAGGTGTTTTCAGTGGTGCGTAGGTCCTAGGGAATATACAGAATAGGATTTTGACCCAAGGGCCTAGTCATGGTTAAATGTGGTGAAAGGAAAGCTCAAAGGAGTGGGAAGTGGTTCAATTTAAGCCTGAACCAATAAAAAATCATCATTCTAGACATCATGGTAGACCTAACGATGGCCCAAGGAGCAATGAATTTAGTGGGAAAGATTTTCGATGCTCGACCAAATTTTGACATTATAAAAAAATGAGCTTTGACGACATGGTACCTCTTTGGGCACATGGAGATAGCAACATTACCTAAAGGGTTCTTCATGATCAAACTAAATTGCGAAGAGGATGCAGATCGCATCTTATGGGGTGGCCCATGGTTTTTTGGACGTTGAGGTTTATTTTTGCAAAAATAGGGGTCCGACTTTGGCCCAAATAAGTAGAGCATTCACCAAGCTCCTATTTGGATTAGACCGTTGGGTTTACCCTTCCAAGTTCTAACATGAGGAAGTGCTGATAGGCATTTCTAAAGAGGTTGGTAATTTGGTTGTGATCGATCTTGCAACGTTAGCAAAGTCGAGGCTGGTGTATGCTAGGATTTGTATGAATGTCAACCTAGAAAAGGAACTCCCCACCTCAATAGAACTCATTTCTAAATATGGAAGTTGGGTGCAGCCTATCGAATATGAGAACAATTCCTCAAGATGTGATTCTTGCAAGAAACCAGGGCATTCAAGAAATTTATGCTTTAATATGAAGGAGAGCAACCCTCGAAAAGTCTGGCAAAGGAAAGAGGTTTTAGATTTGAGATCCAAATATGTGGGAGACTCAATCATTCCAATGGAGAAGAAATCAAATAAGGTTGATATCCAAGAAACCCCTATCAAAGTTTGAAGACCGGAAATTCTAGAAGAAGCGCTTTAGGCGAACCTCATAGATCAAAGATCAAAACCCCTCTATCATTGAGAAAGACAAATTTTAAATCCAGGAACCCTCTTATGACAAAAATGAATTTGTGAACCATAAGTCCTTTGCAAGTCTTCAAAAGTAGATTATGACATCCAAAATAAGGAAACTAATCAGGAAAACATAGTCAAGCATTAGAGGGAGAAACCTGATAACAAGGATGAGTGTTCTCTAAGGAAAATACGTCACTAGAAGCTAAAAAATTAGAATGGAGAGATTTTAGAATAGACTAGAAGAGGAAATGGATATAGAGGATTGGGAGTCTTTAGAGGATACAAATATAAAAAAAATTGAAGAGAATTTAAAGTTATCGACTCTTTTAAAGCATGCAAAGAAAAGAGTGGATGTAGGCTCTTCTGTGTCTAGAGAAGGTAAAAAACTAGACTAGTTAGATGCAAGGAGGCAACAAAACAAGTTGCAGACAATACTCATAAGGTTTTAGATTTGGGTGGGGGAAGAACCCACCAAAATTTAAGAAATGAATTTTTTATCTTGGAACATCATGGGATGCCCTTGCAAAACATCGGGTACTTCGAGAGATGAGAATAGAATATAAACCCAATATCTTCTTTGATTCAAGAGACTAAGATTGATGAGCATAATTTTCAATTGGTTAAAAATGTTATCTAGAAGGAAGCAGAAATGGTGGGAGCCTCTAGAGGTGAATGGACTCTATGGGACCCTAGAAGATTTGATGGTCAATGTATTCAAAGAAATGAAAGGTGCGTGTCTGTCCTCTTGAATTGTAAAAGTATAAAATTTTCTTGGGTTGTTTCCAATGTGTATGCCCCAAACACTAGGGAAGGAAGAAAAAGGGTTCGTGGGCTCCTTGGTAATCTTCATGAGGTGTCTCAGTGGTCATGGATAGTTTTTGGGTATTTTAACACACCCTTATACCCTAGTGACAAGAAGGGAGGTAGTTTGGGTTATTATAATAGTATGAAGGAATTTAATAATTTTATCTCTAAATGTGAATTGATGGATTTGGATTTGAAATGGGCTAAATATACCTGGTCTAATAGGAGGTTAGGAAGCAACTACATTCAAATTAGGCTAGACAGAGTATTAGCATCCTAGTCCTGGTTAACTCACTATGATAACTATTCTCTCAAAGTCCTCCCAAAGGTTGCCTTTGATCATTCACCATTGCTCTTGGAAGTGTTGGAGGGGAGAAGAGTTAAAGGTAGATCCTTCAGATTTGAGTTAATATGGATGTCACTTCGTTCTTAAGCTCAAATTTTTTTAGAATGGTGGAACATTGATATTAGGGTATCCAAAATGTTCCAAGTATCTTAGAAGTTGAAAAATGTTAAAAAATGTAAAGGTTGGGAACAAGGAGATTTTTGGTATTTTAAAAGAGAGGAAAAGTAATCTAAATGCTAGCTTGGAAGAGGTGGAAGAGAAAATTCAGAATTGGCAGTGCACAAAGGAATTAGATAGAAAAGAAAAGGTGCTTTTGTCTGATCTCCACATTTTATCAGCTTAGGAAGAAGTCCAGATGAGATAAAAATCCAGGGCTTTATGGCTCAAAGGAGATCAGAACACCCATTTTTTCTCATAACTATTAGATAGGGTGTATAATAGAATAAGAATATTGAAGTCAAAAGAGGGCAAGGAAATAAAAGAGGAAGAGGATATTAAAATGGAAGCACCTTATTTTTTTCAAAATTTTCTCAGCATGGAAGATGTAACAGTTGTTGAATTAGTTAACAAATTGCTGAAGAATATTCCCCAAGTGATGAATAGTGAAATAAATATTTTTTTGGACAATCCTTTCTTAGAGGAGGAGGTGCATAGGGCAGTTTTTAACATGCAGAAGGATAAAGCCCCAATTTTGTATGGTTTCCCAAATGGTTTCTTTTAGAATTAGTGGGAGATTATTAAGAACAATATGTTAGAGGCTTTGCGAGAATTTTAGTGAGAAAAAATAATTCCCAAGGAATGGAATTCTACATTCCTGGTTTTGATTCCAAAAAAACAAGGAGCAAACATGCTAAAAGACTTTCACCCAATAGATTGGAGAGTATTTTACCTAAGATTATTCCCTCTTGACAGATTGGTTTTATTAAATGGAGGCAGATCCTGAATTGGATAATCATTGTTCATGAGGCTCTACACTCTATAAGGTGTAGCAGTGTGAACACATAGTCAGCTAAGTGGTTAGGCTAGGTTAGTTTAATTGTCGGCAAATGATTATAATGTCGGCATGATTTTTAAATTTGTTTATCTCTTCTTCTCCTTATCCCTCCATTCCCTCCTTTATTCCCTCTTCCTCCTTATCACTCCACCTCCTTTCCCCTTATTCCTCCAACCTCCCTTCTTTTCCTCTCCGTCGACTTCCTCTTCATATAAATTAGTGTTTCTATCCTATGTTACGTTAATTTTTTGTTAGTAATAGCTCTACAAGATTATTAATTAAATTTGTTTTATTTAGTTAATTTTTATTTTTACCTCCTGATCCAAATTCAATATTTGGTATCAGAGCTGGTCGGGCAAGCATGCTAGGCACGAATCTCGAGGTCGCACGGTGACAAGATGGCGAGCATGCTGGGCATGTATCCCGAGGGCGCATCGTGTTCGAGGAGCTGGCGATCAGATCGAGGAGGTGGCAGAGCGTAGAGCTGGGCACGCATTTCAAGGTGACACATGGCAGAGCAGTCGTAGAGCAAACAACTGACGTGGACACGCAGATATAGGTGCTGAGGTGGATGCTGACGTGGCGGCAACTGACATGTGGCGGGCATTGACAGAGCGCTGACTGGGTTAACCGCGAGCTGACGTGGCGGTCGACATGGCGAGCTGACGTGGCGGTCGACGTGGCGGTCGATGTGGTGAGCTGAGGTGGCGAGGCGGTCGAGCGTGTGGTGACGTGGAAAAAATTGGTTTGTCCACATGGCAAAAGTGGATTTGTCTGAGGG
Organism: Wollemia nobilis; assembly: GCA_028583015.1. NCBI lineage: Eukaryota > Viridiplantae > Streptophyta > Pinopsida > Araucariales > Araucariaceae > Wollemia > Wollemia nobilis. The sequence continues at coordinate 2,272,151 of JAQPPZ010003109.1, read as the reverse complement.
AGACACGTGGCGATCGTAGATTTGTCGAGGAGCAAGCATAGCATTGGGGAGTGATTGCCCAAAGGCAATCGAAGGTTAATGCGCCTTCGCGCATATTTGAAGACAATTTTTTCTTCCTCCCACTGCATGTGGGATAAATCCTCGATTTAAAAAAAAAAAAAAAATTGCCGTCGATGATTGTATAAGGAACAGGAGGTTCCTTTGGTCTCCAGCCGAAGCGCGTAGCGCAGTCGGTTGAGTCTCTTGCTTGCGGAATAGAGGTCCCAGGGTCGAATCCCGTCGGGGTGTAAAACAAACAAGTTTTTTTATTTTTTTTGTTATCGCGAACGTTGGTGGGTTTAAAACGGTGGAAGTCAGCATTCTTCTCACCGGAGCCGCATGGTGCAGCGGCTAGTGCCTGCGGGTAGGACGCGAAGGTCCTTAGTTTGAATCCCGTTGGGGATTTCGCGACGAGAAAAAAAAAAAAAGGTTTTTTTATTTAATTTTTCATTATTTATTTTTAATTAAAGTTTTTTAAAATATTTAATAATTTTTATTTATATTTTTTATTAAGTTTTTTTAAATAAACTTTTATTTAAAAAACTAATTTAAAATATCTATAGAAAATTGTTAAAAATTTTAAGGGCTTTATTAAAACAAATTTTGGAAAATTGTTTTAAAAAAATAAAAGGGTGAAAAGTTTTTTTTTGGCATCATTATTGTAACCCAGTGCATGCGGTGTATTTTTTGGGTAGATGATTCGGTCATCTGGATGCTATTATGCATTGCTCTCTCTGTTGAGAAGAGAGACTTCTGATTCCTTTGACAAGAAAGTCCAGCAGAGTGGACTTCATACAATGTTTTGTCAGTTGGAAAACCAAGTGATTGCACATCGTAGAAAACCGGATTCGGATACGAGGCGGATTTTGAAGATAATATCTTCGGGCAAAGAGTAGTTGAATCCGAGACGGTTGAAACAGTACCTGAAAGACAATCAAGTGACAGTTATACTCCTGCAGTGCCTGAAGTTGAAACGAGTGAGAGCTATACACCTCGCTCTCCTGATTTCGAACCAGCAGAAGCAAAAGCAGAAGCAGAGGAAAAAGAACTAGTGGAGGTGAAACCTGCAATTGAAGAACGAGTTGTTCTCAAAAGACGTCTTGAGCTAGTTGCAGCAACAAAAGAAGTCATTATAATCATTGACGACGAAGCAGACAACTTCACCTTTCCAGTCTTGGGAAATCCTCAAGAAGAAGAACGCCAAATCAGTGAGCATTTTAAGAAAGCTAGATTTGATTTAAATCAGTAAATCAGTAATCTATTTTGTACTTCTTTGTACAACTTGTTTGAAGTTGAAATAAAAGTTGCTTTCTAAAATGGCTTCCAATACTAGTTTACCAATCCCTGATATTCAGTATGCTGTTTCTCTTGTCTCTCGATTTATGTCTAAACCTTTTGAGTTGCATTTGCAGGCAGCTAAGAGAATTCTCAGATATGTAAAGGGTACATGGGATTTTGGAATCCATTACCATAAATGTAACACTATCAAGCTTGTAGGCTTCAGATGATAGTGATTGGGGTAGCAACATTGATGACAAAAAATCAACCTCAGGGAACTGTTTTAGTCTGGGATCGGGACTAATAACTTGGAGTTCCAAGAAGCAGACAGTAGTAGCACTATCTTCAACAGAAGCTGAGTATATAGCGGTCACTCATGCTAGTACTCAAGCTTTGTGGCTATGAAAGGTATTAGAAGAAATTGGAGAGTAGCAAAGTGGTCCAACAAGGATATTCTGTGACAACATTAGTGCCATTCAGTTGGCATACAATCCTGTCCACCATAGTAGATCAAAGCATTTTGATATGAAATATCACTTCATCAGAGATATGGTGGAAACTGAAACTGTTGAGCTTCACTATTGCCACACTTTGGAAAATGTTGTGGACATCTTCACCAAGGCACTGGCTAAAGCTCAATTTGTAAAGCTGAGAGACTGTATTGTTAGTCTTCTCACCTTTAAGGGGGAGAATGTAGCAGTGTGAACACATAGTCAGCTAAGTGGTTAGGCTAGGTTAGTTTAATTGTCGGCAAATGATTATAATGTCGACATGATTTTTAAATTTGTTTATCTCTTCTTCTCCTTATCCCTCCATTCCCTCCTTTATTCCCTCTTCCTCCTTATCGCTCCACCTCCTTTCCCCTTATTCCTCCAACCTCCCTTCTTTTCCTCTCCATCGACTTCCTCTTCATATAAATTAGTGTTTCTATCCTATGTTACGTTAATTTTTTGTTAGTAATAGCTCTGCAAGATTATTAATTAAATTTGTTTTATTTAGTTAATTTTCCTTTTTACCTCCTGATCCAAATTCAATATAAGGATGAGAGGATTAAAAAGCATGTTGTTGAAGATGGATATGAATAAAGCCTACAACAATCTCTTGGGAGTTTCTGGATAATGTTGCAATATTTTAGTTTTGGGGCAAACTGGAGGCTTTGGATCATGGTTTGCATCTTGATTCCTCAATATTCAATGATAATAAATGGAGAACCAATAGTTTTTTTTCTAGGTAAAAGAAGGTCGAGACAAGGTGATCCTATATTGCCTTATCTATTCATAATAGTGGCTGAGGCTCTAGGAAGGAGCTTAAATGCAACAAAAGATGCAACCTTGATTAAAGAAATTTAGCCATCATCATCTTTAAATATAATTACTCATCAAAAATTCATTGATGATACCATAATATTATGAGGGTCATCAGTTGTGGAAGTTGAGAATATCAAGAAAATTCTCAAAACCTATGAAATAGCTTCATGTTAGAAAATTAATTTCTTGAAAAGTAGGTTGTTCTTTGTTAATACTCCCCAACTTAGAATAAAATTGCAATAGATTTTGGTTTCAAAGTGGACAAATTTCCCACTGCATATATGGGAATGTCCCTTTTTGTAGGTAGAATGAAAGGAGAACACTAGAATTCAGTGCTTGAGAGATTCAATAGAAATCTTGCAGGACTCAAGCGGGGAAATTATAGCTATTGAGGGCAACCCCCTGTAGAGGGAAAAAACTGCCCTATTGTGTACAATTCTCAGTTGGATTCACTGGGAGCTGAGGTGAGCGTGGGGGTGTGTTATATCTCTACACTTGAAACAAAGAAATGGGTTTACCAGGAACAATTTTAGGACTCGCTCCAAGTTTGAGGTGGAAATTTTTAATGTGTGATTTTAGCAAACACATGTTTTTGGCCTTTCTATGCTAAACTATGGAAATGAAAGAACAATGCAAAGCACACAAGATGCAAGAGGACAATGACTAACCCTAATATGCTTCTTTGATTCAATGATATCTAATCTAGGTTGTAAGAAATAAAATCTTTTTCTTTGAGCAAGGGATTAAGGGAGTGCACAAACAAGACTAAACCCTATATGCAAAACTATATGCCTTTTTCATTTTTTTATGCCTAGAAAGCAATCAAATATTTTTTCCTTTTATTTGTAACCTAGGTTTTGAATAGGAATAACAAAAGCAAACACCACACAATCAAAAAGCTTTACTTAGGGCACTTATCTGATCTGGTGTTTGATCCAAACTTTATCTTACATCTAGAATATCCCACAACTTCAAATTTGTAAAATAGCTTCATAAAAACTCTAGAAAATATGGTCATCGTTGGGTCTGCTTAGGCCGCTGTAAGACTAAGCTTGGAAGCGCAGTAGTCAAGCCCCCTAGGTCCTTTTAGTTGACCGTTTGAAATAAAATGAGTTTTGACCTTTGGAACAAACACAATGAAATATGATAACATGGAATAGTGAGATGCAAATAGAATGGACACAATGCTTGAACAAAAATACAACTTTGAACACTAGGGTTTGGGAACAAGTAATTGCCCCCAAGCTAATGTAGTATGAAATGCACAAAAAAAATGATAACAATTAGAACATAATGCAAATAAAGATGAAACAATATGCAGAGGGTACACAAATCAAAACCCTAGGATTTGGGGATGAATAACCACCCCAAAATCCAACTAGACCGAATTTGCACCCTATAAATTATCGAGCACAAATTTGGTAATAAAGAGAGAAACGAGTGCATAATGCATGACAAGCAAAAATAAGGTCTTCATCGAATCCACGCCCTATAGTAGACAGGGTATGGATTCACACAGAGGGTTCTAAAACCCAAAATAGAGATCAAATATGCAACAAAACATAAATCAAGATGAATAAACGAACTAATAAATGCAAAGAAACAACCTGGTGATCTTGTGGAAGAAGCAGAAGCAAATGTGGAAGACCTCTCCTCTTTAAAGAAGATAAATTGTTGTCAAGGATTTCTCCACTTGCAGATACAAGGAACACACCAAAAACAAAACACCAAAGCACCAAGAGCACCAAGATCACCAAGAGCACCAGAAGATTGCCAAAATAATTCTTATTTTGCATGAACATTCTCAGATTGATAGCTTGATTATCGTTAGTAACTGGAGAGAAAAAAGGGGATCCAATCCCTTTATTTATAGAGGGCTTGGAGGGCTAAAAGGTGGAAAAACAAAAGTTAACCTTGATTAAATCGATGCCCAAAATGGTCGGTTTATTGTGCCCCGTAATTTATCGGGCTCAGATTCGGTTAAGGTTAAGAAAAGCAAGGCAAAACACAAGAAAAAGGGGTCAAAATTTCTCCTAGCAAGTTTGAGATCCTCCCAAAGGAACCTAAGGTAAACTGACTCATTTGGGTGGGTCAATTTTTTGTGTCTACACCTCTAAAATATTCCCATGTTTATGATGTCTTTATTTATCCCAACATTGGTGGCTGAGAAATTGGAACGAATGCAAAGTAACTTTCTTTGGATTGGTGTAGAAGAGAAATAGAGGATTAGTTTGGTTGCATGGAAAAAATTTTGCAGCCCTAAGCGAGGAGTTTTGGGTATAAAAATTGTGAAGCAAATGAACATGGCTTTAATGGCCAAAGTGGGGTGGCGAATGATTGAACATGATCAATGTTGGGCTTAGATCCTCTCTTCAAAATATCTTGAGAACATAATCCCCTTTGCTTATAGCTTAAATCCACCTTTAGGATCAAATTTGTGGAATGAGTTGATTAAAACAAGAAATCTCTTATGGAAAGGTTTAATATGGTAGGTGGGAAGAGGTGATAAGATACACTTTTGGGAGGATGCATGGGTCATGGAGAGGTCTTTAATTTTTAATGATTATTGGAAGTGCATCATTCGACCTTTAAAGAAAATATATGAAAACATGGTTCAAGAGGACATCAAAGAGGAAGATAATTCTAGAGTGTGATACATGTTGCAGTTGGAAGGAGCTAATGCAATTATGCAAAGTAGGCTTAATTCTCTCAATTTTAGCTCAGAACATTACTATCTGCAACTCAACATAGGAGATAATATGTTATTTTGGGGTCATAATCCTAAAGAAATATTTACTGTTAACTTAGCTTTTGCATTTGAAAGAGATAAGAAGAATCAAAATTTTCCCTCACATATAGTTTGGATTAAATATTCTCCATCAAAGGTGTCTTTCTTTCTTTGGATGGCACTGTAAAATTGGATATTATCAGTGGACAATCTTAGAAGAAGAGGGATGATCATCATTCTTAATAGGTGTTACTTATTTTATGGGTATGAGGAGACAATTGATAATATTTTGTCTATTGACCCCTTTCTTTGGAGGTTTGGTATGTGCTTCTTTAATTGCTTAAAACTCAATGGGTGACAGTCTTTGGTGATCTTATGGGAAAGCTAGGTTAACCCTTATCATAGCCTCTGATTGAAGAAAATTTGGATCTTTGTCTTATCCCATTTAATTTGGCAGATATGGAAGGAGAAGAATAAATGAGTGTTGCAAAATAAGGCTAATAGTAGAGAGTTAATTATTGGGAGTATCAAAGCTACTATTGATGAAAATACGATTGTTAATATAGATAACTAAATCTATGAAAATGAGTTGGAGAAAGAAATAGCAATGGATTGGGGACTATTGAGAGCTACAGGGAATTAAAGTAACGAGCCAAAGAGAAAGGTGAGATGGAATCTTCCCTCCTAGGGTGGGTAAAATTGAATTTTGATGGATCTTCTAAAGGTAATCTAGGGAAGGTTGGAGGGGAAGGGGTTTTGAGATCTTGCTCAAGGGTAGTGATATCTTGTTATGCGATGAACTTGGGCCATACATCAAACCATGTAGCAGAGGTAAGAGCCATAATTATAGGAGTAAGACTTGCAAAAAAATATGAATGTTAAGAAGCTTATAGTGGAAGGGGGTTATATGAATATCATTAAAATTTTGAATGCTAAGCAAACTGCTAGTTGTAGCATTGAAAGTATTATTCAGGATGTAATGAATATATTATCATGCATAGAGTCATTTGTGATCCAACACATCTATGGGGAAGGTAATGTTGTGACTGATGTTATGGAAAACATGGGAGTTTAGATGGATGGATCTAAGGTATGGAATGATATTTTTTCAGAGGTTTTGATGATTATAACTATGAAATATTCTAATGAGTTAGAAGTTTCAAAGCCTTGGGGGAATTTATCACTGCAAAATATCTATTAGCATAAGGCCAATTTTTAAGAAAACTAAATTGAGATTTAAGACTTGATTAAAAAAATCTTTATATTGAATGACAACAAGGAGGAAGTTTTCAAAGTTTTTAGGAAAGGCAAAATTGGAGATCTAATATGAAGTTAATAGAGAATTGATTAAAGCTCCCAAAATTTTTAAATAAACTAGATGAACTAAATTTAAGAAATACTAAATATTGAATCCCCATGGAATATATAGTTAAATCACAATTATTGTATATAAGTATGCAACATGCTCCTTTTTAGTCCAAATTTTGTAATATGTAGGTGTTGGAAGTTGTTTTTCTCTTCTACAAATGTAAAAGGTTTTGGAACCTTTCAAAACCCCTTCATTTACCATCATAAAAAAAAGAAATAGACCTACAGTAACACTATCTTGTAGTAACATTATTGACCTGCAGTAATACAATTGTCCTATAGTAACACTATTGAAAAACCATAGACAATTTAATGCCTTTTTTTTCTTTTATGTATGTTCTTAACATAGACATGAGATAATATTTTCAAGGTGTATGATACCTATTCCCAATATTATCCCACTTGTCATATACCTTGCAAGAGAAAAAGAGAATCACCAACAAAATAGTGAATTTATTAGTAAGGGAAAAAATACCCATACTCTTGTAGCACCATTTGAACTTCTCAGTGCTCACAAGATTTATCAAAGCATCTACAAAATTTACTAAAGTATCCACCTTTTTAAGCCTAACCTTCCTATTTTTCATCATGTCACAAACAAATTGATACTACAACATGAAATGTAGGGTTCTTTATCAAGGTAATAACACCTACAACATTTATTGAAGTATCCACCTTCTTAAGCATAACCTTCCTATTATTCACCACATCACGAACAAAATGATACTACAACATGAAATATAAGGTTCTTTGCTAAGGCGATGGCACTTCGACTATCATAGTTAATTTTAATGCTCCCTAACTCAGGTCAACATCCAAATAAAATTTCTAAAGCCATACTACCTCCTTATTGGAATGAGTAACTACCGCATACTATGCCTTTATAGTGGATAAAATGACTACAACTTGTTGTTTGCTCATCCAACTAATTGCACCATAAAATAGGCTAAACACAATCATTGGTAGACCTCATGTTGTAAACATCTCCTACCCAATTTGAGTCCACAAATCCTTGTATGTCTAGCTGCTTGTGAAACTTTTTTGCTGTTAAGGATCCCTATTAACAAATATATTAATTTGAAGTACCTCAAAGATATTTGAAACCATTTTCACTTCTACCTAGTGATCCTTCCTAGGATTTGCCATAAATATGCTCAAGAATCCTATTGCTTGGGCAATGTTCAATATAGTGTAGACTATAACATACATGAGACTCCTAATATCACTAGCATAGATTACATAACTCATGTCCTTTTCTCTAGGTGTAGAAGGACACTGCTCAATTGAATATTTTTCCCACAATAATAGGAACACTCACTAGTTTTCAATTCTTCATGTTGAAATGCTATAAAACCAAGTCAACATATTTTCTCTAACTTAACCAAAGTTTTCTATTGTATCTATCTCTTCTAATCGCCATCCCTAGGATAAACTTAGCAACTCCTAAATTCTTCATTTCAAATTGTAGTGAAAGTTAAGATTTCAAGACCTTAATGATATCCTTATTACTAATTAGTAGCATGCCATCCACATACAAAGTGATAACAATAAAATGACCATCATTTTACTTATAATAAACATAATGATTTGATTTAGATATAAAAAACTCCAACCTCAAAACATAAGAATCAAATATCTTGTACCACATTGTAGGAGACTATGTAAGACCATAAAGAAATTTCTTTAACTTGCAAACTAAATTTTTGTTACCCTTTTCCACATAATGTTTTGGCTATTTTATGTAGATCTCTTCCTCTAGGTCTCCATGCAAGAAATTTTTCTTCACATCCATTTGCTCAACCTCAAGATCAAATGCAACAATAATAGATAAAATAAATGTAATGGATGTAATATATGCAATTGGAGAAAAAATCTCACCAAAATCTATTCCCTTTTCTTGGAAATATCCCTTAGCAACTACCCTTGCTTTATACTTCTCTACCTTACCCTCAAAACTAAATTTCTTCTTGAAAACCCCATGAGACTGAACTAGATCCCATGTGCCATTCTTCTTTAGTGTTTCCATCTCCTCATCCATGGTTGTCTTTCAGGACATTGTCATTCATCTCTATTGCCTCCTTAACAGTTCTAGGCTCATCAACATTAGTAGATAAAGCAAAAATACATCTAAAATTAGGTGGGCTATACCTTTTTGGTTGTGATTGCTATCGAGTGGACCTCCTCACCCAATGAGATGGAGGTTCTTCCTCCAAACTGTTTGAGATTTCTAGAACTTTCTCCTCATTTGGTCCATCCTAAACTTCTAGTTTAGCCTTAGGTGCATTCTTCTCAGTCTTTGGCTCAAGCCACACTATTGATTTTGCATTATCACTTGGTTGCTCAAATTTAGGAGAAGACTTGATCTCTCTAAAAAATACATTTTTACTATACACCACCTTTTCTGTGTCAGGATTCCAAAGCTTGTATTTTTTCACACCATCCACATCCAATGAAGATGTATTTTTTTGCTTTGAAATCCAATTTTGATCTATTCTCCTTAGGCACATACACATTATTTAGTGATGGTTTCTTGCCCATCTAAACATCATGAGAGGTTTTATCAACAAGAGTTTATGTAGGATATCTATTAATCAAATTAAAAAGTTGTACTAATCATTTTTTGTCCAACTTTTATGATCTAAACTAGATCCACTAAGCATACTCCTAACCCTCTCTATCAACGTTATGTTCATCATTTCTATAAATCCATTTTTTTGATGGGTATATGAAGTTGTTTTATGTCATGCAATGTCACTGTTCTTACAAAATTTGTTGAACAAAATTCTCCACCAATATCTATTCTCAACACCTTGATATTCTTTTTCGTTTGGTTCTTAATAAGAGCCTTAAACTGTTTGAACTGATTGAGGACCTCAATTGTTTTATTAAGAAAATAGATCCATGTATTTCTAAAAAAATCATTAATAAAAGTAACATAATACAAATATTTTATAAGTGAAGGTACAACAAATGGACCAAATACATCACTATGAATCAAATCCCAAATCTCTAAAGATATTGGATAAAATTGAACACGATTTTGCTTTTCGTATATGCAATATTCACATAAGTCAAAATCTAAAGAATAATCAACTAATCCCTCAATCATATTTTTGCATTTCAAATCCCTAAGGCCTTTCTCATTAATGTGGCCCATATGCTCATGCCATAATATAGTCTTTTCAACTAGAAGTTTCAGGTTATTAGTAACAAGAACCTCCATACTATTGCATGCGGTGGTTCTTGCCTTAACATAAAATATGGTTTCATCTCAAACTCCCCTAGCCAAGATAATGGATCCATACATAATCTTGCAAATTTTCTTTCTAAACACCACATGCACTCCAAGGTCATTTAATCTATTCATAGAATCTAGTTTCTTACCAAACCAAGGATGTGAGTACGCTGGAAAGGGATTTGTATCATCCATATCCAAGTGTGAGTAAGACTCTTCCATGACCAATAACTTTGAGAGAAGAGGTATTTCATAAATAAACCATCCTACCATAAAAATCTACATACTTAGAAAACCACTCTGGATGGGGAATCATGTTGTAAGAATATCCCAAGTCAATCATCCATGCATACTCACATGCATGCATGACAAGGGATGTAACAAATACATCACCCATGTCCTCTTGAGGAGCCTTAGAGTCTAAATTGTTATATAATTCCTTCTTCCCATTCCTTTCCTTGTAGTCCTTGATATAGCCTTTTTTTACCAAATTTCCAACACTTCACTCTAGATTTACCAAGAAACATGTCATATATATTTAGACCTGTTATCCCTATTCTTGTTCTTTCCTTTATCCTTTGATCTACCTTGAATAAAAAATGCATATTTGATGGAATCCAAAGTTTTTCATCTCATCCCTATAAGAGCAAAGCATTCACCACTTCTTTAAGCATTAGCTTAGTGGTGGTGTTGTTGATTGCCATCATAAGGTTATCCCATAAATCTAGCAAAGAAGATAATAATGTGATACATTGATCCTCATCATCCATTTGTATACCTATGGATTGTAGCTGGCTCACTATGATATTGAATGCATTCAAATTATCTACAAATAAATTCCCATCACCCCATATTCAAATAATAATGCTTCTTCCATAGAAATAAATTATCTAGCAAAGATTTAGCTTGGTATAGATTTTCCAATTTCTTCCAAAGACTTTCCATGGTGGGTTCTATAAATACATTCAAAATACAAAATCAACCAAACAAAGCCTAATTAGGTTTCTAGATTTTCAATCCATCATAGCCTAGTCTTCATCCTTCATAGATATAGATTGAATTCCAGAAACAACAACCCATAGATCTTTGTCTATGATTAGATCTTCCATTTTAAGCTTCCACAACTCAAAATTTATGCTGTTAATTTTTTTTTAATTTCCAACCATGATGTACTTGCCATTCTAAAATAAAATAACTTCCCTTGTGTACAAATCCCACTCAAACCAATATTAATAGCAAAAATATTTTTTCCTAAGGATTTCAAAAGTTGGCCAAGTTCTGATACCAAATAAAAGGAAGCTAAAAAAATGCAAAATAACTTCCTACTTAATATTTTGACGAAAGTAGGACAAAATAGTCAAACTTTCAATTTTAGCAAGCAAAATCACATATACATCACATAAAAAACAACATATACCATAGTAAAATCCTTTTGAGAAAAGCCTAGCAATCAAGGAGCACTCAAAATGTATTATTCAGTAATAATATGCTTTTACAATACCATTTTATGGTATCCACTCCTTTAGTCTCATTTATTAACAAGACTAGAAATAGACTTGCAGTAACACAACTGTTCTGTAGTAACATAGCTAACCTATAGTAACACAATTGACATATAGTAACATAGCTAGTAATAGAATTGCAGTAACACAACTATAAATAGACCTATAATAACACTAATAGAAATAGACCTGTAGTAACACTATTGGAAATAGACTTGCAGTAACACAACTATAAATAGACTTGTAGTAACACAATTGTAAATAGACCCACAATAACACAATTGTAAATAGACCCATAGTAACACTACTATAAATAAACCTATAGTAACATAGTTGTTCTACAATAACACTACTGAAATACCACAGACTACTTATATATATTTTTATATATGTTCTTAACATAAGACACGAGACATTTAGGATTTACAAGGTGTATGACACCTACCCTCAATAATGGGATCAAATTGGATAGAATCCACAACAAAAGTCCATAGCAAAATTGGGAAGGACTAGATTAGACAAGCTATATAATAAAATCCCACAACATAACCCAGGAGGGTCCAGATCAAATGAGATTTGCAACAAAATCCCATAGCTAAAACTAAGAGAGACTAGATTAGATGAGCTTTGTAGCAAAATACCACAACAAAACGTAAGAGGGATAGATTGGACAAGATCTATAAAAAAATCTTACAACAAACTAAAGAGGGACCATATTGGATGCACTCTATAATAAAATTCTAGAGCATAACCCAAGAGGGTCCAAATCATATGTGCTTTGCAACAAAATCCTTCATCAACCTAGGAAGGACTAGATCAAATAAACATTATAACAAAATCCCACAATAAAACCCAAGAGGGACCAATTTGAATGATCTTTATAATAAAATCCCACAATATAACCTAGGAGGGTCTAGATAAAATGAGCTTTGCACTAAAATCCCATAACTAAACATAGAAAATACCATATTAGATGAGCTTTGTGATAAAATACCAGAACAAAACCCATGAGAGAATATATCAGACAAATAAATTCCCACAAAAAAACCTAGGAGGGTCTAGACCAGATAAAATCTGAACATACTAAAATTTTCATATGCATTCTTATAACCCATAACTAATATTCCTTTTATTTCGACTACATCAAAATTGCTAAAACTTTAATACATGGTGCATCATATATTTAGTTTATTCTGGTGTATAAACACTACAACATACTTTGACATATCTCTATTGTGAATATTCCAACTCGATCTACTATATGTATTTTGTTGCACTCTTGTTATAGATATTCTAACATACTCCTACTATAGAAATTATGACATATTCCTACCAATACAATTGCTCGACACATTATTATATTATCACATAATACAACTTGATGTCAAATCTTTTCCTTTTCACTATTTGATTTACATTTGGATGAATAGTATCTAGGAAAATCCATATTTTGTCCTCTTCACAAAGAGCTCCCTAGTTAGCTAACCAATCCACTACCCTATTTCCTTCTCTATATACACGGACCACTTCAAAATTATCCAATGAGTTTAGGATTCTTAAAGTATCTACTATTGTACTTGACACCTGCCAACTCACAATAGCCCTGTTATTAAGGCAATTGATAATGTTAAGTGTATCTCTTCACTATCAAATTTCTCACTCCCAACTATCTTTCCAATTTTGCTCTAGTTAATGGTGCTCTAACTTCTATTTTATGACTTTTCATAGTGCTAAAATACTCACTAACTACTCCAATTAGGATTTTTTTTACTATCCCTTATCATTTCTCCACCCATAGCCTTACCAAGATTCCCTTTAGATACCCCATAAAATTTAAGCTTTAGCCATCCCTCCTTAGGTGGTTTCCATTTTACTCTTCTTCTTGGATATACTTGGGGATTATTCTCCATCCCTCCTTAGGTGGTTTCCATTTTACTCTTCTTCTTGGATATACTTGGGGATTATTATCCATCCCTACTGAGCATAGATCCCATTGTTCACTTATCCTTATTTTGTCTACCAATTCTAGTTTTCCTTTAATCTCAAGGCTTTTACGTTTTCCATTGTAACAACTCAAAGATTATGACTATTTCTATATGTAGCTCTCTTTTTCCCTTAAATATTCTTCTAATTTAATCCAACCATACACTCCATGCATAGTGGAAAGGAATCAAGTCCCATATTTAATTCAATTTAGTACTGAAGGGACTTTCCCAATGTTCAATCCACTCTACCATATTGTTTGTCATTACCCATTTAATAGCCATATCCTTGATTAATTATTGAAGTATCTTGAGGGAGTAGTTACACTCTAACATTATGTGTTTCAGTATCTCTTCTTGTGCTTCCAATAGGTAACACTTATTTAAAAATATAAACCCTTCTTATGCAAATTATCTATTGTAAGGATCTTGTTTTGTACAACCAACCATAGAAACATTGCTATCTTAGGTGTATCCTTCCTTCTACATAGACTCCCCCATTGAAACACCCCTTCTAGTTTTAATGTTAGTAACTCACAGGTCAATTTAATACCAAGAGAGACCTCTTGAGTTGCTTCCCATGCTAGGGTGTCTTCCCCCATATTAACACTTACATGGTAGGTCCTTAGTTTGGTTTTGAGTTTACTTAATTCTTCCACATTGTGGTAATTTCTCCTAAGTTCCTTCCACCTTATCTCTCTATCTTCCCAATCCATGTAATCACATACCAAACTCCTATATCTTTGCTTTAGATCTAATCAAACTTTGACTATCTCCTTATCCTTAGTGGGTGGTTCTCTAACCATACGTCCTCCCAAAAGTGGACTGACCTTCCATTACCAATTTTCTATTGGAAACCTTTCCACAACACCTCTCAACCCTTTAGTGTATGGTTCCATATAGAAGAGCTATTGTAGGCATCTAATATGGTGATGAATCTTATTTCTTCTTAGTTGTATAGGTACTTATTCTTTAGAATTCTAGCCCACAATGATAACCTTCCTTCATTATCCTCCATCCTACTTTTGTAGCTAGGAACTTATTTATGTTTCTTATCCTCAATATTTTGATTTTGATCTACATACTTTCTCCCATGCATAAGGGGGATTCTACTCTTCTCCTCAGATCCTGTCGATAATATTTTTTGTGCACTTTCTACTATATTTTAAACTTTAGATGCAATCTTAAACAAATATAAGAGAAATATCGATATGGTATGGAGAGTGCTCTTTAGTAGCTGAAGTTTACTTGTCTAACTTAATAAATTTCCTTTCCATCTTGCTAACTTGTGGTAAAACTTATTTATCAATGTGTCCTAAACCTAATCTTTGCACAATCTAGTAAACACCAACATTCCTAAATATATAGATGGAAGGGATGATATATCACATCCAAGTTATTTTGCTATGCTTATTTGTTGATTATCTAAAGTATTAATGAAGAACACTTTACTCTTTTCCATGTTGATGTGTTAGTGGGATGCCTTTACATATAGATTAAGATTCCTCTTTCAAATGATTATATTCTTCAGTGGTTGATTAATAAAATGAGAGTTTAGACACATTCAAATTATTTTAGACATCGTGGTTTACTTTTATTAGGTTTATTTTAATTATAATATTATTTTAAATATGAGCAAAATGTATTGTTTATTGATACGAGTGTTAATTACATGCCTTAATTTACATGGGAGTGCATTTTATGTAGTTATTTACCATCACAATTTATTCTATAAATTGGTATGTCAACCAAAACTCTATTATTCATTATAAATTTGTATTACCAATATCATCATCCTTATTAAAATACTTTGTGTTTGTGGGAAATTTGATTTTCATGCTCGATGCATTCTTTTTACTTTACAAATCAGTTGTATTTACATGAATTTAAAATTAGCAGAATTTTTGGTCGTGATCTCATTGCTATTCATTTACATATAAAAAATCTAATGATCATTGAGTGTAATGTTATCTATTTAATTTTGGTTTCATTCATGGTTATGTTAAGCTTTAAATATTAATAATTTTGTGTCTTCTACTTGGCCTTCAAGCCATTTATCTCATGCAAGTTCTTCATGCATACGAAGTTAAAGTCCAAATATTTTTTCATTGATAATAGATTTAGTTGAATTGGTAATGATTAATTGATTTTACCTTTAAAATTCACAAAGTATCTCAATTAGAATGAAAATTTTTAGGTTTGCTAGCTTGCCTATGTCACGACCTAAAAAGCCATATTTTAAAAAGAAAAATTACACTTGCATTCAATATTAGTGAAAAATGTGTTATGATTGACATTAATGACCCTAAGTTTATATTAATAATTAGCACATGCTACAATTGTCCTTAAAGCTTAAGGTAAGCCTCTTATCATTCATAGATTACATAGGAAACAAGATCAAGATGCATTAATTCTCATTAAGGTAAGTTTTCTTATTTCTTTATAAATGTTAATTAATATAAAATATAGGTGTTAGTAATAACAATTTTCTTATTATAATTTTTCACAAATGGTGAGTTGAGAGTGAATGTAAGCTAAGAGCGAGTAGGAGGAAGCATGAGCAAGAAGCAAGAAGTAGACAAAAAAGTGCAATCAAGGACAAGTGCCACTTCTTGTTCCAAATATTATAAGAAAATTTATAGTATTTATGTGAAGAAAATCTAGGTAACATGGCAAGAAAGTCATTTTTAAAAGTCTTTACTAAAATTAAGGATGACCTAGTTAGAAGTATGACTGCCATGGTTAGCAATAATAGGAAGAGTAAATCTATGGCAAACCCTATTGAGGTAGCAAATACTACACCAAAAGTGATTATCAAGGATGAGATGATTGAGCATGATATAATGGTTCTTAAAACCAAAATATTAGTATGTAAGTTTCATGGATACTGGCTAGGTATTTATGAGATTTAAAATTGGATCAAGTGGAAGTGGAAATTGTGTTCAAATTACTCTGACTTTTCTTCCAAAAGAATTTTTCCTCATTATTTTCTCTAGCTCAGAAATAAGGAATAAAATAATGGATGAAGGACCTTGGTTTAGGGGTAGTGATGCATTGTATTTAAGACCTTGGAGTGAGATTTTTTTGTGGAGATATATTTTTAAAATTTTTTGGTATGGGTTAGGATTTTTGGACTTCCTTATCAACTCATCAATAAGGAGGTTTTGAATAATATTGGTAATACTCTAGGTGAATTCATTCAGGAGGGATCAATTACTAAGGAGAGAAGGTATGTTGTATACCCTCAAATATGTGTTGCCATGGATATTTCAAAGCCTTTACTACAGTCCATTTGGATTTAAATATGAATCAAGAAAATGGGATTCACAAGTGGATTAAGAAAAAATTGCATTTCAATGTTGCAAATATTATGAAATTGGGCACATAATAAGATACTACAAAGTGAAAATGATGGAGAAAGAGATGGAAATTTTTGGGCATGAGAGTAGCTTTTTTTTTTTTTAAATAAAGGGGTAAAAACTTATTGATAAGAAGACAATATTACAGAGTACAATGAAACCCCCAACCAGGACTCAAATAAACAACAAAATAGGCTAAAACCACCATATAGGGTCGAAACTTGAAGAAAACAACAAGAAAAAACCACATTAAGTCTGGAAATCCTTGTGGATAAACTCCTAGAGGCACTAAGAGTCCCCAACTGGGAGACTTTCCCAATTATCCATAATCCAAGGACCCAAAATATTAGAAGCCCTTTTGGCCAAATAATCAACAACCCCATTCCATTTCCTTGGTATGTGCAAAAAGGAGATAAATTTAAACTCTTCACTAATTCTTAGAATCTGAATGGCCACAAAGGCCAATTTCCAATTAACATCCTCTAATTTTTTGATGTTTAAAAGATTAACCAAAATTTGTGAGTCAAACTTGTAGATGCTCCTGTACCATCCAAGAGAAAACCTTCTTTGCAAGGCCTCGAGAATCACAAGAGCTTCCATAAAATTTTTGGAGTGAACACCTTTATAAATGGAAAAGAAAAAATTGACCACACCAGCAGAGTCTCTCCCAACATTGCCAATTATAGCATGTCTAGGATTACCCCTAGATGACCCATCAATATTAATTTTTAAAACTCCTCCAAGGGAAAACCTCCACCTACTATCTCTTCAAACTTTCTTGCTGAGCTGGGAAACCCTTCTAGGGTGAGAAGAATTTGTACCAACCCAAAAGAGACCAAGGGCCTACCGTACCTTCTCCTCCCTAGATTCAAAAAGAGGATCCACATCACATTTGCTATGGATAGTTTTCTAAACCATACACAAGATCCTTTGCCAGATCTGTTGAACAACCAAATGTCTACTCTAAAATATGCGATGGTTCTATTTGAGCCAAATTTGTAGATGATGCAAGAAGGACCTAAATTTCAAGCCACCTGGAGGAAGGGGGTATTGGCAGGAGGTCTACTTGGACTGCTCTAAAACTCCACCAGGGAGAGAACATGAAAACAAGGATGGTTCTAGGCACTCCACCAATGGTGCCAAATGTCTCTAGAAAGGGAGCATTGGAAAAATAAATGAGAAGAGTCATCCTCATTATTACCACAAAGGACACAAAAAGAGGGACCTTGAAATCCCCTCTTCCTCACATTATCCCAAGTGAGGTATTTATTACGAGCAACCAACCAAAAAAAGAAGTTACATTTAGGCCAAGCAAATCTGTTCCACACCTTTTTCCACCATGTGACAGGGAGGCTCCAAAAATTTTGCATATCAAGAACTTGATAACCATAGGCTACATAGTAGGTTCCCTTGGGATCAGGGTTCCAAGCCAAAATATCTTTACCCCTAAATGAATAGTAGAGAGTCCCTGCAAGAATAAGAGAAAGCACATCTTTGTCCTCGACCAATCCTCCTTGGGACCATTCCTATGGATATTTACACTTGTACATCTCCAGATTACCAAAAGGTTGGATTATTTTAAAGTCCACATGAGACCAACTCACTTTCAAGAAAAAATGCTTAGGGAATGTAACCTAGGATATTGAGTCAAGATAGGAGGGTGGCCATCCCAAGAATCCTCTCAGAAAAGAGTATCTGATCCTCAATTGCAAATCCAAAATAAACCATGCTTAATTAAATTAGCCCCTCTTTTCATAGTGTCCCAAATAACCGAATCTTTCCCAACCAAATTGAATCTAGGGATCTCAGCCTTAGAAATACCTCTGAAGTACTTACAAGATAAGATTTTATACTAAATTTGATCTTGAGAAGTACACCATCTCCAATAGAGTTTCGCATCCAAAGCCTGCCTAGAAAGAGCCACCTATCGCAACCTAAGACCTCCCTATTGAACCGGCCTACAAATAGAATCCCAGATAACCAAACTCCATTTAGATTAAGCAAGTTTTCTAGACCACAAAAATTATCTTGAAAAAGCATCTGTGTCCTTGATAAAATAAGAGGGAGATGTTTGCACAAAATACCTGTAAATAGGTAAAGCTTGAATAATAGATTTTAAAAGCAATACTCTACCCACAAAGGAAAGTGATCTGGCGGTCTAATGATTCACCTTCCCTCTAAAATTATCAAGCATAGACTACCAAGAAGATCTAGGCATAGGATGAGAGGAAATCATAATACCAAGATAAATGAAAGGGGCAGTACCAACCTGGAATCTTAGAATTATAGAAATCCTAGCTTGAATAAGAGGAGGGGTATTGAAGAAGAAAATGAAAGACTTGTCCTCATTAATCAACTACCCAAAAGCACCAAGATATATGTCAAGAGATCGTCTAATGTTGCCAGCTTCCCTGATAGTGGTAAATACTAGCAAGGTTGTATCATCAATAAATTGAATGTGGGAAAGAGGTGGCGAACTGCTATCCTACTTCTAATCCTGAATGAGACCATGCCTAACCTGATACTTGAGTAGTTTTCCAAACCCTTTCACCATAATGATAAACAAATAAGGAGATAGAGGATCTCCTTGACTCAATCCCATCAAGGCCTCAAACAACTTCAATGATTCATTATTAACAAGAACAGAGAACAAGGAAGAAGAAACACAACTCATCGCCCATCTAATCAATTCCTCCTCAAATCCAAAAGCAACAAGATATTTCTAAAGAAAGGACCATTGACCCGGTCATAGGATTTCGCC
The DNA here is from genome assembly GCA_028583015.1 of Wollemia nobilis. NCBI lineage: Eukaryota > Viridiplantae > Streptophyta > Pinopsida > Araucariales > Araucariaceae > Wollemia > Wollemia nobilis. The sequence continues at coordinate 2,252,592 of JAQPPZ010003109.1, read as the reverse complement.
ATGTCTAACTTAATGAACATATATTTCTCCTTAGAAGTTTTCATCGAGTGAATAACTTTCGTAGCAATAACAACCCCATCCAATATTTGCTGGCCAACAAAAAACCCACCTTTCTCCTCATAGATGATTTTGCTCAGCCATATCTTTAGCCTCTTAGCAATAATTTTTATAATGATCTTATACACAACATTGCAGAGAGCAATAGGCCTAAACATATCTAGAGAATTTACTCCCTTTTTTTGGGAATAAGCACCACAAAGGTAGAATTTAGGGCCCTTAGCATCTGTTTGTTCTTTTGGGACTCATGGACCAACTCTAGAAGATCAAATTTGATAACTTCCAAAACTATTGATAAAACTAAATTGAGAATCCATTCGGGCCTGGGGATTTCTTTTTTTTAATCTTGAATACAATATTTTCCAACTCCTCAAGCGAAATTGGGCCCATAAAATGCTCATTCATATCTCTAGAAACAATCGAGGGAATACAATTTAGAATAAGCTTTTCATCCTCATCATTTGAGAGGGCATCCTCCTTTGAGAGGAAAAATACCTCCTAGTCTCTTATGAAATCTCCCTAAAATAAGAGAGAAGGGCACCTTGAGAATTCACAAGAGAGGAAATTAGGTTACTGTTATGGTGAGCCTTAACTGAGTTAGAAATAAGGCCGTGTTCCCATCTCCTTCCTGAAGCCAATCCACTCGAGCTTTTTATTTTCAAAAAATTTCTTCCCTTAACTCCCATTCAACAAGTTCTTTCGTAGCCTTAGATTCCTCAAATAGAAGCTCCTCAGTGAGTCCATGATCTCTAATATTCCTTGAAGATTCTTCCACCTTCTTAAGAGCCGCCAACTTAGCCAAGGAAAGGTTCCCAAAATTTAGACTATTCCACCTCTTCAATTTATGCTTACAAATTGTAATCGCTTTATAAAGGAATACATAGCGGTGCCATGAGAAGGTTTGCCATTGGTCCACCAACCTCACATGAAATCATGAATCTTAGGATCCCAAAGCCACATAAGTTGAAACTTAAAGGAAGGATTCTTCTTTAGCCCAAACTCAAGAGCAAAGAGTTTGATAGGCCAATGATCAGATCCCCTACCCTCTAGAATCATAGAACTAGAGCTTCTATTATTATCAATCCAAAAACTAGAGATCAAAAACCTATCCAATCTCTCTGAGATGGAATCTTCCTCACATCTTCTATTATTCCAGGTAAATATCCCATTATCTGACTTTATGTCAACCAAGTTCAGGGCCTGTATATGAGCATTGAATATAGAAGAAAAAGGCTCGAGATGATCAAATCCACAACATTTCTCCTCCAGACAAGTGATAGAATTGAAATTTCCAACCAAAATCCATGGGTATAGGGGAGCCAAAATTCTCACAAAGCCAATGTGCTCCCAAAAATTTACTTTACCATTGTAATCAATAGGAGCATACACATTTGTAAGTAGGATGGTTTCACCAGATTCATTATCATGCTCGATCATCAAAATAGAACATCTATTGGAAATCCAAGTAAGAGGAGAGATCTTAACCGGATCCCATAAACAAGCAACACCACCAACATATCCACATGTGCCAATATACTGGCATTAAACCCTTCTCCACAAATTGAGAGAAATATTGAACATACTATCAATATCCAATTTAGTCTCCTAAATAAACATCGTATCCGAAGAATGTACATGAATCAAATCACAAACAACTTTTTATCTGGGGATGTTGTTCAACCCCCTTACATTACATGAGAGGATAATCATTTCTAGGGGTTAGAAAAATTAAAGTACAATATTCTCACCAATCCTAACTCCACCAAAGTCTCCCCCATTTAACTTAATTTTATCTCGATCTTTTTTTCGACCCACATTCATACTATTATCCGAAGCACCTTTTTTAATTGTTTTTTGCTACAATCCCAAAATTGTAGAAGTTTTGCAGTCCAAGGATGACTGCATCAGTGCCTAAGTAGGAGAGAGCACAACTATATCTGTGCCACTTTACAAAATAGTTTTCCTTCTAGGACTAGAGCCAACAATATCACTTGTACTCGAAGCCAAAACCATATATTCTTCATTTAAACCCACTAGATATGATTCCTTAGGTTCCACCTCAAGAAGAGACATCTAATTTAACATTATTATATTTGCATCAAGTAGCGATGTTTTAAGTAACTCCATGCATTGATCAAGATCATCCAGTATCTCAAAACGGTTGAGCAGAGCATCTAGCTAGCTATCCTTAAGGGCTCTTTTTACCCTTCTTCCTCTATTTTAGGGTTTTACAAGAACAAAGCCTTGATTATCTCGATCCCATTCCTTTATTGAGGCTTTTTATTTATCCAAATTTTGTGTAGATCAAGATGGCTCAAAATTTGAAGCCATAGGCAAGACTAACTTAGGACATTTTATTTGTATGTGGTCATATTTGAATAACACAAGCTTATACTGAGAGGGGGAGGTGAATAGTATAAGATACAACTTTCTACTTTTCTTTCCAAAGCAATATTATCCAATAATATCAATTACAATAAATAAAATAATGCACAAATCATCACACACATGAGAGACACAAATTTAACGTGGTTCACCCAATGTGGGCTACGTCCACGAAGAAAATATTTCTTATAAATTTCCTCAACCAATATCTTGGGAACCAATTCCCTATTACAATGTTTATGGGCACCAACCCAAAGGAGACATCAATCCCCTATGCTCAAGTTCATGGACCTCTATCCATAGGAGACACCAATCCCCTTTGTTCGGTTCATGGACCTCTATCCATAGGAGACCTCAATCCCCTCTACTCTGGTTCATGGACCTCTATCCATCGAGAGACATCAATCCCCTCTACATTGCTTCAAGCCTTTCCATAAGGCTTGCTCAATTTTTCTACAAAACCTACTCTCAACTCGGCTCAGATCTGCTCCAAGTCTACACATAAGACTTACTCAAATCTGCTCACCAAATCCTGCTCAATTCTACTCCAATACTAGACATATCCTCTCCTCCTTCTACCCGCTTCTTATCCACTTAGTATCTCCAGCTCCTGTTTCTCAAATATGCTCCAAGCCTACACATATCTCTACTTAGATCTGCTCCAAGTCTACACACTAGACCTGCTCAAATATGCTCATAAAAAATTGCTCTCAACTCTACTCAGATTTGCTCCAAGTCTACACACTAGACTTTCTCAAATCTACTCCAAGCCTACACACAAGGCTTGCTCAAATCTGCTCACCAAAACCTACTCAAATCGGCTCATAACACACTCAAATTTTCTCATCACATACTCAAATATACTCGTAACACTTGATTAAATCTACTCATAACACATGCTCAAATCCACTCATAACACATACTCAAATCTGCTCATAACACATGCTCAACTCTTCTCATAACACACTCAAATATGCTCATAACACAAGCTCAAATATGCTCAAATCTGCTCATAACACATGCTCAAATCTACTCATAACACATACTCAAATCTACTCATAACACATGCTCAAATATGCTCATAACACATGCTCAAATATGTTCCAAACCTTGTATACAAAACTTTTTTATCTATCTTGCATAATGATGTCATCAAGTGCTTTATCTATTCTTCAAAGTGCTTTCCTCAACTAAAGTAGTTTAGACATATTCTACCTAGAATTCTTTTAACCTCTTGAACATATAGAGAATGATATGCACTAAAAAATGCTCAATATGTTCTTCACATTCATTAAGTCTATCACTTTCACATGTCTCACATTTATTTCATTCTAAAGGTAGCTCTAGTCTAGCACTTGATAACTGACCTAGTATTTGTTGATTTGCAACTTCACTTCAAAATAAATCACAATGCACAAGTCCTTATCATCTCTCACAAAATCAATCATGAACAATGCACAAGTTTTTCCCTTTTATCTACTCCCAAGGTCAATCATGATGATGCACAAATTGCTTTACAAATATGATCTATTATACTTGCACATGCATTCCCAATGTCACTAAAAAACAATGAACAAAATTTCCTTCCAACCCTTGCTCTTATATTTCCAAAAACCCTTGCACATTAACTTTCAATTTCATTCAACAATCATGCATGACTTTATTCTCAAACCCTAGCACTTGTATTTCCAATTTCATTCATCACTTATGCACATCAAATAAATCCTTATATCTCTACCATATGATATTAAGAATATTTTCTTTAAACAAATTCACCTTGAGAAAGGAATCAAATCACCATACCTCTAAGGCTGCCTTGATGAAAATCTTCTATGTGTCTTGACTTCTCAAAACCTGTCTTAAAATAATTTCCCTTTCTTTCACCACTTCAAAATAGGTTAGTAATCTTCTTTTCAAATCATCCACATTAAAAACCTCTCTCAAAATATGTGCAAAGTAAAAGTCTTATTTCTCCTTTCCAATCCTCAAAAATAAAACTTTCAAACCCTTAAAATCCTTTTTCTACAATGCAAAATAATACAATTACAATAAACCACATTACACCTTTTGACTCCTTTCCTTTCAAGCAATACTCATATCACAATATAATTATTTTCAACATGCACACATTACAATGTCACATAAATATTTATACACCTTATGCCTCCTATTCTCAAAATAAAATTTGCTTCTTATTATAAACAAAATACACCCTGCCCTACGCACTATCCTCTTTTCTTTCAAAAATTTATCCTTATGTGAAATCAATAATCAGGCCAGCAACTTATTAATTTTCAACTTTACCACATGCAAATTTAATCAAAAATTTTGGCGTGCATACCTCAACCAACAAGCCACGCGAGCGTAGGAGAATCAAAACCATGACCTCTACCCACTCAGTGCCCAAGCCAAGGCTTGGTAACCAGCTGGGCTACCCTCGTGGGTAAGAAACATCATGCAATACATCACCTTTGAAGACTCCTTTAACAACCAAAAACTTTTCTTTCTACCATGCAAAATAGACCTGCCCGAAATTGAACCAGTGACCTCCTAGCTCCCAACACCTTAGCACTAGCTCAATAACCAACCGGGCTAGCCACCCCATTGGGATATTAACAACAACACTTCCCTCTTTATTTGCAGATCGTTGTACTTGAAAAAATACATCCTCTCTCTATTATCATTTGCAAAATTCAGCGCATGAGAGAAATTGATTGCACAATAAAAACCTTAGACATCAAATGATTTTCACACTTCAAAAAGCATTAGCCATCAATTAATTTTTGGTAAGGTATTTATATTCATTTTCCTCCCTCATCGAACAACGTCGGTGCTCATGAAATTTTATCTTTTAAACTTGCTTCCTAGACGTTGGTACCAAAACATATAACCTTATGTTATATTATAATATTAAAAAAATTATAATAATGGCTCTTAAACCTTGGTCTTCCTTTTAAATCCTTTTAAAACTTTGCCTTCTCATTCATATTTAAACCTTGCTCAAATCTATTTTAAAACATTGTCCCAAGCACTCTTAACCTCTTGGTCCTTATTTATAATATTTAAAAATAAATATTATAAACCTTTTCTTTACAATAAACCTTTTCTTGCTTGAGATATATCTTGCCTTGCATATCTATCCAACCATAGAAGAATATTTCTGCCTTGAATACCATGCAACCTTTTGATATCAATCCTTTGAAATCAATGACAATTCTTGACATACATACCTTTGACATCAATGACAACTCAATATGCTCAATATTTCCAACAATATCCCCCTTTTTCATTGATGGCAATCCTTATAAAAATATTCCTTTTATTGTAACTGGATTCCCAAATTTCTCCCCCTAACAAGCTACTCCCCCTTACTGAATTCTCTCCCCTTTGACATCAATGGAAAAGGGCTCCTTGGGGCTAAATATAAGACACTTAGCATAGCCCCCTCACCACCTCCTTTCTTGAGGTGATAAATTTTGGGATGGGAGTAAACCTACTCCCAACTTACAATGCTCTTCTTCTCTTTCAATATTTTTCCATATCTTTGTAGTCATACCTCTTTGAACCTTTTGGCTATCCTTCTTCTTGCTAGTCTTTGGAAGTTCCTAAAATTTTGTTCTACACCACTTTGCTCTATGCCCATAATTATTGCAATTGTAACATCTGATATTGTAATTCTTGAAAGGTGCAAATGAATTGAAGTTTCTCTTGGTGAAGCCATAATCATTCTTACCATGAACCCTACAATGTGTAGCTTTGTGACCAAAATGATTACATGAGTAGCAATAACCTTGAAAGAAATATTCATCTTGCCTTGGAGAGTGTGATCTCATGGTTCTTTCCTTGTCTTTTTTGTGATGATCCTTGTTCCTTGATTGTGCATTGTTTTCTTTCTCTTTGATGCTTCCACTTCTTAACTCATCAGCATAGGTCTTAGTTTCTTCTTTAATCACTTCCTTTGAAACTTCTTTTTCTTTTGAGCTTGACTCCCCTTTTTGTACTTCTTGACCTTCCTCAAAGCCAAGTCCAGTCTTCATAAATGGAGATCTCTATGTTTTGATAATATCATCCAAATATTTTGAGCTTTTCCTAAATTGATATATCTTATTATTGAATTTCTCAAGTCCCTTCCTTAGAATGTCAGCTTCATGTTCTAGTCTTTCACATTCTAGTTCTTTTGCTTTTAACTGTTCTGCCATACCTTCTTCAACTCTTCTTGCCTCTTCAACCTTAAATCTTAAATCAGTGAGATATTGTAGAAGCTTTGCCTTTGTTTTCTCATCCTCTTGTGCTTGAGCCTTTAATCTTAAGTTCTCCCTTTTCAACTCATCAAGTTCAACAACAAGTTCCTTTTCCATATCAACTGTGGCTTCTTCTTTTTTTTGAATCTTTCTCTTTTTCTAGGTCTTCAACTATAGGAGCATCTTCTTTCTCTTCTACTTGGTTTTCAATAGGAGTATTCTCTTTCTCTTCTACTTGGTCTTTAATGGGAGTATCCTCTTCCTCTTCTATTGCCAAAAATAGAATCTCTTCTTCTTCACTGTCTGAGAGACTTTCATCACTATCACTTGAAGCACTACTTGCTTCTTCAACATAAAAAATTTTCTTGTGCCTTTGAAAAATCTTCTTTTCATGCTTGCCTTGACCATGCCTATTTTTATTTTCATAACCAAATTTTCTTTCTTTCTTTTTCTTGTATTATTTTTCATCTTCATTGCTACTATATCCATTTTGTGGATAATAAGTTGCATAGTGACCAATGTTGCCACAACTAAAACATTTCACAGTCTACATATTCTTGTGTTTCCTTGGACCCTTCTTATTTCTTCTTACAAAATTAGCCTCTTCTTCACTGCTTGATTCATCACTAGATTCTGATTCTTTATCCTTTGCCTTCTTTGAAGCTTTGAATGCTGCCTCCCTTTTGGATGTTTGATCATTTTCTATTCTCATCTCATAAGCTGTGAGAATCCCATGTAGTTCATCTATCCTTAAAGTTGCGAGATCCTTCATTTCTTCTATTGTAGAAACCTTTGCATCATACCTCATGGGAAGTGATCTTAAATTTTTTTGAACAATAGTAGAATCCTCAATATTTTCTCCAAGTCCACGAATGGTATTAACAACCTCATCAACATGAAGTAAGTATCTAGCAATATTTTCCTCATCTCTCATCTTCAAGTCTTCAAAATTCCTTCTGTGAGTTTGAAGTTTTGCCATCTTAACCTTGTCATCTCCTTCATATGTATTCTATAGCTTATCCCACATTTATTTTGCTGATTTATTGTGCATAAATTTTACAAACTCAGATTCATGTAATCCACTTAAAATTGCATTCATTGCCTTGGCATTATTTTCATATAGTTTCTTACCACTTATATCTATGGGAGGAGTTGCAGGTGGTGTGTACCCATTCTCTACTAAATTCCATGTATCAAATCCTTGTGCCATAAAAAATGTCTTCATCCTCACACTCCAGAAAGCATAATTAGTCCCATAAAACAATGGAGCTCTATGTGTTGAAAATACTTCTTGATTAGCCATATGTGTTCCTGTAAGATCTTCCTTCAAGCTGTTAGGCTTCCCTGAAGGAACCCACTTTGATACCAATTGAAGAACACAAGCTTATACTAAGAGGAAGGGTGAACAGTATAAGATCAAAACTTTTACTTTTCTTTCCAAATGATAATAGCAATAATATCAATGCAATAAATGAAACAATGCACAAATCATCACACACATGAGAGACACAGATTTAATGTGGTTCACCCAATGTGGGCTACGTCCATAGAGAAAATATTTCTTATAATTTTTCTCAACCAATATCTTGGGAACCAATTCCCTATTACAATGTTTATGGGCACCAAACCAAAGGAGACACCAATACCCTATGCTCAAGTTCGTGGACCTCTATCCATAGGAGACACCAATCCCCTTTGTTTAGTTTGTGGACCTCTATCCATAGGAGACATCAATCCCCTTTGCTCTAGTTCATGGACCTCTATCCATCAGAGACCTCAATCCCCTCTACACTGCTTCAAGCCTTTCCACAAGGCTTGCTCAATTCTACTACAAAAATTGCTCTCAACTCGGCTTAGATCTTCTCCAAGTCTACACACAAGACTTGCTCAAATTTGCTCACCAAATCTTGCTCAATTTTTCTCCAAGCCTACACATATCTCTGCTCAAATTTGTTCTAAGTCTACTCTTTTTCTACTCTTCATTTCTCTCCAAGTCTACACACTAGAATTGCTCAAATCTGCTCCAAGCCTACACACATATCTGCTCATATTTGTCTCCAAGTCTACACACTAGACTTGCTCAAATATGCTCATCAAAACCTGCTCTCAACTCTACTTAGATCTGCTCCAAGTCTACACACTAGACTTGCTCAAATATTCTCCAAGCCTACACACAAGGCTTGCTCAAATATTCTCACCAAAACCTGCTCAAATTGACTCATAACACATACTCAAATTTACTCATAACACATACTCAAATCTGCTCATAACACTTGCTCAAATATTCTCATAACACATGCTCAAATATGCTCATAACACATACTCAAATCTGCTCATAATACATGCTCAAATTTGCTCATAACACATGCTCAAATCTGCTCATAACACATGCTCAAATTTACTCATAACACATGCTCAAATCTACTCATAACACATACTCAAATTTGCTCATAACACATGCTCAAATATGCTCATAACACATGCTCAAATCTATTCCAAACCTTGTATACAAAACTTGTTTATCTATCTTGCATAATGATGTCATCAAGTGCTTTATCTATTCTTCAAAGTGCTTTCCTCAACTAAAGCAGTTTAGACATATTCTACCTAGAATTCGTTTAACCTCTTGAACATATAGAGAATGATATGCACTAACAAATGCTCAATATGTTCTTCACATTCATTAAGTCTATCGCTTTCACATGTCTCACATTTATTTCATTCTAAAGGTAGATCTAGTCTAGCACTTGATAACTGACCTGGTATTTGCTGATTTGCAACTTCACTTCAAAATAAATCACAATGCATAAGTCCTCTCATCTCTCACAAAATTAATCATGAACAATGCACAAGTCTATCCCTTTTATCTACTCCCAAGGTCAATCATGATGATGCACAAATTGCTTTACAAATATGATCTATTATACTTGCACATGCATTCCCAATGTCACTCAAAAACAATGAATAAATTTTCCTTCCAACCCTTGCTCTTATATTTCCAAAAACCCTTGCACATTAACTTTCAATTTCATTCAACAATCATGCATGACTTTGTTCTCAAACCCTAGCACTTGTATTTCCAATTTCATTCATCACTTATGCACATCAAATCAATCCTTATATCTCTACCATATGATATCAAGAATATTTTCTTTAAACAAAGTCACCTTGAGAAAGGAATCAAATCACCATACCTCTAAGGTTGCCTTGATGAAAATATTCTATGTGTCTTGACTTCTCAAAACCTGTCTTAAAATAATTTCCCTTTCTTTCACCACTTCAAAACAGGTTAGTAATCTTCTTTTCAAATCATCCACATTAAAAAACTCTCTCAAAATATGTACAAAGTAAAATTCTTATTTCTCCTTTCCAATCCTCAAAAATAAAACTTTCAAACCCTTAAAATCCTTTTTCTACAATGCAAAATAATACAATTACAATAAACCACATTACACCTTTTGACTCCTTTCCTTTCAAGAAATACTCATATCACAATATAATTATTTTCAACATGCACACATTACAATGTCACATAAATATTTATACACCTTATGCCTCCTATTCTTAAAATAAATCTGCTTCTTATTATAATCAAAATACACCCTGCCCTACGCACTATCCTCTTTTCTTTCAAAAATTTATCCTTATGTGAAATCAATAATCAGGCCAACAACTTATTAATTTTCAACTTTACCACATGCAAATTTAATCAAAAAATTTGGTGCACATACCTCAACCAACAAGCCACGCGAGCGTAGGAGAATCGAAATTGTGACCTCTGCCCACTCAATGCCCAAGCCAAGGCTTGGTAACCAATTGGGCTACCCCCGCGGGTAAGAACCCTCATGCAACATGTCACCTTTGAAGACTCCTTTAACAACCAAAATATTTTATTTCTACCAACAAAACAGGCTTGCTCGAAATTGAACCAGTGACCTCCTAGCTCCCAACACCTTAGTGCTAGCTCAGTAACCAACTGGGCTAGCCACCCCATTGGGATATTAACAACAACACTTCCCTCTTTATTTGTAGATCATTATCCTTCGAAAAATGTGTCCTCTCTCTATTATCATTCATAGAATTCAGCGCATGAGAGAAATCGATTGCACAATCAAAACCTTAGACATCAAATGATTTTGGCACTTCAAAAAGCATTAGCCATCAATTGATTTTTGGTAAGGTATTTATATTCATTTGCCTCCCTCATCGAACAACGTCGACGCTCATGAAATTTTGTCTTTTAAACTTGCTTCCTAGATGTTGGCGCCAAAACATATAACCTTATGTTATATTATAATATTAAAAAAAATATAATAATGGCTCTTAAACCTTGGTCTTCCTTTTAAATCCTTTTAAAACTTTGCCTTCTCATTCATATTTAAACCTTGCTCAAATCTATTTTAAAACATTGTCCCAAGAACTCTTAACCTCTTGGTCCTTATTTATAATATTTAAAAATAAATATTATAAACCTTTTATTTACAATAAACCTTTTCTTGCTTGAGATATATCCTGCCTTGCATATCTTTCCAACCATAGAAGAATATTTTTGCCTTGAATACCATGCAACCTTTTGACATCAATCCTTTGACATCAATGACAATTCTTGACATAAATCCTTTGACATCAATGACAACTCAATATGCTCAATATTTCCAATAGTATTCATGATAGATCCAACAATGAAATGGAAGAGCTTCATAGTCAAGTTGTTGAACCCATGTAGATGATCCAAACTGCATTTCAATAGAATCTGGAATAGGATTGTTTAAATCAATTTCGACACACATACGAATAGAAAAAATTACCTTTTTCTCCATCGTCTGTTGTGATAGTCCAACCAGCTTCCCAAGAAGAAGGGCAATCATATGCAAGATGTTGTTTATCTAGAATTCCAATGGGAGCCACGCGAGTCAAACCCAAATTGGAACTCGCGATGATCACTCCTCTAACGGGTTGAAACCCACATGCCAAGGTTTAAGAGAGAGTCCAACTTGGTTACAAAAATAGGGACCCCCTTCAAATTCTTTGTTACGATCCGCAAAACAAGAGAAAACTGCCATAAAATAACTATTTACACTCAACATCACCTCCACGTCCCCATTTAGGTTCCAAGTCTTCCTAACCCAGGACTCCACAAGAGGAAGAGAAATTCGGATGCCCATAAATTTACCAATAAGTGCATGCTTGGTTAAATACTCCACAGCTTCCACCATCGATTTTGGTTGAGCCACTAGAACTAACCTGGCTTTAAATCATTCCAAACATCCATTGTTCTTTAACAAATGATTCCCGACATGCATTGGGAAATCCTATTCCTTCCAATCATTTTTAGATGAAAAAATATCACTAGCATGCATGCTCTGTGATGGGCCTGACGCCATCGCAACATTCCTTCATTTCATCTCAATCAGCCCATACTCTTGCCATTACTCGAAATGAGAGTAGCTTCAATATGAAACAAGGAGATCATATCATAGGAGAGTCTAGGTCAAATAAGGAATTTTCCTCTCCTAAGAAAGTGGTAAGAAAATCTTCTCTACATATTTAGATGACAAAGGCCATTATAGTTCATTTGAATCAACCATTATTAGAAAATAATGATATGAGATATGAGGAAGTGCAATGCACAAGTTCAAATATAGAAGCTAAAGGTGAGAAGGAAGAAAAGAAACCAAACTTTAAAGAAAATGAGGTGAAGGAGGTCAAGCTTAATCTAGGTAAATCATATTTATATTCCTCAAGTAGCATAAAATCTTCTCCTTAAAATAAAAATGAAAGTAGTACAAAGTGTATTTATTGCACTTTAGGGTTTTAAGAGCAATACAATAAATAAAAGCATATGGATGATATCCAAGGAAATTTAGGTTTTCTAAGACAACATAAGAAAGTAATGACTATGGAGGATCATCTATGCACTTTAGGGTTTTTAAAAAACATAAAGAAGAAAATGCAAATGAGGCTATTCCTTGCACTTTAGATTCTTTAGGGTAACATAAATATTTAGAAGATAAGTCTCATTATGAACAATATGAAAAAATAGAAGAGATTGATGAAGATGAGAGTGTTGGTGGGAATGGAAAAGGAGAGGAAGGCCATCAAAACAGAAACAAAGAGAAAAAGAAACTAAAAAGGATATTGATATGGGAAACCAAATAAAAATATGACATATGTTAACAAGAAGTGGGGCTAAGCCCACTAATAAAAATAAAAGGGTTGATGATAAAAATGATATCATATATTAGGGGTAAGAACAAGACCCCTAAAAAAAGATTTATTAAGGAATTAATAGGTTGTTATAGCCTTCAGTTAATTTTAATACAAGAAATAAACTTAAGTAGTGAGGAATGTAAAGATGTTTTTAAGAATATTTGGAAGATGAGTGATTATTTAGCAGTTTCTTCTACAGTCAGGAGGTATTTTCACTAATATGAGATAAATGCAAATAGGATGGAAAATTATTAGAAGCAAAAAGTAATTAGGTTGCTGGATTATTTTATAAGAAAGAGAAAAATATCAAAGTTGGGGTTATAAATGTATATTCTGCAACCATAGTTACTCGTGAAAGATGTTGGAAGGATCTTAGCATATTTTTTCAAATAATTCATGATTTATTGTGATCTATGGATTATCTTAGCCTAGTACATTATATTCTAGACTAGTATTATTTATTACATTATTTAACCTTAGCGCTATGTTTCATGAAGTGCTCTCCAAGGTAGTTGGTTGGGTGGTTATTTGGTGGTTCCTTCAACCACCTTAGACATTGTATATAACACTCTTTTCAAAGCAATTCATGTTAATCGTTTGCATTACATGGTATCAGAGCTGTTCGAGGAGAAGGGTGGAGTTTTCATTTTGAAGCACGCTTCCCAAAGCAGATCCAAACATGCGAACTGATGATCTTCATGTAAATCAAGGACCTCCTACACATAGATCGATATAAACTGACATCAAGCTAATTTAGAGACGAACAAGTGGCGAGTAGTGGTTGGCTATCCTGATGTGGTAGTGTCTAGTGTGGCGTGATGTGGCAATGTCCAACATGGCATGCTGAGGTAGTAGTTGGAGTGACGTGGCTTGACAAGGCAATAATTGGAGTGATGTGACATGATGTGGCAGTAGTTGACTCGATGAAATCTCGCGTGGACATGTGGCCAAAGCGGTTTACTCCTATGGGTTGCAAAGCAGTGTTTTTATATGCTGATAACCCGAAGGCAATCAAAGTGCTTAGTGTGCTTTCCATTTTTTCAAGCACCAAAACATCGTCGCATGGGTGATGTGGGACTAAACATCCCAAAACTTTTTTCCCATTGTGCGATAGAGATATTAACAAAAGGGACGTCTTGTCCCTTTTTTCTCACCAAACGCATCAGGTGGGTTGGTGGAAGCCCCGCCACAAGGGTACCGACTCGTGCCAAGTCGAGGGATCAAGTCCCATGTGTGCCTCTCCCCACAATATTTTGAAAACGGTGGATTTCCAAGGTATTTTATTACCTAAAAGATGTTATTTTTTTACAATATTCAGTTTTTTTTTTTGTCTTGGAGGGATAAGGCAACACAATTTTTTTTTTGTAAACTAATGCTATTTGAAAACTAGTGACATTTGGTCCTAAAACAAACAATATTTTTTTTTACAAAGAAAGCTAGAAAGATATTTTTTTGTAAAAAAAAATTATTGTTTTGCTCCTTTAGTGCAATTTTTTTTTTCATGGAGGGATAAGGCCATCATATTTGCACTTAGTTTTTTTTGAAAATTGAAAGGGTATATCGACCAATTTTTTTTTTTTTTTTTTTGAATTTACATGGTGGAATCGGTAGCCGCCATGAATCTGGGCAAGCTATCCGACTTTTATGGCCGCCACGATGATTCGCACTGTCCGCCCCGAAGCCACCACACAGATCTTCGCGTATTCCGCCCCTATAACCACCATGCCACAATCATTTTAAACCTTTTACGTCGCTGAAAGCACCAGGAAATATCAACCAATTTTTTCATCCTTGTTTATTTTACAATAAAATGGGGGATATAAAAGTATTTTTTCTCTTGCAAAATTCTACGACAAAGGGGGAATAAAATTGTGGATTTGAAAGCAAAATTGTGAGTTTGAATATCATTTTTGCAAATAAAAATTTCAATTTTTTTTGCAAAAATCATTATAAAAAAAGATGTATTTTCGGTGGTAACCGACATCTTGAAAAACTGGTATTGTAATAGATGCATTTTCTGTGGAAACCGACACCTAAGTGTTTAAATTTATGGGTTATTTGGATTGTTTTTGCATTTAAATTTCCTAATTTTTTGCATTTCAATCATAAGGTAAAATATACAAAGCAAAGAAAAGATCCCAAATTTTACACCCATTTGTACAATTTATTACACCGTAGTGTTTGGTATATGTGATACCTTTGGCCCATACTTACAGATAATACTGTCATGCTTTGGGCTACTGTATCTACCACCTAACATAGCTACAACAATGACACCTAAGCTATTGTTCTCTATAAATCATCAGGGATAAATAAGGAAAACTAAAAAGGATTGAAAATCCAACTAACTTCATATTATTTACAAACTCATTATATAGGCTCTAATGGCCCAAAATACATAACCAAACCCATCAAATCATGGATTTGATCCAATATGCTTAACCATAAGCTACAAAAGTGCAAAGGAGAATGCACATAACTTCTAAGTTAAGAGGAAAGGAATAATGCTAACTATAAGATCCATTTTAGCTATCTTGAAGTACACACTTCCTACTTTTAGTTCACACTTACTAACTAACACTCTAAATGACAACTAGAAGATAACTAGTGCCCACAAGTGCATGTGAGAAGGAGACTCACTTACAATTATTAATTTATAAGAAATAAACTATGCAAACCTAGCTAGGAACTACTAGAGGGGTCATATGAGGGATCAAACATCAATCCTCATCATGCCTCCCCACAATAGAAGCATTGGCATCCAATGCTTTCAGAAGAGTAGGAAAGTCACGAGACATCTGATGAAAAGAAATCCAACGAGCTTGATGCGACAACTATCCTCGTCGAGCCACAAGATATGATGTGGTAGACCCCTGACGAGTCTGTCGAGTCTTAGTGTAATAGATCTGATCAGAATCCAATGGTAACTAAGAATCAGGAACCACGTCCACAGGATGACTGATAACTGGTGCAGTCTCCAATGTAGAGTCAAAGTACAACTTCAAAGATGACATCATGAATTCCCAAGTGTGCAAGAAGATTAAGGCAAAAAACATTATCGAAAACCTGTTGAAGAATAGTATAAGGCCCATAGCGAATCGGTTTGATTTTACTATGAGTCTTATCAGTAAAACGTCGTTTGTCAAGATGCAACCAAACTTTGTCACCAACCTAAAATGGATGAGGAATTCAATGTCGATCCATGGCCTTTTTTTGCTACTGCTATGTCTTTTGCAAAATCTCAATCACCTTTGATTGCAGATTGTGCAAGTGCTGAATGAATGAGTATGACTTGTCTTGCTCCTCATGAAGATGTGAAGTTATAGGAGAAGGCAAAGACCAAGGTAACTCATAAGGTGCCAAGGGCTGAAATCCCATACAAACCTCAAAAGGTGAGTGACCTATAGAAGAATGTAGGGCCCTATTGTAGGCATGTTCAATATGAGTGAGACTCAAGTCCCACTTTGCTGGTGAAGCGTGATGATAGATTCGTAAAATTTGCACAAGGGTACGATTTACCACTTCAGTCTGTCCATCAGACCGTGGATGATAGGCGATGGAAAAGTTAAGGGAAACTCCCAAAATTTTCCACATAGAACGCAAAAAGTGACCCACAAAGCGTGAATCACGATTCGATATAATGCTGGTAGGTAGACCAAAGGAACGCCAAATGCTGTCAAAGAATAATTGGGCTAAGTCTGTTGCAGAATTGGTCTTGTGGCATGGAATAAACTTAGCCATCTTACTGAATCTGTCAATCACCACGAACACACAATCATGTTGTCGTAATGTAATGGGAAACCCACTAACCAAATCTATGGAAATGATTTCCCAAGGATGGGAAGGAATAGGCAAAGGCATGCCTAAGCCACAAATTCCTGTTAGCTGGTTTTGAGTGACAACAAACTGCACACTGTTTGAGAAATCTCAACACATCCCTCTGCATTTTAGGCTAGTAGAAAAATATTTGCAAGTGATGAAGTGTCTTGTGCTTCCCAAAGTGATCACCATAAAGTGTAGAATGAGCTTCCATAATAAGTGACACTCTAGGCTCACAAGGAACACAAAATTTATCCAATTTGTAAAGAAGTCCTTTGATGTAGAAATCTTAGAAAGGACGCAAATTGGAAGAAGAAGGCTTACTCACTTGCTCAAATATTTTCCCAAAATCAGGATCCTGTGAGTACTGATTAGGCCAAGTCTAAAATCCCAAGTGTGAAGTGGACATAACTCTTAAGGCAAGAGCGACAGGAGGCCTACTCAAACAATCAACAACAGTATTACTCTTCCCCTTTTTGTACTTGATCACCAAGTGAAATTGTTGGAGGTAAGAGGCCCACTTCATATATCTTGATTCTTCAATTTTACTTTGAGATTGTAAAAAATTAAGAGGCATATGATTAGTGTGTACTACTGTATATTTTCCCAAAATATAGTGTCTCCAGTACTTGATAGCTTGAACTAATGCATACAACTCCTTGTCATATGTAGAATAGTTCAACTTAGCAGCAGAAAAAGTTTCTAAATGATAAGCAACTAGATGACCATTCTGTTTGAGCATAGCTCCTAAGGCAACTTTAGAGGCATCCATTTCAATCTCAAAAGGTTGAGAGAGGTTAGGTAAAGTTAACATAGGTGTTGTACAAAGTTTCTTTTTGAGTTTCTCAAAGGCAATCTCTTGGCTTTTCTCCCAATGAAATGGAACTTTAGACTTAGTGAGATAATGCAATGGAGCTGTAAGGGTGGAATATTGAGGAATGAACTTGCGATAAAAATTCGCAAGTCCTAGGAAACTCCTTAACTCAGTGAGAGTTGAAGGAGGGGACCACTTAAGTAAAACATCAACTTTGGTGGGATCTACCTGAATTCCACTTTCACTAATCACATAACCAAGGTAAGAAACTAAAGTATTGCCAAAAGAACACTTGGAAGAATTGGCATATAATTGATTCTTCGCAAGAAGATCAAGTGTATGATGGATATGCCTAAGGTGTTCCTCCCAAGTCTTTGAGAATATCAATATATCATCAAGATATATTATTACAAATTTGTCAAGTACATCATGAAATACATCATTCATCAACCTCATGAAGGTTGCAGGAGCATTAGTAAGACCGAAGGGCATGACCAACCATTCAAAAATGCCCATCTTCGTCTTAAAAGTTGTCTTCCATGTATCCTCAGCTTGGATACGCACTTGATGATATCCACTTTTGAGATCTATTTTTGAAAAGAACTTAGCTCCTTGGAGATGATCTAATAAATCATCAATGTGTGGTAGTGGATATCTATTCTTTATAGAAATTATGTTCAAAGCACGAAAATCAATGCACAATATCCAAGTGCCATATTTTTTAAGAACCAACAAAATAGGTGAGGCACAAGCAGAAGTACTTTCCTTAATGAAACCCTTAGACAACAAATCTTCTATTTGCCTTTTTATTTCTTCATTTTGCAAAATAGATTGTCTATACATGGGAGCATTAGGGAGGGAAGAACCAGGAATGATTTCAATGCTATGATTAATTGTGCGATTTGGAGGAAGAGACTTTGTCTCCTGAAATATGTGTGAGTAATTTTGCAATATTTTATCCATTGAAGAGTGTTGCTTTGGAATGGATGTGGATGTAGGAGTGTTTTGAGAGCGAATGAAAATGAGAGCAACATCACCACCTTTTTTAATTACTCTTTTTGTTTGCTTGGAACTTAGAATGATGTTAGGATTGTTGGTGATTTTAATGAGAAAGACCTGACCATATTTTTGAAGTGTGTAGGTTCTTTTGAAAGCATCATAAACAACTCTCCTATCATATTGAAAAGGTTGTCCAAGAAAAATCCCACAACAATCCATAGGAGTCACATCACAAGTGACTTGATCTATGAAATGTGGGCCAAGTGCAAATTTTAATGTTCAAGTGTGAGTGATTTTTGAGCCCCTTCCACTATCCTTCCAACCCAAAGAATAAGGTTGAGGATGAGGCTCCATAGGTAACTTCAAACTCTCGACAATGGACCTCGCAATTAGATTTTTCTGCGATCCATTATCCACTATACAATCTGTTGCAAAATTATGGAGCAAATGAGCTCGAGTGATGAACAAAGCATCACGAGCACTCTCAGATGAACTTACATTCACTAAGGTAACCTCATTGAGCTTACCTCGTAATTCTGTATATACTCTACTTTCTCCTACTGACTCAAGGGGACCTTTGGAAGCATCCTCCTCTTGAGTAGTAATGACTAAACTCTTATTTTTAAGCTTAAAACAATCAACTTTTTCATGACCTTTCTTCTTACAATAGTTACAAAAATTTTTAGAAGAAGAAGAAGGTTTGGAAGAAGAAAAAGAAGAGGGAGTAGAAGAGAAAGGGGAAGGAGAAGAAAGAGATGGAGAAGAAACATTCTTCTTTTGAGCAAAATTCTTCTTTTGTGAGAAAGAATTATTCCCTTTTGATGAGTTTGCAACCACTTGAGTAGTAGGTGCGCAGAATGCCTACGAATGCGCCTTAAACTTGTCCTCCGCAAGTTGCGCCTAGTTGAAAATTGAATCCAATGTGTCCATAGAAACAAACATTATTTCCTTGTACAAATGTTCCAAAAAACCACTTTGAAATTTGAGAATCAAAGCTTTAATATCTTCCTCCACATTCAAAAGTATCCTGTACCTGTTGAATTGAAAGATATATTCCTTCACAGTCATATTAGTACTTTGTCAAAATCAAAACCATTTAATGACCAATTCCTTAGAATAATTGGAAGGATAAAAATTGGTCTTAAGACAGTCTACAAGCTCATCCCAGGAGGTGAGTTCATCATGACCTCTTTTTCTTTCAACAAGTACTTTAGCTAAACCAAAAAGTTTGAGTTTAGCATATGGAACCAAATCCTCATCTGAAAGTTGAGTGTAAGAAAACCAAGAACTCATGTCAAGAATCCAACTATTCAAGACTTCAAGGTTCCGAGATCCATCATAAAGTGGCACTTCACAACGAACTCTTAGGCGAGAATCATGAGCAGAAGTTGAAGCATTATGGAGAGAAATATCATTTACCTTCATTGCAAGGTTACCAAGAACTTCTGCCATGGTAGTATCATTAGCCTTATTTGCTAAAGTATTTACAACATGTGCAAGTTCTGCCACTTGGGCAGCCAAGTCAGAAGCCATGTGAGACCGGGTATAAGCCAGAAGTAAAAGGGAAAAACACTAAAAAATCAAGGAAAAATTGAAGGTTCCTTGTTACAATGGTGTGCCCTAAAAAATACTCCTAAGGCTAAAAATTGAAAAATTTAAACTAACCTAAGGTTTACAATTTATATTTTATTAATTTAAAAATAACTTAAGTAAAAATTAAATATAATTAATCAAAGATTAATTAATTTAATTAAGTTATTAAAAATTAAATTAATAAAAAATAAAAATGACATGCAACCTTAGAATAGGAAAATTTTAAAATTTTTTACAATTTTACCCGCGGTAAACTGAACTCCACTGGCTGTGCATGAATTTCTGAACTTCACTAGCACGTTTCTCGAGGCATCAATTTCCAAAGCTAGGTGTAATTTGAGATTTGGTGCATATCCAAGGACCTCTTGTCCTGTGCACACAAATCTTGAGCAAGACAAAGGCTGGAAGTGCCTGGGAAAACACCAAATAAACCCAAATCGTGGGTCTGCTGCCTCCTAACGCAGGTAGATCCTGTCTGTCCTGCATGGGATGGCGCAAGATCCACCCTGCTGGTAGTGAATTGGACAACAACCTACGTAGAAGGCTCCTATGCCTATCGCATGCTGTTCGACTGACAACACCGTGCATAGCAGGCTAACCTGCTGGCCGTACGCTGTCCAGCTGACAGCGCTGTCAGGATGATAGATCGCTATCAGAACCAGACAGCAGCCTACACCCTGTGCAACAGGTTCAACGTGACAGTTGGATGCTGTCAGGCTGACAACGCTATCAAAATGATAGCACACTGTCAGAACCAGACAATAAGCCTGTGCCTTGCGTAGCAGGTTCAACATGCGATCGCACGCTGTCTGACTGAAAACGTTGTCAAGATGACAACACGCTATCAGAACCAGACAGCAGGCCTTCGCCCTACGCAGTAGGGTCAACGCGTCGACCGCACGCTGTCAGGCTGACAGCGATGCCTGGGTCGGTGTATTGGTGAGCCGGATGGGCATGTTGACTGAGAGCAGTCACCGAGCAAGGCACTTCACGTGTCATATTCGACCCTGGTGGCCGAAAGGCAAACTATGCCAATTTTTTTTTCTTAACAATCAAATTTTAATTAATATATAAAAAAAAATATATATTAATTAAAATATCAGTTTTTTAACAAAAACTATGAAATTTTTAAAAATTAACAAAAGTGCAAAGGAGAATGCATGTAACTTCTAAGTTTAAGAGGAAAGGAATAATGCTAACTATAAGATCCATTTTAGCTATCTTGAAGTAAACACTTCCTACTTTGAGTTCACACTTACTAACTAACACTCTAAATGACAACTAGAAGATAACTAGTGCCCACAAGTGCATGTGAGAAGGAGACTCACTTACAATTATTAATTTGCAAAAAATAAACTATGCAAACCTAGCTAGGAACTACTAGAGAGGTCATATGAGGGATCAAACATCAATCCTCATCAAAAACCAGTTTTGATATTCACTCCATTTTATACTCTAATTCTTTCTGATTGTTTGACTTAAAATCTTCCAACTCATCGTCCTTTTCGAAAGGGTTTTGAGGTAGGTGTCATCAATTTGATTGAATTCCCTTTCATGTATAATTTGCAAGTATAAATAAAGGGAGATAATTTGGTGTTATAAGGAACCTTCACCATGGCCACTATTCACAAATATCTATCAGATTCACAGTTGCTCAAAGGTTCAAAATTTTCTCCATAGAAAGCAAAGATGAGAGCTATCCTTCAGGTTGAATATTTGTGGGATGTAGTGATTGGCACTACAAAATGTCCTAAAAAACCAGGGACAAATAAAGAGGCATTTGATAAGAAGGATAGAAGGTGTCTCATGTTTATTTTTCTTGCTACTATAGATGAGGTACAACCTCATATTTGTGATGCAAAAACTGGTAAAGAAGCATGGGATGCTTTGATTACCATTTATTAAGGGAAGAATAAGTCTAAAATTCTTAACCTTCAATCTCAACTACATACATTAAGTATGAAATTTGGTGAGATAGTTGAACTTTTCCTATGCATAGTGTGGCACAATTGAAAGCCAAATTGAACGCTATGGGAGAGACAATGGCAGATACTCTCTTGAATTTTATCATTTTGAGAGCTTTACCATAATCCTACAAGGTGTTGATCACATCTCTACAAGTGTTTGGTAGACAAGTTACTTTTGTTGAATTGGTAAATTTACTTCAAACTGAGAAGGCAAATCGACTTTAGAGAGACGAAGTGCAAGATAATGCACTTTACTCAAAACAAGGGGGAAAGAAGCAAGGTAAATTTTAGAAGGGAGGATATTCATCCAAAGAAAAAGGGAAACAACCTCAACAGAAAGAGAAGCAATATTGCAAAATATGTGATATGAATAACCATGACACCAATAGGTGTTGGTTTAAGAATAAACAACCCAATGACCAAGATCACAATACAAAGAGAAAAGGAAAATACAAACGCAAAAGAATAATAAGCAACCCAAGGGATATGTTGCATATGAGGAATCAGACTCAGAATCTAAGAGAGCACACAAGGTGCTCATGACCCACACATATTCTCAATAGAAGGATCCTATGTGGTATATTGATTTCGATACCAACAAACACATGACTAGTGATAGATCGTGGTTTGAGATATTTGAGGTAAAGGAAGGCAAGGCAATGGCAATTGCTGATGATAAGACCTATCAAGTTTAGGGTGAAGGATATGTTTCTATCACTCTTCCAGATAGAAAATGTCAGATTGAGGAGGTTCTCTATGTTCTTGTGTTGAAAAACAAATTGTTGTCCATCCCTCATATCTTGGATAGAAACATGAATGTTGTTTTCAAATTTGAGGATGGCAGAAATATTTTTCATCACCCAAAAGAGAAAGCATATAGCAGAAGGATCATACAAGCATTGCTTGTTCATCTTAGATGCCATTTATATGTCTCATGTTGCCATAGTGGAAAACACAAAGGATGCCACTTCTCTTTAGAACAAGTGATATGGACATCTAAGTTCAAGATATTTGCTCAAGTTGAGCAAATATGAGATCGTGAAAGGCCTTCACAACCTTTCATCCATATTTCTTGTTTGCTCAGATTGCTTAGCAGAGAAGCAACATCGGGTATTGTTTGAGGTCAGCTCTTCACGAGCTAAGAAACCTTTGGAGTTGGTACACACCGATATGTGCGGTCCTATGCCAAACAACTATGGTGGAAAGAGGTATTTTTAGTTGTTTGTTAATGATAACTCATGAAAGATATGGGTTTTATTTCTACAATTAAAGTCAAAGAAATTTCTATACTTTTAGTAGTTTAAGAAGCATGTTGAGAAGGAGTTAGGATATTCCATCAAGACCCTTCACTCAGATCGAGGGGGAATATACCTCTAAAGAATTTCCATTATTTTTGAATGCACATGGGATTAAGAGACAATTTAAAATAACCTATAATCCACAATAAAATGGATTTGCTGAGGGGAGGAACCTTTCCATCATGAAAATTGTTCACTGTATGCTTAAGGGGGCACACCTTGAGCATGAGTATTGGGAAAAAGCAGTGAATACAACAACGTACCTCCTGAATAGAGCACCCATAAAAGCTCTACATGGCATGACTCCATAAGAAGCATGAAGTGGTAGGAAACCCTCCATTTCTCATCTAAGGGTTTTTGGGTGTAAGGCTTTCATGCACATTCCAAAACAGAAGAGAAAGAAGTTATATGAGAAAACCTTACAATTTATTTTTCTTAGTTACGATGAGAATTCAAAGGGATATTGGTTGATAGATCCTATGACCAAGAAAACACACACCAGTAGAGACATGGTATTTGATGAAGCTTTCACATTAGATAACACACCTACAACTGTATACCTGGATGAAGAGTAGCATAAGAAAGAGACTCCACCCTCACAGAACAATGTTTCAAAATGGTATACTAGCACATTGAGAGATTCGAAGTTGACTTCGCTTCCATATCTAACTCTAGATCGACCTTGTACTCATAGTATGAATCTGTATATGAGATTAGAGGCATCAAATTTAGAGGTAGATGAGCTTTACCAATAGTTTGATGCACTATATATAGATTAAGAGAAACACAAAGAAGCATATATGGATGATGAAAGGTTTTATATGTCTACATTGGATGATAATAAACCCACAACAATTCAAGATGCACTTAGTGAGCCTCAATGGAAGGCTGCAATGGATGCTGAATATACACCTCTCATGAAAAATAACACCTGGAAGCTAATTAATCTACCTTCAGGAAAGAAGCCCATTGACTGCAAATGGGTGTTCAAAGTGAAGTATAATGTAGATGGAACTATTGATGGTCCATCTTGTTGCAAAGGGCTATGCTCAGAAATAAGGCATAGATCATGAAGGGACTTTTGCCCCCAGTGCAAAAATGACAACCATTCGAGTACTTTGTGCCATGGTAGCTTAGTTTGGGTGGAAGTTACATAAGATGGATGTCAAAAGTGCTTTCTTGAATGGTGACTTACAAGAAGTGTACATGACCCAACCAGAAGGATTTGTGGTTGAAGGCCAAGAATATAAAGTTTGCAAGTTGGTCAAATCTTTGTATGGGTTAAAACAAGCTCCATGAGCTTGGTACATCAAAATAGACAATCACCTATTACAACATGGATTCAAAAGAAGTCCTTTAGATGCTAATATATATATCAATAACAATGGTTCTGACATAGTATTTTTGGTACTCTATGTGGATGATCTGATCATCATTGGCAGTTCAGAGAACATGATTGATGTAGTGAAAGATGATTTGAAACAATATTTTGAAATGATAGATCTAGGACTCCTTCACTATTGTCTTGGTTTAGAAGTGGCTCAAAAAAAGCATCATATATGAGTCACACAGTAGAAGTATACTAAGAAATTGGTTGAAAAATATCGTATGACTGATTGTAAGTCTAAAGCGATTCCAATGGAGCCATGGTTTAAGTTATCATGATATGATAATTCTCCATAGGTAGATGGTACTCTCTATTGTAAACTGATTGGGAGTCTCATATATCTGATAAATACTAGGTCAGATCTAAGTTTTACTGTGGGTTATAGTTCAAGTTTCATATAGGAACCTAAGGTGAGTCATTGGAAAGTAGTAAAACGGGTTCTACATTATGTTCGTGGTAGTACAGACTATGGATTGGAGTACACAAAGAATGATAATTTCTTCTTACAGGGATATACACGAGCTCAGACTATGCCAAATTCATTTATGATAAAAAATCAAATTCTAGATACATTTTCCATATTGGATCTAGACCTATATCTTGGTACAGTAATAGGTGGTTGCTTTATCTTCTATAGAGGCAAAATATTACATAGTACATGGAGTAGTCTGCAAGATTTTATGGTTAAGTCGTATTCTTACAAACATGGGTCTTCCAAAGAATCTTCCACTTCATTTGTTTTGCGACAACCAAGGTGTTTTGAACCTTTTCAAGAATCTTGTCTTTCATGAGCATATAAAACACATTGACACTCAATGTCATTTAATTTGAGATGAAGTTCCAAAGCACCACATACAACTCCAATACATTCCCACTGATGTGCAAGTTGTAGATATTTTTAAAAAGGCACTTGCACATGTCAAATTTGAATTGTTTCACAATGCTCTTTGTATTTCCAAATAATGTAATAAGGGGGATGTTAGCCTAGTACATTATATTCTAGCCTAGTATTATTTATTACATTATTTAACCTTAGTGCTATGTTTCATGAAGCGCTCTCCAAGGTAGTTGGTTGGGTGGTTATTTGGTGGTTCCTTAAACCACATTAGACATTGTATATAACACTATTTTCAAAGCAATTCATGTTAATCATTCATGTTATAGATTCTTGGGGGTGATTTTAACATTGTTTAATCTCATTTGGAAAAGAAGGGTGGTATTTCAGGATGGTCTAAATCAATGCAAAATTTTGCTTCATTTGTCAATTCAAATGACCTTTGGGATGTTAATCCTTCAAGTTTTGAATATATATGGTGTGTGAAAAAGAAAAATGCACCATACACATGAATGAAAAGGATATCTATTTACAAGCCTCCCTCTTTTACAACATGCCCTCCAGGGGCTTACAACTAGGGTTCTAAATATGGAGGAGATCCTTTTGTACAACAAGTAGAGCAAATAGTGCCTTCAATGGCCTTTTCTTGTCACCCTAAAAAATGGATGGTATCCTTGATGAATCTAGACCATCCCAAGTTTCCTACTTCCCTAGATCACCTGCACACATATACAAAACAAAGCAATCAATAACATCAAAGGGATCCTACCTTGGTTAGGCCCCAAATCTTATAAAATATGTAAAAACAATATTTAAAACAATAGAACATGAAGCACTAAAACTATGAAGCAATAGAAATGCTATTACTCTTACAACTCCTATAGAGTTATGCTATGCTCTCCTTGCTTTTTCCAAATGAATAAAATAAGGGGATATTTATATAATTTTAGAAGGGAGAGGGGGTGAGAGTGATGTGGCATATGAGTAGACTTGGGGGACAAGATAAGAAATATAAAAATTGTAAAGAGGGTTGGTGGAAGACAAGATGAGGTGGGTAGAGTATGGGCCTTGCTTGCCCATGTGAGGAATATGGGATAGGATAAAGGTTGGTGGGAGATAAGATGGGATGAGTGGAGTATGGGCCTTGTATGCCCATGTGTTGAATTGGGATGAGGAAAAAGGTTGGTGAATAATTTTAAATTATAAAAAGGTTGGTGGGAGATAAGGTATTTATCTCATGCTAATGAGTGAAGAATTTAGACTATTTGGATAATTAAAAAGGTGCTTGTCTTATGCTTGTCTTATTTGAGTGGGGAATCTAGACTATATGGATAAATAAAAAGGTGTTTGTCTTATGCTTGAGTGAAGAATTTAGACTATTTGGATGAATGACAAGGTGCTTGTATTATGCTTGAGTGAGGAATCTAGACTATTTGGATGAATGACAAGGTGCTTGTATTATGCTTGAGTGGAGAATCTAGACTATTTGAATGAATGATAAAGTGCTTGTCGTATGCCTTAGTGAAGAATCTAGACTATTTTGGTGAAATACAAGGTGCTTGTCTTATTTGTAAGTAGGGTATATGGAATATGAGTTAAGGTTAACTGGGGTTAAGGGTTGACCAAGGTTAAGTGTTGACTATGGTTAAGGGTGCACATAGCATAGGGGGATGGTCACATGGTGACTAGGGGCTAGGTGTAGGAGGGGGCTTAGTGAATAGTGAATAGTGAATAGTGAATAGTGAATAGTGAATAGTGAACAGTGAATAGTGGACAATAAATAATGACCAGTAAACAGTGAAAAATTAACAATAAATAGTGAACAATGAACAATAAACATCGAATAGTAAATAGTAAATAATTAATAGTGATTTTAAAAAAATTAGAAAGGAATTAAAGAGAATTAGAAGTTAGAGGTATTAGAAGGGAATTATAAGGAATTAAAGAGGATTTAGGGAGATTAGGGAGAAATTAGAGGGATTAGGTGGATTTAGAAGGAGGATTAGGGATTTTGGAGGAAATTGAGAGGAATTGGAGGAAATCTAGGGATTTTATAAGAGATTAGATGAATTTGAAGGGAAAATTAGGAATTTATGGGTTTTAAATTGATTAAAATAATTTTAAGAGATAAAAATGATACATTTTTGGTATCTACACATGGGATAATAGACGTATTGGGAAGACTCATAGAAGAAATATTGGATAGATTCTTGTTATCCAATAAATGGTTGCAAAAAAAGTATACAATCTCTTTAAATATTTTACTATGAGCAAGATCAACTCATAAAATTATTCTTTTGACTTGTGATTTACCTAATAATGGTCATCCAAATCCATTTTGCTTCCAGTATATGTGGCTCCAAGACCCTAATTATTTCTAGATGGTTATGTTATGGTGGGATGAATCAAAATTTGAAGGATCATGTATGTACATGTTTTTTTAAAAGTTAAAATATTTAAAGGAGCAAATGAAGATTTGGAATACCAAATATTTTGGTAATATTTTTAAAGAAAAGAAATAAATTGAATCCAAGCTCAAAAATTTACAAGAGATAGTAGAAATTAATGGAATGAATCAAGATTCTTATGTGAAAGAAAAAAAAGTACTTTTTTTATTATCCTAATGCATTGAAAAAGGATTCATATTGGTTCTAAAAATCTAGAGAGAAATGGCTCAAGGAAGGAGAAAGAAATATAATTTTTCTCATGCTACAATGAAAACAATTTTTTTCATCATATCAAATATATTTTAACTCCATATGGAAGAAATATTGAGGACAAAGGAGATATAAGGAAGCAATTAATAATTTTAAAAATATTTTGTCAAATATTAGGCAAGATAAGAAGGCACAAAATAAGCTTTTACAAAAAATTCCATCAATTATCACACAAGGATAAAATAAAATCTTGATGAAGAAGATATCTACCATGAAGTAGTTTTCTCTTTCCATTCTAATAAGGCACCCGACCTCAATGGATTTCCTGCAATTTTCTTTCATTTTTTTTGGGATTTATTGAAGAGTGATACGTTAGTTGTTATTGAAGTGACCTAAAGGAAGGCTATAATAAGTGGTATCAATGCCACTTTTATTACATTGGTTACTAAGAAATATGAGATAAAATATTTTGATAATTTTCATCCAATAAGCCTTTATAATATGATTTATAATATTATTTCAAAGATTATAGAAAAAATGTTGAAGGGTATTCTAGGTTGTGCTATCTCAAAGGAATAAGGTGGTTTTGTTCATGCTAAACAAATTCTTAATGGTATAATTATTGCATAGGAGGCCATACATTCTCTTCATTCCATGAAAAAACTAGGTATGATCATGAAATTAGATATGAACAAAGCTTATGGTAGGGTTTCTTGGAATTTTCTACATGGTATTCTTAGCAAGTTTGACTTTGATTATAGTTGGTATGAATGGATTAAATGCTGTTATAGAATTTCAAAATTTTCTATTTTGATCAATGGTTCTCTTGTTGATTACTTCAAGTCATCTTGTGGACTTCATCAAGGTGATCCACTATTTCCTTATCTATTCATAATTCTTGTAGAAGCATTAGGGAGAGCTTTCTCAAATGTAAAAATGGAAGGAAAAATAAAAGGTATTCAAGTTACAAAAAATGGTCCCTTCGAATATCATCTCCAATTTGCTTATGATACTTTTATTTTAGGCCATACCTTAGTCAATAAGACCATGGAGTTTAAATCAATATTATCATGCTATGAGAAGGCTACTCGAAAGATCTACAAATTCCATGATTTTTTTCATTATTATTGCCCTAGATTTATAAATTATTGTAAATATTTAGGGTTTAAAATTGAAAAATTTCATCAACCTACTTGGGTATTCTTTTGTATCATAAAGGAAATAAAAAGGAGCTTTGGATATTTTTTTGGATAAAATGAAAGCTTGTTTGGCAGGTTGGAAAGATAATTTATTAACCACGACAAGAAGGCTACAACTCATAAAGACTACATTGCAATCCATACCTATTTATATGATGTCACTTTCAAGATTGCTAGCAGGTATAACATCAAAAATTGATAAAATACAAAGAGACTTTCTATGAAAAGGTTGTGAGGAAAAATTTAGATTTTCTCTTTGTAAGTGGGATAGGGTTTGAAAAGGAAATAATATTGGAGGAGAAAGCTTGCAAAATTGTAAACTTATGAATTTGGCATTACGGGTAGAGCTTGGGTGGATATTATTTAGAGATCAAGAAAATAATTTGGGCAAAAATATTACTTCAAAAATATATAGGTTTCCTTGATGCAATAAAATTATTTAGGAAAATAACCCTACCCAAAGGATCGTCAACATGGAACTTCATATCAAATAGTTTGAAATTTATAAAGAAACATATTAGATGGTCAATCAATGAGAGGAGTTATGCAAATTTTTGGTCTAATGTTTGGTTGAAGCCTAAGCCTCTTATCTTTGACTCAAAATGATAACCATTTGGTCTAGCATGCCTAGCATGTAAAGGTCCAAATGTGAAAGACTATATTAATATGAACAACAATTCCAAATCATGGATTTATTTTAGTAACCTAGTTGAAGGAGATAAACTAAAAAAAATTGCACATGAACTTTAAAAGATGCTTCAAGAGTTTTATTTGTTGATTTTTACATGAAAGGATGAATTGGTTTGGAATTTATCAAAGGATGTTGGATACTCGATCAAGTTAGGATATGAGGATTTAGAGCAATCAAAATTTCCATCTCCTAAATGTTTTCATTGGAAGAACATTTGGTGATTAGAACCTCTCCCTAAGGCCTCAACATTCCTCTAATTAACATTTAAAGTAAGATTCTTATCAGAAAGTCTACAAAGAAGAGGATATTATGAACCTTTTAGATGTGCCTTGTGTGAGAAGGATTTAGAAACATCACACCATATACTTCTTCATTGTCCCTTTGCTCACACCATTTGGAATTTATTTTAAAAAATATGAAATTATATTAGGTAGCTCCATCAACGTTGAAATGTTGGAATAGTTTTTTCAAAGCATTACGTATTATGTGGAGTAGGCTGGCCTTCTCATTATTATTGCCTCTCTTGTAGAATTCCTAGATTTAGAACTATATTATTGCCTCTCTTGCAAAATCCTTACAAATATGGTGCTTATCATGGGAAGTCTCAAGTGCAAAAAAATAGGTGCTAATAACTTGGCTACAAAATTTTAACATATGTGGAAGAGTCATATGCGATAATGGAATTAAAACAAAGGATCTTCTTTGATATATGATAAAATAAAAATATCTAGAAATTGGATTTTTAAAAACTATTTTGAAGGTACTTCTAAAGAAAATTCAAGAAAAGCTGGTGGAGGTAGTGTTTTAAGAAATAATGAAGGCAAAATTCTCTACACTTACTAAAAATCATATGGAACTTCAACTAGCATCTATGCAAAGGGTACGGCACTTCTTATAGGTATTAAAATTACAATAGATAAAGGATGGAAATATATTCCAATTAAGGGAGATTCACTAATTATAATCAATGCTATTAACAAAATGGATGTGGAAACTAGATAAAAGATAATAGTATTGCTGATGTTCATCACCTATTACTAAAAGCAATCTCTTGGAAGTGTGAGCATATTTATAGAGAGAAATTAGGTAGCAGATAATTTAGCCAATTGTGGTATTGATCTTTATCTTAGTGAAATTCAAATTTTAAAAGAGAATTGGTCAAGTAAGATTTTATAAAAACCTAAGAAATTAAAGTTGACATACAGTGTATGTTCTACGTCATATCTTAATAAAAATGCAACACCAAGAATTATGTAAGTTAGTTCTATATTGAGAGGGGTTTTGAGAAGTTGACCTACATGCGTTAGGGTTTCAAGTTCTTTGTGCCATACTGCCTCTCCACTCTGAAGTGTGTGCGGGATGCCTCTTAGGTTATTTTTTTGCTGCTTTCATCGAATTTACTCCACCGTTTGGTAGATTGAACCTTTTTTTTATGGACAGAGCTCAATCAACAACTTCAACTTCTATTAAAGCTACAAAAGGAAGCGATGGCACCAAAGGTGAACAAGCAACCATGAAAATTCATTCTTGAAGTTTATCACAAGGTAATATTTCTCCTTCGGATGTTGTTATCCCATTGAGTGAGTTTAATACTACTTTTTCTTGGATGGAAAGCCATGCATTGGTAGGGTATTTTATAGGTCTCATACCTGGTGAGACCCTCCTATAAAACTAGATTCAACAAGCTTAGCATGGCATCAAGGTTGATGGTATCCAAAATCTCACAAAAGAATTTTTTTATTTTCATTTTGTTGATCCTGCTCAGGCCAAAGTGATCCTCAGCTATGGA
Organism: Wollemia nobilis; assembly: GCA_028583015.1. NCBI lineage: Eukaryota > Viridiplantae > Streptophyta > Pinopsida > Araucariales > Araucariaceae > Wollemia > Wollemia nobilis. The sequence continues at coordinate 2,220,651 of JAQPPZ010003109.1, read as the reverse complement.
CCTTGGTCTATTCGCAGCTCCTTGTTGATATTTTAGCCCTAGACCAAGGATTTTTTGGTCACTAATGATGTTTCCTTGTGAATTTAGATTTGGTTTGAATTCCTTGGTATTCCTCTATCACTCTGGCCTTACTATTAGAACTTTGTGGCACCTATTGGTGAATTTATATGTTGTGAAATGGATAAATTTTATGCCTCACACCCTCAAAAGTATTTTTGTATCAAAGTCGATATTTTTAAAGACCTCGGGGAGACTATTGATGTCCAAGTTGGTGACTATAGGTTCAAGCAACGTGTTGTCTACATAAACCTACCTAATGTATGTTACCATTTCCAATCAACTGCCCATAAGATAAAATATTGTCCTTTAATGGTGGACAAGATTATAGCTAAGGAGACAACTGTGGCTTCTGTTACTACTAGCTCTATCCTTGCTTCCAAAGGGGGACAAGATGAATGGAAGGTAGTCCAAAAGAAGGGTAAGAATGGGAAAAATGTAAACCCTATTGGAAATATTGAGCATATCAAGTTGTCATTAATGTCAAAGGATTGATGTCAAGAGTGGTCATTGATGTCAAAGGTGAAATGGTTGAGATAATAAAGTACAAGGTGAAAGAAGGAGTTCAATATTTAAATGCTAAATTTAAATATTATGAAGAGGGTAAAAAATGTTTAAAAGAAAGAAATTTTGGAGGCATTGGACAAAGATTTTAAAAATCAAATAATGTGACAAAGGTTTACAAGCAATATATTATAATATTTAAAACCTAAGGTTTTAATATTATAATAAAAATAAATTTGAATCTAAAAGGTGCCAATTCAAATTCAAATGGTGGAAATAAAATAAAGCGTCAACGTCTTCATAAAAATTCAAATTGCATATTTAAGGAGGAAAAATAAATTATTTGCAATGGTGAAAGAGTGATGCAGGATTTGCTCCATTCATTTTTCGTTCATTGAGGGCAAAGAGAAGAAAATATAGTGCACGTAGTTCAAAGCAAGGGCAAAGAATTAAATAGGAGGTAGCGCACAAGTTATCCCAACTAGGCAGTTAGCCTAGATGGCAGACAGACCTTGCACAAGGTGCTGGTAAATGAGAGGTTGTGGGTTCAAGGTACGCCATGTTTGTTTTGCTTGAATTTTTGTTGAAGAAAGAAATATTTGCAAAAGAAGACGTCAAGTAGGAGTTTGTGCATTGAATTTTTGTGTTGGTAGCTAGACCACGCTGTAGCCTAGCTTGTGCTAGGGTGCTAGTGAGCAAGAGGTGACAGGTTTGAGTCACAACGGATGCGTTGGTAAGGGCAAATTTTTTATTAAAATGTTTTATAAGGTATAAGATATGAGCAACGCTTGTTTGCATTAGGGAGACATAAGGTTTATTTGGATTGGTTGAATTTTTGCATGATTTATTGAAATCAAAGGTACTGTGTGAGTAATTATATTTCAGATTTCGTATGTGTGGCTTGATAAGGTTGAAAATAACTTTTGAAAATAAGGATATATAAGGTGTATAAAGTTGAATTATTATTGTAATTTGCACATTGGGTTATTGAGTGATATAAGGTACATTGTGGTGTATTGAAAATTATTTGTTTGTGAAAGTAGGAGTTATAAGGTGTTATTGTGGTTTAATTATTGTTTGTATTTTTGCATGGTGAAAGAAAATTTGAAGGGTTTGGTTCTTTGTTAAAAAGATTTATTTTTGGGAAATCAAAAGGAGCTATAAAAGCATTATCTTCAAGATTTTTGAGCACATATTTTGAGAAAGGATTTAGAGATCTACTAATCATTTTTGAAGTGGCACATTATTTTTGAGATAGGATTTGAGGGCACATCTTCATCAAGGCAGCTTTAGAGGTATGGTGTTTTTGATTCCTTTCTAAAGGGTGATGTTTGTTTGAAGGAAATATTTGTGATATCATATGGTGGAGATATAAGGATTGATTTGATGTGCATGAGTATTGATTGAAATTGGAAATATATGAGCTAGGGTTTGAGAATAAATTGTGCATGAGTATTTATTGAAATTGGAAATATATGAGCTAGGGTTTGAGAACAAGTTGTGCATGAGTATTGATTGAAATTGGAAATATATGAGCTAGGGTTTGAGAACAAGTTGTGCATGAGTATTGATTGAAATTGGAAATATATGAGCTAGGGTTTGAGAACAAGTTGTGCATGAGTATTGATTGAAATTAGAAATATATGAGCTAGGGTTTGAGAACAAGTTGTGCATGAGTATTGAATGAAATTTGAGACATATGTGTTAGGGTTTGAAAGAAAAATTGTGCTTTGGTTTGAGTGACATTAGAAGTGAATGTGCAAGTGTTAGAAATCAAATTTATAAAGTAAGTGTGTGCATTGGTTCTAGATTTGGGAAATGCACAAGAAGGTCAACTACTAAGTGTGTTAGGGTAACTAGGTTATTTCATTATTTTATAATTATATTATTGGTTGTTAGAATTTAATAGCAAATAGATTAGCATATATATTTTTTGGATTTTCTTGTTAGCCTATTTTTGGATTCTATTCTATTTCTCAGATCCATTCACTACGGGCTAATTCTAGGCTACCTTTGTATTAAATATTGTTTATGGAATAATAATTTTTTATTTTTTACCTCACATGGTATCAAAGATAACGAAGTCTTGGCTCATATTTTGTAGCTTTGACTCTTTCCGCTTTGAATAACCTAGGCACAATTTCAACTGGACGAGGGTAGCTCAACACTGGTTCTACTGTGACCCGGGCATGAATCTTGAGGCACCAGATCTGATGTTGGATGTTGACCAGGCTAAGGATGCTAACTAGACATGCATGCCGAGACATGGATGCTAACCTAGTATGCAAGCTGAGGCAACAGGGATGCTAACCTAACACGCAGGCTGAGGCTAAGGACACTGATTGGCTGACATGAGGATCGAGGCACTAGACATATGCGATGATTGAGGTACTAGACTCTAACTAGAATTATGCCTAAACTAAGGTGCAAAATAAAACTACCACATACACTGGACCTGACAGGACCTAGATAGACCTGTGACACGAATGTCACTCCTAAGGGGTGACATATAGTGTTGCCATGGGTTGCCCTCATGTAAGGCGAGCTGGGGATGACCACCCACTAGTGGTCAATAAGGTAATGGAGGTTTCTCCCTTATAAAGCACTGAATATGCTTCCCATGAGTCATGTGGGACTAAACTATTGAATTAAATATATATATATATATATATATATATATATATATATATATATATATATATATATATATATATATATATATATATATATATATATTTATTTATTTCTCCCTCTGACGGACGATGATCAAAAAAAAGCGAAAGGGTAAGCCGACACGGAGGTGACGACAGATGATCTAAAAAACTTCCAAATTTTTTTGGATAGTTTTCAATGTCCTCTTGGTAATGCAGGTGTTATTGTTCTTGGAAACCTCCATACACAACAAGGTCAAAAAAGTTTTGTTGGCAATTTTGGGTACTTTGAGTACTTTGCATTTGCTCAAGTGAATAAGTTGTCATTGATGTCAAAGAGCTTTTGAAAGAATTTGATTTGATGTAAAATAATGTGTTTTTGATGAAGGTTCGGCTTGACAGGTTCGAAATCAGTAAGTTGGAAAAATGTCGCGATATCGCGACATGTTGCATTTTTGCGACTCAGGCAAGAGAGAGAAAGCTTTTTGAAAAAGTGTTGCGATATCACGACATGTCACATTTTCACGACTTAGGTAGGAGAGAGAAAGATTTTTGAAAAAGTGTCACGATTTCGCGACATGTTGAAAGAGAAAGAAGAAGCTAGCAAAACTGTCGCGATTTCATGACATGTTGGCAGAGAAAGAAAGCAAGGTGGAAAGTGTCACGATTTCACATGTCGGGTTTTCACGACCTGAAGAAAAGAAAAGTGCTAAGGAGGAAAAGTGTCACGATTTTGCGACATGCTACAGAAGTTGAATTAAGAAGCATCGCGATTTCATGACATGCTGCAAAAGACTAAGTGAGGACTGTCGCGATTTTGTGACATGCTGAAAAGCTCGAAGTGAGAACTGTCACGATTTCATGACATGCAACAAAGAGAAGAGTTTGAAATGAAAAGCGTCGCGATTTTGTGATAGGCTACAAAGAAGTTGTACGGATGCAGAAAGTGTCACGATTTCACGATAGGTTGAAAAGAAAGCTTGCGAATGCAAAAAGTGTCATGATTTTGTGACAGGTTGAGATGGCAGCATCGAGTTGGAGAAAGTGTTACGATTTCGTGACAGAAATAGTAAGCAAGTCTTCAACAGAAGAAGCATCGTGATTTCGTGACGAATTGAAGAAGGAAGAGCTCGAAGGCGAAAGCGTCATGATTTCGTGACATGTTCTAGTTTCGCTAGTGTATGCAAAGAAGAGTGTATGAAAGTGAAAGGTGTCACGATTTTGTGACATGTTCTAGTTTCGCGGGCGTAAGGCAAAGAAAAGCTTAAGGCAGCGAAAGTGTCACGATTTCGCAACATGTTCTATTTTCGCTAGTGCAAGCCTAGAAGAAGGCCATAAAGATAGAAGGGTCACGATTTTACGACATAAGTGAAGATGACGTCAGCAGAAGCAGATGTGTCGTAATTTCACAAAAAAAGCAGAGAAGGCAATGAAGACTAAAGTGTCACGATTTCGCAATAGGAGTGAAGATGACATCAGCAAAAGTTAGAAGTGTCACGATTTTGCGACAAGGACGTTGTCAAGGCAGACAAAAGCAAAAGTTTCGTGATATCATGACAATAGCCAAATGAAAGTGTATGGCTACAAAAATGTCGTGATATCGTGACATGTTGTAGTTTCACGATAGAAGCTACAGGTGAGTTCTAGAGGCGGTTGAAGGATAGAGTTAACTTTGAGCCGAAAAAGTTAAATCTAGGCCAACGTAAATTAGGGCATGCAACCAACGGAGTTAGGGTTTGCATTTGCATAACAGTCGACTAAGACCAAGGTTTTAGATCTTGATTGTTAGTATAAAAAGAGGGTTGTTTGAAGATATTTTTTATCGATCAAAGTGTGCGTTTGAAGTGTGACTTTTACAGAAGTAGAGTGCGGGGAGAAGTTCGATCATCGAGGAGTAGAGTGTGCAAATACTGTGTTACTGTGGTTGCGCAGAGGTGCATAAGTTGATGTTCGATCGAGTGCTGCAGTGTTTGCACGTTCAGTGCAAAAGTTGGTTTTGACCAAGTATGACTGTAACAGAACAAAAAAAAGGAAGAGGACAGACTTGTGCCAGACTGAAGGACTGTTTTTGGTGCAGACTAGAGAAAGAGAAAGAGGACAGACTTGTGCCAGACCGAAGGACTGTGTTTGATGCATTTTTGAGGACCAGTTTTGCGGTGATAGAGTTGAGGACAGAGATCTCCAGCCAGAGCAGGGAAGACATGTGTCTTCAGTGGATAGAGTTCCACTTGCTAAGGGCAGAGGAGGTAGAGGTATTCTAGAGGATCACTAGTTAGAGCAGAGCTAGGGGAAGGTATATCCTTTGGGTTGGTGCCTATAAACATTGTAATCGGGAAAGGTTTTCCAGATTTTGAGTTGATAAAATTTAGTGAAAATTTTATCCGTGGAGTAGCCCGCTTTGGGTGAACCACGTAAATTGCTGTGTCTCTTTTGTGGATGGTGTTTTGTGCATTACTTTGATTACTGCTTTTAATACTGCTATCTATTCACTGCATAATTCTGATTTGAAAGCTGTATTGAAGTAAAAGTGAAAAGTGGTCTTATACTGTTCACCCCCCCTCTTAGTATAAGCTTGTGTTCTTCAAGTTTAGCGCATGTACAACTGGTTAAAACATGAGCAGATGTGAATCAATGGCAGTGCAAGATGGAGAAATCTATAATGGCCTATGAAGTATGGCTGTGACGAAGCATTGAGAGGAGCACTGAATATTCTAAGGTCAAAACTCCCTAGCACTAGACGCTCTGAAAAATCTCCTCAATTATAGATGATTAATTTTAGAAAAGCGCATTGAAGATTTTAGCACAAATATTTCATGGATAAATGGATCATGGATATCATCATAGGGAGATATATGAAAATTCAAACATTTAAGATTTGAAGCGGAGGCTTGAAGGCATGTTACAAAAATTTTTTCGTCTAGCATAAATTGGATCTCCAATTTGATGTAGACAGTCATTTTGTAGATGGGTTGAGCTTTTGTGGCATCGATGACCATAGACCTCACTCCTACCGAATATCCCTTTCATCGTCCATAACTTGGTAGCATCGCCCGGAGCAATCATCGCCACTCAGAGGTCATAGAGAAATCACAACTCATCCAGACGAAGGTGGTAAGCATAAAGAGAACGTTGTGCTCTTCACTACCATCGAAAGTGGTAGCAGGGGTGGTCGGTGACCATCAGCTAAGGAACTTCCGAATGCTAGGTTGTGGGTTCAAAATCCATCGACCTTACCAAAGGTATAATTTTTTTTTTTTTTTAATTTTTTTGTTTGCAAGTTGTTTTTTTTTTAATATTTCAAAATTTTGATTTTCATAATTTTTTATATATATGTTTTCTTGATTATTTTTTTAAAAATTAATTAAGACAACTTATATTTAATTTAAAATCAAGTTTTGATTCATTAAAAATTTATATTTCAAATTTCAAACTTAAAAATTCAAATACCTTTGAAGCTCCATAAATTTTCATCCTACATTTTGCAAAATCAAGGGGGGATTTTTTTCATTTCCATTTATTGCAAAATTATCAAATCAGGATGAAAGGGGGGAATAGAGAGTGAATTTTCTACTTTGAAAAATATTTTGGCATTGTAATTAGGTGCACTTTCGGTGGAAACCGACACCTAAAATTTCTTTTTTGGTGGGCACTTTATGTTGTATGTTGCATTTACATTTCCATTTCTATTTTTGCACTACAACATTAAGTAAAATCAAGCACAATTAAGTCCCCAAAAATTGAACCCATCCGTACAAATTTATTTACACTATAGTGTTCGGTAGACACGGTACCTCTAGCCCACACTTACAAGTAATGCTGTCATGCTTTGGGCTATTGTATCTATCACCTAACATAGCTGCAAAAATGATATCTGAGCTTGTTATCTATCAATTTTTGGGGAGATATAAGTTTACCATTTTGTTATTTTTCACTCCATTCACTACCATAATATTTATTATTGTTAGACGTGAATCCTGACAAAGTGCTTTCCAAAGTTTTTAGGGTAAGTTACGCCCCATGCATGAGGAAAGTCCTTCTATGGTAGGTGTCATAAACAAAATGATTCCCTTTCAGAACCACCTATGTACCACTAATCGTTCTTATCTCATGTACCTATAGTCTCCCTCACATAAGGACGAGTATCTCGAGATATTCGGTATAAAGTCCTAGAAAAGGTATAAAGAAAGGGGGACCATTTGGTGTTATAAGGAACCCTCATTATGGCCACTATCCACAAGTACCTTATAAATTCTCAGTTACTAAAAGATTACAATTACACACCATAAAAGACATAAATGAAGGCTATTATCCAAATGGAATATTTATGGGATGTTTGTGGAACAACAACAAGACCTTCTCCCCCTATTGTCTTAGCAGTACCAACTGCAAATCAGATTGTATTTGACAAGAAATACAATAAGGTAAGAGTGCCCATCTTGCTTGCTATTTTAGATGAATTTCAACCTCACATAGCTATCACAGTACATGGTAATGAGGCATGGGATGCCCTTACAACCATCTATGAGGGTAAGAATGAGTCCACCATTCTTCACCTTCAATCTCAACTTCACAGTTTGAGTTTGAAGTATGCAGAGACAATTGAACTATTTCTTTGAAGAGTAGCTAAGTTGAAGTTAAAGTTGAATTCTCTAGGAAAGACTATAGACGATAAGCTCATTACTTCAGTAGTTATGAGAGGTTTACCCAATTCATAAAAAATATTGATAACTTCTCTTCAAGTGTCACAAACAATTTACCTTTGTTAAGTTGGTCAATATGCTTCAGGAAGAGGAGGCTTGCCAACTTCAAAGAGATGAAGCTTCTAATACCACCCTCTATTCCAACAAGAAGGGTTCTAAGAAGAAAGGTAATTTTCAAAAGGGAGGAAATTCTTCCAAGGATTCCAAGGGAAAATAACCTCAACAACCAAAGAGATATTACAATATTTGTGATAAGGATACCCATGACACAAATAGGTGTTGGCACAAAAACAAACAACCTAAGAACAAGGGTCATAACAAACCACAAAACAAAAACAAGCAACCCAAGGTGAATGTTGCTGTTGAAGAATCTAAATCTGATTCTGAGTGGGTACACAAGGTGCTCATGACTAACACAACCTCCAAATCAAAGGATCATGTGTGGTATGTTGATTCTAGTGCCAGTAAGCACATGATTGGTGACAAGTCATGGTTTGAGATATATGAAGCCAAGGAAGGTAAACCCATTACTATCGCTATTGATAAAACCTACAAGATTCAAGGTGAGGGTACAATTTCAATCAATATTTTCAATGGCAAATGTCAGATTGATAAAATCCTCTATTTTCTAGGAATGACGAACAACTTGTTGTTAGTCACTCAAATTATTGATAAGGATATGGTTATTGATTTTTATTTTGAGGATGACAAGAAGTGTTGATTTATCACCAAGAGGGGTAAACACATCGCAATAGCTTCATATAAGCATGGATTGTTTTCCTTAGATGCTATATACACCCCTCATGTTGCCATGATAGTCTCTACAAAGGAGGCAACTTCATTTTGGCACAAGAGATACGGGCATCTAAGTTTTGGATATTTACTTGAGCTAAGTAAATATGAGATGGTAAAGGGCCTTCCATCCCTTTCCTCTGCATTGATAGTGTGCTCTGATTGCTTAGCAAGGAAGCAACATATAGTACCCTTTGAAAATAACTCTTCATAAGCCAAGAAGCCTATGGAGTTAATTCACACCGATATATACAATCCTTTCACACCAAACGGTTGTGGGGGGAAGAGGTACTTTTAGTTGTTTGTAGATGAATACTCACAAATATGTGGGTTTCTTTCTTTATATAAAATCAAAATCTTTCAGTTACTTCCAACCATTCAAGAAATCTATTGAGGAGTCAGGGACTTCTATAAAAACCCTCTATTCATATCGAGGGGGGAGTTCACCTCTAAAGAATTACGTATATTTGACTACACACGGGATCAAGAGATAGCTCACTATTGCTTATACTCCCCCAAAAAATGGATTTATTGAATGAAGGAACCATTCCATCATGGAAATGGTTCATTGTATGCTCACAAGAGCCCATCTAGAGCAACAATTTTGGGTAGAAGTTGTCACCATAGTAGTGTCCCTATTGAATAGGGCACCCATAAAGGCCCTAAAGGGAATAAATCCACACATTTTTTGATGTAAGGCTTTTATACACTTACCAAAAGAGAAAAGGAAGAAGCTAGATGAGAAGACCTTGAAATATGTTCTTCTTGGTTATGATGAGAATTATAAGGGTTATCGATTGATTGATACTTTGACCAAGAATATTCATATCAGTAGAGATGTTTTTGATGAAGCTTTCACATCACAGAACACATGGGATGTATACCTAGATTTTACAGAATATAAAATAGAGAAGTATCCTTCTTCGCCATAGTCGGGAGGACCTTCTTCTTCTTCTTCTTCTTCACCATAGAAGAAGATTCCTAAGTGGTATAAAAGTACTATCAGAGACTCAAAGTTATCCAAACCACTAGATTTGAATTTGAATAGACCTCATACTCATAGTATGAATTGACAGGATAGAGCAGCAGCAGAGACTACTGAGGTTGATGATATTTGTCAATATTTCAAGGAGCTTTTAGTAGATCCAGAGAGAGAAACAAAGGATATGGAAGTGGATAATGGTAGGGTTTTTATGAATTCAATTGATGAGCATGAACTCACCATAGTACAAGATGCCATTAGTGAGCCCAAATGGAATGCTGCTATGGATGTAAAGCACATGTCTCTAAATAAAAACAAGACTTGGAGGCTTGTTTATTTACCACATGGAAAGAATCCCATTGGATGCAAAAGGATGTACAAAGTAAAATACAAGGCATATGTTACAATTGATAAATATAAGGCCCATATTGTTGCAAAGGGCTATGCACAAAAGGAAGGCATCGATTATGAGGAAAATTTTACACCTACTGCTCGGATGACAACCATTCGAGTTATTTGTGCTATGTAATCATAGTTCAGGTGGAAAGTTCATCAAATGGATGTTAAGAGTGCCTTCTTGAATGGTGATCTCCAAGAGGAAGTCTATATGTCACAACCTGAAGGATTTTAAGTGGAAGGCCAAGAGTAGAAAGTGTGCAAATTGGTCAAGTCCTTGTATGATTTGATGGATGATCACTTACAACAACATAGATTTAAGAGAAGTCCATCAGATGCAAATCTCTATTTCAAGAAATAAGGTTATGAAATAGTGTTACTTGTACTTTATGTGGACGATATGTTTATCACAGTCAACTCAAAAACACTGATAACTACAATCAAAAGTGACTTGTGCAAATATTTTGAGATGACAGATCTTAGAATTCTCCACTATTATCTTGGCCTAGAAGTGAACCAAAAGAAGCACCACATCAAGGTGTCACAAAAAAAGTATGCCAAAACATTGTTAGAAAAGTATCGCATGACTGATTGCAAGCTAATGGCAACTCTGATGGAATCAGGTCTTTAGTTATCATGATATGATGATTCACCTCAGGTAGATGGTACTCTCTATCACCAGTTGATCGAGAGTCTCAAATATCTATCAAACACTAGGTTCGATATCATGTTTGTTGTCAACTATATTTTTAGGTTCATGCAGGAGCCTAAGAATACTCATTGAAAAGTAGCAAAACGTGTTCTTCACTATGTCCATGGTACTATTGAGTATGGCCTAGAGTACAAGAAGAATGATAAATTATTCTTGCAAGTATACACAGACTCCAACTATGCCATATCATATGATGATCGAAAGTCAACTTTAGAATATATTTTTCATCTTGGATCCGATCCTGTCTCTTGGTACAACAAGAAGCAACATGTGGTTGTTATTTTATCTACAAAGGTAGAGTATCATGCCATACGTGAAGCAATGTATGAGGTGATATGGGTGCATTACATCTTGAAAAGTATGGGTCATCCATACAAATTTCCAATTCACTTGTTCTGCAACAACCAAGGTGTTTTAAACCTCGTTAAGAATCCAGTGCATCGTGACGTACCAAACACATTGACACATAATATTACTTCATTTGAGATGAATTTACAAGGCACATAATTTAGCTTCAATACATTCCCACCAATGCTCAAGTTATGGACATATTCACTAAGGTACTTGCATGTGTCAAATTTGAGTTGTTTTGCAACTCCCTTTGTATTACAAAATAATGTAATAAGGGGGGATGTTAGGGTAACTAGGTATTTTCATTATTTCCCAACTATATTATTGGTTTTTAGAAATTAATAGTAGATAGATTAGCATCTATTTGTTTAGGATTTTCTTGTTAGCCTATATTCGAATTCTATTTTGTTTCTCAGGTCCATTCACTATGGGCTAATTCTGGGATACCTTTGTATTAAATATTGCCCATGGAATAATACTTTTTTATTGTTTTACCTCATAAAGTGCTATACTAGAAATATCTTGTGAATGCAAATGAATGTGAGAAAAACATATTGATTGGGTTTAAAGCATATCATTCTCTATATGTTTATGAAGAAAAATAATTCTAGATAGAATATGTCTGAATTGCCTGAAAGAGATATAACCATTATTTTAAGAAACATTTGTGTGCAAGTTTTGGGAAACTTTTGAGTAGATGTGAGTTGTATTGTGAGTAGTTGTGAGCTATTTTGAGATGGCTGTTTGAGAAGGCTTGTGAGCATATTAGAATAGGTTTTGTGAATTGGATTGATCAGGCCTTTTGAGAAGGCTCATGAGCAGAGTAGAGCAGGTTTTGGAGTAGATTTGAACAAGCCTTATGAGTAGGCTTGGAGTAGATTTGAGCAAGCCTTGTGAGTAGGCTTTGAGAAGATCTGAGTAAATATTAGAGTAGGTTTTGGTGAGTATATTTGAGCAAGTCTTATGTGTAGACTTGGAGAAGATATGAGAAGAGATTAGAGTAGATTTTGGTGAGAAGATTTAAGCAAGTCTTATGTGTAGACTTGGAGCAGATCTAAGCAGAGATTAGAGCAGGTTTTTGTGAGCAGATTTGAGAAAGTATTATGTGTAGACTTGGAGTAGATCTAGGCAAATATTAGAGTAGGTTTTAGTGAGTATATTTGAGCAAGTCTTATGTATAGACTTGGAGCAGATCAGAGCACATATTAGAGCAGTTTTTGGAGTAGATTTGAGTAAGCCTTATGCTTAGGCTTGGAGCATATCTAAGCAGAGTTGAGAGAAATATTTAGAGCAAGCCTTGTATAAGGGGTTGAAGAGAACCAGAGCAATGGGATAGAGGTCTCCCATGGATAAAGGTCCACAAAATAGAGTATTGGGGACATAGGTATCCTATGGATAGAGGTCCACAAACAAGACTAGTGGGGACAAAGGTCTCTTGTGAATAGAGGTCCACAAACCAGAGCAATAGGGATAGAGGTCTCCTATGGATAGAGGTCCATAAACCAAAGTAGCGGGGATAGAGGTCTCCTATGGATAGAGATCCAAAAACTAGAGTAGTGGGGACAAAGGTCTTCTGTGGATGTAGGTCCATGAACTTGAGCATAGGGGATTGGTATCTCCTTTGGGTTTGTGCCCATAAATATTATAATAGGGAATTGATTCCCAAGAGATTGGTTGAGAAAATTTATAAGAAATATTTTCTTCATGGACGTAGCCCATATTGGGTGAACGACGTTAAATCTATGTTTCTCATGTGTGTGATGATTTATGCATTGTTTAATTATTGCAATTGATGATATTGGATAATACTGATTTGGAAAGTTATTGCAATTGATAATATTGGATAATATTTGGAAAGAAAAGTAAATTTTTTATATTATACTGTTCAACCCCCCTCTCAGTATAAGCTTGTGTTCTTCAAACCCTATGGTTGCCCCCAGTAGCTCACCTCAACCCCTTGTGTATTCTATACCAACTAGGCATGGTGTGATGATGGAGCAGCATATCATGCAACCAATAGTACCTAGTACTAGGGCTTCATAGATGGTTGCTAATGTACCACTAACTAGTGCTTCCTTTTCTAAAATTGTTACTTCTGCTCCTACTTAGTCTTTAGATTCTACAACTTTACATGTCAATGGTTAGTCTTCCTCAAACTTCATGGAACCTAAACGGGATTTTGTTAATGGCTGAAGATCCCGTAGCCCACCTCGAGGAGACTCCCTGGTTTACTAGGATAAAATGCATCAAACAAAGTTTTGAAAAGTAGATCAGGAGAATTTTCTCAGTAATATTTATGATTCTCTTTTAAACCTCAGAGACACTAAAGATGTAGTCGGATATATGAGTCTTGATCAAATTTTCCATGATTTTTTATCATGGAATGTCAGAGGGCTAATAGATACAATTTGTAAATACTTGGTTCGAGATGAGATTGCTTTATGCTCCAGGTTTTATGGTAATCTTAACTTTTTGTCTTCAAGATATTAAGATTTTTGACTTTATTTTGCAATGTACTTGCCATTTTCTTTGGCCAGGTTGCTTTTTTATGCCACCAGTCATTCCCTTGGTAAAGGGGGAGCTATCATTCTTTTGGTAGCTAGGTGGAAAGATAGTTTTGTCTCATGGGGTGTGGACCCCTCCAATCACATAGTTTGGATTTTACTTGAGGTTGGTGGGTTGTATTTTGGCATTATTAATGTCTATACCTCCAATGAAGCTCAGGAGTGATGTAGCCTTTGGTGGTGGTGTGTTTTTATTTATCACCTGCTGTTTAGGTTATGTGTAAAGATTTTAATATGAATTAAAAACCTGCAAACAAGATATGACAACTTCCCATGCGGTGGGCTACTGGGAAAAGAGAGGTTTGGTACTTCATGAAAAACAAATTGGGTTTGTCATACCCCAATTCTTGTTTTTCTCCCCAATATTTTCTTGAAAATTTGTGGTATACGTGGTCCAATTTCTAGGTTGGCCATGCAAGAATTTTGAGAAGGCTATATAGAGCCATGTTTTCAGATCATGTACAGTTTTTCTTTCATAGGAGAAATTATTAAGCTCTGTTTGTGGAAACCATTCCTAGTACCACTATTTCTGATCATTCACCCATCATGTTTAATATGCTGATGAAATCATTATCTTAGAGACACTACACATCACAATTATTTTTCAATACTTCCATTCTTCAACACCCTTCCATGGTCTGTCATATTAGTAGAGTCTAGAATCTAGTTCCTAGACCTACTGGAGAGTTGGGTTGGATAGAATGGTGGAATGATGCCATTTTCTGTACAACTATCTTACTCTGTATTTTGGGGAAAAAGGTGGCATAGTCAAAATATATTCCAATGCCATCCTTCATGATCAGCTTGCCAAATCTTCTCTTAGGCTTGAGTTCTATCCATTTAATCCTAAACTTTAGTCTCATGTTGCCTACCTGAGGCATGAACTTAAAATTGGTAAACTTTATGAGGCTCAGGAAGCTCGAATTAAATGCCATATTCATTGGCTTAAAGTTGGTGACAGGTAAGCTACTCAATTCAAGGCCATTCAAGATAATGGAATAATGCTTACCTCTCTTCTTGAGATGTTTGATGATTTTGTCAAGCACTATACTAATGTTTTTGCCGCTCAATATTATTCCCCTGAGTAGGAGAAAGCATTGGAAGCTTGTATGGTAGTTGTACCAGTTAAGGTATTTGAGTCTCAAAGGGTAGGATGTGATAAACTACTCTCCCTTAAATATCTGTAGGATGCATTGTCTCAAATGGAAAATAACAAAGCACCAAGTTTGGATGGCTTTCCCTGTGAGTTCTACAAGGGTCTTTGTGACTTGGTCTTGATTTGCATAAAGTTTATCTGGAGGTTCTTTGAGTAGGCTCTTTGGGAGAAATTATTAATAGGGGCAATATCAAATTCATACCAAAGCAAGGGGACATAGAGTTGATCACTAATTAGAGGCATATTACTTTATTGAATGTTAGTTACAAGATCATTGCCAAAGCTTTGGATCTTCGCCTTAGGCCTCTTCTTCCTTTAATAGTCAGATCAGAGTAAGATGGATTTATTCAACGAAGGTACATATTCAAAAATGTTTTAGCTATCTGGGAGGGCATGGAATGGGCCCAATTTTCAAACCATAACATGAATTTTATTAAGATTTATTTTGAGAAATCTTATGACTGCATTGAATGGATATTCATTCTTGCTATGCTTAAAGCTTTAGGATTTGGGTCAATTTTCATTCAGACTATTGCTATTCTATTCAGAGTTGCTTTAGCTATTCTCAATCTAAACAATTTATAGTCTAAAGCAATGAGTATTTTTAGGCTTATTCGACAAGGGTGTCCTAGTGCTCCATATTTATATGTGCTTTCTACTGAAGCCTTTGACTATCTTTTAGAGGCTCAAGATTTTTCATGTCTTATTAAAGGAATTTCTCTTCCAAATTATCAAGGACAACTTATTAATGGTCACTTTTTTGATGACTCCTTTCTTACTATAAGGGAAGAGGAGCAATCTATTTCTAATGCTTTGTTTTGTCTAAACACCTTTTGCACAACCTCTAGTTCTAGCATACAATGGAGGAAGACCTACTTTAGACAATCTTCCTTGCCTATGCCATATTGGCTTCAAGGGTATAATTGGAATTGGATCCCTTCTAGAGAAGTTTTTAAGTTTCTTGGTATTCTTTTTACCTTTCAAGGCTCCCCTTATTAGCTTTGAAATTATGTGCTTCAAAGAGTTGAAAAGAAACTTGATTTCTGGATTACTAAGAAGCTATCATTAGGAGGTAAATTTTAGATTTGCTCTAAAGTTTTAGATGCCACTCATGTATACTATTCCTCTTGTTGGGTTCCTTCAAAGGCTTGCTATAAGAAGCTTGAGAAAATCCTTTGATATTTTATTTAGAATAATTCTTCTAAAATAAAGGGATTTCATAGAGTTGCTTGGGATATTTGTTGTCTTCCCATATAATCTGGAGGAATAGGTCTGCTAGACTATAGACGACAAGGGATTACTCTGTGTGCTAAGTGGTTGGTTAGAGATCTAAGGGGAGCCAAAGCTTGGAAATTTCTAGTTTGAAATTTTATTTCCTCTGGTCTTCCCTTAAACTATAGAGCACAAAGAGGGTTGGATTTTCCCTCTCTCATTTTTGGTCCAATTTTTTTTAAGATTTCTAGATCCTTTGTTATTAAAAGTATATGGAAAGCCTCACAACAACTCACTCCTTGGATCTTTTGGAAAGGAGATGGCTTTCATAAAGACTTATCTATCAATTTTATGAATATTTGATGGTCCCTCATATTTTTTCATCAAGGTTCTCCCTTAGCTTAGGTGCAATGGATTCATGCTCAACGGTTTTTCAAAAATAATATTATTACAATAGCTGATTTCTTTTCTCGCCAAACCAGGTATTGGATCCCATGGAATGATTTCAAATGCACCTTCAGGTTGAATGGTGCGGATAAAGATACTTATGATGTTGTTATTTCTCTCACCCCTTTTTCTATGTTGCACAAGATTTGTGTACACTCGCAATGTCCTTGGTGGTCATATTGGAGATGGCATGTTGAAACTCCTTTGATTAATTATAAGGATCATTTGGGGTATAAATGGTTATCTCCTCATATTTCTATGGTGCCTAAGCTCAATCAGTATTGAGACTTATTTTCTATAAGGACTAGATGAAATTCTAGATTTCATAATGTTTGGACTACTTATGTTGAGCTTTTTTGCATTGAGCTTGTTGTGTCAAGGCCTTCCCTTGGGGGAATGTTTGAAGGAAATTGAAATTCTTAGTCCTAAATGTCCTTTTTGTGGTGTACCCGAGTCTTGTCCTCACCTATTTTGGAATTGCAAAAGATCTAGGTAAGCTTGGGAATGAGTTCTTTCCTTTTTTTATCCATTTACAATTGCAAGAGTTTCTTGGCACCAAGCTCTTCTTGGGGACTCTTTTACTTTGTCTCTCCCATTTTTTAAAGTGTGGTAAGTTTTCAGGATTAGCCTATTCTTTCATATTTAGAAGGCCTGTAACAAAATTATTTTAAACACACCTTCTGTCTTATTTACTCACTAACAAATTAGAAGCTTTTAATGATATGTGGTTATAGATATGTACTCAAGCCAACAAAGTTGCTATGAATTTGGATCACCTACAAGTTCTTATGGTGCATTGTATCAATGCTCCATGTAAAGTGAACCGGATCCCCCTAGAGTGCTCTTCTCAAGAGCATTTTCGATCCCGCTCTCATCGTTGGTCTTTGTCATATGCAATAAGTGCTTATGTAGATAGGCACTGGTCCTAGTCCTTGCTTGTTAGGAAGTGACCTAATATTAATATTGTTTGTTCGTCCCACCAAGTTAGGGGTGGGATGATGTTCAACCAGTTTCACATGGGCCAGTTGTTGGTTGGAGCGATATGGGTACTGAAGGACTTAATCGTGATGTAGAGGGGTGGATTCCCATCCCATAATCAGTAGTAGTTTATGCAAGACAACACACCAAGGCACATTACTCCATATGATATGCTTTCTTTGATGTAATGATCATTAATGATCATGATCGGTAAACTTGCATTTTATTGGTGGCTTTGTTTCCTAACCCTTGTCACTGAGGGTTAGTTTGATTTTCCAAGGGGTATGTTAACCCACCCACTTTTTTTGGATTGTAAAGGATTTTATTTTAATTTAATATAAATTTGCTTTTTTCATCAAAAAAAAGCTCAACACCAAATTTAATAGATTTTGGTGCTCCTTGTGGAACCTTGGTAGTGAACAACTTACAAAGAATGAAGGTAGAGATAGATTATATTATTTTATTGGCATTCTCCTCCTTGATATGCTTGAGTTCATTTACATTGAGAGGAATTAGGGCCAACAACATTAATTAACATGCTATCCACATGCTGTCCCAAGGAACAATGCAACAATTTGGGCTTTGGCTTTTCTTTGGGAGGTCCAAGGTTTAAACTACAACGTGTGTGTGGGTGTGTTAATTTATTATTGATAAGATTAGCTCTCAATCAGATCATGATTAAGATGAAAATTCTTAGCCCTAAACATTGATCGTAATTTTTTTTCACAATTTCTTGATTTAAAAAAACATTAATTTTCCAGATGAGTGTTCAAAAATAAAACCAAAGGAATAATTGGGGTTTATGCTAGGATAAAAACAATCCTCTTGGAGGATTGTATTAAAAAATTTGTCAGCTAGGATAATATTGCAATGATCCTCTGTAGCAAAAAAGATATCTTAAATATGGGAAAAAGTCAATAAGGTGAGACTAGATAGTAGATGGGAATGTCCTTGTAAAGACTGGGTAAAAATTAACTTCGATGGGGCAATGAAAGGTAACCCTGGTCATGCTGTTGGTGGGGGTCTCATCAAGAATGACAGAGGTAAGGTAGTGGATTTTTATGTTGAGGATCTATAAATTACCACAAATCAACAACCTAAAGCAAGGACGATGCTTATAGGTCTCCGAATTGCGATGAATTTGGATTTTAGGAGAATTGTTCTCAAAGGGGATTCCAAGAATATTATAACTTCTCCATCTATAGGTTTAATCTAGGTTTATTTGTTTTGCTAAGATAGAACTATCTTGTATTTTTCTACTTTTCTCTTATTTTTTTTCTATATATCTTTTGAATTCTTTGTAAAATATCGAGACCCTTCAACCTTTTTTATCAATAAAAAAACATTAATTAACATGCTTACATCAAAATTTCTCCTATCCAGATTCAACCGTGCATAATAATGCCTAAAAGCATGTATGTCATAAATCTTACGCAAATAAAAATATGAATTAAATGAACTATAGGAATTTTTTAAGTAACTTGAAGTTGTATAATTGATCTCACACTCTTTAGAAATATAATAATATAGAGTTTGGTCTATGATTTAAATTAAAGTTATTGAAATAAACGTGGTAGTTTTGAAGTTATTGAAGTTACATTGAATGTTTATTTATTTTTCATTGGGCATCCTTTTTCAACTAAGATACCTAACCAAAAAAATAAAATATGATAAAACCAAAAATATTTTCATCTCCATGACAATGCAATGTCTTCTTAGTTTGTGTAATATACCTTGAATGTAGTTAAAAAATACTTATTGATAGATATAAATGTATATTTTCTAAATGAAATATTGTCTATGAGTAATGTTTATACAAAAGAGAGTGGGTGTTCTATAAAAAAATAGATAGTAAATAAAAATTAAAATATGTTTTTGTTTTTTCATCAAAGTTCTTCCTTAGCTTAAGTGCAATGGATTCATGTTCAACAGTTTTTCAAAAATGGTATTGTTACAATAGTTGATTTCTTTTCTCGCTAGACCATGGATTGAATCCTATGGAATGAGTTTAAATGCACCTTCAAGTTGAATGGTGCAGATAAAGATACTTGTGATGTTGTTACTACTTTCACCCCTTTTTATATGTTGCACAAGATTGGTGTGCACTCGCAGTATCCTCGGTGGTTAGACTGGAGATGACATATTGACACTCCTTTGCTTAATTATAAGGTTCATTTGGGGTATAAATGGTTATCTTCTCATCTTCCTATGGTGCCTAAGCTCAATCAGTATTGAGACTTATTTTCTACAAGGACTAGATGGAATTCTAGATTTTAGAATGTTTGGGCTACTTATATTGAGCCCAAGAAATATTTTTTTGCATGGAGCTTGTTGTGTCAAGGCCTTCCCTTGGGGGAATGTTTGAAGCACCTTGGAATTCTTGATCCTAAATATCATTTTTGTGGTGTACCCGAGTCTTGTACTCACCTCTTTTGGAATTGCAAAAGATCTAGGTAAGCTTGGGAATGGATTATTTCCTTTTTTTCTCCATTTATAGTTGCAAGAGTTTCTTGGCCCCAAGCTCTTCTTGGGGACTCTTTTAATTTGTCTCTCCTATTTTTTGAAGTGTGACAGGTTTTTAGGATTAGCCTACTCTTTCATATTTGGAAGGCCCGTAACAAAATTATTTTTAAACAGTATACACCTTCTATCACATTTAATCATGCTGACAAATTAAAAGCTTTAAATGACATGTGACTATAGATATGTAATCAAGCCAAAAAAGTTATTATGGATTTGGATCACCTGCAAGTTCTTCTGGTGCATTGGATCAATGCTCTATGTACAGTCAAATGGATCCCCCTAGAGTGCTCTTCTCAAGAGCGTTTTTGATCCCGCTCTCGTCGTTGGCCTTCATCATATGCAAGAAGTGCTCCCATAGATAGGCAATGGTCCCAGTACTTGCCAGTAAGGAAGTGACCTAATTTTGATATTGTTTGTTCATCCCACCAAGTTGGGGGGTGGGATGATGTTCAACCAATTTCACCTGGGCCAGTTATTGGTTGGAGTGATGTGAGTACAAAATGCCTTAATCACGATGCAGAGGGGAAGATTCCCAGCCCATAATCAGTAGCAGTTTATGCAAGACAATGCACCAAGGCACATTACTCCATATGATATGCTTTCTTTTATGTAATGATCATTAATGATCATGATCGATAAACTTGTGTTTTGTTGGCAGCTTTATTTCCTAACCCTTGTCACTAAGGGTTAGTTTGATTTTCCATGGGGTGTGTTAATCCATCCATTGTTTTTGTATTGTACATGATTTTATTTTAATTTAATATAAATTTACTTTTTTCATCAAATAAAAAGTGCAACACCAAATTTAATAGATATTGGTGCTCCTTGTGGAGACCTTTGAGCATGAAGGTAGAGATAGATTATATTATTTTGTTGGCATTCTCCTCATTGATATGCTTGAGCTCATTTACATTGAGAGGAATTGGGGCCAACAACATTAATTAACATGCTATCCACATGCTGTGTCCCGGGGAACAATGCAATGGTTTGGGCTTTGGTTTTTCTTTGGGAGGTCCAAGGTTCAAACTACGACGTGTGTGTGGGTGTATTAATTTCTTATTGATAAGCTTAGCTCTCAGCCAGATCATGATTAAGATGAAAATTCTTAGCCCTAAAAATTAATTGTAATTTTTTTGACAAGTTCTTAATTAAAAAAATATTAATTCCCAGATGAGTGTTCAAATTTTTTCACAATTTCTTAATTAAAAAAATATTAATTCCCAGATGAGTGTTCAAAAAATAAAACCAAAGGAATAATTGGGGTTTATGCTAGGATAAAAACAATCCTCTTGGAGGATTATATTAAAAACATTGTCAGCTAGGATAATCTTGCAATGATCCTCTATAGCAAAAAATATATCTTAGAAATGGAAAAAATCAATAAGGTGAGAAGAGATACTAGATGGGAACGTCCTCGTAAATACTGGGTAAAAATTAACTTTGATGGGGCGGCGAAAGACAACCCAGGTCATGCTGTTGGTGGGGGTCTCATTAGGTTTGATAGAGGTAAGGTAGTGGGTGTTTATGCTGAGGATTTAGGAATTACCACAAATAAACAAGTTGAAGCAAGGGCGATGCTTATAGGTCTTTGAATTGCGATGAATTTGGGTTTTAGGAGAATTTTTCTCAAGGGGGATTCCAAGAATATTATAACTTCCCTTCAAAAATAGGAGCTAAATAATTCTAGCATTTTCTAAATAATTATAGATGCAAGGACTATTTTGGGAAACCTAGAAGAAATTCAAATTAAACATATTTATAGAGAGGGAAATAAAGCTATCGATAAAATGATGAATATGGCGGTTATATCTGAGAATTTCAAGGTCTGGTCATACGCCCCATAAAATTGAAAGAGATTATAAGAATTAATAATGAAGCTAATAGATAAATAGGGCAACGCAAAGCATAATACTTATTAGGATCATGCGATGAAGATTTGAGCACACTAAATCACATTGCTGTCAGTGGTTTCTTTATCAGTTATGTAAAACATTGAACACTGTATAAGCCATATAAAATAAAAGGATAGCAAGAGGAACATTATTTCAGCTTCTCCATCAACAAGTTTAACCTAAATTTATTTGTTTTACTAAGATTTTATCAATAAAGAAAAACATTAATTAACATTCTTACATCAAAATTTCCCCTATCCAAATTCAACCGTGCATAATAATGCCTAAAAGCATGTATGTCATAAATCCTACGCAAATAAAAATAAAATATCATTACATTGAATTAAATGAACTATGGGGATTTTTTAAGTAACTTGAAGTTGTATAATTGATCTCACACTCTTTAGAAATATAAAGATATAGGGTTTGGTCTATGATTTAAATTTTTGTTATTGAAATAAACGTGTTAGTTTTGAAGTTATTGAAGTTAAATCGAATGTTTATTTTTTTAATTGGGCATCCCATTTCAACTAAGATACCTAACCAAAAAAAAAAAAACTTGATAAAACCAAAAAAAATTTCATCTCTTTGGCAATGTCTTCATAGTTTGTGTAATATATCTTAAATGTAGTTAAAAAATACTTATTGATAGAAAGAAATGTATAGTTTCTAAATGCAATATTGTCTGTGTAATTTTTATACAAAAGAGGGTGGGTGTTCTATAAAAAATAGATAGTAAATAAAAATTAAAATATGTTTTTGTTTTTTTATCAAGGTTTTCCTTTAGTTTAGGTACAATGGATTCATGTTCAACGGTTTTTCAAAAATGGTATTGTTATAATAGCTGACTTCTTTTCTCATCAGATCAGGGATTAGTTCCCATGGAATGAGTTCAAACACACCTTCAGGTTGAATGGTGTAGATAAATATATTTATGATGTTATTGCTTTTACCTATTTTTCTATATTGCATAAGATTGGTGTGCACTCACAGCATCCTTGGTGGTCAAATTGGAGATGGCATGTTGACACTCCTTTGCTTAATTATAAGGCTCATTTGGGGTATAAATGGTTATCTCCTCATATTCCTATGGTGACTAAGCTCAATCAATATTGAGACTTATTTTCTACAAGGACTAGATGGAATCATAGATTTTAGAATATTTGTGCTACTTATGTTGAGCCCAAGAAATATTGTTTTACATGGAGCTTGTTGTTTCAAGGCCTTCCTTGGGGGAACGTTTGAAGGACCTTGGAATTCCTGGTCCTAAATGTCATTTTTATGGTGTACCCAAGTCTTGTACTCACCTATTTTGGAATTGCAAAAGATCTAGGTAAGCTTGGGAATGGGTTCTTTCCTTTTTTCCCTATTTACAGTTGCAAGAGTTTCTTTGCCCCAAGCTCTTCTTGGGGAATCTTTTACTTTGTCTCTCTCATTTTTTGAAGTGTGGTAGGTTTTCAATATTAACCTACTCTTTCATATTTAGAAGGCCCATAACAGAATTATTTTTAAATATTATATACCTTCTATCACATTTACTCATGCTGATAAATTAGATGCTTTTAATTATATGTGGCTACACATATGTACTCAAGCCAAAAAAGTTGCTATGGAGTTGGATCACCTATAAGTTATTCTGGTACATTGGATTAATGATTCATGTACAGTCAATCGAATCCCCCTAGAGCACTCTTCTCAAGATCATTTTCTGTCTCTCGCCATTGACCTTTGTCATATGCAAGAAGTGCCCCAATAGATAGACATTGGTTCCAGTCCTTGCCAGTCAGGAAGTGACCTAATATTGATATTGTTTGTTCATCCCTCCAATTTGGGGGGTGGGATGATGTTCAACCAATTTTACCTGAGCTAGTTGTTGGTTGGAGCGAAGTGGGTACTGAAGGCCTTAATCATGATGCAGAGGGGTGGATTCCCATCCTATAATCAGTACCAATTTATGCAAGACAATACACCAAGGCAAATTACTCCATATGATATGATTTCTTTGATGTAATGATCATGATCGATAAACTTGTATTTTGTTGGCAACTTTGTTTATTAACCCTTGTCACTAAGGGTTAGTTTGATTTCCCATGGGGTGTGTTAAACCTATTTTCTTGTTGTTGATGACTAGGTAAGGTATTTTGTAAGATCCCTATGTTTTGATCAGTTTTTTGAGTTTATGATTGAGAATTTTGATTTCGATCTTGTTGCCTAGTGATGGCTCCAATAGTACCCATAATATTATTGTTTTGTAAGTGACCAAAGTGGGGTCTATCATTTACTTGTTTATTTGAAAGTGTTTGTTTTTTTTGAAAAATAATTTGAAAAAACTTGTATTAAAACAAATATCATTTACAAGTTGGGATGAGACTTTTCCTAGCCTTAACCAAAGAGAACACATGTTTACAATAGTAAAAGAAGATTTGCATTAGAGCCAAATCTCTTAAACCATATTTCTACAATGACTGTTCACCTGTTTACAACTATAAAAGAAGATCTACATTGAAGCACAAATCTCCTAAACAATATTTCTGGAATGGTTATCCAAATTAGCTAAGCACTGGATTTGCTAATCAACCTCCCTAAGCATATCATCCTCAATAGCCATGTCACTGTGCAACTGAACTCCTACCTCCTTCTCAGTACCAATATTATCCAGGAAGTCTACCACTTTATTTAGATCTCTACTCACATAAACTAGAATCATATCATCTAATTCCCTCCATAATTCCTTAATTTGAGTGACAAGAATCCTCAACCTCCATGTTTTCATAGCAAAGTTCCTCATGCAATCTAGAGCTCCAACCATTATTTGAGAATATGATTCTAGGATTATCCTCCTTTGACCTTGTTTTACTGCCTAAATAGAAGAAAATTTGATAGCTAAGATTTATGCTTCATTGTTTGTGGCTCTTGTCAAGCCTTGCAGTTCCTAATAGAGCACTGTTCCAACATGATTCCGACAAACCACTCCAATTCTAGCTCTACCCGGATTGCCTTTTGCAGCTCCATTAGTATTAATTTTAATCCAACCTTCTGGGGGTGGTTTTCAATTAGCTCTATCCTATCCCTCTTGCACTTCAACTTCCTTCTCCATTGCCCCAATAACAACCTGAGTTTCCTCTTTAGCATAGACTGCCACAGTTTCTGTGACTTTGCTCTAAATGACCTACCAAACTCCATCTAAAGAAGAAAAAGTTTCTCTAAAAATTTTGGCATTTCTCTCCAACCACACTTGCCACCAAATGAAGTTTAATCCAAGCTCCCAACCAATACAAAGAGCTTTAGATTTAAATCTACCCCTCTTCCATCTTTCCCAAATATTAATTTGATTCAAATCACCATTAACTTGAATTTTATAATATAAAAACCATCTCTCCCAAATATGGCGCATGAATGGGCACTCAAACATCAAGTGATCAGTTGTTTCTTCACTCTTGTAGCATAAAACACATTGAGATGGACCAATGATTCCCCTACATCTAAGATTATAAAAAGTAAGAATTTCATTATGCATGAACTGCCAAGAAAAAAAGTTTACTTTCGGCCAACCCTTGGACTGCCAAATATTTCTCCAATCCTCAACCTGATATGTATGAGGAGGAGGCTCCGAAATGATCTTATCATATCCGTAATTCACTGTGTAGACACCAAGGCTCCCATAGCCCCAAGATAATTCATCCTCCTCATCTCTACCTGTGAGAAATATTTATGCCAAGATTTTAGTCATGATGGGTGTCAAATCCGGAGGGATTGAAATTGGCCACTCATCCAACTTCTTAAACTGCTTAAAATTATAGTCCCCCAACTAAATAGTGTTGAAATAACTTTCAATTTGGACCCACCCCTAGTTTCTATGGCTATTTTTATTGGTTTCAGTTCAAGAAATTCAACAATGATAGGTGGGTATTGATCCCATGAATCTATCCAAAATCGTGCCTTCTCCCCTCTCTCCACTTTCCAAAATAATCCATCTTTTACTACCTGAATCATAACTTGAGAGCCTGCCACAATAAGGATCCATTACCATCCAAAGAGAAATGACCCACCTCATTTTGTTTTACCTATCCTAAATATTTACTAGTTAATATTCTACTGAATAAAGAAGTTGGTTGGGAAATCCACCTCCAATAAAGATTTCCAGCCAAAGCTTTATTATTTAACTTTGATCTTCTCAATCCCAAAACTCCTTTTACCTTGGGTTGGCTTACTTTATTCCAACCTACTAAGGCCCATTTCCTCTCTCATTTTACTCCTTCCCATAAAAATTTTCTAGCTATCTTGTCCAACTCTTTCCATATGGTATGTGGGGCAGCAAGGATAGAAAATTTATAAATTGGCATGGCCTGTTGAGCAAGGTACAGTGACAGTATTGTCATTGTTGTCAACACAGTTAGATAGATTGATTGATGCAGTGGACAGGTGTTCAGAGGTTATTCAGAGTATGTACAGTGATGTTAAATGCTTATGAGGATGTTTTTGATGTTTGGGTGAAGTTGTTACAGGTTGTCCAAGAAGACCGAAGTGGCCCATATGCTAAAGATCAAAGAAAGAGAAGCGAAAAAGCAAAGAGAAAAAAGTGTCGCGATATCACATGTTGCATTTTCGCGGCCAAAAGAGAAGCGAAAAAGCAAAGAGAAAAAAGTGTCGCGATATCGTGACATGTTGCATTTTCACGGCCAAAAGAGAAGCGAAAAAGCAAAGAGAAAAAAGTGTCACGATATCACGACATGTTGCATTTTCACGGCCAAAAGAGAAGCGAAAAAGCAAAGAGAAAAAAGTGTCGCGATATCGCGACATGTTGCATTTTTGCGGCCAAAAGAGAAGCAAAAAATCAAGGAGAAAAAAAGTGTCGCGATATCGCAACATGTTGCATTTTTGTGGTACAAAGCGAAGAGAAAGAGCAAGGAGAAAAAAGTGTCATGATATCGCAACATGTTGCATTTTCGCGGTCCAAAGCAAAGAGAAAGAGCAAGGAGAAAAAGTGTCGCGATATCGCGACATGTTGCATTTTTGCGGTCCAAAGCGAAGAGAAAGAGCAAGGAGAAAAAAGTGTCACGATATCGCGACATGTCGCATTTTCGTGACTCAAAAAGGGCAGGCAGGCAGAGAAAAAAAAGTGTCGCGATATCGCGACATGTTGCATTTTCATGACTAAAAAAGGATAGGCAGGAAGAGAAACAAAAGTGTCACGATATCACGACATGTCACATTTTTGTGACTCAAAAACGAATAGTCATGACCGAGAAAATGAACAGTCATGAAGGAGAAAACGAACAGTCATCAAAGGAGAAAACAAATGCATGCACAAGGGAAAAGAAAATGAATAGTCATGAAGGAGAAAATGAACAGTCATCGAAGGAGAAAACAAATGCATGCACAAGGGAAAAGAAAACGAACAGTCATGAAGGAGAAAATGAACAGTCATCGAAGGAGAAAACAAATGCATGCACAAGGGAAAAGAAAACGAACAGTCATGAAGGAGAAAACAAATAGTCATCGAAGGAGAAAACAAATGCATGCACAAGGGAAAAGAAAATGAATAGTCATGAAGGAGAAAACGAACAATCATCGAAGGAGAAAACAAATGCATGCACAAGGGAAAAGAAAATGAACAGTCATGAAGGAGAAAACGAACAGTCATCGAAGGAGAAAACAAATGCATGCACAAGGGAAAAGAAAATGAACAATCATGAAGGAGAAAATGAACAGTCATCGAAGGAGAAAACAAATGCATGCACAAGGGAAAAGAAAACGAATAGTCATGAAGGAGAAAATGAATAGTCATCGAAGGAGAAAACAAATGCATGCACAAGGGAAAAGAAAACGAACAGTCATGAAGGAGAAAACGAACAGTCATGGTAGGAGAATATGGTGTCAATTCTTTGCATGTGATGTGTTTGATGAAATGCCTTCTTAATATATACAAAAGGAGTTACATAAAGGAGTTACAATTGACAAGTGGCAGATGAGAATATGAAAGAAGGTGTTACAATTGACAAGTGGCGTATGAGAATATGAAAGGAGTTACAATTGGAGTTACAAAGAGAAAGGATAGTTATAAAAGGAGTGTTGCTTGGAGAATTTTAATGGGTGGATTTTAGTGCGGGCGATAAGCGTGTGTGTTTTGTGAATTGTGGTAGACATTGGGTAAGCAATAGACCAATTAGGGTCTTGTAAAAGTGAAGGTATTTTTATGTCAATATTCTAGTTTCAAAATGGAAGTCCAAGTTGGTGCTTGGCACATTAGGGGTTGTTGGCAATTTTGGGTACCTTGGGTACATTGCCTTTGCTCAAGTGTTGATGTTGTCATTGATGTCAAAGAGCGGACGGGTTTTTGTGAAAACCAAGGCAGACTAAATTATAGGTTTTTTTTAAATCCATGGTCAGCAGTTTTGAAATGGGTTTTTCTTAAAACCCAAGTTAGCTCTTCGTTTTGTTGAAAAAGGTGCTCCGATGATGAAGATATTTAATTTTAAATATCCAGTTTAAATTTTATTTATTTATTTAAAATTTAAATTAATATTTTAAAATTAAATTAAAAGTCGTTCACCGGCTTGTTTTCAAAGCCGACGTTGCTAGGGTTTTGCAACGGATCAATTAGGGTTTCCTGCTGACAAAGCAAGGTTAAGCAACCAAAAAATTCTAGGGTTTCATGTTGACCTAATTAGGGTTGCAGCCGACGTGTTTGAGAATGTTTTGATGGGATATTCTCTTCTATAAAAAGGCGGGACTATTGCAAGGTTGAAGTGTGGGCGTGATGCGATATATGCGAATGAAGTTCATGTGCAGCAGAGTGTAAGTCGGTGATAGTTCTTTGGAGTTAAAGAAAAGAGATCGCAGCGATGAGATAGTGAGTGAGTGCGTATCGACTGATCGAGAACAAAGAGAGCGATATGCAGACGGCGTGTTTAAAGTCCGAGGCAAAAATACGTAGATGGTAGAAGTGAGATTTCATGGAAGGTGTAGCAGAGTGAGTGGTGCAAAGAGAAGATAAGAACGCGGTATGCAGAAGTCGTGTTTCGAGTGTGAAATGACAGTGTTTTGGCTGTAGAAGTAATATTTCGATGAAGTTGCAGCAGATAACACGGAGAGATATAGAGGAGTGGTTGAAAAAGTGTGAATCATTTTTCACAGCAGTAGTCGAATTCCGACAAGCAGCAGAACGCAAGAAAAACAACAGATCGTGCAAATTGAGGTGACAGTTTAATTTTGCAATTTTTATTACTATCTCCAAGTTGTAGATTGGTAAAAGGGGTTGGTGCCTCTTTCCAGTTGGAGCTGGAAAAATTGGAGTTGGTGCTCCATTCTGTTGTAGGAGATAAAATTTAGAGGTTGGTGCCTCTTACCAGTTGGTGCTTGGTGAATGATTATGTAAAGTTGTAGCTTTACATTTGACTGGATTTGGATGGTAGTCCAAGCAGTCTTTTTGAGGAGTAGCCACATCGGTGAACCTCGTTAAAATGCCGTGTTATGTGTGATGCTCTTAGTACTTTTATTATTTCTATTTTAATCTATTGCAGTTTATTTAAAAGTCTAAATTGCTTTTAAGTTTTTAAAGAACACACTGATTCACCCCCCCTCTCAGTGTCATTATGATTATAACAATTGGTAGCAGAACAAGGTTCCCAATTTTGGCTAAATCGATCGGGGTTGATCTTGGATTAGTACACAATGGCTAAGAAGAATAGATCCTCATCCAAAAAGGCATCCCAGTCAGTTTCAGTTCCTATGGTTGAGAAAATTGAACCAGAAATGGCAGAAGGAATGAACTCTGAAGTTGAAGAAGTTGAGGCTGAAGTTGATTTAGAGGGTGAGCTAGTGTCTGCCCTTACGGAATGGGAATTGGAGAAAAAGAAGAATGAAAAATTGTCAAGGAAACTTAAGGATGCAAACAACATTATTGCCAGTTTAAAAATATAGACTGAAGAATACAAGAAAATGTCTAAAGATCTGGAAATACAGGTATCCATGAAGATAGACCACTGCAAAAAATTGGAAGAAGAAAATGTGAGTCTTCGAATACAGATACAAGAGCTGGATCGAAAAATCAACTGTCATGTAAAACATGAAGAAATCTCGATGAAATTGGACAAAATTCTGAGCGATCAAAGATCCACAGGTATCAAATTTGGTCTCGGCTTTTCTGAAGGAGAATCATCAACTGGACCAAAAGCAAGCAATGTTGAAAGTGAAAAGAACAAAGACAAGAATTAGGCAAAAGAAAGATATAATGCCAGACCTAAAATAGCAGCTGACAATGATGGCTTTACTAAGGTCACACATCAAAAGAATAGAAGATCCAAGGCTCCAGCAACAACCTGGCCAAGACCATCTTTCAGGTTTAATCATTATTTCTATGGTTTTTGTTTCAAGTGTAATGTTTATGGACATAAAATTGTTGACTGCAAATACAACGTAGGTCCAAGAAGTTTCACTAGTAGAAATGCATTTGCTCCTTTAATGAGTTATGCAGTAGAGTGTTTTAAGTGTCACAACTTTGGTCATATTGCCAGAAATTGTCGTAGTATGTCTGTTTCATATCAACCTCATGAAAGTAGATTTCAACCGTATAGAGCAAAACAAAATAGAATTTATACTAAAGGATATGTGCAAAATTCTAAAAAGGGGAAGTCACAGCTAGAACCCAATACCACAGTTAAAACAGAATGGAAACAAAAAGAACAGCTCAGGAAAGAACAGGATTCTTTAATAGTGTAGACAACTTTTAGAGCTCAGAATAAACATGTTCCTTGGATTCTTGATAGTGGTTGCTCAAGTCATATGACAGGTGACAAACAAAAATTTGAAAATCTACAAAAGTATGAGGGTGGTTCTATAAAATTTGGCAACAATGACGGAGCCAAAATAATAGGTAAAGGAACGGTCAAAATTAGTGAAGGAAAGATCAAGTCAGAGGAAGTTTTATATGTGGATGGTTTGAAACATAATCTATTGAGTGTGAGTCAAATCTGTGACAAAGGACATGAAGTAGTTTTCAAGAAGCATGGTTGTGAAGTCAGAAAAATAAACAGCATGAAATTAATAGCAACCGACTCAAGGACGTCTAGCAATCTGTACACACTCTCAGAGTTTTCAGAAGGTATGTGCTTCATGGGACAAGAAGAAGAGAACTGGTTGTGGCATAAGAGGCTTGGACACATAAGTTTTGATAATCTGGTAAGAATTAGTGCTAAACAAGCAGTGAGAGATATTCCAATCATTAAAAAACCTACAAATAGTATGTGTGCTTCATGTCAGAAGGGTAAACAGACCAGAGTTTCATTTAAAACAAAAGAACATCACACTAACAGGCTTGGTCAAAACAGGTTTAGTCGAAGCGGATTAGTCGGAACATGTGGATTCAAAGAACGGGTATGCCTAAAAGAAACAACACTATTACTTGTTATAAGTGCAACAATAAAAGTCACATTGTCAGACAGTGCAGAGTTGAAATTCCAGGATATAGGAATAGGAATAGTGGCATGATCATGTCCAAGGATCAGAACAATGATAGGAACAAGAATATGGTCAAAGAGTTCAAGAGAAGACCCGACAAGGAAGTTATAGACGTTGATGTTGATCAGTGCCTAATGGGAGTTTTACTCCCACCCCAGAATTAATCACCTCATCAGGAGGTGGGGGAGGGACTAAGCTAAGAGGCTCATTCTTAGTTTCGATCCCCAAAGGTGGCCCTTTGCCATTGATGACAAAGGGGGAGAGATATGAGTAAGGGGGAGAGCTTCAAGTGAAGAGGAAAGCTTCAAGTCAGGGGGAGCAAAACTTCAAAGAGATTGATTTCAGTTTTGGCTCTTGAAGATGTGTTTTTAGTAAAGGGTTGCCATCAATGACAAAGGGGGAGATTTTTGGCAATTTTGGGTACCTTGGGTACATTGCCCTTGCTCAAGTGTTGATGTTGTCATTGATGTCAAAGAGCGGAAGGGTTTTTGTGAAAACCAAGGTAGACTAAATTATAGGTTTTGTTTAAATCCATGGTCAACAGTTTTGAAATGGGTTTTTCTTAAAACCCAAGTTAGCTCTTCGTTTTGTTGAAAAAGGTGCTCCGATGATGAAGATATTTAATTTTAAATATCCGGTTTAAATTTTATTTATTTATTTAAAATTTAAATTAATATTTCAAAATTAAATTAAAGCTGTTCACCGACTTGTTTTCAAAGCCGACATTGCTAGGGTTTTGCAACGGATCAATTAGGGTTTCCTATCGACAAAGCAAGGTTAAGCAACCAAAAAATTCTAGGGTTTCATGTTGACCTAATTAGGGTTGCAGCCGACGTGTTTGAGAATGTTTTGATGGGATATTCTCTTCTATAAAAATGCGGGACTGTTGCAAGGTTGAAGTGTGGGCGTGATGCGATATATGCGAATGAAGTTCGTGTGCGAGCAGAGTGTAAGTCGGTGATAGTTCTTTGGAGTTAAAGAAAAGAGATCGCAACGATGAGATAGTGAGTGAGTGCATATCGACTGATCGAGAACAAAGAGAGCGATATGCAGACGACATGTTTAAAGTCCGAGGCAAAAATACGCAGATGGTAGAAGTGAGATTTCATGGAAGGTGCAGCAGAGTGAGTGGTGCAAAGAGAAGATAAGAACGCGGTATGCAGAAGTCATGTTCCGAGTGTGAAATGACAGTGTGCTGGCTGTAGAAGTAATATTTCTATGAAGTTGCAACAGAGAACACGGAGAGATATAGAGGAGTGGTTGAAAAAGTGCGAATCATTTTTCACAGCAGCAGCAGAATGCCGACAAGCAACAGAACGCAAGAAAAACAGTAGATCTTGCAAATTGAGGTGACAGTTTAATTCTGCAATTTTTATTACTATCTCCAAGTTGTAGCTTGGTAAAAGGGGTTGGTGCCTCTTTCCAGTTGGAGCTAGAAAAATTGGAGTTGGTGCTCCATTCATTGTAGCGAGATAAAATTTAGAGGTTGGTGCCTCTTACCGGTTAGTCTTGGTGAATGATTATTTAAAGTTGTAGCTTTGCATTTGACTGGATTTGGATGGTAGTCCAAGCAGTATTTTTGAGGAGTAGCCACATCGGTGAACCTCGTTAAAATGCCATGTTATGTGTGATGCTCTTAGTACTTTTATTATTTCTATTTTAATCTGCTGCAGTTTATTTAAAAGTCTAAATTGCTTTTAAGTTTTTAAAGAACACACTGATTCACCCCCCTCTCAGTGTCATTGTGATTATAACAGGGGTTGGTGCTCCTTCCAGTTGGTGCTGGTAAATCAGGGGTTGGTGCTCCTTCCAATTGGTGCTGGTAAATCAGGAGTTGATGCTCCTTCCAGTGGGTGTTGGTAAATTGATTGTAAAGTTGGTGCTTTGCTAAGGCTGGATTTGGATGGGAGTCCAAACAGTCATTTTTTGGAGTAACCAAATCGATGAACCTCGATATATCTTATGTTGTGTGATGTTATCTTGTTATATTTGATTTATTTGGTTTTAAGTTTTCATTATTTTGGTTTGAATATTTGAAGATTTAAATAACAAGAGATACACTAATTCACCCCCCCTCTCAGTGTCATTGTGATGCTAACATGGCCTGAATGAATGACTATAAAAAAGTTAATCTACCCCCATAGCTTAACCATTTGTGAGACCAATGATTAATTTTGTCCTTGATATAGTCCAAAAGATTCCTCTAGATATCTATTTTTAGTTTTTTAAAATGCAAAGAGACCCCAAGTATACCACTGGGAGACAAGTCCTTGTGAATCCCAAGATCTCTAAAATTATGTCTTGAAGCCTTTGATCAAGAATGAAAAAGACCATTTTGGATTTTTATCATTGATGAATTGGTTTGTAGCCCTAAGGTAGACATTAAGTGTATCTCTAATCATTCTTGCTTCCCTGAAGCTGGACACTCCCACCAATCCTGTGTCATCCATAAACTATAGATGAATCAAAACTTCCTCACCCACCTTGATACCGTTAGCAAAACTTGTTGTCTTCTCCTCAAGATGAGTCTACCCAATCCTTCAACCAATATGAGAAAAATATAGGGAGATCAAGGATATCCTTGACGAAGGCCTCGAGTATATCCAAACAGTTGTGAGGGAAGACCCTTGATTAAAACTGAGTATGTCAGAGTAGAAACACAACTCATGACCCATTCTATCCAATCCTGAGAGAAACCAAAGGTTTCCATCATCTTTGACAAGAAGCTCCACTCCACCCTATCATAAGCCTTTGAAATATCTAATTTTATGAACATTCCTCTATTACCAGATGTTTGCATTGAATGGATTGCCTCCTGATCTAGAACCACACCATCCAAGATCTACCTACCCTCTACAAAACCCCTTTGCTCTGAG
This sequence comes from Wollemia nobilis, assembly GCA_028583015.1. NCBI lineage: Eukaryota > Viridiplantae > Streptophyta > Pinopsida > Araucariales > Araucariaceae > Wollemia > Wollemia nobilis. The sequence goes on along the minus strand of JAQPPZ010003109.1, from coordinate 2,186,399 downwards.
GAGATAATGCTGTGTAGAAGATGTTTTAGCCGCTCAACCATTATCTTTGTGATTATTTTATATATGACATTGCATAAGGCAATAGGTCTATAATCTAAAATATGTACCCCCTCCTCCCCTTTTGAAATTAAGGTAATGAAAGTATGATTTAATGCTTTAAGCATTCTTTTACTACATTTGGATTCCTCTATAATAGCCATTACATCCTCCTCCAAGTTATCCCAGAAGGTTTGAAAAAACTTAATTGGAAAGCCATCTGGACCTGGAGTTTTTTCGATGCTCATTCCAAAGACTACATTCTTCAGTTCCTCTCTATCAATGGGTTTAAGTAGGGCCTAATTTTCTTCTTCAAAGATAATAGAGGGTATGACAACAATAACTTCTTTTTGAGCTTATTCATCTTGCACCATACTTTCCTTAAATAGTTTAGAAAAATAATCCATTGAATGGAAATGCATACTTGGAATTGTATCAAAGGAGTGTCCATTCTCATATTGAAGAGCTTCCATGTTGTTCATCTGTCTCCTAGAACAAGCAGTCCAATGGAAAAATCTGGTATTTTTATCACATTTTAATAACCAAACGGTTCTTGCTCTCTGTTTCTAGTAGGTCTCCTCTTGGTTGTCAATGTCCTCAACCACTTTACACAATGCATCATCCTCTTCTTTGAGCTGCTCTGTAATTGTTCCTTCCCTAAAGTATTTTTTAACCTCATCCCATCTGGCCACCAATGGAGCTCTTTGGACTTGGAAGTCTGTCTTGTTAGATCGCATCCATTGTTTTATTGATCTTTGAAATAATGAAGCTATTTGTGGAATCTAAATATTGATGCCCCATATGTTGGGTGAATTTATTCCCACCACTATGGAATTTTATTTTGAAGTTCCTCTTTTTGTAACCAAAAGTTTTCAAATTTAAATGGTTTGTGATGTTGCACTGTCTTGATCCCTCCTTCCAACAAAATAGGAAAGTGATATGAAACTGGACCTTCCAAAATCTAAAATTTTATATTCCATTTTACAAATGCCTCATATGAAAAAAAAAAATGGTATAACTTCACCTTCTTGCTATGTGGCTCCCTCCTCTTATTAGTCCAAGTATAGTTGGTTCCAGGGCATTTAATATCCACTAAGTGTAATGCCTGGACTTGGGCAATCATAAGTCGATCCCCTAGGTCTAAAATTGGGGTTCCCCCTTCTTGATATCTAGAGGATAATTTAGCATTAAAATCCCCAACAATAATCCATTCTAACTCTTCCCTTGAGACTCTCATGTTATGCACAACTTTCCATTGATGCATTTGACCATCTAGGTTTTGATCCCCATAAAAATTTGTGATTAAAACATGTTCAACTGTGACATTATTTCTAAAATGTGATGTGAGAATACCCCTCCAAGCTATATGTTCTATTGCAGTCCATTCAAGAGAGTTCCAAAGAGTAACTATCCCCCCCAAGGCCCCTTGGGTAGCCACTTCCATATGACCAGAACCCCTCCAAAATCTGTTAACTATTTTACACATAAGATCCAACGACATTTTTGTCTCCTAGATAAGCAAAAAATCTATTTTACATTTTTTTGATAGTCTTCAAACAACAGATTGATGGGTTCTACTATTTAAACCCCTAACATTCCATGATTGTATAATCTTTAGTTACCTTGAGAGCAGTAAAAATCTATTGGCCTCATCGATCCTCCAGTAATCAATTTGTCTCCTTGAACTGCTATCAATTCCTTATTTTATTTTCTATCCACTCCCTGAGAGCTGCTATTTTTTGATCTCTTTTCCACCTGAGTTATCCCTAGAGTTGGCCTTTCTTTGTTCTTTTTTGCTATGCCCATGCTGACATCCTTAATTATTGGTTGCTATTGGTTATGCACTATCAATTCCCCTACACTCTTTGACTGCGGTAACTCACTATACTCATATACTTGCTCTATGCTGGGGGGAGATGAAAGAAGAGCTTGGACATGGCTGTTATTATTTTCATTATTCCCATCCAATCCTTCCATAATTTTTTCTTCTTGGTCCATAAGTGTCTTAAATATCTCATACCTATTGGAGGGCTTGAGTTGGGTTTGCTCTTTACCATATTTTTTCTTTTACCTTCTCCTTATTTTGGGCTGTTCAAAACCATCTTCCCGTGCTTCTTTACCTTGATAAATATTGATTGGTTCTTTGTTGATTGTTGAATTACCCTCCTTTGGAAGATTTGAGATTCCTAGAGGAGCCTCCATTTTTATGTTCATGTTATTTGGGCAAGATCGGGCCAAATGCCCATATTTGTGGCAAAATCTACATCTGAAAGGCAATGCCTCATAATCCAGTTGTTGGATCCAAGATAGTCCTACAAGTTCAAGTTCCACCTTTATCGATAGAGGTTGGCTAAGATCCATTTCCACACATAATATTACATAAACAATTGTGTTTCCTTCTATTGTGTCTTTGGAAATACCCAAATGTCTTCCAAGGGAATTATCGATAATTTTCAATACCTGATCACTCCAAAAATCCATTAGAAGTGCATACAAACAGATCCAAATAGGGACAACAATGGGTTCAATTCGAGGATCAAATCCCACTCTCCAGGGTTGAACAAATAATCTTGCCAGAACATGATTCCTCTTTTCTTATTCGAAAGACCTATTTATATCGACAAGTGAAGAAAAAATAATAATAAAATATCCATTACTAATAAACCACAAAGAATACTCACCAAGAGGCTCCCAATTTTATCGAACCCAGGAATGCAAAAATTTAGGGTAGGGTGAATACCCATGAATTTATAGATCAAATCATGATTGGCTCTATATAAAACTATTTCTTCGACCATCCTTTGCTCAATGACAATCTTTGGCCTTGATTCTGACTATGGTAAGCATCCATTAACTCGTTGAGATGTTGGTCTATTTCCAGCAACCATAAAGAGCATTTTTAATGCAATTTTTTGTGCTTCTTCAGTATTTGATGGAGATTTATCCTTTAACAAATCTACAAAAGAACTATGTCTCTCTAGAAGAGGATCCGGAGGTGTCCCCATTGGGACCTCCTGGGGTAGCAATTTTGTATTCAAATCCACAGTAACTAGAAATCTCTTTGACTACCAAACTAATGCCCTAGTTTTCTCTTCCCACAATGAAAGTGAATTTAAAATCTATTTGAAAGTGTTTGTTGATATGAAGGTCGAGTGGTAATTCTTCAAGGGAATTGTTCTTCTATAACTAATAAATCTATGACGGGAAGAATTTGATCTAACTCATCTTCAGAACTATTTGAGTTATTTGAGGCGATGTCCATTTCACTTTTTGTTTCACTTTCTATGTCACTTTCTGTGTCACTTTTTGTATATATGATTGGTCTAGTTGTAATTGTGGATAAAGTAGGCACATAAGGGGTTTAAATATTTTGATATGGCAAGAGAATACTAATGGTTTCTACTTATCTAGTTGGATGAGGGACATTATGATGTTCTAATTGATTAACAGTTTCTTTACCACGGTTGGGTAAAGGATGTTGAAAAATATCTAAGTTTTGATTAACATTTTGGGTTGGTTGTTTTTGGGTATTATTGTTTGCAAGCAATTTTTGTACTTCCATTTTAACTTTATCAATCAAGTCTTGTATCACATGCTTTAACCTTTTACAAGAATTGGTAGAATGTCCATCTACTTGGTGAAAATTATAATATAAATCAGCCCTATATCCAGCTACAGTGGTATCTGGTTGTCTTATCTTGGATAACCGTATCAAGCCTTGTTCCAATAATTGAAGTAAAATCATAGGTAAAGGTTGATTTAATCTTGTGAATTATCTTGGTGGCTTATCAGGAATTTTCAATACAAATTTATTTACAGTTTTAGAAAGGTTAACATTTGAGGTATTTCTGCTATCAATATCTCCATCACCTACTACTTGTTTATTCTTATATTGGTTCTTAGAAGTTTTGTCCTCATATTTCTTCTTAAATTGTCCTCTTCTAATGAGGGTATATTCTACCCTCCTAGCTAGATCAATGGCTTGATCAAATTGGTTACTGTAGTAGTAGAAATCTCATAAGATAATTGTTCTTATAAATTACCAATGAATATGTCCAACATCTCACGATGAGGTAATGCAAAATGTAATTTGCCTAATATTTGTCTCCACTTAGTAAAGAATTCAGCAAAACTCTCATCTTTACCTTGTTTTTAATTATATAAATATTTAATGGTCACATGCCTCTCTATATAGGCACTAAATTTGTGGAAAAACATCTCCACTGTCTCTTCAAAGTTTCTTAAAGAATTTGTAGGTAGTTGATAATACCATTCTAGAGCCATGCCTCCGAGACTTTTAGGGAACATTTTTAGCAACAACAAGTCATCATAAGAGATATCATGACATGTTGTCCTAAACATGCGAAGATGCTCAATAGGATCTTAGGTTACTTTATATATTGGGAGGACAAACATAGGGAAATGTTTTAGGTATGGTTGGGTGACCATAATAGGATCCAAGGGTTGGCTACACATCTCTCTATAATTGTACGAGGGGCAGTAGGGATCCATTTGATCTAGTCATGAAGCCAATTGTTTGATCATGGCTTCAAGTCCCTGTGTTTGTCCACCAAATTAATTTTATTGTAACATATTGTTGTATATTTGATGATAAGTTGGTGTTGTTGTGTAAGGATTTCTGATTGAAACACTATTGTGTAAAGCATGTGTAGGAACAATATTATGGAGCTTATATGGGATTGTATTTTGTTGAACTTTTTGTTGATGAAGATTGGTATTTTGAATTTTCTTAGCCTATGTGGCTATTAGTTGATTAGGATCTTGAGAAGTAGGAGAATTTTGATTTTATTTAGAATTTGGATTTGTTGCTGGTGGGGGTTTTGCTATGTTTTTTTTTGGATTTTGATTCACATTTTGAGATGTACCAACTTTATCTGATTTGTTTTGTTCATATATGTTAATGGATTTCTATTTAACTAGAGAATAGCTTATATATCAGCCTTTGTTGAATAATATCCCATAGGAAGTTGACCTTCTATCTATATTACATGATTAATGACATCTATGTTGTCTTTTAAAAATCCAACAAAATGCAGGGTAGACTTAAAAGTGAGATTACCTTCATCATCCATATAAGGTCTAGTTATATTATCTATTTCATATTCTTTATTATCTTCTTCATCTTGTTCTGAAGGTACATAATCTTCAATAAGTACCCTATCATCTAGGTTTTCTTGATCTTGTTCATCAGACTCTATTTGTTTCCCACTTCTTAAAATCCTAGGCATTTTGTTTTAGGATGTTTTGCTTCAAGGATATATATATATATATATATATATATATATATATATATATATATATATATATATATATATGTTGTATATATTTTAAATTTCCTAGGTATATATATGTTATATATATACCTATATAAATATTATAAATATAAATATATATTATATTTTGTTTTTTTTTGTTTTATATGTTTTTGTAATATTTTTATTTTTTTGCATTTTATAAATCAGAAAGATGCCTATGTTTTTCACGTTGGGTTCACCAAAGAATGTAGCTCTAAAATTATCTCACTCCTTTCCTCTAGGCTAATGGATCCATGCCTCGAAGGGGAATGGAAGAATAGTAGGTCTACACCTCGGAGAGAGACACTTAAGATCGTGCCTTCTTTGGTGATTTTTTGACAAATTGGGTGGGTTCACCAGGAAACATTTTGTGGTAGTTTCCATGCCTAGGTTTTGGAGTTTGTTTGATGTGTTCTTTTTATATTTGCTCACAATCACCTAGTTTGGCCAAAATGCAACTATTCTATACTAAATGTAATTTCTCTTTCCTTGAGAACAAATGGCATACAAGTCTATCTAAAAAGTGTTGTAAATCTAACTTTGATGCAATGATTGAAAGTGAAAGATGGAGTTTATGCTAACATGTTTTTTTTCTTTTTATATTTTATATTTTATATTTCTTTCAATTTAATGTATTAAGTATAAAATAATAAAACTAAATTCTATGTTTTGTCTTTTTATTCTTTGGAACCTTTTTATTAAATGCAATTGATATGGAAATGATATAACTAAGTTTGTATCTTTTTGTCCTTTTGTATTTTTCTTTTAAACTAATATGATTGATGCAACAAAGTCTAAGTTTTTAGTCTTTTTCTTTTGAGTCTTTTAACTAATATGATTGATGTAAAACAATGCAACTAAGATTGTATTTTGACCTTTTCTTTTGAGTTTTTTAACTAATGTGATTAAATACAAAATATGATGTAATTAAATCTATGTTCTTTTGTTTTTTTTTCATTTTATTTCTTTTGTCTTATGCAAATGTTTATAAAAATAGAGAAATATGAATCTATAGTATGAAGAAGCCAAAAATAATTAGATTTAGATCCTTACCTAGTTTGGATGTTCGATTTAAGTGGATCTATAATTGATCTATCAAATTTACCAATTTGGACCTATAAACCTGCAACTTGATAGAAAAAGCACTTGATCTAATAATTAGAAGCCACAGATCCCATAAAAATGGCCTTAGGATTCCTTTTAATAATTAGAGTGAATGGATCTTCTTGGTTTTTTTCCAATAATTATATATAAAAGGATGATAATAATTGGTGATTCTAAATAAATTAAAATCTATATTCGAGTGATAAATGATACAACAATTAACAAAGATAGTAAAACCAAATGGTTTGAACTATATCCTACTTGATCTAAAATAAATAAATACCTAACTTAAAATCAAATATTTGCCCCCATATTTATATTTATATAAATTTATTAGATCCGTACGAATTTGTGATAATTAGACGTACGTATTGTTTGTTAGCATTTTAGAGGTAAAAAAAACATCAAAATGGGGCAAATTATATATCATTGGAAATCTCTTTTCGAGCACTATCCAATAGTATAAAATTAATAAAAAAAAAATGTGATTTTCTTAGATAAAATTCAACCCAAAGATCATATTACGTTTTAAGAGAAATAAATAAAATATAAAATACGATTGTAAAATAATGATTTTTGGGATAATTAGAAGAAAAGAAAAACTTATTTACAATGGGGGTGTCATGGGTTTTTATTATTGATAATTAAAAGCGATGAAAATGATCGAAAATATTATTCAATCAGCTTCAAGCATTCAACTTGCAAAGAAAGGGAAGAGAAAACTTGTTATGGATATTTACCTAGAACAGAAAATTATTAATCCATAAACATCTCTCAATTCAACACTATCGTTGCCCTTAATTTCTCAATTCCTCTCCCTTATTCATTCCTATGATCTCTCTCTACTTCTCTCCCCCTTGATTTCTCTCTGCTTCTTTTCCCCGCTTGGGAGATGGAGCACATATATTTATCATTCTCATGAGATAACCAATCTGGGAATTTGTTGAGCAGTTTTAATTAGATTAGAAAATTACTAATATAAATTATTTGTTGACCCAAATTAGGAGGGCTAGAAAATCAACGAGAAATATGCCTTCCATTGAAACAGTCTTGGAGCCAAAATCAAATAAATTTTATAAAGTTAGATGCACATTTTCCGGTGAATTTCGTGATAGCTAGACATATACTTAGTATTTTTATAGTTTGAGGGATCAAACGATGTCAAAATTGGACATATAATATACCATTGGAAAGCTCTTTTTGAGACCTATCCAACGGTATAAAATTTGATAAGAATTGTGATGATTTTATATGCTAAAATCTATCTTGAATATAACCTTAGTTTTTTAAGAGGGAAAACTAAGGGTTTTTGAGAAAAATGACTCATCTTAATGGGTAAATTTTTCCTATCTAGAGGTATATCTCAAAGCAAGGAAATTTTTTGAAAATAAAAAAATTATAATATTGATTTAAATATTATAAAGAAAGTTCAAAAGTTCATAGAGAGGGGCAAAACTTTAAGAAGGTTTAAAAGTTTATAGAGAGGGCCAAAAGTTTTAAAAGGTTTAAAAGTGGAGTTTATAAAAGTTTCTTGGACAAAGGTCCAAATAATACAAGAGAAGGCCAAAGGTTTATTATAATATTTTTATATTATAATTTAAAAAGAAGGGTTTGGCACCAACGTCTTTGAAGGATTTAAAAATCAAAAAATAAAGTTTGAAGCCAACTCCATGATAATGAAAAGAAAGGCATATTTATATGGAAGAAAATATTTCATTTACTCACCATGATTGCTAATGTTTGAAATATTTTAATGTGAAAGATTTTCTAATGCAAATGATTTTGATATCTCCCTGTGCGTCATTCTAAAAATTCAAGGTAAGTAGAAGTTAACGAACAAGAAGGCATAATTCATGGGTTCTGAAGCTTGAACAAGGAAAGGAGGTTTCACTATGTTGTTCCAATCGTTGGGGTATCCCAACCGGCTATCTAGCCCTGGACAGGGCACTACAGAGCAAGGAGTGCTGAGTTTAATTTTCAGTTGCACCATATTTTTGTTGTGTATCCATTTTGTGAAGCACAAAGGGGTGAAAGTTTTATTGTGTGCATTTGGTTCTCAAGCTGATGTGTAGTCCAACTGGTTGCCTAGACCGTGTGAAGATCCTACCGTGGGAGAGATATGAAGGTCAAATCTATTGGGTGCATTTTTGGTTGGGAAGATATTGTGGCAGTTTCAGTTTGGAAGAGCATGATGATATAGATATAAGGGCAACCCTTTTGGTTTCTACCCGCTAGGCAAGCCTAGCTGGTCATGGTGGTGATGGCTAGGCACTACGGTTAGGTAGGTTCAGGGGTCAAACCTTGTCCGCAATAGCAAAGGCTTTTAGGTGAAAGGTATGCAAAATATTTTTTACTTTCATTAAAGTTGGAGTAATAAGATGCCACATTGATTTTAGTGCTTCCTTGTGAATTATTTATATTGCATTCTATATGTGATCAAGTTGGATAAATAAGGTGTATTTTTAGTATCTAAAAAGTGAATTGTATGATTTAAATTGGAGAAATAAGGAGTAACATTTTATTGTATTAAAATTATGTTCTATGTTTCAAAGTTGGAGAAATAAGGTATATTTTTTAGTATTATAAAATTGGATGGTGTATGTTTTAAAGTTGGAGAAATAAGGTGTATCTTTGGTATTTCAATTTTGTATTTTGAATATTATAAAAAAAGGGATAAAAGGTTACTTGGATATTGATCAAAATTTTATTGCTTATATTTTAATAAGGAATTTTGAGTATATGATTTGAAAAGGATATTTACTAACCTATTTTTGAAATGGCAAAAGAAAAGAAAACTATTTTGTGATAGATTTTGAGGACACATCTTCATCAAGAAAGTTTGTAAAGGTATGGTGGTTTAAGTCCTCCTCAAGGTGGTTTTGTTTGAGGAAAAAATTTTGTTGAAATATGGTTGGAGGTATACGGATTGATTTGATGTGCATTAGTGATTGATTGAAGTTGAGAGTAATTGTGCATTGCTTTGATTGAAACTGGAAATATATGAGCTAGGGTTTGAGAACAAGTTGTGCATGAGTATTGAATGATATTGAGAATAAAAGTGAAAGTGGTTGAGAACATAATTGTGCATTGCTTTGAGTGAAATTGAAGTGAAAATTGTTAGAATTAATGTAATGTGCACTATGCCTTCATGACACTTGTCATATTCTCTTGACACTTGTCAGTTTATCATATAGGCCTTCTGCCTATATATGTAACACATTTTCATGTACAATATATCTCATCTTGTTCATTCCATTGGAGTCCCAACATCTGGTATCAGAGTTCCAAGCTTTCTCTAGCCTTGTGAGCTTGAGGGACCCCCTCATCCTTTTCCCCCCCATTTTCCCATTTTTCATTTTCCCCCCATTTTTTTTCAAAATAGGGAGTATGCTCTTCATCCTTGATGGATGAATCAAAAACCAGATTTTTGAAAATTAATGGCCACCCTGGCTGTTCTTGCATGGAGGAGGACCTGATTGGAAATGTGAGAACAATTTATGCTTTCATGGGAGAAAATAAGGCGGTTGATTGCAATACAAAGGAGTAACCATAAATAATGGATTTGGCGCTGTTCGAACGAATTTTGGATCGACAAAACAAAGTCATTACGGTCCATTTGTTGCAGGTCCGTTAGCTCGGACGAGAAAAGGGCCTTCTGCCATGACATTGAGTGAAACCTGGAGTGAGATTGCATGAAGTGGGAGCATCGAAATGACATGTGGATAATGCTTCATGAAGGTGAATATCTCCGACAATTTTTAATTTTAGTAAAAAGGTTGTGATTGTGCAGATTGACATTCAATCAATCTGGGTGCTTCTCTAAAATCTGTAGCTCTGTGGTGATCATCATAGTTTTTTTGGTGCACAGACTATAGGTTTTGTAGGTTTTGACTGCAGGTCTAGATCGCTGCCTGTTATTAATTATTCTGGCAGTGCAGTTGGAGAATGGGTTCGTGCGGCCCCGATTTGCAGTTGGAGAACAGGTTATTAATGGTGTTCTTTCATGATCGCAAAGATGCTCGATGATGTCATTGCCATGATATTTTACTGAACGTACTGCCTTCTACAATGTTGTCATCTTATGGGCGTGCTTGTGATTGCACCAGATGCTTCTTGCTTTATCAATTTGCATCCTCTTCAATGCCTATTATTTTTTCTATGTTTGGTTAGATTAGTTTTTGCCACTAATGTTTGCTTTATTATTTTAAAGCATGGAGCTAGGAGAATCTGATTTTTTAATTAAATTAGTAAATGAAACTTCATGTTGTGGAGGCTACTTGGTAGCAGAGATGTTAGTGGAGTAGATCAGCCTGGCGGGCCTGGGTGTGATGCGAGTGCCCTTCAGTGGCTGTGCAGGGCCGAACTCGATGCGGCATGCCATTAACCCCAATATCTCCACCTCTGCTAGATCGATCTCTAACCTCCCAAAGTCTTCTTGGGACATGTCCTTAACATTATACTCTCATACAGCCAATAGTTTTTTTTTTAATTTGGCTAGAGTTGAAGGCCACCAATTTTTTGAAGATACATGCAGACGAGAAGTCAATACTACAACTGCTATTTTTCGTAGTAGACGAGCATGACACCAGATCAGTGCAAGTAAATACGGGTGAATGATGCATGGTTCGTGGTATTTTACAATTTATTTTCCAAGATTTAATGTTTTTTTTGCCGCAGTGCAATGCTCAGATAATTGCTATTCTTTTACCTACGGAGAAGATGAACATCCACAATTTCAAATAGACTGTAAATTTTTTGAAGACGGTGCTCGACTGCATGTAGAAATTGATTTTCTAGATCTAAGTTTGTGCCAGCGATGTTGATTCGTTGTACATCACCGTTGTACGTTGCTGTTCCATGGGCGGTGTTCTTGTTGATGATTTGAGGTGCAGAGTGTGTTGCTTGACCAACGAAAGACATGTGAAAAAGTTGTCCAACCCTGCCTCCTTGTTGTAACTATGGGTGCGCTCCACCTGGTAGTGATGCAACATGAGAAAATTCAGCGCGGGACGATGCAACGTGTTGTTTTGTTTTATGATGCTCAAGAGCCCACAAAGAGGGCCAAATGAGTGGCTAATGGAGTGGAATGGCCAACGTTGTTTTACATGTGCACAAACAACCCTTTCGAAGCTTAAGACATGTGATCCAGAGGTGAAGAAGGGTCCTATGAATTTTTAAATTTTAACATTTGTAAGTTAAGGTCTTCTTGTTCTAGTTGACGTCTTCGGTATTGGTTTCGATATTCGAGACTAGAGACTATTGTTTTTCTTACTGCTTTTAGACTCCACGGGTCACCAAATATAAATACGTGAAATGCATGCGAAATCAGTTTTTTTAGTGACTAGTGGTGAAGTAGCTCGGATGTACTATGGTGCAGTTCGCAACTTCAGTTGAGAAGATGCAATGATGAAGATGATTTTTTTTTTGACGGCCAGTTTTGAAGCCGCGTTAAGAATTTTGATAATCATAAGACCGCCCAAAAAGGGCTAGCTTTATGAGGCTAAGATTTGATGATTTCACGTCACGGGTTCCTCGATCGCGTTGATGATGTGTCAATTTGAGTCTGTGCTTGGTGCAGTTTATTGGAGAAATCTGGCAGTTTGTTGTAGTGATCCAGTTTCCATGGTGAAATGTGCGTCATAGGAGCATGGCAAGAACTGTAATTGGTTATCATGCGTGGCGCTGTATTGAAGCAGAAGGATCAATTATTCATTGCACGATTGCCGCAATGTTTTCTGAAGCTTGGTTCAAAGTTTTTTAATAAGTGGAGGGGACCACTTATATTGTATGGGCATGTGAAATGTTTGTTTTAAAGCAAGGGGCACTTTATATTATAATTTGAATGGGGAACTTGCCTGTCAAAATGGCCGACATAATTGGCCATTTTTTTATTTTTCCACACAAGAAGTGGAAGAAAAAGGCCCACATGGACCTATTTTTTTCTACATAAATGTGGAAGGCCTAATGACCCATGTAATTCCCATGTGAGGGTAAATTGATATGTTTTTTTATTCTGCTAGAGAGCGATGCCGCCACATTGTGAGGGGTATTTGCTGCTTACTAAGGTTATTGTTGTTTTCCCATGGATGAAGGACTTATTGAGATTCAACTATAGCCATGTTTATAGTCGTTGGAAAGATTTTTTCAAGATGAACACATTGGTGGTGTCCATTTATAATTTTGAGGTTGTTTCATTTAAGTTTTTAAGCCTCAAAGTTTTCTACCTTGGAGTGCACTCTCGGTTGAACCCGACACTCCCAAGGCACTTGTAAGTGAACCTAGTATCAAGTATTATCCTCTTTCTACTTGGCAGATGCAGCGACTGGTTATCCATGCATTCTAATAAGATGAGGTGACTACCATAAGGATACTTATCCTAGGGACTACAGACATAGACACCCTAGAATCTATCCAAGTTTTTTACGGACCTACTTATGAAGACTACAGACGAAGACACTTCAGAATATTCTCTTCTATTCTTCTTTCTTTTTCTCCTCCATATTTGGATCTATGGCTCATTTTATTGTATTGAGTGCATTTTTGGCAGAGACCGACACTCTTATATGGCTCATTTTTCCTTTGTATTAAGGTGCATTTTTGGCATATATCGACACATTCTAGATTGAGTTCACCATAAGGAGGGATTTGATATTTATGGTGAAGCTAGTCAGTGACCTACGAGAGGCAACATCCTCTGAGGATGACCTACAAAGGAAACAAAACCAGAAGTGGCTAACCCTGAGGTGCCCATGATGACCCTGAGGCACTTTGATGGCTGACCCAGTGGCAACAGACCTCGTGGAAGTGGCTGACCCTGAGGCAATAGACCGAGATGTATACACAGTTGATATAGCATTATTTATAGTTGGAGAGCCAAGCGCAAAGAGCATGAGCCTAGACCAAATCAAAAATAAAAGAGGATGATAGGTTGCTTTTAGAGAAGTGAAAATTAAGGGGGAATGTTACCTAATGTTGACTTGTTTTTTTCTTTAGTTAGGATAGTGCACATTAAGGGGGAATGTTAGAATTAATGTAATGTGCACTATGCCTTCATGACACTTGTCATATTCTCTTGACACTTGTCAGTTTATCATATAGGCCTTCTGCCTATATATGTAAGACATTTTCATGTACAACATATCTCATCTTGTTCATTCCATTGGAGTCCCAACAAAAATTTGCAATGGTTATAGACCAATTTTTGTGAAACAAAGTTGTGCATTATTATGATTGATATTGAGAGTAAATTTGCAAGGGTTATAGACCACTTTTGTGAAGTAAACTTGTGCATTGGTTTGAATGGTTTTGGAAGTACATAAGAAGGTCAATTATCAAGTGATAAACTAAATTTGTATTGTGAATGCAAATAAATGTGAGACATGTGAAAGAGACAGACTTAATGAATGTGAGAAGAACATATTGATTGTTTGTAATGCATATCATTCTCTATATGTTCATGAAGAAAAATAATTTTGGATAGAATATGTTTGAATTACTTTAGTCAAAGAAATCACTTTGGGAAAGATCTATGCAATTTTTTCTATGCAACAATTGAGAATGTTTGAGCAGGTTTTGTGAGCTAGATTGAGCAGGTTTTATGAGCAGGTTTAAGGCATAATTGAGCAGGTTTTATGAGAGGGTTTGAGTTAGAGTTGAGCATGTTGTGTGAGTAGGTTTGAGGTAGATTTGAGTAGGTTCTATTGAGAAAATTTGAGCTGTGATTGTGAGCATATTTGAGCAAGCTTTGTGAGAAGGATTGGAGTATATTTGAGCAGGTTCTATTGAGCATATTTGAGCAAGCCTTGTGAGTAAGCTTTGACCAGGTTGAGTAGATTTTGGTGAGTATACTTGAGCAAGCCTTGTATGTAGACTTGAATTAGATTTAAGCAGAGTTTAGAGTAGGTTTTAGAGTAAATTTGAGCAAGCCTTGTATGTAGGATTGGAGAGATTTGAGCAGAGAGAGTAGGTTTTGGAGCATATTTGAACAAGCCTTGTGTGTAGGCTTGGAGTAGAATTGAGCAAGCATTGTGTAAATTTTTAGAGCAAATTAGAGCAAAGGGTATTGGTATCTCCTATGGATAAAGGTACACAAACCAAAGCAAAGGGGATTGGTGTCTAGATGTCCATGAACCAGAGCATAGGGGATTGGTGTCTCCTTTGGGTTGGTGCCCATAAACATTGTAATAGGGAATTGGTTCCCAAGATATTTTTTGAGAAAATTTAGAAGAAATATTTTCTTCATGAATATAGCCCACATTGGGTGAACCGTTAAATCTATGTCTCTTATGTGTGTGATGATTTGTGCATTGTTTCATTATTGCAATTGATGATATTGGATAATACTAATTTGGAAAGAAAAGTAAATTTTTTTATCTTATATTGTTTACCCCCCCTCTTAGTATAATATTATGTTCTTCAATTCGTATCAGAGTGGGTTCTTTCGTGAAAGCCTAAAATATTGAAGGAAGATCTTACAGGAACACACATGGCTCATAAGGAAGGGTTTTCATCAAATAAGGCTCTATTACTTGATGAGACTAACTATACTTTATGGAGTGTGAGGATGAATACTTATTTGATGGCACATGTACATGATACACGATAATCCATTGAAAATGGATTCACACCATCTACAACTTCTCCTATAGATGTAAGTGGTAAGGAACCATATGAAGATAATGCCAAGGCAATGAATGCAATTTTGAGTGGGTTATGTGAATCAGAGTTTGTGAAAGTCATGCAATGCACTTCAACAAAATAAATATGGGATAAATTACAAAGAACATATGAAGGAGACAATAAGGTCAAAATGGAAAAAAATTAAACACAGGAGGAATTTTGAAGACTTGAAGATGAAAGATGATGAATATATTGCTATGTATCTACTTTGTGTTGATGAGGTTGTCAACACTATTCATGGACTTAGAGAAAATATTGAGGAATCTACTATTATTTAGAAAATATTGAGGTCACTCCCTATGAGGTATGATGCAAAGGTTTTAACAATATAAGAGATGAAGGATCTCAAAACTTTAATTATGGATGAGTCACATGGAATTCGCATAGCCTATGAGATGAGGACAAAAAAAGAACAAACATCAAAAAGAGAGGTTGCATTCAAAGCTTCAAAGAAGGAAAAGAATCAAGAACAAAAATCAAGTGATGAATCAAGTAGTGAAGAAGAGGCTAACTTTGTGAGAAGAAATAAGAAGGGTCTAAGAAAACACAAAAATATGTAGACTGTGAAATGTTTTAGCTGTGGTAGCATTGGTCACTATGTAGCTAATTGTCCATAAAATGGAGGTCGTAGCAGTGAAGAAGAAAAGGATTATAATAAAAAGAAGGAAATAAAGTTTTATTATGAAAATAAAATAGGTATGGTCAAGGCAAGCATGAGAAAAAAATATTTCAAAGGCACAAAAAGAGTTTTTATGCTGAAGAATCAAGCAATGCTTCAAGTAAAAGTGATGAAAGCCTCTCTGATAGTGAAAATGAAGAAATCCTATTTTTAGCCAAATAAGAAAAATAAGATGCTTCTGTGATGAAATACCTAGAAAAAGAGAAAGATTCAAAAAAGGAAGAGGAAGCCATAGTGGATATGGAAAAGGAACTTGATTTTGAATAGTTGAAAAGGGAGAACTTAAGATTGAAGGATCAAGTACAAGAGGATGAGAAAACAAAGGTAAAACTTCTATAAGATCTCACCAATTTAAAACTTAAGATTGAAGAGGTTGTTGGGTGCCAAACACTGGTTAATTTTGTCCTATTTTCGTCACAGCGCTCACATTTAATTTGCTAACCCAAGAGCTCGTAGACTTTAGAAGTGCCACAATTGAAACTACCCACACTACCACCTTAGAGATGAATCCACTAACTACCATTGGGGGTGTTTATGAAACATCAGTTGATTTTTCCACACCAAGAAAACTTAAACATAAATGAAATGCGTAGAAGTAAACACACCACACTGAAAGCAGTAATACACCATATCGTAAAAAGAAGTAAACACACCACACTGAAAGTAGTAATACACTAAAAGCAGTAATTCATTTGCACCTTTCAAGGACTAAAAAATCAGGTGTTACAAATACAATAATTTTTGGCATAGAGCAAAGTGGTGTAGAACAGAATTTCCATAAATTCCAAAGACAAGCAAGAAAAAGGATGCTCAAAATGTTCAAAGAGGTAAGACTTCAAAAGTTTAGAAAAATATTGAAAAAGAAGAAGAGCATTGTAAATTGGGAGTAACTTCAATTCCATATCATAATTAATCACCACAAGAAAAAGAGATGGTGAGGGGACTGAGCTAAGTGTTTTATTTTTAGTCCCAGAAGGATCCCTTTTCCATTGATGTCAAAGGGAGAGAGATTTCAGTAAGGAGATATTTTAGTAAGGAGGAGCAACTTGTCAGGGGGAGCAATTTGGGAATCCAGTTGTAGTAAAAGAAATTTTTTGTAAGGGTTGCCATCAATGACAAAGGGGGAGATTGTTGGAAATATTAAGCATATTGAGTTGTCATTGATGTCAAAAGGATGCATGGTATTCAAGGCAAAATATTCTTCTAAGGTTGGAAAATTATTCAAGGTAAGGTATATCTCAAAGCAAGGAAAATTATTGAAAATAAAAGGATTATAATATTGATTTAAATATTATAAAGAAAGTTCAAAAATTCATAGAGAGGGCCAAAAGTTTAAGGTTTAAAAGTTTATAGAAAGGGCCAAAAGTTTTAAAAGGTTTAAAAGTAGAGTTTATAAAATTTGCTTGGATAAAGGTCCAAATTCTACAAGAGAAGGCCAAAGGGTTTATTATAATATTTTTATATTATAATTTAAAAAGAAGGGTTTGGCACCAACATTTTGAAGGATTTAAAAATCAAAAAATAAAGTTTGAAGCTGACTCCACGATAATGAAAAGAAAGGCATATTTATATGGAAGAAAATATTTCATTTACTCACCACGATTGCTAATGTTTGAAATATGTTAATACAAATGATTTTGATATCTCCTCGTGCGCCATTCTAAAAATTCAAGGCAAGGAGACGACAACGAACAAGAAGGTAAAATTCATGGATTCTAAAGCTTGAACAAAAAAAGGAGATTTCATTGTGTTGTTACAACCGTTGGGGTATCCCAATTGGTTGTCCAACCCTGGACAGGGCACTGCAGAGCAAGGAGTGTTAAGTTCGATTTCCAACTACATCGTATTTTTGTTGTGTATCCATTTCATGAAGCGTGAAGGGGTGAAAGTTTTGCTATCTACATTTGGTTCTCAAGTTGGTGTGCAACCCAGCTGGTTGGCTAGGCTGCGTGAATATTCTACCATGGGAGAGATCCGAAGGTCAAATCCTATCGAGTGAAATTTTTGCTGGGAAGACATTATGGCAATTTTAATTTAGAAGCACATAAGGATATAGATATAAGGGCAATCCTTTTTGTTGCTACCCACTGGGCTAGCCCATCTAGTCACGATGGTGGTGGCTAGGCAATATGGTTTGGGAGGTTCAGGTATCAAACCTCGTCCGCGACAATAAAGGATTTTAGGTGAAAGGTATGCAAAATAATTTTTATTTTCATTAAAGTTGGAGTAATAAGATGCCACATTGATTTTAGTGCTTCATTATGAATTATTTATATTGCATTCTATATGTGATCAAGTTGGAGAAATAAGGTGTATTTTTTATTATCTAAAAAGTGTATTGTATGATTTAAATTGGAGAAATAAGGAGTAATTTTTTATTGTATTAAAATTATATCTTATGTTTCAAAGTTTGAGGTATTATAAAATTGCATGGTGTATGTTTTAAAGTTGGAGAAATAAGGTGTATCTTTGGTATTTTAATTTTGTATTTTGAATATTATAAAAGAAGGGATAAAAGGTTACTTGGATATTGATTGAAATTTTATTGCTTATATTTTAATAAGGAATGATTTGAAAAGGAGACTTGCTAACCTGTTTTTGAAGTGGCAAAAGAAAAAAAAACTATTTTGTGACAGGTTTTGAGGGCACATCTTCATCAAGGTAGTTTGTAGAGGTATGGTGATTTAACTCCTTCTCAAGGTGGTTTTGTTTGAGGAAAGCATTCTATTGAAATATGGTTGAAGGTATAAGGATTGATTTGATGTGCATTAGTGATTGCTTGAAGTTGAGAGTAATTGTGCATTGCTTTGATTGAAACTGGAAATATATGAGCTAGGGTTTGAGAACAAGTTGTGCATGAGTATTGAATGATATTGGGAATAAAAAGTGCAAGTGGTTGAGAACATAATTGTGCATTGCTTTGAGTGAAATTGAAGTGAAAATTTGCAAGGGTTATAGACCAGTTTTTGTGAAACAAATTTGTGCATTATTGTGATTGATATTGAGAGTAAATTTGCAAGGGTTATAGACTAGTTTTGTGAAGAAAACTTGTGCATTGGTTTTATTGGTTTTGGGAGTACATAAGAAGGTCAATTATCAAGTGCTAGACTAGAGCTATCTTGTGAATGCAAATAAATGTGAGACATGTGAAAGCGATAAACTTAATAAATGTGAGAAGAACATATTTATTGTTTGTAATGCATATCATTCTCTATATGTTCATGAAGAAAAAGAATTCTAGGTAGAATATGTCTGAATTACTTTAGTCAAAGAAAGCACTTTTGGGAAAGATATATGCAATGGTTTCTATGCAAGAATTGGGAATGTTTGAGAAGGTTTTGTGAGCTGGATTGAGCAAGTTTTATGAGTAGGTTTGAGGTAGAATCGAGTAGGTCTTATGAGCAGGTTTGAGGTAGAGTTAAGTAGGTTGTGTGAGCATGTTTGAGGTAGATTTTAGTAGGTTCTATTGAGCATATTTGAGCTATGATTGTGAGCAGATTTGAGCAAGCCTTGTGAGAAGGCTTGGAGTAGATTTGAGAAGGTTCTGTTGAGTAAATTTGAGCAAGCCTTGTGAGCAAGCTTTGAGTAGGTTGAGAAGATTTTGATGAGCATATTTGAGAAAGCCTTGTATGTAGGCTTGAAGTAAATTTGACCAGAGTTGAAAGCATGTTTTGGAGTAGATTTGAGCAAGCCTTGTATGTAGGATTGGAGTAGCTTTGAGCAGAGTTGAGAGTAAGTTTTGCAGTAGATTTGAGCAAGCCTTGTGTGTAGGCTTGGAGTAGAATTGAGCAAACATTGTGTAAAGGTTTGGATTATATTAGAGCAAAGGGTATTGGTGTCTCCTATGGATAGAGGTCCATGAACCAGAGCAAAGGGGATTGGTGTATCCTATAGATAAAGGTTCATGAACTAGAGCATAGGGGATTAGTGTCTCCTTTGGGTTGGTTCCCATAAATATTGTAATAGGGAATTTGTTCCCAAGATATTTGTTGAGAAAATTTAGAAGAAATATTTTCTTCATGGATGTAGCCCATGTTGTGGATATTTCCTTACCCTTTTTGTCATATGTCACATCACAAGGATCTCTAAAGTAATAATTAGTTTGAAGACTTAGGTGGATATACCTCTTTGACCCAGGAATATATTATCTAAGTGACTCTAGACATACCAAGTTAGGTAAGGAAACCCTAGATAATGGGTTTGAATATTTACCATTATGATACAATTACCCATGTATTACCAGATTCGATGATATTATATTAGTTTTTTGTTTTTTTTTACCAAACCAAGTAATATTAAAACCATCAAGACGAGACTGATACCGTGTCCATTGGGTAGTCGTAGCATATTTATATTTCTCATGAACCAATAAAAGAACAAGAAAGAAGAACTAGTTCATATACATTCATTCAAATTATGTAATCAATGATTAAACTAGCAAGGGAAAACATCATCCACACATTCAGATCATTGTAATATGTAAATAAGCCAGACACAGACCAAGAACATAGAAAATACCAGGAATAGAGTTGGAGTTTGTATTCATATAAAAATATTTACATATGAAAATCTTGATAGAGTGCTTGGGTCTTATATGATAATAATTACAAAAGCATCCCCATTCAAATATCATAATAGGGGGTTGTTTCTCTCCATCCTAAATGTAGTGATGCGAGAGTCTCCAACTGTGGTGCATATGCAGGAAATGATCTCAGTGAACAATGCTTCTTGGATAATCCCTGGAAAATTGTAGAAGAAAGGGTGAGGTAAGAAATATAGGAAAACTACGTGCAAAGGAAAATACAACTAACTTTTAGACACAACTATACCTGGACTAAAATTTGCTCTCTCTAGGATTTGATGAAAAATCTGCTCTTACAATGATGTTGTATATATAGAGCTAGTTGAGCAAGCTATGCTTGTAATCGCTTCTCCATCGATCCTCCACTTGGCCTGATCTCCTAATTTACACAAAAATATGGCAAAGGTAAAAATAGACAGGTGGCCCATGTCTCTCCACCTACAGTTGTTGTTGCTGCATGCCAACTTTTTCACCATCTAGAGAAGGCGACTCTATCTAGCCTTGATCCGTTGCATATTTTGTTGTGTTGGACCCCAATCTATCTTGTTCATTCTCCTTTTGATTTTGCCAACTTTTCCATCCTTGATGCAACAATAAAACATAGCCTTTCTACTGACTTGTCACCTTTCTTTATCTTTTTGTAATTGTTCTGCATTCACAGATGCTATCGACAGTACCATGTCTCTCAGACATAGGTTTGTATACATAAATATAAATATATATTCAGTTTCTTTCAATTCACATCCATTAAGACCTTTGTGTACTCCATATGAAATGGGGTGCACAACTTTAAAATGGGGTGCAAGAACTCACGCACCCCTTAGATTTTTGTGCGATCCAAAAATAGGACAAAAATCAAAGTGCTCATAATCCCATGAAAATTTTTAAGAATATAAATGGACCAAATGGGTACTCAAATTAGTTGAGATAATCAAAAAATTCATCATGGTTCATGAGATATACCACTTTAAAGTTTTACATAAATTGGGGCACACGAACTCAGGCGCCCCTTAAGACCTTTGTGCGCTCCATAGGAAAATGGGGTGCAAAAATTCAAATCAATGTGCAGGTAATCATATGACCCTTAATAACTTCATGCACTCCATATGAAATGGGGCACACGACTTTAAAACTTCGTGCACCCCTTAGACTTTCGTACACTCCAAAAATAAGGTAAAAATAAAAGTGCTTGGAATCCCACATAAATTCTCAGGAATCTAAATAGGCCAAATGGATAGTCAAATCAGTCGATATCATCAAAAAATTCATCATGGTTCGTGATATATACCACTTTAAAGTTTTACGTAAATCAGGGTGTGCGAACTCGCGCGCCCCTTAAGACCTTTGTGCGCTTCATAGGAAAATGGGGTGCACAACTTCAAATAAGGGTGCATTAAATCATTTGAACCTTAATAACTTTGTGCACTCCATATGAAATGGGATGCATGACTTTAAAACTTCGTGCACCCCTTAGATTTTCATGCGCTCTAAAAATAGGGCAAAAATCAAAGTGCTCGAAATACCACAAAAATTATTATGCATTTAAATGGGCCAAATGGGTACTCAAATCAGTTGAGATCATCAAAATATTTATTATTGTTCGTGATATATACCTCTTTAAAGTTTTATGTAAATCGGGGTGTGCGAACTCACGCGCCCCTTAAGACCTTTGTGCGCTCCATAGGAAAATGAGGTGCATGAATTCAAATCGGGGTACATGAAATTATGTGAAACCTAATAAATTCATGTGATCCATATGGAATGGGCCACATGACTTTAAAACGGGGTGCACAAACTCGCGCACCCCTTAGACTTTCGTGCGCTCCAAAAATAGTGTAAAAATCAATGTGCTCGTAATCCCATAAAAACTCTCAAGTATCTAAATAGACCAAATGGATACTCAAATCAGTTGATATCATCAAAAAATCATCACAGTTCGTGAGATATACCACTTTAAATTTTTACGTGATGTTACTGTAAATTGCTATTTCTGGAAAAATCTAGCAATTAATATTCTTAAAATTCAGTTCCATTGTGAATATTAGATCAAGTTATTTTCCCTAGTTTTCATATTATATCAAATGGAGTCTTCTAGCTCAAGTTATGGCCATATCAATTTGCATCCAAATGCAGGGCAAAAGTGACAAAATTGGAGCAGTCCTAAAATGAAATTCAATTAATTAAACCTTTGACAAAATTTAGAACTTGAATTTTCTGCAGCATTTAATTTGGAATAATGTGTAAATATTCAAAAATGCTCAATCCAAACCATTGCCATTAGACCCTGGTCTTCAAGACACACAAATCTCAGCACTTTTGCAAGCCAAAAATTTAGATTAAACCCAAGCCTTAATTCTCTGGAATCATCAAAAATTGAGCCTTGCACCCTAAGCTCACCTAGACATCAATTTGATGAAAGTTTTCAAAAATTGGGGTGAAAACTAAGTTGTAACTATGGGGTACAATAGCCCACATTGGGTGAACCATGTTAAACCTGTGTCTCTTATGTGTGTGATGATCTGTGCATTGTTTCATTATTACAATTGATAATGTTGGATATTACAGCTTTAGAAAGAAAAGTAAAAAGTTTTATCTTATACTGTTCACCCTCACTCTTGGTATAAGCTTGTGTTCTTCATGAGGCTCATAAATCATATCATACACCAACCTAATCATGTTCCATGTGAATTGATAGAGTGTTGTTAGGTACCACTATGTTGGCCAATAGGAACATGACTAAGGTGGGCAATACCTCCAAATCCTTCTTGGCATACATGACCAAGTACATGATCCCTCCACCCTTCACAATCACATTCTTCCATCTATCTCTAAATATCTGGTTCATCTTATACTCCCTAACATGTCCAACCTTGACATGTAACCCCTCCACTAGCGCTTGAAGAATACGGTATACATCCTCGAGAGTCACTATTGCCTCACTAGTAGGGAGCTCAAAGGTCCCCCTATCTGGATCCCATATCTCTACCAAGGTAAAGAGATATCCCTCATCAACCCTCACTACATCAATCCATAATACCTCAGCTAGCCCCATAGCCTCTAACCACTTCCAATGCTCCTCCTGCACCACATTTTTCACTCCTATTATGAGAGGCAAGAATAGATGTTGAGCCATTAAGATCCTTAACTATAACACAACACATACATAATGTAGGCACATTAATTTCACATTCATTGCATAATAAAAAAATTGCACAAATCTAAACAAGAGTGCCAAGGGAACTTACCTCAGCCACCTGCATCTCTATTCTTGCTGCCACAACCTCTCCCTCCATCGCCATAGTCTCCACTCCACCTCACTCCTTCACTCAATATCCTTTAGACACAACTTCTAGAACTTGTGAATGCAAGAATGAAACTAATTTGACCCTTGTAGATCTTTTATATAATATTTGAGTGCACTAAAATTCCCATGGGTGTTTGTTTGGCACACCTAAATTCTCACCAACATTTGCAGCATGGTAGACGCTTGCTTGCGTTTGTCCAAACATGAATGTTGGCTAGTGTTTGGTTTTAAAACTTTACAAAAGGTGTCAGAAGGGCCCAAACATGTAGCTTACCTCCATAAAATCACTCCATATTGCATCCATGCATTCATTCAATTATCATATCATGTTTTGTGAAACCAAAAACTGATTTGGGCACTTAAATTTTGCTTGCGACCAAAAGTTGAAAAATCACTTTACAAACTTCAAAACACATCAAAACGTTTTGAATTTTTATAAAATGACCACATTCATCATTATAATAATCCACCTAATTATTTCACAACTCTTTGTAATACCATGTATTGATTTGGGTGGGTAACTTTTGTTTATGACCAAAACAAATTTACAAAATGGTTCAAAATTGATTAAAAAATGCTCCAAAACAATGCAAAATTTCACAAAATCATGCAATACAATCATAAATACATTTTTCATCATCACATATTTATTTCAACACCATAAAATCCATCAACCATTACATTTGCATTAAATATTTTCCAAATTCACTTACAATTTCAAATGAACCTTGTATCTAGTGGTCTATTATATCCACTTGGCAAGTACAATGATTGGTTTGTTAGAAATAGAGTATATTACATAATTTGGATCATGTAAATGTACCTTTATTGGCACATAATTAGAAAATAAGATTACTTTAGGGGGAATTTATCTAGTTACTTCATGTAATGTAATAAATGCACGAGTATCAAAGTGCAAGTTGTATATGTGCAAGTTGTTCCTTGCACAACTAGGTAGAGTGTTGGCCAAGGAACCTATTTCCTATATAAAGGGCCATAAGTATAGAGCAAGATATAGTAGTAGAAAGTAGTTTAGACTAGAGTGGTGTGATGTAGCAGTGTGATGTAATATTATGGAGTGTGATATTCTCAATGCCCATTCTTGAGAAGTAGCTCTATTCATGGAGTGTTCATTTCCTCTAGAGCTATTTTGTAAACATCTCCATCATTTCTATTTATAGTATTTTTAGTCATCTCGTAAATTTACTTTATTTCATATTATTATGCATCTTGTGATTGCTATCTCCCATTACATGTTGCATAAAAAGCTAATAGTGGTATCAGAGCCATGGTAGATCAATAGGAAAATCACCATTATCATTGACCCCAAGTTTTTTATCAACCTGATATGTCGTTGAATCAGTCACTATCAAAAATACTTAGAAAAGTATAGGTGGTAGAATTAAGGAGAGCCATAAGTTGGAACTAAAAGAAATCTTAATTTTTAGAATACTGAGATTGCATATGGCTATAATATTTCCACAAATTTTCAAGGGAAAACTTGTGAAGATTATGACTCAACATTTGATCCACTTGTTTGATGAATCAACTAGTTAAGCTCATATAAGAGATCTGGAGAAATTAACCTAAAGTTTCTTTTATAATAGGAAATTAATTCTTAGATAATTGAGACACCTTCTACAATAGAAATTTAGGATATTTCAACTTTGTTGCTCGAAGGTCGGAGTGTCTTCATAGTGTAGAGATTAGTTACTACAAGAGAAGAATACTACATAAGAGAATTTTGGAGAAGAATTATGGTGAAGTTGGGAGATAGGAGATCTCCATTGATAGATTGGAAACTTCACAAGAAGAGAAGGCATAGAAGCCTTAAAAGGCCATAGAAGCCTTGATAAAGAATAAAAGGCCACAAAAGCCTTGATCCAGAAGAAAAGGCCATAGAAGCCTTGATCTAGAAGAAAAGGTCATAGAATCCTTGATCTAGAAGGAAATACCAAAAAAGCCTTGAAGAAAAGGCTACAAAATCCTTGGTACTAAAAAGGCCACATAAGCCTTCATACTGAAAAAGGCCACATAAACCTTGATCCTGAAGAAGACTTCAAAAGAGAGTATCTAATTCAGAAGCAGACTTTAGCACTAATATTTTGTTGCAGGAATATGAAGATTCAATGAGTTAGAAAAGCTTCATACAAAAATGTTA
Source organism: Wollemia nobilis (assembly GCA_028583015.1). Taxonomy (NCBI): domain Eukaryota; kingdom Viridiplantae; phylum Streptophyta; class Pinopsida; order Araucariales; family Araucariaceae; genus Wollemia; species Wollemia nobilis. The sequence goes on along the minus strand of JAQPPZ010003109.1, from coordinate 2,160,539 downwards.
GGAGGAGTATCTTCTTTAGAATCAATACAACACCTGAAGCAAAATATATCAAGAGAAGATCTTATTGATGAAGAAGGACTAGGAGAGTCCTACTCAAATACATAGGTAGTAGAATTAGAGATACAAGAGAAGATCTTACCACCAAAACTTCTAGAAGTAGAAGGTTGAAGATAAGGTCTCAACGAATACCAGAAGAAGCTGCAAGATCAAAGGCCTTGGAGAGGTCTCTACGAGCATCTAGTAAAAGGCTTGGAGATCCTTGCTGAAGAATTCATCAAAGGAGCTCCAAGGAGAACTCACTGGAGAAATTCACTTTTGGAGATAGTGAAATATTTGGGGCAATTATCGTCATCTGACAACAAGACCAAGAAGAAGAACTTGGCAAGGAGTTCCAAATCTTATAAGACCTCAAGACATACAAAATCTTGAGAAGAAGATTTTGTTTGAAGTCAAAATTTGATAAGAATCTTGAAGGAAGATTTAGATAGAAGAAGCCTACCAAATCCGTGAGACTTGGATATTACCTCTAATATCAAGAAGGAACCACTTTAGAATCAAATATATCTTCACATATATAGCAAAAAGGAGGATACTACAAGAGGATAACAAGCCACCAAAAATTCTAGGCTCATGAAAGGGAGACCATCTTTTGGTGAAGAAAAAATTATTCAAGGCAGGCTATAGAGAGCTACAATATCTTATTCAAGGTAGCAACTTGGTGATCATAGACACCAAGATCTACATCCTCTATAAAATTAGTGAAAACGGCTTTAAAAAAAAAAAAGCAACTATTGGTGCAAGTAGATTTATTAAGTGGATTACTTATCAGATTTTTTTAAGCACCTTAATTGGATTGAAGTTGCAAAAAGGAGAGTTGAATTAGAGTCTTCCAAATGTGTAAAAAGAAAGGATTTTTTAAGGTTCATTTGCACTTTAGGATTTTATTAAATTACAAAATCTCAAACTATCTATCAACTACCTATTATCTACTTTAGAAAATAAAATTAAGACTAGCTCCTATTACCTTGATTTTAAAGAAATTGCAGAATAATTCTTGAAGATTCATTTCAGATTATTCTTGATTAGTTGTAGTAGATTTATTAAGTGCATTTTTTTTTTAAAGTTTATTGGAGTGATAAGGTGATATTATTAGTGCATTAAAAGTAAAATGTTGTTATATTTGCACTATTTTATTACTCTCAAAAATATTATTGTTTGTGTTTGTGAGAAGGGCATAAAAATAGAATTTATCAAAGTTTCTAAAGATACTATTAGTGCACAAAGATCTACAACTTTGGGTAACCTGAGGAAGACAAAAACTAAGCTCAATCCTCCAGTTATTTGAGAAGAAAGTAACCACCAAAATATCATAAAAGGAAGAATCGAATGAGACTTGGTGAGTCTCAAGTTCAAAGCATAAGAAGTAGTGCAGAAAAATACAACAAAAACAAAGCTTCCATCATATGGTTACAAGTTTGGATCCATTCATAAACATCCAAGCAAAAAGAGGAAGGTGTCTAATCAAAGAGATAACCTCAAAACCCCTATATTGCACTCAAAGATTCTGGCTCAAAACCAGAAATTTTAGATGTAAAAAGAGGAGTGCAAAAGAAGGTGCAATAAGGATATTTTATGTAAAAACTATTTTACATTATATTTCACTATCCTAATTTGGTTATACAGGGAGAAAAAGCAAATTTAAAGGTGCCCCAAAGGCACTACACTTTCGGGAAAAACGAACCAAAAGTTACCATATGATTGCAACAATCCAAGCTTAGCTCAAGGAGCTAATCAAAGGGCTCATACTCCTCGCATCTTGGACGACCGAACCTGCAAGATACAATGTGCAAAACAAAGTGAGAAACAATGTCAACCAAGAACAATAGCATCTATGAAAGGAGGACGTAAGCAAGTAAGAAAGAAAGGGAAAATGAAGCACCATTGGAGTGTCACTTACTCCACATTTGCTAGTAGAAATTAGTGCTTAAAGTCTCCATATTGTTGCTCCATATCCCAGCTAAAAATAGTGTAGGAACGAAATAGGAGTTGAGGATTTTCGAAGCTAAAAAGATCTCCAAAAAGGTCCATTTGAACCAAAAAAAGGGATGATGTCCATGCAGAGAAGAAAGTGAAATTTGTCACCAAAGGAAAATCCTAATGCTCAAGTCAAGAGAGTGTTCACCTTCAAGAAAGGAGTTACACGAACAGGATGGTGCATTGAGTGTATGGGATACATTTGTTCATTGGAATATCAAACGTTTTGCTAAAGAATGTAACACTCATACGTTACAAGAAGGAAGGTAAACTTTTATTTTACACCAAACTCCCCTCAAAAACTCGAAGGGAAACAGATGTGCCACTTGGAACTTTATACAAGAAGCTTCTCCATATTAAGGACATCAATGATTGAGGTCAACAAGAAAGCAAGTGAATTTTCATCTAGGCATTTATCACTTCATCATCTATGTACACAAGAAAAAATTGCATCATGAAAAGGTGTTAGAGCCTTCAATGCTCAATCCAAGAGAGGTCAAAGGAAGAGTCAAAGTAGTGCCAATTTTGGAACACTTAAAGCTCCAAGCGATTCCATTGGAGGGTACAATCACATTCAAGATGTCTATGTAAATATTACAGCCCTAGCTTCTTAGAAAACAACACCATATATTGCTTGGTGAAAGGTAAAGTTTCATTCCCATTATTATGTGCTTTCTTTCCTTGGGAGTTATAAGGTTATAATTGAAGGAATTTAAATAATTGAAAGCCATTCATCAAAGGGAATACTAATCATGGTTTCTACTGAAATAAATGATAACTATTTGCAAATATTATTGTGATATAATTTATCCAAATATTAGGGAGTCACAAGAGCTACTACATAAAATTAATTAATTGGAAAATTAGATACACTAAACATAATTCCCAAAGGGTTATTTATAAGGAGAGGTTATCATAACTTTTTTTAAAGGTTGAGTTGTGACCACTTCACAATGCCCCAAAATTGGGAACCCATTTGAAATTTTTTATATTTTTTGGAATATGTGTATGTCTTGTTGTTTAGTTTCATTCATATTTTGTTGATTATTGTTTAAGATATTTAGTGTTTTGTTACTTTGATTTTGTTATGTTATTTTTATTTTATATTATTTTTTACTTTAAGGTTTGTTATGTTGTTTTTGTTTATATGTTTCTCTTTATTTTATAGTTATGTTATTTCGGTGTTATGTTATATGTGTTTTATTATGTAGTGTTTATTTTATTTTATTATTTAGTGTGTATTATGTTATTTTGTATTTAAACATAAAATAATATTTTAAAATAAAATTAATAAAATGGGTTTTTGTGTAGGTGATCAAAATGGTAGCACGAGTGCTAACGCATACCAACGGACTCAACACCTCCTCAACACATTTTTCAAGGTATGGTTGATGAAGAGGCACATTTGGAAGAGCCACCAAGTGAATTTTAGCTAGATAAAAATACATTTTGTGTGTTCGTGTTCATAAAGAGTCATCGTTGTATTATCGGGTGCATGTGGGATAAGCAATATTGTGATCAACATTGTTGGTAGAGATATGGATTTGGTGAACCCTTGACTTGGATGGGACCAGATGAAGATGGTGACCCTGGACGTGGAGGCTATGATAAACAAGAATCATTCACTATTGGGTAGTATGGTTGTCAAATCTCTTAGATGGTGGCTACCACGAACGTAGGAGCATAGCACGAAGAGGATTGTAATGTGGCTCACAGATGTGCATGTAGCATGAAATCAGGGGACTCTCCATGGGTCATTACCATGTATCTCCTGTTTCCATATACCATAGCTTGCAATGTTTGAAATATGAAGATTGCTATTATACTCAGTTACAATAGTATAGAATGAACAATATGGCTTGTAAAGGATTTGATAATGGGATTATAGTATGGATGGTTGTGTGTACAATGGAAATTTTCATTGGGTTTCACAAAGTATAGAAAAATAATATGGTGGAAAGCTTATTTTTGAGAAATGTATAGAAAATAGTAAATAGAGGAGGAAGATATTGTGCATGACATAATGATGGAACATGACGAAGGAAGTTCAGTAATAAAATTGTCATTCAAATCTTGGTTGCTAGTGCCATTTATGAAGCCTGATATTGTTTGTTGTTGTTTGAATATTTTGGTACATCTCAAATTTTGGTCAATTATGTTAAACACGTCTCCATTGCCATCATTTTTCATCACAATCCACCATAGTTGGTTTACGTGTGTGAATCCTATGATTTGAGTTTATTCAGTCAATCCACTCAGCATGACTGATGAGGATTGATGTTAGATCTTTCATATGACCCCTCTAGTAGTTCCTAGCTAGGTTTGCATAGTTTATTTCTAGAAAATTAATATTGTAAGTGAGTCTCTTTCTCACATGCACTTGTGGGCACTAGTTATCTTCTAGTTGTCATTTAGAGTGTTAGTTAGTAAGTGTGAACTCAAAGTAGGAAATGTGTACTTCAAGATAGCTAAAATGGATCTTCTAGTTAGCAATATTCCTATCTCTTAACTTAGAAGTTTACGTGCATTCTCCTTTGCACCTTTGTAGCTTTTTGGTTAAGCATATTGGATCAAATCCATGATTTCATGGGTTGGTTATGTATTTTGGGCCATTAGTGCCTATATATTGAATTGTAAATAATAGAACACTTAGTTGGATTTTCAATCCTTTTCATTGGTATCAGAGCCTAGTTCATGTTTGCACTAGGGCTTGTGAGGTGAGAGGATAGGAGATAGTTTTATTATGAGAAATATTTTCTCATTGAGGACTCGGTTTAAGCCCAAAGGGATCTTGAAAACCATTCGAAGAAGGAAGTTCCTTCACCGACAAACCCCTCGTTCCAACTTTTTGCTTATGCTCAAGAGGTATAGGAAAAGTTTGCCCCAGAGTTCTTCGTATACTGATCCTTGGAAGTAATTGGATCGTGGCTACGGTCCAATTAGGATTAGGGAGCCATTTGACCCTTCTGCCCCCCCCATTTTTGAGTACTGAAGAGCTCCAGGAGGTCATAAAAGCTAGGTCGTGTGTTGACTTAGATCTGGGTGCCTTTCAAACGTTGGTCATGTGTCGATTGGATCTTGAAAGGAGAGCTACTGGTGGGAGCTGGTTGCTCACATTTTTACAATTTAAGCTTTTAAAATTTTAGAATTAACCCCCCTGGTTAATTTTTAATTTTTTTTTAATTGTAATAGAACAACCTTTATTTTAAGTTAATATATTATTTTATTAATATATTAGTGCTGTTGCTGCTGCCTTGTAAAAAAAAAAAAAATACAGCAAATTTTATTTTTTGTTTGGCAGCTTCGGCCCAGCCTCGGCTGCATTCGACAACGTAGGCCAGGCCTTCGGCCGCATTCGACAGCCCACGACAGCATTCGATGCTTGTCGTAGCTTGCCGGCTGACTGCCGTCGCGCAACAGCCGATAACAATCACTGTCCGCAGGACAGCGATCATGGCTGTCGCCTGACTGCTGTTAGGTCTGACAGCAAATTTGCTACCAGCCTGACAGCGCTAGGTGCTGCTGCAACGCTCGATGCTATCTGATGATGATGCAGTGCCCGAAGCTGAGCAGATGGTAGTTGCACTGTTCACCAGCCTGACATCCTGACAGATAGTCAGGCTGTGGCTTCGGTGTGACAGGCCCAGCCGTGCCGCAGTGCCTGACAGCAGTGTCAGGCATTTGCAGGCTTGGCACCTACGATGCAACACCTGACAAGCTTGTCAGGTGTCTACCGTGCTGCGGTCCGCAGAGCCACCATTGGCAGCATCTAACAGTGCTGTCAGACATCTGTCGGGCCTGCGGCCGACAGCATTAGGTCCAGCACCAGCCTGGCCAGGGGCGGCTGCGTGCTTGGATCTCTGGCTTGTGCACAAAATTTTGTGCACAGTCATTTTTGCAGCAAAGGCAATGAGGAATTGCCTCAAAAATTGAAATTTTTATTTTTGCACATTTGCCTTGGGAATTGTGCCAGGCAAGATTGGTTTTCTTCACCTCGAGAACCGTGCAACTGAAGACTGACAATTTTCATGCAGGGTACTTGAAGATCAGTTCCAGTTAAGACAGTCAAAGCATGGGTAAATTATTGTAATTTTTTTTTTTTTTTACTATTTAAGGTAGCATGTTAAATTTAATTTTTAATAACTTGATTAAAATTCATTAATCTTTGATTTAATGAAATTTAATTTTTTTAATTAAGTTATTTTTAAATTAATAAATGTTAAATTGCACCTTACATTAGTTTAAAAATTTCAAAATTTTCAGCCTTAGGAGTAAAATTTTCAAATTTTGAAGCACTCCATTGTAACAAGGAAAAAGTTCCATTTTCTTTCCTTGATTAGTGCTTTCTCATTTTTACTCCTGGCTTATACCCAGGAACACATGGCATCTGACTTGGCTGCCCAAGTGGCAAAATTGGCCCATGTTGTTAATGCTTTGGCAGATAAAGCTAATGACACTACCATGGCAGAAGTCCTTGGCAATCTTGCCATGAAGGTAAATGACATTTCTTTGCATAATGCTTCAACTTCTGCTCATGATTCTCATCTAAGAGTTCGTTGTGAAGTTCCATTGTATGATGGATCCAGGAACCCTAATGTCTTGAATAGTTGGATTCTTGACATGAGTTCTTGGTTTTCTTTCTCTCAACTTTTAGAAGATGATATAGTGCCTTATGCTAAGCTAAAACTTCCAGGCCTAGCCAAAGTACTTGTTGAATGAAAAAGAGGACACGATGTACTAACTACATGGGATGAGCTTGTACAATGTCTTAAGACCAATTTCTATCCTTCAAATTATTCTAGGGAATTGGTTATTAAATGGTTTCATTTTTGACAAGGTACTAATATGTCTGTACAAGAATATATTTTCCAATTTAACAGGTTCAGAATACTTGTGAATGTGGAGGATGATGTTCCAGGTTTGATTCTCAAATTTCAAAGTGGCTTGTTGGAGCATTTGTACAGGGAACTAATGTTTGTTTCTATGGAAACGTTGGATTCATTTTTCAACCAGGCGCAGCTTGCGGAGGACAAGTTTAAGGCGCAATCGCAGGCATTCCGCACACTTGTTACTCAAGTGGTTGCAAACTCATCAAAAGGGAATAATTATTTCTCACAAAAGAAGAATTTTGCTCAAAAGAAGAATGTGTCTTCTCCATCTCCTTCTTCTCCATCCCCTTCCGTTTCTACTCCTTCTTCTAAATCTTCTTCTTCTTCTTCTAAGAAATTCTGCAATTATTGTAAGAAGAAAGGGCATGAGAAAGTCGATTGCTTTAAGCTTAAAAAGAAGAGTTTAGTAATTACTACTCAAGAGGAGGATGCTTCCAAGGGTCCCCTTGAGTCTGTAGGAGAGAGTAGATTATATACGGAATTACGAGGTAAGCTTAATGAAGTTACCTTAGTAAATGTAATTTCTTCATAAGGGGCTCGTGATGCTTTGTTCATCACTCGAGTTCACTTGCTTCATAATTTTGCAACTGATTGTATAGTGGATAATGGCTCGTAGAAAAATCTAATTGCGAGATCCATTGTCGAGCGTTTGAAGTTACCTATGGAGCCTCATCCTCAACCTTATTCTTTGGGTTGGAAGGATAGTTGAAGAGGCTCAGAAATCACCCACACTTGCACTTTAAAATTTGCACTTGGCCCACATTTCATAGATCAAGTCACTTGTGATGTGACTCCTATGGATTGTTGTGGGATTTTGCTTGGACAACCTTTTCAATATGATAGGAGAGTTGTTTATGATGCTTTCAAAAGAACCTACACACTTCAAAAAGATGGTAAGGTCTTTCTCATTAAAAGCACCAACACTCCTAATATCATTCTAAGTTCCAAGCAAACGAAAAGAGTAATTAAGAAAGGTGGTGATGTTGCTCTAATTTTCATTCGCTCTCAAAACACTTCTACATCTACATCCATTACAAAGCAACACTCTTCAATGGATAAAATATTGCAAAGTTATTCACACATATTTCAGGAGCCAAAGTCTCTTCCTCCAATTCGCACAATTAATCACAACATTGAAATAATTCCTGGTTCTTCTCTTCCTAATGCTCCCATGTATAGACAATCTATTTTGCAAAATGAAGAAATAAAAAGGCAAATAGAAGATTTGTTGTCTAAGGGTTTCATTAAGGAAAGTACTTCTGCTTGTGCCTCACCTATTTTGTTAGTTCTTAAGAAAGATGGCACTTGGAGATTATGCATTGATTTTCATGCTTTGAACAGAATTTATGTGAAGAATAGATATCCCTTACCCCGCATTGATGATTTATTAGATCAGCTTCAAGGAGCTAAGTTATTTTCAAAAATAGATCTCAAAAGTGGATATCATCAAGTGCGTATCCAAGCTGAGGATACATGGAAGACAACTTTCAAGACGAAGATGGGCCTCTTTGAATGGTTGGTCATGCCCTTCGGTCTTACTAATGCTCTTGCAACCTCTATGAGGTTGATGAATGATGTATTTCGTGAAGTCCTTGACAAATTTGTCATAATATATCTTGATGATATATTTATTTTCTCAAAAACTTGGGAGGAAAGCCTTAGGCATATCTAGCAAACCCTTGATCTTCTTGCGAAGAATCAATTATATGCCAATTATTCCAAGTGTTCTTTTGGCAATACTTCAGTTTCTTACCTTTGCTATGTGATTAGTGAGAGTGGAATTCAGGTAGATCCCATAAAAGTTGATGTTTTACTTAAGTGGTCCCCTCCTACAATTCTCACTGAGTTAAGGAGTTTCCTAGGACTTGCGAATTTTTATCGCAAGTTCATTCCTCAATATTCCACCCTTGCAGCTCCATTGTATTATCTCACTAAGTCCAAAACTCCATTTCATTGGGAGAAAAGCCAAGAAGTTGCCTTTGAGAAACTCAAAAAGAAAGCGTGTACAGACACTCGTGTTAACTTTACCTGACCTTTCTCAACCTTTTGAGATTGAAACAGATGCCTCTAAAGTTGCCTTAGGAGTTGTGCTCAAACAGAATGGTCATCCAGTTGCTTATCATTCGAAACTTTTTCTCTCTGCTAAGTTGAACTATTCTACATATGACAAGGAGTTGTATGCTTTAGTTCAAGCTATTAAGTACTGGAGACACTATCTTTTGGGAAAAGATACAGTAGTACAAACTGATCATATGCCTCTCAAGTTTTTACAATCTCAAAGTAAAATTGAAGAATCAAGACATATGAAGTGGGCCTCTTACCTCCAACAATTTCACTTCGTGATCAAGTAAAAAAAGGGGAAGAGTAATACTGTTGCTGATTGTTTGAGTAGGCCTCCAGTCGCTTTTGCCTTAACAGTTATGTCCACTTCCCACTTGGGATTTCAGACTTGGCCTAATCAGTATTCTCAGGATCCTGATTTTGGAAAAATATTTGAGCAAGTGAGTAAGCCTTCTTCTTCCAATTTGCATCCTTTCCAAGATTTCTACATCAAAGAAGGACTTCTTTACAAATTGGACAAGGTTTGTGTTCCTTGTGAGCCTAGAGTGTCACTTCTTAAGGAATCTCATTCTACACTTTATGGTGGTCACTTTGGGAAGCATAAAACACTTCATCATTTGCAACGATTTTTCTATTGGCCTAAAATGTAGAGGGATGTGTTGAGATTTCTCAAACAGTGTGCAGTTTATTGTCGCTCAAAACTAGATAATAGGAAGTTTGGCTTAGGCATGCCTTTGCCCATTCCTTCCCATCCTTGGGAAAGCATTTCCATGGATTTGGTTAGTGGTTTTCCTATGACAGTGTGCCAACATGATTGTGTGTTCGTGGTGGTTGACAGATTTAATGGCTAAGTTTATTCCATGCCACAAGACAAGTTCTGCATCAGACTTAGCTCAATTTTTCTTTGACAGCATTTGGCATTCCTTTGGTCTACCTACCAGCATTATCTCGGATCGTGATTCACACTTTGTGGGTCACTTTTGGCATTCTTTGTGGAAGATTTTGGGAGTTTCCCTTAACTTTTCTACCGCCTATCATCCGTAGTCCGATGGGCAGATCGAAGTGGTAAACCGTACACTTGTGCAAAGTTTGCGAATCTATCATCACGCTTCACCGGAAAAGTGGGACTTGAGTCTCACGCATATTGAACATGCCTATAATAGGGCCCTACATTCTTCTACGGGTCATTCACCCTTTGAAGTTTGCATGGGATTTCAGCCCTTGGCACCTTATGAGTTACCTTTGTCTTTGCCTTCTCCTGTCACTTCACATCTTCGAAGGAGCAAGACAAGGCACACTCATTTGTTCAACACTTGCACAATCTTCAATCAAAGGTGGTTGAGATTTTACAAAAGACACAGCAGCAGCAGAAAAAGGCCATGGATTGACATCAAATTCCTCATCCATTTCAGGTTGGTGATAAAGTTTGGTTGCATCTTGACAAGCGGCGTTTCACTAATAAGATTCATAGCAAAATCAAACCAATTCGCTATGGGCCTTATACTATTCTTCAGCAGGTGTCCGAGAATGCTTTTCACCTTAATATTCCCACACACTTGGGAATTCATGACATCATCAATGTAGATCTCTTGAAGTTGTACTTTGACTCTACATTAGAGATTGCACCAGCTATCAGTCATCCTGTGGACGTGGTTCCTGAAGATCAGTTACCATTGGATGCAGATCAGATCTATGACACAAAGACTCAACAGACTCGTCAGGGGTCTACCACCTCATATCTTGTGGCTCGACGAGGACAGCTGCCGCATCAGGCTCGTTGGATTTCTTTTCATCAGATGTCTCGTGACTTTCCTATTCTTCTGAAAGCATTGGAGTCCAATGCTTCTATTGTGGGGAGGCATGATGAGGATTGATGTTAGATCTTTCATATGACACCTCTAGTAGTTCCTAGCTAGGTTTGCATAGTTTATTTCTAGCAAATTAATATTGTAAGTGAGTCTCCTTCTCACATGCACTTGTGGGCACTAGTTATCTTCTAGTTGTCATTTAGAGTGTTAGTTAGTAAGTGTGAACTCAAAGGAGGAAGTGTGTACTTCAAGATAGCTAAAATGGATCTTCTAGTTAGAAATATTCCTATCTCTTAACTTAGAAGTTTACGTGCATTCTCCTTTGCACCTTTGTAGCTTTTTGGTTAAGCATATTGGATCAAATCCATGATTTCATGGGTTGGTTATGTATTTTGGGCCATTAGTGCCTATATATTGAATTGTAAATAATAGAACACTTAGTTGGATTTTCAATCCTTTTCAATGACAATGTTTTCAAATTTATTTGTGAAGTGTTGATAGATTTACAATGGATTCCTAATATGCAGAGGTAGCAGAGGAGTAGACAATGGTGATAGATAAAAATTAGCATAGATAGTGTTGACATGACAGGTGTAGTGAAGACATTGGATGCTAACGGTGGGTAATATTTAATGAATATTCATGGCAAAGACTGTCATTCATAAATTGAAGCTAAAAACTAAGGTTATCAAGAATAATTTGAGTGCAGATACAGTTCACTTGACTGGTAGTGATGTTATGAATAGAAATTAGTAAACCTATGGTGGATGAATGTTTTAGTGGGCCGTTGAAGTGTCTCAAGGTGTTCAAATTTTGAGGTTTTTTTAGGACCTAGGGTATATATGTTTCCCAAGAATTGAAAGCAATGAAGTGCAGACGATGATAGTTCTAATATGAAGACGGTCAAGGTGTAGAGGTCAGATACAACAAACAAGATGAATTATCATGGACTAAGTCGTGCATTCATTGTGAAGGCTACACAATGATCATAATGGGAATGTTGGTCGTAATTGGATTATACAAGAAAATCTAGTTCAGTGTAGGATTAAACGTCAATGACCTGATATAATTAATATTTGGTCCACAAGTTAAAAATTCATATTATTATAATATGTCTTAAAACTAAAAGGGAAGATATTAATTAACATTATTATGCCAAGTGGCTTCCTCAGGTCATAAATTATAAAGAAGTCCTTAAAAGTGTAATATGGGAGCCATTCTCACAGGAAAGAAGACCCGACAGTCACACGAGAATAAATAGAGAATACATAGCAAATGAGTTTGTTTTGATAAATAATATAAACACTGTTTTATAAAGAAGTGCATAAATAAAAAAAGGATCTATTTTGAAAAGAAGTTACGAAAAATTAAGTAGAATAAGTTGAAATAACTACAAGTAACTGAATCAAGAAGAGGAAACGAATAACCATATCAAAATATTTTAAACACTCCATTAAAATTCAGAGAGTGGGATCGGAGACTTGGAGGAAAATTACATAAGAAGCAGAAACTTAGTAGAAGATGAATTTTTGGAGCCTCTCCTTCCATGCTGGAGCATACTATTTCACATGGGATGCCATTTTGAAAAGAGAGTATTTTGTATTATTCAAATTTTAATGAAAATCTTATTTTTTTAATATTTTACAAATACATGAATTTTATACATCAAAATGTTGATGGTTAACTCATTCATTATTTTTCAATATATTGCATTTATCCTTAGAATATTGCACTGCATTAAATGTTAGATTGCGTGAATTTGGATCACATTTAATGTTGGTTTTGTAGGATACAAATGTTGTAGGGTCATTTTATTTCATTTTATTTTATTTTCTAAACCCTATCTTTTCATTTTTTTAAAGTTTTCCAAATTAAATAAAAAATGTAAAAAATAAAATTCAAAAAGAGAGATGCACAGGTTCAAAGAATAAGCTTTAAGTTGTTTATTAAAGCAATTTCAATTTTAGTTTGAAGCATGGTGGAAATTATAAAATTATTTATAAAGTTCATATTTTCAAGGAATTTTATAATTTCATAAAGTTTTATTTCGCATTTCAAGCTTTGTATTTCATTTTCAAGCAATAAATTAACTTACCTTTATGAAAATCAATTTCATTAAAGGGGGTAATTTATTTGGCATTCAAAAGGCCATCGTATTCAAGGCTATAGGTTATTACATCAAAATGGGGGTTAATTTATAAGGGTTTTTGATGAGCACCAAAAATTCTCATTTTATATACACGGTTAAGGAGAATTATCACTGGTTCAATTAGCATATGAAATGTATTTTATATAACTTATATATATAATTGATAGAAAATCTGGTATTATGCTTGATTGGTGTTTTTAATGAAAAATGTGTATAAATACAGATATTGGTACTAATATGGTGTTTTCCAGTCTACATCCACTTGGACCCGACATACTTCTGCTTACAGAGACTAAGGCAAGAGAGTAGGCACCTTCCTCTTCAAGGAAGGCGCCCAACAGAAGTAGGAGCATTCCTACAACCAAAAGGTGCCCACAGAAGTAGGCACCTTCCTACAACCGAAAGGCACCCACAGAAGTAGGTGCATTCCTACAACCGGAAGGCACCCACGGAAGATGAGCGCCTCCCTGTAATCGGAAGGCACCCAAGGAACACGAGCGCCTCCCTGCAACCAGAAGGCACCAACGAAAGATGAGTGCCTCCCTACAACCGAAAGGTGCCAACGGAAGACGAGTGCCTCCCTGCAACCGAAAGGCACCAACGAAAGAAGAGTGCCTCCCTACAATCGAAAGGCACCTCCATGCCTTCATACTTTGCAAGATTTACCAAGTCTGGTTTACCAAGGACTATGGAGGAGGTTGCACGTGAAGACAAAGGATATCTATTTTAATCATGCATTTATTAAATAGAATAAAGTGTTTTTTACTATCAACCGATTGGCTGGTTGACCTTGTAAAGCTCTTAAAGCATATTATTATTTTTAGGATGCATTAGTTTAGGATTTGTTGTTACGTACACCTAAGGATGTTTATATTTATCCTTCTGGTGAATGAACATACTTTCAAATAGAAGAATAAAATATGTGTAGAATAAATTGTAACTAAATCACATCACGTGATTAAAATAGACTGATTTATTATTGTAATGAGATCTGGCTACGCTTTATATAAAGACGCAGGCCAGATGAACAGGGGAGATCAATGATTAATTCTACAAAGAACTTATTTTATTTTATTGTTTAATTAATCAAGAGTGCAACTCCTCTTATTAAAGCAAGCTTTACGTAGCTAGCCGGGTGGACTATCTGCGGGAGCTTGGGCCCACTCCCTGCAGTAGTCCTCCCCTATTTATTTCTATTCTTTATTTTTTGTAGATTATTTTATTGCTTTAGTTCTTGCTTTATTTAATTTAGGTGTGTGCTTTTATTTTCAGCATTGTATTTTATTTATTTAAATTCTCTGCACTCAGTTTATTTGGTTTGGCTAGAATCCAATTACACAAACCTCCCCACCAAACTAAATAAGGTACAACCAGATTTGTTCCCCAACACTATAGGCATATACTGTGCGTGACACTCATAAGTTTACGAACTTACCGGATTAATAATTTATGGAAGAGAAATGAATGTTTTTTGGGACATGAATTTCTGCTCACCAGTTTTCAAAGGTTATTACATTTTAAGGTTAATCATTTAGATCATTTTTCTTTAATATTTAAAGCAACATAAAAATCAGCTCACTCATCATTTTGTTAAGTTTCATGAACAATCACTTGCATAGCATAATGAAATATTACCAATGTAGGCCCCTTGTTAATAGTTATTTGTAGATCACTAAGGTATTCTAAGCATTTATTTGACACATTTTCATAGTATACAAACACACATTACGCAAAATGAACCTTGGAGAAATGTTTATTTCTTTACACGAGAGGATTTTCATTTTAAAATCCTAACTGTGATGGGGATATTGCAATTGGAAAAAATTTCCACTCAACAGGTTGGATATTAATAATATTATTGTCTCAAACTTCTCAAAAGGAGATAAAAGATCCAACATTATTACCTCTTTAAAATTTGGAAATAGTGCTTAGTTCAATAGGAGCAATAATGGATAATAGGAATTGATTTTGGCATTTACAAAACCTTTACAAAATCAATCAAATATTGAACTATAATTTACAAAAGTAGTATATCTTATTCATAGCATACTAGGGAGTCATAAGGAATTCTACAAAACTTGGTAATATCAACATCTATCAAATATTATCAAGTTACAAAATATAAGCTTTCCTCAAAACCTAAATTTTTTTAGGAGTATATATTCACATTACTTTGGAGACATAAGGTAGTCTACAAAATAAGGATTAATAAATGTTTTATCAAATCATGCTTATATTCTTCGATCAAGAATCATATATCCTAATATAGGGAGTCATAAGGTAGACAAAAAAGAAAATCCTATCTTAATTCTTCTACTTATTCAAATGGAAAAAAGAATGTCATATAATGAATGTGGAAATTGCTCCAATAGAAATCAAAACACAAAAACATATGGTGCATTGACTCAGGGGTCAATCATCATATGACAGGAAATATACAGTGGTTCGACTTTTTTGAAGATGCTAAATTCTATAGACTAAGGATTGCAGATAGCCAGAATTATCCCATACATGTATATGGATGTGTAACACCAAGCATATCATTTCAAAATCTTCTACTATAGAATGTATTGTATGTTCCTAAATTAACATTCAATCTCATCTTAGTAAGCAAGTTAGTAGAAGATAACTATATGATAAAATTTGGATATTTGGATGGAATCAATACATGTCTCATCATGAAACAAGGTAAAATAAAAGCAACAAGATCAATCCATGAAAATACATATATTCTGGATCTAATGGAAAATTCATGAAATATTGTGATGTTTCATAATGATGCTAACATATTTTCAAAGGAATAGGTTCAAGAAAATGAAGAACTAGTACATAAAAAAGGTAAGCATAGAAGAATAAAAATCAAGAATATGAGAGGACAAGTGCACCATGCTCTACTCAGTCATCAACATTCAGAACCAAATGAAGACACTCATGAAGAAAACAATAAAATTAGATGGATAAAAGACAAGGATGATGAACATGAACAAGTTGAAGATTCAAAATCTCAAGGACTAGATGAAGATCCACATTGAAGACTAAAGTCTTCAATATACAAATAATGTAATACATAGGGGATTTTAGAAATAGAGTATATTACATCATTTGGATCATGTAAATGCACCTTTCTTGGTACATACTTAGGACATTAGATTAATTTAAGGGGAATTTATCTAGTTACTTCTGTAGCACCCTAAAATTGGCGCAGTCAAATTGGAATAATTACATTCACCTTAGTAAATAAATTTAAATTCAAATTTAACCTCCCAAACCGCCCGTTAACCGCCGAGAAACCCGTTTCCCCTTTTTTCGTGCCATTTTTAGGAGTTGTTTTGACCGTTGGACGATATCGTCGCCGATCAGACGATATCGCCCCAGATTTGACGATTTCGTCTGGACTAGGACGTCCAGACGATTTCGTCACAAAACTGCATTTTCATAATTAGACTCTGTTCCAACGGGTCTCCAATCCGGGCAGAAGCGTGTCTGCGCCGTTGGGACCCTCCCCCGTTGGAGATCTCCCAAATTGGGAAGATCTCCAACCTCCCAACAACTTTCCCTAAGCCTATTTAACTCTAAGACTTTTCCCTCCCCAACCCCTGGCTGAATTTTTATGCAAATCGACTCCCTATGTGCTAGAACTTCTCAAATTTGCTTTTTGCACTATTCCTATAGTAATTTTATTGCAGGTATATCATTGGTTTTCAGTCGGAGCCGGCACCTATCGCAGCTAGACGAACTTGTCAAGATCGGAGGCGATCTGTCAAATTAGGGACGATCTCGTACTATGCGAGACGATCTCGACTGTAGCATACATCGAGGCAATCAGTGCCTGAAGTTTGCTCTTCTCTCTTTTCTCTCTGTCATTTTATGCTATAAATCAGATCATTTATTTAGTTTTTATTCTACTTTGCATCCGGAGTTCACCCATCTAGTTTAGATTGCACATTAAATTCATGATTTGCCATCATAATGCAGTGATCTGTTTTACTTTCTATTTTAAATTATTGCTTAGTATTCACCTTGTTCTTTAGCATATTTTGCCTCTGTTTTGCATAGTAGAATTGCTTGTATTTTGCATCTGTTCTCTGTTTTGCAGGTTTCTGACGAATTCGTTTGACGAATTCGTCGGATCCGAGACGATTCATGTCTGTCTCGGACGATCTGTCAGATTCCGGATGATTCGACAGATTGCGAGAAATTTTGTCGAATCCCAGGATGATCCGGACTACTTCAAGCATCGAAAACTTCATCGGACATCCCGGATCGGGTAATCTCCATTAGCCTCCTGCAAATTCTCTATTTTTTTGCTTTCAGTCTATTTATTGTATTCATTTAAATTGCATTTTCATGTAGTTTAAGTTAGAATCATTCGGCCAAACCTAGGATGAATGTTTAAGGATAAAACGAACCCATTAAAACACATTCCCAAAACCTAGGCGTGGAAACTATCGCCAAATGTTTCCTGGTGAACCCACCATCCGTCGACAAATCACCAAAATGCACCTCCCTTGAGAGGCGGGACCTTCGCAAAGTCCTCTCGTCCGAGGTACCGCATCATCCTTTTCCCATCCTCCTTCCGGGCGCGGATCCAATAGCTTGAAGGTAGGGATGCGAAAAATTTGGAGCGATACATTTTGGTGAACCCGACGTGAATGCATCATAACCTTTTGAAAACGAAAACAAAAACAAAAACAAAAAAAAAAAAATTAGAACAACTAAAACTTAGATGCATTTTAAAACATTTAAGGTTCAAAATCATGTTTAGATGGTAGCTCCTAAAAAGAGGTTAGCAGTTACTATAAACGTAGAAAACCAATTGGCAGCTATAGAAGTTAATTCTGTCCTTAGTATCCCTGAAACAAGTAGAAATCAATCCTTGTGGGACGAACTTGTCAGGAGACTTAGTCTCATCTCATCTAGGTCCACACAACTTAAACAGATTAAGAGGCTAGTCTTGGATAGAATCCTGGATCCTCATCAATTAGTTTTCTATCATGAACTTCAGAGAGCCTGCCATAGATGGTTAGCCTATAGGAGAGCTCTTGTATCTTCAAAATTTTTAACTTTCGAGGAATATCTCGAAGACACAGTTATAGTGCGCCCTTTTCTAGTTCATATAGATTCCTTAGAAGATGATCTTATAGTTAGGAGAAGATGGAACAAAACTCCTAGAGCTATGTTATATTGTAAATATTGTCGTGAGAATTATTATTATCAACCAGCATCTGAGATAGACAATATCACCATAGCCCTTTTCATCAAATTCTTAAAAGAAAACTTTCAATTTGAAGAAGAACATTTCATGACCCCTGAACAACTTGAACCTATTAATGATATTCATAAGTTATTCATAGAATATTAGTTCATTTGCTTTCAGTCTTATTATTATTATTGCTTGCATTTATTGTTTCATTTGCTGTCTTTATTATATTGTTTCAAAGAAAAATTAAAGAAAACTAAAAAATAAAAAATAAAAAAAACATAGTAAAAAACTTAAACATTTCATTTACAATATTGCATTAGGTATATATAAATATATACCTTTTAATTTGTTGCATATATATATATATATATATATTTTTTTTATATATATATATATTTTCTGAAATCAAAACTTAGCACCATGACTAGACTTAGGAATGGTAAAGAAATTTTAGGAGAAGGAGAAGATTGGTTGCAAAATACAACTGAAAACCCAAATGTCCTTCTTGGAGATACAAATCCGGAAGGTGAAACTCTAGGACAATCAGATGAAGACTTAGGGGAAGATAAGGAACAAGAAGGAAGTGTTAAAGAGATGATCCTCATCCCCTAGAATAGCTCCCAATGGAGGCATCACTTTTGACAACGCGAGAACATTTTCAAAAATTTCTTAATCAACATATCGACGTCCTTAATGTGGCGGTCCGTATTGATAAAGGGGAAATTAGTGATGCTCAAGCAGCCTTAGAACGGGCGCTTGATATGCAAACTAATCCCTTGTCTTTCATTGATCAAGAAAGTGATAAGGGTGGACCATCCAATGCGAATATGGTCACTATAGCCCAAGCCATGACCAAACAACAGGTTACCCAACCTCCTAAGGAACCTATTACTCAACCTAAAATCACTCCCGCACAAAAGAAAATTCCCTTCACTACTTCGTTCCTCCAAACTATTGAGCAAAATGCTTTAAATAAACAGAAACATAAAACAAAGCCAAATACAAATTTTCAACAATCTGCAATACAACCTAATCCAACTTCAAAATTTCTCCATAATATTTTTCCTACCAATGTTTTACACAATAGTAACATGGCATCTAATATGCATGTTCCTCCATCATATGCCCATAAAACTCATGTCAATGCCCCACCGAATCAATATGGGGGGCAAACTAGTAATCTGGAAGCTATGGTGAAACAATTGGCTTCACGTATGGACCGAGATAGATCCCTACCGTCCCTCGTATAATTATCGAGAGATTTGTAACCAACCATTGGATCCCATAGTGGTAGCTCAACCATACCCTAAGCATTTTCCCATGCCCGTCCTGCCTATCTATAAAGGAACCAAAGATCCCATAGAACATCTTCGCATGTTTAGGATAGCATGTCATGACATATCGCATGACGACTTGCTATTACTAAAAATGTTCCCTAAAAGTTTAGGTGGAATGGCGTTAGAGTGGTACTACCAATTGCCCACTCACTCCTTAAGAAACTTTGAAGAAACAGCGGAATCATTTGTTCATCAATTTAGTGCCTACATCGAGAGGCATGTAACTATTAAAGATCTATACAACTTAAAACAAGATAAAGACGAATGTTTTGCTGATTTCTTAGCGAGATGGAGACAATTGACGGGAAAAGCGCACTTTGTGCTACCCTATAGGGAAATGTTAGACATTTTCATTAACAATTTACAAGAACAACTTTCTTATGAGCTATCAACGACTACTTTGACTACCTTCGATCAAGCTATAGACTTAGCTCGAAGAGTAGAAGATGCCCTCATTAGGAGAGGCCAACTTAGAAAGAAGGATGATGAGAAAACATCTAGAAATCAATATAAAAACAAACGAGGTTGTCGGTGATGGAGTCAGCGACAGCAGAAATGTTGCTAATGTCAATGCAACAAAAACAACAGAAAAAATTCATCTTGAAACCCCTGATAAGCCTCCTCGAGAGTTCACTAGATTAAACCAACCTTTATCAACTATTTTACCTCAACTTCTTGAAAGAGGTTTAATCCAACTGCCAGCTATCCGGGAACCTGACCCAAGCATACCCGGATATAGAGCTGATTTGCACTGTGATTTTCATAGAGGTCCTGGACATTCTACCAACGCTTGTAAGAGATTGAAACATAAAATACAAGATTTGATTGACAATAATGAAATGGAAGTGCAAGCCTTCCAACCTAAACAAAACCCTCCTAATAATACCCAAAATACTATTCCCCAAAATCAAAATCAGAATGCCAATCAAACTTTAGACATATTTCAACACCCTTTACCAAGACACGGTAAGGAGGTAGCCAATCAAATTGAACATCACAATGTTCCCCCTCCTACCCGATATGTAGGAACCATTAGCGGACAATTACCTGTTCGGGATTCTCAAACCTTTGACACAACCTTATCCCTGGTTACAACCGAGGCCCTTACATAATTTTCAAACTTCGATTCTAGCGATATAGAGTCGGATAGTGAAAGTGAAGTAGACACCATTCAATCGAATAGTTCTGAAAACGAATCAGATCCTATTCAACCTATCACGAGATGCTAATGTTCCGGAAGAACCATTTCCCGAGGAAGAGTCACTACTCGACCTTCTTCTAATGTAGTCCTTCCTTATGAACAAGCCATAAACTCTCAACCGAGACCGTTTCAACGTCGTCACTATAACATTGTAGGTACCATCGGAGTCGTCACCCGACAACAAGCTCACAATTCCCAACAAGAACCAAACCAGAACGATGGATCAGCTCCATTCGTTCTAAAAAATCCCAATAAAGGAAATCATGCTCCTATTGTTCAACCTAAACCCCCTTACAACATTAATGAGCAATTGTCTAATACCACCGCCAGAATCTCCCTTTTAGATTTATTAAGATCCTCTCCCACCCATAGGGATGAGTTGATGCTTACTTTGAGCCGGATGATGGTACCTCAAAACATCCAACTTTGAAGCTATGGCCAATACTATCATCACGCGAGAGATTGATTGTATTGACTTTCGGGATAAAGATATCCCACAACACGGTTTACACAAGGATAATCCCTTGTATATTACGGCTTTAATTGGGGATGTAGTCGTCAAACGAGTTCGATTGATAATGGCTCATCTCTAAACATTTGTACCTTTGACTTCTACCAACGATTTGGTTTTAGAAGTGACGAAATGAAGAAGACGATATGATTATCAAAGCCTTTAATGACGAAACACAAGAAACTTGTGGAGTCATTACCCTCCCCTTACAAGTTGGTCCTAGAACCCTTGAGACAACTTTGTTTATTGTACATTGCCCAACATCGTACAATATACTTTTGGGTCACCCTTGGATTAACGCCATGCGAGCAGTCCCATCAACTTTACACCAATGTGTTAAGTTTGAGTTTAAAAATCAGTTGGTCACTATTCATGGTGACCCTAGACCTTTTGATATGTGTGCATTGGCAGAACCAGTTGGAGTGCAATTTTGCCCTGCTCTGTCATCCACATATCCTAGTTCTTCTTCATCTAAAACTATGAAATATAAACCCATCACTTCATCTATTCCTCCTCCATTAACTTCATCTTCCCATATAGATCAACCACCTTCTAAACAAATTACTGTAGAACTTCAAAAAGCTCTTAAAACTACAACCAATTCTTCAAGTTCTAATCCCATAAATTCAAAACCTTCAGACACGTCTATCACACCTTCTACATCTCAAGACATAGGTAATAAGCCTTCTACATCTTATGCCCTCTCTGATGATCTTTTACCAGATTTATCTACAACCTTAATATCAGAAAAAATGAATGCTTTCATGCAAGATTCAAACCTTTTAAATCAATTGCCGCCATCTCCTCGTACTTTGGGCCTCCCACAACCTATGGGAAGTACTTACCAAGTCGGGAGTTGCGCCTTCATTTACAAAGGATATGACTGGGGAAGAATCCCTCGGAATATCAAAACTCATCATGAGGGATATGCTCGGTGTTATTTTACCAATGATTATATTAAAGCTAAACCCATGATGTTTAAAATGGGATATAAAGGGAAAGGCTTAGGACCTTTCCAAAATGGCATGAAAGAACCTTTCGAGGTAGAACCGTGGCACGCCTGTTGTGGTGTGGGCCTATTTCCTAGTAAGGGACAACCATTTCCTTTTGAGGATGATGATCATCTCATATGCTACCAAGATTATTTGGATAGGCATGTTGATTTGCCTCTTAGAAATCAGTCATTTTCATGCAACATGCTATCCATAGCATACCCTGAAATGATTGCTGACCCCGATGAAGAATTGGAAGGAGATATTTTCCATGATGTCTCTGTTGAAGAGATGTTGCACAACGGGTTTTATTTTGATGGTTCTATACCAACCATAGCTCAGCTTGAGGCCACTGATCCTCAAAATGAATTATCTAAATTAACTTTACAAGAATTACAAGAATTGGGTGTTTCACCCGCCCCACCTAATTTTGAAAGAGATCTACACATGGAGGTAGAAAATGTCATTAAAATTAACATTGGAACTGAGGACAACCCTCACATAATCAATATTGGAGCGAGAACTAAGTCAAGAAAAACAAGAACAATACATAGCATTTCTTAAAGAGTATGAAGATGTCTTCGCGTGGACATATGAAGATATGCCCGGTCTAGACCCTTCTGTAGTCATGCACCATCTAGTGGTCCATCCAGGATGCTAAACCTGTTAAACAAAAACTTAGAAAAATGCATCCCAAAGTGGCTCTACTAGTCAAAGGGGAGTTAGAAAAACTCCTGAATGTTATCTTCATACAAGCTATTGATTATCCTTGAATGGATCTCAAATGTAGTTCCAGTCACCAAGAAAGAAGCTACCAAAGTTAGGGTTTGCACAGATTTCAGAGATATTAACACTGCATGCCCTAAAGATGACTTTCCTCTTCCGAATATGGACCAAATTATCGACTTTACTGTCGGAAGTGGGATGATGTCCTTAATGGACGGATTCTCCGGCTATAATCAGATCAGGATAGCTCCTGAAGACCAGGCTAAAATAGCCTTTATTACCCCCTGGGGTACCTTTTACTGGAAAGTGATGCCATTTGGCCTAAAGAACGCCGGTGCAACTTATCAACGAGCTATGACCTACATTTTTCATGATCTGATGCATGATATCCTCCATGATTATGTGGATGATATTATAGCTCGCTCTCTTATTGAAGATCATCATTTAGATGATTTGAGAAAAGTTTTTAATCGATTAAGAGAATATCTCATTCGATTAAATCCAACAAAATGCATATTCGAAGTTAAATCCGGCAAACTATTAGGGGTTTTAGTTTCTTTACGTGGTATCAAAATTGACCCTCTTAAAATTGCGGCTATCACTGATATGCCCGCACCCACTAATATATCTGAATTACGAAGTTTACAAGGTAAACTTCAAGCTATCCGTCGCTTTATTGATAAGTTGGCGGACAAAACTGGTCCCTTTCTCAAACTTCTTAAGAAGGACGTCCCTTTTAATTGGGACACAGAATGTAGAGAAGCTTTTGAACTTCTCAAGCAATATCTCATTAACCCACCGGTGCTTTCATCGCCTAAATCTGATCGCCCATTCCTTCTATATATTTTTGCTTCAGATTACGCCTTAGGAGCCATGTTAGCTCAACTTGATGATGAAAAATGAGAACGCGCTAATTATTATATTAGCCGAACTTTCGTCAGTTATGAAACTCGCTATACAGCGTTAGAAAAGTTATGTCTAGCGATCGTGTTTGCTACGCAAAAATTACGACATTACATGCTTAGCCAAAAAATGTATGTCATTGCCAAATATGATCCTTTAAGGTATCTCATGAGTCGACCTTATTTATCGGGTCGCACAGCCAAGTGGGTTCTTGCTCTAAGTGAGTTTGATCTCACCTTCATAGGACAAAAGTACGTTAAGGGTCAAATCATAGCGAGATCAATTAGTTGCTTGCACCCTTAGAGTCTACTCATCCCCTCATTATCGAGTTCCTGATGAATGCCTTCAATTAGAGGCAGACCTTGTTGAACAATGGTCCTTATACTTTGATGGAGCCCGATGCATGAGTGGGGCTGGTGCGGGTATTATTTTAATATCTCCGCAAAAACATATTATTCCTCTGTCCTTCAAACTAACCTTTGTTTGCACCAATAATACTGCTGAGTATGAAGCTCTAATCCTTGGATTACGAGCTGCTTTAGCACTAAAAATTAAAAACCTCTTAGTTTTTGGTGATTCCCAATTGGTTATAAACCAAATTAATGAAGTTTATCAGACCAGAGATGATAAACTTCGCCCATATAAGGCCTATGTTTTACAACTAATGGCCTTGTTTGATCAAGTTACTTTGGAAGCCATTCCTCGAACTAGCAACCGTGCGGTGATGCTATGGCCGCCGTTGCATCTCTCTTGCCCTTGGAGTTAGATGACGAATATGCCACTATCATCATTCGTCGACTCCAGGAACCCGCTTCAAATAAGTCATGCTTAGAGCCTTTGGATGTGTTTCTAATCAATGAAACTACTCCTGAACCCTGGTATACAGACATATTTGATTTCCTCCAAAATGGGACTTTCCCTGCTAATTCTAATAGAAACCAGCGTCGATTATTACGTCGACGAGCAAGTCGATTTGTAATAATTGGCAATACTTTATATAGGAGATCTTTTGAAGGTATCCTATTAAGATGTTTAAACTTAGAAGAGTCTAAATCAGCCTTGAGTGAAGTCCACAATGGATCTTGTGGAGGACACTTTAGTGGTAGCGTCATTGCTAAAAAGCTCCTTCGGATAGGATACTTTTGGCCTACCATGGAAACGGATGCACATGAGTATGTGCGTCATTGCGACAAGTGTCAAAAACATGCTGACCTTGTCCATGCGCCTGCACAAGAGCTGCAGGCTATTTCATCTCCTTGGCCCTTTTCTAAATGGGGCTTGGATATTATTGGTAAAATCAATCCTGTGTCTTCGATGGACACAAGTTCATCATAACTACCACTGAGTATTTCACGAAGTGGGTTGAAGCTATGCCTTTAGCTTCTTGCACTGGTTCACAGGTCTCTAAATTCATTTTTAATCAAATCATTTGCGGGTTTGGAATTCCTGCGAATCTCATTTCCGACAATGGAACTCCTTTCAAAAATAAAGATGTCAAAAAATTATGTCAAAAATACAAGATTCAACATCGTTGGTCCACTCCCTATTATCCTCAGGGTAATGGTCAAGCGAAGCTTCTAACAAAACTTTAATCAAAATTCTCAAAATACTAGTCAATAAAACTGGCCATGACTGGCATATTCAATTATATCCAGCCTTGTGGGCCTATCGAACTAGTGTTCGAACCCCCACAGACACTTCACCATTTGTTTTGGTATATGGTGCCGAAGCAGTTTTTCCATTTGAATTGGAAGTTCCTTCTTTGGCCCTGCTACTTCAAGATACTGAAGTAGGAGATGAATATCGCGCTAGCAGACTCAGTCAGGCTGGAACTCCTAGATGAAAAATGCATCAATGCTTTGGAGCATCTCCGTGCATACCAAAACAAGCTTAAAAGAGCATATAATAAGAAAGTTCGTCATCGATCCTTTGAGATTGGCGACCTTGTTCTAAAAGAAAATAAAAAAAATACAAATGCAACCAAAGAACTTAAAGGTAAATTTGAGCCCAAGCTGGCTCGGACCGTACATCATTACTTGCAAAATTTGAATCGGGAGCGTATAAATTATCTACCTTAGATGGTAAAGAACTTAAAGAACCCATGAATATTTTACATCTCAAACGTTATTATGCATAAATTTGGTCATTTCATCCATGTATATATTTGTTCAAAATCATTATCTTGTATTTCTTTCAATTTATTCAAAAACCTCAAAAACATTCATAAAATCTTCAAAAATCTTCAAAAATATTTATTGCATTTATTTAAAGCACTTGTAAAGTTCCTTTTGCTCAAAACAAAAATCAACATAAAAATCCAAAAACAGCTATATGCTTGACTCTTTCGAAACCAAAACAATATACAGAAGAAAGAGAGAGTCAACATTCTCAAAACTTTCTCAAAATCATTATTTTCTTACAATTATTGCAATTATATGTTTCAACTTATTTTGGATAAAATTAGCATTTATTTAGCATCCCTCACTTGCACAATCACAACAATAAATATCTTGATTTTATACGGCATGATTACTAATCTCTCTTATATCAAAGTTCACAAAATTCAATTAAAGAAAGTTTGAGCATAGAGAATTGATCTTGTTATTTACTTAAACCAAGCACATCTTTTCACAATAAAATGATTATATTTGTAATTTCCATGTTTTGCTACATAGTAGAACTGATTTCTTGGGTGAAAAGTTTCCCCTGCTATCCTATCATGCACATGGTCTAGAATCTTTGAGAATTGGCAAAAGGACAAGCTCACCCCTACCCAGAATAAAAATCCCTTGCTCTACAGCTAATCTGAGCAAGTATCCCTAGCAAAGAAAAAGAAAAAAAGAAAAGAAAAAATTCAAAAAAAAAAAAAGAGAAAAGAAAAATGTTATTTCAGCAATGTTCCAAGCATTATCAAGCAAAAGAAATACAAACAAGAAAAAAATAAGCAAAAGCAAGAAAGCAATAAAATCCCTTTCCCTACCCTTTGAAAAGAAAAGAAGGGTTGATGAGCTTGAATCCATGGAATTCTCAATTATTCGAAAAGCTGTGAGGTAAGCCCCATAACAGGTGGTTTGTGCCCAACCTTGCTTGGCCTTGGGTAACTCCTAGCGTGGCGATATGTCTATCACATTAGCGACCTTCTTTTGTACGAGACCTATGTCCGCTTATGGATTAGCTAGCTCTTGATAATCCGATCTACATAGTAGTCTAATATGGTTATATGCATCTACATCATGGTTAATGAACACTTATTTGGTTTCTTCAAATCACTTGTATCATAGTATCTTGCTCAAATCTGGTAAATGAACAATGCAATTGCACACACATTTGTATTTGAGAGATTTTGTCTATCATTATGATAAATCAAGATCGGAAATGAATTCACATATGCACATGGGATTCCTTATAAATCTAACTTTTGTCTTCAAAATACTTTGAAATATTATTTTTGCAACTTGTTTGGAATAAATCAAATACAGTTGTTTTCCACAAAGACAACTATATAATAGCAAAAATAAAAAAATTCCTTTCAAAACATATCATATATATCGTGTCAAGCCCCTTTTCTTTTTGTTCATCAAAAATCAATCATGCAATAAAACTATCCTTTTTTGGATTTTCGCGATGATGGTATAAGTCTATACCTACATATTCTATGCCTAGCGCAAACCATTGTAACAATTTTTTTCCCAATTTATCAAAAATCATACAAAACATATGACTTCATTTTACACAAATTATGCTTTTCAAAAGCAAATGCACATTTTCATTATTTTATGTCATTATGTCAACTTTACATTTTGCAATGATGGTATAGTTCTTAAGGAATTATTCACAAATTTTATCACACTTAGGAATTTATGCCTAGCAAAAATTATTTTACAATATTTCATGCATAATATTTTCATGGAAATCTGAAAGCAAACCATCATCATCATCATTTGCATTATCACAACAAAGTCTTAAGACAGTCTCTTAAGCACTCTTTTCTTTTAACAATATTTCTATCCTCGGGACTAGCTTGACGACCGAGTGAGCGGCGACTCCATGAAATGGTCTATAATAGCGACAATGTCCTTTGAAATTATTGTTAGAAATCTCTTTTTATTTTTACATTTCATTACAACCAATCAATTTGTTACATCAGATTATTTCATTTAAAATATTTATAGCATGACATCCAAGTTATAATATTTTCCAAAACGACATAATTACATGAATCATCAATAAAATCATTACATCAATCAAATCAATCAATTACATCAAACATAAAAAGCATCATAAGTATCACATAAGACAAGTCATATACTCAAAAATATCTCATCTATATATATCAACAAAATATATACATCATCAAAACTGGATTGGTATGCCACAATCTGTACCTCGGCATACTCAATCCTCTATCAATACAAGTATAATACAATATCAGTAGCAATATCCCGCCCTCTAGCCTCGAGAGCCTCTAGAGCTCTCGGCCTCATCTCCTCCCCCACCCTACGGAGGACGAGGTGGTCCCATCGTAGTATGTGTGGTACTACGAGTCCTCGTCGTCGATCGGGATGAGCTCCTCGTCGACCCTGTCCTGATCGGATCGGCTATGGCAACCGACACCTGTACCCTCTGGCCCTCCGGCATCGCCTGGTAGTATAGCGCCTGATAGAATGCGGTCTAAGAAACCGACCGCAGCAGCTCCTGAGTGCTCACCCCTCCGCCTCGTGCCCTGAGACGTGCATTCTCGTCTCGCAGCTGCGACACCTCAGCCTGGTGTTGTGCAGCTGCATCCTGTAGTGTCTGCACCTGAGTCTGTAGACGATCCCTCTCTACCCGAAGAGTAGCCATCTCGCTACTCTCTCCTGTATCCATGCCCTTGCCCTTATCGGGCGATGGTGGCCTCTGTGGAGATGGGGGTCTCGCCTCCCTCCTCTCCCTCTCCCTCTGCCGCGGCCGCTCCTGTGCCCGTGGCCTCCTCTGCTCTCTCCCATCGCGACCCTGGGCCGCCTCTATCGCTGCCTGGTGCCGCCTCCCTATCCGACGCACAACTGCGTGGATCGGACCCTGTGCCCTCGTCATCCGAGGAGGGCGGATGCCTGCGTACCAGGCATCGTAGCCATCGGCTACTCTCGCGTCGTCCCCATCCATTGGCTGGATGGGGGCATCGTCCGCGTCCTGACTCCAGAATCGTTGCATGTCCGTAGCCCCGCTAACTGTGGTGTTATCCCGGACGGTCCGAGAAAACTCGTAATCCCTCAGAGATGGGATCCCCTATTGCAGACCGAACTATCGTAAAACCCGATCGTAGCGATGGAGCTCCACCTCTCCCCTCTCCATCCTCGGCCAGTGGGACTCGCTTGATGCGAGCCAGCTCCTGTGCATCCTCTGCCCACCCTGGATGCTGCCTCCACGGCCTCCAGGTGATGCGAGTCTGGGACCAAGTCATCCAGTAGTCTCCGGGACACCGATAGGTCGATCCGTCGCTATGCCCCTCTCCGGAGCCACCAGTAGAAGACTCGAGGCCTCTCCCCGTCAACCCCTATCAGTGGAAGCCCTATCGGCCTCCGCACCGCAATGTGCTCCCAGCACCAAACCTGTAGGAGCGATGTCATGACCAGACACCGCCCGCCCTTGTACACGACCCCGTAAAGGATCCTGTACAGCCGGCATAGAACAAAGCTGCCCCAAGAAAATCTGTAGCCATGGTCGCGCATATCGCAGATCACATCTACGAGCATCCACGGCACCCTGCATCCGCTCTGGTGGCACAACAGAAGTCCACCAACCACCCCAGCCAAAACTCGTGTCAGTGTAGATGCCCCAGGCATCTGGCGCAGTGCCTCGATGTTCACTCCGCCCTTCTCCAGGGTGAAGCTCGGGTCACCGCAGAGTCGTCCCATCGCGTGGCCCTGATTGGCCGCGGGTGTGATCATCCTCCCTTGTATGGGGATTCTAAGAATCCTCCATACATCCTCTAGTGTGGGAGTCATCTCCCCTGTCGGTAACCGGAAGCATGAAGAGCCCGGGTACCACCTCTCTGCTAGGGCTGTCAGTAGCCCCATGTCAGTAGAAACCTACGGCATCTCTGCCACATGCTGCAAGCCGGCCTGTGCCAGCAGATCCCGCTCTGCCTGGGTGAGAGCGGCCAAGTCGTCTCTCAGCCCGCCGTATTTCCACTCTCTGCTCTTTAGTAGTCCTCTCTGCAAACATAAACAATCAAAACAACAAACAATCATTAATAACAATTTCAGTAATCAAAAATACAACTTAAAGATCAAATTTTTGCAATTGATGATATCGCCCACTATTGGACGATATCGTCCCAAATTTGAGCAAAATCGTCTCCGATTTTGCCTGTCGAAATCGTCTCTAATTTGACGAAATCGTCCCTTTTTCGTCGATTTCGCCCTTGGGCGAAATTGATGAACTTGAGACGATTTCGTCGAACTAGGGACGATTTCGTCCGGATGACGTCGATGGCCAAAAACGGTCGCGATGCTCAAAATTCATCCTAAAATCCATCTAAAAAGCATGTAAAATTCAAATTAAATCAATCTAAATTGAGTTTAAACCCTTACCCGTAGACCGCGGCGGACCTCTGCGAGATCATGCACTTGTCTCTACCATTTTTGCTCCCGAGCTCTAAAAATAGTAAAATGAACAGTAACAATGAATTAGGGTTTTACCCTATTTTTCTTAATTTTATTCAAAATAATTCACAAATAATTTTTTGCTTTTCCGCGTTTTTACCTCAAACGTTCGATTTGGGTAAAAACACGGAGGGGGCACCATAGTAAGTCGTCGTACGATTCGACCAAGAATCGTCGCCTAAAAATGGGAATAATTTTTTCCTTTCTCGTAGATCGAGAAGAACTCATCTTTAACGCATTTTCTTCGGAAAATTCGCTAAAGAGGGGGCAAAATGTAGCACCCTAAAATTGGCGCAGTCAAATTGGAATAATTACATTCACCTTAGTAAATAAATTTAAATTCAAATTTAACCTCCCAAACCGCCCGTTAACCATCGAGAAACCCGTTTCCCCTTTTTTCGTGCCATTTTTAGGAGTTGTTTTGACCGTTGGACGATATCGTCGCCGATCAGACGATATCGCCCCAGATTTGACGATTTCGTCTGGACTAGGACGTCCAGACGATTTCGTCGCAAAACTGCATTTTCATAATTAGACTCTGTTCCAACGGGTCTCCAATTCGGGAAGAAGCGTGTATGCGCCGTTGGGACCCTCCCCGTTGGAGATCTCCCAAATTGGGAAGATCTCCAACCTCCCAACAACTTTCCCTAAGCCTATTTAACTCTAAGACTTTTCCCTCCCCAACCCCTGGCTGAATTTTTATGCAAATCGACTCCCTATGTGCTAGAACTTCTCAAATTTGCTTTTTGCACTATTCCTATAGTAATTTTATTGCGGGTATATCATTGGTTTTCAGCTGGAGCCGGCACCTATCGCGGCTGACGAACTCTGTCAAGATCGGAGGCGATCTGTCAAATTAGGGACGATCTCGTGCGATGCGAGACGATCTCGACTCGAGCATACATCGAGGCAATCGGTGCCTGAAGTTTGCTCTTCTCTCTTTTCTCTCTGTCATTTTATGCTATAAATCGAGATCATTTATTTAGTTTTTATTCTACTTTGCATCCGGAGTTCACCCATCTAGTTTAGATTGCACATTAAATTCATGATTTGCCATCATAATGCAGTGATCTGTTTTACTTTCTGTTTTAAATTATTGCTTAGTATTCACCTTGTTCTTTAGCATATTTTGCCTCTATTTTGCATAGTAGAATTGCTTGTATTTTGCATCTGTTCTCTGTTTTGCAGGTTTCTGACGAATTCGTTTGACGAATTCGTCAGATCTGAGACGATTCTGTCTGTCTCAGACGATCTTGTCAGATTCCAGACGATTCTGACAGATTGCAGGAGATTTTGTCGAATCCCAGACGATCCAGACTACTTCAAGCATCCGAAACTTCATCAGACATCCCGGATCAGGTAATCTCCATTAGCCTCCTGCCAAATTCTCTATTTTTTTGCTTTCGGTCATTTCTTGTATTCATTTAAATTGCATTTTCATGTAGTTTAAGTTAGAATCATTCGGCCAAACCTAGGATGAATGTTTAAGGATAAAACGAACCCATTAAAACACATTCCCAAAACCTAGGCATGGAAACGCCGCCAAATGTTTCCTGGTGAACCCACCATCCGTCGACAAATCACCAAAATGCACCTCCCTTGAGAGGCGGGACCTTCGCAAAGTCCTCTCGTTCGAGGTACCGCATCATCCTTTTCCCATCCTCCTTCTGCGCACGGATCCAATAGCCTGAAGGTAGGGATGCGAAAAATTTGGAGCGATACAACTTCATACAATGTAATAAATGCACAAGTATCAAAGTGCAAGTTGTATATGTGTAAGCTATCCCTTGCACAACTAGGTAGAGTGTTGGCCAAGGAACCTATTTCCTATATAAAGTGCCATAGGTATAGAGCAAGATATAGCAGTAGAAAGTAGTGTAGACTAGAGTGGTGTGATGTAGCAGTATGATGTAATATGATGGAGTGTGATATACTCAATACCCATTCTTGAGCAGTAGCTCTATTCATGGAGTGTTCATTTTCTCTAGAGGTATTTTGTAAATATTTTCATCATTTATATTTATAGTATTTTCAGTCATCTCGTAGATTTTTTTTATTTCATATTATTCTACATCTTGTGATTGTTATCTTCCATTACATGTTGCATCAGAAGCTAACATGGTTGTCCATACAATTCAGTAAGATGGTTAGATCACTGGGAACTTGATCATCATCATTAAAAATCCTCTTGTTTTAACACAAAATCATTTTGGGTTACTTATTTATTAAGTGAGACTATGCCCAAGTTAACTTGCTCAAAAAGCTATCATTGATGGCCTTGTTCGTGGGGCTTGAAACATAGACAAAATAACATTTCAACATTTCTTTTATATTGATAGTCATCACGGAGATAGGCCTTGCCTAGGTTGATTGGTTCCAATTGAGAGAATTATCCTACAATCACTAGTTGGCCCTCCAAGGGTTGAATATTTTTCTTTTTTGCATTTTCATCACTTTGCATTTCAATGATGCCAATTGGCATATTTTCCAACAACATAGAATCACCCCAAATTTGGGGTAACTAAATCTAATTTTGAGTCAAACATCGGGATATATCTTTCACACCACACATCATACATCTACACTTGGAAAAAAACTCCTTTTTTATTGGGGCAAAAATAGAATTCACTTACATCATTCATCATACATCCACACTTGGAAAAAATACCTTCTCTATTGGGGCAAAAACAGAATCAACCACTTGCATTATACAAAAATCCTTTTCTCTGTTGGGACAAAAATGACATCAATTTACATCATTCATATCATTCGCATTTACATAATTCATATCATCCACATTTACATCATACACTTGCACTTACATCATTCACCTGCATCATTACCCACAATTTTTTCAATTGGCTCATGAGATTCATTTTTCACTCATTCGCCAATTGAGGGGGTAAGCTACACAAAAAAAAATTGTCTTCAAGATCCTCTTTATGCTCCAAGGAAAAAATTCTGCTTCACCACACCAAACCAAGTGTCTCGTATTTTTGCACCGCATTGTGTTTCACACAACACGATATAAAAAAGAGCATATGTAGACACCAAAATATAGCCACTTGTCATCCATATGTTTTCCCAAATAATAGTCTTCCATTATTTATATATGTATATGTATATGTATTTGTTTAATATATATAGATATTAATATTTAATATTTATATTTATATATATTTAATAAATATATGTATTTATGTGAATAAATCCTAGCCATCTACCATGACTTAATATTAGCCATCCATCCATATTAATTCATGTTACATGCTCAAGTTTAATCTCAACCCTTCCTCATGTTTTAATATCGACCACCCATTGGTGTCATCGAAACCCTAACACAATCAAGGGTAGATTATAAAATATGATTCAATGTGATGAATCAAGATCTTGAAATGGTCCACAAAAAATCCAAGAGGTCCTAAATTTGAAAATTTTATCCATTTGTAAAATGCTAGCCCTTGACATTCCATATTCTATTTTGTAGCCATTGCAAAACCCTCGTAAACCATATTTGGTTCTACCTCATCCCCTTCTACCCTCAAATGCTCCCCAGAGTTCATAAAATATTATTGAGCATTTTTGGAATGCTATTGGGTATTTGTAGTCATCCTCAAACACCTCTAAGCATTTCTTGCAGTCTATTTGTAGTCCTAAAGCTCTTGGGCACTTTTGGGTGTTTGCACACCTATCGAACATAGAAGTAGGAGTATAAATCAACATTGATAAGGTAATATATTTGTTGCATTTATTTATGATTCTGCACCTTTTTTTATAGTTCAACATTGTAGCATTTAGGGTTTACAAGTTTTATCATTCAAAGGGCCTCACAATGGAGCCTGCCTAGGTGTTATTAACACCTTTTATGTTGCTTTTTATTTGTAGGTGAAAGAACCACATTTTTGGAAGTTGTTGCAGGTAGGGTGGTCTTGTAGGAATACACAAGCCCACCCACACACTTGTTTGGAGTAGAAGACACCATATGTTCACTTGTGAATAAGGGTTTTTAAACCCTAGATTTATAATTTTTGTATCAATACAAAATCATATTGTAACAGTAGAGATCAAGGCTCCCCCCATAATAATATCAATATCATTGTCTTCAATTATGCAATAAGTTCTTGTGTTGATTTTGTTATCTATTGTTTTGGTATTGTAATTTTTTGCTTTACACCAAATAATCTCATAATTTGAACATAAATATTACATCAATCTAATATCGATGCTAGATTACTCTTTTCAAATAGGGTTGAAGCATGGTCATGTAAGTTCACAATTACATAGAGTATTTTTAAGGCACCTAATAGGATGTTCAAGGCTTTTAACTTCTTCTAAGGATTGGAAAAGGTGCTTTAAAATTTGAATTTATCCTATAATCATAAAAAATGTTCTAAATCACAAATGCAAATCACAAGACTTCCTACTAAGTATGGAGCATCTATCATAAAGTTATTATCAAAATCATATCATCATGTTTAAATTATTTTGGATTTATGATTATCCAAACACACATCATGAATAAAGTCCTTAAAATTTTACAAAATCTAGGTATACATCAAACATAACTTCCTTTGGATCTATCATGACCTAGGCATATAACAACAAAAAAATCTTAAAGTCCTTCGTATCTATCATAATCCAAGTACACATTAATACAAATAATGAATTCCTATGATCAATATAAAAATCAAAGTCCTTGGGCAATACTAATTAAGTCCTTTGGGAAATATAAATATTATTACACGCAAAAGCCCTAGAAAACCTAGGCACATGTAAATAATTTTACAAGACTGACAATGGTCAAGTCTTGGTGATCTAGGCAAATCAAATCCCTAGAGACCCTAGGCATTTGTATACAATATTTTAAAATTATCACAAGTCAAAAGTCCTAGAAACCCTAGGCATGCAGATTATATGAGATCGATAATAATCAAATTCTGGAGGTCCAACCAAATTGAAGCCCTGCAACTCTGGGTGCTTGTACATAACCTTTAAAATATTATAAACCAAATTCTTAGAAACCCTAGAAACTTGTATAAAATATTTCAAAACAACATGATTAAAATCCTTTAGACCATCTTGGTCTAGGCAAATAAAGGTCGTAAAAAGCCAAAAGGACCTTATTTTAAGGTAAAACTATTACTACTATTTAAACAACTCATTTACGACAATAATAAGCATCAAAATATAATTTCCAAAATAATTTTTAACATAACTACCACATTGTTTGTGGTATCATCACATCATCATAATATCGTCATCATACCATCATCATACTATCATCATACCATCATCATACCATCATCATACCATTATCATATTATCAAGACATAATAAAACAAAAAAGATAAGTCATAAAAGAATAGTAATCCTATATATCAATGAATCATATATATACATCATCCTAGTGGTTTGACATATCACAATAGCAAAAATGATATGCTTGGTCATAAATAAAATCATGATAGTTGGTGCACCACAATCATAAAATTGTTGTACTCAACCTTTATAATTAGACAAAAGGCCTACAAAATATCATCAAATCAACTCTAGAAACCTATATCCTACACTAGCCCATGCATCGATCATTGAGAGGCTCTAGTCATAGACCTTCATCTAGAGTGAGACCTAGAAGGAGAATGATATGGAGAAGCCTACCTAGGATCTTGAGTAAGTGCCTAATGATATAACACCCTATAATGGGTAAACCTAATACACTCTAGCTCTAACTCATCCCTAGAAGCATCTAAGTGATCAAACATTGCTAATGCATTTGTGGTTCTCATAGATACCCTAGCATTATCCTACTCCTATGCCAATTGTTCCACCTATGCTAACAATTGAGCCATCCTAGACTTTCTATTTCATCTAACAATATTTTTCTCTAAAGTCATCTAAGCTACCCATGCCTGAAGAGATTTTACAGAAACATATTCTAGAAATAAAGCAGAAAAGTAACTAAGGAAATAATAACACCATTCAATGCACATATGACACACAAGATTTACCCTGGTTCACCCAATTTGGGCTAGTCCAAAAAACAAGAGTCTATCCTCCTTGATATATTATTCTCTCTCTTGTCCCTAAAATGGGACATTACAATAATTATATAAGGAAACTCTTACAACCCTAAACCACCAAGTGGTATTAGGGTACCGTGGATACAACACCATGGGCTAAACCACCCACACCAACTAACCACCCACCAACCATGGGAATCCCGGGGTTCGCTCCAAAAGTAGCGATAAAAGTAGGTGAAAAGTAGCGATAAAAGTAGGTGAAAATTTCGACGTCGGCTTCGCCGGCTTCGATCGCTTTCACCGTATCCGAGGGCGCCCCCCTACGCACCTCGAGCCATCGCCTATTACGTAAGCACCTTTACCATAGCCAGGGGTCCTTGGGGGCCTCCGCCCCCGACCCCCCTACCCGTCGTCTTTTGCGCTGTAGTGCCTGTCGTACAATTATTTTTCGACAAAGAATGAGACACATCCAACATTCTCCCACTTGTTGAATACTTTGCCAGACCCATTTCAATTGTACAGAATCTAAACTTTTCAGTGCTTACAGCCTTGGTTAAAGCATCTGCAACATTTTCCTTGGTGTCTACCTTTTCCAACAACACTTTCTTCTGTTCAAGCATGTCCCTGTAGAAATGGAACTTTGTATCAATGTGCTTCGTTCTTGAATGGTAAGCATGGTTCTTTGCCAAAAATATGGCACTCTGACTGTCACAGTTTATCTTCACAGCTCCTTGAAAGAACCCAATTTCAGCACATAGTCTTTGCAGCCATACAACTTCCTTACTTGCATCAGTGGCTGCCATATACTCAGCTTTAGTAGTTGAAAGAGCAACAACAGTCTGCCTCTTGCTCATCCAACTAATGGCCCCTCCGAACAAATTGAATACATAAGCACTAGTAGATCTTCTCCTGTCCAGATCTCCAGCCCAATCTGCATCAACAAACCCTTCTATATCCAATTGTCTATTTTCTTTACCTGTACCCTCATAGCAGATTGTAAAATCAGAGGTGCCACGCAAATATCTAAAAACCCTTTTCACAGCAGTCCAATGCTCTTTACCAGGTTTAGACATATATCTACTCAAGACTCCCACTGCATGGGCAATGTCTGCTCTAGTACAAACCATGGCATACATTAAACTACCTACAACATTTGCATAAGGAATATGTGACATTTCCTCTACCTCTTCTTCTATTTTTGGACATTGTTCAGCAGACAATTTTTCACCTAAAGAAATAGGTACCTTCACCGGTTTGCAATCCTGCATATTGAACCTTTTCAACACTGTCTCAACATACTTTTTCTGATCCAGCCACAACTTTCTGTTAGAGCGATCTCTTTTTATTTGCATACCCAATATAAAATTTGCAGGGCCAAGATCCTTCATGTCAAACTACGATGCCAACTGAGACTTTACTTCCCTGACCAGTTTCTTGCTATTTCCAATTAGTAACATGTCATCAACATAAAGAACTATAATGACAATTACATTACCAATTTTCTTTGAATACACATAATGATCAACATTGCTACGAACAAAACCAATTCCTAAAACATAAGTATCAAATTTTTGGTACCACATTCTAGGTGATTGTTTCAGTCCATACAATGATTTCTTTAACTTACATACCAGATCCTCCTTTCCTGCAACAGTGAAACCTTCAGGCTGCCTCATATAGATTTCTTCCTCCAAATCTCCATGAAGGAATGCAGTTTTCACATCCATCTGTTCTATTTCAAGATCAAATGCAGCAGCCACAGCTAACATAAATCTAATTGATGTTAGCTTTGCAACGAGAGAAAAACTTCACCATAATCAATTCCTTCAACCTGGGAAAAACCTTTAGCAACCAGGCGAGCTTTATATTTCTCCACTTTACCTTCAGAATTCTGCTTCTTCTTAAAGATCCACTTGCAACCTATTGCTTTCCTACCACTTGGTAATTTCACTAAATCCCATGTTCTGTTCTTTTTTAGGGACATCATTTCCTCATCCATGGCCTCTTCCCAACGGTTTGCCTCTCCAGAATTAATAGCTTCTCTAACTGTTCTAGGATCTTCATCAGTAACAGATAGTACAAAAGAAGTAGGAAAAGTAGATGGACTATACCTTTCAGGTTGCTTCCTTTCCCGTGTTGATCTCCTTACCATAGGTGTATGAACCTCTTCTTCATCCTCTTCCAGATCCTCACCTGTATGCTCCTCTTCCATATCCTCATCTGTATGCTCCTCTTCCAGATCCTCTACTGTCTGATAGTTTTCCATGAGATCAAATTGGACCATTCCAGGTTCCTCTTCTGTAACTACCTTCCTGGAATCACTGATCATCTCCCTAAACACCACATCTCTACTATACACCGTACTTTTAGTTTTTGGATTCCAAAGCTTATATCCTTTAACACCATCTTTATAACCAATAAAGATACATTTAATAGCCTTATTATCTAGCTTACTTCTTTTCTCCTTTGGAATATGCATGTATGCATCACAACCAAAAACTCTGAGATGTGAAATAGAAGGTTTCTTACCAAATAGAGCTTCAAATGGAGTTTGATCCGGCAATGCTGATGTAGGTGATCGATTTCACAAGTAGCATGCTGCACTCACTACTTCTGCCTAGAATTCCTGTGCCAAACCTGCACCACTGAGCATACTTCTAGCCTTCTCCATCGCTGATCTGTTCAATCTCTCTCGCAACTCCATTCTCGTTGAGGTGTATATGGAGTAGTCTTCTGTCTTGCAATACCACATTGCTTACAAAATTTCTCAAATATATTAGAACAATATTCCCCTCCATTATCAGACCTCAACACCTTAATCCTTTTATCAGCTTTGATTCTCAACAAGTGCTTTAAATTCCTTAAATTTTTCAAACACTTCATCTTTGCTCTTAAGAAAGTAAATCCATGCATATCTTGAAAAATCATCAACAAAGGAAGCATAATACCATGATTTTCCAAGAGACGGCATAGGAACAGGACCAAAAATATCACTATGGATCAAATCTAGTACCCCACTAGATCTTGTGGCACCAGATGGAAAACTAACACGATTTTTTTTACCATAAATACAATGTTCACAGAACTCGAAAGACATTGAGTAATTAGGGATACCATGAACCATACCTTTTGTGTACAGGGTACGCAATCCCTTTTCTCCAATATGTCCCATCCTTTGATGCCAGAGTGTTGAGCTTTTATCAGAATCAACCTCAGGAACAGTTGAGCTATTGCACTCATTTGTCATAGTGCTTCCCAATAGCTTATACAATGTTCCAATCCGAACTCCCCTTGCCAACACCATTGATCCACGAACCATTTTGCATGAATCCCTACCAAAACTGACATTCACTGCTGCATCGGCCATTTTGCTTACCGAAATCAAATTTCTAGCAAGTCCCGAAATATGCATCACACCTGGTAGGGTCTTAACCCTACCATCCTGCAGCAAAATTTTCACTCTTCCACGACCCATGATTCTGAGTGGTGAATCATCTCCCAACAAGTACCTCCCCTCCATCATATCTTTCATATTCACTGAACCACCCTCTATGAGGAGTCATATGAAAAGAGGCACCAGTATCAATCAACCAATCATTTTTATCTGATCGTGTGGAGCACGATGAGCAGGATGCCAGATATACATCCCCTGCTTCATCAATGGATTTATTCATCTCTGTGGAAGTCGATTCATCAAACTTTTTTCTAGACTCAGCTTTCTTTGATCTGCAATCCTTCTTCATATGACCAGGCTTGCCACAATTCCAGCATTTTCTCTCAAACTTCCCCCGAGACTTGGATCTACCTTTAGACTTAGACCTATCACCATATCTAGATTTGTCCTTCTCCTTGGCACGCCCTCTCACTGTTAGGGCTTCCTTAGATGTGCCCTCCATGGCTTTTCTCCTCATATCCTCAGATAATAGAGATGCCACTATATCTTCAAACTTCAATGTGGATGAAGTTGTACTACCAATTGCTACTACTAAGTTATCCCATGAATCTGGTAAAGAGCATAACAAAGTAATGCATTTATCTTCCTCACTCAACTTAATTTCTACAGATGTTAGTTGACTTACCACTGTATTGAATGCATTCAGATGATCTGCAACCGAATCCCCGTCATGCATCCTAAGATTGTACAGTTTCTTTCTGAGGAATAATTTGTTCACTAGGGACTTCGATTGATACAAAGCCCCTAACCTCTCCCGGAGATCCTTTGCTGTAGCTTCTCCCGAAACATTGATGAGCACCGAATCTGCAAGACACAGTCGAATCAGACTCCTTGCTTTTCGATTCATCTTCTCCCAATCTTCATCGGAAGTACCCGTAGGTTTTGTTGTTTTTGAAATAGCAGCCCACTGATCTCTGTCCACGAGCATATCTTCCATCTTTAACTTCCATAGCTCAAAACTTTTGCCGTCAAATTTCTCGATCTCTATCCTTGAATGATTTCCTGACATTTTTTTTCCTTCAAACTCCTGCGTAACTCCCACTCCATAATAGGTTTTCTTTCACTCCTAGAAACCCTAGGTCTTCTTCAAACGGATTTAAACCCTAGCAATAAAGGCGTCCCCCTATGGCTAATAACTTGGCTCTGATACCAAATGAAGAGATTTTATAGAAACATATTCTAGAAATAAAGCAAAAAAGTAACTAAGGAAATAATAACACCATTCAATGCACATATGACACACAAGATTTACCCTGGTTCACCCAATTTGGGCTAGTCCAAACAAACAAGAGTCTATCCTCCTTGATATATTATTCTCTCTCTTGTCCCTAAAATGGGACATTACAATAATTATATAAGGAAACTCTTACAACCCTAAACCACCAAGTGGTATTAGGGTACCGTGGATACAACACCGTGGGCTAAACCACCCACACCCACTAACCACCCACCAACCGTGGGAATCCCGGGGGTCGCTCCAAAAGTAGCGATAAAAGTAGGTGAAAAGTAGCGATAAAAGTAGGTGAAAAATTTGGCGTCGGCTTCGATCGCTTTCACCGTATCCGAGGGCGCCCCCCTACGCACCTCGAGCCATCGCCTATTACGTAAGCACCTTTACCATAGCCGGGGGTCCTTGGGGGCCTCCGCCCCCCCGGACCCCCCCTACCCGTCGTCTTTTGCGTTGTAGTGCCTGTCGTACAATTCTTTTCTGGCAAAGAATGAGACACGTCCAACAATGCCATAGATGTATCTCTCTCATAAGTAAAGTGAGAAGCCTATAAAACTACTTGGTCCTACTCACTCTAAAAATTTGTAATCTCTATAGCCATGGAATCAATATTCCACTACATAGTGGCTCTCTCAAAATTATCCATCTTTGTTTTTGTCCTACTAGGGTCTTCTCTTGTGTCATCCCTATGGGTTGGGATATAGATTTGAATTGTGAGACATTGAGAATTCTTCGATCTCTCTCTCATTATCATCTCCTTATTTCCATTACATGCCTCCTCACAAAGACCTCAATTCCTCATCTATATGGTGCTGGTGTTAGTCTTTAAAGGTGAACACCTTGATACCATTGCCTATATGCAATAGAAGCTTCCACACCATCAGGACTAGGGTCAATCACTAAAGGGTCATCTATGTCCTCATATAAAAATATAGTACAATTAGGATAGGTTCCCACAACTCCCTCATCACTCTTAGATCTCCTATACCAATATTCCCTCTATATAAAATATCTTGATAAAGTTTGAACTATATCAAAAATTAGTTAGATCAATATAACTCTCTAGTATCATTGGGATTGGTCATCCATCAAATATATCACACGTGAGTAAGCTTAAAATCATCCTCTATCCACCTAGGGTGATATTGTTAGGGCCTAAATATAATTTGATTTATACTCATTTCATTTATAGCCTAATGAGTATATATCAACATCCTTTTAAAATAAAAACATCAATTCTTAAAACTATGAGCCCACCTATATGTTGTTGGAGCTCTTGCATCCATAACCTGACCTAGTAGACAATAAGGGTGACAAATGGTAATATGCTCCCAAAACCATACATAGAGTAGAGTACAATAGATAAGGGTATTTCCCTCCATATATATAATCCAATGAAACACCTTGTATAGTCAAGCCAAAACAAAGGGACCCCAATCATATCTCAAATGCCGATCCCACATCCCCAAATTTATGTTGCACCATCCCAATTATAGAATATGACCATTCATATTACCTAGAAGAAAACTAGAGATGACGGTACTCAACAATGATGTAAGACCATCAATATACCCACCAACAAGCAATCTATTTACATTGATCTCATGACTCATAAGATACTAATTTGCAAGGCCATAATAGCTCTTGAGGGTTGAGTCTAGTCCACACTTAGCTTGATAATTATTCCTTAGATAGGAATCCTCAAAATCCCTTACACATCCTTTAGGGTGATCCTCATATTACCTTTGGAGAAAAAGTCTTATACTCTGAGTTCCATCTCTTGGTCAATGTCGTTAGTGGGGCATGATCAAACTCTACCTTAGGCATCACTACAATATACCTAAGTACCATTGTGTCTAGAATGACCCTAAAAACTCATATCATCACCTAAAGAGTGGATGTAAGAGCATGAGAACATCATTATTTATGTTCCAAGATACCAATATACATCAAACAATACTCGTCAATTAGTTATACATCAAAAAAAATTAATTTCATGGATTTTTGGCATAATCACCACCCACTTGCAAAATCGTCATCTAAGGAATTCATCACCTGGGAATAACTCCTATTATTGCAAAATCACCATATAAAAGCAAAATTGTCGGTGACAAATTCATTTCCTGAAAGGCAAAATCACTACCCAAAACTTCAAAGTGAATTTTAAAGAATAAAATAGCAAAAAGGGGTATCATTTTCAAGACATACCCAAAGAGGTGCTCCATAGGCATTACTTGTCTATCAAATTAGGTCCATGAAATGTATATGATATTGCTAGTGAGCCAAAAAATATGTACAATATATCTCTAAAGATCCAATGTATTAAGTTGTGCAGTAAAAATAAATTTAAATTTACCCCCTTCCTACCTAATATAGCTTTCCATGCCTTTAAAACCCACTTTTTTTAAAATTTCATTGTTGCCTTCATCACAAAATGCTAATATCACATGCTTCTTCCTTTCACAAAATTGGAATCACTAAGAGGTATTGTTAAATAATTTATTGGGTAATAAATTCCTCAAAAGGGGGTAAAATATAGACATTCAATTTTGCTTATCCAAATACATCATAAGATTCTATAAATTTCTAGGAATCCATTCAAGACTTCCACCAACCCTTCACTTTGAGTTTTGAGCCTCAAAAATAAAATCATCACCCATAAAAGAATATTGCTAATGATGATTTTCTCATCTTGGTGGAAAACCATTTTCAAAGGTTAAAATTCAAAATTTATCCTCCAACGATCACAAATGTAAAATTTCTCGATAAAAAACTTTGTCGATGTTGAACTTTGGTAGGCAATGATTCTTCTATCTAAAAATAGAAAATTTCTCATCTAGGTGGTTGTTCTTATTGATGCCAATTATGATGGGGTAGCCATGGCTTATGAATATTACTAATCTTGCATAGATTTTACTATTAACAAAATGATCTTATCTTGCTAGACTCCACCACTATTAGGATCCCATCCTAACGTTATTTTGTAATTCTCATTGTGTATGTAATGATCTACTTCCAATGTGGTGGATCCCATATATAATGTTATTTTGCAATATTTTGTAATGTATGTGGCAAGTTAGGCACCTAGTCAAGTGGAGCCATTTCATGTAACCATTATCAAGATTGTAATCAATGTTTGGTAGAAGATTCTAGCTCGAGTGACATTTTACATGTAAGCTAACTCTTGAGCTTAGGGTTTGTTGGCAATTTTGGGTACCTTGAGTACATTGCATTTGCTCAAGTGAATAAGTTATCATTGATGTTAAGAAGCTTTTTGAAAGAATTTGATTTGATGTAAAATAATGTGTTTTTGATGAAGGTTCG
Organism: Wollemia nobilis; assembly: GCA_028583015.1. Lineage (NCBI taxonomy): Eukaryota > Viridiplantae > Streptophyta > Pinopsida > Araucariales > Araucariaceae > Wollemia > Wollemia nobilis. The sequence continues at coordinate 2,116,055 of JAQPPZ010003109.1, read as the reverse complement.
GCTTGACAGGTTCGAAATCAGTAAGTTGGAAAAATGTCGCAATATCGCGACATGTTGCATTTTCACGACTTAGGCAGGAGAGAGAAAGATTTTTGAAAAAGTGTCACGATTTCGTGACATTTTGGAAGAGAAAGAAAAATTTGGCAAAACTATCACGATTTTGTGACATGTTGGAAGAGAGAGAAGAAGCTGGCAAAACTATCGTGATTTTGCAACATGTTGGCAGAGAAAGAGAGCAAAGTGGAAAGTGTCGCGATTTCGTGACATGTCGCATTTTCACGACTCGAAAAGTGTAGGAAGGCAAAGAAGGAAAAGTGTCACGATTTCACGACATAATGCAAGGAAGGTTGTACGGATGAAAAAGTGTCGTGATTTCACGACATGATGCAGAAGGGAGATTTCGTAGTGTGAACTATCGTGATTTCGCGACAAGTTCGAAGAGAGATAAAGTATCTCAAAAAGTGTCATGATTTTGCGACATGCTACAAAAGACTAAGTGAGGACTGTCATGATTTCATGACATGCTAAAAAGCTCGAAGTGAGAACTGTCACGATTTTGTGACATGCAACAAAAGGGAAGAGTCTGAAATGAGAAGTGTCGCGATTTCATGACAGGCTACAAAGAAGTTGTACGAATGCAGAAAGTGTCATGATTTCACGACAGGTTGAAGAGAAAGCTTGTGAATGTAGAAAGTGTCACAATTTCATGACAGGTTGAGATGGCAGCTTTCAGTTGGAGAAAGTGTCATGATTTCACGACAGAAACAGTTAGCAAGTCTTCAACAGAAGAAGCGTCACAATTTTGTGATGAATTGAAGGAAGAGCTCGAAGGTGAAAGCATCGTGATTTTGTGACATGTTTCATTTTTGCTAGTGTAAGCAGAGAAGAAGACCATGAAGACAAAAGTGTCACAATTTTGTGACAAGAGTGAAGATGAGGTTAGCAAATATAGAAGTGTCGCGATATCACGACAAGAATGTAGTCAAGGCAGACAAAAGCAAGAGTGTCACGATATCGTGACAATAGCCAAATGAAAGTGTACGGCTACAAAAATGTCATGATATCATGACATGTGGTTTTGCGACAGAAGCTATTGAACCACAGAGGCGGTTGAAGCCGATAGAATTAAAATTGTTTCGATGAATATTAGGGCATGCAACCGACGGAGTTAGGGTTTGCATTTGCATAATAGCCGACTAAGACCAAGGTTTAGATCTTGATTATGTTAGTATAAAAGGAGGGCTATTTGAAGAGATTTAGAATTGATCGAAGTGTGCATTCAAAGTGTGACTTTCACAGATAGAGTGCGAGGAGAAGTTCGATCATCGAGAAGCAGAGTGCAAATTTGATTGCAATGTACAGAGTGCATTCCATCGAATCTTCTAAGTGAAAGAGATTACAAGGAAGAAGAGTGCGTGAAGATCATGCTACTATGATTGCGCAGAGGTGCATAAGTTGATGGTTGATCGAGTGTTGCTGTGATTGTGCAGAGGTGCAATTTTGAGGACATTTGTGCCAGAATGAAGGACTATGTTTGGTGTAGAACAGAGAAAGTGAACGAGGACATTTGTGCTAAACCAAAGGACTGTGTTTAGTGCAAATTCGAGGACTAGATTTGGAGGTGAAAGAGTTGAGGATAGAGGTCTCTAGCTAGAGCAGGGAAGACAGGTGTCTTCTATGGATAGAGTTCCACTTGCTAAGGGCAGAGGAGGCAGAGGTTTTCTAGAGGATCACCAGCCAAAGCAGAGCTAGGGGATTGGTGTCTCCTTTGGGTTGGTGCCCATAAACTTTGTAATCGAGAAAGGTTTCCTAGAATTTGAGGTGATAAAATTTAGTGAAATATTTTATCCGTGGAGTAGCCCTCTTTGGGTGAACCACGTAAATTGTTGTGTCTCTATTGTGGATGGTATTTTGTGCTTTGCTTTGATTACTATTTTTGATACTGCTATCTATTCACTGCATAATATTAATTTAAAAGTTGAAGGAAAAAGTTTAAAGTGGTCTTATACTGTTCACCCCCCTCTCAGTATAAGCTTGTGTTCTTCAATTGGTATCAGAGCGGGTTCCTTCAAAAAGTTTAAACAGCTTGAAGGAAAAGCTTGATAAGAACACAATGGATTATTCAAGAGAAAATACAGCACCTATTCTTGATGGATCAGATTTTGGTCTTTGGAGTGCAAGGATGAAGGTTCATCTAATGGCACTTGGGAATGAGGTTTGGGAAGTGATTGAAGATGGGTACACTATTCTTATAAATGGTCCATATACTAAAGAAGATAGGCTTCTACATCCTAGCAATTCAAAAGCAATGAATGCAATCCTGAAAGGCTTACAAAAATTAGATCTCACCAAAGTAATTCACTGCAAGACAACTAGTGAAATGTGGAAACAATTGCAGGTGGTTCATACAGGTGATGCAAATGTCAGAAAGGCCAAGTTGAGACATTTCAAAGGTATGTTTGAACAACTCAAGATGAATGATGATGAAAAGATTAGTGACTACATGCTTCTCATGGATGAGATTGTTAACTCCATGAAAGACTTAGGTCTTGAACTTGCTAAAAATGATGTTTGTGATAAAATCTTAAGATCTCTTCCTAATAGATTCAGTGAAAATATTTCTGCTATTGAGGAAGCTAAAGATTTGGATAAGCTAAAAAAGGATGAGCTTCATAGCATTATTGCAGCATTTGATTTGAAAACTCAGGTGAAGGTTGACGTCAAGAAAGAGGCAGCTTTCAAGGCTACCAAGAAATCTAAGGGTAAACAACTTCAAGAGAGTGATGATTCTTCTAGTGATGAAGAGGCATATTACAGCAAGAAAGGAAAGTTATCTAGAAAGCACTAAAGCATGAAAAATATAAGATGCTTCAATTGTGGAAAGTTCGGTCATTATGCTACTGACTGTACTGTTTCCAAGAATGAAAGTGATGAAGAGAAATAGGATGTTAAGAGCAAGGATTCTTAAAAGCACAGGTATTACAGAAAGAACAAAGATGAGCACAAAAATCAAGGAAAGAGGTATTCACACAAGAACAAGAAGAGTTTATACCTAGACAAAGCAAGTAAGTGCTCTAGCAGTGATAGTGAAAGCTCTTCAAGTGATGAGGAAAATGAGGTGTTGTTCATATCAGAAAAGGAGGAAGAACCAAAACATAGATTCATTATTATGAAATGTCTCAAATGTGGAAATTTTGGTCACCTTGAGGATGACTGTACAAATAATGATTTGGTTTCCAATATGTATAAGGATGCTTCAGAAAACTATCAAGAAGATGCTTGTATGGTTTTTGAAAAAGGTAGCACCTCTAGTGATAAGAAATCTGGAAAAGGCCTTGAGGATTCAGAAAGCAAACAAATAAAAGATCTTGAAAGTGAACTTAATAATGCTCTTAGTGTTTTGAAAAAGGAAAGAAAGAAGAATGATAGACTCAAGGATAAGTTAGATGAATGTTGTATGGAGAGAGACGATCTTATAGAAAGTATTGAATTCTCTATAGCTAAAACATAGGAACTCAAGGATGAGTTAGAGTCTAAGATTCTTGAGTATAATCAGTTGGAACAGAAAATGGCTTCTTTGGAAGTGGAAACTAAAGACATGTTTCAAGATAGCTCCAAAAGGGTTAATTCTCTCATCAAAGGTCAAAGAAATCCAACAGATAAAATAGGTCTTGGTTTTGTTAAGCCGCACAAAGAACAGGTTGGGGAATCTAGCAAGAGATTCCAAAAGGAAGAGAGTTCTAATGAAGAAATTACTTCAAAACATGAGTCCGTGAGTGATCGATGCGCATAAATAGAAAACAAAATTTAGAATGCGAAGAAGAAGTTTTCAGGACCCAAGAGGTCGTATAAAGGAAAATTTCACGATAGATGTTTTGCGTGTTACAGGTTTGGTCACATGGCTGCACATTGCATGGCTCAAGTAAGGAAGATAAATGACAGTTTCAGAGGTGGTAATTTCTTTCAAGGGTATTGCTACTCGTGTAAACAGTTTGGGCATAAGGCAATTTTCTGCAAGGCTAATAACTGGAATAGGGTTAGTCAAAACAGGAGGATTCAAAGTGTAGATTAAAAATACAACGCCAAACAAAAATAAAATCACAATGACAGAGTACAGAATAGTTGCACAAAACAAACGATTTCTATTAATCGATGGAGTTTAAAAACTCCTTTTGAATACAACTGGGCCTGTAACCCTTTTTGTGATACACAAATTATAGTTTGTGCTAGGGTTCTCCGAAACCCTAGCTGGCATAAAGTGGTGGCATTTTCGAAGACGTATCCTTAATCCCAACAAAGTGAGTGGGTTTTGTTGTATCCTTTGGCTCGGACCACTCCAGCTTAAACAACTGCTATCAACACACTAGATCTGCCATTAAAATCCTGCACACATTAACACTATCAAGGAGTTAGAAATTAATAAGAAGGCTCCACTCGTGTGAGCCCTCGAAACAATTTAAAACCCTAGAAAAATAGAATGCAGGAATTCAACAACAGATTAATAAAAGAAAAGAAGTTACTTGCTTTAAGCTGATTTATACCTGTTCTTTGTTAACACGGCTAGACCAGGCGGCACCTGGAAGTAATGTGGCTGTCAAATCGGCTACAGAAGGCACCCTGGTGCACTCACTGAACGCCCGCGTGCTTCTGGATCAAGGTTTCAGACGTCGGTCTGAGTCTGTGGCTACGGGTAAACGCCCGTGGGCACTTGGTAAACGCCCACAGGAACTTGTGACAAGAATGGGGGATTCTGCAAAGTGCTGCAGAAGATATGGCGGCAAATTTGGTGACAGATGCGGCGATGGATGCGGCGATGGATGCGGCGAAAAGGATGCGGCGATGGATAGCTGAAGAGATAGATGAAATAGAAGAGATAGGTCCAAAAGATAGCAAAGATAGCAAAGATAGGAGAAGAAGATAGGGTTTGAGCCATCAAAGTGACTCAATTTATAATCCACTCTTAGGGCACACTTTAGGGTTTTAACGACACTTTGAATGTGTGGCTAAGATTAAAGTGGATCTAAGGGTAGAGAATAAATCTAGGTTGTGAAACGGATTAAGATGGATGGACGGATGAGATTAAATGAAGGATGGACGACTTAGATTAAATCACTTAAACTATATTTATATATATATTAAAATATATTAAAATATTAAAAAATATATATAAATAATAATTTAAATAAATTTTGGGATGAAAAATGGCAGGAAAAGGTGAAATTGGGCCAAATAATGGTGGGAAGGTGTGGATTTGGGCCAAATAATGGCGAGAAGATGTGGATTTGGGCCAAATAATGGTGAGAAGGATGGATAACTGATGCGTGGCTAACAGGAAGGTATAGATGACTTACAAGTGGCTGGATTTTGGTGTCTACAAATGCCCCTTTTTGAGCTGCCTTGTGTGAAGACACAATGCAGCACAAAAACTTAAGACACATGAAAAGCTGGATCAGATGCAACTCTCTCTCAAGACTAAAGCACAACTTTGAAGACCAAAGAAATAAAAGAATATTTAAAAATTTTCAGCTTACCCCCTCAATTGGCGAGCGAGAATGGTTCTCACAAGCCAATTGGAAGAAATTCGGAAGAAAATGAACCGTTTTTGCCCCAACGGTAAAAAAAAAAGGGTTGGTGTATGAACCATCTGTTTATGTCCCAACAGAAAAGGGGTTGGTGTACAAACCAGAAAAGAATATGAGTGATGTGAAAGATGGACCGTTTTCTGCCCCAACGGTTATAAAGGGATTTTTGCCAAACTGTAAACTCCATGATCATGTAAGATGAATTCCATTATAGGAAAATTAGAAATTGATAACGGATGCCCCAACTCCTATGTGTGAATCCTTACTGTTGATGAAATTGCCTTGTTGGCGCCATTGATATGCAGAGATGAAAGATGCATGAAAGAGTCGAGAACTCAGAGATGCTCCTAGTGACTGTATGGATAATTCCTCGGGTCGGAACCAATCAACCTAGGTAGCCTCAATCTCTAGCAAGACTCAAAATAATGATGATATTAAATATTGTCCATGTTTAAGGCCCCATGAACTAGGCCATCAATGACAACTATTGAGCAAATTAATCTTGGTATGAGGTCACTTGAAAAGTAGAATACCCAAAATTTATTTCCAATTTTCAAACAATGAAATAATTGATGATGATAAATGGTAAGTGTCCTTATGGTGGTTTAATCCTCTTACCAAATTGCATGGATTCAAATCGCTGCAATCGCCAAGGTGATAGAATATACCACTAGATACGAGGTTTACTTTAATTTGATTTGGCAAAAATATGCATGATGAAAGAAGAATGAATGAAGTTGACGATAGATCGGAAGAATTGATGAATGTGGTTAATTTTGTGAAGGTTTTGAATGTTTTTAGCCCAATTTGTAAAACAATGATTAATGATGCGCTTTTTGAGCGAAATGACAAAATTTGTGTCCAAAACTGTTGTAACCTTCACAAAATTTTTTATTATGATAAGAAGAATGGATGAATTGAATTTCATGAAATTTGGAGGAGGTAAGCTTCAATTTTGCAAGTTTTGTTCCTTTATTCAATACTGACACCAAACACCGGTGTGCATTTCGGGGTGGCAAAGACGCCCGTCGGTGTTTAGGCACTCTACAAATGCAGCACTGCATCTGAATGCGCCATGAAACACCCCACTACGTTTCAGGGTGCCAAAACCAGCTATTTAAACAGTTTCAACGAGAATTTCGCTCATTTGTGCATTCGAGCTTAAGAGAAGTACGTCTGAGGGAGTGGAGTGAAGTGGAGTGAAAGGTTGTGTGGGAGATTGAAGCACGCGGGAGCTATGGCGGAGATGGGAGCGAACGCGCCAGTGCAGCCAGCTAAGGTATTTGTTCATTTAAACAAGTACTTATTATGTGTTTTTTTTTTCGAAAAAATTTGTAACAAATTTTTGTTTTGTTGTTTTGCAGCTTAGGGTGTTAGAGGCACGACACCGGTTCTCCCCTATCATTCCGGGGATGAGGAGGTCATTGTCCCGAGCAGACTGGGAGATATTGGAGGTAGTGGGACTAGCGGAGGCAGCCCGGTTGGAGGTAGTTCGGGCGGATGAGGAGTACCTCTCGGCTTTGGCCGAGAGGTGGGATCCAGATCGGGGGACGTTGCAATCTTTATGAGCCTTGGTGCTCTAATGTATATTGTAGCCTTTTGGCATTCATCGTACAGTTTTTCCTTTATATATATATATATATATATATATATATATATATATATATATATATATATATATATATATATATATATATATATATATATATATATATATATATGTTTTTTTATTTATTTTGTGTTTTACTCTCTTTTGTGTGAATGCCTATGTTTTTGTGATGTATGTTTTGATATGTTTTAATGTTTTTGATGCATATGTGATGGAATGGAATGCAAACTTATAGATGATTAATGCGAGACTAAGTATATAACATACAAATCTATGGATGATCAATGCAAGACTAAGTAAATGAAATATGCACTAAGAAGCACTCATATTTTTAGATAGTTAGATTTAGCCAACTGTTATCATAATTGTTTAATCAGGGGCACCAAACTTGGTGGCTTGTGAATGGATGACGTATGGAATGACATGAATATGGAAGAAGATATGGAGGGTGATATGGAAGAAGATATAATACAAAGACTCAAACATGCTAGTGGTATCAAACAAACTTACTAATACTGCCTAATTCAACTAGGACCAAATGTGTGTGCATGCGAGTTCATTAACCAAATCAGAAGCATGGTAGTGACTCTAGGCAATCAAAACCTGTGTGTGTGCAAGTGTGTTCATTAACCTCATCTTGCATAAATTAGGTAACCCTATTATGGAGAAGACCCCGAAGCAAGTTTGTCCGTATGAGCATTCAGAGGTCTCTTTTTGAGGAGAGACATGTCGCCACGCAATGAGTATACTCCACTGCCAGTCAAGCGTCTATAGCCCCGGTGAAGGTTAACTCCATAGTCCATGTTGTTTTTGACCTTTGTAATCCTTGGGGATACTACCTATCCGTCTAATTGGACAAGTAGTACGATCCTTACAACTTATTTGGGATCAATGGTGTGTGAAAAATGTTCATCTCCTTAGAGCTTTGGGGAATCGGATTCTCAACCGAAGTATGATGAGAATTTTACCCTATCCTTACTACTCTGTTTATATTTATATTTTGTGATTGCTTGTGATAGTGGTAAGAACCACTGTTTTATGGACTATGTTTGCATGATAGGACAAACGAGGATTACCCTTTTCACTTCAAGGCACAACCCAAGGATGGTGTTATCTCTCTTTGACACAAGATGTTTTTAAGATGTGAAAATGTGATAGGTTCAAGACCGCTTTTGAAATCCTTTCCCAATACTCAAGATTTTATTTAGTGTAATTTGTGATATGGCCCTAGAGAACTTTGACATGCATTTCAAAGTTTTCTTAAAACACTAGGAATGGCTGAGTGACTGAAAGCATTTTGGCAATGTAAATATGTGCAAATGGAAAATGGGTGTACGAATGACAATTCGGTTTGATAGATTTTATGAAGGTGCCCCTGATTAAGGCAACATGATTTTTGCTTGACCAAATTTTATATCCAAAATATAGAATGGTCTCTAACATGATATGCAACTATGGCTAAAAATGAAATGTTATGGTTTTCAATGAGATGTATGCACATGAAATGCAATGTTTTTGAATGAGATGTATGCAACTAACAATGAAATGCAAATTCTTTTTATTTTATTTTATTTTTTTTGTACAAGCCATGTATATATGTACATATAAAATTCAAACTATGCGTAGAATGCCCTCAAGTGTATAACATTAAGTGGTTCGGGTTCTTCCTCTCCCTCTAAACTGGCAAGTCTATAAGTTCCATTACCCACTCTTTCAGTGACCATATATGGACCTAACCAATTAGCCGCGAATTTATCTCGAAGATGCGGTAATGCATTGGTGTTTTGTTGATTCTCTTTAAGGACAAGATCCCCTACTTGAAATTCTCTTAGATGAACTTTGGCATTGTAAGCATGTTTCAATCGGTCTTGATAAACTTGCAAATGCTCTAAAGCATTGATTCGTTTTTCATCTATGAGTGTGAGTTGATCAAGACGTGCTTGTCTAGCAGTATCATCATCAATAAATTCCTGCAAAGAAATTTGCAAGGAAGGGATCTCGACGAGGCGGAGCTAAGACTGGCGGAGACGCTAAGTCATCGCTTGATGTCATCAAAGGCTTTCTGACACTCATCTGTCCATGAAAATTGTACCCCCTTTTGTAGTAGGTGGCAAAATGGCCTACATTTATCAGAAAGTTGTGCAATAAAGCGATGGATTGAATTAATATTTCCTAGTAAACTATGCAACTCCTTCAAATTAGTTGGGGGACACATTTCCATAATGGCTTTGACCTTGTTTGGGTCCACCTCAATACCTCGTTTAGAGATAATAAAACCTAGAAGTTTGCCTGAGGTAACACCAAAGACACATTTCTTAGGCTTATCCGGATCATATGGATTATGGAGCGGGGTGAATAAGTCTTTGAAATTCATTGTCGACTTATGGAAGAAAGGATGGGTGGAATGGAAGGGAAAACCGGTGAAGACCTCGGAAGACCTGAGATGCAAAACAACATAGTTTTTCAGTTTTTTTTTTGTAGTGGTGAAAGCCACTATTTTAGTATATACATATAATACAGGTTTGGATTATGGCTTATGCATGTGGTGTAGGGGGTGGTTCACCTCGTTCTTGTGGAAGAAACAAGCAAAATATGGCTTCTTGGAGAGGGAACAATTGGAGATAAAGCTCGTCTTGTTCAATGAGGGTAACAATTGGTGCTGACTCTTCTTCAGATTCATCACCATTTGACATGACGTCAAATTCTTCATAGGCTTCATATTCGGATTCGTTGGGGTGGAGGATTTCTTCTTTTGAATTAAGATTAATGCTTTGAAAAGCTCGTTCAAAAGAAGAAAGGGATGGAAGTGGTTGGTAGCCCAGACCAAAACGCTCAGTGGGTCTCTGATATGGCATATCGATGCGTTCAGTTACCCCTTGCTCGTATCGACCTAGGCCAAATTGCTACCAATTATGTCTGTGGAAATAGCGAGAGGGAAAACCCTCCATCCTTTCGATATTGGTAGGGACTGGATGCTTAGGTTCTAGTATGGTGGTAGGACTAGAAGATGACTCTATTCCCCCATATACAAAATTAATGGAATTTGGCATAGAACCCATGTTATAAACCGATCCAATGGATAAATGTTGGTCATGTGGATGACCAAAATCTTTAACTTGTTTGCACATTGAACGAAGGTGATGTGGACATCTTGGATAGCATACTCACCAATACCTGCATCAGTTAGATGGAACTTGACTTGGGAGGGTGATGGACTAGATGATGGAATAGAAGAATGTGGGATAGAAGAATTGGAAGGATTTGGTTGGGTTGATGCTTCACTAACTTGTGAAACATCAGCTGGTGATGGTTAGGAAGATGGGGGAATGATAGGTGATGTTGAAGAAGGTGTAGAAGAAGGGGGTAATGACATGGAAAGAGATGATTGGTCATGGCCACATGTGCATGTGGTCACTGATGAAGAAGAAGGAAGATTAGTTGATGAAGAAAGTGGTGAATGAGATGGAATAACGGAAGATGAAGGTGGTTGCGATATGATGGGTGGCTCCTCAGGAATGGGAGCTTTAGAAGAATATGGTATAGAAGAAGTAGATGGGGTCAAGAAAAGATGAGTGGATGGCAACACAATCTCATAAGGATTTGAGACATAGTTGCAATGTTTGAAGGGTTTCGTGTCAGCAGGTACACAATGAACCTGTCCCTCATATACATACTTCAGACATTGATGCAGGATAGAAGGGACACATCTCATCTCCCTAAGCCAAGGCCGTCCAAGCAATACATTGTATGCCATGGTCCCTTCCAAGATGTGAAACAAGGTATGCAAAGTTCGGGCCCCTACCTCAATGGGCAAGATAACCGTGCCAACCGTGGAAGATAAAGCATCATTGAATGCTTTAAGAGTAAAAGTCGACTTTGTGATAAGGGATGGCGACAACTTTAGATGACTCAACACCGATGTTGTAATGATATTGATTGAGGAACCGGTGTCAATTAAGACTCTCTTGAATGGCTTGTTATCGATCTTGGCCATGATATGTAGTGGAGGATCTATACTTTCTGTTGACATAGGTTTGATTTCAAAATCATAGAAAGTGATGGAGGGCTCCATGCATGTTTGAATACTCCCCACAAAGTTGTTGAAGGCATTAGTATCTTGAGTTTGAAGCTCGATTGACTTTAATATTTCCATTAATGCCTCTCTATGTGGGGGAGATTGTTGAATGAGGTCATAGATCGATAACTTGGCAGAAGCCATTTTTAAACTGGTAGTTAACCGGCTACTCAATGACATGATGGGTCGTTGGTGTTGAGTAGAATGATTTAGCGGTTGTTGAGAAGTACTAGCACGTCGTTGGGTCACTGTTACCTGAGGTGGACTGGGGGTTTGTACGGTGGTCGTGGTTCAGCCTCGATTTGGTTGGTTCGCCCTTTGACCCCGGGTTACTACGTTAATAGTACCCACAAAACCTTGGTATTGTTGTACATGGTTGACTTGATTAGGAGGAGTTACCCGAGTTACTCCCCCCGAGTTGTTGGAGCTTCCTCCCGATGTGGAAGGGGTGTTTGAAATATACCAAGATTTTGATTTTGTTGGGCTAAGGGGCTATCCAATTTAATGGCTTCAATCTCAATAAGATCTTGGATCACATGTTTGAAAGCTGTACAATTATTGATATCGTGCCCATTTTGCCTATGATAAGGACAAAATAGGTACTTGTAATACTTCCCCCTTCTAGATGGGTCTAAAGGTTTAAACCCAGGTAAAGTTAATTGATTTGTGCTATATAACTTGTTGAATATGACCGCATATGGTTCATCTAAAGGTGTGAACTGTCGCTTGGGACGATTTGTTTGCCAAGGTCGAGTTTCCATGGTTGGCCTAGTATTGTGAGCTGGTTGAGGAGGGGCGGGTACCACATGATAAGAAATTGGTTGCGGTTGACTTTGCATTACTTGTTGTTGAGCCATTACGGGCTGGCTCACCACCACTTGATTAACTTGGTTAACATTTGAGGCTGTACTAGCCTGTGTTTGTTTGTTTTGGCCATAATTATTATTTCATTGTTGGCCCTTTTGTTTCCATTCTTTTCTACGGGGTTTTAAAACACCCTCTTGGACTTTAATGTCTTCTATGATACTTGCTTGGGCCAAAGCCTCTTCAAAAGTCCTGTATTGTTGTAATTGGAGTAACCAAGAGATAGGTTTTAGACAACTCTAGGTGAACATTTTGGTTAACTCCTCCATTGGTAGGGAGAATGGCAGTTTATTAATGATAGCCCTCCAATGGTTTCCAAAGTCATAAACAGTCTCATCGTCATGTTGCTTGAGCTTGTATAAGTCGGACAATGAAACTTTCCTTTGTACATTTAGGGAGAATCGTTCTAAAAATAGATTAATCAATTGTTCGTAAGCATAAATGCTATGGTGAGCTAAATGATTTTACCATTGTACAAAGATCTCCCCCTAATGTCTGAGGAAAATTTCTGAGCATAAGAGCTTCATTATTTTGGATTCTAAAACCCTAGAAAAATAGAATTCAGGAATTCAACAACAGATCAATAAAAGAAAAGAAGTTACTTGCTTTAAACTAATTTATACCTGTTCTCTGTTAACGCAGCTAGACCAGGCGACACCTGGAAGTAATGTGGCTGTCAAATCGGCTGCGGAAGGTGCCCTGGTGCACTCGCTGAACGCCCGCATGCTTCTGGATTAAGGTTTTAGACGTTGGTCTGAGTCTGTGGCTGTGGGTAAACGCCCACGGGCACTTGGTAAACGCCCATGGGCACTTGGTAAAGGGGTAAACACCCGCGGGCACTTGCGACAAGAATGGGGGATTCTATAGAATGCTGTAGAAGAGATGGCGGTGAAAGCAGCGACAAAAGCGGCAATGGATGCGGCGATGGATGCGATGAAAAGGTAGCAGAAGAGAGATAGAGGGGATCATAAAAGGAGATAGAAGAAGTTAAGAAGATAGAAAAGATCCAGGATAGAAGTATCAAAAGACATAGGGTTTGAGCCATCAAGGTGACTCAATTTATAATCTACTCTTAGGGCACACTTTAGGGTTTTAACAAAACTTTGAACGTGTGGCTAAGATTAAAGTGGATCTAAGGGTAGAGAATAAATCTAGGTTGTGAAATGGATTAAGATGGATGGACGGATGAGATTAAATGAAGGACGGACGTCTCAGATTAAATCACTTAAACTATTATTTAAATATATATATTAAAATATTAAAATATATATATATAAATATTAATTTAAATAAATTTGGGGATGAAAAATGGCGGGAAAGGTGAAATTGGGCCAAATAATGGCGGGAAAGTGTGGATTTGGGCCAAATAATGGCGGGAAGGTGGATGACCGACACGTGGCTAACAGGAAGGTATAGATGACTTGCAAGTGGCTGGATTTTGGTGTCTACAAATGCCCCTTTTTGAGCTGCTTTGTGTGAAGACACAATGCAACACAAAAACTTAGGACACCTGAAAAGCTGGATCAAATGCAACTCTCTCTCAAGATTAAAGCACAACTTTGAAGACCAAAGAATAAAAGAATATTTAAAATTTTTTAGCTTACCCCCTCAATTGGTGAGCGAGAATGGTTCTCACAAGCCAATTGGAAGAAATTCAAAAGAAAATGAACCGTTTTTGCCCCAACGGTGAAAAAAAAGGGGTTGGTGTATGAACCATTTGTTTATGTCCCAACAGAAAAGGGGTTGGTGTACAAACCAGAAAAGAATATGAGTGATGTGAAAGATGGACCGTTTTTTGCCCCAACGGTTATAAAGGGATTTTTGCCAAACTGTAAACTCCATGATCATGTAAGATGAATTCCATTATAGGAAAATTAGAAATTGATAACGGATGCCCCAACTCCTGTGTGTGAATCCAGACTGTTGATGAAATTGCCTTGTTGGCGCCATTGATATGCAGAGATGAAAGATGCATGAAAGAGTCCAGAACTCAGAGATGCTCCTAGTGACTATATGGATAATTCCTCGGGTCGAAACCAATCAACCTAGGTAGCCTCAATCTCTAGCAAGACTCAAAATAATGATGATATTAAAGATTGTCCATGTTTAAGGCCCCATGAACTAGGCCATCAATGACGACTGTTGAGCAAATTAATCTTGGTATGAGGTCACTTGAGAAGTAGAATACCCAAAATTGATTTCAAATTTTCGAACAATGAAATAATTGATGATGATAAATGGTAAGTGTCCTTATGGTGGTTTAATCCTCTTATCGAATTGCATGGATTCAAATCGCTGCAATTGCCAAGGTGATAGAATATACCACTAGATACGAGTTTTACTTTAATTTGATTTGGCAAAAATATGCATGATGAAATAAGAATGAATGAAATTGATGATAGATCAGAAAAATTGATGAATGTGGTTAATTTTGTGAAGGTTTTGAATATTTTTAACCCAATTTGTAAAACAATGATGAATGATGCTCTTTTTGAGCCAAATGACAAAATTTGTGTCCAAAACTGTTGTAACCTTCACAAAATGTTTTATTATGATAATAAGAATGGATGAATTGAATTTGATGAAATTTGAAGGAGGTAAGCTTCAATTTTGCAAGTTTTGTTCCTTTATTCAATACTGACACCAAACGCCCGTCTGCATTTGTCGTTGGCAGAGACGCCCGCTGGTGTTTAGGCGCTCTACAAACGTAGGACTGCATCTAAATGCGCCATGAGATGCCCCACTATGTTTCAGGGCACCAAAACCAGCTATTTAAACAGTTTCAGCGAGAATTTCGCTCATTTGTGCGTTTGAGCTTGAGAGAAGTGCGTTTGAGGGAGTGGAGTGAAAGGTTTGTGTGGGAGCTATGGCGGAGATAGGAGCGGATGCGCCAGTGCAACCAGCTGAATTTTACTCATTCATTTTTTCATTTAAGCAAGTACTTATTATGTGTTTTATTTTTTTTATTTTTATTTTTTGGAAAAATTTGTAACAAATTTTTGTTTTGTTGTTTTGCAGCTTAGGGTGTTAGAGGCACGACACCGATTCTCCCCTATCATTTCGGGGATGAGGAGGTCGTTGTCCCAGGCAGACTGGGAGATATTGGAGGCACTAGGTCTAGGGCTCCTACTAGGTCTCAGGGGTCCTCTTTTGATGGTTAGCTTAGTGCTTAGATGCACTCTTTATGAGCCTTGGTGCTCTATTGTATATTGTAGCCTTTTGGCATTCATTGTACAATTTTTCCTTTATACATATATATATATACATGGTTTTTATTTATTTGGTGTTTTACTCTCTTTTGTGTGAATGCTTATGTTTTTGTGATGCATGTTTTTATATGTTTTAATGTTTTTGATGCATATGTGATGGAATGAAATGCAAACTTATAGATGATTAATGCGAGACTAAGTATATAACATACAAATCTATGGATGATTAATGCAAGACTAAGTAAATGAAATATGCACTAAGAAGCACTCATACTTTTAGATAGTTAGATTTAGCCAACTTGTTATCATAATTGTTTAATCAGGGGCATCGAACTTGGTGGCTTGTGAATGGATGACGTATGGAATGACATGAATATGGAAGAAGATATGGAGGGTGATATGGAAGAAGATATGGAGGAAGATATGGAGGTTGATATGGAAGACTATTTTACAAAGACTCAAACATGCTAGTGTTATCAAACAAACTTACTAACACTGCCTAATTCAACTAGGACCAAATGTGTGTGCATGCGAGTTCATTAACCAAATCCGAAGCATGGTAGTGACTCTAGGAAATCAAAAACCTGTGTGTGTGCAAGTGTGTTCATTAACCTCATCTTGCATAAATTAGGTAACCTTGTTATGGAGAAGACCCCAAAGCTAGTTTGTCCGTATGAGCATTCGGAGGTCTCTTTTTGAGGAGAGACATGTCGCCACGCAATGAGTATACTCCATCGCCGATCAAGCGTCTATAGCCCCGGTGAAGGTTAACTCCATAGTCCATGTTGTTTTTGACCTTTGTAAGCCTTGGGGATGACTACCTATCCGTCTGATTGGACAAGTAGTACGATCCTTACAACTTATTTGGGATCAATGGTGTGTGAAAAATGTTAATTTCCTTAGAGCTTTGGGGAATCGGATTCTCAACCGAAGTATGATGAGAATTTTACCCTATCCTTACTACTCTGTTTATATTTATATTTTGTGATTGCTTGTGATAGTGGTAAGAACCACTGTTTTATGGACTATGTTTGCATGATAGGACAAACGAGGATTACCCTTTTCACTTCAAGGCACAACCCAAGGATGGTGTTATCTCTCATTGACACAAGATGTTTTTAAGATGTGAAAATGTGATAGGTTCAAGACCACTTTTGAAATCATTTCCCAATACTCAAGATTTTATTTAGTGTAATTTGTGATATGGCCCTAGAGAACTTTGACATGCATTTCAAAGTTTGCTTAAAACACTAGGAATGTTTGAGTGACTGAAAACATTTTGGCAATGTAAATATGTGCAAATGGAAAATGGGTGTACGAATGACAATTCGGTTTGATGGATTTTATGAAGGTGCCCCTGATTAAGGCAACATGACTTTTGATTGACAAAATTTTATATCCAAAAGATAGAATGGTCTCTAACATGATATGCAACTATGGCTGAAAATGAAATGTTATGGTTTTCAATGAGATGTATGCACATGAAATGCAATGTTTTTGAATGAGATGTATGCAACTAACAATGAAATGCAAATTCTTTTTATTTTATTTGTTTTTTTTTTTTTTTTACAAGCCATGTATATATGTACATATAAAATTCAAACTATGCGTAAAATTCCCTCAAGTGTATAACATTAAGTGGTTCGGGTTCTTCCTCTCCCTCTAAACTGGCAAGTCTATAATTTCCATTACCCACTCTTTCAGTGACCATATATGGACCTAACCAATTAGCCGCGAATTTATCTCGAAAATGCGGCAATGCATTGGTGTTTTGTTGATTCTCTTTAAGGACAAGATCCCCTACTTGAAATTCTCTTAGATGAACTTTGGCATTGTAAGCACGTTTCAATCGGTCTTGATAAACTCGCAAATGCTCTAAAGCATTGATTCATTTTTCATCTATGAGTGTGAGTTGATCAAGACGTGCTTGTCTAGCAGTATCATCATCGATAAATTCCTGCAAGGAAATTTGCAAGGAAGGGATCTCGAGCTCAAGAGGCATGATTGCTTCAGCTCCATAGACCAAAGAAAATGGCGTTACCCCAATGGGAGTTCTGATGCTTGTTCTGTAAGCCCATAATGCCAAGGGGATTTGTGTATGCCAATCTTTATGATTTTCTTTAACAAGTTTCTTAAGAATAGCAATTATGGTCTTATTGGAAGCTTCAGCTTGTCCATTGGCTTGTGGGTAGTAAGGAGTTGAGAAACTATGTTGGATATTATACTTTTCGCAAAGAGCTCGAACATCCTTATTCTTAAAAGACTTGTCATTATCAGAAATAATTTTAGAGGGAATACCAAAACGACAAATGATATGGTGAAGTATAAACTCCACAATTCTAGGACTCGTCAGTATCTGGTTAGAGGAATAGCTTCAACCCACTTTGTGAAGTATTCAGTAGCTATAATGATGAAAGTATGTCTGTCCTGAAGAGGCAGGTGAAATCTTGCCAATTAAGTCGAGACCCCATTGTGAGAAGGGCCAAAGGCTTTGGATGGGCTGTAAATCTTGTGATGGTATATGGATTAAATTAGCATGTTCTTGACACTTTTTACATTGTTTAACATACTTGCAACAATCTTGTTCCATAGTGGGCCAATAATACCCCATACGTAAAATACGCTTCACAATGGCCATTCCACTAAAATGACCACCACAAGTACCATCATGGGCTTCAGCAATAGCTCTATGTGTTTCACTTGCTTCTAGACAGTGAAGGAGTACTCCATCATATCCACGTTTATACAACACATCCCCCAAAAGAACAAAACGAGCTGCCTTTTGCTTAAAGCAGTGGTGGGCAGTTCGAGACAAATCAGATGGGAGTGTTCCAAACTTGAGGAAGGCTACTATCTCACTAGACCAAGGCTCATATGGATCCGAATGGATAAAGCAAACATCTTTTTCATCCTTAGACTCAGCATGGACAATTGCAGACTTAGAGATTGTGGAAATGATTAGGGGCTGTACCTCTCCAAGGGATTCCTTTGGAAACAGTGATCCAAGAGAGGCCATGGCATCCGCGAATCTATTAGTCGAACGAGGCAAACTAGTGATCTCATACCAAGCAAACTTAGAGAGCAACTTCATTGCTACATCATGATAAAGCTTAATGGTAGGTTCTTTGGCTTGGTATTCTCCTGTAATTTGTTTAACCACGAGTTGAGAATCCCCAAATATTCGAATACGCTTAATGCTCATAGCTATGGCTAATTGAAGACCTAAAATTAAGGCTTCATACTCTGTTGTATTATTGGTGCATTGGAAGTCTAGTTTGAATGATAAAGGGATGGGAATCCCTTGAGGTGTATGAAACACAACTCCAACGCCTTGACCTTTCGCGCACTTAGAGCCATCAAAGAATAGCGTGATGTCAACATCTTCCTCCAAAATTATGTCCTCTTCTTGTTCAGTGATAGCAAATACCGAATCATCTGGGAGCTCAATAATCAAAGGATGATCACTAGGTAGTGGAGCTTCCGCAAGTTGATCGGCTATAACTTGACCTTTAACGTATTTTTGGCTAATGAATTCAAGATCGAATTCGGTAAGCGACATTATCCATTTAGCGGTACGAGTGTTATTATAAGTGCGAGACATCATATAACACAGAGGGTTTTCTCTAGCTATGACATATGTTGTATGGCTAAGCATATAATGACGAAGTTTTTGAGTGGCAAAAACCACTGCTAAGCATAACTTTTCCACATAAGAATATCGGGTTTCATAGCTTACCAATGTTCAACTAATATAATAGACAGCTTGCTCATGATTTTGTTCATTCTTTTGTGCAAGCATTGTCCCTAAGGCAAAGTCCGTTGCTGAGATATAAATATTGAAAGGGACCACTGGACGAGGCGAAGCTAAGATTGGCGGAGATGTTAAGTACTGCTTTATGTCATCAAAGGCTTTCGACATTCATATGTCCATGAAAATTGTACCCCCTTTTTGTAGTAGGTGGCAAAATGGCCTACATTTATCAGAAAGTTGTGCAATAAAGCGACGGATTGAATTAATCTTTCCTTGCAAACTATGCAACTCCTTCAAATTAGTTGGGGGACACATTTCCATAATGGCTTTGACCTTGTTTGGGTCCACCTCAATACCTCATTTAGAGATAATAAAACCTAGGAGTTTGCTTGAGGTAACACCAAAGACACATTTCTTAGGGTTCAACCTTACTTTATGCTCTAGAAGTCTATCAAAAACTTTTTCCAATACATCAAAATGCTCTTGTCGAGTTTTAGATTTTTCCAATAAATCATCCACATAATCTTCAATAATCTTATGCATATAATCGTGGAAAATATAAGTCATGGCTCGTTGATAGGTTGCACCTGCATTCTTAATGCCAAAGGGCATCACCCTGTAACAAAAAGTTCCCCAAGGTGTGGTAAATGCTGTTTTGTGTTGATCTTCGAGGTTTATTCGAATTTGGTTGTATCTTGAAAATCCATCCATGAACGAAAGCATTTCATGACCAGCACAGGTGTCGACAAGAGTATCAATTTTTGGAAGAGGAAAGTCATCCTTAGGACACACTTTATTTAGATCTCAAAAATCGGTGCAAACACGTATCCCCCCGTTAGGCTTGCGAACGGGTACCATGTTAGAAATCCACTCAGGATAATCAATCGGGACGAAAAATTTAACATCCATAAGTTTTTGAATCTCCGATTTAACTATGAGGGCCACGGTAGGATGCATTTTCCTAAGTTTCTATTTGATAGGTTTAGCATCTTTTTGTAAGGTTAGGTTATGGACAACCAAATTAGGGTCTAGGCCTGGCATGTCTTTGTAAGACCATGCAAATATCTCCTTCTTCCGCTTGAGTAGAGCAATCATTTGCTCTTGTTCCTATGATGATAGACTTTTAGCCAGTTTCACAATTTGGGTGCCATCTTGGTCTAGACTAAGGTCTACATCGATAGTTTGTTCAATAGACATGTGGGAACCTTCCTCAAGCTGATGGGGAGTAGGGATCAGATTTATGTCATCTAAAATGTCATTAAGCTCCTGTGCCTTGCTCTCGTCTATGTCTGCCTGGAAAACCTCTGGCTTAGAAGATGAAGGTGAATGTGGAGGTGAAGGAGGAATGTAGTTGGCGGAAGCCCTTAACAATTCCTCGGAAAGGATGAACTCTGAAATAGATGAGGGGAATGAAATCTGATCCATGTCAATCAGGCTTGGGTTGATCGGGATTGACTTATCCAAATCATATGGATTATGGAGCGGGGTGAATAAGTCTTCAAAATTCATTATCGACTTATGGAAGAAAGGATGGGCGGAATAGAAAGGAACACCGGTGAAGACCTCGGAAGACCTGAAGTGCAAAACAACATAGTTTTTCAGTTTTTTTTTTTTTTTTGGTTTGAGTTTTTTTTTTTTTTGATTTTTTTATTTTGATTTTTGGAATTTTCTAATTTTTTTGTTTTTGGTAGTGGTGAAAACCACTATTTTAGTATATACATATAATACAGGTTTGGATTATGGCTTATGGATGTGGCATGGGTGGTGGTTCACCTCGTTCTTATGGAAGAAGCAAGCGAAGGATGGCCTCTTGCAGAGGAAACAATTGGAGATACAACTCGTCTTGTTTAGTGAGGGGAACAATGGGCACCGACTCTTCTTCAGATTCATCACCATTTGACATGACGTCAAATTCTTCATAGGCTTCATCTTCGGATTCATCGGGGTGGAGGATTTCTTCTTCTGAATTAAGATTAATGCTTTGAAAAGCTCGTTCAAAAGAAGAAAGGGATGGAAGTGGTTGGTAGCCTAGACCAAAACGCTCAGTGGGTCTCTGATATGGCATATCGATGCGTTCAGTTACCCCTTGCTCGTATCGACCTAGGCCAAATTGCTACCAATTATGTCTGTGGAAATAGCGAGAGGGAAAACCCTCCATCCTTTCGATATTGGCGGGGACTGGATGCTTAGGTTCTAGTATGGTGGTAGGACTAGAAGATGACTCTATTCCCCCATATACAAAATTAATGGAATTTGGCATAGAACCCATGTTATAAACCGATCCAATGGATAAATTTTTGTCATGTGGATGACAAAAATCTTTAACTGTTTGCACATTGAACGGTGTGATGTGGACATCTTGGATGGCATACTCACCAATACCTGCATCAGTGAGATGGACCTTGACTTGGGAGGGAGATGAACTTGATGATGGAATAGAAGAATGTGGGATAGAAGAATTGGAAGGATTTGGTTGGGTTGATGCTTCACTAACTTGTGAAACATCAACTGGTGATGGTTGGGAAGATGGAGGAATAATAGGTGATGTTGAAGAAGGTGTAGAAGAAGGGGGTAATGACGTGGAAAGAGATGATTGGTCATGGCCACATGTGCATGTGGTCACTGATGAAGAAGAAGGAAGATTAGTTGATGAAGAAAGTGGTGAATGAGATGGAATAGCGGAAGAGGAAGATGGTTGCGATATGATGGGTAGCTCCTCAGGAATGGGAGCTTTAGAAGAAGATGGTATAGAAGAAATAAATGGGGCCAAGAAAAGATGAGTGGATGGCAACATAATCTCATAAGGATTTGAGACATAGTTGCAATGTTTGAAGGGTTCCGTGTCAGCAGGTACACAATGAACCTGTCCCTCATATACATACTTTAGACATTGATGAAGTATAGAAGGGACACATCTCATCTCCCTAAGCCAAGGCCGTCCAAGCAATACATTGTATGCCATGGTCCCTTCCAAGATGTGAAACAAGGTATGCAAATTTCGAGCCCCTACCTCAATGGGCAATATAACTGTGCCAACCGTGGAAGATAAAGCATCATTGAATGCTTTAAGAGTAAAAGTCGACTTGGTGATAAGGGATGGCGACAGCTCTAGATGACTCAATGTCGATGTTGTAATGATATTGATTGAGGAACCGATGTCAATTAAGACTCTCTTGAATGGCTTGTTATCGATCTTGGCCATGATATGCAGTGGAGGATCTATACTTTCTGTTGACATAGGTTTGATTTCAAAATCATAGAAAGTGATGGAGGGCTCCATGCATGTTTGAATACTCCCCACAAAGTTGTTGAAGGCATTAGTATCTTGAGTTTGAAGCTCTATTGACTTTAATATTTCCATTAATGCCTCTCTATGCGGGGGAGATTGTTGAATGAGGTCATAAATCGATAACTTGGCAGAAGCCATTTTTAAACTGGTAGTTAACCAACTACTCAATGACATGATGGGTCGTTGGCATTGAGTAGAATGATTTAGCGATTGTTGAGAAGTACTAGCACGTCGTTGGGTCACTGTTACCTGAGGTGGACTGGGGGTTTGTACGAGTGGTCGTGGTTCAGCCTGATTTGGTTGGTTCGCCCTTTGACCCCGGGTTACTACGTTAATAGTACCCACAAAACCTTGGTATTGTTGTACATGGTTGACTTGATTAGGAGGAGTTACCTGAGTTACTCCCCCTGAAGTTGTTGGAGCTTCCTCTCGATGTGGAAGGGGTGTTTGAAATATACCAAGATTTTGATTTTTTTGGGCTAAGGGGCTATCCAATTTAATGGCTCCAATCTCAATAAGATCTTGGATCACAAGTTTGAAAGCTGTACAATTATTGATA
Source organism: Wollemia nobilis (assembly GCA_028583015.1). Taxonomy (NCBI): domain Eukaryota; kingdom Viridiplantae; phylum Streptophyta; class Pinopsida; order Araucariales; family Araucariaceae; genus Wollemia; species Wollemia nobilis. The sequence goes on along the minus strand of JAQPPZ010003109.1, from coordinate 2,093,117 downwards.
TCGTGCCCATTTTGCCTATGATAAGGACAAAATAGGTACTCCTTGTAATACTTCCCCCTTCTAGATGGGTCTAAAGGTTTAAACTCAGGTAAAGTTAACTAATTTGTGCTATATAACTTGTTGAATATGACCGCATATGGTTCATCTAAAGGTGTGAACTGTCGCTTGGGACGATTGTTTTGCCAAGGTCAAGTTTCCATGGTTGGCCCAGTATTGGGAGCTAGTTGAGTAGGGGCGGGTACCGCATGATAAGCAATTGGTTGCGGTTGAATTTGCATTACTTGTTGTTTTTGAGCCATTACGGTCTGACTTGCCACCACTTGATTAACTTGGTTAACATTTGAGGCTGTACTAGCCTGTGTTTGTTTGTTTTGGCCATAATTATTATTTCGTTGTTGGCCCTTTTGTTGCCATTCTTTTCTACGGGGTTTTAAAACACCCTCTTGGACTTTAATGTCTTCTATGATACTTGCTTGGGCCAAAGCCTCTTCAAAAGTCCTGTATTGTTGTAATTGGAGTAACCAAGAGATAGGTTTTAGACAACTCGGGTGAAAATTTTGGTTAACTCCTCCATTGGTAGGGAGAATGGCAATTTATTAATGATAGCCCTCCAACGGTTTCCAAAGTCATAAACAGTCTCATCGTCATGTTGCTTGAGCTTGTATAAGTCAGCTAATGAGACTCTCTTTTGAACATTTAGGGAGAATCGTTCTAAAAACAGATTAATCAATTGCTCGTAAGCATAAATGCTATGGTGAGGTAAATGATTGTACCATTGTACAACATCTCTTCCTAATGTCTAAGGAAAATTTCTGAGCATAAGAGCGTCATTATTTTGGATTCTAAATCAGGCATGCATGAATGAGCTCACATGTTCATGAGGATCCTCAGTTCCTCGAAATTTGTCAAACTTCGGTAATGTGAAATCAGTCGGATATGGCGGTGAAGGTATCGAAGGATGAATTGGTTGATTGATCAACGACCTTAGTATAGGTTTCTGACTAGATGAGCTGGGCATGTTGAGCATAAGGTTGTCAATCTGTTGTTGCATAGCATGGAGTCGAGAATCTTCATGAAAATTTTGATTCGTTTGATGATTATGATGATGCAATGCGAGAGTGGAAAAATGATGAGATGGGATGAAATTGCCCGGATTAGGTGGTGTGGAATGGACAGGTCGTTGGTATGGATGATACCGAAAAGAAGGTGATTTGTTTGAATAATGAACTGGACTGGGTTGGGAGAAAGGTGGGGTAGGAATGGACACCACCGAAGATTGGGGTACCCAGGTGGGGCCTAAGCTAAGAAAAGCTGGCTGGGTAGAAATTGGTTGGGGTGTAGGATTTACTACGATAGGTGGTTGGGCATTTTGTTGTCGTTGTTGCTGAAGCAACTTTTCGTGGTACTCCCTAACCTTATTAATTTCTAACCCAAGGGATGTGGGATGATTGGATGAAGGTGGAGGGTAGGCTGCCATGGTAGTCACAGGAGACTGCGTAGTAGGGGCAATGAAGGTGGCTGAAGCAGGCGGTACCTGGGAAGAAACAATAGACTGTGCCCCAGGTAGGGTGAAACCATAAATGGTTTGGGAAGAAGAGGGTTGAAATTGGTTATGGTTAGAGGAGGTTCCACCAGCCATAAAAGTGACTCAATTTATAATCCACTCTTAGGGCACACTTTAGGGTTTTAACGACACTTTGAATGTGTGGCTAAGATTAAAGTGGATCCAAGGGTAGAGAATAAATCTAGGTTGTGAAACGGATTAAGATGGATGGACGGATGAGATTAAATGAAGGATGGACGGCTTAGATTAAATAACTTAAACTATATTTATATATATATTAAAATATATTAAAAAATATATATAAATAATAATTTAAATAAATTTGGGGATGAAAAATGGCGGGAAAAGGTGAAATTGGGCCAAATAATGGCGGGAAGGTGTGGATTTGGTCCAAATAATGGTGGGAAGATGTGGATTTGGGCCAAATAATTGCGATAAGGATGGATAACTAACGCGTGGCTGACAGGAAGGTATAGATGACTTACAAGTGGTTGGATTTTGGTGTCTATAGAAAGAACAAGTATGCCTAAAAGAAATAACATTATTACTTGTTATAAGTGCAACAATGAAGGCCACACAGCTAGACAATGTAGATCTGATCTTCCAAGGTATAGGAATAGGAATAGTGGCATGATCAGGTCTAAGGATCAAGGCATGAAAAAGGATAGGGATGAGAATAAGAACAAGAACAGTGACAAAAATAGGAATGCGGGAAAAAAGTTCAAGAAAAGGTCGGGCAAGGAAATTATAGACACTGATGATGATCAGTGCCTAATGGGAGTTTTACTCCCACCCCAGAATTAATCACCTCATAAGGAGGTGGGGGAGGGACTAAGCTAAGAAGCTCATTCTTAGTCCCGAGCCCCAAAGGTGACCCTTTGCCATTGATGACAAAGGGGGAGAGATTTGAGTAATGGGGAGAGATATGAGTAAGGGGGAGAGCTTCAATGTGAAGAGGAAAGCTTCAAGTTAGGGGGAGAAAAAATTTAAAAGGAGATTCTCAGCTGTTAGCACAGTTGGTTTCAGTTTTAGCTCCTGAGACGTGTTTTTAGTAAAGGGTTGCCATCAATGACAAAGGGGGAGATTGTTGGCAATTTTGGGTACCTTGAGTATATTACATTTGCTCAAGTGAATAAGTTTTCATTGATGTCAAGAAGCTTTTTGAAAGAATTTGATTTGATGTAAAATAATGTGTTTTTGATGAAGGTTCGGCTTGACAGGTTCGAAATCAGTAAGTTGGAAAAATGTCACAATATCATGACATGTTGCATTTTCGCGACTTAGGCAGGAGAGAGAATGCTTTTTGAAAAAGTGTCTTGATTTTGCGACATGTTGGAAGAGAAAGAATAAGCTGGCAAAATTGTCGCAATTTCGCGACATGTTGGAAGAGAGAAGAAGCTGGCAAAACTGTTGTGATTTCGCGACATGTTGGCAGAGAAAGAGAGCAAGGTGGAAAGTGTCACGATTTTGCGACATGTCGCATTTTTGTGACTCGAAAAGTGCAGGAAGGCAAAGAAGGAAAAGTGTCACGATTTTGCGACATAATGCAAGGAAGGTTGTACGAATGAAAAAGTGTCATGATTTCGCGACATGATGCAGAAGGGAGAGTCCGTAGTGTGAATTGTCGCAATTTCATGACAAGTTCGAAGAGAGATAAAGTATCTCGAAAAGTGTCATGATTTCGCAACATGTTGCAAAAGACTAAGTGAGGACTGTCGTGATTTTGCGACATGCTAAAAAGCTCGAAGTGAGAACTATCGCGATTTTGCAACATGCAGCAAAGGGAAGAGTCTGAAATGAGAAGTGTCGCAATTTTGTGATAGGCTACAAAGAAGTTGTACGGATGCAGAAAGTGTCATGATTTCGTGACAGGTTGAAGAGAAAGATTGCGAATGCAGAAAGTGTCATGATTTTGTGATAGGTTGAGATGGCAGCTTTCAGTTGGAGAAAGTGTCACAATTTCACAACAGAAACAGTTAGCAAGTCTTCAACAGAAGAAGCGTCGCAATTTCACGATGAATTGAATAAGGAAGAGCTCGAAGGCGAAAGCGTCATGATTTCATGACATGTTCTATTTTTGCTAGTGCAAGTAGAGAAGAAGGCCATGAAGACAAAAGTGTCATGATTTTGCGACAGGAGTGAATATGACGTCAGCAAAGATAGAAGTGTTGCGATATTACGACAAGAATGTAGTCAAGGCAGACAAAAGCAAGAGTGTCGTGATATCGTGACAATAGCCAAACAAAAATGTACAGCTGCAAAAATGTCACGATATCACGACATGTTGTGGTTTTGGGACAGAAGCTACTGAACCACAGAGGCGGTTGAAGTCGATAGAGTTAAAATTGGGCCGACGAAGATTAGGGCATGCAGTCGATAGAGTTAGGGTTTGCATTTGCATAACAGCTGACTAAGACCAAGGTTTAGATCTTGATTATGTTAGTATAAAAGGAGGGCTATTTGAAGAGATTTAGCATCGATCGAAGTGTGCGTTTGAAGTGGGACATTCACAAATAGAGTGTAGGGAGAAGTTTGATCACCGAGAAGAAGAGTGCAAATTCGATTGCAGTGTACAGAGTGCATTCCATCGAATCTTCTAAGTAAGAGAGATTGCAAGGAAGCAGAGTGTGTGAATATCATGCTACTGTGATTGCGCAGAGGTGCATAAGTTGATGGTTGATAGAGTGCTGCTGTGATTACGCAGAGGTGCAATTTCGAGAACATTTGTGCCAAACTAAAGGACTATGTTTGGTGCAAAATAGAGAAAGTGAACGAGGACATTTGTGCTGAATCGAAGGACTGTGTTTAGTGCAAATTTGAGGACCAGCTTTGGAGGTGAAAGAGTTGAGGACAGAGGTCTCCAGCCAGAGTAGGGAAGACAGGTGTCTTCTGTGGATAGAGTTCCACTTGCTAAGGGCAGAGGAGGTAGAGGTTTTCTAGAGGATCACCAGCCAAAGCAGAGCTAGGGGATTGGTGTCTCCTTTGGGTTGGTGCCCATAAAATTTGTAATCGAGAAAGGTTTCCCAGAATTTGAGGTGATAAAATTTAGTGAAATATTTTATCCGTGGAGTAGCCCGCTTTGGGTGAACCACGTAAATTGTTGTGTCTCTATTGTGGATGGTATTTTGTGCTTTGCTTTGATTACTATTTTTGATACTGCTATCTATTCACTGCATAATATTAATTTGAAAGTTGAAGGAAAAATTTTAAAGTGGTCTTATACTGTTCACCCCCCCCTCTCAATATAAGCTTGTGTTCTTCAGGGTTAGGGTTGCATGAAGTCTTTTATTTAAAAGCTAAAAAGCCATGTACAAAGGTATATTTTGTAAGTGAATGAGATATTGGAGGTTGCCCCCTTGAAGAGGCTTGTGATTCAGTGTTTATTGTGAGAGTGTTTATTTTTACATTTACTTTTTGCATCGTGATATTGCATGAGTTTTTTTCTTAATTTTAGTATTTTGTGTGATTTTGCTTATTTTTAATAGTAAGTTCCTAACAAGTGGTATCCGAGTGCTTTATAGGGTTGATTTCTAGTATGACTGCAATAATTCTTGCCCATCCATTTGGCCTATTAGGTATAATTTTTTTGTATTTTTTAATTTTTGTTTTCCTTTATTTAAAAAATAAAAAAATAAACAAAACCCAAAAAAAAATACAATATTTTTGTATAGTAGTTGAGTAGGTTAGAAACCTTGTGCCAAGGGTTTTAAAATATCATGAAGTAGTTGTCATTATTGGCTAAGTTAGATAGCCCATAAAGCATCTAGTGAAGTGAGGGATGATCAGGCTCCAATACCCAAGCCTCATACAACACTCACACATGAAATCAAGCTCCCATGCATATTTGGGTGTATCACGAGACCATTTACGCTTAAAAAAAAAATTATCCAATATAAAGTTTTTTTTCCTCGTATTATCCATAGTCCATGGGATATAGCATCCTGGACGATTACCCTCCCATATTGTCAAAGAGGCATATAGTGTGCTCAAGGGTATGTGTGGAATCCTCCTTGGGTAGTGGCCTGAAATATTGGTCCGAGAACTATTGTTCATCACTACGGTATAACAGAGGGCCTATGGGTATTACATATTCCTTTGCATAGTGTACCCTCGTTCTATCAAAACTTCATCCTGAAAAAACAAAACCCTTATGTTATGCTAAACCTACATTCATGATCCATAAAAGTGAGCATATGGAGGACTTCCCTATCACTGAAGAACAAATTTTTACATGCACCAAACAATTAGGACAAAGTTTGCAAGTAGTTGTGATAGTAAGCAATATTCTAGTTGAAGAACACAAGCTTATACTGAGAGGGGGGGTGAACAATATAAGACCACTTTTTACTTTCTTTCCAAACCAATATCAATTAATGTCCTTAATTGCAATAACCAAATATAGCAATGTGCATTAATAACTCAGATAGCAGTAGTAAGCAAGAGCACAAGTCACCACACACAATTGAGACACAAGATTTAACGTGGTTCCCCCAATGTGGGGTACTCCACAAGCTGATCTCCTTATAATATTTCACACAGAAATATCCAATACAATGATTTCTTTGATCTGCTCAAAGCTAGGCAATAACAAGTTCACATAAAACTTGTCCAAATATGAATAACAAGTTCACACAGAACTTGTCCAACTCTGAATAACAAGCTCACACAGAACCTATCCAAAATTGAATAACAAGCTCACACATAACTTGTCCAATGCTGAATAACAAGCTCACATAGAACCTATCCAATGTTGAATAACAAGCTCACATAAAACCTGTCCAATGCTGAATAACAAGCTCACACATAACTTGTCCAATCTGCTCCAACAAGCTCACTAAGAACTTGTCCAAATCTGCTCTAGCAAGCTCACCAAGAACTTGCCCAAATCTGCTTCAACAAGCTCACTAAGAACTTGTCCAAATCTGCTCTAGCAAGCTCACCAAGAACTTGCCCAAAATCTGTTCAACAAGCTCACCAAGAACTTGCCCAAATTTGTTCAACAATCTCACCAAGAACTTGTCCAAATATGCTCTAGCAACTCACCAAGAACTTGCCCAAAATCTGTCCAACAAGCTCACCAAGAACTTGTTCAAATCTGTCCCAAATCTATCCACAAATCTGTCCCAACACTATCCACAAATCTGTCCCAAAACTATCCCAAAGGCCTTCTCAAAGGCTCAATCAATCATGCTCAAGTAGCACTCAAACTCATCCACAAATTTTCAAGGCAAAGCTCAAAGATGAACTCAACAATGAATGACAATGTACTCTTCAATGGATAACAACAATGATCCACAATGATCTCAACTCAAATCAACTCATAGAAGCATAAGGAGAATTGTTAGAGACTCAATATGTTCTAATCTCAATCTCAACTCAAATCAACTTCATAGAAGCATAAAGAGAATTGTTAGAGACTCAATATGTTCTAATCTCACTCTCAACCCAAATCAATCTCAACTCAACTCAAGTCAACTCATAGAAGCATAAAGAGAATTGTTAGAGACTCAATATGTTCTAATCTCACTCTCAACCCAAATCAATCTCAACTCAACTCAAGTCTTATAGAACCATAAAGAGAATTGTTAGAGACTCAATATGTTCTAAACTCAATCACCACAAGGGACAACTCTCTCTCACACAACCCTAGTCCAAGTATGTATCAACCAACTCAAATGTTTCCAACAATGCTCAACCACAAATCTCACATAACAATGATACTCATGTTCTTTTCTAACTCATGTTCTTTCACAACCAATGGGCTTCAACAACTATGCTTATAAAACAAGGTTTAAACACAACTCTCAATTCAGAAAACCTTGAAGCATTCAACCAACCACTTTCGAAAAGGAAACCACAAACAATCCTTTTCCCTCCAATGATATTTCAGAAATCAACCACCATAAACAATCAATAGGAGAATGTGCCCATACCTTTTATGAAGATGAAGAAACCCCTTTGGAAATCTGCCACACTCAACACACTTTGAAAAGAACAAAACAACCTTCACTTGAACCCCTTTACAAAAATAGAAATATCTCTTTATGTACACCTTATTTCTCCTTCTAAGAAAGATAATCAAATAGCCCTCGAAATAAGATTTCCAACGATATATAACATGATATACTTTTATAAAAGGAAAAACCAGAAATATCTCATTTTCTAAAAGTGCACTATAACTCTTAAACTTGCCTTCCGATTAAATAAAAAATATTTAATCAAACATTTTCCTCAACCACACCTTATTCCTCCAACATTAGGCAATAATAAAAAATTGTTTTAATAAAATGTTTACTTGCCTCTAGAGGGAATCGAACCCTCATCGCTGCCCACACAACACCTCAACCGCGGCGCCAAAGACCACGCGAGCTACTCGCTCGCATAAGATGGAGAGCGAAGACTCTCCCCTTATCTCGCTGCCCTCTTGCTCACGTCAAAATGTGGGCCAAGACTTTCCTTCCTTACTCCTCGCAATTCGTAGCCGATGGGAATCGAACACATGCACATCCGCTAGCAAAAACCTTAACACTCCCAAGCTCACCATTGGACCACGCTGTCACGTCGAGGAAATTCGGTGCCTACGAATAAATGTTCTCTTTGAATCTTGCTTAGGGGCTTTAAAACAAAAATCCCTTTGCATATATATATGCAATCTCCTTTGTAAGATAATAAACGTCGACGCTTTTAAATTTTAATAATTACCTTTGATAGCGCATGAACTTTATGACGTCGGCAATAATTTTAATTTTAATTTTAAAATTAAAATTTAAATTTTAAATAATTAAAATTTAAACTAAATATTTAAAATCAAATATCTCCATCATCGGGGCACCTTTTTCGATGAAACGAAAGCCTAACTTGGGTTTCAAGAAAAACCCAGTTCAAATATGCCATCCATGGTTTTAAATAAAACCTTTTATTTTTCCTGCCTTGGTTCTCACAAAAACCCTGTATATATCCATGCTCTCCAAAATATGAATGCTTTGGTCATCAAAACTCAATGTGTTCCTTGGGACATTAATGTGACATCAATGACAACATAAAACAACTCAAATTGCCAACAATATCCCCCTTTGTCATTGATGGCAACACCTCTAAAGCAAAAACCACAATCACTGCAAAAACCATCTCTGAGAATCAAAGTTGCTCCCCCTGACTCAATAATCTCTTTGGAGGCTGCTCCCCCTAACTCAATGCTCTCTTTGGAGGCTGCTCCCCCTAACTCAAATCTCTCCTTGGAGGCTGCTCCCCCTAACTCAATACTCTCTTTGGAGGCTGCTCCCCCTAACTCAAATCTCTCCCCCTTTGACATCAATGGCAAAAGGGACACCTATGGGGCTAAAAGATATGACTCTTAAGCATAGCCCCCTCACCACCTTCTCTCTTGAGGTGATTAATTTTGGGGTGGGAGTACCTTTACTCCCATATTACATTGATTCTTTCCTTTATCAACTTCCTTCCATGTTTTTTTGATATCCTTCTCTTGATGAATTACTTGATCTTCTTGTCTTGAACCTGTTTGACCTTCTTGCCTTGAACCTGTTTGACCTTCTTGCCTTGAACCTATTTGGAATTGAGTCCTACACCATTTTGCAATATGCCCAAAGTTATTGCAAATAAAACACTTGATATTGTAGCCTTTGGATGGTGCCCATGTCCTGAATTCTTTCTTGAAGTAATTTCCATATCCATTCCTTTCTTGAACCCTGTATTGTGAAGCTCTGTTTTCATGACCATTATGACCATGACTTCTGAATTGTGTAGCTCTAAAACCAAAACCATGTTGCTCATTTCCTTTGCACTGAAAATCTTTATGACCAATCTTGTTACATGAGAAGCAATGTCCCTAAAAATCATACCTTCTTCCTTTGAAGTTTCTTCTTGCAAAATCAAACTTCTTTGATCCATAGACCCTACAATGTATAGCCCTGTGTCCAAATCCATTACAAGAAAAACAATGTCCTTGAAAAGCCCTTTGTTCATGCCTTGGTTCCTCATACCTTTCTTGACCATTATCCCTATGATCATCTTCAACTTGTGCATTGCATTCTTGAACCTTCTTTGTAGTATCTAAATCTTCTTCCTTAGTTTCTTCCTTGTTTTCCTCTTCAAGTATTTCTCTTTCTTTTGAACTTGATTCACCTATCTCAAAACAAGATCTAAACTGAATATTTGGAGCCATAGGAACTTTGGAACTTTCCTCACAAGTCTTAGGTGCTTCCTTGCTTTCATATTTAAGAACTTCCTTTCCTTTTGAGTGTGACTTTTCTTGGAAGTAAGATACAACCTTAAAATAAGTTTCCTTATTAGTACAAATATCTTGATCTTTTGAGTCATGTGATGGATCAAACTTCTCAAGTAAGGAATATTTCAATTCTTTTAGATTCTCCTTAACCTCTTGTAGTTGCTCATGGATAACATTGAAGTCTTCCTTTAGATCAATTGAGACATTATCCTCTTGTTTAACTTATTCTATTTGGAGTGAATGTTCTTCTTCTACTTCTTTTATCCCATAGAAAAAACCTTCTTCATCTTCACTGTCATTAAGATCATTATAATCTTCTATAGCAAACAAACTCTCAAGATTTCTTTGACCATGCCTGTTTCCTTGATGTGTCATCTCATCTTCACTATCACTGAAACCATTGCAATATCCTGATCTATGATCTCTTTGACCACACACAAAGCACTGTTCTCTTTCACCTTCTATTCCTAGGAATATATGTTCTTCCTTTTCATCATCTGATTTGTCTCTATCACTATGATCTGAGCTATCACTTGCTTCTACAATGTAGTAAGATTTCTTTGCCTTACAAAAAAATTTCTTCTTCTCATACCTGTTTTGCTTGTATCTGTCATCTTTGTCATGCTTATGCTTTCCATATTCTTTTCTTCTTTGACCCTATTTTTCATCATCACTATTTTCTTCATGTGGACACTTGTATGCATAGTGACCAAGATCACCACACTTGTAGCATCTGACTTTCCTTATATCTCTGAAATTCCTTGAGTCCTTATTCCTTTTGATGAAGTTAGCTTCCTCATCATTTTCTAAAACTCTATCTGTTTCTGAAACTTTCCCTTTCTCTTTTTTGAAGCCTTGAATGCAATCTCTTTTATTGGAGCTTGATGCTTACTTACCCTCATCTCATAATCTGTGAGAGTACCTTGCAATTCTTCCATTGTTAGCTTGTTGATATCCATTGTTTCTTCTATTGCTGAAACCTTAGAATCATATTTCATGGGAAGTGATCTCAAAACCTTTTGAGTAACTTCTGATTCTTTCATCTCAAAACCTAGGCCTCTCATGGTGTTAGTAATCTCATCAACTCGAAGTAAAAACTTTGCAATATCTTCAGAATCTTCCATTTTCAATTCCTCAAATATTTTTCTATGAGTTTGTAGTTTTGCCAACTTTACCTTGGAATCTCCTTCATAAGTATTCTGCAACTTGGTCCACATTTCATTAGCTGAAGTACATACCATGACCTTTGCAAAATCTATCTCACGTAGCCCACTCAAAATACAATTCATTGCTCTTGCATTTATCTCAACCAATTTCTTGGTAGTCTTATCTTCCTCGGGATCACCTTCAACCCTATACTCTTTTTCAACCATCTGCCATACCTCATATCCTTGTGATATCAAGTAGTTCTTCATCCTCATGCTCCAGAAAGCATAATTGTTACCATCAAATAATGGAGCCTTATTTGTAGATAATCCATTATGTGAAGCCATTTGTGTTCTTGTAGAATCTGCCCTCAAGTTGTTAGCTTTTCCAAAGGAACCCGCTCTGATACCAATTGAAGAACACAAGCTTATACTGAGAGGGGGGGTGAACAGTATAAGACCACTTTTTACTTTCTTTCCAAACCAATATCAATTAATGTCCTTAATTGCAATAACCAAATATAGCAGTGTGCATTAATAACTCAGATAGCAGTAGTAAGCAAGAGCACAAGTCACCACACACAATTGAGACACAAGATTTAACGTGGTTCCCCCAATGTGGGGTACTCCACAAGCTGATCTCCTTATAATATTTCACATAGAAATATCCAATACAATGATTTCTTTGATCTGCTCAAAGCTAGGCAATAACAAGTTCACACAAAACTTGTCCAAATCTGAATAACAAGTTCACATAGAACTTGTCCAACTTTGAATAACAAGCTCACACAGAACTTGTCCAATGCTGAATAACAAGCTCACACAGAACCTGTCCAATGTTGAATAACAAGCTCACACAGAACTTGTCCAATGTTGAATAACAAGCTCACATAGAACTTGTCCAAATCTGCTCCAACAAGCTCACTAAGAACTTGTCCAAATCTGCTCTAGCAAGCTCACCAAGAACTTGCCCAAATTTGCTTCAACAAGCTCACCAAGAACTTGTCCAAATCTGCTCTAGCAAGCTCACCAAGAACTTGCCCAAAATCTGCTTCAACAAGCTCACCAAGAACTTGTCCAAATCTGCTCTAGCAAGCTCACCAAGAACTTGCCCAAAATATGCTCCAACAAGCTCACCAAGAACTTGTTCAAATCTGTCCCAAATCTGTCCACAAATCTATCCTCAAATATGTCCCAACACTATCCTCAAATGTGTCCCAAAACTATCCACAAAGGCCTTCTCAAAGGCTCAATCAATCATGCTCAAGTAGCACTCAAAACTCATCCACAACTCTATCAAGGCAAAGCTCAAAGATGAACTCAACAATGAATGGCAATGTACTCTTCAATGGATAACAACAATGATCCACAATGATCTCAACTCAAATCAACTCATAGAAGCATAAGGAGAATTGTTAGAGACTCAATATGTTCTAATAAATGTTCTCCTCGAATCTTTCTTAGGGGATTTAAAAAAAAAATCCCTTTGCATATATATATGCAATATCCTTTTTAATATAATACACGTTGACGCTTTTAACTTTTAATAATTACCTTTGATAGAGCATGAAATTTATGATATCGACAATAATTTTAATTTTAATTTTAAAATTTAAATTTAAATTTTAAATAATTAAAATTTAAACTAAATATTTAAAATCAAATATCTCCATCACCAGGGCACCTTTTTCGATGAAACAAAAGCCTAACTTAGATTTCAATAAAAACCCAATTCAAATATGCCATCCATGGTTTTAAGTAAAACCTTTTCACCTTCTCAAAAAAACCTTGTATATATCCATGCTCTCCGAAATATGAATGCTTTGGTCATCAAAACTCAATGTGTTCCTTGGGACATTAATGTGACATCAATGACAACATAAAACAACTCAAATTGCCAACACCAGTACTATCCAAGTTAGTAGTAGTAATAGTCAAGTCAATGATAGTAATAGTCAGGTTGATAGTGATAGTAAAAAATAACCTATATCGGTTAGATATTATAGGTTGTCAATGTTAGAAACAAAACTATCAGTATTAGTAACTACATAAAACAGATATTTTTGAGGTCATGGAAGTGAACAATGTTAGTAACTACAATACAAGTTATAGGGATAGGGATAGAACAGTGACACAAGGATCAGTAGATAGAATACATAGGTCAAACACAGTGATCCAATACACAACTTTTGAACTGAATCTCTCAAAAACTGGCTACGCCAGTAGACTCGTCAAAATAGAGGATTAAAAAAAATATTTAGGGTACCCAAAATCAATGTTGTGGGATATAGCTCATTGTGACCATCTTAGAAAGATGATCATTTTGATATGTAACACCCAAGAACATTTTTTTATATCTTACTAAAAATAGTAACTCCTAAAACCATACTTCTATTTCAAGTAATTCAATAAAAGAGATTCAAGATTGTCCAAAATGGCTGCTGGCAGTCGTGGACATAAAAAAGAGATCAAATCACCTCATTGTTGGAATCCCTAAAAAGCTCCATTGACAACATGCACATAGTAAATCAAGCCATGAGGGAAGATCTTAAAATTTGTAGATATGAATAGGATACCTCCAAAACCCACCTAGAATAAAAACTCATAAATGTTGAGTCCAAATTGCAATGTGGTCCAAGCAAGTCTAAGTACCGTAATGAACAATCACAATTTGACCAAGGTAAATGAATGGTAAAATATGACTCTCACCCTCACTATGATCATGATACTACTTTTAAGATGCATAAATTAGACTTTTCTAAGTTCAATGATAAGGACGTAGATGGGTGGTTATGTTGTGTTGCTCAATTTTTTAAACTTTGTGACATCCCTAGATATTATCGACTTCAAATGGCTTCCTTCAATTTGGAATCGAAAGCTTTACAATGGTGCCAATGGTTGCAAAACATTACCCCTGATCCTTCTTGGGAAGAATTTGAGTCTCAATTACTCACTTGCTTTGGCCCTAGTGAGTATGATGATTTTAAAGGTGCATTGACAAAGATGAAATAAACTTTGACAGTTCAAGATTACCAAATGCAATTTGATAAATTCACCGATAAAACTAGGGGATTGAATAAAGGGATCTTTATGAGTTGTTTTTTTAGTGGTTTGAAGGATGGTCTTCAAGATGAGGTCAAGATGTTTAAACCAAAATCCATGTTGTAGTCTATCAAGTTGGATTGTTTGGCCAAATCCAAATTTTTAGCTCAAAGGCAAACATCTAAATTTCCACAAGCTAGACCCTCCTTCCCTCCTAGATTCCAAAATCATAATGAACAAAAAACTACTGCATCCAAATTTTTGACTACCAAAGAAAGGGATATGCGATGCATCCAAGGGTTGTGCTACAATTGTGATGAAAAATTTACTCCTGGGTAGAGGTGCACCCAAAATAATTTGTTCCTCATAGATGTTGATGAGCCTAACACCAGTGACCAAAGTGATGATGACATAGACCCAGTAGAAGAACCATACCAAACTAATAAAGAAAGCAATGAAGAACTACAGGCTAAAAAAAATTTCATGCTCTTGTTGGTATACTACTCCTCAAACCATTAAAGTTATGGGTTATCTGAAAGGCCTATGTCTTACCATCCTAATTGATTATGGTAGTACACACAACTTTATTGATTCTCGCATTGCTAAGTAGGAAAATTGTTACGTACATAAGTGTAATTCCATTGAGTTTATGGTAGCCAAAGGAGGGACCTTACCTTGAAAATCTAAATTTCATAATGTTAAATTAAAAATTGAGGACTATGAGATCAAACAAGATATGTTTGTGTTTCAACTAGAGGTATGTGATATTGTATTTGGAGCTCAATGGTTGGGCACATTGGGAACCATCTCATGGAACTTTGTCAAGATTTAGATGTAATTTTCATAGAATGGACAGTCCCACACTGTCCATGGCTTAAAATTAGGGCCTTCATAGATTATTAGTTCAAGCCGAATGGAGAAGTTAAAAAAATCATCTCAAGGAGTCATAGATTAGATATTTGCGATCCAATCTCATACTTCTAAGGAGGATTCCATTCTTATAGATTTACAACTTATTTTAACCTAACACAATTCTGTTTTTGCTAAACCATCAGAATTACCACCCCATTGCTCCCATGACCATGCTATTCCATTGTTACCCAGTAATGCATCACCCAAAATTAGACCGTATCAGTATCCTCATGCTCTTAAGTTATATATCAAGAAGTTATTCCAAGAATTATTAAAAGCTAGTGTTATTAGGCCAAACAACAGTCCTTACTCTTCTCCAGTTTTACTAGTATGCAAGAAATATGGGTCCTGGAGATGTTGTCGATTACCATCAGCTCAATAAACTCACCATAAAGGATAGTGGTGGATGAATTACTATATGAAATACATGGTATTATGTACGTTTCTAAATTAGACCTCTTTGGGTACCATCAAATCAGGCTCAAGGATGAGGATATTCCCAAGAATGCTTTTCATACTCATGAAGGTTACTATGAGTTTTTGGTGATGCCCTTTTTCTTGAATAATGCTCCTTTCACTTTTCAAAGCCTCATGAACAACATATTTCACAAATTTCTTCAAAATTTCATTCTAGTTTTCTTTGATGACATTCTGGTTTATAGTCGCTCCTGGGAAGAGCATCATGTTCATGTGGATCAGACTTTACAACTCTTGGAACAACATCAAATTTATGCTAAGAAGTCGAAGTGTTCTTTTGGGTTGACCAAAGTGGAGTATTTGGGACACATTATCACCAAGGATGGCATCAAAGTTGATCCCAAGAAGATCTAGGTGGTTTAGGAATGGCCAAAACCTCACACTCTCAAGGATCTTTAGGGATTTTTAGGACTTATAGGTTATTACTGTAAAATTATTTGTAACTATGGTAAAATTGTAGGTCCCCTTATTTCCATGTTAAATAAGGATTCTTTTGCTTGGAAAAAACCCATTGAACATGCTTTCCTAGATTTAAAGCATGCTATGACACTATGCTAGTTTTAGCCATACTGAATTCCTCCAAATATTTTGTCATTGAAAGTGATGCTTCTAGTTGTGGTATTGATACAATGTTAATGCAAGAAGGGAGACCCTTGGCTTTCACTAGTAAGGCACTCTCTAGTCATAATATAGAAAAATCCACCTATGCTAAGGAAATTCTAGCAATTTTGCATGCGATAACCCATTGGCGATCGTATCTCATTGGACATCATTTCTCCATTAAAACTTACCATCAAAGTCTCAAATAATTTTTGTAGCAACGGGTTACCACCCTCGAAAAAAAATAATGGGTCTCTAAGCTCATGGGATATTATTATGATATCACTTATAAGAAGGGCAAGGAGAACTTTGTGGTCAATGCTATCTCTTGCCAATTTGAGGCTCATAGTATTCTATCTGCCATTTCATCACCCATTCCACAATGGATCAATTTATTACGATAAGAGGTACTTTAGGATTCAAGCTTGAAAACTTTGATTGCCTCTCTACATTCCTTATTATTTCCCACACATCATTACTCTGGGAACTTCTCATGAGGGAACTGCATGTCACCCCATCTTCCAGCCATTTAGGATTCTTCAAAACATATGAACGATTTAAGTGCACTTCTTTTGGAATGGCATGAAAAATCACATTCAAAATTTTATGGTAGCTTGTGATACCTATCAATAGATGACAAGTGGAACGATGCATTCTCCAAGAACTCTCTAACCCTTGCCAATTCCTAACCAAGTTTGGACCAGTATTTCCCTGGATTTTATTGAAGGGTTGAAGGGTTACCTAATTCTAGAGGTAAATTCATTATTTTGTGGTAGTGTATCATATTTCTAAGTATGCTCACTTTTGTTCCATCTCCCATCCTTACATAGCCTCCATCATTTCCAAAATTTTCCTCGATTCTATCTTTTGCCTTCATGGTATACACACCTCCATCGTGTTTGATCATGACCCAACCTTTACTAGTCACTTATGGCAAGAATTGTTTAAGTTGTAGGGAACTCAACTCAAAAATTTTAGATTATCATCCGTAAATGGATGGCCAGACAAACATTATCAATAAATATTTGGAGACCTACCTTCATTACTTTACCTCTGATCATCCTACTCAATGGGTGAAGTGGCTTCCTTTGGTCGAGTGGTGGTACAACACTTCCTATCACATAGAAACCAATATTACCCTTTCAAGGTAGTTTATGGGTACCCTCCATTCACACCTTCCTCCTATATTCTAGGTAGCTCCAAGGTCCATGCATTTGACACTACTCTTAGTCAGCATACTGATGTCCTCCATCAACTAAAGCTGAATTTGGATGTGGCCCAAAATCAGATGTGCCAATGGGTTGACAAACATTGTTTTGAGAACAAATTTGATGTGGATGATATGGTTTTCCTTCATTTGTAATTGTACAAAGAATTGTCCCTACAACTTCACAAGTGCAAAAATATTGTTGTAAAATACTATAGGCTCTACCAGGTTTTATAGTGGATTGGTGCCATAGCCTACACATTCACCCTTCCACCTACATCCAAGTTTCATCCTATTTTTCATGTTTCCTATATCAAAAATGTGGTGGGCACTCAGGTATTAGGTTCAATCTGCACTCCTAGAATTAGATGAAGAAGGTTCTATCTTGCTCAATCCCAAATAGTTGTTGGATCATCAGACTCACACTCTCTGCAATCATACCATTATTGAGGTCCTTGTTTAGTGGTGTGGACTCCAACCCAAATATGCTACATGGAAGTCTCTCCATCAACTCCAACACCAGTTTCCTCATCTTCATCTTTGAGGACAAAGATTTTTGAAGGGAAAGGACATGTTAGGATCCCATCCTGATGTTATTTTGTAATTCTCATTGCATATGTAATGACCCTCTTCCAATGTGGGGGATCCCATCTATAATATTATTTTGCAATATTTTTTAATGTATATGGAAATTTAGGCACCTAGCCAAGTGGGGTTATTTCATGTAACCGTTATCAAGATTGTAATTGATGTTTGGTAGAAGATTCTAGCTCAAGTGTCATTTTGCATGTAAGCCAACTCTTGAGCTTAGGGTTAGGATTGCATGAAGTATTTTCTTTAAAATATATGAAGCCATGTACAAAGGTATCTTTTGTAAGTGAATGAAATATTGAAGGAGGTTACCCCCTCGAAGAGGCCAACAATTTAGTGCTTATTGTAAGAGCGTTTATTTCTATATATACTTTTTGCATCATGATATTGTATGAGTTTTTTTTTTTTATTTTAGTATTTTATGGGAGCTTGCTTATTTTTAATAGTAGGTTCCTAACATCCACCTTGATTTCTTACTAATTTGGATCTACTTTTCTCCTCAATATTGCTTTCTTGCCAATTGGAAACTCATTCTTCTAATTAAACTCATTCATGTGAATATAAGAATCTAACCTCATCCACATTGCCTTCAAACTCTATAAGTTTAGCTCTTCCATCCCAAATTTGGGCATGATGATGATTACTTTTGGGCATGTTCTTCTTGTGATGAATTTGATATATGAAGATTTTGACATAATTTGGACGTAAATTTACACTATTTTGTTACTCTCCATTGCACTTTTGGGGATATATTCAAGTGTTATTGATGAAGCTCTATTCATTTCTTCTCCATAGGCTCTTGTATCCTTTGTTCTAGGAAATTTTTCAATGTCACATATGATGAGACATTGCGTGTGGGAGTGCTAGCCATGTAGAATAGAGGCGAGTTTTCCCATTGTGATCATTTTCTATTATTTTAATTCAATATATTTAGCTTTTGTATTTTGTTTTACAAATTTTGTATTCCTAATCTCTTATTTTCATCTTTAGCAAAACTTGTTCTAAATATTGTTACAATTTTTTGTAGGAATTCATCATAGTTTGTCATATTCACCTTTAAACTATCACCTATCACCCTTGGCAACATTCTTACCTCTATAAGCACTCCCTATGAAATTGTTTCCTACAATATTTGCAAGTGATGAACTAATTTTTTTATTATATGTTTGTTGAATTATTGAATTTTATACTCCATTTGAATATCTAGAATTAGAAGAATCTATAGCTCTATTATTTTATTTCACTCCCTATCTACACCTTTAAAAAAAATTACCATCAACAAACTCTATAGGCTATGATTCTATTCTGAGGACGGTGAACCCATCTTGTAATTGGGAATTTTTACTCAACTAGTCAAACAATAATATCTCAACTTGGAATTTCCTATTTTGAATTTATATGAATTATTAGCACCTTATTCTATGAATATTAGCTTTCATAACATTTTAGTTTCAATATTTTTAGTAAAGATCATCCTCCAAAGGTTTTATATTCTATTTTACGTAAAAAGGATAGGGGGCTTGACTGCAAATAAGAAAGTCAACACTTTCTCAGGCATCAAGCAAGCCCCCTAAAAACTAACAACTCATTTTTTCCATTTTAGTCTTTTTTTTTAGGTTCATCGGCTACAGGGTAAAAATCATTGGTAGTGATTCAGGTTCATATGCAGCGAAGTTGTAGGGTGGAGAATTATATTTCAAGGATAGTCTATACAAGTTTGTATGTTATAAGGCTTGGTCTATAGGTGGAAATTTTCAAGAAGAAATTTTTGTCCCTATTTTCAAGATCCATTAGTTTACAGACCTTTGATTTAGCATTTCATCAACCATTGAATCCTAGGTATTTTCATTTCTTGTTTATTTCTATATATCAAAATTTTAAAATACCTTGTTTAGTATTTTTTTCTAGTTTCCACACATTCTAAAGGAGAATCAAGGAACTTTGGATTACTTTCATTCAAAATTTAGTACAAACACAAAAGAAATAAGAAATAAAAGAACCTAGTCTTCTACATTTTTTGTTAGGCATCAAATCTAAAATGCATTTAGACTACATCTAGGATAAATCTATTTATTTATATTATTATATTAAACCCTTGCTGAAAAGGACAAAGGTTTTACTTCTTAGTTTTAGATATTAGGATATCAAAAATGCATATAGGTATTATTTTTCTATAGATTTGGATTCATTTTGCATCATATATTATATCATTATTTGTATTTCTTAGATCCTAAAACCTAAGTGATTGTTAAAATTTACTCATCAAACATAGATCTAGGGTAAATATTTAAAATACCCTTGGTGAACCCTGACTTCCACCAAAGAAAAATTCTCATAAAAATAAGATTTAAGTACAAATATTTGTTTGACTGTGAATCATGGGCTTTGGGGGTCACCATTCCTAAACCTAGTTTACACCTTCATAGTCGTTGCTCCTAGTAGAATTGTGTCATTAAAAATTGTTAATGGGTAATTGCCCCTATGTCCAATCTCAATCTTAGGCCTATTAAATTCTAACCTACCTTTATATAATTGTGTAATACCTCCATCATATAATGAATAAGTATGGTGATAGAGTATCCACTTTCATTAATCTTATTTCACTTCTAAAATATTAAACTTTACTGCTATTTGTTATAATATATAATTTGGGGGAAAAAATACAATTTCTCATTCCAAATATACACCTTTTATTGAATTCAAAATTGACTAGAACTTTATCCATGAACTTCCATGATACTCTATCATATGCTTTGTTCATGTCCAACTTTAATATCATTCCTTACCACTTCCTACTGTTGATTGTAGTACTTCATGGATTATGATTATTCCATCCAAAATTTATCTTCCTTGGACAAATCCCCCTTGTTTTGATATTATATTTGAAAGGATATTTTACAACCTTAATGATATCACCTTTGTGATATTTTCATAGATAAAATTACACAATATGACTATCTATGACCTTTATTTTTTTGGATTTTTTTATTTGTCTTTGGTTTTTTTTTTTGCAATTTTATTTTTTTGGATTAAAACTATAAACGTATTGTTGTATTCCTTAAGAATGTTACTCAAACTTAAATATTATTTGCACTACAACTACCACATCCTCTTTTACTATCATCTAGAAGGCTTGATAAAATACAATATGGTCCTTGAGACTTTTCTCTTCCTAATGAGAATACAATCTCTTCTAATTTGTCTTCCTTTAATTCCTTTATAAGTCACTCATTATCCTCATTTGTTATCATTCTTGGGATATGATCCAATATTCTCTCAATGGATTTTATATTTTCTTCCCTATCCTATGCAAACAATGTTCTAAAGTATGTTATAACCTCTTGTTGTATCTGATGAATGTTGTTAGTGAATTGACCATCCTCCATTTTTATCTCCCTGATTTTTATTGAGTTTATATTCTTTATTATGGAAACAAAAAAATATTATGTTCCTATCCACTTCCATTAGCCAGTTATTTCTAGATTTTTGCTTCTAATAAGCATCTTCTTTTGCTAGTATATTGGAAAATTTTGATTGAATCTCTTTCTCTCTATGATATAGTATTACATCCATCCCCTTTGACCAATATTTTCTTCCAACTATGAATTTTCTTGTTTAAGGCCTTATTTTTGTTTGAATATGTTCCCAAATATTTTTTTATTCCATATTTTGATTTCTTTTTCAACATTATTTAATTTGGCTACTACCACATACATCTTTGATCCCTACACTAAATAATCCCATCATTCTTTCTTCAAAGATGTTTGGGTGTTGTAACCACATGAACTAAAATTTAAAAGGCATACTATGCTATTCAGATGCAGAAGATAGGAGTTCAAAGGTTCTTCAGAGTATGTACAGTGATTTTCCAAGAAGACCGAAGTGGCCCATATGCAAAAGATAAAAAAAAAAATACAAGTACGAAAAGTGTCGCAATATCGCGACATATACAACAAGTAGGAAAAACTGTCGTGATTTCATGACATGTTGGAAGAGAGAGAAAAAGTAAGAAAAACTATCGTGATTTCGCGACATGCTGGAAGAAAGAGAAAAAGCAAGAAAAACTGTCATAATTTCACGACATGTTGGAAGAGAAAAAGGCAAGTGGAAAAACTATCGCAATTTCGTGACATGTTGGAAGAGAGAGAAAAAGCAAGAAAAACTGTCGCGATTTTGCGACATGTTGGAAGAGAGAAAAAGCAAGAAAAATTGTCATGATTTCGTGACATGTTGGAAGAGAGAAAAAGCAGGAAAAACTATCTCGATTTTGTGACATGTTGGAAGAGAAAAAGGCAAGTGGAAAAACTATCACGATTTCGCGACATGTTGGAAGAGAAAGAGAAATCAAGAAAAAGTGTCGCAATTTCACGACATGTTCGAAGAAAGAGAACAAGTAAGAAAAGTGTCATGATTTCGCGACATGTCGCATTTTTGCGACTAAAATAGAAGAGAGAAAGTAAGTTGGAAAAGTGTCGCGATTTCGTGACATGTCACATTTTCACAACTAAAATAGGAGAGAGAAAGTAAGTTGGAAAAGTGTCGCGATTTCGCAACATGTTGCATTTTCATGACTAAAACAGGAGAGAGAAATTAAGTTTGAAAAGTGTCGCGATATCGCGATATGTCGCATTTTCGCGACTAAAATAGGAGAGAGAAAGTTGGAAAAGTGTCACGATTTTGCGACATGTCGCATTTTCATGACTAAAATAGGAGAGAGAAAGTAAGTTTGAAAAGTGTCGTGATATTGCGACATGTCATATTTTCACGACAAAAGAAAGAGAGGAAGCGTACGAAAGCAGAACTGTAGCGATTTCACGATAAAAGCAGAAAAGCAAGACTTCGAAAGCATAAGAGTCACGATTTTGTGACAAAAGCAAAGAAGTAAAGTACGGAATTAGAAGTGTCATGATTTCATGACAAAAGCAAAGAAGAAGACTTTGAAGGCAAAAGTGTCATGATTTTGCAACAAAAGCAAAGAAGCTAAGTACGAAAGCAGAAGTGTCGTGATTTTATGACAAAAGCTAAAATTGAAGACTATGGAGGCAGAGAAGTGTCACGATATCACGACAAAAGCAAAGTCAAAGTCTATGGAAGCAGAAGGGTCACGATATCGTGACAAAAGAAAAGATGAAGTATACGGAGGCAGAAATGTTGTGATATCGTGACAAAAGAAAAGACGAAGTCTACGGAGGCAAAAATTTCATGATATCACAACAAAAGAATAGAGAAAGCATACGGAGGTGAAAGTGTCGTGATATCGCAACATGTTGTATTTTTGTGGCAACAACAACAAAAGAAGCTACAGAGGCAAAAATGTCACGATTTCGTGATAGGTCATAAATGTGGAAGTCAAGAAGGAGAACTCGACTAAAATAAGAAGTGTGACAGTGGACCGACATCACTACGACATTTACAGGGGCAGTTATAGAGCGATTTCATATTGCTGAAATACAAAGAGTGATCAAAAGTCAGTATGGTGGTTATAGGGTTCGTCCATAATGAAATCATTAAGCGATGGATAAACTGAACATCTTCTTGAGTTGAAATCGATGAAGACCGATGACAGCCGACTAATATTAGGATTTACAATCGACTAAGATTAGGGTTTTCATAGGGTTGTTTGGAGAATTCAGAGTATGGTGGAATGTGTGTGAAATATAGTCATTGTGCACAAAGAGCAAGTCGTGTCGAATCATGCTAAGTGCAAAATTCGTAAAGATAGCAGAGTGTGTAAAAGGGATAAGATGATCGTGAAGTTTGACTGTAACGAAGCAGAGTGTGCAAAGTGATTACACAGAGAGCAGAGTGCGTAGAGAACGCAAAGGTGAAGAAGACCAGTCAGGGTCTTGCAAAAGCAAAGGTATCTTACTATCAATCTTCTATTTTTAGAATTGAAGTCCAAGTTGGTGCATGGCATCAGGGGTTGGTGCTCCTTCTAGTTGGTGCTAGTAAATCAGGGGTTGGTGCTCCTTCCAGTTGGTGCTAGTAAATCAGGGGTTGGTGCTCCTTTCTGTTGGTGCAGATAAATCAAGATTTGGTGCTCCTTCCAGTTGGCACTGGTAAATTAGGGGTTGGTGCTCCTTCCAGTTGATGCTGGTAAATCAGGGGTTGGTGCTCATTTTTGTTGGTGCAGATAAATTAGGGGTTGGTGCTCCTTTCAATGTGTGCTAGTAAATTGATTGTAAATTTGTTGCTTTGCAAAGGCTGGATTTGGATGGTAGTCCAAGCAGTCAATTTTTGAGGAGTAGCCACATTGGTGAACCTCATTAAATCTTATGTTGTGTGATGCTCTTTTGTTATACTTGTTGTATCTAGTAATAAGTTTTAATTAATGCGGTATTAAGAGCTGTAAATTCAAGTTTAAAGAGCTACACTGATTCACCCCCCTCTTAGTGTCATTATAAGACTAACAATTGGTATTAGAGCTAAGTTCTTGTACAAGCTTAACCGGCTAGGGTGATCTTAGAAGTAACACAATGGCAGGTGGTGAAGCTCTTTTCATGGCATTTGAAGAAGTAAAATCAAAAAAGGAAGGAGTGAACTCTAAAGTATGTGGTGAAAACCCTGAGGCTGAAGTAGATCTAGAAGCCGAGTTGATCTCTGCACTTGAAGAGTGGAAAATACAGAGAAAAAAGAATAAGAAAATTTCAAAAAAGCTTGAGGATGCAAATGAAATCATAACCAATCTGAAAGTACAGACAAAAGAATACAAAAAAAATATCTAAAGATCTCGAAGTACAAATTACCATGAAAATAGATTATTGTTGCAAACTAGAAGAAGAGAATGTTGGTTTACAGATGTAGATAGAAGAGATGAATCACAAAATTAGTTGCTATCACAAACACGAAGAAAGTTCTATAAAGCTGGATACAATTATAAATGACCAAAGGCCTGCAAGCATCAAATTTGGTTTGGGTTTCATCAAATGAGAATCATCAAATGGATCAAAGGCCAGAAATGTAGAATCCATAAAGAATGAAGATAAGAAACAGGTTGATCAAGGAAAAATGTCTCATGCAAAAGAAAGCAATAATTCCAGGCACGAAATGAGAATTGACAATGATGGATTCACCAATGTCACACATCAAAGAAGAAGAAGACCTATGGCTCCTACGAAAACATGGCAAAGACCATCACCCAGGTTCAATTATCCCTTTTCTAGTTTCTGTTTTAAATGCAATGGCTATGGACATAAAATCTTAGACTACAAATATAATGTAATACCAAGGAATTTCACCAGTAGAAATGCTTTTTCTCCTATAATGAATTATACAGTAGAATGTTATAATTGTCATAATTTTGGGCACATTGCAAGAAACTGTAGAAGTACATTTGCATCAAATCAATTTTAGGAAAGAAAATTTCAACCAAATAGGATGAGACAAAATAGAAAACTTCCCAAAAAACATGCACAAGCTATTGATAAGGGAAATGCAAAACAAGAGCCCAAAACTACTATCAAAACAGAGTGGAAAGAAAAAGAGCAACTTAAGGAAGAAAAGGAATCCTTAATCATACAAACAACATTTAAAGCATAGAATAAATATGTACCATGGATACTTGATAGTGGATGCTCCAGTCATATGACAGGTGACAAATAGAAATTTGAAAAGTTGCAGAAATATGAAGATGGTTCAGTAAAGTTTGGAAATAATGATGGAGCTAAGATAGTTGGCAAAAGTTCAGTTAAAATTAGTGACAAAAAAATTAAGTCAAAAGAAGTCTTGTTTGTGGATGGTTTGAAACATAACTTGTTGAGCATAATTCAGATTTGTGATAAAGGTCATGAAATAGTTTTTAAGAAGCAGGGTTGTGAAGTCAGAAAAAAAAACATTGGAAAATTGATAGCAACTGGATCAAGGACATTTGACAACCTGTACATGCTCTCAGAGACTTTAGAAGGATCTTGTTTTATTGGACAGGAAGAAGAAAATTGGTTGTGGCACAAGAGACTCGGTCATATAAGTTTTGATAATCTAGTAAAAATCAACTCAAAAAAGGAAGTGAGAGATATTCCCACCATCAGCAAACCTGCAAACAACATTTGTGCTTCATGCCAAAAGGGGAAGCAAACTAGAGTCACATTCAAAACAAGAGAGTACTACACAAGCAAAACTTTGGAACTAATACACACTGGTATATGTGGACCCATGAGAACACAAAGCATAAATGGTGACAAATATTTTATGTTGTGCATTGATGACTATTCTAGAATGACATGGATATTTTTCTTGAAGCATAAATCAGAAGCTTTTAAAATGTTCAAGATTTTCAAAAACCAAGTTGAGAATGAAACAGGAAAAATGATCAAATGTTTAAGGTCAAATAGAGGAGGAGAATTCATTTCAGAGGAGTTTACAGAGTACTGTGAAAAATACGGTATTAGAAGATAGTTTTCAGCAGCTAGGACACCTCAACAGAATGGAGTGGTAGAAAGAAAAAACAGGATAGTGTAAGAAATGGCACAGACTATGTTGGCTAAAAGCAGAGTAGCAGACAGCTTTTGGAAGAAGCAGTCCATACTGTAGTGTATATCCAAAATAGGTACATGTTGAGAACACATGAAAGAAAAACTCCTTATGAGTTGTGGTTCGATAAAAGGGCAACAACAAAATACCTCAAAGTTTTTGGTAGCAAGTGCTACATCAAAAGAATTGAAGATAATCTTGGTAAGTTTGAAGATAGAGCGAATGAAGGTATTTTTGTTGGTTATTCATCAAAAAGCAAAGCTTACAAATGCTACAACAAGAAGCTAAAGAAAATTGTGGACAGTGTCGATATTAAATTTGATGAAGGTAGAGAACGAGTAATTATCTATGAAAAGAACTACCCAATTTGTGAAGAGGTTATTGAAGGAGATGACGAAAACGAAACGAAAAAGATACAAAAAATTGACTCAGATGATTTAAGTTGTGATTCATAAGTGGAAGAAAATAAGAAATTCAAAACAGGCAACTGGCAGAAAAATCATCCTAGAGAGCAAATAATTGGAGACTCTAAAGTTGGTGTTTAGACAAGAAGAAGAATAGTAAGTAACTACTCTCTATTATCCAGCATTGAGCCCAAAAATTTTGTTGATACAAGCAAAGATAAAAGTTGGATGAAGGCAATAAATGAAGAATTAGATCAGATCGAGAAAAACAAAACTTGGGAGTTAGTACCTAGACCTACGAATAAAAATATAATCGAGACTAAATGGATTTTTCGAAACAAATTGAATGAAGACAGACAGGTAGCCAAAAATAAAGCAAGATTGTTATGTAAGTGTTATGCACAAGTTGAAGGCATTGACTTTGAGGAAACTTTTTCACCAGTAGCTAGACTAGAGGCAATTAGAATGTTTCTGGCTTTAGCAGTCTACAAGAATTTTAAAGTTTATCAAATGGATGTGAAATCAAATAAGATGCAGAAAGAATTTGAAATGTCAATGATTGGTGAACTTTCATATTTCCTCAGGTTGCAAGTTAATAAAAATAATAAGGGCATATTTATTTCTCAAGTTAAATATGTGAAAGAGATGTTAAAAAAGTTCACAATGGAGGATTGTAAGCCAGTTAGCACTCCCATGACGACAGGTTGCAAGTTGAGCAAGGATGATAAATCTCCACTTATTGATCAAACCATGTACGGATCTATGATTGGGAGCTTATTGTACCCGACAGCTACCAGACCAGATATTTTGCAGGCAGTATGCATGGTAGCACGATTTCAGGCTAATCCCAAGGAGACTCGTGTGACAGTAGTGAAGAGGATTCTTCGATACCTCAAGGGTACTATGGAGTATAGGTTATGGTATCCGAAAGGTAAATACTTCACCCTTATTTTGTATTCAGATGCAGATTGGGTAGGATGTGTCGATGATAGAAAGAGTACCAATGGAGGTGCATTTTATCTTGGAGACAGATTGGTCGTGTGGCACAATAAGAAACAAGAGTCAGTTTATTTATCGACAGTAGAGGTAGAATATATTTCAGCGACAACATGTTGTACGTAGGTACTGTGGATGAAACAAACCCTAAAAGATCTTGGTATTAGCTTCAGTGAGCCAATATCAGTTAAGTGTGATAACACCAGTGCCATTAACATCTCCAAGAATCTGGTTATGCATTCACGCACAAAACACATTGCTATCAGGTATCACTTTTTGAAGGAGAAAGTTGCGAAAGGTGAGGTTAAGTTGGATTTTGTTTCAACTATAGAGCAAGTAGCAGATATCTTCACAAAACCATTTCCCAAGGAAGTTTTTGAGTACCTTCACAATAAATTGGGAGTGATCACACTTCCCAAGAATTGACTAGCTACAGGTATCACATTCTCAGGGGGAGCATTTAAGTATTTGATTATATTTTTGCTCATGTTCATGATTTTTGCTAAGTGTAATAAATTTTTCCTGAGAATGTTGTGCATGGACTCAGGGGGAGTCTGTAGTAGCCCTTTGGTATTATTGTCAAAGGGGGAGAAGAGTTACAGAAATTGCACGTGTTGCCAAAAATTCCAAAGGGGGAGATTGTTGAGCAAGGTGCGACAACGAGTATTGTCATTTTTGTCAACACAAGTCGGATAGATCTATTGATGCAGTGGATAGAAAGTTCAAAAGCTATTCAGATGTAGAAGACAGGAGTTCAAATTTTATTCAGAGTATGTACAGTGATTTTCCAAGAAGACCAAAGTGGCCCATATGCAAAATATCAAATAAAAAGACAAGTAAGAAAAGTGTCACGATATCATGACATATACAGCAAGCAGGAAAAACTATCGTGATTTCGTGACATGTTGGAAGAGAGAGAAAAAATAGGAAAAACTGTCGTGATTTCGCAACATGTTGGAAGAAAGAGAAAAAGCAGGAAAAACTATCACAATTTCACGACATGTTGGAAGAGAAAAATGCAAGTGGAAAAACTATCGCAATTTCGTGACATGTTGGAAGAGAGAGAAAAAGTAGGAAAAATTGTCACGATTTCGTGACATGTTGGAAGAGAGAGAAAAAATAAGAAAAACTGTCGCGAATTTGCGACATGTTGGAAGGGAGAGAAAAAGCAATGCTGGAAGAGAGAAAAAGTAGGAAAAACTATCGCGATTTCGTGACATGTTGGAAGAGAAAAAAGCAAGTGGAAAAACTGTCGCGATTTTGTGACATGTTGGAAGAGAAAGAGAAAGCAAGAAAAAGTGTCACGATTTTGCGACAAGTTCGAAGAAAGAGAACAAGTAAGAAAAGTGTCGCGATTTTGCAACATGTCGCATTTTCACGACTAAAATAGGAGAGAGAAAGTAAGTTGGAAAAGTGTCACGATTTCATGACATGTCGCATTTTCGCGACTAAAATAGGAGAGAGAAAGTAAGTTGGAAAAGTGTCATGATTTCGCGACATGTTGCATTTTCGCGACTAAAACAAGAGAGAGAAAGTAAGTTTGAAAAGTGTCACGATATCGCAACATGTCACATTTTCGTGACTAAAATAGGAGAGAGAAAGTAAGTTGGAAAAGTGTCACGATTTTGCGACATGTCACATTTTCATGACTAAAATAGGAGAGAGAAAGTAAGTTTGAAAAGTGTCGCGATATCACAACATGTCACATTTTCACGATAAAAGAAAGAGAGGAAGCGTACGAAAGTAGAACTGTCGTAATTTCATGAAAAAAGTAGAAAGCAAGACTTCGAAAGTAAAAGTGTCACGATTTCATGACAAAAGCAAAGAAGTAAAGTACGAAAGTAGAAGTGTCACGATTTCACGACAAAAGCAGAGAAGAAGACTTCAAAGGCAGAAGTGTCGTGATTTCACAACAAAAGCAAAGAAGCTAAGTACGAAAGCAGAAGTGTATGGAGGCAGAAGTGTTGCGATATCATGAGAAAAGCAAAGTCGAAGTCTATGGAAGCAGAAGAGTCACGATATCACGACAAAAGCAAAGATGAAGTATACAGAGGCAAAAATATCGTGATACCATGACAAAAGCAAAGATGAAGTATACGGAGGCAAAAATGTTGTGATATCACAACAAAAGCAAAGATGAAGTCTACAGAGGCAAAAATGTCGTGATATCACGACAAAAGAATAGAGAAAGCATACGGAGGCGAAAGTGTCACGATATCGCGACATGTATTTTCACGGCAACAACAACAAAAGAAGCTACAAAGGTAGAAATGTCATGATTTCATGATAGGTCGTAAATGTGCAAGTCAAGAAGGAGAACCCAACTGAAATGAGAAGTATGACAGTGGACCGACATCACTACGACATTTACAAGGGGCAGTTACAGAGCGATTTCATACTGTTGAAATATGAAGAGTGATCAAAAGTCAGTATGGCGGTTATAGGGTCTGTCTAGAATGAAATCATCAAGCGATGGATAAATCGAACATCTTCTTGAGTTGAAGCCGACGAAGACCGATGACAACCGACTAAGATTAGGATTTACAATCGACTAAGATTAGGGTTTTCATCATAAAAAATATTGTTATAAAAGGAGGGCTAGAATGTGTGTGAAATACGGTCATTGTGCACAGAGAGCAATTCATGTCGAATCATGCTAAGTGCAAAATTTGCAAAGAGAGTAGAGTGCGTAAAAGGGAGAAGACGATCATGAAGTTCGATTGTAACGAATCAAAGTGTGCAAAGTGATTGCACATAAAGAGCAGAGTGCATAGAGAACATAATGGTGAAGAATACCAGTCAAGCTCTTGCAAAAGCAAAGGTATCTTACTGTCAATCTTCTAGTTTTAGAATTGAAGTCCAAGTTGGTGCTTGGCATCAGGGGTTGGTGCTCTTTCTAGTTGGTGCTGGTAAATCAGGGGTTGGTGCTCCTTCCAATTGGTGCTAGTAAATTAGGGGTTGGTGCTCTTTTTTGTTGGTGCAGATAAATCAGGAGTTGGTGCTCCTTCTAGTTGGTGCTGGTAAATCAGGGGTTGGTGCTCCTTCCAGTTGGTGCTGGTAAATCAGGGGTTGGTGCTCCTTTCTGTTGGTGTAGATAAATCAAGGGTTGGTGATCCTTCTAGTGTGTGCTGGTAAATTGATTGTAAAGTTGTTGCTTTGCAAATGCTAGATTTAGATGGTAGTCCAAGCAGTCAATTTTTGAGGAGTAGCCACATTGGTGAACCTCGTTAAATCTTGTATTTTGTGATGCTCTGTTGTTATACTTGTTGTATCTAGTAATAAGTTTTAATTGTTGCAGTATTAAGAGCTGTAAATTCAATTTTAAAGAGCTACACTGATTCACCCCCCTATGAGTGTCATTGTAAGACTAACACAATGGACTATGGTCTATATTGATCTTGATAATGTAGTCAATAAATATTATAATCTATCCACATACCATTCTAGTGATACACTATCTAGATTAACTTGAATTAGATTAGCTTCTAGTATCCTATTGGTCCATATAAATTTCACTCCATCCACCTCCATATCTATCAAACCACTTCTTTATTTGAAATTACTTAGGTCTTTCATAATTTTTTAGTATCCTTGAGTTCCTCCCTTATTTTCTCTAGGTATGAGTGGAGTATTAAAATTTTGTACAACCAACCACTTTATTCCTACTACATATTCTCTTATCTTCTCCAATTCCTCCCACAGTTCTTTTCTTAAGTTATTAGGGTCATATATATTTGTTGCTAAGAAATTACTTAACTTGCACAATTAATTGATTTCTCCCTTTGAATACTAGCTCTCCTTCCAAAATATTTGAATTCCACATCATTGCTAAGCCTCTAGTGTTGGAGTATATTAGATTATTTAGTACATGCTAATGTACCACCTTGGGTACATCATTAGATTAGGAGTGTGTTCTAGATTAGAGTGTGAGTAAATATTTTATGTAATATAATAATATGCAGGAAATACACAAGTGTCATGTAGTTGAGTGTGCAAGTGTGGTGAGTGTAAATATGCACAAGTATCCATTATGTAAGAGTGCACATGTCCTTAGAATAGAAAAGTGAAGAGTCTAATAGAAGATTTAAGTCCAAGAGCACTCCATATGAAGATTCACATTTTATTATATATATGTGACTGAGCATTGTCAGAGAGAGGGAGTATGTGACCTTTATTCTATATTAGTTTACTATTTTTGAGAGTATTTATTAGGGTTCATTTTATGAGTTGTTTATGAAGTTATGTGTGATTTATATCTAAATATATTATTACTATTATTGATTATTTTATATTACCACTTTATATTTGATTATGTGGTTATTTACATTAAGATTTAAGCATCAAAAAATAACAGTGGCATTAGAGTTACAATATGGTTTTCTTGCATAAGTTTCTAAAAGTTGCAAATGATCTAAGGACATTTCCACTGGTCAAGGAGAAACCACTGAAGTTGAAGATATTACCTCTAGATAAGGAAAACCAAAGTAGATAGTATTTCCACTGTGTTGAATAAAAACTAGTGAAGATTAAAGATAGATTGAGTTTACCTATTCCAAGAATAAATTTAGAATATAAGGTAATATACAACATAGTTTCAAGTCTTGAAGATAGATATTTATATTGAAAATATTAAGAGACCGAAGAAAGAGGTCCTATCAAAAGGTTTGATAGCAAAATTGAACTTGAAGGTAGAATAATACCTGGAGTTTCTATTTGGCTAGAGTCTTTCCATAAGGTTACAAAAAAACTCCTCAATACTAGGACTCAACATAGATTTTAATACTAGGAAAACTAGTGAAGTTTATTAACTTCAAAATTTTGAATATTTGAATGAATTTGATTGTTATTATTAAATATTTTATTTTAGAAAATTAGTTCTAAGAAATTGAGAAGCTTCCTACAATAGATAAAGAAGAATTTCATCTTTGTTTACCTGAAAATCTATGTGCTTTCCTCATGCAAGAATTATTTTTGGGATTGCGGTAAAAGAGTGGGCATTAAATATTAATGAGGCCCAAGACAAAGGCCCCATTGAAGCTTGAATATTGAATATTAAGGAGGCCCAAGAGAAGAGGTCCCATAGTAGATTGAAGAGAGAATAGAGAAAGAGGCTAGAGAAGCCCTATTTAAGATTGAGAAAAAAGAGACCAAAGAAAAGAGGTCTCATTGAATATTTGAGAAAGGAGATAGGATATTTGAGAGAGAATATTGATGAGGCCTAGGAGAAGGTCCCATTAAAATTTATAAGGATAAATAAGGAGAATAAAGAAGCCATTTTGGAAAAATTGAAGAAGTTGCCATTGGAGTAAATTTGAAGAAAGTTTGAGGTAGAAGATTGCAAGAAGAAGATACTCCTGAAAGAGGTAATCACATAAAATTTGGGACAATCATCGCTATCCTATGACAAACCCAAAAGGATTTGTGAAACTAATTCAAGGAGAAAATATTTGGCAAAGTGTTTGTTAAATTTTGAGAAAGTATTTTTTGAAGACTTCAATACATTGATAATCTTTACAAATAGGCTAGCAAAGAGTTCAATTTTGAAGAAATAAATCAACAAGAGGTTGGAGGTAAAATTTGGGATAGAAGAGGCCATCATTTGATATTTTTTGAAGGTAGCCATTAAAATTTTTTAAATGCTGAATTTAAAGGAGATAAATGCAAATTTTGGGGGTGGATTTGGAAGTGTCTTTGGACATCAAAGTGAAGGAGGAATTGGAAATATTTTGGGCAGTATTTGCAGCTACAAATTTCAGAAAGTCTGGGCAGCAAATTTAAGGAGATAAAGCGGGTTTTTGAACAACATTCAAAGAATATTTAGAGCTGCATATTTCAAAGGTTTTGGGCAGAATTTTGGAAGGAGAAAGGAAATCTTTGGATAGAAATTTGAGGGAGAGGAGAAGGCATATTTTTAGGCAGCAATTTAAGTAAGAGTAAAGCTGCAAATTTGAAAGTATTGGATAGAATTTTCAAACAACGAAATAGTGAGTAAGATAAGAAAGACAAAAGGCTAGAGAGCAAGGAGAAAGAGGACTACAAGTTTGAAGTTAAAAGTGCTTCTTAATAAAGCATTTGTAAAGGTTATTTTTAAATTCTGCAAGCATATTTGTAAAGGTAGAAAAAATAAAAATGAAGACACTAAAAGCCTTAGTTTTTGAAGCCAAATTTTCATATTATCATCATCAAACCTACATAAATTTGTAGGAAATTATAGCAAGTTAGTAGAAGAATAATATGTTATTTATGAGCCTAAAAAAGGAGCAAGAAAGTAAAGGAACTGATGGTCCAAAATCTACCTATGGTGAATGTGTGCCCAAGACTTGGCCAACATTGAATGATCGAGCAAGTTGCAGAGCTTAATCGAGTCAATCTCCAGAGAAGGCTGGATCCTATAAGATTCTGACTAGCTAAAATCTACGATGGGGGAGGATAATGGTGCATAAAGTAATATATGTATCTAAATCTAGAACTTAAGATGGTACATAATAGGCAACATATAGAAATGCACAAAGATCATGAAACCAAAAAACCATCAAAATCTCCTAACAAACCAACCACATTTTCATCATATACAGAGTAATTTTATTCAACGTTCAATTCAATAAATTATAAGTTCCAAAACTAGAGAAGAAAACATGCACAAAAATCCAAAAAGTAAAATTAATATCATGCACATTCATCTAGCCAAAGCAAAAACATTCATCCACTCATACATACATATTCTGCAATATGTTGAACCAGAGGCCAAACAAAGATCTCAATTGTATTGCTTTCTCCAAAACTCTTCGTACATGCAACTTGTAAATGCCTAAGAGTTGACCCTTTCACAAGAGGTCATTGCTCTTATTTATAATCTTCCTATGGTTCAATAATCAAAATACCAAAAATAGCTTTTATTCCAAAAGTTATTACAACAAACATACAACCCCATTGATCCAAAATGGGACTATGGATTAAATACTTCATGCATGCAGGGAAGTGGTGGAGATGAGCTTGAATTTGATCCATCCTTAATTATTTGAAACTATATACCATAATTAATCTATAATAGATGCTATCGGTCCAACTTTCCTCTAAGAACTTTGTTACCTATAACTGTCACAACAAAATGATATCAGGATGTCACATTCTATCTTGTGCCTTTGGAGCTCTCAAGTATTGGCAACCGCAACACAATTAATTGTCATGATGTCATGGCTATTCTTGGTCTTGTGAGCTTTTCAAACCTTAAAAACTATGACACAATACCTTATCACGATGTCACACCTTCCTCCTAGGATCCTATTTTATCTATCATCCATATTTAATGATCTTTAATCATCTTTGCATCATGAGTTGTCATCTTCCAATGAAGACAATCATAGTCTCTTGTATCATATTGGTTTTGAAAAATTATTATCAAGCCATCATGGGATATTTGACTAGACAACCAAAAATTAGATTCAGGCTGAGTTAACCACGCTTTTGGAATATTACCAAAATTTTCCTTCTTTTTACATATGGTCTCCTTAACAAGGTTCATACTTTACTTCTAATATCCCTCACTGCAAAAAGTATGCAAGCCTTGATTGGGCACTATGATGACCTCTATGGCCAATGGTATTAGTATATGATCTTGATTTTGGATTACACATCCTCCCAGTTATCTTTGAAAATATTGGGATAAGCACATCCCAAATAATGGAGGTACATCAACTACTTCTACATCTTGAATTACAACTAAATTTGGATGTTCACATATCAACATTAGCACTTTGTGTAGTGTTCCCACCCTTTTCAACCACTTTCCCTTGAAATTCAACATTTTTAGCTTCTTTGTATTTGGGCTTAGACCTAAACCACTACAAATTCCCATGGGCATAATTGATACCTAAGCCTTTAGATGCATTACACAGTTATGTAATACACATTTTTTCTAGAAAAAGAGAGATAGAAAGGAGGAGGACTTCCTAAGCCGATGGGTAAGGAACCTTGTATAAGTGTACCACTAGTGTCTAGGAGCTTTTAAGTGGCAACATCAATTAAGTCCACTTGATCTGATATCAATAAATCTTTCCTTAATCCTGCAGGTATTAGGATAGAGTTTTCGAACAAATTGTGAAATTGTTTCATCGTTTCCATTCTATGTTCAATCATTGTAGTAGGGAAATATAGCTCCTTGAATACTTTTAATATATTTTTATTTAGTAACTAATTATGTTGTGAGGGACTAAAAATAATAATTTTATCGCTCGTACCAGAGCTTTATGATGGTGAAGATAGGATATCAACATTTCCATATTTTTCAGATTAAAATACCACATGACCTATGTGTTTCATGTGTTAATAGTCTTTTATTTCATTACATACCATTATATTAATTCATTAATGGGAATCCTCTCATATGCTCAAATTTACCCTCATCCTCCTTAAAACAAAATTCATTATGGAACGAAAGCTTAATAAAATTTTGACCACCTTTCCATTTTCTATCATTACCCTATTGTTCCCTCTTTTTTGAATTTGTTCTTGATTCTATTTTTAGCTGAAAATAGTGAGGTTGATGAGGTTGATGTACAATAGACCCACAACTACTAAGATATTGTATTCTATTCTCTAATATTTGTCTTTTCATATCTTTAAATTCTTCATCTAGTCTCTAAATCCTCATCCTTAAATCCTACTTGAATTGGTGTTTGTGTTCCTGGTAATTGGCAGGAATGTCTCCTCCTGTGATTCAATATAGATATGATATGACTTCTCCAAGGGGCGATTCATAAGCTAAAATGATATAGGGTTACGTAGAATTTTGATTTTCTATGGATGATATTTTTCTTTCTTGGATCAATATATTTTTAGCATGGGTGGCTTCTTTGAAAATTTGTGGAAACTTATTTTCTCTAGATTGTTGAATAAAATTGTTTATGTCACGGTAGAAAGCACGAATATAATATAGATATGCCTAAGTAGGGGATGATTGGAATTCATGAGCAATCCTTATCCACATCCTTTTGAATCAAATATTGAAGTCAAAGATATTCTCATGGGGTGCTCGTTTGATGAATGAAATTTGAGTAAGTAGTAGGAAGGGATCTCCAAAATCATTAAAGACTTCAATGAGGGCTTCCACAAAATTTGCCCATGTATAGATGATTTGATCCTCTAATGACCTAGACCATAGAAATACTTTCCATTTTAGGGAGATAAAAATTAATCTGAGCAGCACATTCTCAAATGTGATATTATGCATAGTAGCCAAGGAAGCTACATCTTAACAATGTTTAAATACAATCTTCTCTATACCATCAAAGCTTGGTAAAGTTTTCAAGGTGGCCTTACGAATATCGTGTAAATATTGTTGGACATTGTGAGTGGATAAGTTGTCATTGATGTCAAGAGTGAGTGGTCATTGATGTCAAGATTTCAGCACCAGTCAGTGGCAGTTTTAGTGGGCAGCATCAATTTTAGGTTCTCTAGTTTCAGTTGATCAAGACCCAATTTCAGGAAGTCCGATGTGGTCCAAAGTGCAAAGAAAGAGCCCAAGAGAATAATATTATAATAATTTTTTATAATATTATAAAAGGAAGTTTAAATTAATTATAAATTAATTAATATAATTTTTATTTAAATTAATTTACTTAACTTATAATTTTTTTTAATTAATTATTAATAAATTTTAATATTACTTATAAGTTAATTTATATTAATTTTAAACTAACCCTAAGGTGGGTTATTAAATTAAATTCGAATTTTGAATTTGAATTATTAAGCGCCGATGTGGGGAGCAAATACCCATGTGTGTATAAAAAGGAGATTACCCACCTTACCCAACATTACCCATGCCTTCGAACAAAAATTAATGCGAGCTTATGCAAACTATTCTGCAACAAAGAGGAGTGATTGCTTTGGTTTTCATGGGGAGTCAATGACACATGAAGGGATAGTAGGAAGGAAGCCTTCCTCCATTCACGTGGGTGCCTCTAGCCCATGCGGTGGGCTCCCAAGTGCTAAGGTGCTTAGGCTTGGGGAGACGACGGTTCGAATCACGTCGAAACCCTTTTGGGGGAAGAAAAGGTATGCACTAAAGTTTGAGCACCAAAAATTTTGGGGGTATTAGTTGAGAATTTAAAAATTAATTTTTGCATATTTTATTTGGTTTGTAAGGTAGTAGGGGAGTTATAAGGCTTATGCAAAATTAATTTTTTGTGTTATTTGCTTTAGTGTTGGAAAGGGTAGTAAGGTGTTCTAGGAAGATTGGTTGAAGACTTGTGGTGTTGGATATTATTTTAAGTTGGAGTTTATAAGGTGTATCAAAGTAATTATTTTTCATGTATGATTTGATGGATGTTAATTTTAAAAAGGAGCAATAAGGCATAATTGAGTTGTGATTATTTTTGTGTCTAAAAATATTTTGAGAAAGTGTTGAAGTGATATTTTGTCATTTAACCATTGAAATTGGAAAGAAGGAAATTGTGATTGAGACAGGTTTTCTAAGGGCACTTATACATCAAACAAAAAGGTATGGGCACATCTTCCTAGTGAGTGATTATTGAATGTTGTTAATGTAAATTTGGAGTACATAGGATTTTTTGGTAAGCATTGTTAAGTTTATTTGAATTAATACTTCAAGGTTTTCTAGAATAAAGAGTTATTGATAAAACCTTGTTTGATAAGCATTGTTGTTGAAGTAAGTGAGTGAAGAATTTGAACTAGGGTTTGCAAATATCATGAGTATCATTGTTATGTGATATTAGCATTGTTGTTGAAGCAATTGGTTGAGTGAGGAACTTGAACTAGGGTTTGTGAAAGAACATGAGTATCATTGTTATGTGAGATTGATTGATAAGCATTGTTGGAAACATTTGAGTGAGTGTTCATATGCTTGGACTAGGGTTTGTAAGCAAAGGTTAAATCATTGAGTGAGTGGTTGAGTAGAGTTGGTTGAGCCTAGTCAAGTGGATGTGTTGAAATGTTAATTCAAGTTCTATGAAACAAATTGTTCTATATTCTGAATTGAGTTGAGAAAGTGTTTGAGAGTTTGAGAGTGTGAAGCATATTGAGTCTCTAACAATTCTCTATATGTTTCTAAAAGAGTGATTGAAAGTGATTGAGCATTGAAGTGAATGTGAAGCATATTGAGTCTCTAACAATTCTCTATATGTTTCTAAAAGAGTGATTGAAAGTAATTGAGCATTGAAGTGAATGTGAAGCATACTAAGTCTCTAACAATTCTCTATATGTTTCTAAAAGAGTGATTGAAAGTGATTGATCTTTGTGATGAATGTAAAGCATATTGAGTTTCTAACAATTCTCTTTATGTTTCTATGATATTGGACAAGTTATAGTGTGGACTTGTTAAGTAGATTTTAGGTAAGTCTTAGAGAAGACTTGTGGATAGATTTGTGTAAGCTTTTGTGGAAGCTTACAATACAGATTGAGGAAAGAGATTGAGAATAGAGTTGGACAAGTTCTAGTGAGGAATGTTTGAGAAAATTTGGACAAGTTCTTGAAAGGACTTATGGATAGATTAGTGTGAGATTTTATGAAATCTTACAAGGAAAATTTGAGGCAAGTATTTGAGAAGACTTGTAAGAAAGGTTGATTTATTTATTTGTTCAAATCTTGAGTTAAGGTTTGGGGAAGATATAGCAGTATTGATTTGTGATTGGATCAAGCTTTGTGTTGAGGTTTGAGGATAGGAGGATAGGTCTGTGCTAGACCGAAATACTGTGTTTAGTATAGATCAGAGGATAGAGATTGAGAATAGATTTGTGCTAGACCGAAGTATTGTGTTTAGTATAGATTTGAGGATAGAATTTGGTACAGATTTGAGGACAGGTTTGTGCCAGATCAGAGATAGATATTGAGGACAAACTTGAGGAGAGAATTTGGTATATACTTTAGGACAGTTTTATGCCAGATTAGAGACAGAGGTTGAGGATAGATTTGAGGAGAAATTTTGGTACAAATTTGAGGACATGTTTATGCCAGATCAGAGATAGAGATTGAGGATAGTTTTGAGGATAGAATTTGGTACAAATTTTAGGATAGGTTTATGCCAGATCAAATATAGATATTGAGGATATATTTGTGCTAGATCGAAGGACTATGGATTTGAGATAGATCTTTGAAGGTGATAGAGTATAGAGGATGACAATATCTAATGGATAAAGATCCATTAGCCAGGGTAGTTAGGATAGGTGCCTTTAGTGGATAGAGATCCATTATCCAGAGCAATGGGGGCAACAGTTCTTCTAGAATATCACCAGCCATAGCTAAGTGGAAAGGATTTCTCCTATGGATAGAGATCCACAAACTTGATTAGGGGATTGGTATCTTCTTTGGATAGAGGTCCATAAACATTGTAATAGGGAAAGGATTCCCAAGATATTTTTTGAGAAAATATTAGTGAAATATTTTCTTCATGGAGTAGCCCACATTGGGTGAACCACGTTAAATTGGTGTCTTTACTGTGTGTGATGATTTATGCATTTATTTGGTTATTTCTATTGATATTGCCATTGATTATATTGGACAATACTATTTGAGAAAATAAAAGTAAAAAGTGGTCTTATACTGTTTGCCCCCCCTCTCAGTATAAGCTTGTGTTCTTCAAATATTGGA
Source organism: Wollemia nobilis (assembly GCA_028583015.1). Classification (NCBI taxonomy): domain Eukaryota; kingdom Viridiplantae; phylum Streptophyta; class Pinopsida; order Araucariales; family Araucariaceae; genus Wollemia; species Wollemia nobilis. The sequence goes on along the minus strand of JAQPPZ010003109.1, from coordinate 2,052,862 downwards.
TATTAAGGAGGCTTGTATCATTCCATTTGGGATACTACCACTGAGCCACCAGTCCTTGGTATGATATTTGATCTTTCAACATTCTAGGGCTCTTTCTTCATGTAGGAGTTGTTAGATGAGCGTGATTTATCTACTAATGAGGTCAAGACTTCTTATGGGATCTTGGTTTCTCTAGGTTGATAGAAACTAATCAGGGTTTTAAAGACAACCAGTTGTATATCAAGGTTTGTATTCATATCAAAGTCACCAGGTGGTTGTAAAAATGCTTAAAATAGGATATCACTAAACCCTAGTTTATTCCAAATAACCGGGTGTGCCAAAAATTGTTGGTCCAAAATTTGCCTATGGTAAAATATGCACCTAAGACTTGGCCAAAATGGAATGATCGGATAAACTGTAGAGCTTAACTAGGCCAATATCCAAAGAAAATTAACTCCTATAAGATATTAAGTAGCTAAAATATATGATGGGGGAGGAGAAGGGTGCAAAAATGAATAAATATAGATGAATATATAACTTAAGATGGTACATATTAGGAAACAACAAGAAATGCACAAATATTATGAAACAAAAAAACCATAAAAATATCCTAACAGACCAACCAGTTTTTATCATATGCAAAGTAATTTTAATCAACATTCAATTTAGTAGATTATAAGTTCCATAACTAGAGAAGCAAACATGTACAAAAATCCATAAATTAGAATTAATGTCATGTAGTAAAAATGTCTATCTACTCATACATACATATTCTACAAGATGTTGAACCATAGGCCAAACAAAGATCTCAATTATATTGCTTTCTCCAAAAATCTTCGTACATGCAACTTGTAAGTGCCTAAGATTCAACCCCTTCACAAGAGGCCATTTCTCTTATTTATAATCTTTCTATGGTTCAATAATCAAAATATATTTTATTCCAAACGTTGTTACAACAAACATATAACCCTGTTGATCCAAAATGGGACTATAGATGAAATGTTTCATGCATGCGGGGAAATGGTGGAGAGAAGCTTGAATTTGATTGTAAAGGGGGAAAAATTCCCTATCATGTACAATTCTCGAATGGAATAAGGAGCCTATGTGAACTATGGGGGTATGTTATAACTCTACACTTGGTGTGGGGGGAGGAAGGATTCACCAAGAATGGTTTTAGGACTCACTCCAAGTCTAGGGTGGAATGTGTTTTGATGTGTCAATTTGAGCATACACCTATGTTTGGCCTTTCTATAGCTAAACTATAAAAGCAAAAGATAATGCAAGAACATAAGATGCAAGACTACAAGAGCTAAATCTAGAATGACTATTTGCTTGAATGATCTCTAATCCTAAGATTGCAAAATGAAATATTTGAGCAAGGGTTAAAGATAAAATGCACAAACAATGTTAAAACCCTAGATGCACACTATATTCTTTTTTCCTTTCAAATACCTAAAAATTTAGTTTATTATTTTATATCTATTTATGATCTAGGGTTTTGACAAAATAGAAATCACACAACAAATAGCCTAAATATCTATCAAGGAACTTATCTCATCCAGTGATTGATCCAAACATTATCTTACATCCATCAATATCCCTCAATCCTTATTCTTGCTAAATAACTTCACAAACACTTAAATAATATGATCAGCGTTAGGGGACCTTCTGAGGCCATTGTATGAAAATGCTCATAGGTGTAGCAATCAAGCCCCTTAGGTCCTTTTCGATGACCTTTGAAATACAAAAGTGAAATTTGACCTTTGGAAGATGGATAAGCAGAATAAAATGCAATAGAACAGTATGATGAATAGAGTACATAATATGCTATTATGATCATGATGTAACTTGGAATGTAAGCCTAGGGTTTGGAGATAATATATTACTCCAAATCCTAGCCTGAGAAACATTGTGCTCTATATGGAGCATTCATGATTTCGTAGAATAGCAAAATTGCATCCCAAAACTACTAGGCACAATTTCGTAACAGAAGAAGAAACCCTCAAATGATGCAAATGAAATGATGTGAAATAAAAATGAACTAATATGTAAATGCAAATAAGAAAAAACAACTTGGTGATAGCAAAAAAGCAGACAAAAATATGGAGATCTCCAAGTAGCAGATTCCTCCTTAGGTCTCTAACACTTGTCCACCAAAAGTAGTAAACACAATCAAAATGCAACAAAATATCACTTCATAATAGAGCTTCAATAAATCACCTAGAATTTTTTTAAAATTTGATTGATTAATTCAATCACTTGAGGGAAAAGAAGATTTCAAACCCTCTATTTATAAGGGATTTGAAATCAAAAATGGGTTGGAAAATCCAAGAAAACTAACCTTAGAATAAATCAACTTTGAAAAATTAGGATTTCCTAGGAGAAAACCCTAACTATGCGAAATCACATCCGCATGGTTTTACCATGATTTCTCATAAAGAGGAAAAAAAAGAGGGAAATAAGGGGGAAGGGAGGTCCAAACTTGTTAAGGGCAAGTTGGAATATCTCCATAAGTATCTAGGGAAAATGACTCACTCAAGTGGGTCAATTTTTCGTGCCTACATTTTCCTCCCTCTTTGATGTATTTTTGGCCTAATAAATGCATCAAAGAAAGGTGTAAACACCTATGGATAGAGGACAACAAACAAAGGAGTGGTTGGATTAGAAGAAAGGGGTGGTACAAAAGTGGTTTCATTTTGAACACTTTCTTTTTTTATGTGCAAACTGAGGTATTAGGGATATTAAAGCCTCTTAGGCCAGGGTGCCCCCTTGAGTTTCAGAAGGAATATCAAATTCCTAATGAAACTCAAAATTGTAGACTCAAAAGAAAGAAGAGTGAAACCAAAAGAAAAGAGGAGAGATAAAGTAATAAAATAGGCACAAAAAGGGAAAAAGGTGAAAACCCTAATTCATTTTCATCGTGCAATAGAGGAGAAAAGGAACTTTGGAGAAGAATAAAAAATGGCACTTCCTATGCACCGTTAAACCATGGTGAGGAGCGAGGTTGGTACAATAGTGTAGAAAGCACATGTAAGGACTAAAATCCACCTTTTAGATTAGGATAGGGTAGATTTTATTTTGATTTTTGCATTTAATTTTGACTTTTTCTTTGTCGCTGCCAAAAATATCATGCTCAACCCAAGCACGGTTTCATGTCCCAACCATGATTTTACCCTGGTTTGTGGTGGTGGGTGAAATCATGCCCTAGAAATGTGGGGCACAATTTCATCAAAGGAAAAATATTTTTATTTAATTTTAAATATTTAATGAGCACAAGAGATTGATGAAAATTTTATTGTATTTGTGGATGCAACATGATGTACTAGAGAGCTGCTAGTGGAGACCAGCCTCTTTGGAGGTGGAGCTACAAAAACTTGCATAGGTCAAGAGAGATCCTATGGGTAGTGGGGCTTCACCACTTGGTAGAGATACCCCAGGTTGAGGTATTCAAAGTGCTACGGGTAGCGCTATCAGAGAGATGATACCCAAAATTTTCAACCTTCCTGTTACCCACAGGGGAGATGATGATCACACTAGAGGATGTTTGGTGCATCTTGTGCACCATAATCAAGGTGAGGATAGTTTACATAGCACATGGATGGTTATCTACCTTGTAGATATTATCACGAGGTTGGACCCATCAGGTCTGAGAGAGCATCATATTGATTGATGAGATGGTGGGATGTTATGAGATCAATTCATTGATGACCATGCTTTTTGGGGTAATGGAAGGACTTCTGATATACCATACCAACAAGCGATATCTACCATGGGTGATGGTGGGTATAGTGGTAAACATGCAGGATGAGTGCGTGATATTCATATGGGATCCATATACGTTGGCTTATTTGTACAATATATTGTACAATATCATGTACAAACAACATACATGGATAGTGTGAATGACTTTGTTCTAGGTACTGTGTTGGGAGCATATAGTGATCCAGATACCTTCTGCATTTCTAGTACGATTGCCCAACTTAGACTTACCAATAACATACAGGTATTCCAAATCACACGAGCGAATCTAGAGGACATATGTCAGGATCCTACCACTAGGAAGGAAGGTGATAGATGAGTTGAGGAAGGTAAATATCATCTAGAAACCCTAGCATCTACACCCTAGATGGGCTGAGGATGTAGTAGAACTAGCTTGGGTATGAAGTATTAGATGGCTCTCTATGAAGAAGGGGGAGATGAAGTTGTATAGATTTGATATGGTCCAAGGGTATTTTGGGATCTTGTAGGGGATCCTGGACCTAGGTGACTACTGGTACAAGAGAGTGTACCAAGAACCATCGATAATTAGAGGAGATCCTAATGTGGTAAGGTGAGAAGAGGAGGACTTGGATGATCCAACCTATGTGGATCCTAAGGTGGACAACATCATAGTGGTCTTTAGGTATCAAAGGTGTTATAGGGGTGTCATAACCTAGAGGATATCCCCTCTAGTGTTTGTGTAGAGGTTGTAGGTGATGAGCCTAAGCATGTAGCAGGTGTTTTTAGAGGTCACTAGATGGACCACAGAGTGAGATCAGTAGGCCTAGGTAGTCCCACGATAGAGATGGACCTAGTTCTGAGTGGAGATAGTGATTATTACCACTATATTAACTAGGATAGGGGATGTAGGGGCAGCTAGAGTTACCGCCATGGTAGTCAAGGCACTACGAAGGTAAAGGGATAAGATATGCCTCCACATTAGTAGCGATCGACCTAGGTTAGGCCTCAAATCTTGGGCCTCACCAAAATGAATGCTTGTCCCTTTCCTGGTGATTTCAACGGCATAAAAGGTTTAAAATTATTGTGGCATGGTGTTTATAGGGGTAAACTGTGCAAAGATTTGTGTGGTGACTTTTGGTGTGGACAACACAGAATACTATGGTGGCCATAAAAAGCTGGAAAACCTACCCAAATTCATGGCGGCTATCGATTCTACCATGTAAATTCAAAAAAAAAAACACCATGCTGCTTTTATTAGTGCAATGTGTGTGTTTATGTATTGATGTGATTGTTTTCTTTTTATGATGATTTTATAATGCTCTTATAATGATGATGCATGCAATGAATTTAACATGAAATTACCATGAATGTACTAACTAAATGCAAAATGAATGAGGTGGAAATGAGGTGGATGCAAAATATGAGAAGGCACAAAAGCAATAAGAACAAAGTAAGAAAATAAGAAGAAAAAGAGAAGCCAGGGAGAAAAAATAGAGGAATAAAAAGCAACTCTCCCATAAATTAGGACCACGATAACACGATAGAGTGAAATGGTGGCCCAAAAATATGAGGTACAATTTCAAAAATAGATGAAAAAGAAAAAAAAGAAGAAGAAGAAGAAGAACCAAAGGCCAACAAAAACAAAAGGAGATTTTAAAACCTGACGTTTGAGTCAGCATAGATCCTACTAGATTAATGTGACCAAACAACTAGAATCAAACACAAATATGGATAGGTGGAGCTATACCCGCTATGGGTGTAGTACTTGCTAATATGGATAAATGATAAAGTGTGACTCGCTATGGGTGCAATGCTCACTAATATGGATAGATGACCAAGAGATACCCACTAGGATGTAAGCTCACAAATGGTCGATATGGAGGTTGCTCCTTGCATGTGGCCATGAAGCTATCCCATATGGGGTGTGTTATGTGTGCATGATGAATTAGCAAGTACTACCCCCAATAGGGATGTGATGTGTGCAACATGTGAGTGAACACAACAAGTTGAGCAAATCAGTATGTGAGTGTGTGCAGGTGTTAGAAGAAAGAGAGGAATAAGGCAAGGATATAAGAAAATTATGTGTGTGCAATGTAGTGGAGAAGGTAGGAAAAATAGAAGAATGTATATCCTTGTCTAGGCAAAAGAAAAAATAAAAATGAACCAACAAAATGATAAGTATATACAAAAGAAAGTTGTGCTCCTTGAGCTAGAGGAAATTTATGGTCATTTTTAAAATTTTCAAGGTCAAGGAATATGGGAGAGAAAAGGAGAAGAAACAGAAGAGAAGAAGGCAGAAAATAGAGAAAAGAAAACAATGATGAAACCTAGATTTGGAATTTCACTAGGCATCAAAGCCCAAGTGAAAGTGCAATGCATGCAAGCTACTACCTAACTAGGTATCATCACATGTCATTGTTGTGAAATCCTTAAAAATATATATGAGCAAGCATTCATGCAAGGGTGACAAGAAAAATGCAAGCAAACAGAATGTTAGGCAAATAATGCAGAGTATGATATACAATAATGCAATATGAGCAAGCAAGTGGATGCAACATAATGATAATGCAAATGCGTACCTAGTTAAGGATCAATTTTATTTTTTTAATGCAAGTACGTAGAATGATAGTTAACACACATTTTGATTATATCTCCTATCTTAAAAAAAATAATAGGCATACCAGGGATTGACCCATAAAATAAAAACCTAGAAGGTGGGTCATCTTGATGATCAAAATCACAAAGAGGCTCCTTCATAGATTTTTCTTTGGTAGCCATAGCATGATAATCTAAACATTCTCAAACAAAACCTTCTTTTTTAACATAATAAGGGGTAATCCTTAAATTCTCAAGATATCTATAATACAACGAAGCAAGGTCTCATGTAGATGTAGAATACTTACCTCCATAGCACACAAAACCTAGAATACTACAAAAAAAAATGTTAGAAGGATAAGGGGAACCCTCATCCTCATCACCTGTCTCCAATTTTTGATGATCCAAATATTTAGTGTAAGTCATAAGATGATCATCATTATCAATTGGTAGAGGTTGGTTTTTTTTGGGTATGTAGCCTATGCCACCATTCTTAGGCCAAATTTCGACATATAAGGGCTCTTGAAAGTCTTTTTTTTGTGGCCCCAAATCTTTACCTACATATCCCATACTAGAAAGGATCTATTTAGGGAGTGGGTAATCATTGGATATGTAGTAATGAGCAAAATAACACTCAACAAGGGAGTGATTGCTACCATGAATATTTTCTTTGAAGGTTGTTCCTATGAAGATAAAGGTACGCGTACCAATGTGTACAATTTTATCCTTCTTACGAGGTAAACCCATAGTCCTTGGTGAAGGTGGTAGCTCTGCTAGATCTAAAAGAGGCTCTTGAAGAAACTAATGATCTTGATCCCATAATGAAACTTTGATTTGAGTTTCCTCTCTCACTTTTAGACTTTCGAGTTGCTCAAAAATTTGAGATGAGGAACTTTGAGAAACAAATGATGAAACTAATGGACAAATGTTAAAAATAGATTGAACTTGCTCAACCATAAAACAATATTCGAATGGATGAGAGTCACCCAGAATGGTGATAACTTGATCCTAAATTTAAAACTTCAAACACTGGTGAAGGGTAGAAGGGATGACCTTCATCGCATGGATCCAAATATGTTTAAGAAGAAGTTTAAGATATGTAGGGCAAGTCACCACAAATAAAAATGTATTTAAGATCTTGGGTCCAACCTTGAGAGGGAGGGATATAACACCATAGGCTTATTGGGACTCGTTGTTGAAAGCTTTGATGATAATGGTAAATTTATTTAAGTATTCCTCTTTTATTCTAAACTTTTGGAAAATTTGATAAGTGCATTAATTAAGGGAAGAACCATTGTCAATCAAGATTATTTTAACAAAAAATTTCCCAATAAATGTTGTAATGTAGAGGGAAGAATCCCCTCTCAGTTCTAATGAAGGCTTATCATCATCTGATAATGTGATATGATGTATCCCAAGAGAACCTACAACATTAATTACAGCACTAGGGGAAATATCTAGAGGGACAAATTTTTTTCTTAGAAGTTCCAACAAGGCTTCTCGATGAGTAGGAGAAGTTTGCAAGAGTTCTAATGATGAGGGCATAAAGTTCATTTACCTAGTCTTAGATGTATTTCTTCCTAGGTTATAAGATTTGCTAATAAACCTAACATGAGTATTACACTCATGTAGGTTTATATTTAGTAGCACATGTGTGGCATTAGCTAGCTTATTAGTTAGTAGTTAGCTATTAGATAGATAGATAATGGTTAGGGTTGTTAAGCATCTTGTTTGATCTTCCTCCCTATTTGTGCTCCTACACGTTTTGAGCATATTGTTGCCCAATTTGTGCAAGGGGTTATGTAATTTGGGTATTTCTATGCCTATTTAAGCAATGCTTATGAAATAAACATTAGTTGGATCTCAATCCCTTTCATCTAAGATAGAGATCTTGGCTAGAGTGCTAGCTAACTTCTATTGAATATCAAAAGAGACTTGAGGTTTCAACACTAAAGGTGAGGTTCTTGTTATTATACTATTTATCTGATTATTCTTCAAAACCAATATGGGCTACAACAAAGAACTCTTTTCTTACTGAGGTTTTTGAACCAACTAAGCTTGGGCTTGTTTCCTTGTAGTTGCTCCAGCCATACAAACCATATTACCATATGTAGATGGCACATTTTGATAAGACACTTGATTAGTTGCCTATTATCCATGCTTAGGTAATGGATCTCAAAATATCTCCTTATATTGATTAGTCATGGATGCTTTTTGAGTAGGATTTTGATTATTTAATGGTTGAGAGTCTTCTATATATCAATACATCCTACATCAATCTAATCCTGAACCAATGTCCCTCCACTATATGAAATGCATAGTGTTGCCCTACCTTGTACCAATTATTTGTAGTATTAGGTTACCTTATGGGAAGAAACTCAATCATATTAGCTTCTATAAGCTGCTTTAGGACCACTTCCATAGGTATGTTAAGTCTTATAAAATTCCTTTGTGGATGTTTTTGAAGTATCATCTTTTGTAGGTTGTTAACAATATTGTTAACATATCTACTATCCACTACACCATCATCTACCACATTCTTATTCTTATGTTGTGACTTAGTGGTTTTAGCTTCTTTCACTTTGAGTTGTCCTCTTATGATAAGAGCTTATTCCACTTTCCTTTCTAACTCAATTTCTTGATCAAAATATGTGATAGTTGTTGTTTCTAATGCATAACATAATTTCTCTTGCAAATTTCCAATAAATATTTCAAACATGTCTCAAGGAGGTAAGGTATATCTCAAGCATCCAACCAAACTCCTCTAATGAGATACAAATTTTGAGAAAAATTTCTCTTTACCTTGCTTCAGATTTTAAACACCTTTCATGGTTACATTCTTCTCAATATAAGCACCAAACTATTGAACAAATAATTCAGCAATTTCTTCAAAATTTCTCAAAGAATGGCTAGGTAACTAATAATACCATTCTAATACCATGCTAACAATACTCTTATAAAACATCTCTAGTAGCAACATATCATCATATATGATGTCATGACAAGTTGTTTTGAACCTCATTAAATGCTCAATTGGATATTATATTCCCTTGTATATAGGTAAAACTGGCATGGGAAAATGCTTAGGATGAGGTCTAGCAACAACAATAGGGTCTGGGGGTTGATTGCACATTTACTTATAGTTGTAAGTGAAACTAGAGGGTTGAATCATCTCCACTTTTGAAACCATTTATTTTACCATATTAGTTAAACTTTGTACTTCAATATTATAGCTATACAATACCCCTAGATTTCCCAAGGAAGGAGTATAGGTAGGTTTTTGAATGGGTACTTGGCTCATGTTGGAGCTATTGATACTATTGTGGTATGTGATACCAAGTTGGAGGATATTACTAATAGTTGGTGGAACATAAGCAAGAATATTTATATTAGTATATTGAGGAGGTAAATGAACATAATTTTGAGTGGCACTGCTAGTTGGAAGGAATTGTGGACTCCTTACAACATTATTGGTTATAGTAGTGGCATAAGTTGGTTGAGTAAGATTATAATGATGCAAAGATTCTAATATAAGATTATCATGGACATGCATAGAAGAGATTACTGGAGGAGGAGGAGGAGCCTCACCTCTTTTGAGTTAGGCTTCTTGTTCCATAGCCTTCAACAATTTTTCCTTATGATATTTCATAAAACCCCAAACATGCTCAAATGATTTAAAAAGGAAACCACCATTGGGCCCTTCAAAGGGATCATAGTTTATTTAAATTTCATAATTTTCTTACTCTTTTGTATCAAGGTTAGGATTATCTCTATCAACCTAATCATCTTCTTGAGGAATATGATCAAATTCAAGATGCCTTCATTGACTTCTAATAAATGGAGCCATTAGAAGAAGCGAAAGGATAGAAGAGAACACTAGTGAAAAACACACAAGAAATTTTTTAAGATGTTATTAATGTTCTTATAACTTTACATAAACAAATTAGTGGTCTTTATTAATAGTTTCTATAAGAAAAGCATAAGAAAAAGGCTTCCTTATTTGGCCACTAAGACGTGTTCACGTCAGCTTCGCTAAATATGTAGAGGGAAAAATGCCCTACCACGTACGATTCTTGGTTGGATCTGCAAGGAGTCGAGGTGAACCATGGGGGTATGTTATAACTCTACATTCAGTATGGTGGGAGGAAGGGTTCACCAGGAATGAATTTAGGACTCGCTCCAATTCCGAGGTGGAATGTGCTTTGATGTGTCAGTTTGAGCATACACCTATGTTTGGCCTTTCTATAGCTAAACTATAAAAGCAAAAAATAATGCAAGAATACACGATATGCAAGAATACAAGAGTTGAACCTAGAATGATTCTTTTCTTGAATGATATCTAACCCTAAGATTACAAAATAAAATATTTGAGCAAGAGTTCAAGATACAATGCACAAACAGTGTTAAAACCCTAGATGCACACTATATGCTTTTGTCCTTTCAAATGCCTAGAAATTCAATTTATTATTTTCCTTTTATTTATGATCTAGGGTTTTGACAAAATAGAAATCACACAAAAAATAGCCTAAAGATCTATTAAGGCACTTATCTCATCTAGCAGTTGATCCAAGATTTATATTACGTCTAACAATATCCCACAATCCTTATTCCTACAAAATGACTTCACAAACACTTAAAAAATATGATCAACGTTAGGGGGCCTACTTAGGCCATTGTATGACAATGCTCAGAGGTGCAGTAGTCAAGCCCCCTAGGTCATTTTAGATGACCTTTGAAATATAAAAACAAAAGTTGAGCTTTGGAATATGGATAAGAATAATAAAATGCAATAGAACAGTATGATGAACAAAGTACATAATATGCTATTATGATCAAAATATAACATGGAATGCAAGCCTAGGGTTTGGAGATAGCAGATTGCACCCAATCCTAGCCTGAGAAAAATTGTGCTCCATATAGAGCAGCCAAGATTTCATATAATGGTGAAATCATACCTCAAAATTGCTAGGCATGATTTCGTAATAGAAGAAGAAACCCACAAATGATGTAGATGAAATAATGTAAAAAAAAAATCTAACTAATATGCAAATGCAGATGAGTGAAAACAACTTGGTGGTACCAAAAAAGTAGATAAAAGGATGGAGACCTTCAAGTAACAGATTCATCCTTAGGTAGCAGATTCATCCTTAGGGCTATAACACTTATCCACCAAAAGTAGTAAACACAATCAAAATGCAGCATAATATCACATCACAACAAAGCTTCAACATATCACTTGGCACTTTTCAAAATTCAATTGATTAATTTGATTGCTTTGGGAAAATATGATTTTTTATAAGGGATTTGAGGTCAAAAATGGGTGGGAATAACCAAGAAAGTTAAACTCAAAAGAAATCAACTTTGAAAAATAGGATTTCCTAGGAGAAAACCCTAGCTATGCAAAACCACACCCACATGGACCGACCACAATTTCACATAAAGTGGAAAAAAATAGGTAAAGAAGGGGTAAGGGAGGTGCAAAATTGTTTAGGGCAAGTTGAAGGATCTTCCTAAGGATCAAGGGAAAACAAATCACTCAAGTGGGTCAATTTTTGTGTCTACACTGATCCATCCTTCATTCTTTGAAACTATCTACCACTATTGATCTGTAAAAAACATTGTCAGGCTGGATTTCCTTTGATAACTCTGTTACCTATAGCCATCATGATAAAGTGATGTTAGGATATCACATTCTATATTGTGTCTTTGAAGCTCTCGAGCATTGGAAAATGTGACATAATGACTTGTCATGATATCATAGTAATTCTTGGCCTTGTGAGCTTCCTAGATCTTAACAACCATGGCACAATGCCTTATCACGATGTCACATATTCCTTTCTACTTATGACTTGATATAGCCTTGACAATTGCAATGTAATGATATATCGTAGCATCGCACCACTTATTCAACCTAAGTCTTCTTGAGCTTTCTTGACATGACGTGGATATGCATTATGAAACTACAACAAGATTTTACCCATTTATTCCACAAGCATCCATGATCGTGGCACAACAACAAATCATGATGTTGCACCCTTATTTTTGCTTCAAGTATTTCTAATGCTTCACAATCGCAATGTAGCAACATATCATGATTTCACACCCTTTTGAGTAATTTAGACTCCTACTTTTCTATAAATACCAACTTTGTTCTTCCAATTTTTCTACAAATGTCAATTATCTACCTCTTTCCAATGAAGCAAAGCATATATGGTCACTATACTTTCCTCTACCATATTTGTTTGTAGTCTTAAATCTTCTTGTTACATAAATACATTGGGTGGGTGAGGAGAACACAAAAATCACCCATATTTCCCAGTTGAATGCAACCCCTTTTATAAGATATGATTGAATGGCTTACACATGTCTGACAATTGGGTGATGAAATGATGAATCACTTGGATTTTTCCCTACAATATACTTAATTGTTTCAAAATTGTAGAAAGAGTCATAGAAATGATAGCCTTTAACTATGTGGGTCAACTTAAATGCCTCATTGAGAAATGATGAATCCTAAAAAAAAATCGAGATCACACCAAAGATACACTTTTTTGGGTTCAAATGTACATTATGAATATAATAAAATATTTTACATAGGTCATAAATGTGTTGATGATGCTTCTTAGATTTTACCACTAAGTCATATACATAGTCTTCAATGATATTGTACATGTAATTATGGAAAATATAGGTCATGGTGTGTTGGTATGTGGCACCTATGTTCTTAAGACCAAATGGTATGACCTTGTAATAGAAATTCTGGTAGGGAGTGGTGAAGGATGTTTTATATTGATCTTCAAGATTAACCTAGATTTTTTTGTATCTTGAAAAACCATCCATAAGGGACATCATTTAATGACCTATTTTGGAGTCAACCAATGTATCAATATTTGGTAGGGAGAAATTATCTTTAAGATAGGCTTGATTGAGATCTCTAAAGTTAGTGCATATATGAATTCCTCTCGTTGTATTTACAATGGGGACCATGTTAGAAACCCATTAAGGGTAATCAATTAGTTGGATAAATCCCACATCTAGAAGTTTTTTCAACTCCTCATTTACCATTAAAGCAATTATAGGATGCATATTTCAAAGCTTTTGCTAAATGATCTTAGTACTATCATCAAGTGTAAGATTATGAATGACCAACAATGGGTCAATATTAGTGTAAGACCATGCAAAGATATTTTTGTATTCTTTGAGGAGAATGGTAAAGCTCTCTCTTTATTCAAGGGATAGATCCTTGCCTATTTTAATGATATGGGGGTTGGTATGATCATCACCAATATCAATATCAATGGTGTCCTCCAAAAGCATGTGGGATCCATCCTCAATTTGAGTGAGAATAGAGATAAGATGTAAGTTGAGTATGGGAATTATAACAAAGTGGGTCAAATAGATATATGAAGATCATGTTGATAAAAACACTTGAGGAAAGCGAGAAGGTAAAGTGAGTAGAATAAACATTATATGATAATGAAGAGAATGGTTGGTTTAAGTCGAGGAGAAAAACCATTAGTGGAGAGCAAGAGTGAGCCAAAAAGCATCGAATTTATCTTCTTTTGTGTAAATGATCATATGGGTTGATGGGTAATGGAGAAATGAGAGGAGATGCATCATAAAATTTAGATGATATGAGTGAGGGCACATCGAAGTGTTGAATGAGGTCATCAACAACACAGGTGGAAGTAGTGCAAGGTGGTGAGGACTCTTGAAAGAAGTTATCGAGAATGTTCATTGTGGGATGAGGAGAGAGACAATCAATATGAAGGTCACACTCAAGATAATTATCAAAGTTATCCTTTGTAGGATTGAGGATAAAATTGTAGATTTCATCCTCTAATATGTTGATGTGGTCATGTTGATAGCCAAAATCTAATTTATCTTTAGGTTGCTAAAAATGTGGGTCAACAAGGGTTCTAGATCCGTGATCCCAATATGAATCCATGCCAATTAAAGCATTAGAAGTATAGTATTGCAAAAGTTGTATTGGACATATGGTTAAGATTACCATATAACTTGTCCTCGGGTTGTTTAGGCTCAGGTATCTCAAAGGATGTATCACTGCCTCCATAAAAAAAAATTGTGTGGTTTATGGGTGGACCAAGAGAAATAATGGCACCAATAATTAAGGGTGTATTATTTGGACGATCAAAGTTACAAATGGATTGTATAGTGGTAGGGGACACACAAATATTGTAAATGTTATACTCTCCTAGACTAGGATTGGTCATGATTATAGAAACATGAGACATGTTGTAATGCTCTTATGGAGCTGACAACCCTCAGTGTGATGAGAATGATGATGGTTGGTATTCTTGATGAAGTGGAATGAGGGAAGGAGAAATGGATGGATTAGATTGATTGAGTTGGATGTCTAGTCAGGCAGTATGTTGTTCCAAGAATGTTTTTCTAAGAGAGTGGATAAAATGGGATGGTTTGCATGCAAAAATTATAAAGAGTGACAAGGAGTCTCACTAGAAGAGAGGTTAGCATGAGATGGAACTTGAAATGGGTGTGAACAAGTGGAAGGAGTACTGGGAGTGGGTGGGATGGTGATGTTAGCAGTGATATTATAATATGGATGAGACCATAGCCATGGGAAACTAGTTTTGAATATGGATGTGGAGAATGTGTAGGAAGCTAATAATAAGAAGATATTAATGGTGGGTGTGAATTTTGTCGTAAGTGTGAGAATTAGATGATGCGTTATAGGAAGGTGAAGAATTCAATGCTAGAGTGTTGGATTGATTTGTATATGAAGGGGATGAATGGGAGTCCATATTAGATTCTATCATGGTTGGGGTGAATTGGGTAGAAGATAAAGGTGGACCTAGTGGGAGGGTGACCATGTTGCAAAATTAAAATGGATCATCAATAGGAATGTGATGGACCTGTTCGTCATGAATATATTTTAGGCAATGGTGTAATGTGGAAGGAATACATTGCATATCCCTAATTCATGGTCACCCTAGGATAATTTTATATTGCATCTCCTCTTTGATAACATGGCATAGCATAGAGATAGTCTTAATGCCTACATATATTGGTAGAACAATAGAGCCGATTGTGGTACGCATAGAGCCATTGAAAGCCTACAAATTGAGGGTGGGAGTAGCAATATGAGTGGGTGGAATGTGTATATGATGGAGGGTGACTATGGAGATGATTCTAATAGATGACCTAGTATCGATTAGAACACGCTTATAAGTGACATCATTAATACAAACTATGATATGCATTGGGGGATCAACACCCTCACCTTCAAGAGTGGTGATCTCATGATCATAGAAAATAATAGAATATTGCATACATGTTTGTATGTTTCCAATAAAATTGATAAAAGCATTAGTGTTGCTTGTTTCTATATCGATGGTGTGAAGAATATCATTTAGAGCCTCACGGTAAGATTGCTATTTCTACAAGAGGTTATATATGGATAACCATGTAGGGGAAATGTGGAGTTGGTGTGAGAGATTGTTGTGAATGGTAATTACATTTCATGGTATGGAAATAAGGGTACTTGGCATTGAGAACATAGTAGAAGAAGAGGTTATGATGGGAGGATTCCGGTGTGGATCAACGCGTAAAGTGTAGCATTGGTTGCACATGGTAACATCGATCATGCCCATGAAACATTGTTAATATGGACTATGATTGACATGATTAATCTACTGAGGTCTATCTTGTGATGTGGAGGTTCTAGTGTGAGTACATGGTACCCCATATTTGGGCAAGTGGTTTTGGTAGATACCCAAGTTTTGATTTTAGGTAGCTAGAGGATTTAACATGCATCACTCCATGATCAATTAGGTATTGTACCAGGTGTCAAAAAATATAATAAGCATTGATGTCATGATCCCTTTGTTGATGATATTCATAAAATATGTGCTCATTGTAGCCTTGTGGTTTCAGACAATTGGGATCATCAGGTTTTATGTCAGGTAGAGCAATATGTCCAGCATTGTATAATCCTTAAAATAAGTTAGGCAATAGTTCAAACAAGGGAGTCTAGTTACAAGGTTGACAAAAATGGCTAAGCATGATCTAATGATTGATTTTATGGAGGAGGCAAATTGGTTTTGAAAAGCCCTTGTCATGGTGGTTGAGATTTTTGGGATGACGAGGCACATTGTCTACTCAAGACCACTTGATTTGTTTGTGGTTGTTTAGACATTATAGGATTGGTAGGATTTATTTTGAATATGATTTTGGTAGGATAATCTAGAATTTGATATCCTCAATCACCTTGGGTTGAGAAATAGCCTCTTCAAATGTGCAATGTTGAATTTGCAAAGTTGTTGATATGTGTTTGGTGTAACTCTTCTCAAACAACTTGACCAATTTTGTAGGTGGTATGAAAAAAGTTAGGTCATGAAGGACGGCACACCACCTAGAAACATAATCTATAATAGGCTCTTCATCAAACTATCATAAGTTCTACAAGTTTGACAATAATATTTTCTTCTTGATATTGATCGTGAAGTGCTCTAAAAATAGATTTTCTAACTAGTCAAAGGTGAACAAACTATATCAAGGAAGATTATTGTACCGATCTAGGGCCTGAAACCTGAGTGACAAAGGAAACATGTGAAGCATGAGGGTATCACTATTGTTGATTTTATAGTAGGCAAACTGATAGTTGTTGATGTGCTCTCTTGGATCTTCCTTTTAAATTTTTCAAATTTGGGTATTTCAAACCTGTAAGGATATGGGTGAACAACGATAGATGTATTGATAGGATCATTGCACAATTGATTATAAGAGGGATTTTGAGACTCATAACCACTTGTGCACAAGTCCAATTTTTTAATTTGTTCCTTCAAGATCTAGAACTCATCAGAAGGGGTATGTGGTTTTTGCATGGTATAAACTAGAGTGTCCAAAATAGGTGGTTCTGATTGGTAAAGCGGATTAAAGGATTACGATGTAGAAGGTGGATAAGTTAGATGGGGTGGATATTGTTGTTGTTGGTCATCCCATTGATTATTGAAAGTGACTAGAGGTTGATTTGGGACCATCAAATATTGGTATTGCATTGATGGAATTTGAGACTAAATAACAACAATATATTGAGGTTGGATGGGAACTTGTTGTTGTTGAGGAATTTATTGTTGTTTGACATGCACTTGTGGTTGTTAGTTTGGTGTTTGTTATTTTTGGATTGGTACCTATTGTTGCCTAAAAAAAGTGGGATGTTGAATTGGAGGTTATTGTGGTGGTAGATATGTTTGATGTTGTAATAGAATTTGTTGTTGAGAAGGTGGAGTGGAGGCCCAAGAAGGGGGAGAAATGAAGGAAGAATTTTGATTTTACTATAGTGATGGGAGAGGCAGTTGATTAGAAGAAGAAGCCTACCTGTAGGATGATGATGTGAATGAGTTCATTTGAAAATGAGGATATGGTCAAAAAATAGAAGCATCAATTTGAACAGAGTAGAAATATGGATTTTGGAGATAATGTGGATAGTTGGGATTGTAGGAAGAAAAATGATTTGAAAGAGGTGGATGAAAAGGAGGAGGTTGGGGAAGATGGAATTTCAGAGAAGATGAGGGTGGTGGTTGAGTTGAAGGCAAGATCCCATATGTCAAATTCTAGAAATAATTTGGAGTTAGGGGATGCAAGAAGGAAGACATGAGATCGAGAATGGATGATTGGGGAGGAAGACTTAAAAATGTGGATGTAAGAGGATAGGAAGAATTAAAGGTAGAAAAAAATTGTTAATGAAGTGGAATTTGTTGTTGTTGTGAAATGTATTGTTCTTGTAGAATTTTTGTGGTGGCAATTTTTTTTGTTGCTACAGAATGTGTTGTTGTGGAAACATTTTTTTTTGCTACAAAATTTGTTGATGTTGCAGCACTTGTTGTTGCTACAAATTTTGTTGATGTTGTAGCGCTTGTTGTTGTGGAGTTTGTTGATGTTGTAGCACTTGTTGTTGTTATAGAGTTTTTTGATGTTGTAATATTTTTTTTTTGTTGCAAAATTTGTGATGAAGATGCTTCATTATCTTGAGAAAAAAGATAGTTGGTGGATATCATTCCCATAGTTTGGGAAGTGGTGGTAGCATCGGGATCAATTCGATGAATGAATGAGTCATCACCTTTAAGAAGAGGTTGGAATGGTGTTGTAATAATAGATGTGATGAAGTGAGTGAAGAATGAGATGATTAAGGGGATAAACGATCATGGAAATATAGATAAGGTTGGGAGTTGTCAGGTGCAACATATATGACATGTTGATAGAACATTGTAGGTGGATTTTGAAATGAAGGATTATCTAGTTGGAGGGTATACGTGGGTTTGTGTACCATTATTTATTCTGAAGTTGATTGATGAGAGGATATTCGAAATATATTTCTGCAACAAAATATTTCAGTATCATGTTTAATTGATGATTATAATATGTTTTATATAAGTTATTACTGTATATTTTTGTAATTTGTCATTAAAAGGATAAATGCAGTTAATCTGGTAAATATGTTTATTTTATGTAAAATACGTTTGAGGTATGAGTAATTATGCAGGAAATATGTTGAAAAATATTCCACAGATGAACGATGCAACTAGCACAAGCTTTGGGATACACCTTGGATGTGAGGAGATGGACGTAAGAACAAAGGATGTAGGAAGCTTAAGGCATGGTAATAGAGCAATAGCAAATCACTATTACGGAAGATGGTAGCTAAAGCATGTTACAGAAGATAGTAGCTAAAGCATAGTACAGAAGATAGTTACCAAAGTACATTACAAAAGGTAGTTATTGAAGTATGTTACCGAAGGATTTTTACCAACAGTTATCAAAGGATTTTTACCAGTAGTTACTGAAGGATGATTAAGTTCGTTGAATGACATTGCGTGCCACATTGTTTTCACATGACAGCCAAATATTTCCAATCAACATAATATTTGATTTATCACATATTCTTCACATGGGATATTGTGATTAATAAATTCATTATTACTTTATTCAACAAAGTTGTGTAATTTAACTATTGTTAGGTTTATTAGATTTAGACGTAAGATTGTTGAACCTTTTTCCTGGAGTAAAGGACATTTTGTTATATTTTATGTCTTGCAAAATGTTAAATTTAGTGTTTCTTTGTTACATTATCTTATGTATTGCCACTTGGAACATTCAAGAGGTTTACCAAGTCCAAGTAGGAATAGGAATTGTATTAGTTTAGATTATTTTGGTTAGTATATAGTTGTTGCATCATAAGTCCACAAGCTCCACATGGAAAAATATGTGGAAGAGTTTATTCAAAATTGTACAAGTCATAATATATATTACATAGGCAGACCTTTGAAAATGTCTAATGGAGAAATAGCTAATGTTGAATTACCTAATGTTCTAATATTGAAACTTTTTGAAGAACTGCGCTAGCATGTACATTTGAATCACCAGCAATAAAAGTAGCACTTCATTCTTCGCATATGGTAACTATGTCATTTGAATTTATTGTTTAATTTCATTTATATAATCATAATTGTATATTCATGCATGCATAGAATAAGTTATGTTAGGAATAGTTATACATTTTAGTTACTGAGATAAATTAAACTAGGGAAGAAAGACTTACACTATCTTCTAGGAGGTAGGGCCCACTCCTACAACCAATCTCTAAGCTCTCGCCCCTACAATAGGTTAGAAATAGTTAATTAACCTTAGAATATAAAATAAAGTAAATTGCATTTTCATACAATATAAAATCAGAATAGATAAATAAAACTAACTGCACGAGGATCCTCACCAATAGATCACCTCATAAGTATGTATTCATTATTAGTTAAAATCACCAATAGTTAAAATAATCAATAACCAATTACTATTAGAATAATTTTGTTTTCATATTTGCACAATTTAATTTCTATTTATTTATTTTTCTACAAACACCTAAAACTGAAAAGAAAGTTGAACTAAGCTTAGAATTGATCCCTACGGTACAATTTATACTAGATTTCTATTCTTTAAATCTAACTTTGATTTACCCTTGGATTGATAAATTAAATGTAAGCTATTACAACCAATAATTTTGGCGTCGTTTCTGGGGAGAATAGCATCGTAGTGGTTAATCAGAAAAACTGTTTGGCAGTGCAATTAGGTGAGGCTTACTTATATGTAAAAAAATGTACATGAGTCCTTGGGAAGCATATGAGTCAGAGTGGCACGAGATGGTCCTAGCAAGTCCCTTTGTACGATGTTTTCAGGTTCATTTTTCTTGAGGAATCAGTTTTACTGCTTTCTTAATTAGAGTTTTATTTCTTGCGAATTTTATTTTTTGCAAATTTTATTTCTTGCAAATTTTTTGCTGTGGGTAATTATAATTTCTTAGTTGGCTTAGGAAATGAGAAAAACAAGTAGATTTACACTGAAAAGGATCTAAACTTAGCTTAGGACCCTATTAGAAGTAGGAAGTAGTTATGGTTGACTGGCACAACTATAGTGAAAACCTCCTAATAATCAAAGAAGCAGTAATAGTTTACCTTTTATTTCAACAAATTTTATTTTTGCACATTTTCAGCTTTGGGTGATTATTATTGTTGGTTTGACTTAGGCCTTACGAGAAAAATAGGAAGTAGGTATACATTGAAATAAACCTAAACTTGGCTTGGGACCCTGTTAGAAGCAGGAAGTAGGTAAGGTTGAGTGACACAACCTTAGTGAAAGCATCCTAAGTAATCAAACAAATAGTAATAGTTTAACTTTTTATTTTCAAGAAAATTTTACTTTTCTTGCAATATTTCATTATGTTCCTAATATGCTAAAGTTTGTTGTATAAATATTCGTAGGAATGTGAGTCGCATATAATTTTAGCAAAATATTAGGATTATTGTGAAATTTTATTTTAATTGTTCTCTATTGCATTAAGGATAGTTATAAACTCACGTGTTGTGATTTGTATCTAAACATGATTACAATAGAATTAAAATAGAAAATAAAAACCAAAACCCAAACAAAAAACAAAACCAAAGAGAAAAATAAAATAAAATAAAAGTTGCTAGATGGTGGAAAACAGTCTGAATCAGTCTGCACTTATAGACCTTGGAGAACTATTGATAAAACAAGAAGTTAACCTTGTTTTTGGACAAGGAATTAAAGCATCTAGTAAATAGTGGGAAAGTCGGTATGAACACATTGACATTATTAAAGAAAAATCAGACAAACTGAAGGAAATCAAAAGGATTGACATAGCTAAAACTCTAGGGGCAAACTACCATTCATCTTACCTGGATCTTAAAATAAACTATGAACGTTGGCTTTGGGATAGAAGAGCAATAGTAAACCCAAAAATTTATTCTTGGAATCAATATTTTGAAGACTCCCTCCTCATTCATAGGTTCCTTCGAGATCTAGAAAAGAAATAAGTAGCCCTATATTATAGCAAGAAGTATCAAAGGATACCTAGAGCTATGTGCTTTAGGGAGTTGTGTCAAGATTTATATTTTGAGTTACAATTTGGAAATCCCAACCCCATTCCAACTCAAGCTTTTCTCATTCAACTGATTCAATTGGTGGTAGACCATTTTAATTTTGAAGAAGTAAACTTCATGACAACCGAAAAACTTGATCTGATCAAAAATATTCATAGACTATTCAAGGAAGATTAGACGTGTTGCAAAAACAAGAAACTTGGAAAATTCATGAACATACCTAGAGACTCTAAGGGAAGATTCATAAAAATTAGAAAATTAGAAGGAAACTTCCAAAGAGATTTTAGTAGGCATCTTGGAATTTATAAGTTAGAAGAACTTGAAACAACAAAATCAACCAAATAAGCTAAAATCCTAGAACAAGATCCCGACTCATACTTGTTGCCTAAACCAGTATTTAACAATCACATAGATCCTTCTTCTATCTTTACTGAAACCATACATGATTCAATTCTTGAGATCTTATATTCAGCCATGGCTGACAAAAAAAGTGGGCAAGGATAAGTAGATGAGAACCAAAGGTGGAATGAACAAATATAGAATAGAGACCAAAGAATAAATGGGTACGCGAATGCATTTTCCTTCCCAATATTATATATAGATGGGACAACAAGATAACCTAAGTCAGTCTCTATTTTTGTATCACCCACCTTCCATGGGAAACCACACGAATATCCAGATGCTTTTCTCTTTGAATTTGAAGTAGTGTGCCAAGATTACTTTTACACTACCGATGAACAAAAGCTAACGTTTTCCCTCTACTCGTAAAGATGCAGCTTTAAGATGGTTCATAGATCTAGGAGAAAATATTTGCAATCAATGAGATAGAGAACATGGATTAATAGAGTTATTCCTTGAACGATATCAGGATTACTATAGAGTTAGGGACAAGAAAGCTGAGCTATTTTGCATGAATAAAAAAAATAATCTTTGGAGGATTACCTTGAGAGATTTCTATTTTTTGGGTCTAGGGTAAAAATATACCTTGATGAAGAAATCTTAAAAGAACTCTTTTTAAAGGGACTAAAGGAGGATGTCCTCAAGGTTTTATATCTCATGGCAAAAGGATATATCCATCTTATGGCATTTGAGGAGATTGTGAACCTTTGCAAAAACTATTCAATAAACAAACCTTTAAGGAGTAACAAGTACACATCTATTGGAGAAGTGACGAGAGTAGAAATTGGAAACATGTTGGAAGAATTAAAAATTGATTTGTTAAGTACCTTGACTACATCTCTAGATTTAATGGATAGAAAGATAAAAGGACAAGACAGTGAATAAATTTACTGCCATAGATGTAGGAAAAACCACAATCTGAGGGAATGTCCTCTTAACATTACCAACATCTCCAATATTGCTACTTGTAAAATTTGTGATAAAGGTCACAAAATTGAAAACTACAAATACATCTTCACGGTTAAAGTTTCCATAAAGGAACCTAAAGTTGAAGAGTCATAAGATGATTATTTTATAGACCAAACATGGAATGGACCATTCAATGGACCACCAAATTGGTCAAACCCTAGTTATTTCAACTCTCAAAGGCCTAATCAATGGTCTAATGCATCAAACTGGGAAAATTGGAATTCTTATTCAAAAAATCAAGACTAGAACACACCTCCATGGGCCCAATTTATAGCTAATACCTATGGAAACCCATCATGGAATCAAATAATGCCCAATATAAACAATTGGAATACTAGTAGCCAATATAACCAGGGAGGATCTAGTTAGTCTCAAAATCCATCGCAACAACAAAAATCTCAAAATCAATTAAGAGGACAAGCCCCCAACAATCAGCCTCAAAATAGACTTCTTTCACCTTTAGTTAATAATAATAATCCTCCTAAGCAACCTCCTCTTCCATCTCAACCGGTACCTAATCCTAACAACAACAAGAACATTCAAAAAGCCTATGGAACTAGTGAGACATGTTCTATATTTGTAGTACCTTGTCAACAAAAAGTGTTGAAAAACAATGTAACTCTCACAGAGCTTGAAAATCCCACTATAGATTTGTTTGAAAAGGAGGATAACAATGAAAATGAAATGGAAAATTCACCAGAAAACATTCCAACAAAACAGCAAGAAATCCAAATTCTTCAAAGGAAGGAAGTAGAGGTACCTTTTCCTCAAATATTAGCAATACCAAAAGAACCATTTAAGCCAGCCTTTAAATTCCTTCAGGAATTAGAAAATATTACTATCAAGATCCCTTTGTTACAAGCTATCAGGGATATACCCATCTATTCCAAGCTCATTAAAAATATGTATACAAATTTAGGAAGAAAAAATAAGAATGAAACCCAAACTATTCAAGTCATTGGAAAATTGTTTGAGATAATAACGGGAGGTAGGTTATTACCAAAGACACAAATACTAGAATACCTATACTCACGATGCACATTGGTGACATAGCCTTGCAAAATATCTTGGTTGATTTAGGGGCTGCTATTAATTTCATGACTAAAGAGATAGCAAAATATTTAGGGTTACATAAATTTCAATCAACTTCGATTGTACTCCATCTCATAGATAGGTCTATTGTTAAGCCAGAGGGAAACCGAAAGACATTATAGTCTTTGTAATTTCATGGGAATACCCTGTAGACTTTATAGTCTTACAACCTAAGAAAAAGTTAGAGGGACATATTAATTTTAGGGTGCCCATGGCTTGCAATAGTGGATGCTTACACTAATTTGTAGAATGGGAAATATAACTATTTCTGATGGCAAAAACACTAAAGACCTTAGCCTATTTCCAGACTCAACAATAGAAAATGAGTTTCCAAAGCAATTGTGGTATGATTTCCCTCATGATTTCGATGAAATCCAAACCTTATCAATAAATGTTATGAGTGAACATCTTCAACAAGAGGTCGAGGGACCATTGCCATTACTGTTATGGAATCAAAACAAGGATCAATTTCAAGACAATGGTTGCTCATCTGAATCCAGCATGGCTATTAATGAAGCAAGCACAAGTCAATCTCAACAAATGACACCATATGATTATTACTTAAATTTTCTTGAACATGAGATAATAGGAATAGATGCAAACATAGAGAAATGCAAGCAAATAGATATCACACTACGAAGGACCTTGAATATCAGTGATGGACTCACAAGCATACACGAGTCATAACTAATAGATGTGCTTAAATAATATCAATAAACATTCACATGGAACTATGAGGTGTTGGAAATTTGAGTTATTTTGTGTTGTCATTGATGCCACATGGATCATTGATGTCACATGGATCACATTGAGTTTTGGTGGCAAAATCACTTCATAAATAATCATTTATGATATTTTTTTAGAGCATGGATATATACAGGTTTTTGTGGCATAAGAGGCATATAATATTTAATTTTTAAATATTATATTAATGGTTTTTATTAAAACCAATGGCAAGGATTTTTATTAAAACAGACAGGAAGGTTTTTTAATTAGACCAACAGAAAGGGTTTTTATTAAAACTAGTGGAAAGGGTTTTTCATTAAAACCAATGTGGTAATACATCTCCAAATGGTGATGGATGAAAAGGTTTTTTCAATAAAACCTAGGTGCAAAAAGTTTCATGGAAAAATTCAAAAGAATGAAGGATATATCCCAATTCAAAGATAAGAGATGAATTATTAAATATTTATTTAATAATTCTAAGGTCTAAAGTTTAATTAAATTATCCGTCGACATGCAAAAGTTAGGATGGAAAATCAAAGTTATTCGATGTCATTCGAAAGCATTGAAAGGCATATAAATGAAAGAAGACTTTGGCTATTTCGTTGCAAAGATAGTAGAATAATGAACACATGAGAGAGAGTCGTCGAAGGGAGGAAACGTAGAGGTAAAACAAAATATTGAATTCAAGGGCAAAGACAAAATTAGAAGCTACCATAACTAACGTCACATTGGACAGCGTAGCATAGTTGGCAGGGCATCATCTTTGCATAGGAGAGTTCTGTGTTTGAATCCCGCCAAGAGCCAAAGTTTTTGTGAGATATTGATTTCATTTTGATAGTCGAGCACAAAGATTAAAGGAAGTGTTTGGGATTGAATTCCAATATGGGCTAGTGCTCACATGGTAAGTGCTTCACAATGCAAGCAAGGAGGAATAGATTTTGACTCTCGTAAAGGTGTGAAGGCGCATTGATTTATGGGCAAAACATTGAAAATTTTGAAGGTGGTAAAGGCGCATTGATTTTTGGCAAAAACATTAACATTTTGGAAGGTTGCAGAGGCTACGATATCTAGTGTATGGTAATAGTTGATATTTCCAAAGTTGTGGTGCATTAAAATCATTTCTACCAAAATTAGGGAGTCATAAGGTATTTGTTGGATATAAATAATTGGTGTGTGTGCTTAGGGAGATATAAGGTGTTGAGATATTATTTGTTATTGCTATGTGTATTTAGGGAGTTATAAGATGTTGAATTAAATAATTGAAATTATTGTGTGTACTTGGGGAGTTATAAGGTGTGAAAACAAATAAATAAAAGCATAGGTGCTTGTTGTTTATGTTAATGAATTTAGAGAGTTATAAGGTAGTAAAGTGTTGAACATGTATATGTCCTAGTGCATGGTTTGATTATGAAATTAAACTAGGAACTTGAGACCTAGTTAATTGCTACCTTGAGTTAGAAGACATGCACATGAATTAGGGTTTGAAGTTGAAGATAAATTGCTTGATTATGTGCCTTGACTATTGAGAGGAAGTGGATGGATTAGAAAATCAATTTTATGAATAAAATTGATGCTTGAGTTCATCATTGCTTTAGTGGAGTTCATTGAGATTATTGTCATTATTGAGGAGGTTTTTGCCATTGCTTGAGGATATTATTGTTGATT
The DNA here is from genome assembly GCA_028583015.1 of Wollemia nobilis. Lineage (NCBI taxonomy): Eukaryota > Viridiplantae > Streptophyta > Pinopsida > Araucariales > Araucariaceae > Wollemia > Wollemia nobilis. Next base: position 2,026,286 of record JAQPPZ010003109.1, on the reverse strand, counting down.
ACTTGTTGAGTACATTACTACTATTTGAGACCATTGAGGAGATCATTTTCTAGTTACTTGTGGATACATTTGTCTTTTATTTGAGGAGATCATTGTTGGTTATTTGAGAGCTCTTTGCTTGAGGGAGTTGTGCTTGTTTCTTGAGAGCTTATTTACATTGCATGAGGAAGATATTATTGAGAACCTATTGTTATCACTTGTGGAGATTGTCCTTGGTTGGTTGAAGTCCTCATTGTTATTGCTTGGAGATGTTTTCATTAAAGAGCTCATTTGCCATATATTTGAGAGTTCATTGTTGAGCATTGTTATCATCCATTTGAGAGAGTATTTATCATACATGGTTGAGTTCATTGTTGAGCATTTTTGTCATCCATTTGAGATAGTATTTTTCATACATGGTTGAGTTCATTGTTGAGCATTGTTATCATCCATTTGGGAGAGTATTTGTCATACATGGTTGATTTCAGTATTGAGCATTGTTATCATCTATTTGAGAGAGTAGTCGTCATACATTTTTTAGATCATTGTGGATCATTGTTCTCATCCTTTGAATAGTACATTGCCATTCATTGTTGATTTCATCAATGAGCCTTGCCTTAATTTATTTTTGGATGATATTTGAGTGCTACTTGAGCATGATTGATTGAGCATTTGAGAAGGCTTTTAGGACAGAATTGCTAGACATATTTGAGGTAGCTTTTATGCATGATTGATTGAGCCTTTGAGAAGGATTTTGGGATAGAATTTTTGGATAAATTTAAGGTAGCTTTTGTGCATGACTAAGTGAGCTTTTGAGAAGGCTTTTGGGATAGATTTTTGGACAGATTTGAAGTAGATTTCGTGCATGATTGAGTGAGCCTTTGAGAAGGCTTTTGGGATATATTTGTGGACAGATTTGGGACAGCATTTGAGTAGGATTGTTTGAGAATTTTTTTTAAGGACTTGAGTACAAATTTGGGACAACATTTGAGCAGGATTGTTTGAGCCTTTTGTGAAGGCCTTGAGTACAGATTTGGGAGATCATTTGAGTAGGATTGTTTGAGCCTTGTGAGAAGGCATTGAGGTAGATTTATGAGCAGTAAAAGAGATAGAACAGAAATAGTGTGACCAGGAGATCATAGTTTGATTAATCAAATGATAAATTGCATTAACCATATAGTTTAGGAACTATAGTTTAAATAGGATACAAAATAGCATATAAAACAATAATGCTGAAATCACGCTAACCAACGCGTCATAGGAGGTAGAGCGTTTGGTTTAGGATTCTTAACCTAGGATATTTAGGAATTACCATTAGATATTTAAGACAGTAAATATCTACATGGTAGAAAGTAGAAAAGTAAATGTAATAATCTACCTATGTAGTATAATGCAATATACTACCTATTTTACCTAGTGGAGTAAAAGGGTAAATATCCCAAAGAATGGAATATTACTCTAACATCCCCCCTTATTACATTATTTGGGTAATACATATACATCCTCCTATACAACAATATTTGGGTAAAGTATATAACTGTCCCAATATAGTGAAAAAGATGTTTGATCTGCTGGTTCTTGCTCTATCACAATGCTCTAGCTGCTCCTAAGCAAAAAATGGGTCATTCCTCACTTTGTCTTCACATCAATGAATGTCCTTATTGTAATCTTGTCATCCAACCGAATTGCATGGGTAACCAACCACTGCAATCGCTAGGTGTAGTAGAATAGATCACTTCATACGAGGTTCATTCAAGTACAATATGAGTTTGCAAAAGATAAGGTAGCTAAGGTGTCGGTCGCTGCCAAAAATGCACCCTTATAAGTTCCCCCTTATTTTTGCAAAACATGTTGTAATTAATTTCTGAAAGAAGTATGACTAAGGTGTCGGTCACTGCTAAAAATGCACCCTTATAAGTCTTCTTCTCTTTTTACAAAAAATTGTGAAGAAAAAGAAATGTATATCCCCTCTAAATAGCAAAAATATGTGCAACTCAAGAGTTTTGTGAAGGATTTTTACAAAGATTGCCTCCTAGGCAATTTTACACCAGAAAATTCCCTCCTTTTGTTACAAGAACTTCAAACAATGAGAGTTTGCTATTTTATGAAGCCTAAAAGAGGTACAAACACCCCTTTATTACAAGTACTTCAAACAAAAACTTATGCTATTTATGAAGCCTAAAAAAGAGAGAGGAAATGGTGTTTTGCTCAAGGTGACAAATGTGTTTTCCTTCTACAATACTGTTTTAGCAATAAGCACTCTGTGTGCTTTTTCTGAACCAGAATCAGAATCGAAACTAGACACTTCACTAGCAATATTGCCTTTGTTTTGCTTCTGTGTTGTGTCTTTGTCTTTCTTGTTTTGCTTGTTTTTGAACCAACACCGATTGGTGTCATGGTTGTCCTTTTTACAATGCGAGCAAAACCTCTTTTGAGATTGCTTTCCCTTACCCTTTGAGGATGATCCTCCCTTTTGAAAGTTTCCTTTCTTCTTATCACCCTTATTGTTTGAATAAAGTGCATTGTTTGACACTTCATCATTTTGGAGTTGATTTGCTTCCTCAGTTTGAAGCAAATTGACTAACTCCACAAAGGTGACAACTCTTTGTGAAACATTAAGGGATGTAATCAACATTTTGTAGGTTTCGGGAAGAGCTCTCAAAATTACTGAAGTCAAAATGGTGTCTTCAACTTTGGCCCCTAAAGCATTAAGTTTAGACTTCAGATCTGCCACTCTGTAGAGGAATAGTTCTACTGATTCACCTGACTTCATATGGAGTGTATGAAGTTGTGTTTGAAGGTTTAGAATAGTTGATTGATTTTTGCCTTCAAAAATGGTACTAAGAGCATCCCATGCCTCTTTACCAGTTTTAGCTTCACTTATGTGAGGTTGGATCTCATCAGTAGTTGCTAGGAGTATTAACATGAGAAGACGATTGTTCTTTTTGTCCCATGCTTTTTGATCTACTCCTGCTGTTGCAAGTCTTGATTCAGTGCCATCAACTAAATCCCACATGTCCTCTACAGTCAAGATGGCTTTCATCTTAGTTTTCCATGTTGAATAGTTAGGACCTTTTAGCAATTGTGTATCACTTAAGTATTTATTGATAATTGCCATGATGAAGGTCCTACAATTTGTACTAAGATGATCTTTCTTTCAGTATACCCTCAAAAGAGTATATGGAAGAATTTAATTTGCTCTTTAAGATATTTAATGGCACCTGCCTTAACACCCTTAACAAGGGATGAAAAGTTTGAGGAATTTTAAGCCAAACAAATAGAGCAAATTAAAGGGGTAGGTTTTTGAAAACTTTTGATTTTGCTCTCTAGGATATTTAATGGCACCTGCCTTAACACCCTTCAAGAAGGATGGAAATTTTGAGGAAATTAAGCCAAACAAAGAGAGTGAATCAAGGTGTTTGAATTTTGACCTTTGATGGGGAGTAAAAATTGACTTGTTTAACTTGTGCAAAGTGTAGCACGATTTAGTGAAGTTTGGGTTTTTGAAATGCTCTTCAATGTTTATGATTGTTTAATTGCAAAAACATGATGGTTAGTGCAATAATAAAAAAGAGAGCAACCCAAATTTTTATCACTATAGGTGTCGGATGCAACCGAAAATGCACCTAGTATAGTCAATTTTTAAGAAAAGGTGTTGAGTATAATCAAGAATGCACCTATCTTGTTTTGAAATATCCCCCCTTTCTCTTTACAATTTTGCAAAAAATAGAATCACAAGATATGACTTCTATCCCCCCTTAATTTTTACAAAATTGAAAAATGCGAGCACTCCTTTCAAGACAAGTCGACACACGACCCACGTTTGAAAGGCTTCCAGACCAGTCGACACACGACTTGGATTTTGTTTTCAACACTCAAAAATAGGTGGTGCATTAGGATCAAAAGGTTCACGAATCCTCATGGGACCATAGCTTCTGTCCAACCCCTTCCATGGATCAGTATAGATAATTGAGTGAGGAATGGTTCTACGATATTCACGAAGCATACGACAAAAATGAGATCGTGTTGTTTGCCTTCGTAATTCGTTTCTCTTTCTTATGATTCTTTGTCGACGAAGAGCTTTCCTTACCCAAGACTTGATCTTCATGAAAACTTGAAGAGTTAGGAGCAATAAAGGAAATTTTGATGAAAATTTGATAATTAGAGCAACAAAATGTCTTCTATACTTTGTCTCTTTATCCCCACATTTGGAGAAAACTAAAGAAAGACAATTGCTTAGTTGCATAAAAAAAATTGGCACTTCTATTTTCAATTTGAATGCTAAAAAAAATAAGTTTTTAAAGCTTTTTAAATAGAAAATAACATAATTTTTGTAATAAAAAGATCAATTTAATAGTTTAAAAAAAATTGATACAATTTATTTTGCAAAAAAAATGAAAAAATTCTAAAAAAAAACTAAAAAAAATAATTTTAATTAAGCATAAAAATTAAAAAATTAAACTTTAGTTTGCCAAAATTTAAAAAAAAATTCCATACAAAATTATTTCCCTTTGTAAATCGACGAGCGGGGGAGTTGAACCTGCGACCCGATCTGGCCTAAGGCATCCGCCTTGGCCAACCAACCAAGCACCGAGCTTGGTTCTCAGGCCTTGGCGCCTGAGTGTTGAAGAAGCCTTCGGGCTTCTTTGAGGACTCTATGGGAATTATCCCACATGCATCCAAAAATCAGATGCAAAGGCCTTTAAAGGCCTTGACGAGCTTATCGCTCGTGATTGCCCTCGAGAAATCGAGTCCGGACCCTCCTTTTGTCGGCATCCACGTGGCACGGCAAGGGGGTCCAAGTCAAGTCCCGTCAGTCCAGTGGTTGTCCGCCATGTCAGGTCTGCGTCGTCTAGTGGTTGTCCGCCATGTCAGGTCTGCGTCGTCCAGTGGGTCCAGTCAGTGGCCAGGTGGCGCGTGGCCAGAGTGCCACGTGTCACCTAGGCAGCAGGCCATGTCAGTGCACCTCGGGGTGCATGCAGGTCGACAGTGATAGGTCAGCACCTCCTCGGGGTGCGTGCAGGCCTATCAAGGTCTGGTCAGCACCACCTTGGGATGCATGCTATGAGAAACATGAGGGCGCTCCTACCCTCTAGGCGTTCCCACTGGTAGTCTTGGTATGCGGGCCCAGTAGGGGAGCCAATAAAGCTCTCCCCGTGCCACGGAGAGTGTGAGGGCCGCCTACCCTCGGACGCTCCCATGGGCGATCTGTGGGCCCGTAGAGAGGATTGTCGATGGGGAGTAAAATCCTCGGTGGTCGCGATCCACGATGGGGGAAAAGAACCCCGTAGGTGGCGATCACCGTCGAGGGTCAAATGATCCCGACGTCGGGATCCATGCCCTATGCTGTGGGCACTAAGCCACTACGGGCCTTCCTGCCCTCCCGCGTCACATCCTGCGGGGTTTCCAGCCGAGGTGGGGTGACAATTAGGATGCACAAGATAATCAAACAATAGGGAGAATTAAAAACATTAGGAGCATAAAATGGAAATTAATTAGAGGTCACCCATGGTGCCAAAATTCCAATGCTCCCTGCTAAACTCCCTTGCTCCAGCTCTGGTACCAATGTGACCAGGAGATCATAGTTTGATTAATCAAATGATAAATTGCATTAACCATATAGTTTAGGAACTATAGTTTAAATAGGATACAAAATAGCATATAAAACAATAATGCTGAAATCACGCTAACCAACGCGTCATAGGAGGTAGAGCGTTTGGTTTAGGATTCTTAACCTAGGATATTTAGGAATTACCATTAGATATTTAAGACAAGTAAATATCTACATGGTAGAAAGTAGAAAAGTAAATGTAATAATCTACCTATGTAGTATAATGCAATATACTACCTATTTTACCTAGTGGAGTAAAAGGGTAAATATCCCAAAGAATGGAATATTACTCTAACAAATAGAAAAATATACCAACACTAGTTGCCTAGCTGAGCAAATCAGTGAAGATCCCACCTGAGCAGATCAAGATTTCCTAGCTGAGTAGATCAATGGATTTCCTAGTTGAGAAGATCAGTGGATAGCCTAGCTGAGCATATCAGTGGATAGCCTAGCTGAGCAGATCAATGGATTGCCTAACTGAGTAGATCAGTGGATAGCCTAACTGAGCAGATCAGTGGATAGCCTAGTTGAGCAGATCAATGGATCCCACTTGAGCATATTAGGATAGCCTAGCTTTTAGCAGATCAAAGTAATAATTTGTATTGGGATAAGGATCCCTATTTCTTTTTGAAATATTATAAGGAGATTATCTTGTGGACTACCCCACATTGGGGGAACCACGTTAAATCTTGTGTCTCAATTGTGTGTGGTGATTTGTGCACTTGCTTACTATTGTTATCTATGTCATTAATGCACACTACTATATTTGGTTATTGCAATTAAGTACACTAATTGATATTGGTTTGGAAAGAAAGTAAAAAGTGGGCGCTATACTATTCACCCCCCTCTTAGTATAAGCTTATGTTATTCAATTGGTATCATAGTGGGTTCCTTCAAAAAGACTAACAAGCTTGAAGAAATATTCTACTGGGTTATAGGATGGACAGATGATATATTGATAGTGGGTTTTCTAGTCATATGACTAGATATAAGGATAAATCCATTTCTCTAAGAGGGAAAAATAGTGGATCAGTGAGATTTGGTGATAATTCTTCAGCTAAAATCAATGGGAGAGGAACCTTAAGTTTGGATGATGGAAAGACTGCTACACAGGGTGTACTCTATGTTGAGTGTAAGTCAGCTTTGTGATCGAGCGTACATAGGTATTTTTTCCTCTACAAGATGCAAAATTAAGGAAACAAAAATAGGGAAGCTTGTTGCAAATGCAGAAAGAACCAATAACAATCTCTACATGCTCAACGAAATAAAAAGAGAAAAATGTCTTCTATATTGAGAAGAAGAAAGTTGGTTATGGCATAAAAGGTTGTGTCATTTTAACTTTGAAAACATAGTAAGGATAAGAAAAAAACAAATTGTCAGAGATCTACGAAATATAAAAAGACCTTCAAATACAATTTGTGCACAGTGTCAGTATGGAAAGCAGACAAGATCAAGTTTCAAGGCAAAATAATATTCCTCTTCCAAGGTTTTAGAATTGATTCATGATGATTTATGTGGTCCTATGAGAACCAAAAGCATGCAAGGTGAAAGCTACTTCATGTTGTTCATAGATGATTATTCCAGAATGACTTGGGTTGTTTTTCTGAAAGAGAAATCAAAGGCATTTGAAAATTTCAAAATATTCAAAGAAATGGTAGAAAATAAAACAAGAAAGAAGATCAAGTATTTACGATCAGATAGAGGAGGGGAATTCATCTCTAAATAATTCATTGAGTTTTATGCAGAACATGGAATCAGAAAAGAATACTCAACAGCAAGGACTCCTTAGTAAAATGGAGTAGTAGAAAGAAAGAATAGAACTCTTGAGAATATGGCCAGAGCAATGCTAAATGAATCAAGAATCTCATATGGGTTTTGGAAGAAATCAATCAGTACAACATTCTATGTTATGAATAGAGCTCAAGTTATAATGAAGCAACATAAGACTCCATATGAGTTTTGGAAAGGAAGACCTCCCACGGTAAACTACTTCAAAATTTTTGGAAGTAAATGCTATATCAAAAGAGAGGATAAGGACTTGGGCAAGTTTGATCCTAGGTGTGATGAAGGTATTTTTCTTGGATAATCTACAAAGAGTAAGGCCTACAGATGCTACAATAAAATAACACACACCATGGTGGAAAGTATAAATGTTAGAGTTGATGAAAGAATAGGAATAAATGAGCCATCTCAGGAAGATATTCTTGAAGAAGAAGAAATTTGTCAAGAAGAAATGGGTGAAGATTCAGATGAAGAAGATTTGCAGAATATACCTTCCAAAACTTCATCAAGATATGTTTAGAAAAATCATCCAGAGGACTTGATCATTGGCAGCCCTGATGTAATACGGACAAGAAGATGAATCATAGGCTCAACATAACAAGCAAATTTTTCACTACTATCCAAGATAGAACCAAAGGATTTCAGAGAGGCATAAAGTGATGTATGTTGGATTAAAGCAATGAAGGAAGAACTAGATCAGATTGAAAAACGTAAAACTTGGGAATTAGTTCCACGTCCAAAATGAAAAAATGTAATTGGTACTAAATGGGTCTACAGGAACAAACTGAATGAAGATGGTCAAGTCATCAAAAACAAGGCAAGATTGGTGTGTAAAGGATACGCACAAGTAGAAGGAATTGATTTTGATGAGACTTTTGCACCAGTTGCAATATTGGAATCTATACGGATGTTTCTGGCACTTTCAAGCTACAGGAATTTCAAAGTATATCAAATGGATGTCAAATAAGCATTTCTAAATGGTCACTTAGAAGAAGAAGTTTACATTGAACAACCAAATGGGTTTAATCAAGAAGATAATCCAGATTATGTATGCAGATTGAAAAAGGCTCTTTATAGCTTAAATCAAGATCCTAGAGCATGGTATTCAAGACTGGATAAATATCTTTGAGAGTAAGGTTTCAGAAAGGGAACAATTGATAGCAATATGTATATTAAAAATAAGGGAAATGATTTGATGATTGTGGAATTTTATGTGGATGATATTATCTTTGGGGGTAGCAATGACAAAATGTGTCAAGAATTTGCAAGAAACATGACTAATGAGTTGAGATGTCTATGCTTGGTGAATTAACCTTTTTCCTTGGACTACAGATTTCACAATTAGAAGAAGGGATATTTCTTTCACAAACAAAGTATATAAAAGATATCTTGAAGAAATCCAAAATGGAAGATAGTAAGCCAGTTAGCACTCCAATGGTTATAGGGTGCAAATTAAGCAAAAATGATGAATCTCCTAATGCAAATAAAACTCTATACAAATATATAATTGGTAGCCTATTATATATTATAGCCACAAGACCAGATATAATATAGGTAGTTGGTTTAGTGGGAAGATTTCAAGCAGCTCCAAAAGAATCACATGTGACAACAGTGAAAATAATACTCAGATATCTCAAAGGAATAATGGAGTATGGTCTATGGTATCCTAGAAGCGATAAGTTCACTCTCACAGCATACACAGATGTAGATTGGGTAGGAAATATTGATGATAGAAAATCACAAGTGGAGGAGCAATATTTCTTGGTGATTGCCTAGTTTCTTGGCTAAGAAAGAAACAATCATCAGTGTCACTTTCCACAACAGAGGCAGAATATATTGCAGTGGCAGCATGTTGTTCATAGGTATTATGGATGAAATAAACTCTCAAATATTTCAGTATAGAACATGATCATCTCGTTCCTATTATGTGTGATAATACTAGTGCTATAAGTATCTCGAATAATCTAGTAATGCATGCCAGAACAAAGCACATTCCAATCAAGTATCACTTTTTAAGAGAGCAGGTTACAGAGTAACAAGTAAGATTGAAATATGTTCCTACAAAAGATCAAATTATAGACATATTTACAAAACCATTACCAAGAGAAACGTTTGAGCGTTTGAGAGAAAAATTGGGAGTAAAATTACTCCCACCCCAAAATTAATCACCTCAAGAGAGAAAGTGGTGGGGGGGCTAAGCTTAAGAATCATATCTTTTAGTCCCATAGGTGACCCTTTTTTCCATTGATGTCAAAGGGGGAGAGATTTTAGTAAGGGGGAGAGCATTGAGTTAGGGGGAGCAGCCTCCAAAGAGAGCATTGAGATAGGTGGAGCAACCTCCATAGAGAGTATTGAGTCAGGGGGAGCATCTTTGATTCTCAGAGATGGTTTTTGTAGTGATTGTGTGTTTTGCATTAGAGGTGTTGCCATAAATGACAAAGGGGGAGATTGTTGGCAATTTGAGTTATTTTGTGTTGTCATTGATGTCACATGGTTCATTGATGTCACATGGATCACATTGATTTTTGGTGACAAAAGCACTTCATAAATAATCATTTATGATATTTTGGAGAGCATGGATATATACAGGGTTTTGTGGCACAAGAGGCATATAATATTTAATTTTTAAATATTATATTAATGGTTTTTATTAAAACCAATGGCAAGGGTTTTTATTAAAATCGACGAAAAGGTTTTTTAATTAGACCAACTAAAAGGGTTTTTATTAAAACTAGTGGAAAGGGTTTTTCATTCAAACCAATATGCTAAGACATCTCGAAATGATGATGGATGAAAAGTTTTTTTCAATAAAACCTAGGTGCAAAGAGTTTCATGGCAAAATTCAAAATAACAAAGGAGATATCCCAATTCAAAGATAAGAGATGACTTATTAAATATTTATTTAATAATTCTAAGGTCTAAAGTTTAATTAAATTATCCGTTGATGTGCAAAGGTTATGATGGCAAATCAAAGTTTACCGACATCATTCGAAGGCATTGAAAGGCATATATATCAAATAAGACTTTGTCTATTTTGTTGCGGAGATAATAGAATAATGAGCGAATGAGAGAGAGTCATCGAAGGGAGGCAACGTAGAGGAAAAATGAAATATTGAATTCAAGGGCAAAGACAAAATCAAAAGCTACCAAAACTGACGTCACACTAGACAACGTAGCGTAGTTGGTAGGGCATCATCTTTGCACAGGAGAGGTCTGTGTTTGAATCTCGCCAGGAGCAAAAGTTTTTGTGAGAGATTGATTTCATTTTGACAGCCGATCGCAGAGATTAAAGGAAGTATTGGGGATTTAATCCCGATGTGGGCCAGTGATCATGTGGTAAGCACTTCATAGCACAAGCAATGAGGAATAGAGTTCGACTCCCGTGAATGTGTGAAGGTGCAATTATTTTTGGTCAAAACGTTGACAATTTCGAAGGTGGTAAAAATGCATTGATTTTTAGCAAAGACATTAACATTTTCGAAGGTTGAGGAGGCTAAGAACTTCATAAAAAGGTATTTATCTCTAGTGCATGGTAATAGTTGATATTGCTAAATTTTTGGTTCATTAAAATCATTTATACCAAAATTAGGGAGTCATAAGGTATTTGTTGGAAATAAATGATTGATGTGTGTGCTTAGGGAGATATAAGGTTTTGAGATATTATTTTTTATTGCTATGTGTATTCAGGGAGTTATAAGGTGTTGAATTAAATAATTCAAAATTATTGTGTGTAATTGTGGAGTTATAAGGTGTGAAAACAAATAAATAAAAGCATAGGTGCTTGTTGTTTATGTTAATGAATTTAGGGAGTTATAAGGTAGTAAAGTGTTGAACATGTATATGTCCTAGTGCATGGTTTGATTATGAAATTAAACTAGGAACTTGAGACCTAGTTAATTGCTACCTTGAGTTAGAAGACATGTACATGAGTTAGGGTTTGAATTTGAAGACAAATTGCTTGATTATGTACCTTGACTATTGAGAGGAAGTGGATGGATTAGAAAATCAATTTTATGGATAAAATTGATGTTTGAGTTTCATAATTGCTTTAGTGGAAGTTCATTGAGAATATTGCCATCATTGAGGAGGTTTTTTTCATTTTCTAAGGAGAGTATTTTTGATTACTTATTGATTACATTGCCACTATTTGAGACCATTGAGGAGATCATTTGCTAGTCACTTGTGGATACATTTATCTTTTATTTGAGGAGATCATTGTTGGCTATTTGAGAGCTCTTTGCTTGAGGGAGTTGTGCTTGTTTCTTGAGAGCTTATTGACATTGCATGAGGAAGATATTATTGAGAACCTATTGCTATCACTTGTGGATATTGTCCTTGGTTGGTTGAAGTCCTCATTGTTATTGCTTGGAGAGGTTTTAATGAGAGAGCTCATTTACCATATATTTGAGAGTTCATTGTTGAGCATTATTATCATCCATTTGAGAGAGTATTTGTCATACATGGTTGAGTTCATTATTGAGCATTGTTATCATACATTTGAGAGTATTTTTCATACATGGTTGAGTTCATTTTTGAGCATTGTTATAATCCATTTGAGAGAGTATTTGTCATACATGGTTGATTTCATTGTTGAGCATTGTTATCATCTATTTGAGAGAGTAGTTGTCATACATTGTTGATATCATTGTGGATAATTGTTGTCATCCTTTAAAGAGTACATTGCCATTCATTATTGAGTTCATAATTGAGCCTTGCATTTGTTGATTTGTGGATTATATTTGAGTGCTACTTGAGCATGATTGATTGATCCTTTGAGAAGGCTTTTGGGACAAAATTTTTGGATAGATTTGAGGAAACTTTTATGCATGATTGATTGAGCCTTTGATAAGGCTTTTGGGATAGAATTTCTGGATAGATTTGAGGTAGATTTGTGCATGATTGAGTGAGCCTTTGAGAAGGCTTTTGGGACAGATTTCTGGATAGATTTGAGCTAGCTTTTGTGCGTGATTGAGTGAGCCTTTGAGAAGGCTTTTGGGACAGATTTGTGGATAGATTTGGGATAGCATTTGAGCAAGATTGTTTAAGCCTTTTTGTGAATGCCTTGAGTACAGATTTGGGACAACATTTGAGCAGGATTGTTTGAGTCATTTGTGAAGGCCTTGAGTATAGATTTGGGATAACATTTGAGCAGGATTGTTTGAGCCTTGTGAGAAGGCATTGAGGCATGTTTGTGAGTATTAAAAGAGAGAACAAAAATAGAAAAAGATACCAACATCAGTTTTCTAGTTGAGCAGATCAGTGAAGATCCCACCTAAGTAGATCAGTATTTCCTAGCTAAGTAGATCAGTGGATTGCCTAGCTGAGCAGATCAATGGATAGCCTAGTTGAGTAGATCAGTGGATAGCCTAGCTGAGCGGATTAGTGGATTGCCTAGTTGAGCAGATTAGTGGATAGCTTAGCTAAGCAGATCAATGGATAGCCTAGCTGAGTAGATCAGTGGAGCCCACATGAGCAAATCAGGATAGCCTAGCTTTGAGCAGATCAAATTAATCATTTGTATTGGGATAAGGATCCCTATTTCTTTGTGAAATATTATAAGGATATTATCTTGTGGACTACCCCACATTGGGGGAACCACGTTAGATCTTGTGTCTCAATTGTGTGTGGTGATTTGTGCACTTGCTTACTATTGCTATCTGTGTCATTAATGCACACTACTATATTTGGTTATTGCAATTAAGGACACTAATTGATATTGGTTTGGAAAGAAAGTAAAAAGTGGGCACTATAGTGTTCACCCCCCCTCTCAGTATAAGCTTGTGTTCTTCATGAGGATATGAAAGGGATACATCAAAATGTTTGTACCCATCGTATTGTTATCCAAAAAGGATGTTATCCACTAAGACAACCTCAAAGAATATTGAATCCAGTTATGAAAGACGTGGTTCAAGAAGAAATCATTAAACTCTTGAAGACAGGAATTATATATCCAATTTTTGACAGTCAATGGGTGTTGCCTCTTGTGATAGTCCCTAAAAAGAATGGCAAATGGAGGATTTTCATGGACTATAGAGAATTAAACAAGGTAACAAAAAAATATTATTTTTCCTTGTCATTCATTAATCAAGTTCTTGATACATTGGCTAGGAAGAAATATTTTTGCTTTCTAGATGGGTTTAGTGGCTATAATAAAGTTTCCATAACTGAGGAAGATCAGCAAAATACAACCTTCACATGTCTAGTAGGTACCTATGCTTATAAAGTCTTACCTTTTTGGTTATGCAATGCACCTGCCACTTTCCAAAGAGCTATTTTGGCTATCTTTGCTAATCTAATAAATGATTGTGTAGAAGTCTATATTGATGACTTCACAGTCTATGGTAATACCTTTGAAGAAACCTTGTCAAGCTTACAAGTCTTTCATGATGATGAGAGGAGGTATTGTTCTAGGGCATTACATATCAGAAGAAGGTGTTAAATTAGATCCTACAAAAATACAAGTTATTCAATCCCTTCAACCTCTGAAAACACAAATAGAGGTGAGAAGTTTCCTAGGACATGCAGAATACTACTGTAGGTTCATTAAAGAGTTCAGTAAAATTGTTGCTCTCATGCTTAAGCTATTAACTAAAGAAAGTGAATTCAATTAGACTAAAGCATGTCAAGAAGCCTTTGAAGTTATAAAAAATAAATTGATTACTGCTCCAATCCTAAGAGGACCAAATTAAAAATTACCATTCCATATACATTGCGATGCTTTGGGTTATGCAATAAGAGTAGTATTGCAACAAGTTGAGAACAAAATACCTTATGTTATCTATTATGTAAGTAAAAATTTGCATGGAGTAAAGCTTAATTAAACTGTTACTGAAAAATAATTTTTAGCTATTGTCCGTGCCATTAATAAATTTAAATATTACATAATAGGGTATGAAGTATTCATTCACACTGATCACTCTACCATTAAATACTTAATGAAAAAAACAATAATAGTGGTTAAATGGCATATTTTGCTACAAGATTTCAATATTACAATTATAGATAAGGTAGGAAAATATAACATCATCGTAGATCACCTGTCTCGTATGCAAATATTTGATGATGACGAGTTAAGTCCTGATAATTTCCCATATGAAAATTTGTTTGCTCTTTCTATTTTTACCCCTTGGTATGCTGATATTGTAAATTACTTAGTAACAAGAAAAATGCCTCAAAAATATGCATCGCATGAGCATAGGAAACTGATGCATCAAAGCATTCCCTACATGTGGATTCATGGAGTCTTGTTTAGAAGATGTCATGACCAAGTAATTAGGAGATGTGTGAAAGAATATGATGTATATGACATCATTCAGGCAACACATGAAGAACCTTGTGGATGCCATTATGCCACCCAAATAACAGTTAGTAAAATACTTCAAATTGATTATTTTTGGCCTATCATGAATAAATATGTCCATAAATTTGTTGATAGATGCGACACTTGTCAAAGAGCTAGTAAGTCTACCCCTTTTATGGAAATACCTTTGGTTTCGCAATTAGAATTTGAACCTTTCAAGAAATGGGAAATTGACCTTGTTGGACCAATAGACCCTCCAAGTGAAGGTAATAAACACATACTTGTGTGTACAAATTACGTTAGTAAGTGGGCTAAATTTAAAGCTTTACCACAAGAGAAAGCCAAACCAATCATTGATCTCCTTTATGAAAAAATTATGCAACACTTTAGAGCATCTAGGGAGTTAGTTTCAGATCATGGAACCCAATTTATCTCTAAAGTGATTGAAAAATTTATTGATACTTATTAAATAAAACATAAGAAAACCTCACCATACCACCCAAGCCAATGGACAAGTAGAAGTTACGAACACAGAACTTGAAAATATCATTACAAAAACCATAATTGTTAATAGGGGTGATTGGGCTGAGATATTAAAAGAAGTTGTATGGGCATACAATACAACTTGGAAAATTGCCACAGGATTATAACCTTATGAAATGGTCTATGGAAAATAAGTTATCATACCCATAGAATTTGATATAGAAACTCTTCGCACAGTGGTACAACTTGATGTAAATTAAGGTGCAAAAAGCTAAACTGGAAAAGTTAAACATTCTGGATGAAAGGAGACTAGAGGCATTACATAGGACTAAAATAACCCAACAGCAATGAAATAAATGGTATGATAAACACAATGTACCACACGGAGATTGGGCTTTGTTGTTTGATTCTCGTTACCAACTTTCAAGGTAAGCTGAGGACCATATTGCTAGGACCCTATGAAATCGAAGAGATATTCAGAAATGGTATAGTCAATCTTAAGCCTATATATGATTCAACAAGAAAACTACTATAAAATGGCCATAGGCTTAAACTTTATAAGAAGCCATTATCTAAGGAGGAATTCATACACCATCTTAAGCAGCAAGCCAAATTGCAATGCATTTCTAAACTGCAATCAACCATTATTGAATACAAATTTCTCTCTCACTTAAAATAAAAAAATATTATGCTTCCTTTGTTTCATCATAAAGTTTCTATATTTGTAGTATTTCTATCTTATTCTCATCAATTTTCAATCTCAATGTTTCAAAAATAGCCAAAAAGGTAATTCTTTAAAAATTGTGTAGGAAATAACTATCATATGTTGCATAATACTTTTTTTTCTAGATAAAATCTGGATGTTTTTCAATTACTCAAACAACATTAGTGTTTTGAGCAATTTTCATTGAAATTAAAGCATTCTTTTGATGTTATAAGTTATTCCTAGTCAATCAAACATTTTCTTGGACCACACACATTTGAACATATAAAAATATTGTGGTATGTGGAGATATTGACTCATGAGTTACTATTGTCATAATTGAATAGTTTTCCTTTCTTATCCATCTATGCACATGGTCTAGAGTACTACTGAATTGGCAAAAGGACAAGCTCGCTCTTCATCCTTAAATAGAAAAAAAAAAAGGAGAAGAATAGTAAATGTAGGATCAAATTCCCATCAAGACTTTTATAGAGTGGTTGGGAATCCAATTCTCCAAAATTTGTACTCCTTCACAAAAAACAAAATCCCTTGCTCCTCATATAATTGAGCAACTATCCCAAAAATTATCTTCTTGCTTCTCATAAAAATAGGAAAGAACCCCAAAAAGCAATAAAAATCCCTTGCTTCCTCTCAAAATGAGCAAGTATCCCAAATAAAAGTTAAAGGGTAAAAGAGCTTGAATCCCTAGAATTCTTAGTATCTTGAACACCATGGGGTACTCTCCATTAAAGTATCCTTACGCAGTAGCACTCATTCTGGACAAGACTGTTGTAATCACAATGACACTGAGAGGGGGGGTGAATCAGTGTGTTCTTTAAAATATCTAAAACATATTATTTTAAAACCAGCAGCAGTTTAAAGTAGATAAAAGTAATACTAAATGCATCAAGAAAGCATCACACATGACACAACATTTTAACGAGGTTCACCAATGTGGCTACTCCTCAAAAAGACTGCTTGGACTACCATCCAAATCCAGTCAATGCAAAGCTACAACTTTACATAAATCTTTACCAGCACTAGCTGGAAGGAGCACCAACCCCTTAACTTTATCCGCTTCAACAGAATGGAGCACCAACTCCTATTTTACCAGCACCTACCGGAAAGAGGCACCAACCCCTTATGCCAAGCTACAACTTGGAAGATAATAATAAAAATTACAAAATAGAACTTTCACCTCATTTCTCATGGTCTGCTATTTTTCCGCACTCTGCTCTCTCTTGCACAATCACTTCACACAGTCTGTTGCACTGCTACAGCCAGACTTTGTAATCAACTTTGCCCTTCGTGCTTCTCTGCACACTCTGCTTCTCTGCACACTCTGTGTCATTTCACATTCTGCTCTCTGCTCAACACGATCTTCACTTTCACAAACACTATGCTCGCTTTTTCACTTTATCTTAACACCCCCTCTTACAAACTCGAAGAACCCTTGCTTTTATAGAAGAAATTTTAGAAACAAACCCTAGAAGAACGTCGGCTAAGAAACCCTAGAATTTGTCAGCTGCCAAACCCTAAAATCCGTCGACTGTAACCCTAAGAATTTCGGCCGCAAAACCCTTCTACAACCTTCGTCACCTTCCCGTAGCTTATTGCCGTGAAATAGTAACACGTCGGCCCTTTTTAATTTAATTTAATATTTTAATTTAAATTTTAAATAAAATAAAATTTAAACTAAATATTTAAAATTAAATATCTTCATCACCGGGGCATCTTTTTCAACGAAACGAAGAGCCAACTTGGGTTTTAGGAAAAACCCATTTCAAATCTGTTATCCATGGTTTTAAATAAACCTTTTATTTTGACTACCTTGGTTTTCACAAAAAAACATTTAAAATTTAAACCAAATATTTAAAATTAAATATCTTCATCATCGGGGCATCTTTTTCAATGAAACGAAGAGCCAACTTGGGTTTTAAGAAAAAACCATTTCAAATCTGTTATCCATGATTTTAAAGAAAACTTTTTATTTTGACTGCCTTGGTTTTCACAAAAATCCTTTTCGCTTCTTGTTTGAACTGCCTTTCCATTGCATCATTAGATCTAACTGACTGTATTGACAACAATGACAATCCTCCTACAACACCTTGCTCAACACTGAACCCTATCAATTGTACTTTGGCTGCACCTTGTTGTTCAATAAACTCTTGTCCATTGCATCAATAAATATGTCTGATCGTGTTGACAACAATGACAATACTCGTTTGTCGCACTTTGCTCAACAATCTCCCCCTTTGGAATTGTTGGCAACACATGTGCAATTTTCCTCGTAAATCTTCTCCCCCTTTGACAATAATACCAAAGGGCTGCTGCAGACTCCCCCTGAGTCTATTCACAACATTCTTAGACACAAATTATTACAATTAGCAAATATTCCAAGCATGAACAAGAAGAAAAACAAATACACAAATGCTCCCCCTGAGTCCAAGACCACTTCATTTCACTGATTGACAACATCATGATAAACATAATAGGCATCAATAAAATCAACAATGTGAATAGCAGCAATAACCAGTGAATGACACCATCACCGTCAACTTCACCAATATAACATGTGTAAGAACATGACTGAACCACTATCTTTTGTGCAACTACCCTCTGTTACCTTGCAAACTCAAACTTGTCCACTGTTAGTGAAGGCATACAATAATCTTATATAGCCAAATTTTTGTTCTACAATGCCAACAACATCTGCATACAACTTCACCATGCATCTTGGATATATTCTCAACAAGCTTGAACCCAATGATAGCTGTTTGTCTCTCTCTGCAGTGAGAATCCAGCAGGCTACCTCAATCCACTTTCAACTCTGTGCAAGTACCAAACACTGTACCATAGGACAACCAACATATTTTCTCAACCAATTAGGGCTTTTGCAACAATGCTTATAGACAAGGTTTAACCAACATCATTCAACTCAAGATTAACCTTGAAGCATTCAACCAATCACTACATGAAAAGGAAACTAGTAGACATCCTTTTCCTTCCAAAGGTATTTGAACAAGACAGCCACCAACATAAATCACCAAGGCAAAGAATAACTTGCTCAAATCAAACTCAATGGAGTAAGCCTAAATCATGTATCAAGAAAAGTATTAACTTGATCAAAACAACCACTATGAAAGCAACTCAACTATTCATCACCAGGTTGGAAATCATCCGTGCTGCTCATTAAAAAACTTTTTCTTCAATCTTCCCATTTAACATGCTAATTTCACTTTTGTCAACAGAATTAACAAGTGACTCACATCTGTACCAATTTTTGTCCAAAGACTGCAATTTTATTGCCAACTCTTACTTTCAACTATGTATGTCGGAAGAAGACATTTTGTCAAACACTTTATGGCCAACCGTAGTGCACCTTACTCAGCCTCAAGCTTCTTATCCTTGGACTGGAATTAAATCAATAGTTAAAACAAAACTGTCTGTGAATTAAATATATTCACCAAGGTGTCATGAAAGATCTGGAAATCTTCACATCAAAGAGTAAAAAAAAATACATGCTGCTCGAAACACAAATACATAGCTAGGGCAAGCATTCTTTCGTTGAGCAAATTATCTGGACTATTATGATTCATAATTTTGAATAGTGGTATTAAGAATCATCAACAGTACAACAGTGACATATCTCAAAACTACTAATGGTGACAGCTCTCAAATTAAACACCACACTTTACGGCATTTCCACAAACCACTATATAAACTAAAAAACACACTTTAACAACTATACAACATTAACCCGACTGCTTACCTTTCATCCTCAGATACCTAGACAAATACATAGGAGCATTAAAATAAAACTTTAATATTGCTCCTCCTGAGGATGTGCCACCTGGAGTTGCTTAGAGCAATGGCAAAGTAGCCTCCTTCAGTCCAAGGAGACACAATTTCCTTTCTTCTGTCTTTCTCCAGACTTTCCTGAACTTGGGCTTGGGTTTTTCAACAACATCCCTATTTTGCTCCTGTTCGTGAACTTGAACATTTCTCTTGTGGGGTTGTCTCTTGTGCATTCTTGATGGATGATTATTTTCTTTTCTTTTATGCACATGATATGTTCCTTGTCGGTGTTGTCCTCTTTGTGTCTGATGAAATCTAGTGTTTTTCCTTAGATTAGATATAGAAGTGCTTGGACAGAACCCTGCTATGTGCCCTTGACTGTTGCATTTAAAACATTGTTTTATTCCCTGTCTGTATTGCATTCTATGTGTATAATGAAATCTATGGTATTGCCTTAGATTGGATACAAAAGTGCTTGAACAAAACCTTGCTATGTGCCCATGGCCATTACATTTAAAACATTGCACAGGGTGTTCACTCAAAAAAAACAGAAGTATTTTTATCAGCATAACTCTTTGATCTATTGTTTAGTCCATAATAAATTGCCTTGTGACCAAAGTGGTTGCATTTAGAACAATAGCCATAAAAAGCATTATTATTAAAAGAGTGAGAGTGAGAGAACCTCTTTTGTTGTGGTTGCTTTGCTGTAGATCTTCTTTGATATTTTCTTCCTTTTGAAGATTCAGCTTCAGACTTTTCTTGTTTCAATCCTTCAACCGAGGACTTCTTCTTCTCTACATATTTGGAGGATGAAGGTTGTTCAGCTTCATATCCAAGACCAAACTTAGGCTCGTGGAGCTTCTTTGTTAATTTATCATTGTATCTAGCAACTCTGTGCTCTTCTCAAATTTGAGATTTATGTTGGCCTCTTTTAGTTGTTTCTTCAATGAAACAATCTCTTCTTCTTGTTGGCAGCATACAGTCTCTTTCTCATTGATTTGATACCTGAGAGTTTCTTCACTCTTTTAGAACTCTTCTATTTTCAGCTCCAGATTGTTAACAACTTTGTTAGATTCCTCTTCATGTTTGTTGTTGAAAGCACGAGATTCCGGAAACAAAAAGGAAAAACTAAACAAAATTGCATTAAAAGGAAAGAACACAAATGAATGAACATAAGATATAAAAGCAATATAAACTATAGCCCTTTTTATTGATATTCTTTTCAATTCGTGTTACAATACGTCTCCTTCCTTTTTAGGGGATAGGAGCGTTAGATATTGATCTCTACAATTTGCTTCAAAATTCCTCTTCCGCATGCCCACGTTTGGAATGGGCGGGCCAAATGTTGCCGCCGCTTGCGTTGGTAAGGTAGACTCCTCGCCGCTCCTCTAATGCTGCAACTCCGCACTCAAAGAAACAAACAAGAAAGTCAGTAGCACTCGTGTATGAAACATAAAATATGAATCTAACGATGATTGAAATGAATCTAAATGAAAGACTTGACAAAAGCATAAACATGAAACTAAAAGAAATACCACGATTATGAAAGCACAAATCGCCAGTGAGTGAACTAGCAGCACTTCGTCGCTCAAAATGCTCCTTCTCTGTATATCTTTTTTGGGTGAGAAAACTCACCGTTTTTATAGACCCAAGGGGTCTTTTTGAATTAACATGCAAAAGTGTTTCTTTGCATGAATGCTTTTGTTTGTGAAGAGAAGACTTCTTCTTGATCAAGGGCTTCTTAACTGCCTCTTGTGCATGTCTTTGCATGTTTTAGCAAAGCTCACTTGCACTCCCATGCAATGAAGGGATAGCTAAGTGGCAAATCTGAGTTGTCTTAAAAAGCTTACTCTCCTTCCCATGCAGTGAAGGGAAAGTCAATTGGCAGATGTGTGTTGTTAAAAGAACTCACTCGCACTCTTATGTCATGCATGAAAAGCTGAGTGGCAGATGTGTGTTGTTAAAAGAACTCACTCGCACTCCTATGTCATGCAGGGAAAGCTAAGTGACAGTTATGAGTTGTTATATGCCGAGATTTGACTTTTTGCAAGTCAAACTCTACAATCGTCCCACCCCGAAGCGAGCGCCGGTAATCGTCCCTGGGTGACACGAGTATCAGTCAAGCACTCGTCCCTAAGAAGGACGAGTATCCATCAGTCAGCACTCGTCCCTAAGAGTGACGAGTGCCAGTAAGCACTCGTTCCTAGGAAAGACGAGTAAAATTATTACTCGTCCCTGGGTGGGACGAATAAGAAATAATGTGTCCAAAAGGTGCCAAATTGGTTTCTGACTTACAAAAACTGTTGTGTGAGTGGTTAGAACCACTGTTTAACCTCCGAGGGCTGCCCTGGGGGCTGTGTGTGTTGGTGCGATCAGTGCTTGTCGTCACATAATCGGATTGGTGCTGTTTTGGTGTCTACAGATGCCCCTTTTTGGGAAGCGTTATGCAAGGCGCAGCACTGAGCAAAAATATAACCAAAGCACTAATGATTAGGGTTTCTCAGTAACCTAACCAACTCTTGATGCCCCAAGTATGGAAAGGGCACGCATTCTTGAATCCTTGCTTCTGACGAGCTAAGGAACTTAAGTCAAGCATTAACCTGGTTCGGTGAGGTATTACTTGAACTTAGACATTGATCAATCATGAATAGGCAAAGGGCGCAACCTTTTGTTGTGGGAACCTTGAGTTCATGATTCACGAATGCCAAGTATATGATTAGTTTGTGATGATTGCTTGTTTGCTGCCCCAAGCAAGGGCGCGATTGTCTTTTGCAATGATCCTTTGAATGCGTGTCTTTTCCAAGACTAGGTATAATGTTGTTGATTGGCAACTAAGTGTGACTACCCCCTCAAGCGACGAATCGATGAGGGAATGACCGACATGAGAAAAGCGACGAGTCGCTTGACCCAAGATGACGTGTGCAAGGGTGCCTTTAGATGGTTTACCGCTAAGCATGCTCGAGCAGTTCCCCAACTGTTTTGACCTATTTTTGATTTTGTTGGCATTTGTCATGTTTATGTTTGGTTTTGTTGTGTTTGTTTTTTTTTTTTTTTTTTTTTATTCTTTTAATCGTCCCGGGGTGAGACGAGTGACAGGATTGTACTCGTCCCGGGGTGAGACGAGTGGCAGGATTGTACTCGTCCCGGGGTAGGACGAGTGTATCTCCAAAGGTACTCGTCCCGGGGTGGGACGAGCGCGCCGAAAAGCGCTCGTCCCGGTAAAGGACGAGTACCAGCTGACAAAAACTATAAATATGCGAAAATGACGGATTTGGCTCATTTGCACTGTTCAGCGATTGCGATTTGGAGCTCTGGGAGGAGGAGGTAGATTTCTGACGCGAAGCGCTGCCGGATCATCCAACCACCATGAGTGCACAAACCGGGTCGTCGAGCGGCGGAGCCGAGGCGAGACCAGTAAGTGCACTATCTCTTCGATTGTCAATTTGAAAAATGCAAAGTTGTTTTTATGGTGTTTTTCTTGTGTTTAAACATGAAACCCTAATTTATTAAAGTAAAAGGTAAATGAATGACACCGAATGAAACATGGATGCAAACCTGATGAAAACTTAGATGGAAAACCATAGGATAAACCCAAAATGAAACTTAGAGTAACACTTTAGGGTAACCATGGTTAGAAAGATGTTTTTCTATGTGAATGGTAAAACTTAGGTCGAAACCATAGGTAAACCATGCCCATATTTTTGTGTTATGTTTATGAAATTAAAAAATGGAAAATGAATGAATTTGTTTTTTTATTGAAATGGTAAACTTAGGTCGAAACCGTAGGTAAACCATGTCGATTTTTTTTTTTTTTTTGATGAAATTAAAGATGAGTTTTTTTTTGGTTGAAATGGTAAACTTAGATAAAACCGTAGGTAAACCATGTCAAATTTTTGTCATTTTTGATGAAATGAAAGGTGAATTTTTTTTTTTTTTGTTGAAATGGTGAACTTAGGTAAACCGTAGGTAAACCATGTCAAATTTGTTGTCGTTTTTAAATGAAAAATTGATGAATTGTTTTTGTTTTGAAATGGTAAACTTAGGTAAACCGTAGGTAAACCATGTCAAATTTTTATTGATTTTGAGGAAATTAAAGATGCAAAATGGATGAATTTTTTGTTTTGAAATGGTAAACTTAGGTAAACCGTAGGTAAACCATGTCAAATTTTTATTGATTTTGATGAAATTAAAGATGCAAAATGGATGAATTTTTTGTTTTGAAATGGTAAACTTAGGAAAAACCGTAGGTAAACCATGGCAAATTTTTGGTGTTTTTGATGATGAAATGAAAAATTGATGATTTTTTTTTTTTTTATGTACATGTGAATGAAAAATAGTACAGTATAGTTATGCATTTTTGTACATGTAATGGTGATATGATGCATGTTTTTGATGTTTGTTGTTTTTGTTTTTTTTTTTTTTTTTGTGATGTGCAGGTGGTGAAGAGTCGACATCGAGTACCGACCATTTTTTCTAATGCCCGCGAGGCGTTGACTGATGATGATTGGGAGTGGCTTGATGCCCTAGGGCTCAAGCATGTGGCTCGGTTGGATGCAGTTGTGGCAGATCGGGCTTATATTACCGCATTGATTGGCCTGTGGGATGCTCGTACGAACACCTTCCATCTTCCTACGGGGGAGATGACGAGTCACCCTAGAGGACGTGTATCAGATTCTTCGGATTCCAATAGACGGGGTTCCCATTCGGACGACACCACGGAGCCAGAGGACGGCGGTGCGACGCGATACTTTGGACATGGAGGGGATGGGGATGGGATGACCTCGTTGGAGAGGGCAGAGCTGGATTGTCAGATTGGGGGGATACTGGTACGATGGTGGTACGCGAGGGGAGTGTTGGGAGTGAGGCATGCAGTACTCATGAGCCTCATTTCCAACATGCTCTTGCCAGATTCGTCAGGAGCGAGGTTCCCATGGAACCTAGTGGAGGTAGTATGGCAGTTAGTGGATTGCCCAGTGATAGAGCCGGTTATCATGAGGTGGGGCCAGACGCTTTTGGCGCAGTTATATGATGAGTTGTACGAGGTCCGCTGTCGGAGGCGGAAGGGGTTGGGGTGCAGTTTCTTGTTGCAGTGCTGGGCATGGCAGCACATAGCCATAGAGCGACCACGAGGGTTGCCCTGGACTACCCGAGCGGAGATGGTGGACAGGGATATTGGGTATGGTGCTTTATGGTACCGATCAGAGGAGCGGGGGCATAGTCGGCGGTTCGCGGGAGACGTGGACCATTACAGAGATGCACTGGCACGACTGACTCCCGGAGATGTGATATGGAGGCCATATCGGGATTGTCCTGCATGGCCAGAGGCTGATGAGTGGCTTCGACGGGTCCGGAGGGGGAGATGGGTGATTGGGCGGCATGGGACAGAGCAGGAGTACTTCCACTACCTCCGAGTGACGCGGCAGTTTGGGGTACGCCAGGGATTGCCTGGGGAGCCCGTAACCTACCGGCGCCGGGGTGATGAGAGGACCCTAGCTGCGCCGATCCTCGAGCCACTAGGGGAGGAGTCAGATGCTGTGTTGGACATCCCGGATGTTGATGACGTCGGCGTGACAGCCGAATATCAGGAGTGGTGGACGCTACGGCAGTGGCGAGGGGAGGGGCCCTTGGGAGGAGAGGAGGCAGCGGGAGGCGGAGAGGGTGCAGAGGCACCAGGAGAGGGTTGGGGAGCACCTGCAGGTGTAGAGATGGTAGAGGTGGCAGAGGTGGGAGATGACTTTGGGGAGGAGGAGCAGCCCGAGATGCAGGAGGCGTCAGAGCCGGCTGGCTCGGGGGAGACAGAGGCAGGGTTGCGCGCTGAGGTAGCGCGTTTGACGGGATTGTTGCAGAAGATGACACAGGAGAGGGATCGCCTGCGGTCACAGTTGGCAGAGCGGGAGAGCGCAGGGGCTGCGTCTCGTCAGCAGGGTGGTGATACGGATGCTGTACGGGAGAGGGATCTCCTACGGGTGCAGCTAGCACAGCGTGATGACGCCATTGCGTATTACCGTAGGCGGGAGGCCGAGTGGAGGCTACGGGAGGCAGACTTGAGACGACGAGAGGAAGCGTGGGGGCGGCATCGGTCAGAGATGGAGGCTGAGATTCTCCGCCTGGGTGGGCGAATACCAGAGCCTCCGACCAGTGGCTCATCGCACAGGACGAGAGACAGCGGGACGGAGCAGTCGGCATCATCCCGGTGTCGGCGGCGAGAGGAGGGCAGTGCGAGTGGTCGGGATGCAGGGGCGAGCAGTCGCCCTGAGAGATCTCAGAGAACAGATACCGCGGGGGGTAGCTCTCGTCGCACCGATCCTGCGTGATCATGGTGGCCGACGCCCTAGGCTGGGGGTTTTGGGAGTTTGGATGATGGGAGGGAGGTCTGAGGACCAGTTTTGTAGCTTGCGGGCAATTTTGTTGTGATATATATACAGATGATTCTGTTTGGTGTGTATCTTTTTTTTTTTTTTGCATGATTTATGTTTATGTACATGTTTTTACATTGATGTATGCATATGCTAATATGAATGTGATGATGCTAATTGATATGATGTATGCATATGGAATGGATGATATGTCGATGCACCATAGACTGTACAAAATTGGAGTGGCTTGTTATAGTAATAAGATAACTTTGTGGAATGCTTGTACATATGAAAACTTTGTTTTTGTATTTTGTCTATTGTTTGATGGTGATGTATGGAATGAAATGTATCAGTTGTTTGAAAATGTAGTTAAGCTTTTCTGAAATGCGAGATATTTTTAACTAACTAACCAAGACTGTTCGTTTATCTCACAAGACTTCTGAACAAGGTCTAAATTTGACTTGAATTTAACCAAGTTATTTCACATCCTCGTGTGTGCAATTGAGTTCATTTATGTGTTATTCATCAGGATACCGCCAGTGCCAGATGGGCTTTCAACCGAACTCGTACTGAGGATCACCTAATTAGCTCCACGAACTCCTTTATTGTATTTAGTCAGATTTGTCTACGATGTTATCTAGGATACCGTAAGCTAGCTCATCCACATGCAAACATTGATCTGTACACAAGTTAATGTGATAGATATATCGTCATGCGAGAGGTTTACCACCAGTAACCAATAGGCTATCAACCAAATCGGTACCGAAGCTTGCCTCATGACCTGTCGAAATGCTTGAGAATTCCAGGGATTCAAGGTCGACTCCCTTCTTTTCTTCAAGGGTATTGGGATACTTGCTCTCTGATAGTGATAAAATGATAGTACTCGTCTTGTTTTTTTTTTTTTTTTTTGAGCAAGGGATTTGAATAAAGAGTGATGATAATCACTGTTATTTGTGTCTTTTGATGTGTGCACTGTAGGATGTCAAATTTTAGTGCTTTGACGTTTTGCAAATATTTGATGGTTTTGCAACTTTTGAGAACTTGGGAGTCATGGGGAATTGGGTAGGGAGGAAGCTTGTCCTTTTGCCAATTCTCAGCATTTCTAGGGTCATTCGCACAGGGGGATAAGCAAGATAGCCGTTTCACTTATGGTAACCAGGATTACGGTGCGGGTTTCATCTTTCGTCTACACAACTTAGGAATTATTTTATGTGTGTTAATATGTGTTGGGATGCTACGTAACAAGGTGTGATCCAAGTAAAACTTTCCCATGTAAAATCTGCTTAATTGTGTACGCGTTCTTGGCTAGAAATTTAAAGACATCTGAATGACGAAAACCCTATATACATTAGGCGACACTGATGATGCTAAAAATAAAAGGGTGATATGCTGGATGTAGGTGTTTATGAAAATAGATCTAAGGTGGAAATGAGGGAATTGCCAAATAATGACAGCCTATGGTGCTTTTGACTTATATGACCTAGCGGAGTATGCAATGTATGTATGTAATGCGGAATGCAAACTATACTTTTGTATTTTGATTGTTATGAGAATGCATGGAATGGAAATGCAAATGTTTTTTTTTTTTTTTATTAAGAATGCATGGAATTGAAATGCGATTGTTTTTGTGATTTTGATTTTTATGTTGTTTTTGTTGATTTTTGAATATTTATGTTGACCAAGCAATTATGGTAACGCTTGGAGCTTTTAGGTTGACCAAGTGATTGTGGGAATCCTTGGAGCTTTTGGGTTGACCAAGCGATTGTGGTAATCCTTGGAGCTTTTTGTTGGACTATGGCTCTCTAGACGTGGAATGACCTCAAATGAATGATATTCAAGGGTTCTGTTTCCTTGATTCCTTCAAGAGAGGCAAGCCGGTATGTTCCAGGTCCTATTCTACTATCAATGATGTAAGGACCTAACCAATTTGCTGCAAACTTATCCCGAAGATGGGAAGGCAAATTAGAATTCTGCTGGTTCTCTTTTAAGACCAAATCACCAACCTGAAATTCCCTGAAATGGACTTTCATGTTGTATGCTTTCTTAAGTCGCTCTTGATAGATACGCAAATGCTCGAGAGCATTAACGCGTCGTTCGTCAAGCAACGTCAGTTGATCTAACCGGGCCTGCCGTGCAGTGTCATCATCGATGAACTCTTGCATTGAAATGCGCAGGGAAGGAATTTCCAACTCAAAAGGCATGACTGCCTCGGAGCCATACACCAACGAAAATGGAGTTGCCCCAGTGGGCGTCCGAATGCTGGTGCGATAAGCCCATAGGGCAAGCGGGATCTGAATGTGCCAATCTTTATGATTATCTGCAACTGTCTTTTTAAGAATGGCGACTAGCGTTTTGTTTGACGCCTCTGCTTGCCCATTTGCCTGCGGATAATAGGGTGTTGAAAAGCTATGCTGAATCTTGTACTTTGTGGTCAAAGCACGCACATCTTTATTCTTGAATGGTGTCCCATTATCCGAGACTATTTTGGATGGAATACCAAAACGACATATGATGTTATGCAAAATAAACTCCGCAATGCGAGCTCCAGTCGTAGTGGTCAGCGGAATTGCTTCCACCCATTTGGTAAAGTACTCAGTGGCCGTTAAAATGAACGTGTGACGACCCGACGACGCAGGGGAGATCTTTCCAATTAGATCAAAGCCCCACTATGAAAAAGGCCAAACCGATTGAATCGGCTGTAAGGCCTGAGAAGGTACGTGTGTCAAATTAGCATGATGCTGACACTTCACACACTTCTTCACATATGCGCAACAATCTCGCTCTAAGGATGGCCAATAATAACCCATGCGAAGAATGCGCTTTGCGATGGCCATACCGCTGAAGTGGCCACCACATGTACCATCGTGAGCTTGGGTGATCGCCCAAGCGGACTCTTGTCGGTCCAAACAACGAAGGAGGATTCCTTCATAATTTTGACGATACAAAATGTCTCCTACCAAGACATGCTTTGCCGCTTTTTGTTTGAATGATCTTTTCGCGGCTTGGGTCAATCCAAGTGGGAGATTACCTAGCTTAAGGTAATCTCGAATGGGTGTATACCAGTCTTGCTGATCAGAAACCTCGATAGTATGAACGGCCAATCCCTTTTGAAGTTTATCCCGAACAAAAGCTGAACAGGAAAGAACTTGTAAAAACAACGTGGTGTTGCTAGCAAGAGGGGCCGGGGAGAACAAGGACCCCCAGTTGGCTTTAATCAAACAATCTCGAATTCGAGAGAACTTATCCGGAGATGGTTCAATCTGGATCATGTGGATTTCTGGCGTCGAATCAGAGCTTGCACGCTCCATCGTAGATTGCGATAATGTTTTAACCTGAATGGTTGTCATTTCACCAGAAGGGTCTTGCGGAATAAGTGACCCCAAGGAGGCCATAGTATCCGCAAAACGATTTGATGATCGAGGGAGTGCCTCGATGTCATACCATTCAAATTGTGCCAAGAATTTATCCACAAGGGTTTTATAAGACTTCAAAACTGGACATTTACATTGGTATATCCCTTTTACTTGGTTGACAATTAACAGCGAATCACCAAAGATGTTCAATCGTTTAATGTTCATGGTGATTGCTGTCTGAAGACCTATGAGCAAGGCTTCGTATTCTGCATTGTTATTGGTTAGCGGGAAGTCTAATTTAAATGACAAGGGCATTGGAGCACCTTGTGGAGTGAAGAATACAATTCCCGCACCACCCCCTTGCTCACATTTAGAACCATCGAAGAAAAGGGTTATGTCAGCCTGGGACTCAGGCTCATCAGAATCTGGCGACTCTAAAACATGGAAGACCCCATCATCAGGTAGTTCAAAAGTCAGAGGCTGATCGTCTTCAAGAGGAGCCTCGGCTAGTTGATCGGCAATGACTTGACCTTTTATAGATTTCTGTCCAATGAACTCTATGTCAAACTCCGTCAACAACATGATCCATTTCGCCGTGCGGCTACTATGATAAGTACGACTCATCATGTATCGCAATGGATTCTCCTTAGACACAACATACGTCTTATTACTAAGCATGTAGTGGCGTAGCTTTTTGGTAGCAAACACCACTGCCAAGCCGAGTTTTTCAACATATGCATAGTTAAGTTCATAACTGACCAGGGTGCAGCTAAGAGAGTATGTAGCCTGTTCTCTGTGAAGTTCATTTTTTTGGGACAGCATGGCGCCCGAGTGCCACCTCGATGGTCGAGATGTATAAATAGAACGGCACTCCTGGTCCGGGTGGTGCCGATGCGGTGGCGAAGCCAAGTACTGTTTAATGTCGTCAAAGGCTGAGCGGCACTCGTCATCCCAATGAAATGTGACCCCTTTATGCAATAATTTATTCATGGGTCGGCATTTGTCGGATAAGCTGCGCTATGAAGCGCTTGATCGACGCAACCTTTCCCTGCGGACTCTCGAGCTGCTTGATGGTGGTTGGGGGACGCATTTCAAGGATTGCCTTGACTTTGTTTGGATCAACCTCAATTCCTCGTTTGGAGACTATGAAACCCAAGAGCTTTTCGGAGGTGACGCCAAAGACGCACTTCTTGGGGTTTAGTCTGACTTTATGCTCAATGAGGCGATCAAGGACCTTACTCAAGTCACCGATGTGATCTGGGCGCAAAAGAGATTTGGCCAACAAATCATCCATGTAATCTTCCAAAATTTTGTGCATGTAATCGTGAAAGATGTATGTCATGGCACGTTGGTAGGTAGCTCCGGCATTTTTAAGGCCAAAAGGCATGACCTTATAACAAAATGTCCCCCAAGGCGTTGTGAATGCCGTTTTTAGCTGGTCCTCAGGATTAATACGAATCTGATTGTATCCTGAGAAACCATCCATAAGGGAAAGCATTTCGTGGCCTGCTGTAGCGTCTACCAACGCGTCGATGCTCGGCAAAGGAAAATCATCCTTAGGACTCGCTTTGTTAAGATCTCGAAAATCAGTGCATATGCGAATCCTCCCGTCGGGTTTCTTGACAGGAACCATGTTAGACAACCATGGTGGATAATCCACACAGATGACAAACTGGGCATCCAACAACTTTTGTAACTCATCTTTTACCATTAAGGCTACTGTTGGATGCATCTTGCGTAGTTTTTGCTTTACTGGCTTGATTGTCGGATCAAGCGTTAAATTGTGCGTGACTAGCTGTGGGTCTAGTCCCGGCATATCTTTGTATGACCATGCAAAAACCTCCTTCTTTTCCTTAAGAAGGGCAACATAATCGGCTCGCTCTTCAGGGGAAAGACTTACCCCCAGCTTGAGAATCCGTGGATTCATTGGATCTGTGCCGATGTCTACATCAGTCGTTGCTTCAACTGACATATGGGATCCGTCTTCCAACTGGTGTGGAATGGGGATCAGATGGATATCATTTGCTGAATTAAGATCATCATTTGGAACATCAAGTTCCTCCTCAGCATGAAAGACATCCTGAGTCTGTCTTGGAGTGAAATGAAACATCCCACCGCAAGGCCAATACTCTGATGGAGATGGTGGTGTGTCAGTGCGATCCCAATCAATAGCTTCTATGTCTAGATGCAATAATCGTGTTGGATTGGCTGGATCATGGATGGGGGCGGTCAAGTCAATGGAGACCATGTTAATGAAATGATTGTAATCTCCATTACCGCAAATGTGACAACTCTGATATTCTGGATGTTCGTGGTGCTTTGGATCTGGCTCTGTGGGCACTGGCACAAAGGGATCAGCCCTATACGCAGTCCTGCAAACAGGGTCTGCCCTAGGCACTGATGAGTTGATAGGGTCTCTAGGCGGAAGATGTTCGTTGTATGCCTGGAGTGGGGGGTGCAGTAATTGCTATAACTGCGCCAGGGTGAAATGCCTCCTAGGTCTTGGATCTATGTGTAAGTGTTCCAACCTGTCATCTATGTCTAAAGGATCTTGCAACCTATGCTCACTAGGATCATTCAATGGGAACATCCTCAGGAAGCTTTCCTGATCATCATTCATTTGATATTCATGCGAATGATCGTCCTCCGACTCATTTTCAGAAGACCCTTCGTGGTCTTGTCCATCTTCCCCTTGTGGGTGAGTCCGTGAGGTTTCTCCTTGTTCAGCCGTAGGGAAAGGGTTGTTGAGGTCAACAAGGTTATTTGTGTGCAATGGGAAATAGTCCCCCAGTGTATAAGTCGTATTTGGATTGGCATATGGATCCGATGCCAACCCATCCTTGTTGCCTATCCCTAGGCCTTGCATGTTTTCGACCAAGATGTCGAGGGGCAAAGGGTGGTTAAACCCTACTCCTGACTTGTCATAAGGCATTTGGTATCTTGGTTGACACAAAACACGCATTCCTTGTTCATACCGGCCTAACCCGTATCCATGCCAATTGCATTGGCTAAGATAACGTAATGCGAAGTCTGGGTTAGCCAGATAGTTGACATCTTCCATAAAGGGATCTTCATCTTCTTCTTCTTTTCGGGAAGGTTCAATGCCATGATCCAGGCCCCCAAAAATAAAATTTGTCTGATTAGGTGGGTAGCCTAAAGGAACCACGGAGCCTATGGGGAGTCGAGGTCTTCCCATGTCTTGCATAGACTGAAGTGTGGGCGTTGCAACAACATTTCGCACTATGTACTCCCCCATGCTTGTGTTAGACATCTCAACAGTAATCGTTGGCGATTGAGGGGAAGTGAATGGGAGTTCTCCTTGAGTCCACTCCATGTGGGGTGCACTAGGCGTCTCAACTTCCATTCGATTAGGCGTCTCTCCTGTAGAGATGTTGGAGACTAGAGGTGGTTCCGCTTCCGGGGGCTTCTTTCCTTTGTCCGTTGGTGTGGCCATCGTAGGTGGCGTCGTTGTGGGAGGACTGGATGAAGAAGATGATCCCGCCTGAGAACTTGATTGAGTTGGCAAGGGAGATTCTTGCTTAGTCGAACCCCGTTTAGATGGATTTAACTGGAAATCCACGTGCGTTGAAGGAAGGGTCGACTGCGGCATGATTTGCACTGAATTGCAGTACTTAAAAGGTTCCAAATCTGCAGGGACCACGTGCACTTGTCCTTCAAATGTATATTTCAAACATTGATGAGCAATTGAAGGGACACACTTCATATCCCGGATCCAAGGCCGTCCAAGCAAGATATTGTAAGCCATTTCCCCTTCTAAAATGTGGCACAACGTAGGAATGATCTTTTGTCCCACTTGTATGGGCAGGACAATTGTGCCAACTGTCGAGCATATCGTATCATTAAATGCTCGAAGGGTATAAGTGGAAGGTGCAATGTGAGAGGCTGGTAGTTTTAGATGTTTCAATGCAGCGGTTGTAATAAGGTTACTGGAAGAACCAGTATCTATCAACACCCGTTTGTACGGAGTCCCGTTGACCCGCGCAATAACGTGCGAGGGCGGATCCGGTACATCTCCAGTCACCGTTTTTAGCTCATCTTCCCTAAAGGTAATAAGCTGGTTCGAGTACATCTGTTTAACATGCCCCACAAAATTGTTGAACGAATCCGCTTCGTGGGGTTGCAACTCAATTGCCTTTAATATCTCCATAAGAGCTTCCCGATGGGGCGCTGATTGTTGAATAAGCTCATAAATGGAGAGCCTAGCCGATGTGGTCCGTAGACTTTGAGTAAGTCTAGATCGAATCGTGACCACTGGTCTAGGTGGGGGCAACTGTGTAGGATTCGGTTGATGTTGTGACGTGGATGAAGCTTCCCTAGTGGCTAGTCGCGGGGACAACTCCTGGGTGTCTCTTGTTTCTTGTCACAATACTTATCATTCCAACATACCCGTCCATGGGGTAACTCTGTTGCACTTCATTGACATGCAAAGGTTTTGTTTGTGCATCATGTGTGGGTAAAGGATCTTTGAAAACACCCATTTGTTGGTTGTTGGGTGCGATGGGGTTATCCACTACCAATGTGTGATTATCAATAAGATCTTGCACTAAACCTTTAAACGTCCAACAGACATTAAGGTCATGCCCTCTCCTTCGATGGAATCTACGAGAAAATATCCTCTCTGTAGCCCTTAGACTTCGGCGCATTAGGATCGATTGTTGGAATATCTGGCGGATTAATCAAGTTTGCCGCTGACAAACGGTCAAACAAGGAATCCCTAGACTCAGTGTATGGAGTAAATTGTCGCTTAGGGCGACGCTGCTGATTTTGATCCTATTTTTTGTTATCTTTCTCATAATTAGTATGAGGCACCGCCTGATAATTAGCCTTTGAAGGCTGTGTTGCTTGGGCAGGCGTAGGGGCATTAATAGCAACTTGATTGACCGCGACGGGTTTCTGTTGCGTATTCCCTGTTTTGGTG
This sequence comes from Wollemia nobilis, assembly GCA_028583015.1. Lineage (NCBI taxonomy): Eukaryota > Viridiplantae > Streptophyta > Pinopsida > Araucariales > Araucariaceae > Wollemia > Wollemia nobilis. The sequence goes on along the minus strand of JAQPPZ010003109.1, from coordinate 1,991,982 downwards.
CTCTTGTTCCACTCTTTTTCTTAGGCTTGGCAATTTTGCCATCCTGTATCTTGATCTCTTCGATACGTCTGGCTTGTGCCAGAGCTTCTTCTAAAGTGGCGTATTGCTGCAGTCTGCAATAGCACGAGAGATCGATCGCAAACAACTCTTTGCGAACATTTGAGTTAGGTCGGACATAGGAGGGAGATAGGACAACTTTGAAAGCACCGTCCTCCACCGATTCCCATATGCGACCATGGACTCTTCCTCATACTGTTTGAGGCTAGCTAGATCACTGAGTGACGCCTTTTTCTTTGTATTGAAAGCAAAACGTTCTAGGAACGCGTCCACTAGTTGATCCAAATTGTAGATGCTATGCTTTGGTAGATGGGTAAACCAATCCGAGGCAGATCCTGCAAAGGTGGTTATGAATGTTCTCAATAGCAATGCATCATTGTCTTGTATACCAAAGCACTGACTCAAAAATCGAGTCACATGTTCTTGAGCATCCTCATCCCCTTTAAAGAGTGCCAACTGGGGCAGCTTGAAATGTTCAGGGTATGGAGGTGCTGGCACTGACGGATGTATTGGATGACTACGGAGTTGGCGCAAGGTAGGCTTTTGAGGCCCACCAGTCTTAAGTTCCATATTCTCCAAGCGTTCTAACAACACTTTGTAGGCATCGGAGGATATAATTTCCTCCTCAGCTTGTTCCCGTTGTGGGTTGCGGGGAACTTGAGGCCTTTGAATGACTAAATGGTTAGCATTCCTTCCGCCTTGATAGGGTGTTTCAACCCGCTCTTCTTCTTGGTAATAATCCTCATAATCTTCGTGAGGAGTGTTTGGCCTAGGCCTATAAATATGGATGGGCGCCCGTGGAGGATACCCATCATGGTCACGGGGAATGGCCTCCCGCTCAGGTCTAAAAGGTCTTGGAGGCAATGCTTGCTGAAGTCGTGGAGACCTATCTCGCCCTAGAGGGTTGTGCCTCACATACATCTCAGAGTGTTGTGCACGAGGGATCGGGGCCCTCTCACGTGCATGGTTGTGAAACCTTTCAGCAGTCTGACGCTGAATACGCTCTTGATCAAGGTGACACAAATGTTCTAATTCCTGTTGTTCTTGCTTAAGCCGCATGATTTGCGCTTGGCGGGCGGCTAGTTGTGTAAATGCCAAGTTACTTTGTGTTGTTGTCTCTTGTTTGATAGGCCGAGATGTCTCTCCTACATATCTATTTCGATCATAGTACTCTGAGACCCCTACATGTTGCTTCCCTCTGTCGAGGTTGGCCGCATTAACTTGAAACTCTGGTCTCAATAAGCGATCTGGATATAATGCAGGTGCAGACGTGCATCTTTTTGGTACTGGACACTGGACTGGAGGGATGTAGTGATCCTCCTCTCTTTGTCTGTGATATGCATAAAAGGTGCGGGCAGAATTGCCTTGCTCTGTCGGGCGGACTTGTTGTTCTGGATGTGGTCTACTGTTTTTGACATTAATTGGGGGTAAATTAGGAACCACAATATTATGTAATTCTTCATTTTGGACCCGTTGTTGTTCCATAGCATTACACAATGTTTCATCACTAGGCCATCCATAATGAACTTCAAAGGGAGGCTTCGTGCTTAGACCAGGTGGTATATATACGTTATTTTCCTGAAAAGATTCTTGTTGCTCATGAGTTTCCTTTAGAGAAGGGGTTCTAAAGTCTCGTCTATTGAAGGCCTGATTTGGAGAGCCACTCCTTGAGACACCTCTAGAACCTTGTTCTATGACTGTATGGGTTGGAGTGCCCCGCCATGATGGGGCTCTAGAACCATGTTCTGCATGATGTGAACTAATTGTTGTATCCCGCCGGTGAGGCGGAATGACTAAGTCTTCAAGGCTATATCGGAGACGATTTGTCTCTCTTGGTGCATGTTCCACAGCTTCTGCCCGTGATTGGGCTTGGCTACGAGTATTCACCATGGTAATGCTATCCTAAAAATGCAAAAATTCTTTTTATGATTTTCTTTTTATGATTTTTTTTTTTTTTGTCTAAAACAGAAAATAGCATACACACTCACAAGCAATGCTTATCTCTTTTAAAGATTAATAGTGTGCCCTAGATCTGGTTTAGTGTGTTTTTGTTGTTTGTTTTGTTTTTGAAAATTTTTGTGAAACGTTTAAATGCAAGTATGAAGGCTCTTATAACTCCCAAAAAATGGTCGCCCCTTCAATATACCATCCAGGCCGATATACCAACCTCTCTATATACCCGCCCTTACGAGAGGGAGACTATAAGTACGTGAGAGCAGATGGTACGTGGTACGTAGGCGATACGGAAGGGGGATTGTCCTGTTAATGGCACCTACCATAGAAGACTTATCCTCGCGCGCATGGGAATCACCCCAGCGACACTCGGTCAGCTTTCGTCAGGATTTACGCCTAACAACGAGTTGACAATCGGGGAATGGATGCAAAGCTAAGCCAAGGTGGTGATGAACCCACCGTTGGTCTTGCTCAAGGGTTGGGGTCTTACGACCAACGCCTTGGTTTAAAATGTAACGTGATGTGTGGGGTTCGTTTTAATTTTGCGAAATTGAAACAAGCAAACGAAAAGAAATCTTTCCCTAAGCCATTCAGACTGAAAACCAGAAAACAAAAAACAGAAATTTGACAGAAGCTGTAAAAACCCCTACCTCTTCTCTGCCTAATCGGAAATTTCTGATTTGCTCTGAAAATTTGCACAGATCTATAATCGTCCCTGGGTGGAGCGAATAACAGATCGTAATCGTCCCAGGGTGGAACGAATAATTTATTCGTCCGGGGTGAGACGAGTAACAATTCTGTAATCGTCACTTGCAGAGACGAATAACAGTCCGATTGTTGAAAAACAGGTACCTGTAAAAAAACAAGCAATTTTTAGATCAGTAATTTAACCTAAACAAAAATAGAGGACAGAAGTCCCACCGTGATCGCCATTGAAAGCACGAGATTCCGGAAACAAAAAGGAAAAACTAAACAAAATTGCATTAAAAGGAAAGAACACAAATGAATGAACATAAGATATAAAAGCAATATAAACTATAGCCCTTTTTATTGATATTCTTTTCAATTCGTGTTACAATACGTCTCCTTCCTTTTTAGGGGATAGGAGCGTTAGATATTGATCTCTACAATTTGCTTCAAAATTCCTCTTCCGCATGCCCACGTTTGGAATGGGCGGGCCAAATGTTGCCGCCGCTTGCGTTGGTAAGGTAGACTCCTCGCCGCTCCTCTAATGCTGCAACTCTGCACTCAAAGAAACAAACAAGAAAGTCAGTAGCACCTGTGTATGAAACATAAAATATGAATCTAACGATGATTGAAATGAATCTAAATGAAAGACTTGACAAAAGCATAAACATGAAACTAAAAGAAATACCACGATTATGAAAGCACAAATCGCCAGTGAGTGAACTAGCAGCACTTCGTCGCTCAAAATGCTCCTTCTCTGTATATCTCTTTTGGGTGAGAAAACTCACCGTTTTTATAGACCCAAGGGGTCTTTTTGAATTAACATGCAAAAGTGTTTCTTTGCATGAATGCTTTTGTTTGTGAAGAGAAGACTTCTTCTTGATCAAGGGCTTCTTAACTGCCTCTGTGCATGTCTTTGCATGTTTTAGCAAAGCTCACTTGCACTCCCATGCAATGAAGGGATAGCTAAGTGGCAAATCCGAGTTGTCTTAAAAAGCTTACTCTCCTTCCCATGCGGTGAAGGGAAAGTCAATTGGCAGATGTGTGTTGTTAAAAGAACTCACTCGCACTCTTATGTCATGCATGAAAAGCTGAGTGGCAGATGTGTGTTGTTAAAAGAACTCACTCGCACTCCTATGTCATGCAGGGAAAGCTAAGTGACAGTTCTGAGTTGTTATATGCCGAGATTTGACTTTTTGCAAGTCAAACTCTACAATCGTCCCACCCCGAAGCGAGCGCCGGTAATCGTCCCTGGGTGACACGAGTATCAGTCAGCACTCGTCCCTAAGAAGGACGAGTATCCATCAGTCAGCACTCGTCCCTAAGAGTGACGAGTGCCAGTAAGCACTCGTTCCTAGGAAAGACGAGTAAAATTATTACTCGTCCCTGGGTGGGACGAATAAGAAATAATGTGTCCAAAAGGTGCCAAATTGGTTTCTGACTTACAAAAACTGTTGTGTGAGTGGTTAGAACCACTGTTTAACCTCCGAGGGCTGCCCTGGGGGCTGTGTGTGTTGGTGCGATCAGTGCTTGTCGTCACATAATCGGATTGGTGTTGTTTTGGTGTCTACAAGTTGTATATACCAACTTTATTACTCATTTCTTCTGTCTGCATTCTTAAACCGTCAATTTCTTTTTCTAGCTTGCTGCAATACTCTGTTTTCCTAGAAGATTGCATTTCAAGATCTTCAAAAATTTTCTTGTAATCTTCTACTTGAATTTTCAAGTTGGTGATTATATCTTTTGCATCCTCAACCTTTTTACTCAAGTCTAAAATCAGTTTTCGTTCCCAATTTGCTTCTGCATCACTTCCTTCTTCATCACACTCTTGTTCTAAATCTATTTCTTTATCAATTTTGAACGGATCATCTTCATCTTCACTACTACTAAACCCATGGCACTGGCGTCCATTATGCCCGAGTTGACCACAAACAAAACATTCTCTACCTTATGAGCAATCAGCTACAAAGTGACCGGTCTTCCCACATCTGGTGCAAAACTTTATTAATCTGGATTGTTCTCCACTGTTTGATTCATATCTTGAATCTATTTTCATTCCCAAAGCAGCAACATCGAGATCATATTCATTTTCTTTTGTGCCCTTGTGATATTTCTTCTTCTTATGTCTTATGGTTTTGCTTTTGCCTTTCCTTGTCATTTGTGTTCTTGTAAGATCTTCCTTCAAACTGTTAAACTTTCCAAAGGAACTTGGCTCTGATACCAATTGTTGTAATCACAATGACACTGAGAGGGGGGGTGAATCAGTGTGTTCTTTAAAATATCTAAAACATATGATTTTAAAACCAGCAGCAGTTTAAAGCAGATAAAAGAAATACTAAATGCATCAAGAAAGCATCACACATGACACAACATTTTAACGAGGTTCACCAATGTGGCTACTCCTCAAAAAGACTGCTTGGACTACCATCCAAATCCAGTCAATGCAAAGCTACAACTTTACATAAATCTTTACCAGCACCAACTGGAAGGAGCACCAACCCCTTAACTTTATCTGCTTCAACAGAATGGAGCACCAACTCCTATTTTACCAGCACCTACTGGAAAGAGGCACCAACCCCTTATGCCAAGCTACAACTTGGAAGATAATAATAAAAATTACAAAATAGAACTTTCACCTCATTTCTCATGGTCTGCTATTTTTCCGCACTCTGCTCTCTCTTGCGCAATCACTTCACACAGTCTGCTGCACTGCTACAGCCAGACTTTGTAATCAACTTTGCCCTTCGTGCTTCTCTACACACTCTGCTTCTCTGCACACTCTGTGTCATTTCACATTCTGCTCTCTGCTCAACACGATCTTCACTTTCACAAACACTATGCTCGCTTTTTCACTTTATCTTAACACCCCCTCTTACAAACTCGAAGAACCCTTGCTTTTATAGAAGAAATTTTAGAAACAAACCCTAGAAGAACGTCGGCTAAGAAACCCTAGAATTTGTCAGCTGCCAAACCCTAAAATCCGTCGGCTGTAACCCTAAGAATGTCGGCTGCAAAACCCTTCTACCACCTTCGTCACCTTCCTGTAGCTTATTTCCGTGAAATAGTAACACGTCGGCCCTTTTTAATTTAATTTAATATTTTAATTTAAATTTTAAATAAAATAAAATTTAAACTAAATATTTAAAATTAAATATCTTCATCACCGGGGCATCTTTTTCAACGAAACGAAGAGCCAACTTGGGTTTTAGGAAAAACCCATTTCAAATCTATTATCCATGGTTTTAAATAAACCTTTTATTTTGACTGCCTTGGTTTTCACAAAAAAACCTTTAAAATTTAAACCAAATATTTAAAATTAAATATCTTCATCACCGGGGCATCTTTTTCAATGAAACAAAGAGCCAACTTGGGTTTTAAGAAAAACCCATTTCAAATCTGTTATCCATGATTTTAAATAAAATGTTTTATTTTGACTGCCTTGGTTTTCACAAAAATCCTTTCCACTTCTTGTTTGAACTGCCTGTCCATTGCATCATTAGATCTAACTGACTATATTGACAACAATGACAATCCTCCTGCAACACCTTGCTCAACACTTAACCCTATCAATTGTACTTTGGCTGCACCTTGTTGTTCAATAAACTCTTGTCCATTGCATCAATAAATCAGTCTGACTGTGTTGACAACAATGACAATATTGTTTGCTGCACTTTGCTCAACAAAGACCTATGCATGCTCACAGATAAGCTAGCTTATTGGCATAAGTGATATTTGTTGTTACTAAATCCTCACTCATAATGGTAAATGAATACTCATTGCACACACATTTGGTCCTTGAGGAAACTTGAAAACATTAGGATAACCTTAACACCATAATGATTTATGAAATGAATAGATGAAATTGTTTAAAAATCACTAGGATGTTTTAAGTTTTTGAGAAATAACTCTAGAATATTCTGATCAGGAAAAATTCAGAAGCAAATTCTTACAGTTCATTTTATCCTATCAAAATATGGCTTTCATCTCTAAAAATCTTGTATCTTTTAATAGAATCCATTATAACATCTGAATATCTATTCCATTTTTAAAAAATACTCCAAGTCTTTGATAGATATCTATTTTTGTATACATTGATGACTGATATCATGCTTTATAAGCATTATATTTCTCTCACTTGGTTACCCCTTAATGAAATTCGAGAAGCACAATCACAAAAATCATAATAAACCCCCATGAATAAAACTTTTTATTATATTATCCATCAATATAAATAAAAAACCCTTCATCTTATTTTGGCTATATAGCCAAAATTACAGTTTGGAGGGGGGATAAATAGAGGTATATAAAGTTCACAATATAGTTTGGGGGGAAGAAACAGGTAAAGTATTATCTCAAACTCTAGAAACTATAGTCCCATAGACATCTAATATAGATGTCTTCTGTATATGCCTTCTGTAGGTATCTTTTGTAGATATCTTCTGTAGATGTCTTTCGTAGATGTATCCTATAGTTATCTTCCATAGGTATCTTTCGTAGGTATCTTTCATACATGTCTTCTGTAGAGGTTTTTTTGTAGATATCTTCTATAGGTGTCTTCCATAGATGTCTTTCATATAGGTCTTTTGTAGAAGTCTTACGTAAGTGTTTTCCATAAATATCATCAGTAACAAATATTTTGTGTAAATAATTTTTGTAGGTATCATTAGTAACAATCTTTTGTAAGCATCAAGTAGACGTCATCTGTAAACATATATCGTGAAATATTCTAAGTGTCAAAATTTAGAATAAGATACGCAAATTGATATACATGCAATTCAAGATGCAATTCAAGAAATGCCAGGACAAGTAATAAGGGCGCGCCAACAAAGACTTTAAGGGAAACTTGGTGGTAATATTTTAAATCAATTAATGGGGACAAGACAACAAAACATAAAAACAATTAAACCCTCTTAATAACATGTACACTTAAGCCAACACCACATGCCACCTCTTATGACATGCCCATGCAAACAAATGCCATGTGTCGATTAAAATTTAAAATCCTTATTGAAGATGTAGTCGTTCTCGAAGTCAAAAATGAGAATGATGGTGTTTTATTGGAGTGTGTGCATAAACCAGTACGTGGACCAATTCACTTGGCTGTGTTGACAATAAATTGCCACATAACATGAAACATGGCATAATGGAACGATTAATATAATATTTTTATTCTATCCAACGGGTGACAAAAATTATAATACGTGGTAATAAAAATCTACACTAAACACAATCCTTTAGTCTAGCACAAATCTGCTCAATATTTTTCTTTGGTCTGGCACAAACCTGTCCTTAAATCTACACCAAATCTATCCTCAAGGCTTAACACAAATCTTGACTCAATCACAAATCAACTTTTCTATATCTGCTTCAAATATTAAGGTTTGAACAAATCAATCAATCAACTTTGCTCACAAGTCTTCTCAAAGACTCACCTGCTCTCAAGTCTTCACCAAGACTTACCTCAAATCTACTCAATAAGTCCTCACTAGAACTTGTCTAATCTGCTCAACAAGTCTTCACCAAGACTTACCTCAAATCTGCTCATAAGCTTTCACCAAAGCTTAATCAACTCAACTCAATCTATCACAAAAAATATCTTAAATCACACAAACAAGCTTCACACATAATCTTGTTTAATATTACAGAAACATATAGAGAATGGTTAGAGACTCAATATGCTTCACACAATGCTCAATCACTTTCAAACTCTTTTGTTTAACCACAAAAACATATAGAGAATGGTTAGAGACTCAATATGTTTCACTCACAACAATGCTTAATCACTTTCAATCTCTCTTTCAAATTAGTAAGGAATAATTTGTTTCACAGAACTTGAACTATCACTCCAACACTTCCAATCAACTAAGCCCAATCAACTCCACTCAACAAATCACTCAATGAAAGCTTAGTCAACCACGCTTATCAAACAAACCTTACATAACAATGATACTCATGAAATTTCACAAACCCTGGTTCAAGATAGTTCTCAACTTCACATAAAAATGATACTCATGATCTTTCATAAACCCTAGTTCAAGCATATGAAATCTTACTTCAATATTTCCAACAATGCTTATCAAACAATCCTTTTCACTCCAACTTAGCATTCACAACATCCAAAAATATTTCACTCACAAGGAATATATGCCCATACCTTTTATTTGATGAAGTTTTGACCTCAAAACCTGTCTCAATCATAATCACTCTCTTTGCCAATATCAAGGGTTAGATAGCAAAAATTTGTCCTTAATATTTTCTTTCAAAAATATTTCACCAAGTCAAAATATCAAAAATCAACTATGCCTTATTTCTCCTTTCAAATCAATTTTTATAACATAACCTTATTTCAACAAAATTTCTAACACCCTTGGCACACCTTATTACTCCTTTCATAAAATTTTAACCACTCAAAAATCAAACACAAAAATAAAACTTTGCATACCCTTTTATCTCCCTTGTATGACTCTTAAACCCTTTTTAAATATGCAATTTCCAATTAACAAAACTTTAAGAAATTAAAAATTAATTTCCACCTTTGCAATTTTTGGATGCAACATTTAAACCTTAGCAATGTGAGCGCATACCTTAGACAATCCACCAAAAAATGCCTCGACAGATTTCAAACATGCAAACCCTTCCTTCCAAGTGCCTTTGCACAATGTGCACCCACCAAGTGGGCTACGTGCCTCCATGCAAAGGGAAAGGCATGCACCTTACCTTTGTTCCTCTCCGACGGTGCAAACCAAAACCTTCTTCACTTGCAAAAATGTTGACCATGAGAATTGAACCCCTAATCGTGTGCCTGTGAATTTCTTAGTGTAGCCCCTGGTTGCCAACCGTGCTACCCAGCGACTTGCAATGTGAAGTGGGCTCCCCACTTATTTTTCCCTTGTTCTACCTCTTTAATGCTTTTAAAATACATGTGATTCTGCCTCTTTACCTTGCACACAATTTTCTATAGCATTCGATGGATCGCATGGATAATTATTTGAAATAAGACTTGTCCCCTTTTTATATGCAATGTGTCAGGTGCTCAAAATGTTGGCGATCTTTTTAAATTTGATTTAATTCGAATTAATTAAAACTTTGTGCCCTTATAACCCTAACCTTTAGGGTTATTTAAATTAAATCATAAACTAATTTATAATTAAATTATATATAATTAATTTAATAACTCTTAGAGTTAATCAAATTAAGTTATAAATTAATTTATAATGAAATTATTATAATTAATTTAAATCTCTAGGTCTTGACCTTAGACCTTTAATATTATAATATTATTTTTCTTGGGCCTTCCTATTGCTCTTTAGACCTCATCTGACCACCTTGAATATTATAATAAGAGATATTATAATATTATTTCCCTTAGACCTAGAAGCAATCTTTCTCTTGCACTGCTTATTGAAACTGACTCCTGACATCCTTCCTTTTGTCCTGGTCACTGAAACTGACTCTTGAAATCAATGACAACATAACCTACTCATATTTCCAAAAATATCCCCTTTTTTCATTTATGGCAACTCATTTTCCTTTTATCATTTCCTTTACCTCTTTCTATTCTACTCCCCTGAGAAACTGCTTCCCCTGACTGAATTCTCTCCCCCTAACTCAAATCTCTCCCCCTTTGTCATCAATGGAAAAGGGCCACCTTTGGGAGTTGGGACTAAGAATGAAACTCTTAGATTAGCCCCTCTACCACCTCATATTGATGTGGTTAATTCTGGGGTGGGAGTATTTCTACTCCTAGAAAACACTGATCTTTACCTTTATCCACTTTCTTCCTCAACTGATCCCTCTCATTCCTCTGACTATTCCTATTCCTGCTCGTCTTTGGAATTTTTTCTCTACACCACTTTTTTGTATGTCCATTATTATTGCCCTTATAACACTTAATGTTGGTCTTCCTTAAAGGTGCAAATGTCTTGGGGTTTCTCTTGGTGAAGCCATATCCATTCCTGTCATAAACCCTGCAATTTACTACCTTGTGACCAAACTGATTACAAGAGTAGAAATACCCTTGAAAAAATGGCATGTTTTTGAAATTCCCATATTCTTGTCCTTCATATGTCTTGCACTATGTAGCCTTATGCCCAAACCTGTGACATGAGAAGCATCATCCATTGAAACTACCTTACCTTGACCCCATTGGTCTTTTAGTTTCTTTTACCCTATGTTGGTTCCTATTCCATCTGTTCCTCATTTGTGCATTGTTCCTTTCCTTATTGAAATTTATGTTGTCCAAATCATCCTCGAAAGTCTCACTCTCTCTTACACTCTCTTCTTCTAAAGCTTATTCTTCTTTGGAGCTTGAGCTTGACTCTCCTTTTTCCACTTCCTATTTCCCTTCTTCTTCAAAACTAAGTCCTATTTTGGTGACTGATGATCTTAGTACACTGATAATCCTATCTAGGGATTTTGAATTTTTCTCAACCTTGTGTAGCTTGTCCTTAGAGTCTTTCACTTCCATCCTTAATGAAACTATCTCATGTTCTAATTTTCACACCCTAGATCTTTTATCTTTAATTTTTCAGCCATACCTTCTTCAATTTTCTTTACCTCTTAAACCTTAATTTTGAATTCAATGAGCTCTTGTAGAAATTTTTCTTTTGCTTTCTCATCTTCTTGAGATTGAACCCTTAATCTTGAGTTATTCCTTTTTAATTCTTCAAGGTCAACAATAAGTCTTTTACATTCTAGCTCTTTTACCTTTGACTTCAACCATACCTTTTTCAATTCTCCTTGCCTTTTCAACCTTATCTTTCAAGTCAGAGAGATCTTGTAGAATTTTTATCTTACATCTCTCATCTTCTTGTATTTGAGACTTTAATTCTAAGTTCTCCTTTTTCAACTCAACAATTTCCTTAAGAGTGACTTCCTCATTTTCTTTTTCTAAATTTTTCTTTTTTCTTTGGTCTTCAATAGGAGCATTTTCTTCTATTGCTAAAAGTAGAATTTATTCTTCATACTTGTTTTGACTGTCCCTGTTGTCTTTTTCTGAACCATCCTCTAGGTATTCAATTTTGAAAGTATCATGTTCATCTTCACCGCTACTAAACCCATTGCAATAACCTGCATCATGACTGATTTGACCACAAACAAAACATTCCTCACCATCTTGTGGACAATAAGCTACATGGTGACCTATCTTCCTACATCTGGTACAAAATTTTATCAATTTAGCCTCTTCTCCATTGCTTGATTCATCTCTTGAATCTGTTTCCACTACTCCCCTTAGAACAAAAAAATCAAATTCATCTTCCTTTTATTTCATGACCATGTGTGTTCTTTTCTTCTTGTCTCTCATGGTTCTACTTTTTCCTTTCTTTATCATTTGTGTTCTTGTAGGATCTTCCTTCAAGTTGTTAAACATTTCGAAGGAACCAGCTCTGATACCAATTGAAGAACACAAGCTTATACTGAGAGGGTGGGTGAACAGTATAAGACCACTTTTTACTTTTCTTTCCAAAACTATATTACATAATACAATCAATGGAAATATCAATAGTAGTAACCAAATAAATGCACAAATCATCACACATAATATAGACACCAATTTAACGTGGTTCACCCAATGTGGGCTACTCCATGGAGAAAATATTTCACTAAAATTTTCTCAACAAATCTCTTGGGAAATATTTCCCTAATACAATGTTTATGGACCTTTGTCCAAAGGAGATACCAATACCATAATCAAGTTCATGGATATCTATCCACAAGAGACACCAATCCCCTTAACTAATTCATGGATCTCTATCCACAAGAGAACTCCTTCTCCTCTACTTTGGCTGGTGATCCTATAAAATACTACTACCTCCACTACACTAGCTTTTGGATCTCTCTCCACCAAATACTTTGTCCTCACTCAGAAGATATTTGTCCTTACTACCCTGGCTAATGGATCTCTATCCACTAGAGACTACTATCCTCTACTCTGTCACCTCTAAAGCTTGCTCTTAGCTCTATTTCAAATTTGCACTAAACACAATCCTTCGATCTAGCACAAATCTTCTCAATATTTATCTCTGATCTGCACTAAACACAATCCTTCGATTTAGCACAAATTTTCTCAATCTCTATCTTTAATCTATACTAAATACAACCCTTCAGTCTAGCACAAATTTGCTCTATCTCTATCTTCAAATCTACACTAAACACAGTCCTTCGATCTAGTACAAATCTGCTCAATATTTATCTCTAGTCTAGCACAAATATATCCTTAAATCTACACCAAACTCTTTCTTCAAACCTTAACACAAAGCTTGACTCAATCACAAATTAACTCTACTAGATCTGCTTCAAACCTTAACTCAAGGTTTGAAAAAATTAATCAATCAATTCTGCTCACAAGTCTTCTCAAAGACTTACCTCAAATTTGTCCATAAGTCCTCTCTCGAACTTTCTCTCACTGCTCTCAAGTCTTCACCAATACTTATCCCAAATCTGCTCAACAAGTCCTCACTAGAACTTGTCCAAACTGCTCAATAAGTCTTCACCAAGACTTACCTCAAATATGCTCACAAGCTTTTACCAAAGCTTATTCAACTCAACTTAATCTATCATAGAAAACCTCTTCAATCACACAAAAAAGCTTCACACATAATCTTGTTTAATCTTACAAAAACATATAGAGAATGGTTAGAGACTCAATATGCTTCACATAATGCTCAATAACTTTCAAACTCTTTTTTTTAACCACAAAATATATAGAGAATGGTTAGAGACTCAATATGTTTCACTCACAAAAATGCTTAATCACTTTCAATATCTCTTTCAAATTAGTAAGGAACAATTTGTTTCACATAACTTGAACTATCACTCCAACACTTCCAATCAACTAAGCCCAATCAACTCCACTCAACCAATCACTCAATGAAAGCTTAATCAACCATGCTTATCAAACAAACCTTACATAACAATGATACTCATGATCTTTCACAAACCCTAGTTCAAGATAGTTCTCAACTTCACATAAAAATGATACTCATGATCTTTCACAAACCCTAGTTCAAGCATATGAAAGCTTACTTCAATATTTCCAGCAATGCTTATCAAACAAGGTTTCTAGTTTCAACTTTCATTCTAAAAAACCCACATCAATCAACATTTGATATCTCAAAACCAAACTCAACAATGCTTATCAAACAATCCTTTTCACTCCAACTTAGCATTCACAACATCCAACAATATTTCACTCACAAGGAAGATATGCCCATACCTTTTATTTGATGAATTTTTGACGTCAAAACTTGTCTCAATCACAATCACTCTCTTTGCCAATATCAAGGGTCAGATAGCAAAAACTTATCCGTAATATTTTCTTTCAAAATTATTTCACCAAGTCAAAATATCAAAACTCAACTATGCCTTATTTCTCCTTTCAAATCAATTTTTATAACATAAAATTATTTCAACAAAATATCTAACACCCTTGGCACACCTTGTTACTCCTTTCAAAAAATTTTAACCACTCAAAAATCAAACACAAAAATAAAACTTTGCATACCCTTTTATCTCCCTTGTACGAATCTTAAACCCTTTTTAAATATGTAATTTCCAATTAACAAAACTTTAAGAAATTAAAAATTAATTTCCACCTTTGCAATTTTTGGATGCAACGTTTAAACCTTAGCAATGTGAGCGCATACCGTAGACAATCCACCAAAAAATGCCTCAACGGGTTTCGAACATGCAAATACTTCCTTCTAAGTGTACTTGCATAGCATGCGCCCATCAAGTGGACTACATGCCTCCATGCAAAGGGAAAGGCATGTACCTTCTCTTTGTTCCTCTCTGATGGCGCAGACCAAAAGCTTCTCTGCTTGCAAAAAAAATGCCACGAGAATCAAACCCCTAATCGTGCACCTGCGAACGTCTTAGCACAACCCCTAGCTACCAATTGTGCTATCCAACACCTTGCAATGTGAAGTGGGATCCCCACTTATTTGTCATGTGTTCTACCTATTTAATGCTTTTAAAACACACGTGATTCTGCCTCTTTACCTTGCACATGATTTTCTATAGCATTTGATGGATCACATGGATGATTATTTGAAATAAGACTTACCCCTTTTATATGCAATGTGCCATGTGCTCAAAATGTCAACGATCTTTTTAAATTCGATTTAATTCAAATTAATTAAAACTTTGTGCCCTTATAACCCTAACCTTTAGGGTTATTTTTTTTTTAAAGCAAAAAACCCCTTGTGGGGCCGCCTTGGTCTGAGAGACCACGAACAGGGGGTTCTACACCATCAAAGTCACCCGGGAGTCGCACCCGACCCTGCCCACACCAACATTATCAATTGGATTTTGGATACCCAATTCAAATTTTTGGTAGGGTGGAGATTTAAACCTGGGACCTCCCTTGGAGGATTGCCCTCTCCTCTCCAACTCACCTACAACACCTGGGTGGCCTTTAGGGTTATTTAAATTAAATCATAAACTAGCTTATAATTAAATTATTATAATTAATTTAATAACTCTTAGAGTTAATCAAATTAAGTTATAAATTAATTTATAATGAAATTATTATAATTAATTTATAATTAATTTAAATCTCTAGGTCTTGACCTTAGACCTTTAATATTATAATATTGTTTTTCTTGGGCCTCCCTATTGCTCTTTGGACCTCATACGACCACGTTGAATATTATAATAAGAGATATTATAAACTTATTTTCCTTAGGCCTAGAAGCAATCTTTCTCTTGCACTGCTTACTGAAACTGACTCCTGACATCCCTCCTTGTGTCCTACTCATTGAAACTAACTCTTGACATCAATGACAACAAAACCTGCTCATATTTCTAACAAACTTAGAGGACACAACCAAGGGATGGCTAAATATTTTATCTTAAATTATGACCCTGATAGGATTACCACCCAAGTTGGAGGCATTCAGTTTGATCTTAACCCTAGTTTAATTTTTGAGGTATTGGGTTTACCGTAAGTAGGGTTACCATAATACAAAATCCCCTATAAAAGTGTTACCTAGCTAGTAGCTAAATTTGGTGAGAAATGTACTATTATCCGAGATAAGGAGGGTTGGATTAAAGGTGTGTCTACTTATTCACTCCCCCTCTTACTGCAGGAAGCAGTCGTCTTGATTATTAAGTTCTTTACCCTAGAAGAACATATGTCTACCTGCACGACTTACCATCTTCATATGTTAATGAATTTGAATTTTCCTAAAAATAGTGATTGTGTTATCAATCTACCTTACTTCTTGTTTCAATCATTAAAATCTATAGTTTTGTAAGTTAAGCCTAAAAATCCCCAAGAAGAACCTAAATTACACCTACTTGCACATCACGACATGATTAAGTTAATAGTTTTAAAGAAAACTCATGAAATCAAATTTGCTTGGAATCGGATAGTGGATGAATCTAACCTGCCAAAGTACTCTGAATACACTGAGAATGAGTTTGAAGAAGATGATTCGACTGAAGATGAACATAAGTTCGACAGTCAAGAGGAAGAACCTGACAATCCAAAACGTAAACGTCAACCTGCTAAAAATATTAAACCAACCTAGTTGAAAATTAGGCATTAGAAAAAGATTGTCAAAACTCATAATAAAAAGGATACATCAGGGTATGAGTCTAATTTACCTGAACCTGAGTCAACTGCCGAAATATGGTCACACCGTCGGGTACAAAATACTCTTATGTAAATATTTTGATGTTGATGATGTTTTATATAAATGTTTTATGTTTTAAAATAGTCTGCACAAATAATGCTTGATGCTTTATATGAGATTGTGGAAAATATTTTGAAGAATGTTTTTTCCTTGTTAAAAATAATAATAATTCTGATAATATACTTTTACAAAACTGTTCTCTGAAAAATAGTATAAAAGATGCATCATTTTTATTAACATTTTTTGATAAAGCTCTGTATAGTTGTGTTATTATCTAAAATATTTTATCTTCAGTTATTTTATTAAGAACTGTGTAATATGTTGGCTTATGTTTTACGTATTTCTAGAAATCTTCATTTTTCAGTATTAATGATTCTTTTCTAGAAATTATGTTTGATGTTTGTTTGTTCATTCTTAAATAACTATGATGTTCTATTTTGTGAATTGCAAATAATTTTCTGGAAAGACAATATGAATTTTGATAAAATTTAATTTTTCATTTATTTGCAAATATTTGGATGGTGACATCTGATATATGTGTAAAAATTGTCATATTTTGTTTATCTTATTTCTCCATATGCATGAGGACATACATAGATTTTAGTTTGGGGAAAATTATGAGAGGATATTTGGCATATATTTCTACAACAAAATGTTTCATTCTCATGTTTAATTGATGATTATAATATATTTTACATAAGTTATTACTGTATATTTCTGTAATTTGTCATTAAAAAGATAAATGTAGTTAATCTAATAAATGTGTTTGTTTTATGTAAAATATGTTCGGGTTATGAGTAATTATGCAGGCAAGGTATTGAATAATGTTCCACAGATGAACGATGTAGCTAGCGCAAGCTTTATAATATGCCTTGAATGCGAGGAGATGGACATAAGAACAAAGGATGCAGGAAGCTTAAGGTACGGTAACAGAGCAGTAGCAAATCATTGTTACGGAAGATGGTAGTTGAAGCATGTTATAGAAGATAATAGTTGAAGCATGTTACGGAAGATAGTTACCGAAGTATGTTACAGAAGGTAGCTACTAAAGTATGTTATCAAAGGATTTTTACCAGCAGTTACTGAAGGATTTTTACCAGTAGTTACCGAAGGATGATTAAGTTTTTTGACTGAAGCTGCGTGCCACATTATTTTCACATGACAGCCAAGTATTTCCAGTCAGCATAATATTTAATTTGTCACGTATTCTTCACATGGGATATTTTGATTAATAAAGTCATTATTACTTTATTCAATAAAGTTGTGTAATCAAACTACTGTTAGGTTTATTAGATTTTAGATGTAATATTGTTGAACCTTTTCTTGGAATAAAGGATATTTGGTTATATTGTATATCTTGCAAAATGTCAAAGTTAGTGTTTCTTTGTTAAGTTAGCTTACGTATTGCCACTTGGATCATTCATGAGGTTTACCAAGTCTAAGCAGGAATAGGAATTGTATTAGTTTAGATTATTTTTGTTAGTACATAGTTGTCACATCATAAGTCTACAAGCTCCACATGGAAAAATACGTGGAAGAGTTTATTCATAATTGTACAAGTCATAATATATATTACATAGGCATACCTTTGAAAAGGTCCGATGGAAAAATAGCTAATTTTGAATTGCCTAATGTTCTAATGCTAAAACTTTCTAAAGAACTACACCAGCATGTACATTTGAATCACCAGTAATAAAAGTAGCACTTCATTCTTCACATATGGTAATTTTATCATTTGAATTTATTGTTTAATTTCATTTATGTAATCGTAACTGTATATTCTTGCATGCATAGAATAAAATCATATTAGGAATAGTTATACATTTTAGTTATTGAGATAAAGTAAACTAGGGGAGAAAGACTTACACTGTCTTCTAGGAGGTAGGGCCCACTCCTACAGCCATTCCCTAAGCTCTCGCCCCTACAATAGGTTAGAAATAGTTAATTAGCCTTAGAATATAAAATAAAGTAAATTGTATTTTCATAAATATAAACTCAGAATATATAAATAAAACTAATTACACAAGGAGCCTCACCAATAGATCACCTCATCAGTAGGTAATCATTATTAGTTAAACTCACCAATAGTTAAACTCATCAATAGCCAATTATTGTTAGAATAATTTTGTTTTCATACTTGCATAATTTAATTTATGTTTATTTATTTTTCTGCAAACACCTAAAACTGAACAAAAAGTTGAACTAAGCTTAGCATTGATCCGCATGGTATAATCTATACTGGATTGCTATTCTTTAAGTTTAACCTTGATTTACCCACAGATTGATAAATAAAATGTAAATTATTACAACCGATCATTAATGATTCAACTTGCAACATGTTGCTTTCATTTGACACCTAGGAATGAGCAAGTGGATCTTGAGGGGCAATGGAAAATATTTCCCCTGATTGCAAGGGTGGATTGTTGGATTGAGATTATGCAACATGAGAAGCTTTTGCAGCTAGGCGAGCTTTCCCATGCACTTGACTATTAATGAGGACCATGATTATGGTTGAATAGTGATGGAATGAAGCTAGCAAAGTAGTTTAAGTAAAATTCTTACCTTTTTATATATTTTTGGAGGTTTTTGTACCTGTTTGTGCAATGATTATTTGATTCACACCTTACCTTATGAATCAATAAATTTATACCTTACTGTGTAAATCTGTACAAAATTGATAATCTGGACTGAATTGTGAAGTTACAGACTTTTACAGATCCAAAAATATGTTTAAGCCTATTTTTGGTGGTTTTGTGATAGGTTTGGTAGCAGAAATCACTCAAGCACACCAAAATATTATGGTGAATAACAAGAAATTTTATTTTTTGTGTTTTTATGTATTTATTATGATTGTGCTAAATCTAAAATAAATAAAGTAGGTGGTAAATGGATGCTAAGAAGGTATATTGAAGCACGTGTCCTTACAACACCTAAAGATGCATAAGGAGTAACTATGCAACAACGAGCAAGTAGCGTCTAATGATGGGTATGGCTAAAAGGTAATTAAAAGAGGGAACATTAACCTCTTATGAAAGAGGTAATATTATTTGATACTTGTGTAGACCAAACAAGATTTCGCTTCACCCTTAGGTGGATTTAGTCAAGAACAATAGCTACTTACTCACTAATTATACGAAGCCCTATGAGTAGAGGTATCTAGTCCTAATCTACCCCAAGGATCTCTCAAGGGTAAGGGAACTGCTGGTGATGAAGTCTATAAAATCACTCACAAGGGATACTATGGTTTTTAGGGGGTGAACCAATGGAAGGAGATGAATTCCAACATCATTGGTCTCAATTGGGAGTTGGTGATGAAGTCTAACATTGCCAATGTTTGAAAACCATGAAGTGTGTGAAGTTGAATTTTGCATAAGAAAGCAAAATGCAAGAAATCAACTACTTTAGAAAATTAATGAAAATATGCTTACGAATTTTCAAAAAGGAAAGTACCTTTTGAAAATAAATTCTATGCTAGGACTTGAAAGGAAATTTTTGCAAAAATATTTGAAAGTAAATGGTTATGCTAAAGCAATTAAGGAAAGTTATGCTTAGAGCTTAGAAGCAAAATCTAGGCTAGAGCATGAATGCAGAGTTACGCTAAGAGCTTAAAAGGAAAATTAAAGCAAAGTTAATGCTAAATCTTGAAAGCAACATCTAGGATAGAGCATGAAAGCATAGTTACACTAAGAGCTTAAAAGGAAATTTAATGCTAAATCTTGAAAGCAAATTCAATACTAAATCTTGTAAATAAATTTATGCTAGATATTGTAAACAAATTCTATGGTAAAGCTTTTGGAAAGCAAATTCTATGCTAGAGTTTGAAAGAAAGTTTAGGCTAAGATATTTTAATGCAAAATATTTATGTGAAAGGGAAACATAGAAAATTTGCTTGTTACAACGAAGAGTTACACTAAGGTTTTCTTGGGCACAATCCTATCTACACTAGTCAAGATGGACCTGTTAAGGCTAGGACTAGATGTCTTAAGAGCTTTATATATGAGAATAGATCATGATATCAAATCAATAATAATAAGGAAATTTGAGGCTTCCTTTAGGCCTGATGCAGATGGGTTATGCTAAGTGAACCTCCTAAAAAACAACTAAATGACCTAAATGCAGTTTTGTAAAGCAATAAAACAAAGAAAGTATGTTTTTTGAATTGAAAAGCTAAAAAGCATAATTTTTTGTAAAAGAAGCCCAAAAAAATTTGGATCTTTTGCAAAACTAATGCGTTTTGAAATGAAATTATGTGAAATTTTCTTAGAAATAGGGTTTTTGTACTACTTACATGTAATTTCCAGCTCCTAGAAGGATCTCTGGTTTTTTTTAGAGTCTAGCATGTGTTTAAACCAGATTCACACCTTACCTTATGAATGGTTTGATTCACACCTTACCCTATGAATGGTTTGATTTGCGCCTTACCCTATGAATCAAAAAAATTGTTGACTTTTTTGAAGAATGCCTATTGTAAGATGGTGATTGAATGCTTATGCTCTACTTGTATGAAGGTATCTACAAAAGAAACAGATAAAAAGTAACTTTTATGTGAGAATCAATAACCTTACATATAAGAGATGTAATGAAAAGCAAAAAAAATGCAGGATGACGCAAGATCAAGTTTTTTGACAAGAAAGGGGAGAAGATGACCGATTTTACCTTACGAACACCATTTTAGAGGGTGGTTTTGGCATACGAAGGCAATGAGGTATGAGATAGCAATCTCAATAAAAAGTGCTTTCATCCCTCAACTGACCTTGTTGTTATTGAATGTGTATAAACAAATACCTTGTTTCTAGGGATCAATTTTTGGAGTTTTTTTTATAATTTGCACCTTGTTGTGTGAATCCGATAAATAAGAGATTCAAACCTTAACATGTGAATCTAACCCACATGCCAGAGAAGTGTTTGTGTTAAAATTGAGATGTGTTTCAAGGTTTTTGTAGGTTCTATTTTGATTTTTGAGTACCTAAAATCATATAAAAAGACCAAAAATGGTAGTTAGTTTGCTAGCAAGCTAAAAAAAAGTTAAAAACTTTTAGATGGGTCCCATCGTGATCATCAAACTGAACTACATGAAAAACAAGTATTTTGTAATTAATGACAAACAGGTTACAAGAGTAAATCCTTTTACAAAAGTGGCCTTTTGGGGCTACAAAATGGTATCTTCCGCAATGAAAGTCTTATTTGAATTGAACTGGTCAAATAACCACAAGTGTCTTCCTTGTATTCCTTGATGTGAGTAGGCTTCTTGCTCGTGAGCCATTGTTAGCTATGCAAGTCTTTCAAAACTACATAACCCTACAAAAACTTGTTAGAATCTTTGGAATCTTGTCTTGATCAAAACCCTCAGGTTATAGATAAAAGAATCTTAAATAGATGCTAAAATATGATGAAATTACATGAAATGACTAGAATTTAGTAAAACATAGATACCAATTGTATGAACTCTGGCAGAGTTTTTCTATTAAGAAATTATCTTCTATGTAGATTCGCACCTTAAGATGTGAATTTTTTGATTCATACCCTTTTGTGTGAATCTAACTGTGTTTTCCATAAATTGAAGTTGATGTTGTAGAGGTCTTGTTGATGCATTTGTCACTTTTGTTCCACGTCAATCCACCTTCAAAACCTGCAAGTTTGATAGCAACCTACAAAGCAAGGGGAATGTTGACAAATTCATGTGGATATCTATGGGGATGGACGGTGAGTGATGGTGAGTGATGTTGAATGGTGGTTTACTACACTTGGTAGTCTAAACTAATTTCAGTGTTGATGGAAATGGAGAAAATGGTATTCTATTTGTAGAGTTTGCCAAGGTTAGGGGAGGTTGAGGTGTTCCTTGTGAGGTGTCTCCTATAAGGTGTCCCCTGATGTGGCATGCCTCATAAGTACATTTGGGTGAGAGAATACCTCACCCACCTACATGTCATAAATGAGCATAGGGATGTGGAGTGGAGTTGGGGTTAAATCCTAACCATAGTAGGATTAACCATGAGTTTAGTGTTGACTTAGGTGAGGTGGAAGATGACTCACCAAGCCTCCCATGCTTTGAAAGACAAAAGTCTTCAAAAGTCATTTATGAACTTAAATGCACATGGGAATTTGAAATGGAGCAAGGATCAAGGTTAACCTTGGTTAGGTTGATCCCAAGTTAAATGTTGACTTTTGGTTGAGATGGAGGATGACTCACCATGTATCCCATGCTTTGAGAGAAGTCTCCAAATTTCATTTATGGTGTTAAATGCACATGGGGAGATGTGTGGAGCAAGGCTTAAATTTAACCCTAATTATATTGACCATAGGTTTATTTGGGATCAAGTAGGTGATGTGGAGGCTAGGCTAGTTAAATACTAGACTACGTGAGGTGGCCATGAGTTAGTTTGACCATGGTTAGGTTGACCATAGGTTGGGTTTGACCATTAAGGTTAGGCTAGGATGATGGTCGCATGGGGATCTAGAGTTAAGCATAGAAAAGGGCTTAAGTAGCCAAAGAGGGCTTATAAATAGTGGATGAATAGTGCTTTTAATAAATGAATAGTATTTTGATACTTATATTTATAAATTTTGTGAGTTTTGCAAATTTGTCAGCCATGATGATGGGAGGAATGACATTATGAGACTTTTAGGTATCTACAAGGACAAAGCTTTTTGAAGGGGAAGGGTATGTTAGGACACCATCCTAACATTATTATATAATTCTCATATTATTATGTAATGACCCTTTTCCAACGTGGGAATCCCGCTGTAATGATATTTTATAATATTTTGTAATGGTATGTGGTAATTGAGGCATCTAGACAAGTGGATTCATTTCTTGTAATTGTTATAAAGAATGCAATAGTTTCTTTGGTGGAGGATCCTAGCTTGAGTGGCATTTTGCATGTAAGCCAACTCTTGAATGTTAATTTAGGATTGCATGAAGTGTATCTTTAAAATACAAGGGTGGATAAACGAATGTCTATTTTTTCATATTGAAGGAAGTTACCCCCTTGAAGAGGCCTGTAATTTTGTGTTGTGATTTGTACAACTAATATATTTTTGCATTTACATTTTGTATTGCAATATTCTATTCTTTCATGAATTTTTTTTTATTGCAATATTTATGTGAATGTGCTTATTTGATTATAAGGTTCTTAACATTTTGAATAAATAGCATTTGAAAGGCCATATCAATTAACAAATGAAATAAAATATTGCATTGATTTAGATCATCTATGAGAACCACCCTTCTTTTCCAAAGAAGATAAAACTAAGTTGAAGTTTCCCTAAGAATCCATGGATCACAATTATGAATCATTTTTTTGTTTAACAAAAATATGTTGAGCTCCTTCCAACATCTTTCATGAGGGGTAATTATAGTTGAAACAAATACATTTATGATCTCAAATTTGATATTTTTCTCATTTCTATAAAATAGACCCACGAACTAGATACTTTTTTTTTCTAGCAATTGTCTATCACATTTGTATTTATCCCATATTATTGTGATACCTTCAAAATATCCTATGGAAGAAACTTCCAAACAATCCTCTATCTTCCAAATCATTTTGATTGTATACTTACATTTCTCACTAATTGGTTTTGTTTCCTATATTAAAATAAATGTAGGAGTATAACTATTGGAATATCTATAGTCTAAGCTTATTAGGCTAAGGTTGATAGTGATAAGGTGCCTACAAGAACTCTTAATGTAGCCTGAAATCAAATGCAATGTAAGCCTATGGGAATTCTTTATGTATTCCTATGGGTGCTTTGTATGTAAGCTTACAATAATTTTCTATGTAAGCCTAAGGACATATATTCATGTAGACCTATGAGTAGTTTTAATATATTCACTCTTAGTGATATTGGTTAAACCACCTATATGGTTGACCTCAATTAAAGGGTTTAATACAGTTAATATATTGTAATGTAACCTTCAATTCAGTTATGTCGAATTGCTAGTTGCATTTAATAGGATATTAGGTATCATTATATATACCCCCAATGATTGATCAATTGAAATAGTTAAATATGTGAGGTCATGGGTGTGCCTATAAGCACCCACCCATTATCCTTATTTCATCTATCGTTTTTTGCTTCTCTTTCCTTTATTTTATACTCTTCTTGTGCAACATGATTTATGATGAATTCATGCTTCAAAATGTTTTTTGAAAGTCATCCAAAATCCAATATGGTATCAAAGCTAAACCAAGCAACTTCATTTTATTACATAGAAGAAATTTTATACCAAATGAAGGCACTTTTTTTTTTAGAGAAATGTTCAATTCCATTTGCTTGAATTTGAATTTGGATAACAAAATTGACTTGTGCCCCAAATTCCCTTGTGTTAGCTTCAACGTGCCAAGAAAATATTTTCTTGTCCTAACTTTACTCATGTCACAAGCATTTTTGCAATGGTAATGCATTTACCTTTTTTTCTAGGATGTTATAGGTTCAAATGATTTTGGGAATGAAATAATGGATTTGAGGTACACACACTTATGGGTCATGGGGTAGGAATACGTGACCCTTCCAAATATTTCCTAGAAACTAGTATTTTTTGTTGTTCTTGAAACCTATATGTCCAACATCCATTGGCATGCTAGTTGGACAATTCACTTGCCCCATAGGCATCTTGAGGTTGATTATCTTGGATTACATTTTTTCTAAATATCAATCAAAAAGGGTGATAGGGTATGAGCTCATGGATAGGGAAAGAAGCATATACATTACATTAGTTCACCTAGAAATTGTTCTATATATTTCATCAAAACTTTAAACTCTAACACATGTTTATGGTATAACAATTGGTCTTTTTGTGCTCTTTGAAAAGGTCCTCCATTTCTTTCACATGAAGAAGATTTTTTTGTGTATTTTTTAGGGTGTTTCTTTTACATATATTGAGATGATGATCTATTAACTCTAACAGGTCATTGACATGTCAATTGGTCACTTCATTTGTGTGGATCAGGTTTAGGGTTCAATCCACCTCAAATGGATTTGTTTTGGAATTTGGTGATGAAGTTAGCCTTGCTTGCTCTTGTATTGGCATGTCTTGCTTACCTCCAACATGCCCATTGGAATAAAATTCAAAAACCTCACATGTATATGAGAAGTTAGGGGTTCAATTTATGATAGTGTTTCTTGGCTTAAAGCAAGACAAACCTTTTTACATCATATTTCCTTTTAGCATGCATATTTTTTCTCTGTATTCATGGAATTTCTTGTTAGCTCCAACTTACCTATTGACATAGTGGTTGATCACTCCAATCACTTGGATGGAGTCCCATATTCTAAATACATAGAGCAAATTATTCATGTTCTTTCAAAAGGAATCTTTTAACTCATGAATTATAGCATGATGTAATTATAACTCCAAATGTGCTCCCTATCATGGAGATTGGCAAGATTTTTTGTGCACACAACTTTTTAAGGTCAAAACACATTATATCCTCTTTGATGATGTAGTGGCTAACATGGCACTGATGTGGCCACAAAATTATTTTATTACCTATTTTTGAGTCAACCAATTATCTTACACCATGTGTCATATTCCTATATGTCAACTAGCATAGTTGACATCCCAATTAGAGTGATGATATCAACATAGCAAATATGGAACCTTCAAGATATGACATGATATTCTCCAACTAGTGAATTTCTTCCTAAGGTTTGAAATTTAAATTTAATTTTTTAGTGTTATATGCCTAAACATTTGAGGTCTTAACTTTTGCATACATAGGAGTTTCAGAACCTTTTTTAAAATCACATTTTTTTAAGCTCTATGTATTAGCAACAATAGTTTAAGAAATTATTATAGTGTTATCAGTGATTTTTTAGCTACAAGAGGAGTATGTTTTGGATGATCAACACAAGGAATGTTTTATTCCTATGGGTCCCTTTCTAACCATGGGGATTGATTATTTGACTATCTATCTACTGCTTATTGATTTAACTACTTTCTTTTGTGTTTGGAGGACAAATTATGATTTTTATGTTGTATGTTAAGGATATTTTGATAGGAAGCACATCATCTTAGATCCAGAAGGTGAATTCATAGCTTTAATTTCAAGGATAGTTTGATCCAATTCATGTACCTTTGGCAAGAGAAGACAACAAGATTCTTAATGAAGATTCATTGGCCCATTCAAGAATTCATTATTGGGGGAGATGTACCATCTCAAATGTCTTCTCTCCTTCACCCCTTCATTTAGATTGTGGAGGGAGTTGAAACATTTGTAATAACCTTGTTAGGCCAAAGTTGACAATAATGAAGTACTTATGGGTGCTCTTGATGTAAGCTATAGGTAAATATAATATAAGCCTATAGGAGTTCTATATGTAAGCCTATGAGTGATTTCTATGTAAGTCCATCTATGTTTTCTATATAATCCTATAGGTATCTTTATGTAGGCCTATGGGCAAGTCTAATGTATTCACCCTTAGAGATATTGGTTAAACCATTTGTATGGTTAACCATAGTTAAATGGTTTAATATATTTAGTATAATGTAATTTTACCTTCAGGTCATGTTATGTTAGCTTGAGGTTAGCATTTAATTAAGGATTAGGTATATATAAATACTTCTGAATGACTAATCCATTGAATTAGTTGATGATGTGAGATTATGGGGTGCCTACAAGCACCCACCCATTATCCTTATTTCTTCCATCTTTATTTTGTATCTTTCTTCCCCATTTATTTTATGCTTTTATTTTAAAATAAGATTTATGGTGAATGCATGCTTCTTAATATTTTTTAGAAAGTGATCCAGAATCAATAATAATAACCTATTACTTACTAAAACTTTTAGGGGTCTTGTTCATATCCCTAATATTCTATACCATCATTTTTATCATCACTTTTTATTTTTATTTCCAAGCTTAGCCCCACTTCTTGTTAACATTTATGATATTTATTTTTGGATTCCCAAATTGATATCCCTTTGAGTTTCCTTTTATCTGTGTTCATACTTGGAGGGCTTTCCTCTCCTTTTTCCATTCCAAACAACACTTTTTATCTTCATCCATATTTTTTATTTTTCCATGTTGTTCATAATGAGACATATCTTCTCAAGGTTTATGTTACCCTAGAAGAATATGAAGTGGTAGCCTCACCGACACTCTCTTATTAATGTTGCCCTAGAAATCCTAAATTGCAAGGATGATCCTCCATAGTCATTAATTTCTTATGTTGCTTTAGAAACTCTAAATTTTCATGAATATCCTCTATACTCATTTATTTATTATGTTCTTGAAAACCTAAAATGTAAGGGATATGCACTACACTACTTTCATGTTATTGCAAATAGAGTATTTTATGCCAATTGAGAAAAACAAAGATGATTTACTTGTATTAACCTTGATACTTTCATATTCTTTGCTCTAACACTTACCTCCTAGTCTTTCTTTGCAACTCTAATTCCTTCTGAATTTGAGTTGGCACATTGTATTTCCTCATCCTTTATGTCATTTATTTCTTTTAATGATTAATCTAAGTAAATCATAATAGACATTGTCATTTAATGTTGTGAAAGGTCTTTCTTTGCCACTTTCTTGGGGGTGGAAAATTGTTGATCTAATATAACTTCTAGTAATGTATGATTTGCTTGGTTTATAAAGGTTTGCTACATAAAGAAATCTTGGGGGTGGAAATTTGTTGATCTAATCTAGCTTCTAGTAATCTATTATTTGCATAGTTTATAAAGGTTCCCTACATAAAGGGGAAAAAAGTTTGTGCATTAAGACTTACTTAGATTTTGGACTTGCAAGAAGGAAAGAAGACCTATGATTAAATTGTGTGAAACAATAACTATATAATTGTCAAGTTATTATAATATTACTATATGATCTAAGTTTTTTTTTTTTTTATTTGGATAGTATGAGAAACCCATGCGACCAACGCTTAGGACTGAGCATTCACATCCCAACCATGACCCCTCGTAAGACCAAGAGCTAAGCTTATCAATAGGGGATTAACACACACCCACACACACGTCACAGTTTGAACGTTAGTTCTCCCAAAGAAGAACCAAAGCCCGAATCATTGTGTTGTCCCTTGGGACTCATGATCTAAGTTATTATAATACTATTATATGATGTAGTATATATATAATTATCAAATTGTTACAATACTATTATACAATATAATACAACATGCATAATTTCAACATATATATATAACCAACTAAAATAATAATAATCAATAGTATGATCAAATTAATTAAAGAAAAATCATTTACTTTTAGGAACAAATGTATTCATATCAAGCTAGACTTCATTTTCAACCATCTTGTCAAGGTAGATAAGTCCCTTACGAAGTTTGAAAGTGATTGCATATTCGGCAAAGGAACATTACACTGGTCATCTATTAACCATTATACATCAATCTTTTTTTTTTTACATCAATCTAACTCAGGCTACTAAAATCTATGTATCCTTAGGTCCTAGCCTAATTAAAGGTGATGCCTCCACCATATTATGGTCCCACTTCATTATTGTAAGGTACTTGAGCCCACATGCCACAGGGACATAAGAATCTACTGTGTGATTCTTTAGAAGAGAGCTCTTAGTTCATTCAATGTTTGATAGCAAAGTGACACATACCTCCTTAATAGGTATATATGTAACTAAAATAACTAAATATGCGTGAGGGATTATATAAAACTTGGTTTTAGAGGCCAATAATAGCCCATGAAGTGTGTTATTATGGGATATTGGATTAGATAGGGAGTAGTAGAAGAGACATCGTACTGCCACTTGTACATTAAATGTCACTTCATTACTGCATGATTCTCCTTGTTGCTTATGGAAGAGAACAAATGTTCATGTGACTGCTGGTACCAAGTGGGGAACGAACTCAATTGTTTTTTTCCCTGCTTTTTCGTGAGAGCAAGGAAATAAAGGAGAACGAAGTGTAAACATCAATCATGTTGTTATGGAATTTTACATTTCCTCCTTTTCATCACCTTCTCACTGGTAAACCGTATTTAAAATTATCCTTGATCTCTGTAGAGACTTTCTATTCAGCATTTAATGCTGATGAGACCATTGAAACTGACACCAAATGATTTGCAGCTTTAGTGAGACTAACTATTGGGATAGCAAATTAGTTTTTAATTTATTTTTATAAAGGTCGTGATGATTTATTTGGAAGATGTTATTTGTTTATTCATTTAAATTCCAATTATAAATATAATATACATCACTATCTCATTAAATTGGAAGTTCCAAAATCTTACTTAATATCATGATTAGCCTTTACTTTATGCTTAAAGGTTTGGTCTCAACTATCTTTGCTAGTCAATAAAGGTGTCGCTAAATCAAACTCATAGGTGTCGAAATTATGTAATAAAACGTTTTTAATCAAACTCATAGGTGTCGAAATTATGCAATAAAACGTTTTTAATCTGATTGGAGTTATCATTCAACTGCCTCGTAATTGGCAGCTAAATCAAGTCCATATCCAACACAGTTGAATGCACATATAAGACGTAGACCTAATTTAGACTTTGGGTTGATTTAAGGACTCAACCGCCCGCAAATTTTGACTAGCATTAACCAAGTTCAAGTCACTCTACAGAGCACCTTGCCTTAGCCTTGGCTTAGGGTCAACCTAGTTCAACTGGAGTCAACATCAATAAGCAATTTATATATAGAGGGCTAAGTAGATAGAGAATTCAATTAAGGAACGTAAGTTTAGTGTGCTCAACTACCTAATTGGGCTGAGTAGATAGAGAATTCAATTAAGGAACGTAAGTTTAGTGTGCTCAACTACCTAATTGGGCCTCCCTGGTGGAGAATGCTGATCCTCAAAACTACTAATAGAACATCAACGTTTGAATACCCAGGCAAATAGTAGAAAATAGTAGAAAGTAGGCTTTAAAGCTAAGGTGATAACTTTTTATGGGTCCAAATATTTAATCAAAATGATTAGCCTTTTAGTCTGCTTAACTACTTAGTTGGGCCTCTTTGGTGGAGAATGCTGATCCACTAAACTACTTACAGAAAATCAACGTTGAATACCTAGGCAAATAGTACAACCTAGGATGTTAGGTTTTAAAGCTAAAGGTGATAACTTTATGGGTCCAAATATCTAATCAAAACTGAATAGCCGTTTAGTCTACTCAACTACCTTGTTGGGCCTCCCTGTTGGAGAATACTGATCCACTAAAGTACTTAACATTGAATAACTAGGCAAATAGTAGAAAGTAGGATGTTAGGCCTTAAAGCTAAGGTTTTAATCAAAATTGATTAGCCTGGCTAAGGCTATAGTTTTATGCCACAGCTGCTATAGGTGCCATGAGATGTATTCGCATCCAATGGTCATAATGCCAACATATCTGTCATGTAAAGTGGAAAATCATATGCGCAAAATATCTGTTTGTTTATATGCTGCATGTTAATATTTTATGTGGAGGATAAAGTCGGTTCTGACATTTGTGTGCGCTATGGGATGAATGTCCTTCCCCACTCCTGTCAGATTAGTGGGGTGCCTTTCCTAACACAATTCTGCACTGCATAAGAATTGCCCTTTCCTTCAGGAAAGAGAATTAATCCCCTCCCCTTGTCTTCTCAAGGATCAAGGGATGTTATAAGAATAAAATACTATGTACAGAATTAGTATAAGAGTCCAACTACTTCCATTAAAAAGGGGGGCCATTTTCAAGTCCATGATCCATTTGCTAGTAACCCTCACTAAAGTCTAGGAGAAGAGCATTGAAGAACAAGGAATTACATAAAATACCAAAAAAAATCATTCTCGCAATTTGTGTGGGATACCTTGAACTGTGGGATACCTTGAACTGATCATAGAAGCACTAAAAGGTTCTAGTTGTGACAAATGGTTAGTAAATTTTGGAGTCAAGTCGTAATTGGAAAAATAGCTTATTTTTTATATGATTTGTGGATGATATTCTGAATCTTACACCTCCATGTTCTCTTGTTTTACTATGGTTTCACATTGATCTCTATACTGGTTTGATTATTAAAGAGAGGTGGAACAAAATATTTACAGGAACAAAATATTTACAAGCAAGCCATGGTGACTTCTTGGTTGACATTGAACATTCCTTTTTTTCAAAAACATCTGTTTTACAGAGTTATCTACCAATATTAAGGAACTAAAACAACCTGAATTCATAATCCACTAACCAGTGTAATTATTACTTGAACTCGCACACTTCTCAAATGAAGCCTTATTTTAACAATTTCATAATAATTTATTCAGGCATTTACATAAATCAGTTACAATAACAATCCTCACAATTTTGTTTCTACGCGTCTGCCATCACATCATCGATGATGACAGGTTTATCTAAGGCAGTCCTGCAACTATGCAGAACATCATCAACTACCATAATCCAATCCATATGAGCTTGATGTGCCCATGACTTGGATATTGATTATACTGCCATTTTTTTTAAAAGAAAACGCACTGCAATTAGCTTGAGCTACACACTGACACCGACACATCATATTGGACCCAATTCCTCAGGGCCACGATGGAAAAAATATGACAATTGCTGAGAGACTGGTCTTAGACGAATAAAACACAAGTCCCTTAAACAGTCTTATAATACCCCATATTGATTTTGATGATAATAATCAATGTGGTTTACCGTTTGTGCTTTCCATGGCTTGAAAACTGCCAGCATAATGTTTTCCACATTCAGGCAGGCGGTGGGGATAGCGTTCATGGTCCTTGCAGTAGTTGTAAACCAAATAGTTCCTTTGGATCCATTTCATGGTTCCCCTTTCTTGGCTTGTCAGGCCTCCAGTTCCAGAGGAGACTAAGGAGCTAGAATATTCACTGTCACAAGTGGAGTATGTTGCAGGACAGCCACTGACGATGAAGTTGGAAAATTTTGCAACAAATGGCTGGTATCTGTAATCTGCCCTGTATTTGCCATTCTCAGTAGCCCAATCAGATGCATCCCATATTGATCCGTAGACCCAAAGACGCCTCTGTGGAAAAGTTGATGGCACCCTCTTTGGGTACTTTCTGATTGCAATGTCATCCACATAGAAGCTGTCACAAAGACAATTTGGATATTAGACCAAGAAAATAAAAGAGATCTGTGCTGAAAATGAGTACTTAAAACCAGATGGTTATAGTCTACTGTTAGGGCATGGATTTCCCCTGGGTTCAGGTTCCTCGAGCTTCGAATGTGAAGAGATTGTCATTGCCATAATGATAACTCGAGTTTGGGCTTCTCAACTTGATGGCATGGTCTAAGGCGTGTAAGTGCGCTGATGGTAACTTGGGTTCCTGCACTTTTGGGCTTCTAAGCCTAAACGTGTTCTAGGATTGATGATGGCAGGTTGTGACACAGTTTAAAGTTCAAAAGTAAAGGGGAACTTACATGATATGAGATTGGGTCCAGAGAATGCTGTAAGTGTGGAAATCTTGAGTTGGGTCAAACCAGAGATGAAACTTCAGTTCCCTGCCTGTAAGAACCTGTGCATCTCCACTGCCATTGATGTAGATATTGGTCTGCAAGGTGTATGGTTTATCTGGAGTTGTGCCAAGGAACTCCATGTCAATCTCATCATGGTGGCCTGGGTATTCTTGGCTATTGGACAGCTGCAAAAACATAGATTTCAGTGCATACAACCCCACATGAACATACTATATACACCTACTTGTATGTACCAAGATATATGCTACATTTTCGAACACTTGAGGAATGCCAACTAACCATAGACCAAGCCCGACTCTTTGAGTTAGTTATGGACAGTTACGTCTGTTAGGCAACACTTTTCATACCCTTCTAAGACTGTTAGACAAAACCCATTCAAAAACTAGCAAAATTGGCTGTGATAAACAAGAGAAATACATAGAATGCTGCAATGACTCCTGCTGTGTAGCCAGCCTGCAGCTTGATGGCAGCACTGAAGAAACCTGAGTCATAGGCCTGCAAAGACTTGAACCCACTTCCTGAATGACACCCAATAACAGATTTATCAGAGTTATACAAGAATATTACATGTCACCCATTTCATTAGAATAACTGACCTAAAGGCAAAAGCTTAGAACCATAAGATCCAAGCCACTCATGACATAAACCCCCAAGACCCATTACATGTTTTTTATCATATCTAGGAAGAAACCCAATGGATCATTCACCTGATGTCTTGTCAAGCCAGATTGTTGTGGAAGACTGATCTTGGGAGACCTCCTGATGCCCAGAACCCCAGAGATTTGAATACCCATCGTAGAACTTGATTGTCTGGAACTTGGAGGTGACAGGAATATGCTTCTGAGAGCTTTCTGCAGCTACACCACCAGAAAGACTGATTGCTATGACAAAAATTGCAAAGCATATGGCAGTCATTTGCTGCAGAAAGGCTGATGCAACGTCTGAGACCTTGCCCATTGCTAAACTTCTTCTCACAGACTTGGAAGGAGCTGAGCAACCTTGCTACTACTAGTAGAGGTTGTAGTTGTGAATCCACCTCAATGGGGTAGCAATAAATAGATCAAGAAGAGCCACCACATATTCAACATTCAAGTTGGTAGCAGAATGGCAATGAAAGTCAAGAGTCAAGAAAAAAAAAACTTAAAAGGACATCTTCTTCCAATAAAGAAAAGTTGTGCAAAACATTTAAGGACCTATATTCATTCACATTGGCCCCCATAATGTCCCTGGAAGAACTAATTTACCCGAAAGATTTTTCCTTTTCCCACATGAGTATATCAACCTGGAATATTATGTTCTTGTGGTTTTGATTAAAACTTTTGGTAGTACATAGGTTTTGGATTTTGGGTTTAAATTGGTTGGATAATAATGTTTAAGTATTTGTTAAATGATTGTTTTAATTAATTTTAGCAGGTTAAAATTTATAAATAAAACTGTTAACAATTCTACTCTGTAAAAAAAAGATAAGTTTGATTAGAAGTCTTGGTTTGGATGTGGCATTTCATCCACATGTCTCGATTGCCTATATTAAGGGCCACATGAGATTTGACTGTTACAGGAGGTGTTAAGAGGTCTGTCATTCCTCTTTGAATTATTAAGGTCATAAGGTCATAACTGAGAAAGGTGCCATCCAAAATGTAACCGAAGGAATCATATTCTTACTAATGATTTTTCTCTCTTAATAAGATTCGAAGCAGGTTTTTTAATTAATATAAAATAATTTAATAAATTAAATAATTTTTTTAATTTAAAATATTTTTATTTATTATAATAAAAATTTGTATTTTATATATATTAAATAATGAGACTGCCTTATGCATAGTCATTTCAAATTAAATTGGGATAATGTTTTATTGTTAAATTATATTGAGTAAATTTGTTTCTTTATATCAAATTTATTAAATATAATATTAAAACATTAATATTTTATTAGATTGGCAAGTCCAATAATATATTTTATGATTGAAATTTTTCACTTTAATATTTATTTATTTTTATAGCATTTGTTACTGATATTATAAATTGTAGGAATTCTTTTATTAATAATCTTATAAATAAGATTTATATGTTTTTTATAATTAATTATATGGAATATATTTTTTTTTAAACGTTTACAAATTACATCAACAACTACCCTCAAGGGGTTTGAACACAAGATCACTTAAGAAACAACCATCATCTTAACCATTAGGGCAACTGACTGTCGGCATTAATTATATGGAATTGAAATAAGTAACTATATTATATCAGGATCATATATGGTATTACAAGAGTGGTTATTATGTTCTCTTACATCACTACCATACATAGTTATTACAAGAGTGGTTATTATGTTATGTTACATGACAAAAATAGAAAACCTGAAAAATGACAGATGACCTAGGGCAGCTAGGGACGAAGAGTTGCATAGGCGGAAGAATACATGGATGAAACAAAATAAGAAATGGATGAAACGTTGGGAAATCAACATAAATGAATGCCCAAATGTCAACAAAGACAAAAAATTATGTGAATGAAAAGTTCAAAAGTGGAATGTAATGCAAGCAGGAAAAGACAATATTAAATTGCAAAGCTTAACCCAATGTATGACCATAAAGAAAAATTGTATATAGGTGCGGAAATCAAGTGGAAGGAAAAAATCCTCATTGCTCAGATAAGGACTAGCTCTCATGGGCTTAGATGTGAAACAGGGAGATGGACAACGCCCAAAGGACAATGGGAAGAAAGGATATGTACTCTATGCAGCATAGGAGCAGTAGATACAGAGGAACACTTCATCTATACATGCCCAAGCTTTTCAGATATCCGTGGCAAGTACAAAGAAACACTTGGAAACGGGTCTATGACAGAATTATTTGAAGACAGTAAAATAAAAAAAGTTGGGAAATTGCTAACCCAAATCAGTAGGAGAAGGAACAACTTTCTCAAAGATATTAAAGATCATATGATATGACTTGAGTAATTATACTTTCATATTTGAGGTCCCATAAATCATATTTGAATCTCGTGAAGGTAATTAAAATCTTTTTTTCATTCATTCATACCATACATAGGTATTACAAGACTAGATTGGCTATTATGTTCTCTTAGTAAAAGAGTCTTCTCCTTTGTTTTGAAAACTTTCACCATTTTGTTTGATAAGATTCACATTTACTCATGCATAGATACTAATTAAAATTTGAAATCAATATACTTAATAAAGTAAGTTTTATTAAACAAAAATTAAAAGGTAATTTTATTTGTTTAATATTTATATTATTAGAATTAAACTTTTAATAAAGAATAAATTAAAAAATTATGTTGAATATGGGCTGTGAGGGAAGAAAGTAGAGAGGGGAGGGCTCTGGTCCCTCCCCTGCTCCCCCTCCCATGGCTCCTGGTTCCTGCCTGCCTCCGGCTCAACCCGAGTCATCCCTCCCGGGGAGTGGTTGTTTGCAGATGATCTCCTGGGGGGAGATCCTTCTCCACTATCTGCGTCCCTCTCAGCCGGCTAGGGTTTCCTTGGTTGTTTTTTCGGACTGGTGCTTCCCAGGGATCTCTGTTTGGTTGGGGATCCCTTCCCTTTTTCCCTCAGGCTTCCCCCTGGGGTTTTTTTGCAGGTTATTCGCGTGGATCTGGTCCCCTGCGTTTCTCGGTGCGGTGGAGGTGACGGTTTAGGGTTTGGACAGTTTCCCCATTTTTTCTTGTGAATCCTCGACAGGCTCTGTGCTTGGACGAGATTCTTGGTCCCTGCTGCTGGGATCCTCTTCTGTTTTCCTGGGGCGGGTTCCTTGTGGTGCAACTCTCTAGTCACTTCCTGATGGGTTGGATCCTCTCTGTGCTGGCTGTCGGCTTCCTGCAGGATGGCTCTCGCCGAACGGAATGTTTTCCTGGTGGGCGGCTGGTTTCTCCACAGGGCGGGATTCGCCAAATCCGTCGGTTTTCTCGCGAGGCGGGATCCTTTCTTTCTCGCTGGTTTCCCGGATGGTGGGATTTCCCTGTTGCTTCCCGCTAGGCGGGACCGTTTGTGGTGGTTTTGACTGCTTCCCATGAGGCGGGATTTTATTGTAACAGCTTTTCTTTGCTTCTCGTCGGGCGGGATCTTCTCGATGGTGGTTTTTGGCTACTCCCCGCTGGGCGGGATCTCCAAAACTACTTTCTTATTTTTTTGTTTCCCGCTGAGAGGGATTGTTTCATGCTTACTGTTACCGCTAGGCGGGATTTCTGTTTTGGTGTTCAGTTTCAAGGGATTGATGCCCTAGGCCCATTGCTTATGTAATCAGGTTTTGGGATCCTTGTTAAAACCCGTTGTAAATACAAACACTACTTACCAAAAAAAAAAAAAAATTATGTTGCAACACACTAATAAAATGTCAATAATCTACCTAAAAATATGTCAATAATTTATTATTTATTTTTAGTTATTTTATTGAAAATATTAATATTATTATTATTTCTAAGATGTTCGTGTATATGTTAAAATATATTTATAATGCCTTAACATATATATATATAAAATAAATATAAAGAGCCAAAGTCCAACCTTGTTTGGGCTTTGATTTGTTTTTAGGAGGTCCGAGGTTTATATATATTTAAAATCAATATAAAGAGCCAAAGCTCAGTCCTATTGTAGGGGTTTCTTGGCGCTAATCAATTGTTTGGGTTTTGACTCTTTTTCGTGAAAGGGAGATACATGTTAATCCCCTATTAATAAGCTTAGGTCAGGGCCCTAAGTGTTGGTCATAAGGGTTTTTTACACTATCCAGAATCAAAAGAAATTATGGTTCTTTTTTCTACCTTCTTCTCAACTGTACTTTTGCTCGTCCGGTATGGCATTGGTGGTGGGTTGTGTGGCAACAACCTTGTATTCATTCTTCTTCTCTTGTGGAGTTTTGGCGCAGTTTGGGAAGGCCTCCTGCTTCAGTTTTCTTTTTATAGGTAGTTTGGCATATAGGTCCTTCTTGTATCTTTTGGTAAATTTGGCTTGAAAGGAACCGTCACATTTTTCAAGGAGAAAAGTCTTCTGTTGTTCAGGTTTGGCAGCGGATCTTAAGAATGGTTCAGGAAACGGTGTCTTCTAAGTGTTCGATTAGTATTCCTGGTGATACTAGGCAGCTTCAGATTATGTCTGGGCTGGGTTTGAGGGCTTCTGATCCTCATCCTTCTATTGCTTCTCGCTAGAGGAACCACAGTCATAGAGTACAGAGAGATGGTCGTTGGCGCCCTCCTCCTAGGGGGTTCTTAAGATTAATACTGATGGGTCTTCCCAGGGTAATCTTGGAAGTGCTGGCATTGGTGGTGTGGGTCGTGATAGTAGTGGCTCGACTCACTTCTTCTTCTCTTGTTTTAAAGGGAGACATACAAATAATTATATGGAAGCTCTTGCTATTCTTTTTGCTTTGGAGCAAGGGTATGCTATGGGTTGGCACCGGGTTATTTGTGAATCTGATTCACAAATTATCATTAACCTTTTGAATTCTGGTAATTTCTATCATACTAGTTGGAGGTTGGCTGGTGTGGTTAGGCAAATTCTTCGGTTTTCTTGTCATATGGAGTTTATCAATTTTACTCATATCCCCAGGGAGTGGAATGGTGTTGTTGATTGTTTGGCGAAATGGGCCTCGAAATTCCAGGATGGTTGGGATGTTAGGGAGTGGCATCAACTTCCTTCAGCCTGCTCTCTTACTCTTTCTCTGTTGTTGCATGATGATATGCCCGATTGAGGCATTCTTTCTGTAATTTGTTTCTTGGCTTCTGTTGTAGTTGTTGTTCTTTAATAAATTTTTACCCCTTTTTATATATATATAAAAAAGATATAAGTTCATTTAAAAATATTATGTTAAAAAGGCTTCGATTTCATAATAATCCATTAAAAATATTAAAATAATATATAATATAACTGTAAGTTATTGTAACCCGGGTCACATCACGGATAATGCAAGTGGCGTCCTTGCCGGTAGACCACACTTGCGGGGATAGAGGTTTCTCACGATAACCAAATTAAAAAATTAAAAAATATATATCAAATACACTAGTTCAACAAATTAAATTCGTATCGCCATGAGTGTGGGCAAGTGTGTGAGGGTGTGGGTGTGTGGTGGCTTTGTGTTAAATTCTCTATTGATAAGTATAACTCTCGGCTTTACGAGGGGTTATGGTTGGGAGGAGACTACTCAGTCTTGTGTGCCTCAGTCATAGAGGTTTCTCACAATAACCAAATTAAAAAATATATCAAATACACTAGTTCAACAAATTAAATTCTTATCCTCATGAGTGTGGTCTACCGGCAAGGATGCCACTTGCATTATCGATGATGTGACCCAGGTTCAATCCCGGTGATGTGACCCGGTTCAATCCCCATGGTGGATGTGTATAAGAAATATTTATAAAAAAAATAATAATATAAATAAAACATGTTTCAACAAATTAAATTCTTAAACATTTTATTAGTATATCAAATTTAAACCTCCTCAAATGACACATATATAAAACAACTAGGTGATTTGAATCATGTGTTTGTTAGCTACTAAAAATAGTGTGGTTGTAACCAACTTTTCTATCAAGCAAAAAAAGATAACACAGATATAATATTATAATATCATTCCATAATAATAAATAATATAAATATTTTATTAGTTGCAAGCTTAGTGGTAAGGGCTTTGACCTCTTTTTGAGAGGTCCAAGGTTCAAACCCCATTCAATATCAAGAACCAAGACCCCTTCTAAAAACTTGTGTAAACTCATTTAAAAAATAATATAAAAATCTTTAAAATAATAATAATATAAATAAAATCCTTTTGAATTCTATATAACCTATTTAAAAATACAAAACTTAATTACAAACCACACTTCTTCGTAACATGAGGTTTCCTTCTCTACCCATGATTCAAACTAAGAAAACTTAAATAAAATACCAATCACATATTACATACTTTTAGACGAAGATAGTTGAAATAAAACAATAACAAATTATTGAAATATGGCAACACAGACTTAATTCCAATTTATATGTAGAGTGAGCCCTCCACCCACACTATCAAGTTGTGACTCCACAACTACCAATTCTACTATTTGAGTTGTGACTCCAAAACTACCAATTCTATGATTTTGAAGGTCATAAAGTAAACAGCCCTCCATTTCCAAGGATGATTTTTTTATGATTGCTATGGTTGGGAATATATTGTCATCATCAGAGAATGATCTATGATGACATTTTTGTTCACTATAAATAGTTTTTACCCTTTGTCTTACTTGCCTCCAATTGCTTTTAGGGCATACTCGAGCGTGGGAGTGGATTGCCAAATATCTCTTAGTGCTAAATAGTTTAACCAGGAAAGAAATTTGTTTTACTCATAGAAAAGACAAAAATATCTATTTCACTTTAGAAAAGAAATATTGTTTAACACGTGAATAAAGTAGCATAGAAAAGACCCACTATGTACGTACTATCATTATCACTAGACTGTGGTGATTAAAAGCTGGTCTGTTTTTTAGGAGATGATGAATCTTCATGAGATTTTGTGAGCTATTTTTTTTGAAGCCAATACATCTGTGTTCCATACGTTCAAAGAAGTGGTAATTATTTATCCATTATTTTAAATTATAAATAATATTTTAATATTATTTAAAGATAATTTAATTTTTTTAAATATTATTAATTGAATATATATTTTTTGATATATTATAATAAATTATATATAATTTTTTACTAGGGTCACTTTTCTCATATTACTAAAATATTATCTTTATGTTTGGTGAATTAAACTATGTTCAACTTACCCTATATGTACTCTATATGTAGCTTTTATTAAGGTTATTTTTACCAAGATATTATCTTTTATGTTAAGTCAATTAAACTATCTTCAATTTATCCTTTATCAATTTGATTAAATATATTTACTTTCACATTAACAATATAATTTTAATACATATTATTATTTATTTTGAGTTATAATGTTTTAAATCATTTTTATATTTTTTAATTTAAAAAAAAAAAAATATATATATATATATATATATATATATATATATATATATATATATATAAATCATTTTTATATTTTTTAATTTAAAATATATATATATATATATATATATATATATATATATATATATATATATATTTTTTGATGAGGAACCTTTTATATACAACATATCCGCAACATGTGAGGAGAGAGATTTGAACCTGGGCCTCTCGATAACATGAGTGTTTTAACTACCCACTTGCTTTCCAACTCCTCTACATGAGCGGATGTATTTTCAAATGTATAGTTTAAATTTTTAGGTTTCTGTATTAAACATTTTCTTTTTACATAAGGAAATCTGCAATAGTTTTTCGTCATATTATCCTCATGAGCAGGGTTCGAATTCGGAAAGCTACCACTATAGCCCCTCCCCACCTCTATAAGAATTTTACTCCAAACAAAGGGAACCCTCCAAGGGCTCGGGATTGTAGACCTCAAGCTAGAATCATTACACTTTTTAATTTTTAATTTTTTAAAACAAGTTCACTTTTTTTTTTGTTACATAGATGAATTGGTTACAATCACAAGTTTTAGTAACAGGCGGGGTTCAAACTATCAACGAAGGCTTCCAACACACCCATCGTCTCGTTAATGGTAACCCAACGTGATATGGGGACAACCGGACACACAGGGTTCGCACCATCTTCGTCAATCTCGTTCAACACATGGCATGAAAGGGATCGTCGAACAAGCAAGAAACAGATCACTGTCATCAGTTAGGTACAACACGCAGAGGAATTGGATCGGCTACTGGCTATGCATGGGCACACCCGTGGGATTGGAACCTAGGTCTCCTCTCGATAAGCGCCCCAACTTACCAATCCACTTAAACCCACGTAAAAAAACAAGTTCACTTATAAGTACATATACCCAAGTGGCTTTAAATGTGGGTCTCCTAGAAAAGAGTCCAAAGCCAAACCACTACGGGTCTCCTAGAAAAGAGTCCAAAGCCCACGAACTCTTTTGGAACCTAGGTCTCCTCTCGATAAGCGCCTCAACTTACCAATCCACTTAGACCCACGTAAAAAAACAAGTTCACTTATAAGTACATACACCCAAG
This sequence comes from Wollemia nobilis, assembly GCA_028583015.1. NCBI lineage: Eukaryota > Viridiplantae > Streptophyta > Pinopsida > Araucariales > Araucariaceae > Wollemia > Wollemia nobilis. The sequence goes on along the minus strand of JAQPPZ010003109.1, from coordinate 1,950,183 downwards.
TGGCTTTAAATGTGGGTCTCCTAGAAAAGAGTCCAAAGCCAAACCACTACGAGTCTCCTAGAAAAGAGTCCAAAGCCCACGAACTCTTTTTTAAATTATTGTAATGTGTTATTATTTTTCAATAAGTTATGTGGTTGTTTAGTGAAGACTTGAATCAAAATAATAATATAATACATAACCTCACACATATTACATCATATTAAATTATGACAACATGGTGGTATATAAAATCACCCCACACTATGTAACTACATAATGGTCAACAACCTCACATATTACATCATATTAAATCATAACATAGTGGTATATAAAATCACCCCACACATATTGCATTATAACTATATAACTATGTAGTGGTAAACAACCTCACACATATTACATCATATTAAATCATGACAATATAGCGGTATATAAAATCACCCCACACATATTACATTATGACTACATTTGAATAAACCTCATATGTATTACATCATCACGTAGTAGAATTAAAATAGAATGGTATGTAGCTATCACTTAGCAAAACTAGAATTTATGTGTTTTAATTTAAAATATAATCTAAATTTTATTTTTACTTGCACATTAGCAGTATAATTTTAATACATGCTATTATTTATTTTAAGTTTTAATATTTTAAATAATTTGTATATATTATAATTTAAAATATAGTTTCAAATATATAGTTTAAACTTTTGGGTTTCTATATATTTTTTTAATTTATACAATGTGTGAAACCTCTACAACCAATGCTTAGAGCTAAGCATTCCCATCCCAACTGTAATAGGATGGGTTTGTAGGGTAGTTGCCCTACATTTTATTTGGTATCATGCGCAGTTAAATTGGCTTTAGCATGTTGTAGACTACACCTCGAACGGGTTGGCGATGTAGTCTCTGCACAACACAAACACAATAGAATATAGTAATACACATCTATCCATCAAAGTTAGTGAAAGCAACACACATAACAATCCATAACATATAAGCATGTACCACACCAGCTCACAGGCCAACATCCACACAAAAGAACACGAGGCACACTGGCATAAAGTCAAAGCTTATTATCATTGCATCAAAATGGACCAGTGGTCCATTATTACATCATGGTCCATAGGCCTTATATTTTTCTCTTGAACAACTTGGTAAAATTGGGTGCTTTATGGGCTCACAGGCCCTGAGACTCATTAGCACGTTCAACTCCTAAATCCTACTCTTCATATTGGCATGATAGTAGCATGGCAAGAAAGGCACTAGGCATAAACACTGGGAAGAGATCATCTAGGATGAAGCTCTCGAAGTTGCTCGAAGGCATGAAACATATGCGGTATAACACGACTCTATATAGAAGGCACGATGTCACAAAAGCACTTGGGTTGAACCTTATGGCAATCGCATGATAAAGTCCTCGACAATACCAAAATAAACTTGAGCCTCATTCTTGAACTAGGTCACTTGAATAAGCTATCCCACAACCTAATTCCACCATTCCTCTTTGGGCCTCGATCTCAAATTGAGTCACTTGAGGAAGCAACTTACCCGTCCCATAGTACAAGTCCCACCTTCCCTCTTGCAACTTGAGCCTATCTTGTATTGTCATGCTCTCACCCATGGCACGGGATAAGATTACTATGTGAGAGGAGTGGCAGGACATCAATGCACAACCACCCTACCACAATCACACGACTAACACAAAGCTAAGCCAAGGAAGTAACTCCTTGGGATAACCACCATGGAATAGAACAACCCTCGACTCCTAGCTCATGGTCTTATTTTGATCCACACAATGTCCTTAATTCACAAATGTAACAAAGACCCATCGATCGTGCTCTCCCAACTCCTCAAACTCCATGGTCTTGTTCTCATTGGCATCTAGAATTGAGGGTAACTATCCCATACTAACACATCCTTGGGTCATGAGAACTCATTTCCAGGTGGCTAGGTCTTTAATGCATCAATGAAGGCATCTAAGAACAATAGCTCAAGGGGTCAGTTTGATGGATGACCGTCCTATATCAATGCATCCTTAGATCGATAAGGGGAAACCTGTTACCAAGTTACCTACTATTTGATAAGGAAATATGGGTTACAATAGATGGCCAATTTTAGAATGAATCCCTACTCGACCAAATGGGGTGGGACTTACACAAACCTGTCCTCTATCCTCCTGAGATTGATGAGGAGAGGAGTTGTTGCTTAGAGGCACCTTGTAGCTCTTACTACATCACTTATTATGTCATGAAGGGTGGTGTGGAGACTCTACACATTTATATAGCCTCTTACACCTTTGTGCATTGTTCCACAAAGGACAAGGAGGAGGTTGGCTCATTGTTGTCTAAGTTGACCCTTATAACCTCAAGCATTGCAACTTGAGAAGCAGGGGTTAGGATTAAACTACCTCGCCACAATCCTCCCCCACTTAATTTTGATATCATCCTTGACATTAATAAGGACTTCTTGCAGGATCTCTCTTTATGATCCCCACTTTCTATACTCAACCATTCCATCAATAATGGAGACACGTCGACACTCACCTAATGATCATGCCTAAGTCTTCCCCTTACCACGATCTAAGATGATCATCCCATACTGGATAACTCAAGCTAGGATAGAAAGGTGGGATTTTATTGATGATGACTTAGAATTTACCTCTCCCATCCTAGGATAGTCATCCCATACTGGAAATCCCGAGAAGGGAAGGGAAACAAGTCTTCGCATTCTCCATCCATAACCTGGGACAAGGAACTTACATGTCAACAATTTTGTTGTGAATGAGGTCAAGATAATTTTATCCTTAGCAGCTTACTTCACTAAGGAAAAATTCTCTCTCTTCCATCTCAAGTGTGTCAAGAATTTTGCATGACACAAAGGAAGCACAATTACATTCTTGCTCACAACATACCACGATTACATTTAGCACAAGGTAACATGGTTTTGTACTCGTTTGGGTGTGTTGACAATTACCTTCAACACAAAAACCATCACAATTACATGAACCAACCATGGCATCTTTCGCTCTTACACTTTAACATTGAAGTCTCACTTCAATCGAGCTCGTATCAAGGCAGGGAGTCCACCAAGTCAAGGACCTTCTTAACACACAACTCTACTCAGGCACAAAGAAAATATAGAAGAGAAGCAGTAAAAGTGGGAAAGTGAGGAAAGCATGGATCTCACTCACAATGCATTTCATGTTAGACTCTCTAACACTACACTGATCCCTTTCCAACACACAGCTTCACCCAAGCTCTTTGAATGGCAAGGGAACTACACTATCCTAATGTACAATAGCATAAAGTTATCCGATGACTAAATTTGATACCAACTAGGTTGGACTCGATATCCAATCATCCAACATTGGATCTGATACCAACTATAATAGGGGTGGGTTGGTAGGATAGTTTCTCTAAACCTTGTTCGACATCGTGCATGACCAAACTAGCTTTGGCATGCCATGGACTATGCATTAGGCAGCTTGGTGATGTGGTCCTTGCACAACACAAACACAACATAGCACAACAATACACATTCATTCATAAAAGATAACATAAGCAACACATATAACAATCCATAACATATAAGCATGCACCATATTTGTTCACAGGCCAACATCCACATAAAGGAATATGAGGTACACTAGCATAAAGCTAAACCTTATTATCATTACATCAAAACGGACCAATGGTCTGTTATTACATCATGGCCCATAGGCCTTATATTGTTCTCTTAGATAGCTTGGAAAAATTCAATGCTCGATGGGCTCATAGGCCCCAATACTCATTAGCACATCCAACTCCTAAATTCAGACTCTTCACGGTGGCATGGCAATGGCACGACAAGAAAGGTACTAGGCATGAACACTAAGGAGAGATCATCTATGATGAAGCTCTCAAAGTTGCTTGAAAGCACAAAATATATGTGGCATGGCATGACTCTCTAGAAGGCACAATGTCACAAAAGCACTTGGGTTGAGCCTTATGGCTTGATCGCACGATAAAGCCCTCGATAATACCAAAACCAACTTGGGTCTCGATATCGAACCGGGTCACTTGAGGAAGTGACTTGTTCATTTGATGAACTAAGTTCACCCTTCCTATTTGGACCCCAATCTCAAACTAAGTCACCCAAGGAAGTGACTTATCCGTCCCACGGTATAAGTTCAACCTTCCCCCTTGCACCTTGAGCCAAGCTTGCATTGGTATGCTCTCACCCATGGCACAAGATAATATTTCTATGTGAGAGTAGTGGGAGGATGTCAAGGCGCAACAACCCTACCATAATCACACAACTAACAAAAATCCAAGCCAAGAAAGTCACTCCTTAGGATAACCACCACAGAACATAACAACCCTCATCTCCCAGCTCATGGTCTTCAACTCATTGATGTCCTTAGAACACGATGTCCTTAGTCAACAAATATAATAGAGACACATCGATCTCTCTCCCAACTCCTCAAACTCCATGATATCATTCTCATAGGCACCTAGAATGGGGGACAACTAACCCAAGGGACGATTGTCCCATATTAGCAAATCCTTGGATCAATGAGAACTCATTTCTAGGTGGCTAGGTCTTTGACGTATCGATGAAGGCATATAAGAACAATAGCTCAAGGGGTTGGCCTAAGGGATGATCATCCCATATCGATGTGCCCTCAAACCGACAAGGAAGAACCAGTTACCAAGTTGCTTGTTATTCTATAAGGTAATATGGGTTGCTATAGATGACCAATTTTAGACTGAATCCCTACATGGTTTGAGGAGACCATTACCTCATCTATATGGGGTAGGACTTATGCCAACCCATCCTCTATCCTCTCAAGCTTAATGAGAAGAGGAGGAGTTATCACTCAAAGGCACCTTGTAGCTCTTACTACCTCACACATTACACCATGAGGGGCGGTTTGGAGACTCTACACATCTGCCTAGCCTCTTACACCTTTGCGCATTATGCCATGAAGGACGAGGAGGAGGTTGGATCACTACTATCTAAGTTGATCCTTATGACCTCAAGCATTGAGGCTTTAGGGGTAAGGGTGAGGACTAAACTACTTCGCCACACTAGCCATGACCCCTCGTAAGGTCGAGAGCCAAGATTATCAATAGCGGATTAACACACACATGCCACAGTTTAAACCTTGGACATCTCAAAGAAGAGACAAAGCCCTAACGGTTGGGCTATCCCATAGGACTTCTATATTAATCATTACACTTTTTAATTTTTTTTTAAACAAGCTCACTTACATGCACATACACCCTAGTGGCTTTAAACATGGGTCTCCTAGAAGAGAGTCCAAAGCCAAACCACTACTTTGTCCCACACGAACTATTTTTTAAATTATTGTAATGTGTTATTTTTTCAATAACTAGTGTGATTTTTTATTGGGGACCACTTCAATGAAAACAATAATATAATACATTTGTTGTTAGGTTTTGTTTTTAATAATATGTTATATCGGATTGAAATAACCTCATACCTATTAAATCATATTACATCATGACAACATAGTGGTATATAAAACCGCCCCAAACTTATTACATTATGACTATGTAGTGGTATTTGAATCGAGTTCATATGTATTACATCATGACCACTTAGTAGCATTATAGCAACATGGCAATTATGTAGCTATCACTTAGCAAAACTAGAATTTATGTATTTTAAATTAAGATATAGTTTCAAATGTAAAATTTTAATTATATTTTTACTTATACATTAGGAGTACAATTTTAATACATGTTATTATTTATTTTGAGTTTTAATGTTTAATTTTTTTTTTATATATTATAATTTAAAATATAGTTTCAAATGTATAGTTAAAACTTTTGGGTCTCTATATATATTTTTATTTGTATAGTGTGAGACACCCTTACGACTAATGCTTAGGGTTGAGCATTCGCATCCCAACCATAACCCCTCATAAGACCAAGAGCTAAGCTTATCAATAGGGAATTAACACACACACGTCACAATTTCAAACTTGGACCTCCCGAAGAAGAGCTAAATCCCGTCCAAAGAAACATGACAATTATGTAGCTATCACTTAGAAAAACTAGAATTTGTTGGAATATATTACATTATGTGGTACATGCTAATGAACCACCTTGGGTACATCTTTTGATTAGGAGTGTGCCTTAGATTAGGGTGTGAGTATTTACTTTATGCAATGTCATAAATGTAAAAGTATTATTAGAATGTGCAAAGTAATGTGCATGTTAGTCCATGTGCACGAGTCCATAGAATAGGAAGGTGAAGAGTCATAGGAAGATGGAAGGTCAAGAGTCACATCCCATTATATATATGCCTTTGTATGAGCATATGAGGTGACACAATGTAGAGGAGTAGTAGAGAATAAGGTAGATACAATGTAGAGCATGTATGAAATATGGAGAGTTTGAGATCTCCATTTTATCTCAATTTACTATTTTTGCGAGCTTTCATTAATGGCAGTTTTATGAGTAGTTGTAGAAGTTTTTTATGAGTTTTACATGCTTAGTATATTTCTATTATCTTATATTTAATATTACATGCTCATATTACACCTTGTGATTTTATCATTAAATATATATCATCAAAAGCTAACAGTGGTATCAGATCCATAAGGGATATTCATAAGAGATAAGGAGAGCCACAAGAGAGATTGAGAGGAGATAGGGAGATCTCATTTTTCAAAAACATTAAAGTTATTTTTTGGCTAAAGTCTTTCCACGGAGTTGCATAAAAATGTGTGAAGACTAGGACTTAGCATAGATCTCTTTTCCACTAGATTGAAATATAACTAGTGAAGTTTACTAATTTTTATAAATCTAGATACTTTCATGTATTTGCTTGTTGTTGTCTAAGTTTTTTTGTTGCAGAAAATTAGTTCTCAAAATTTGAGAAGCTTCCTACAATGGATAGAGAAAAATTTCATCTTCTATTACCTGAAAGTCTATGTACTTTCCTTGTGCAAGGATTAGTTTTTGGTTGTAGAAAAATAGATATTGAAGATTAAGGAGGTCCAAGGGAAAAGGCCCCATTGGAGATTGAAAGTAGAATATTGAGGAGACCCAAGAATGAGGATCCCATAGAAGATTGAAGAAATAATAAAGCAACTCTATTGAATATTGAGAAGGAAGAGATCCAAGAAAGAGGTCCCATTGAAGAATTTCTAGATTTGGAAGATCAAATATTGAAGATTGAAGATTGAAGATAGAGGAGGACTAATAAAAGTCATATTATAGATTTGATAAGTTGTACAATTTGAAGACCCAAGGAAAGAGGTCTCAAGAAAAATTGGAAGGAGAAAGAAGAATTCTAGAGAAGCCCTATTGAAAAAGTTGAAGAAGTGGCCATTGGAGAAGATTTGAAGAAATATTAAGGTAGAATATTGCAAGTAGGAGAGAATCTTGAAAAGAAAACTTTTGGATAATTATCGCCATCCGAAAACAAGCCCAAAAGGAAGAAGGATTTGTCAATATGTTTACCAAATTTTAGAAAGCATTCTTGAAGATCTCAAGACATTTAATTTCTTGAGGAAAAGACCAACCAAAGAGGTCATATTTTAAGTGAGAGCTAAGGATGAGAAAGGAGATAGAAGAGGCCACAAATTTAAGAAATTTGAAGACTACCACTAAAAGTTTGAAGGTTGATTTACAAAGGAGAAGATTGTTTTTTTTTTGTAGCAAAATTTGAAGATTCATAGGACAACAAGTTGAAGGTGACATAGTGTTGCAAATTGAAGAAGAATTAGGAAGATTTTGAAGTGTCCTTGAATAGCCAATGAAGTAAGGCTTGACAACAAAAGAAGGTAGCAATTTAAAGGAATTGAATGTTGTTTTTGGACAATAATATAAAGAAGAAAAGATTAGTTTTTGAAGCAACAAATTGAAGAGTTTTTAGTTGCAAAGTTAGGCAACATTAAGAAGATATTAGAGAGCTATATTTTGAAGAATTTTAGGGCAGATTTTTGAGAAGCATTGGACAAAATTTGGTCAAATAAAGGTGTTGCAAATTTCAGAAGTTAAGGCAACAAGATAAAAGAAGGTAAAGCTACAAATTTGAAGATACAATATAACAAGTCCCAGTAGCAAGAAAGGAGAGGATACAAGCTATAAAAGATAACCACAGAGGTTTGATATTTGGTGCATAAAAGCGTATTTCATTTTTTTATGAAAAATTGATTTAATTTGAGTTTATTTGGCACCATATTTTAGAGAGTTCAAATTAGGAAAAGAACTCTAAAACTATTATCTCCCAGTTAAAGAAGGTTTTTTAGAAGCTTGCAAATTAGTGTGTTAATATAGCATAAAGGAGTTGGTTCATTTTAAGTTTGAAATTAGCAAAATAATATTTGTATGCTATTAAAGAAAACAAGCATTAGTAAGCTAAGGAACTTCCATGACAAAGAGGAGCATTCAGAATATTGTGCTCAATATCTGGTTTTGAAAAATACTAAACTATAGGTCTTCAAAGGTATTTTGATTATTTCAAAACCTGCAAAATACATCAACACAATATAGTTAAAATTTTCTCAAAAAAGAGAAATAAGGAGAAGAAAATGCTGCTTAATGCATGTTGTTTTTGAGATGTATCAAAGTGTAATATTATTAAGCAAGGGAGAATAAATAGTGCACAAGAACAAGGCAAAGTTAGAGTGTCCAAAGACACCATAAAGCACATGTAAAATATGTAGGAAGTCTTGGTGAAGATAAGCCATCAGAGAAGTGGTAAAACCACCAAGACAAAGAGGAGACGCCACCATATTGGAGAAGAAGTGAGGTGTGACTTGAGCTTGGACATTGATCAGTCATGAATAGGCAAAGGGCATAACCTTTTGTCCACGGGGGAACCTTGTGTTCATGCTTCAGGAATGCCAAGTGTTTGATCAATTTTGTGATTATTGCTTGTTTGCTGCCCCAAGAAGGAGCGTGATTGTCTTTGTCAATGATTCTTTGAATGCATGCCATTGCCTTGATTGGGTGTGTTGTTGTTGATTGGTGACTTAAGTGTGACTACCGCCTCAAGCGACGAATCGATGAAGGAATGACTGACATGAGAAAAGCGACGAGTCGCTTGACCCAAGATGACTTAAGTGAGGGTGCCTTCATATGTTGTCCGTTGAATGCGCGAGCAATTTCTTGATTTTTTTTGTGGACCTGTTTTTGGTGGGTGTGAACCCATTTTGGGATGCCATTTGGGGGTAACATGGGCGAAAATCCGTCTTCCCGTGGAGCGGTCCGGCTATGGTAGCCTTCTTGGGGAGTAGGATAACGACAAGGTAGACCCCGACATCAATTTTCTAATGCGAAGAGGTTAAGTGCAAGAGCACTTTTGTCCGAAAATTTTTAGTGTTTTTGTTGGCATTTGTCATTTTTATATTTTGGTTGTTTTGTTGTGTTTGTTTGTTTTTTTTTTTTTATATATTTTGGTTGTTTTGTTGTGTTTGTTTGTTTTTTTTTATATTTTGGTTGTTTTGCGTGTTTTTATGTATGTGTTTGATGTATGCAGAGGCGATTATGAATGTGATGTTTTTAATTTTTATGATGTATGGATAGGGAATGAATGAAATGAGGTGTTGATGATGTGTCGATGCACCATAGATCGTACAAGATTTGACTCGACTTGCTATACTAATGGGATGACTTTGTGAAATGACTTTGCATGTGAAAACTTTGTTTTTGTATTTTGCATATATTTTGATGGTGATGTACGGAATAAAATGTGACAGTTGTTTTTAAAATGTAGTTAAGCTTTTCTTAGATTCAGATATTTTAACTAACTAGCCAAGACTGTACATTTATCTCGTAAGACTTTTGAACAAGGTATAAATTCGACTTGAATTTAACCAAGTTATTTCACATCCCTATGTGTGCAATTGAGTTTGTTTATGTGTTATTCATCAGGATACCGCCAGTGCCAGATGGGCTTTCAACCGAACCTGTACTGAGGATCACCTAATTAGCTCCACTAACTCCTTGATTGTGTTTGGTTAGATCAATCTGCGATGCTATCTAGGATACCATAAGCTAGCTCATCCACATGCAAACATTGATCTATACATAAGTTAATGTGATAGATATATCGTCATGCGGGAGGTTTACTATCAGTGACTGATAGGCTATCAACCAAATCGATATCGAAGCTTGCCTCATGACTCGTCGAAATGTTTGAGAATTCCAGGGATTCAAGTTCGACTCCCTGCTTTTCTTCAATTGTATTGGGATACTTGCTCTTTATAGTGATAAGATCACTGTTTATTTTGTTTTATTGATGTTTTTTTTTTTTTGAGCAAGGGATAGGGAGTGACGAGAATCACTATTGTACGTGCCTTTTGATGTGTGCACTGTAGGATGTCAATTTTGAATGTTTTGACATTTTGCAAATTTTTGATGTTTTGCAACTTTTGAGAACTTGGGATTCATGGGGAATTGGGTAGGGAGGATGCTTGTCCTTTTGCCAACTCTCAGCATTCCTAGGGTCATTCGCACAGGGGGATAAGCAAGATAGCCGTTTCGCTTATGGTGACCTGGATTACGGTGCAGGTTTCATCTTTCGTTCACACAACTTAGGAATTTTTTTATGTGTGTTAATTTGTGTTGGGATGCTACGTAACAAGGCGTGGTCCAAGTAAAACTTTCTTGTGTAAAATCTGTTTAACTCTGTATAGTTTTGGCTAGAAATTTAAAGACATCTGAAGGACGAAAACCCTATATACATTAGGCGACAACTGACGATGCTAAAATAAAAGGGTGATATGCTGGATGTATGCGTGTATGAAAATGGAGTTGATGTGGAAATGATGGAATTGCCAAATAATGACTGTCTATGGTGCTTGTGACTTGTATGACCTATCGAAGTATGCAATGCTTAATGCAACCTATATTTTTGTATTTTGATTTTTATGAAAATGCATGCAAATGTTTTGGTGATTTCATTTTTTTTTTTTTATGAGAATGTATGGAAAATGAAAATGTTTTTGTGATTTTGTTTTTTTATGAGAATGCATGTAATTGAAATGCAATTGTTTTTGTGATTTTGATTTTTGTTTTTTTTTTTTTATGAGTATGCATGGAATTGAAATGCAATTGTTTTTGTAATTTTGATGTGTTATGAGAATGCATGGAATTGAAATGCAAATGTTTTTGTGATTTTGATTTTTATGTTGTTTTTGTTGATTTTTTAATACTTATGTTGACCAAGCAGTTATGGTAACTCTTGGAGCTTTTGGGTTGACCAAGCGATTGTGGTAATCCTTGGAGCTTTTGTCTTGACCAAAGGGTTTATAGATACCTTTGGGGCATTTAGGGTTTGACCAAGCGATTATGAAAATCCCTAGAGGTTTTAGGGTGACCAAGTGATTGTGATAATCCTTGGAGCTTTTTTGGGATGACCAAGCGATTGCGATAATCCTTGGAGCTTTTTGGGATGACCAAGCGATTGCGATAATCCTTGGAGCTTTTTGGGATGACCAAGCGATTACGATAATCCTTGGAGCTTTTGGGGATGACCAAGAGATTGCGATAATCCTTGGATATTTTTGGGATGACCAAGCGATTGCGATAATCCTTGGAGCTTTTGGGATGACCAAGAGATTACGATAATCCTTGGAGCTGTTGGGGTTGACCAAGAGATTGCGATAATCCTTGGAGATTTTTGGGATGACCAAGCGATTGCGATAATCCTTGGAGCTTTTGGGGTGACCAAGTGATTGCGATAATCCTTGGAGCTTTTGGGATGACCAAGAGATTGCGATAATCCTTGGAGCTTTTGGTTTGACCAAAGGGTTTATGGACATCTTTGGAGCGTTTGGTTTGACCAAAGGGTTTATGGACACCTTTGGAGCGTTTGGTTTGACCAAAGGGTTTATGGACACCTTTGGAGCGTTTGGTGTAACCCACTGGCTCTTCAGGGAATAGAGGTACCCCCAGCGTGATGATCTTTGTGCACCGGATTTGGCTCTATAGGAATTGGCACGAATGGATCGGCCTTATGCATGGATAGGAGGGCAGGGTCTGCCTTCGGCACTGATGGTGCTATGATATCTCTGGGTGGAAGTTGCTCGCGATCTTCCCAAAGGAGTGGGATCAACATGTGATGCCAATGGGCTGGGTCTATGCGCCACTCATGCCCTAGTCTTATGCCTAGTTGGGCCATTAGTTCGTCATGGGTGACAGGGTGATTGTGTCATCGTGCATGATTGAGATAAGCCATCTCAGTTTCATCTTTGTAGTCATTGTCAGTGATCCAAATGCCCTCGTTGGCCTCGATAGCTGTCTGTGACATGTTAAGCTCTTCTTGTTCGAGCAGATTGATGTGGTCCTCATGGAGTTGTTTCGTGCTTTACGGGGGGACCTAATTTTTTGGCAATGGCACGGGCTCGATGGGAGCCTCCAAAGGGAGTAATGTTAGGAGAATTTTGTGATGCTCATCCATCGAGACCACCTGTGAATTAATGCTGTCGAAATCGAATGGGTCCCATGGCGCTATTGCATATGCTGACTCATCTTTGGCGAGAGAGTCAGGCTTATCAAAATCTGGTGATTCTAAGATATGGAAGACCTCATCATCAGGTAGATCTACAACCAAGGGTTGATCCTCTTTGAGAGGAGTTTCACGTGAGTTGGGATTTTGTGGCCCCAAAATCTTGGTCTCTATTGACTCTAAGTGCTTGGGCAGTGCATTGCTTGTATCGAGGGATTTGAGCTCCTCCTGTTTGATTTGTTCCCATTGCAAGTTGTGGGAAACTTGATGCCTTGAGAGGGATGACTGAATAGCACCCCCATGCTTTGGTATTTCGTTTTAGTCCACTCTTTTTCTAGCTCAGGTTCCTCGGAGGCTTCTTGAAGAATTTTTGGGGGTGGTCCATGAACCTGGGTGGGTGCCTGAAGAAGGCACCCGTCATTGGTCTTAGGATTGGCCTCAAGTCTAGGAGGCATCGAGGGCAATGTTTGATAAGGTCGTAGAGACCTGTCTTGCACCCAGTTGTGTTTCTCATAATGTTTTGTCTTATGCATGCGAGGGGTTGGAGTCTTCGCCTGCATGTGTTGTAACAACTCATCCTCCTGGCACTGAAGGCACTCTTGATTTAAAAGATATTGTTGCTCTAATTGTTGTTGTTCTAGCTCAAGTAACGCGAGTTCCATCCGACATGCGATATGCTTGGCAGATTATAAGATAGTTGGTCCTGTCGTCTCATGTCTAGAAGGCCTAGATGCCTCTCCTAGATATCTATCTCGGTCATGGTGATCCGAGATCTCTATAGGTCGCCTCCCTCTTTTGGGGGTAGCGGCATTCCCCTGAGGCTTTGGCCTCAATAGGTAATCCTAAAAGCTAGCAATTGCGAAGGCGTGTTGCTCCTGCGATGTATATTGTTCTTGAGGAAGGTAAGGGTTTTCCTCGTGCTCTCTTTTGTAAGTGAAAGAGGAACGGGAAGAGTTGGCTCGCCCCGCCTAAGGATCCTTGTGCTCTGTATTTGTCCTTGTATTCCTGACAACTAGAGGGGGTGAAGGAGGGATAGTGTAATCATGTGGTTCCTCCCGTCGAACCCTATGTTGACCTAGCGCTTCATTGCGAGATGACCACTCATAGCGAGCATCTAAGGGAGCTCTCCTATGGATATACCTCTCATGGGAGGGTGTGTGTTGGGTGCTATGCTGAACAGGAATGCCCCTAGAAGAGGTGCCCCTATAGTCCCTTTTCGTTAAGTTGTGGAGGGGTCTGCCTTGTGTGTTAGGTCACCAAGGTGGTATGGCCAAATCCTGGGGACTATACCGAAGGTGACTTGTGCCTCCTTGGATATTCCCCACAACATTCGCCCATGATTGGGCTTGGCTGCAGGTGAGCACCATGACGATGTCTCTCTAAAAACCCTAAAATTTAAAATGAGTCAGATGGGGCCCAAAATTGGTGTGCGCATCCCTCTTACAGTAGATAATCCAAAAATGAAGTTTCAAGTCCTAACTCTAAATACATTAGGAGATATTAACCTTCGAACAGCTCAAAAAGCGTAAAAAATTAGGTAAGCAATTTTAAAACCTAATTCTGAGGCCCTAGATGATGGAATTTGGCCCCGAAAATGAGTTTTCTGGGTAAATACAACTCAATGGAGTTATATTTGTTTAAAAATCTCCCAACTAACTCCCTGTAAAATTTCACGTCAATCGGAGCTACGGTTGATAAGTTATGGCCCCGACAAGATGCACTAAAATTTAGGGAAAAATACAAGATTTCCCATATTTTGTTGGATGGTCCTGCATCACTTATGGGCACCTTCAGGGTGCTTTTGGGTTGACCAAAGGGTTCATGGACACCTTTGGGGCATTTTGGAGTGACCAAGCGATTGCGGGAATCCTTGGAGCTTTTTTTTTTTGGAGTGAGTGACAAAATGCGTAGATTTTTATCTTTGTTTATGATTTTTTTGATTTTTGATTTTTTTTTGTCTAAATAGAAAATAGCATACACACACAAGCAATGTTTATCTCTTTTAAAGATTAATAGTGTGCCCTAAATCTGGTTTAGTGTGTTTTTGTTGTTTTGTTTTATTTTTGTAGGTTTTGAAGAACGTTTAAATGCATTATGACGGCTCATATAACTCCCAAAATGGTCGCCCCTTCAATATACCAGCCAGGCCGATATACCAACCTCTCTATATACCCGCCCTTACGAGAGGGAGACTATAGGTACGTGAGAGCAGATGGTACGTGGTACATAGGCGGTACGAAAGGGGGATTGTCCCGTTAATGGCACCTACCATAGAAGACTTATCCTCGCGCGCATGGGAATCACCCTAGTGACACTCGGTCAGCTTTCGTTAGGATTTACGCCTAACAACAGTGGACAATCGGGGAATGGATGCAAAGCTAAGCCAAGGTGGTGATGAACCCACCGTTGGTCTTGCTCAAGGGTTGGGGTCTTACGACCAACGCCTTGGTTTAAAATGTAACGTGATGTGTGGGGTTCGTTTTAATTTTGCGAAATTGAAACAAGCAAACGAAAAGAAATCTTTCCCTAAGCCATACAAACTGAAAACCAGAAAATAGAAAAAAAAAACAAAAATTTGACAGAAGCTGTAAAAACCCCCTACCTCTTCTCTGCCTAATCGAAAGTTCCTGATTTGCTCTGAAAATTTGCACAGATCTATAATCGTCCTTGGGTGAGGCGAATAACAGAATCGTAATCGTCCCAGGGTGAGACGAATAGTTTATTCGTCCCGAGGTAAGACGAGTACCAATTCTGTAATCGTCACTTGCAGAGACGAATAACAGTCTGATGTTGAAAAATAGGTACCTGTAAAAAAAATAGCAATTTAGATCAGTAAGTTAACCTAAAAAAAAAAAGAGGACAGAGGTCCCACCGTGATCGCCATTGAAAGCACGAGATTTCGGAAGCAAAAGGAAAACTATAACTATGCAATATAAGACAAAATGTAACGCTTTAATCCTATGCACAAAAACAAGGAAAGAAGATAAATTGGAGACGAAAGAAAAGATGTAAGGAAATCACGGCCCTCTTTATTCAAATTTCTTATCCTCGGTTACATAGACATCTCCTCCCTTTTTAGGGGCTAGGAGCGTTAAATTGGTCTTTGTTACAATTTGTGACTTAGTCTTCCTCCTTTCGCATGCCCACGTTTGGAATGGGCGGGCCAAATGTTGTCGTCACTTGCGTTGGTAAGGTAGACTCCTCGCCGCTCCTCTAATGCTACAACTCTGCACTCAAAGAAAAAAACAAGAAAGTCAGTAGCACCTGTGTATGAAAAATAAAAGATGAATCTAACGATGGTTGAAATGAATCTAAATGAAATGAAAAACTTGACAAAAGCATAAACATGAAACTAAAAAAAATACCACGATTATGAAAGCACAAATCGCCAGTAAGTGAACTAGCAGCACTTCGTCGCTCAAAATGCTCCTTCTCTGTATATCCTTTTTGGGTGAGGAAACTCACCGTTTTATAGACCCAAGGGGTCTCTTTGAATCAACATGCAAAAGTGTTTTTTTGCATGAATGCTTTTGTTTGTGAAGAGAAGACTTCTTCTTGATCAAGGGCTTCTTAACTGCCTGTGTGCATGTCTTTGTATGTGTTAGAAAAGCTCACTTGCACTCCCATGCAATGAAGGGATAGCTAAGTGGCAAATCTGAGTTGTCTTAAAAAACTTACTCTCCTTCCCATGTAGTGAAGGGAAAGTCAATTTGCAGATGTGTGTTGTCAAAAGAACTCACTCGCACTCCTATGTCATGCATGAAAAGCTGAGTGGTAGTTCTGAGTTGTCATGCGCTGAGGTCTGACTTTTTGCTGGTCAAACCTGACATTCGTCCCACCCAGAAGCGAGCGCTAGTAATCGTCCCTAGGTGAAACGAGTACAAATCCGTACTCGTCCTTGGGTAGGACGAGTACAAATTTTCAATCGTCCTTGGGTGGGACGAATAAGAAATAAAGTGTCTAAAAGGTGCCAAATTGATTTTTGACTTGCAAAACTGTTGTGTAAGTGGTTAGAACCACTGTTTAACCTCTGGGGGCTACCCTGGGGGCTGTGTGTGTTAATGTGATCAGTGTTTGTAGTCACATAATCGGATTGGTGCTATTTTGGTGTCTACAGACTTCACACTCACAACAATGCTCAATCTCTTTCAATCTCATAGAAACATATAGAGAATTGTTAGATACTCAATATGCTTCACACTCACCACAATGATCAATCAATTTCAATATATCTTTTTACCACAAAAAAATTTAGAGAATTGTTAGAGACTCAATATGTTTCACACTCACAAACACTCAACCTCTTTCTTAATTCAATTAGAATATAGAAAAAATTGTCTCACAGAACTTGAACTATCACTTCACCACATCCACTCAACCAATCACTTCAACAACAATGCTTATAAAGTAATCCTCACATAACAATGATACTCATGATATTTGAAAACCCTAGTTCAAGTTCTTTACTCAACCAATCACTTCAACAACAATGCTTATCAAACAATCCTTACATAACAATAATACTCATGATCTTGCAAACCCTAGTTCAAGATAGTTCACCACTTTACATAACAATGATACTCATGTTCTTTCAAACCCTAATCCAATATTCAAACTCAACAACAAGGGATCTCAATCACACAATAATGAAGTATGCATTCACTCACTCAAAATATCCAACAATGCTTATCAAACAAGGTTTATAGCATTTACTTCCATTTTAAAAAACTCATCAACTCAACAAACTCACAAAGGAAAACTTAACCAAGCCCTTTTTACTCCAATATTGTTTTCATAAAATCTCAACCAATCAATTATTTCAACCAAAGAAGAATGTGCCCATACCTTTTACTTGATGAAGAATAGAATTCAAAATCTATCTCAATTATAACCACTTTCCTTTCCAAGCACAAGGGTTAGATGATAAGAATTATCACTCTACCACTTCTTCAAAATATTTCTTCAATACAAAAATAATACTCAAATACACCTTATAATCTCCAACTTTAAAATAATATTCAACAACCTTCAATCTAAAAAATAAACTTCCTTACTACCTCATAACTCCTTAAACACTTAAAAGTTCAATTCAGAAATTAAAGTTTTGCATTCCCCTTTTAACTCCCCTAAACAACTTATAATCCAAATTAATTATGCAAAAACTTTAATTAACATAAACCTTTGAAAGCAAAAATTATTTTTCGCAAGCGAAGACAACCCAAACAATGCGTATACCTCTATTATGCTGCCAAAAGGCCTTGGAGGGATTTGAACCACCGATGGTTCTCCCCCAAGCACTTTTGTAGCGCTCGTGCCCACCAATTGGGTTGCATGGCTCCACAAGAGCCAAAAGTCATGAACATGCCTTTGAATTCCTTTTCCCTCGAACGGTGCAAACTCAAACACGAACCTCCCTTCAATAAATTAGCGTGCATGAGATTTGAACCCGCACCAGGCGTCTCGAATGCGTCTTACGCAGCCCTTGGCTGCCAACTCAACTACGAGGGGTTTCGAGTAGTTTTCATAGGCTACCACACTTTGTCCTTTCCTCTACTCAAATACACATGCAAAAATACATGTTTTTCTTTTGCACGAGCTAAAATACAATCGCATGGATAATCTTCCAAATGCCAAACTTTGACATTATTTATATGAAAATCATAGCTCGTTCCAACGTTGATGATTATTTGAATTTTTTTTAGTTCACTATATATCAATAATCAATTATTGTTTAACCTAAATTATTTATTATTGATTAGGACATTGTTTATTCTTATTTTTGTCTTTGTTGCAAATTATTTAATGTAAACAAATATTTTTATAGTCTAAAAAATAGAGTCAAAATCCAAATTTTAAATGCATTCACATTCCATATAGTTCAAACAAGAGGCAAGTTCATTTTTAAAATTGGAAATTCGCAATTGATCTTATTATATATAGTTTAAAATATAGAGTAAAAATCAAAATTTTAAATGCATTCACATTCCATATAATTCAAACAAGCAAGTTCACTTTTTAAAATTAGTTCAAAGTAATATGAACCAAAAACAGTAATATTGCCATAGTTCAAAATAATATGAATAAAAAATAGTATTTGGATTCAAATATTAAAGTAAATTTTAAATATTAAATAAATATTTAAATATTAACCTTAGCACCCATTATTATTTAAATTTAAATTTAAATTTTAATTAAATCTTCTTGTGGGTCTTTTCCAACTTGATCCTTGATCTTCTTAAACTCGATTTTTGATCCGAAATAATAATAATAATAATAATAATAATAAAATATTATTATTTAATTTAAACTTTGCTTCTCCTTCCTTGGATCTTTATCCTTTGAGCCCTCTTGGGTATATAATATTTAAAAATAAATATTATAACCTATTGCTTTTCAAGTCCTTATTGATTTTGGAAGAAACACTTAATACCTCAAAGATGACGAATATAGCACAACAATTCTTTTGACATCAATGACAACAAACACTCCTCAAAATGTCCAACAATCTCTCTCTTTATCATTGATAGCAACCCAATTACTTTTTACCATTTCCTTAACCTTTTTCTTTTCTACACCCCCTGGGAAACTGCTCCCCTTGACTGAATGCTTTCCAACTCAAATCTCTCCCCCTTACTCAAATATATCCCCCTTTGACATCAATGGCAAAGGATCACATTTGGGGCTCTGGGCTAAGAATGAAACTCTTAGCTTAGCCCCTCTCCCACCTCCTCTTGAGGTGGTTAATTCTGGGGTGGAAGTATTTCTACTCCCAGCATGCACTGCTATTTTCCTTTGTCTACTTTCCTCCTCATCTAATCCTTTTGATTCCTCTGACTATTCCTGTTCATGCTTGTCTCTAAAATTTTTGCTCTACACCACTTTTTTGTATGTCCATCATTATTGCACTTGTAACACTTAATATTGTTATTCCTTGAAGGTGCAAATATCTTGGGATATCTCCTGGTGAAGCCATACATATTCCTATCATGAACCCTACAATTCATTGCCTTATGATCAAATTGATTACAAGAGTAGCAATACCCTTGAAATAACTACCTATTCCTGAAGTTCACATATTCATGTCTTTCATGTATCTTGCACTGTGAAGCTTTGTGCCCAAATCTGTGACATGAAAAACATCATCCATTGAAATTTCCTTGTCTTGATCTCATTGGTCTCTTAGTCTCTCTTACTTCATGTTGGTTCTTGTTCCATATATTTCTCCTTTGTACATTTTTTTTGTCCTTGCTGAAATTTTTGTTGTCCAACTCATCCTCATAAGTCTCACTTTCTCCTACACTATCTTCTTATGAAGTTGCTTCTTCTTCAGAACTTGAGGTTGACTCCTCTTCTTGTTTCTTTTGTACCTGTTCAAAACCAAGACCTGTATTCCTTGATGTAGGCTTTTGTCTTGATAATCTTATCCAAATTCTTTGAGATTCTTCCAAACCTATATAACCTATCTTTAGACTATTTTATTTCTTCCCTTAGTAGAGCCACTTCATATTCTAACCTTTCACATTCTAAGACCTTTGCTTCTAACTTATCTTTGGACTTATTTGTCTTAGTCATTGACTTGTTTAGATCCTTTATAATCTTTCCTTTATCTTCATCATATTCTTGAAACAAAAGCTTAAGTTGGGAGTTTTACTTTCTTACCTTATTCAATGTGTTCTAGTCCTTCAAGTATATCTTCTCCTTTTTCTGGTTCTTCCTCTATTTGTTTGCCTTTGAAAACATCTTCATTTTCTTCTGACTTGTCTTTTATAGGATCATCTCCTTCTTCTTATAGTGCCATTAGAATAATCTCTTCTAGTCCTTCAAGTGTATATTCATATTCATCATCACTGTAATTGAAACCATTATTTGTACAACTATCTTCAATATGTCCAAAATTACTGCATCTAAAATACTTGAGAATTATTGGTGACCTTTTCTTAACTTCTTCTTTTTCTTCTGTCAAAAATAGAACTTTATCTTTATCATTATCTAAGAAACAATTACCACTATCACTTGAGTACTTAATTGCCTTATCTGCATAGTAAATCCTCTTCTGTATTTGAAAGAACTTCTTTCCTTGTTTTCCTTGCCCATCCTTGCCTTTCTTTTGGTACTTGCATTTTCCTGATTCTCTGTTCTTATGATCCAGTTTTTCTTCATCATTGCTATTTCTAGCTTCTTGATAATCAGTTGCATAGTGACCATACTTTCCATAGTTGAAACATCTAACATATTTTACATCTTTAAATCTTCTTGGATCCTTAATCCTTCTGCCATAATTTGCTTCTTCATCATTGGATGACTCATTGCTTGAATCTAACTTCTTACCCTTTATATTCTTAGTAGCTTTGAATGTTGCTTCCTTCTGGTGATTATGTTTCTCTTTTGTTCTTATCTCAAAAGCTGTAAGAATACCAAGTAATACATCTCTTATCAAAATATCACCATATTTTGATATAGCAGAGATCTTTTCACTAAACCTTTTTAGGAAAGATCTTAATATTTTATCACAAACATTAGATTATTCAATATCAAGTCCAAGTTCTTGCATGACGTTAACAACCTCGTCTACACAAAGTAGATAAGTACTAATGTTTTCATCATCCTTCATTCTTAATTCTTCAAATTGTCCTTTGAGATTTCGTATCTTTGCATTTTTTATACTTTTATCTCCATATATGCTTTGCAACTTATCCCAATTTCTTTTGCTGATTTACAATGCATAACTTTTATAAACTCTGTTCTATGCAAACCTCTTAAAATCACATTTTTTGCTTTTGAATTGTAATGATATAGAAGCTTACCATATTTATTTATAGGTGGAGTAGTTAGTGATGTGTATCCATTTTCAACTGCTTCCCATATTTTATTTCCAAGTGCCATCAGGTGAATCTTCATTCTCATACTCTAAAATACATAATTGCTTCCATAAAATACTAGTGTTGAATTATCTGATGACCCATTCTTAGAATCCATTGTGTTCTTATAATATTTTTCTTCAAGCTGTTAAACTCTTCTGAAGGAATCTACTTTGATACCAATTGAAGAACACAAACTTATACTGAGAGGAGGGTGAATAGTATAAGACCACTTTTTACTTTTTTTTCAATCAATATTATACAATGTATAGATAGAAATATCAATAGTAGTAATCAAAGCAATACACAAATCACCACACACAATAGAGACACCAATTTAACATGGTTCACCTAATGTGGGCTACTCCACGGAGAAAATATTTCACTAAAATTTTCTCAATAAATCTCTTGGGAATCCTTTCCCTATTACAATGTTTATGGACCTCTATCCAAAGGAGACACCAATCCCCTAATAAAGTTCATGGATCTCTATCCACAGGAGACACCAATATTCTTTTCTCTGGTTGGTGATCTTCTATAAGAACTGCTACCTCCACTGCACTAGCTAATGGATCTCTATCCACTAAAGACTCCTATCCTCACTTAGAAGACTTGTCCTCACTACCTTGGCTAATGGATCTCTATCCACTGGAGACTATTATCCTCTATACTTTGTCACCTCCAAAGCTTACTCTTAGCTCTGTCTCAAATCTGCACTAAACACAGTCCTTTGGTCTAGCACAAATATTCTCAATCTTTATCTCTGATCTGATACAAATCTATCCTCAAATCTGCACCAAATTTTGTCCTCAAACCTACACTAAACACAGTCCTTCGATCTAGCATAAGTATACTCAATATCTGTCCTCAATCCTTAACACAAAGCTTGACTCAATCACAAATCAACTTTTCTAAATTTGCCCCAAACCTTAACTCAAGGTTTGTATAAATCAATCAATCAACTTTGCTCACAAGTCTTATCAAATACTTGTCTCAAATATGCCTTGTAAGCTTCCACAAAATCTCACACTAATCTGTACACAAGTCTTCATTGTTCTTACTTTGATGATCTTCTTCTCCATTTTCTTTTTCATTGTTCTTACTTTGATGATATTCTTCTCCATTTTCTATTACCACCAACACTTTCATCTTCATCAATATTTTCTACTTTTATATATTATTCATAATGAGAATTATTTGGTAATGATTTATGTTTCCCTAGAGAATCTAAACTGGAAGGAATATCCTCTTAAACATTTTTTTCATTATGTTCCTCCAAAATCCGTAAATTACAAGCATGATCATCCATGGTAATTACTTTCTCATGCTTTCCTAGAAACCCTAAATTTCCATGAATATCCTCCATATGCATTTCTTTATTATGATTCTCTTGAGACCCAAAAGTGCAACAACTACACTTTTTACTACTTTCATTTTAATGCTACTTGAGAAAAATGAAAACTATTTAATTGGACTAACTTTGACCTGCTTTTTCCGTTCACTTTAAAAGTTACCTCCTTATCTTCCTTTGCACCTTTATCTCATTTTGAGTACGAACTTGCACATTGTACTTCCTCATACCTTGTATCAATTTTTCTTCTAATGGTTGATTCACGTAAATTGTAATGGCCTTTATCATTTAATTATGCAAAGGAGTTATTTTAACCACTTTCTTGGGAGTGTAAAATCCTTGATTTGACCCATCTTGTAGTATGATATGATCTCCTTGATTCATATTGAAGTTTGTCTCATGTCCAATTTTTTTCTATCTTTCTCCATCCTTTTCTTTTTGTAATCTCTTTCCATGTGTCTAGTCTCATAACATTTATGACATCAAAAATGTAATGTTTTCATAATCCACTTGTCGAACTTATTCTCTCGATTCTAATTTAATCCTTATGGACTATGGTAAAGGTTTTGAAACATCCATGGCAACACATATTCAAGTGTATACAATATGTCTTCTCTCCTTGGTAGTTGGTCCTTGTAGATGAAAAACCCTAGAGTACCGTTGATATTATTGAAAATCTCCTTACTTATAAGCCAATGAGGAAGTCCAAAAATCCTAATCCACACCAAAAGCCTTTTAATAATATTTTTTTCCACATAAAAATTAATACTCCATATTTTTAAACATAATGCATCTTTGCCCCTAAACCAAAGCTCGCCATCAATTATTTTATCCTTGATTTCTAACTCGAAGATCATAAGAAAAAATCCTTTTGAAATAAAAGTCATGAAATAATTTGAATTCAATAACACTTCCACTTTGATCTAATTTTGAATATTTAAAAAACGTGGCCAATATCCATAAAAACTTACATATCAACCCTTTGCTTTTAAGAACTATTATATCAATGATTGATTATCTCATCCTCAATAATCACTTTTGGTGTGGTATTTTCTACCTAGATAGGGTTTGTCATAGATTTGCTCTTCCTTTTATCCCTAACTAGGGCATCCATGTGTCTAACTAAGGCATCTTTACTTCTAGTAAGAACTTTCAAAAATAATTATCTTACCATGTTACCTAGATTTTCTTTTCAACATTCCTTTAATTTTTTAGTTTCTCCTAAGATTTAAAATAAGAAGTGCTAACTCCTTGCTTGTACTTTGCTTCGTGATCATACTTGCTTCCTAATCACACTTGTAACACTTGCTTTCTCAAACAATAAAAGGTGAGGCTCGCTCCCAACTTGCATAAGAATTTTGTATTTTTTAAAGACCATCTTTTGCATTTTTTCAATGAGTTTACACATGTTTTTAATGAGAGGTCATGTTAAGACCATATTTTGTATTAATATTATTTTAAATGTTTTTTTATTTGGATTGCCTAATAATCTTTCTTTTGTATAATATTTTTTTAAGATTTTATCATCCTCAATCAAATATAATACCTTTTTTTATTTATTATTTTTTAATTCATCTAAAAATTTAATTTTATTATATGGTCGTTATTTCATTCTTACCTTGATGGACTTCTTGATTTAGCCTACATAAGACTTCTTATATGAATATTATAAGTACCTTTATGTAGGTTGAGATCAAACTTGTCTTTTACCTTATCAATTTAAAACCTATGGAATGATATAAATACGCTTAAGTTAATATTTTTCTTTTGATTTTACATGAATACATAATAAGTTAAGTTATATGGAAACAAATACAATTCACTTGAGGTGAAGCATCTACCACTTCACAATAGGTTCTTATCCACTCAACTTAAATCTCTTCTTTCTATAAGATGACCCATTTCAATTTAATTTATTCAATTTACTGTATACTTTTTAAAAATATTATTTATCTATCTATAATATATAGAAATTGCATCTAGATGTAACGGGGCTTTGGCTCTTCTTTTAGAGGTTCAAGGTTCAAACTGCCAAGTGGACGAGTGTGTGAGGGGTGGGTGTGGTGGCTTCCTGTTAAATTCTCTATTGCTCAGTTGTGTGCATCAAACCTTGATTTATTGCTTAACATAACTCAATTATATTAAATAAAAAACAATTTGTTTTTTGAATTTGGTTAGTGTGAGAAACCTTATAACCAATGCACATAGCAGTCTCCTCCCAACCATGACCCCAGGAGCTATGCTTATTAATAGAGAATTGAACACATAACCACCACACATCCACCTCTCACACACTCACCTGCAAGATGATTTAAAAAATAAAAACAAATTTAAATACCATATAATTATTTTATATCTTTTTAATAAAAACAAATTAAATATTAATTAATAATTTTATAATAATTATTATTTTTTAAATATTTTTGATAACCTTATAATTATAACTACTAATATTTTTATACTCTTATTATAGAATATGATGCATTTATTATATATATAATTCATTGGTTTAATATTAACTTTAATAATTATATATAAAAACAACTTGTTGGCATAAAAGTACCTGTATATAAGCTTTACATACATTATTTCTCTAAAAATAATAAAGAGTATTGAAAGAAAATAAAAATAATAGAGTCTATTGAATGGGCCAGAAGTAAATTTTAATGTCGCAATTGAAAGGTTTTGAAAAAGAGCAAAAACAAGTGGTAAATAATTTTTTGTCACAATTGAAAGGTTTGAAAAAGAGCAAAAACACGTGGTAAATAAAAAATAATGCAAGGACCTGCAAATATAGGTAGTAGTGTAGTGTTTAGTTTTTATTTAAAGAGTTAGTATTTATAGTAAAGGCGTCTAACTTTATAATTTAGTTTATTTAAAGAGTTAGTATTTATAGTAAAGTATCTTAAGTTCAATCTGAAGTTATCTTAAAGTTATATCTAATATTGAAGACAAACGAAAGGTATTACTAATTATCGTAAAAAGAAAAAAAAGGAATGGGGAGAAGCACCTTACCTGCAAGATGGGAAGATTTTGATATGTTTATTAGAATGTGTCCACTCCATTCTTTTAAGACACAGATAATTGAGAAAGAATAAATATTTTATTAGATTGTCAATCAAAAGCAGAACTTTTTTTCTCAATTATCAAAAGAAATCCTACGCCATATATACACATAAAATATAGCAGTACCATAGCTATTACAGCCACAGAATAAACCTTTTATATATAATATAATTTGCGCTTTACCTGCTAAGACTAGCATAAGAATAAATATTCCATTGGATTGGATTGCCATCAAAAGTATTACCTTCCTTTTTAAAGCAATTATCAAATATAAAATATAGGAATTTTTTTATAATGTGTTGTACATTATAATAATATATTTTTTAAACTAAAATAAATAATTTTTTATAAGATCATAATAATGAAAGATGCCATTTTTTACTATAATTTATATAATGTGTTGTACATGTTAATAATAAATTTTTTAAACTAAAATAACACTTTTAAGATCATAATAATGATGCCGTTTTTTAATATAATTTATATAATGTATTATACATATTAATAATATATTTTTCAAATTAAAATAAATAATTTTTAATATTTATAATATCCTGATAACGAGGAATGTTATTTTTAATTGTTTATAATAATATTATTTTAATAAATATATATATTTTTTATTAAAATATAATATATAATCTTATTCTTTATCATTAAAATCTTAAACCCACATATAATAAGTGAGTTGATGAGTTGGAGAGAGTAGTGTAACCCTCCAATGAAGGTCTGTGGTTGGAATCTCCACCTTACTAAAATTACATTAGATATCCAAAATTCAGTCGATAATGCTGGTGAGGTGAAGACTGAACACCACTCACGTAATTTTTCAAACCAAAAAAATCCCCTCCAAATTTTTTTGAACTAAATTTTAAAAAAATAATTAAAATCTTATTCTTTATTCATAAGCACAAAATATCTACTGTTAAACACTTAGGACTGATAACTGTCATGGCACTATAACAACCACCACTTTAATGAAAGACATTCTCAAAGCCATATTTTTTTTTTTAGATTTGTTTTTATGTTTTATCGATATGATAGTTTTTTTTAACTCAGTGTGCCGACACCATGAACAGCAGAAACCTCCATGCTTTTGCAAACATCTTACCAGGGGGTGAAAACCCATGACAGGACAGTACTCCCTACTTAAAAACATAAAAGTTTTTCTTGGGCCTTGTGATACTCATTATGTTCTGAAACTGTAAGGGATACGATCGTCATGTCACATGAAACTGTGCAGGCACCTGCAAATCATTTTTGTGGTAGCCTGCTGGAGGTTGTCGGTAATGGCGGTACATGCTGTGCAAATCATTTTTGTGGTAGCCTACTGGAGGTTGTCGGTAACGGCGGTACATGTTGTACAAACAGTACGAGTGGACCATATGGAATCCACATGAAAAAGAAACAATTATAGATGGAGCTGTTTACGAGGGTCCACTGATAATACAGAGGAAATTAGTGTGGCATGGCCACTGGAGTGTCGGTAGGATGCCAACGTTCAATTGCATCGAAGAGGATTGTAACCCACAAGTATCACTGCAATGGAGTCCATTAGCTTTGATGTGGAAACACTGAATCAAAATAAATAGATTTTTTTATAAAATAATTAAATTAACCCTTTGCAAAGGTAGTTGTTTGAATTCTGAATGTTTCAGATGGAGGATGATAGGAATCCTACCGACCACGGTCCCCATCTCAGGCCAAGTTACCCGAGACAATGGGTTAGTTGGTGCAGTTCCTAGGCTAACCAGTTACTAAAAATAGTGGCTCTTATCCACCTGAGTGTGATTTACAGACAAGGACGCCACTTACATTATGGGCGACCGCGGTTCAATATAAGAAGTATTATTCAAAAAAATAGTGGTTCTTATCAACTCTCCTATTTACTTGAAAAAAAAATAATATATTATAATAAAAAATATTATTTAAGTTAATTAATTGTTTTGTTTTCTAAAGTAATTATATTATTTCATTAACAAGAACATTATGATATTTTGGTGCTAACACTATCCAAAGCATCAGCAGAATATACATAAGAATAGGAGCTAATATCAACAAAAAGACTATAGTTACATCTTGCTGCAATATACCATATATAAGCATTCATGTGTGGAAGAGTTTGTTATACGAAGAAATTTTGGGATGTCTTTGGTGAAGTGATATCTTTTGAAGTCTGAAATCTTGAGAGAAGAAAAAAGAAATAATCAAAACATGAACCTGCTTATCATTGTTAACTGTCTTCTTCTTAGTTTTCCATTGATTAAAGGGTTACGTTGTTTACCTATCAAACCCTAATCTAGAGCAAAGTTAGCCCCAGCACATCTCCAGACATTATTCATATAATTCAAGATCTTCAAAAAATTAATTAAGTATTTGTTTGAATAAAAGTTATTGTTGTACACTATATTTTAAAGTATGGTTGAATAACTATAATAAAAACTATATTTTAGGTAAAAATAACTTCTATAAAAATTCTTAAAAAAACACTATAATAATATGTTTTTGACTTTTCTTTAATTTTTATAACAAAACAAAATGTATATATACGAAAAAATTATCTCCTTATCAAAATTAAAATAATTTTATTATAATCTTAATTTTTAAAATAATAAAAAAAAATTAACACCTTTACACATCCATATCCATCCCTTATCTCCTTTGAAATTGAACCCCAATTCATTTACACGGCAGCAACTCACGTACTAACACTAAAACGACATCCTCATCCCCACTAAAAGGACAACCCTTATATTCAATTCCATACAATTCCATATCACCCTAAACTTTTTAAAATATTATTTGAAGTATCCATCACACGGTAATGTGGCCTAAGAAGTTAGGAACAACTAAAACCTAAGGCCTAAGTAAGTTCATACAAATGACATCTCACGGATGTGATGTATTTTTGTCCATCTCTTGGATTGTCCCTTTGATCTCCAGGTGGGTCTGGGTCTTGTAGGTGACTTGCTCCACAAGGGTATCCAGGTCGGTGTGGGTCTGGGTCTTGGTCTTGTAGGTGACTTGCTCCACAAGGGTATCCTATGTAAAGCTATTAGATATATATAAATATTCCTAGAAATTTAAAATTACTAAAAACATTTATATTTGTTTGAGTATTGAAAAAACTTAAACTCCTAATATTTTTATTAAGGAAAGAGTACACTCATTAATCTTTTAAATCTAATAGGTTGGTTATGTATAAGTGATTTGTCATTCTTAAATTTTTATTTCATAGGACAAGTTAAAATTTATTTTCATATATTATTTAATTTTTTAGTTTGAGTTCGAAAATTATGAAATGTAATGTTTCATTTTTTTCATGTATTTATTGTTTTGTTTCATCTATTGTCTTTTCTTCTATTCATTGTATCTTTCATTACCTATTTTTGGTAACTTGTTATCTTATATTCTTTATATATTTTTTTAGGTACCCCAATATCTTTATCATTGCTTCTGCTTCTAGTAGAGAAGGCCTTGTCTCAACAAGTAAAATCTCATATGGAACTAATGCTTTGATTATGAAATTATTTGTAATCATTGCTTTAAAATTTGGTGTATTGCTACTCCATACCTCATACCTATATATCACTACGAGAATAACTAATAACCCAAAAAGGACCATAGAGGAATTCTAATCCCATAGCTCTACTTTTCTACTCCTATATAACAATGAGTAGAATGCCCTCCATCCATCCTACTTGTATTTGGTTCATCTTTTATATTCCCTTGTTGAGTTTGCTTTAAAAATCTATCCCAAGGTATTTGTATTTTGTAAGTACCTTTAAAGAATTTCCTTCAAATAAAACACATGGCTGTTTTTTCTCTCTTTGGATAGAGAAGACCATAATTTTAGTCTCGTTAGTGTTTACTTGCATCCCAACTTCTTTACAAAAATATTGTTAGATGTTCTTGTTAATTTTCAAGTGTCTTGTAATTGCAAGCTTACTGTAGTGGTAAGGGCTTTGGCCTCTCTTTGAGAGGTCTAAGGTTCAAACGCCACTAAGTATGAGGGGACTAGGATCCCTCATAAAAACCTGTGTAAACTCATTAAAAAAACTTTCAAGTGTCTTGCCCATTAAGATAAGGTCATTGACATAGAGAAGAAGTTTCACTACATAATTAGCCAATGTATTCCCTCTTCTCCCATCCTTTCTATCCATTCCTCTAATTTGTCAATATAAATACCAAACAAAGTAGGTGGCAATGGACAACCTTGTTTCACCTTGATATCACTCCCTAAACACTCTAATAATCCTTTTGAAGTTTTGATTTTTGCCACCACCTGCTCATGAAGTCTGTGTATAGATGCTTTGTAGTTGCTGGGTATGCCAATTTCTTCCATTCTTTTCTATAGTTTTCATCTAGATACTATGTCAAAAGCCTTTTTGAATTCCACAAAACAATGATAAAATTCTCTTTTTTCGTTTCATTTCCTCTCTATTAGATGCCTTAAAGTAATGCGATGATCTATTGTTGAGTACTTTAGCCTAAACCTTGCTTTCCCTATTGCCCTCTTTCCTTGATTTAATATCCACTAATTGATTCTTCTTTCTACTATGTTGCCAAACAATTTTGTAAAAGAGGATTAATGATGATGGTGCAATAAATTGAAGGATTGTTGGTGTCTCCTTTTTTATGTAATGGTATGACTAGGCTAGTTATCTATTCTAGTGAAAAGTCTCCCTTAATGATGGTGTTAAAATATTTTAGATGTGTACTGCTAAGATGTAAACCCCACACTTGAGATGTTTGGATTACAAACCATCTATATCCTAAGCTTTACCTATTGCTATTTGCTTAATGCCCTCCCTTACATCTTTTAGAGAAAAAAGTTCTTCAGTTGTGTCAATTATAGGAGGGGTATCTTTTTCTTGGTTTCTCTCATATGATTGCTTTGCATACTGCTACCATTGTTCATTTGTGATATTGTTTTTTATGTGCCCTTTACTTTGTTTAGCTCTTTCTAAAATTGTCTGGGGCTATGCCATGCAAGATACTCTTTTTACCTTGCTCTTATGTATTCTTCTTTTTTTTATTTTTACTAGCTATTTTTAAATTTGTTATTTGTTACATGAAGATGTTCTTCTTGTCTACTTTTTTGCATATGGATCTTTATGTATATTGGATTGTGATCAAATTTTAGCTCCATAGAAACTGCTTCATTTTCAAGATCTTTAATCCTTGAAATAAAATTTGGTGACCACATAACATAATCAACATATCCATTATGTGTTATTTTTATTTTTGAAATATGTTAAAATTATATAAAAAAACCATAATAATGTCAATACAAGAAATGCTTGTTTTGGTTGAAATTAAAATAAATAACATGTATTTTGTTCTCTTTATTTATTGATTTACTTTAATATTTTCCATTAATAAAGATTAATTAAAAGTATTATAAATATATATATTTTTTAATTTGAAAAAGCATTATAAATATTAATTGGAGTCTTTCAAAAGAAATATAATAATAAAAATATAATAATTATTGAAATAAAAAAATGGAAATATAATAATAAGAAATTATCCAAAAATTCAATAAAGGTATTAGGGTATATTTAAGATGCAAGTTTTAAAAGTAAATTGGAAGAGAAGTGGCATGGCAATAAATAGGTATCAAAGATAATAGATTTTTTAGAAGAAAGAAAAACATATTTTAAATATAATTAATTTATAATTAAAATTAATTATTTAATATTATTTTTAATATATTTAATATTTTTTTAAATATTTATATGGTTAATTGTTTATTAATTAAATTTATTTACTATGTTAAATAATAATAATATATTGATAAAAAAATTATTTAAAAGCATTAAAGTTGTATAAATATATAAATGTGAGAAAAAAATACCAATATAAAATATGTGATAAGAGAGTAAAAACTAATTTTTATTTATTTTTAATAAAAATAAAAAAGATTAAAATTCCCTCTTTTAAAAAAATAAAACTAAAATTTTAATTACATCCCAACATCCACACTTATCCTATAAAATCTCCAAATATAAAAGCCGCTGTTAGACTTGTTGAGCCAAGACAAATAACTTAATTGAAGACCTTAACGAAGAGAGGAAAGAATAAAAGAAAGTTTGTTTAAAACGAATTAAGGGGAGAGAGAGGGGTAAAGTTTTAAGGCCAGTAGTAAGTAAAGGAAAGAGTTAAAAGTTTGTTTAAAACGAGTAAGGGGAGAGAGAGGGGTAAAGTTTTAAGGCCAGTAGTAAGTAAAGGAAGAGTAAAAAGTTTGTTTAAAACGAATAATGGGAGAGAGAGGGGTAAAGTTTTAAGGCCAGTAGTAAGTGAAGGAAGGAGTAGATCGAATGAAGTGAGTGTAAAAAACATTTAAATATAGGTTTTAAATTATATAGGAAAGAAAACTTTCAAAATTTTAAAAACTATTTTATTTTTATTAATTTTATTGTATTTTTAAATTTATTTATTTTATTTTTACTGAATTTAATATATTTTTAATTTTTTAAATAAAAAATTAAAACTTAAAAAATTAATTTTTTTAGATTTATAGGGAAGCTGGTTACAATCACACTATTTTTAGTAACTGCCAAGTTCATGGTTCAAATTATAGGGGGTTGCTCCCAATAAGCTTATTCCACCTAGTTGTTGGCCCTTCTCCGATGATCACTTGTATTTTATCTGACGAACACTTAAAGGATTTATAGCAAACTACTACCTTTGTAAATTGACACCCAAAAGGTTTAAACTTTTTTTTTTTTTTTAATATTGCTTGATCACTTGTACCTTTATCTGACGAACACTTAAAGGATTTATAGCAAACTACTACCTTTGTAAATTGACACCCAAAAGTTTAAACTTTTTTTTTTTTTAATATTGCTTATATTAATACAACAAAATCAAAATACAAATCATCGTAGCATATTACAAAAATCTGCTCAAAAACATCCAACCCTCTCATTTGTCCAGAGCAATCTTTGAGATCTGCTCAAAAACATCCAACCCTCTCATTCGTCCAGAGCAATCTTTAAGATATTTAATTATTAGCCCCTTAAAGACTCTACATTGAAACTGAATATCAATAACAAGACAAGGTTGACAAAGTCTCTTCCTAATAAAACAAGCAACTACCTAACCTTTAAACTTAAAAAAATTTACCTTTACCCTTTACCAACCTTCCACATTTTTTAATTTATTTAATTTATCTTTACCTTTTACTATTACATCTTTTATTTTTATTTTTAAATAACAGCCTAAAAAAATTAAACCCCTAATTTGAGGGTACATCCATCCCTTATGTCCTTTGAAATTTAACCCCAATTCATTTACACGGGAGCAACTAACGTACTAACACTAAAACGACATCCTCGACATCCCCACTATGTCAAACGTTTGAAGTCTAGTTAAAGAGGAAGGCCCCATTGAAAAGACAACCCTTATATTCAATACCATACAATTTAACATCATCCTAACTTTTTAATATATTATCTGAAGTATCCATTTCAGGGTGGGCTCCAATAATCTAATATACCGAAAGTTAAGAAAAACTATAACCAAAGGTAAGTTCATACAAATGACATATGAAGGAGGTGATGTATTTTTGGCCACCTCTTCATGGATTGTCCCTTTGGTCG
The DNA here is from genome assembly GCA_028583015.1 of Wollemia nobilis. Classification (NCBI taxonomy): domain Eukaryota; kingdom Viridiplantae; phylum Streptophyta; class Pinopsida; order Araucariales; family Araucariaceae; genus Wollemia; species Wollemia nobilis. Next base: position 1,916,845 of record JAQPPZ010003109.1, on the reverse strand, counting down.
GTTTGGGTCTTGTCGGTGACTTGCTCCACAAGGGTAGCCTACCTAAAACTTTAAGATATATATAAATATTCCCACCAATATGGAAAACATTTATGTTCTTTTTAGTATTGAAAAGACCTAATACTTTTATTAAGGGAAAAATTAAACCTTTAATCTTCTAAATTTGATTGGTTCGTTACTTATCTGTTAATATTTTTTTTTATTAATTAAATTTAAATTAGATTATAAGTATTTTTTCTTTACATTTAATTTTTTGTTTATATATTTTTCTTCTTTAATAACATACTTAATTTTTTTGTATTTACAATTTAAGTTAAATTTATTGATAAATAATTATTTTTTTATTCCTAAATATTTAGTTCACGTGACAAATCTATTTTTTTTATTGATAATACTTCCTTTTTCATATCCATTTAAATTTGTACAGATAACATAGATGTGATGTAATTTTGTCCATCTCTTGGATTGTCCCTTTGATCTCTAGGTTGATGTGGGTCTTGTCGGTACCTTGCTCCACAAGGGTAGCCTATCTAAAGCCAGAAGATATGGTAACTTGCTCCATAAGGGTAGCCTATCTAAAGCCAGAAGATATGGTAACTTGCTCCATAAGGGTATCTAAAGCCAGAAGATATGGTAACTTGCTCCATAAGGGTAGCTATCTAAAGCTATAAGATATATTGGATTGTCCCTTTGATCCGTAAGGGTAGCTATCTAAAGCTATAAGATATATTGAAATATTCCCACGAAAATGGAAATTAAAATTATTACAAACATTTATATATTTTTAGTATTAAAAGACTTAAACTCTCATTTTTTTCGTATTAACTAACACTAACTCTAGGAAAAGAGTTGATCTTTTAAAGCTAATACGTCTATCAAAATCTTGTGATTATAATATAGAGATGGTCTACCAGCCTTCATGAATCGTCAAAAATTATTGTCGGTGTTCAATGGAGTTGACAAAGCCGGTGTATGAGGCGTTTGTCTCCATGGAATTAAGTAGGGGTCTTAAATGTAGATATGGACTTGGCATGTAAACGAGGTTTTCTAATTGGCATTTGTCTCCATGGAATTAAGGAAGGGTCTTAAATGTAGATATTGGACTTGGCATGTGCAAAGGTTTTCTAATTGGCCTCTGTGCCAACTTTAAAAATTGGACGAGGCGTTTGTCTCCATGGAAATAAGTAGGGGTCTTAAATGTAGATATGGACTTGGCATATGCACAAGGTTTTCTAATTGTGGCGGTTGTCTCCATGGAATTAACCGGGGGTCTTAAATGTAGATATGTACTTGGCATGTGCACTTTCCTAATTGTAGGGGGCCAATTAGAAATTGGTTCCTATGCCAACTTTAAATTTGCTTGAGTAGGTGACTTGGTTGATTACAATAGTATTGGTTGTGGTTAATTCGGGTACGATTCCTACTTTATTATACGGATACACAAAAAATTCATTCCTCGTTGGTTGTGGTCGGGGGTCTAAGGGTTTCTTTGGTGTCCACTTTAAACCAAAGTTTTATTCGCTTGAGTGGGTGAGTTGGTTGATTACGGTAGAAAACTTATCAAAGGGTGTTGGTTGTGGCTAACCCAGGTACGATTCCCACTCCCTCTTACAAATACGCAAAAAAATCCATTCCTCACTGGTCATGGCGAGGAATCTAAGGGTTTCTTTGGTGCCCACCCTAAACCAAAGTTTTTGAGGGGAGCATGATTCCAAGGCTTCTTTGATTATATCCATCACTAAACCGCTATCAAAAGTATAAGTTTGAAAAATATTTGTTCTCTTTCTTTTCTTTTTTTACATAATTTTCTTGAGTGATGTTTTGATGCAAGAGCATTACATTCTACCCTTTTTTCTCTTAAATTCATAACGGTCATATTTTCTATCAGTTAGTTTTCTGTAACCATTTCCTTGCAACGGTCATATTTTTTTTTTGAATAATACTTCTTATACACATCCACCATGGGGATTGAACCCGGGTCACATCACCGATAATGCAAGTGGCATCCTTGTCGGTAGACCACACTCATGCGGATTGCAACTGTCAAATTGTAACAATTGAATTTTTCTTAAATTCCTAATGGTCATATTTTCTTTTGGTTAGTTTTTTTGTAGCTGTTCTCTCTACAATGGTCTTCTTTCTACAACAGTCATATTATAACGATCAAAATTCTCTACGCAACGGTCATATTATAACGGTTGGTCATATTGTAATGGTCAAATTTCTCAAAGCCTATAAATGCTTGATTCGATTAGTAGTTAAGGGAAGGGCTATTAGCTTCGTACCATCGCATGGCAACCTTGAGGGGTTGTCAGTTCGAAACTGCCTTGTGGTGGCTGGGGGTTGTTAACATCGAGTCTTGTGGTGTTTTGAAACAGTGATATTGATATATCTGCCTATTAAGGAAGTGGTAGCACTCTATATAGTGCATACCTAAATGGAGCAACATTGACATATGCCTATTGTGGAAGTTTGTAGCACTCTATATAGTGCATACCTAAAATGGAGCAACATTGACATATTTGTCTACTGAAAAAGTCTATAGCACTCTGTATAGTGCATACCTGAGATGGAGCGACATTGACATATTTTTCTTTTGAGGAAGTTTGTAGCACTTTGTAGAGTGCATGGGTATATAAGTACCTGAAATGGAGCGATATCAACATATTTGTCTCTTGAGGAAGTCTATAGCACTTTGTAGAGTGCATGGGTATATAAGTACCCAAAATGAAGTGGCATCGAAATATCTCTCTTGAGGAAGTCTATAGCACTCTGTATAGTGCATGGGTGTATAAGTACCCCTTGAATATGTAACTACATCTTCGAATGCTTGTAATTTCAAGGTTGTTATTTAATAAAAAGTATATGTTTATTATTTGTCATATTTGCATGTGTTGGTTAGCTTTTGTTGTGGCACTACTGACATCAAGTGATATCAGAGCTCAAAATATTTCCTGTGGGGTTATGTATGCTTTTGCCTGTCTATTAAGTGTGTTGCACATGTGAAACATAATGTGTATGTGGATTACAAGTGTGAAACAAAACTTTCCTAAGGATCTATGCGAGTGGTGAAATAGACACTCAATGTTTCATGGATTACTACAAGTGTGAAATAGAACTTGCTTAAGGATCCACTTGAATGGTGAAAAAGATGCTCAATTTTTTTTGCATGATGACAATGGCATACAAACATCTTGTTGGTCGAGGTAGATTTGGTAGACGCATAAATCAAGCTACAACATACGGGATAAAAACTCGAAGAGCGTAGTTGAAAGCGTTGGAAATCACTCAAAGAATGGGCACCATTTTTTAAGATGTTTTAAACAATGAGCAACCCACAATTTTTGATGTTGAGCATGGTAAAATAATTGAAGAGCTCATGAGCATGAGCTCATAAAAATTTAAAGCATGGGAGTCTGATGCAAGAGCATCACATTCTAATCCTCTTTCTCTTAAATTCATAATGACAATATTTTCTATCAGTTAGTTTTCTGTAACCATTCCCCTATAACAATATTTTCTCTACAATGGTCATATTGTAACAGTCGATTTTCTCTTAAATTCCTCATGGTCATATTTTATTTTGGTTAGTTTTTTGTAATCGTTCTCTCTGCAATGATCTTCTCTCTACAATGGTCATATTGTAATGGTCGAATTTCTCTATACAATGGTCAAATTTCTCAGAGCCTATAAATGCTTGATTCGATGAGTAGTTAAGGGGAGGGTTGTTAGCTTTGTATCACCGCATGGCAGCCTTGGGGAGGTTTTAGTTCGGTACCAGCTCATGGTAGCCAAGGATTGTTAACATTGAGTCTTGTGGTGTTCTAAAACATAGAGGCATTGATATATCTGCCTATTGAGGAAGTTTGTAGAAATTTGTATAGTGCATACCTAAAACGAAGCAACATTGACATATTTACCTATTGAGGAAGTCTGTAGCACTTTGTATGGTGTACACCTAAAATAGAGTGACATTGACATATCTACCTATTGAGGAAGTCTGCAACACTTTATATAGTGCATACCTAAGATGGAGCAACATTGACATATTTACCTCTTGAGAAAGTGTGTAGCACTTTGTAGAGTGCATGGATAGGTTTTCTAATTGGCCCTGTGTCGACTTTAGAAATTGTAGGAGACATTTTTTTCCATGGAATTAAGTAGGGGTCTTAAATGTAGATATGGACTTGGCACATGCACAAGGTTTTCTAGTTGTGGCATTTGTCTCCATGGAATTAAACAGGGGTCTTAAGTATAGATATGAACTTGGTATGTGCACTTTTCTAATTGTAGGGGCCAACTAGAAATTGGTTTCTATGTCATCTTTAGATCTGCTTAGGTAGGTGAGTTGGTTGATCGCAATGGGGAGGTTAACAAAGAGTATTGGTTGTGATCAACTCCGTTACGATTCACACTCCATGCGGATACACAAAAAACCCATTCCTTACTGGTTGTGGTCGAGGTCTAAGGGTTTCTTTGGTGCCCATCCTAAACCAAATTTTTATCCATTTGAGTGGGTGAGTTGGTTGATCATGGTATAGAACTTAACAAAGGGTGTTGGTTGTGGTCGATCCAGGTACAAAATCCACTCCCTCCTACAGATACACAAAACACCCATTCCTTGCTGGTTGTGGTTGGGGGTCTAAGGGTTTCTTTGGTTCCCACCCTAAACCAAAGTTTTTAAGGGGACCATGATCCCTCATAAAAACTTGTGTAAACTCAATTAAAGAAAAAAAACAAGGTTAGGTGGATTGGTAGTTGCTTATCTAACCAAACACTTACTAAGAAGACACCCAAGTTTAAATCTTGAGGGCATCCTGTTTGCAAAGGTAGTAGTCTAATCTGAATCCACTGAGTGCGTTCCAGACCGACCACAATGGTACAAACCTTGAAATACCGATGGTCCCCCTCACACTGGATCAAAAACAATGAGGTGGAATAGATTTGGTGGGAGCAGCCCCTATGGTTTGAACCTTGTGCTTGATAGTTACTAAAAATAGTGTGGTTGTAACCAACTCTCCTATGAATAACAAAAAAAAAAACTTTAGCTTTTCAAATTGAGATTTAAAAAAAAAACAAAAATAAGGTCATATATATTTATTCCATGGGCGGAATTTACTTTTTTTTATAACAACTTAAAAATATATTAATTTGATTTGATGTTTCAAAACAATTATTTTTTTATTTGATAGGCTTTATCAACATTTTCATATGATTCAAGATCTTAAAAAATCCTAACATGAAATAAAAAAGTGGTACAGGTTGGAGGGGAGCAATACCCCTTATAAAATCCCACATTTTTAATTCAAAATTTTTTGTCTCGTAAGAGATATTGTAGTAGTATGTCTTTGGGTTTTCATCTAGGAGATCCAAGTTCAAACTCCAATACAAGAGGGTTGGGTCCCTTGAAAGTTCCTGAGGTGGAAAGATAAAAAAACAACAATAAAGCATTTTTTATCTAAGACAAAAAGAACATTAATAGAGCATGGATATCACCCAAAAATGGTCCAGGAGTGTTTACTGATTAAAATAAACCAATTCTGAATACCAAATGGTGAAATATCACTATGTTGGTCCAAACCAGAAAATTGGATCTAGAATTGAAAAAAAAATGCACACATAAAATTAAAAAAACTCCACATAAAAGCTCCACAATAGTGCACTATGAAAATTTATTTTTATTATCTATTCAAAAAGAGTCCAATTACAAAATATATAATTATCAATCAACCTTGATCATGCAAAAAAACTAAAAAAACTAAAAACTAGCTTTTTTAAAAACTTTTATTATGCCACTTTGCATGTTGTTTTTTATTTATTTTAAAATTAACTAAAATTCTTAATTGACATGAATAAAGCACCCAATTTAAGATATTTTTGCATGTGTTTTATTTTAGTTACAACTCACATATTAATTTAATAATTATGGGTGACTTTTGACATCACCCTCAACAATCCCCCCTTTGATGTCAAAGGAAGAAATATCCAACATCTCTTTGAGTCTCCCATGAGTCACCTTCATTAGCCCCTTTGTGAGTATATCAACAACTTGATCCCCATTCTTAAAATAATCAATGACAAAAGTTTTGTCATGTACCAAGTCTAACAAAATGGTGCTTCAACTCAATGTGTTTGGTCCTTGCATAAAAAACTAGATTTTTGGAAAATTGTGTTGCCCCACTATTATCACAAAATATTTTGGTAGGCTCATGTTGAATCAACCAAAATTCTTCAATATTCTCCTCAACCAAATTCCTTGAGTACAAGCTGAAATAAGGGTTGCATATTCAATTTCAGTAGAAGACAAAGCCATTGTACTTTGCTTTTTGGATGACCAATAAATCAACTCACTTCTCAAGGTGAAACAATACCCTGCAGTGGTTCTTGATCATCAATAGAACCTCCCTAATTTGAATCAACATACCTAACCAACCTTGAAGATCTTGTTGACCTATAGTCTATGGTAAGACCCCAAGGTCTTACTATAAAATTATTAACAAATTAATGTAAATGTAATCGCAGGCCACTCAAAGGGGGCTCCCTTGTAATCGCTTTGCCACTGTAGGGGGCTCCCTCCTTAGAATCTATGCTTATTATTCTTCTTCTTGGATGATTGGATATGGATGACCAACCTAATATATATATCTACCCTAAAGCTACATTGGTGAAGAGACATGATGGTTGACGTTATGAAGGGTTGTGATGGTTCACTTTATGAGTTAATAATATAATAATTAAATGATTAGTAATACTAACTAATACTAACTAATAATGTTAGGATTGAGGATCCTAACATGCCACCCTCCTTAAAAAGAGCTTTGTCCTCAAAGCTCAAGGTGAGGAGCTTTATATTTTGTTTTCCAAGAAGGATTTGCATAAGTTCTTGGACTCTTTTAATGGCATCCTTTCGTAGGTAGGGATATCGAGAAGGATGAAACATTAGCGAGGGGTTTCCAAGAACAATAGTAGAATATTCCTTAGAAAAATCATGATGACGATGGGAGGGCAACCCTTGGGGTTCCTCAAATACTTCATAATGATGCATCAAAAGTGATGGTAATGATTTCATATCCTTTTTTGGTTCCTTGGTAGAGCCAACGGAGAAGGAGTGTGTGGTCACTCTACTTGGTTCCGAATAGGTTTGGTCATATGACAAGAACTCACTATTGATGAGGAAGGTATGTGTAGGTCTTGTAGAGTGCATGTTTGGCTAGCATGTATCACTTTGGGTATGTCTACCTCATCCTTGCTTGGTACATCAATCAATTCTTGCACATCGACCTCATTTTTTTCATTGTGATGAGTAGGTGCACTAGTTGCTTCGAACACAACTACCTCATTTGATTGCTCTATGGAGATACAAGGATCAAATTCCTTCAATAAATACAATGTTAGTGTAGCACATTTATGGTGGGGTTCAAATTGTTCATCACAATTATCACAGAGTCCTTTTGCTCGTCGTTCTTTCATCTCCTCAAAGCTAAGATGTTTAATTCGTAAAGTTCGGTTAGATTTGGGGGTTGTGTAAGTGCTTTGTGCCCTTCCATTATGCATAGGTTTGGAAGCTATGTAAGTGGTCGATGATTTTTCCATAAGTGGTTTCCCTAATCGTTGTTGTGCATTAATTTTATCTTCAACTAATTTTGCTAATCCATAGGTCTGCATCATGGTATAGGGATTGAACCTTGTCACCTCCATTCTAATTTCCTCTTTTAATCCCCTAATGAAGCCATTGATGAGAATTGATTCATCCAATCTTGTGTTGTGTTTGGTGATATCCTCAAATCGAGTTTGATACTCACGCACAAAAGTGATTTGATGAAGATCTTTGAGCAATTCCCACATGACTAGGTCCCACATGGCTTTGATACCAAATGGTAAGACCCCAAGGTCTTACTATAAAATTATTAACAAATTAATGTAAATGTAATCGCAGGCCACTCAAAGGGAGCTCCCTTGTAATCGCTTTACCACTATAGGGGGCTTCCTCCTTAGAATATATGCTTATTATTCTTCTTCTTGGATGATTTGATATGGATGACCAACCTAATATATATATCTACCCTAAAGCTACATTGGTGAAGAGACGTGATGGTTCACGTTATGAAGGGTTGTGATGGTTCACTTTATGAGTTAATAATATAATAATTAAATGATTAATAATACTAACTAATACTAACTAATAATGTTAGGATTAAGGATCCTAATAGTCTATGCCATGATCAAAGGTTCCCTTCACATATCTAAAAATTTGTTTCATCGCTTGCATATGCCTTTGAATTTGCAAGCTCATAAATCGGGAAACTAGTGAAACTGCATAGGTAATGTCAATTATTGTGGATGTAAGGTACATCAATCCACCCACCATACTTCTGAAAGTCTTCTCATCAACAAGAGGACTCCCATCCTCTTTCATAAGCTTCTTCCCACTAGCAATATGAGTATCAACCACCTTGAAATCTAGAAATGAAAATTTCTTCAACATGTCTTAGGCGTGCTTGGCTTGGCATATGAAGATCTCATCTTCCCTTTCCATACCAAGAAAGTAGTTTATTTTTCAAGATCAGACATCTCAAAATCACTTTTCATGCTCTTCTTGAAGTCTTGCATCATAGCTTTGGAATTTTCTGTAAAAATGATATCATCAACATAAACATACAACACATTACTGTCAATAATTTTTATGTAAATATTTGGCTCATTATTGCTCCTTTCAAAGCCATTTTCAAATAACCATCCATCTATCTTTGCGTACCAAGCTATTGAAGCTTGTTTCAATCCATAAAGTATCTTTTTCAACATGTATACCCAATGCTCTTTACCCTTAATTTCATAACCTTGTGACTGCTCCACATATACCTCTTCTTCAATGTCACCATTAAAGAATGCACTCTTGACATCCATTCGGTGAACTTTCCATCGTTTCTGAGTAGCAATTGAAACCATCAATCTTATAGTATCGTGGTGAGTCATAGGAGCAAAAGTCTCCTCATAGTCTACTCCATATGTTTGTGCATTACCCGTTTGCTACTAGTTTAGCTTTGTATTTGTCTATTGTTCCATCACTATGGAACTTGGTCTTGTGGACCCATTTTGTACCAATGACATCCATTTCTCTTTGCAACACAATTTTATTGTGGTGTGTAGGAAGTAGTAAAATCCATTTTTATTCTGTGCGAAGAGCAAAAATCTAGAAATCCTTGTGAACTAAATTCCCCACCTCTATCAGTTCTTAACACCTTGTTAGAAAAACCTGATTCCTTTTAAGACAATGCCTTGAAGATCTTGAAGGCTGATAATACCCCATATTTTATCTTTAAGAAGAAAATCCACATTAGTCTGGTAACATCATCAATAAAGGGAATAAAATACAAATTTTTGCCTATGCTAGGACAAGACATAGGTCCACACAAATATGAATGTACCAATTCCAATTTCTTGGTATCTCTTCATTTTTTGGTTGAAAAGCTTTCTCTATGGTGTTTTTCAAGTATAAATGCCTTGCATTCTTCCTTCAATTTGGATTCAATCCTTGGAAGACCATCAATCATATTATTCTTAAAAAGAACATGCAAACTTCTAATATTTAAATGACCATATCTAGAGTGCCACAATATGCTTGATTTCTCAATGGTAGAAAATCAAGAATTTTGATTTAACATATTTATTATCAATAAAAATATTATATTTTTGACATAATAGAATTTCCAATCAGTTTATTACCTTGCTTTTTGTTATATATCAAACATTCTCCATTGTCAAAAAGTAGCTTGAATCATTTCTCTACTAGTTGTCCAACACTCATGAGATTGTGCTTCATGTTTGGAGCCAAATAAATATTGTTTCTATCACCCTTATCATGCTTGGTGGTGATATGCATACTTCCTTTACCTTCTACATGAATCGCCTTCCCATATCCTAAGTGAACTTGGATTTTGAATGAACCATTTAGCTTGTCAAAATAGTCCTTAAAACATGACATATGGTTAGAACATCCTAAATCAAGAAACCACATATTATTTTTTCATCCAAACCTAAATCAAATGAAAGAGAATAATAAATTTGATCATCATTATTCTTACCTTGGTAAGCCTTTTTCTCACCCCCATCTTGGTTTGCTTGATTTTTGGCTGCTAGTTTCCTACAATATTTTATCATGTGACTTGGTTTCTTAAATTAATGACAAGTGATGACCTTCTTACCCTTCCACTTTGAATTTGATTGGTTTTTCCCTTTTTGATCTAATCTTTAAGAAAAAATTACATTCTTATTAGAGGGCTTTGTATTTAGTTTTGAAACCCATAATTTGGACTCTAGTGTATGATTCAATTCATTTGAGTAAATTTTCCTTTTATCCTCATGAGACAATAAAGAATCCACTAACTCTTCAACCTTAATTTGATCCATTTCTTTACACTCCTCAAGTGTAATGACAATATGCAACCACTTTGAAGTTAGTGTTCTCAAAATATTTCTTACTACTACTTTATCTTCCATGATTTCACCATACACTCTCATTCTAGGCACTGTCATTTAATCTAATACAATAGTCTCCAAAATTCTCATCATCATGAATTCTCATATTTTAAAAAGTGATTCTTAATGTGGAGAGCTACACTGATATTACCAATATTGAGCCTTGATATGATATCTCCAATGTTGTCAATGCCTCATGGGTATTCTTACAAGCAACTGTCCTTTAATAGATGCTTGGATGTATTGCACTTTGCAAGTAGAAGAAAGCTTGAGCAACATTCTTTTCTTCTTATTCTAATGTTTGTTTTTGATCTTTAGTATGAGATTTCTAATAATTAGGTGGAGTATATGGTTGAACTATACTTTTTCAAACTCCTTTCCATACAAATATCCTCCTCATTTGATCTCTCCAGTACTCAAAGTTATCTCCTTTGAATGTAGGTATATTTAAGGATGTACTATTTGTTGCCATGATAGCAAACGAATAGTCACGAGTATTTTTGATCAAAACTCTTGTAAAGGATATTGGGAATAAAAAATATTCACCCTCTCTTGTCGTAGCTTCACCTGCAAATTCTGAAATCACACAAAAACTCTGCTTTGAGACCAAATGAAGTTCTTGAGGTGGAGAGAAAAAATCCAACAATAAAGCAATTATGATCTAAGACAAAAAGAACATTAATGGAGCATGAAAATCACCCAAAAATGGTCTAGAAGTGTTTAGTGATTAAGCTAAACCAATTATGAATATCAAATGATGAAATATCCTCAACCAAAAGCTCCAATTTCAGCAAACTATGTTATTGGTCGAAACCAAAAAATTAGATCTAGAATTGAAAAAAAAACGCACACATAAACTTTAAAAAAGCTCCACAATAATACACTGAAAATTTTTGTTTCTTATTTGTTAAAAAAGAATCCAATTATAAAATATATAATGATCATTCAACCTTGATCAGGGTTATGCATAGTGGCTATTTATCGCCAAATTGGCTAAAATTAGGATTTTCAAAATTTAGAATTGGCTAATATTTGGGACCCTTGACCAGGGCCCATTAACCAAAATATTTTGGGTATAATTTTTTTTTGGATCGATTCACCCAAATTTTATAATAATTTGACCATTTTAAGTTTAAATTTCCAACATTGCCTCTAATAACAGTGAACCTTCTACATGCGTTTGGACACTATTCACCTGGATTTCAAAATTGATTTTTCAAATTTTTATAAATACATTTTGGGGCCAACCTCTTATGCATAACCCTAACCTTGATCATGCAAAAAAAATTAAAAACTAGCTTTAAAAAAACAACTTTTATTATGCCACTTTGCATGCTATTTTTATTTATTTTTAAATTAACTAAAATTCTTAATTGACATGAATAAAACACCCAATTTAAGATATTTTTGCATAGACTTTATTTTAGTTACAACTCACATATTAATTTAATCATTATGGAGGATTTTTGACATCACCCTCAACATCCCTTTCAAAAACCATTGTTTTACTTTAAAATTGCCCACGTTGAAACTGTGTAGTGGTATGGCTTTTGGTTCTCATATCAAACCAATACACAAGGGACTGAGACCCTTTAAAAAAACACAAAATTTATCCTAAAATTTTGAGGTTCCATTTACTTCTATGGACTAAGGACTATAAAGAATTTTTTTTTGGATTTGAACTATATTAAATACTTATTACTTCTATTTCTTCTTTGAAGACATTAGAAAATATAACGAAAAACATGCCCAAAACTTCATCACATAACAAGCTATCCTATTGATAAGTGATGATATATTACGTATTGCAAGAGGATACTCTTTATTTTTTTTTGATAAGTTGTAGTTGTATTTCAGAGGGTTTTAATTGGGTCCCACTCCCAGATAAACAAAAACTTCATCAGATTGAAGTACATTCATGTTGCATAATCCCCTGCCTGAGAGGGATCAGTCTAGACCAATCTAACCAATCCTGTGCAAGGGATATGTTTGCTAAAATTCCCTCGTAGGGGATGTACAAGTCGGTAATCAGGTGGTGCTTGCCCTCGTAGGAGCTATTGAAGCTAAAAAAATATAATCCATAGATGTTCGCTAGGGCCCTCGCTAGGGCTGACACAAGGAGACCCAACCGGATGGTTAGCCTAACACTAGACCAGACATTACCAAACATTACATCAAAAATTCCCATCAAACTTCAAAAACAAAGCAAAAACCAACATACCAACAACAGCTCAAGGGTCAACCTCTGTGATGTCCTCTTTAGGTTGGTCGACACTTTATTGGACGACATGCTTCAGAGCGGCACTCGCGCTTTCAAAGGCGATGATGAAACTCTGAAGAAAAATTTGGGTGAGACAGTTGGAGATGCCAGAAGTGGGGGATGAGTCCTCATTGAGGTCTTCAATCTTCAGAGAATAATTTTGAGTGGATTTCGTTTTGGGCTTCTTTGCCCTGGAGGACTTGTGAACATGGGTTGTCGTTTCTTCAATTTTAGCTTTATGTTTTCCCAACAAAGGCTTCTTGCTGGTCGGAGGGGTGGTTTTGGATGGGGACAGGGTGGGTTTGTAAGGGGAAGGATTTGGATTTGAAGGGGAGGTAGTGAGGGCTGGGGGTTGAGAGAATGGGTTTGGAAGGGGACGAGGATGGAATGGGCAAGGAAGCAACAACAACGCCTTTCCCGAAGGTTGGGGTACTGGGAATTCCATCGTTGGCCATAATATCGCTCAAGATAGAATGAGCAGGGCTTTAGGGTGTTTTGAAGAAGGGGAGGGAAGCTTGCAAAGGTGTAGATGCAATGGGGGGATTAGCCAAAACATGATAAAAAATAATAGCAAAAAGCCCCTGGTGGGCAGGAGGTACTTTTCTTGCAGGCAACGGCCATAGAGAGATGAATAGATCGATAAAGGAACCCAGGAATGTTCATGGGTTTGTATCCCCAGACATGGTTGACAAGGGGAAGGTGGAAGCTTACCATGGGCTTTTTGGGATCATTGCAGGCTAAGTACTGAATGAGGGGAATGGCAACAAATGGAAACAGGGGGAAAGGGATTGATGGTCTAGGGCATGGCCATCCCACAAGAAGTTATGGTAGTTGGGGAAAACTTCCAACTAAGGTTCCCAATAGTGTTTGTCATGCCGAACAAGATGCCCTCCAACTGACATCTCTGTAATCTTACCAATCATCTTTGGAGTGACCTTAAAGCGTAGGTTCCTAACACAGACATGGCCATTCGACCAAGTGCAAACAAAGTGCTTCGTGATTTCATCCTCAGCTCCATGGAATTTTGATAATAGGGTGGTAAGTTGGGTGTACTTCAGGTAAGCAGACACTAGGGTGTCCAGATGGAGAGAACTAGGTTCAAGGTAGGCCATGGTGGCAGTGGTGGGGATAAAAAGAGTGGTGGTGGAGGAGGCCCACAAGATAGAATTGTAGAAGGAAATGTCACGGGTAAGGCTAAAGAGGGGAATTAAATATATCGGGGGAGGTGAGCAGTTCATGTCGAGCCTCATGGATGGGTGACGGGTGGATGGGGGGATGCCACGCCGAGGGTGGTGAGGATTAAGAGGAAGCCTAGGGACCATATCTGCATGGGAGGAGGTAATCAATTGGGTAAGGTCTACAGACATGGGTAGAAATATGGAGGGGAAAGGAGGTACGACTGGAAACATGGCAGAGGTAGCTGGCAGATAGTATTGGGACACCATGGATGGAGATCTACACTTTGAATTTGCACGATGAATACCAGTGAAGCATCTAATCATCAATGGGTGCTAGAGAACACATTGCAAGACTCTAGGACAACGGGGCACCCAAAGTAAATCCTACATAATATCGAAATAATAAATCATTGGTTAGTGTGGATGGATTTTGAGTACCTGTCGTGGCTGTCCGACATCGTAACTTGAAGGACATCTGGCGAGGAGTCTTTCCACATGGTGATGGGTGTTTGCCCTAAGCCCAAGTTGGCCAGCCTGTCCACAAGCTGATTGGCTTCCCTATAAGTATGTCTGACTTCCACCTGGAGATGTTGGTTTAAAAGCTTCCTAATTTCTTGGATAAGGGGTCTGATATTCCATAGAGGGACTTTGTTGGAGATGAGGTAACCAATGATATTGAGAGAGTCCCCTTCGACATGGATCTTGAAACATGACTCCTTGATGAGGTGTAGACTTCACCACAGGGCCCACGCCTCGACCATATTGTTGGTCTGATGATAAATATTATATGCAAAAGCCATAATTATCTTTCATCTGTGATCCTTGATCACTCCCCCTACCCCAGCCAGCATGGGATTCCCTTTCGATGCACCATCGAACTTCACTTTTATCCATACCTCATGAGGGGGAAGCCAATGAGCTGTGGTCTTAAGATGGGTCAAGGGAGGGGATAAGGTGGGAAGGGGGATGTTGAGGGAATTGATGAGGTCAACCTCATGCTTTCTAAAGGGGGATCTGTGCCAAGGGATAAGATGGGAGTTTTCAGAGGTGTATGAAATGGCTTTGATGGCTATGGAGGTGGAGTTGTAACGGGTGGAAGGAAAGACCCTGTGATTGTTTTCGAGCCAAACTTGCCAAATGAAATGGTGGAGAGAAATTTTCCATAGGAAATATACTTTGGGATTTCTAAAGGGAGTAGGCCATTGGATGAACATGTCCAAGAGGGAGTTGGGGCGGGCCCAATGGATTTTAAAGGTGGTGGACAACTGATCTAAGAACTCCCTAGTAAACACACACTCTAAAAGGAGGTGGTCAATGGATTCCTAGTTGGATAGGCAGAGGTGGCATTTGTTAGGGACAGGGATCCCTCTTTTCATAAGATTATCTGTGGTGAGGACCTTGTTTTGAATGGCTATCCAAGAAAAGAACCTAATTTTTGGGACAAGGCATTTAACCCAAACTAACTTGAAAGGAATGGTGGGAACCTGAGATTTGACTAACATGGAGTGGACAGACTTAATCATGAAATCCCCATTATCAGTTCCCGCCCAGATTGGGTAGTCTTGGGAGACTATGGTAGGGATGATGATGGTTCTCAGCATATTATATAGAGTCTTACCAGCCCACAAGAGGTGTTCATTGTCTTCAAGGAGAATCTTCCATGTGCCCCTATCCATGTAATTCTTCACTTTGCTTCCTCATCTCCTTTCGAGACTTGGTCCAAGTCTAGACACCTCAGGCAGATCCTTGAGGGGTTTGTCTTTCAACCATGTGTCTTCCCAAAATTCTATAGAAGCACCTGAGCCTAGATGCCACTGAGTCCCTCTCATGATGAGAGGTTTCATTTGTATAACATCCTGCCAGAAGGATGATCCATTTATAGGGATGCTATTGTCCACAAGGGTTAAGTTTTTGAGATATTTGCTTTGGACAATAGTGACCCATTCTGATTTGTAGTTGGTGAACAACTTCCAAATCTATTTTTCTAGCAGGGCAATATTTATGTTTGCTGATCTCCTCATGCCAAGTCCCCCTTGGTCCTTGGGTTGGCATACTTTGTCCCAACTGACAAGGTGGAATTTCTTTGAGTTTTTTGGGTCGGTCCAGAGAAACATTTTTTGTAAAAATGGACTGAGGTAGGACCTTTGAAGACTGATATGAAATAGACCGAGATGCTTTGGAGGACTGCCATGGTGAGGGTTGCTTTGGTTGCTTGGGACAAGAGGGAGCCTTTCTAGGCAGCAAGCTTACGGTTGATCCTTTCAATGACATTGTCCCACATCAATTCCTTTGGATTCATGGTGAACAGATGGAGTCCCAGGTAGGATGTGGGGAGGGTAGCGATGCAAAAATGGAGGATACAAGCAATTTTCCTCTGCTTGTTACCTAGAGTGTTTAGGAAGTAACACTTACTCTTGAGATAGTTGATTTATTGCCCGAAAGCAGAAGCATAGGTATAAAGGATCCCTTTGATGGATTTAGCTTGGACAATGGAGGTCGAAGTTGCAACAATAGTATCATCAAAAAACTGTTGGTGAGACAAGGGGGGAGAGTTGGAAGAAGCTTTGATACCTGACATGGCTCCCGAAGACATGACCTATTTGAAATCTCTACCTAGGGATTCGACCAAAATGATAAAGAGGAAGGGGGATAGGTGATCTCCCTATCTGATCCCTATGAGGCTAGGGAAATAACCTGCAGCACACCCATTGACCAAAATTGAGAACCAAGGAGAGGTGATGCAACCCTTCATGAGGTGAACCCAATTTGAGTGAAATCCAAATTGAACTAGCACTTTGAGGAGAAAAGTCCTATCCACCCTATCAAAAGCTTTGCTAATGTCCAGTTTTAGAAACATGGTCTCTTTCTTGTTGCACTTGGATGAATGGAGGGTTTCATGAAGAGATATGATGCTATCGGTGATTGATCTACCTTCAATAGAGCTTCTTTGGCATGGATCAATAATGGAAGGGAGGATCTTCTTAAGCCTAAGAGCTAGGTATTTGGCTAGGATATTGTACAAGATGTTGCAAAGGCTGACAGGTTTGAAGTCATTCATGGATTTGCATTGGGGGTTTTTTGGGACCAGGGAAATGAATGTGGAATTAGTTCCTCGAGGGATGGTTTTGGTTTTATAAAGCTCCTTGATGGCATCACTCATGTCCTTCCCCACTATGTCCCAAAAGGTTTAAAAAACCTAGGGGGAAACCCATTAGGCCCATGAGCCTTATCAAATTTCATGGAGAATAAAGCACTTTTGATTTCTTTCTTAGATAGGGGTTGGATCAGGGATTTGTTCATCTCAGGGGTGACTAAGAGAGGGATATTTTCAAGCAAGGCATCATGGGCTACAAGATTGAAAGGATTTTTAGAGCCCATGATGTTTTTGTAGAAGGTGGCGGCTTATTATCGGATCTGGATGATGTCCTGAGTGACAGAGCCATCCCTTAAGGTAAGTTATATGATCTTGTTTGTGCTTCTATTACACAAAGTAGAAGCATGGAAGAATATGGTATTGGCATCCCCCTCTTTGAGCCATAGGGCTCAGGATTTTTGGTGCCATAAGGTCTCCTCATTTGCTAGGATGTTATGATATTCGATGAGTAGCTACTTTTCATCTTCCCTGGGCTAGTGGGTCCACTGATCATGCTGAGTTTGCTGCTCTAGATCTTTGGATTTACTTAACGTTTTTGCCTTGATATCAAAAATATCCTCGAAGACTTCCATGTTCTAGGTTTTTAGGTTATCTTTTTGTGAGAAGCAGAACAATATTTCATTAATGTGATGAAATATAAATAATACATTCAAGCCAATATTAATCCGAAGGTTGTGGAACCACCCGAGGCCAAAATAGACGTGGTTGCAACAAATAACAACTAGCCTAAATTAATCAAATCCAACAATATAAGATTGTTTAGGATCGAATTAATTAGAGAGAGTAAATATTGAAATATATTCTAACATCCCTCCTTATTACAATATTTGAGGAAAAATATAACTACTAGTTGTAGCACCCTAAAATTGGCGCAGTAAACCTTAGCAATAATTAAAATTACCTTAGTAATATTTCAAATTCAATTTTTTAACCCCAAACCGACTTTTAACCGCTTTCTTCATTTTTTGCACCATTTTTAGGATTTGTTGTGACCGTTGGACAATATCGTCACCGATCAGACGATATCGCCTCAAATCGGATGATTTCGTCTGGACTAGGACGTCCAGACGATTTTGTCCCAAAACTAATTTTTCATAATTAGCTTCTGTTTCAACGACGTCTCTAACCTGGGCAAAAGTGTGTCTGCGCGGTTAGAGACCTCCCCCGTTGGAGATCTCCCAAATTGGGATGATCTCCAACCTCCCAACCTCCTTCCTATGCCTATTTAATCTTAGGCCCTCCCCTTGACATTCCCCGGCTGAATTTTTTGTACTTCGAGTTTTACATGCATTAGAATGTCTTAGACTACCATTTGCCTTCATATTTTTCCAAGTTTGTTTGCAGGAACTTTGTTATTCTTCAGTCGGAGCAAGCTCAGATCGTCGCAGACGATCTTGTACAATCTCGGATGATCTCGCACCAATTCGAGATGATTTCGACTACAGTCAACATTGGGGGCAATCAGTGCCCTGAGTTTGCATTCTTTCCCCATTATCTATTGTTTTGTTCTGCATTAGTTAGACTTATTACTATTTTGCATCCTAGAGTTCACCCATATAGCTTAAATGCATGATAAATCATAATTTGACATCAAATCATTGTAATGCATTCATGTTTCTGTTTATAATTATTAGTTTGATATTATTATTGTCATTTTACACCATTTTCCTCTGTTAGCATTGTTGCATTTTCTGTGTTTTGTATCTATTTCTCTGATTGCAGGTCTCTGACGAATTCGTCAGATCTCAGACGATCTTGTCTGATCGCAGACGATCCTGTCATATCAAAGGCGATCCTGACTGCTTCAAAAATCAGAACCTCCATCAGACATCCGGATCAGGTATGACCTTTTAATCTAGCTTATTCTCCGTGTTTTCTGTTCAAATCTATTTTTTGAATGCATTTAAATCTGCATTTCATATAGAACAATTAGATTCATTTGGCCAAACCTAGGAGTTGAATGATTAAAGATAAAATTGAACACATCAAACACATTCCCAACCTAGGCATGGAAACTGCCATTCAAAAGTTTCCTGGTGAACCCACCATCTGTTAAAAAATCACCTTAATACACCTCTCTCGAGAGGCGGGACCTTCCAAAGGCCTCTCAGTCTGAGGTATTGTCCCATCCTTCCCGCATCCCCCTTTCGAGCGCGAATCCTTTAGCCTGAAGGTAAGGGTGCGAAAAATTTGGAACGATACATTTTGGTGAACCCGACGTGAAACTAAAACCTTTTGAAAAAAAAAAAAAATAGATGCATTTAAAATCATTAGAAAACTACTAAGTTGCATATCATGTTTAGATGGTAGCTCCTAAGAAAATACAAGCAGTTGCTATAAATGTTAAAAATCAATTAATAGCCATAGAGGTTGATTCTTTGTCTAGAACATCTCAAACATACAGAGTCCCGCCTTTGTGGGACGAACTTAATAGGAGACTAGGTATCATTTCATCTAGGTCAATAGAGCTTAAACAAATCAAGAGGCTTGTCCTAGATAGAATCCTGGATCCTCATCAACTCATTTTTTATCATGAACTTCAGAGATCTTGCCATAGGTGGTTAGCGTATAGGAGAGCTCTTGTGTCTTCAAAATTGTTCACCTTCGAGGAATACCTTGAGAACGCAACCACTATACACCAATTCCTAGGTCGTGTAGAAGATCAAGAGGTCGTTCTTACGGATAGGGAAAGATGGAGGAGAGTTCCTAGAGTTGTGTTATATCGAGAGTATTGCCACGAGCTTTACTTCTACAAAACAGAATCTAAAACATATAATATCACTATAGCACTTTTTGTCAAATTCTTGAAAGAAAATTTTCAATTTGAAGAAGAACATTTCATGACTCTGAAGAACTTGAGCCCATTAATGATATTTATAAATTGTTTATAGAAAACTAGATCATTGCTTTCATTATTATTATTTCTTGCATTTTGTGTGTTGTTTGTTATCTTTATAATATTGTTATTAAAAACAAGAAAAACCAAAAAACATAACAAAAATCAAAACATTTTATTTTAAATACTATAGTAGGTATTTAATTAAAATATATACCTCTTAAGCTATTGTATATATATATATATATATATATATATATATATATATATATATATATATATATATATATATATATATATATATATATATATATATATATATATATATATATATTTATATATATTTGCTGAATTCTAAGTTTAAGCACAATGACTAAACTTAGGAATGGTAAACAAACGCGAAGAAGAAGAAGAAGATTGGTTAGGCAAGAAAAACAAAAAATTAAATACCCTTCCTGAGGATCCAATTCCAGAAGAAGAAATTCTAGAACAGCCAGAAGATGACCTGGCTGAAGAAAATGAACAAAAAGAAAATGTTAGAGAGGAAGGATCCTCATCCCCTAGAATGGCTCCAGACGGAACTGTTACTTTTGATAACATAGATCATTTTTTGAAATTCTTCAATAATAATATTGGTGCTCTTAATATGGCGGTTCGTATTGATAGAGGACAAATTAGTGACACTCAAGCAGCCATGGAACATATGTTTAACATACACACTAATCCCTTGTCTTTCGTTGATCAAGAAAGTGATAAAGTCGAACCATCCAATATGGATATGGCCGCTATAATTCAGAACATGCAAAAACAACGAGTTACCCAACCTCCTAAGGAACCTGTTATTGAGCCTAAAATCATGCCCACACAAAAGAGACCTTCATTCACTGCTTTATTTTGCCAAACTATTGATCAATATGCTTCAAATCGACAAAAACCTAAAAACAAGCCAAACACCAATTTTCAACAATCTGGGATACACCATAATTCAACTTCAAAACTTCTTCATAACACCCTTCCTACCAACAATTTACACAATAGCAATATAGCATCTAATCTTCATGTCCCTCCATTATATGCTCACCAGTCTCATATTAATGCCCTACCGAATCAATATGGTGGGCAAACTAGTAATCTCGAAGCCATGGTGAAACAGTTAGCTTCCCGCATGGACCAGATGGATCCCTACCGTCCCTCGTACAATTATCGAGAGATGTGTAGTCAACCTCTAGATCCTATAGTTGTAGCACAACCGTACCCTAAACACTTTCCCATGCCCGTCCTGCCTATATATAAAGGAACTGAAGATCCCATAGAGCATCTTTGCATGTTTAGGATAGCATGTCATGATATATCACATGATGACTTGTTGTTACTAAAAATGTTCCCGAAAAGTTTAGGAGGAATGGCATTAGAGTGGTACTACCAATTGCCCACTCATTCTTTGAGAAATTTTGAAGAGACCACTGAATCTTTTGTGCATCAATTTAGTGCCTATATCGAAAGGCATGTAACCATTAAAGATTTGTACAACTTAAAATAAGACAAAGATGAATGTTTTGCTGATTTCTTAGCTAGATGGAGGCAGTTGACAGGAAAACTGCACTTTGTGCTACCTTATAGGGAAATGTTGGACATTTTTATTAATAATTTGCAAGAACAAATATCTTATGAGTTATCAATCTGCTACCTTAACTACCTTCGATCGGGCTATAGACTTAGCTCGAAAAGTAGAAGATGCTCTCATTAGGAGAGGCCAACTTAGGAAGAAAGATGATGAGAAAACATCCAGAAATCAATATAAAAACAAACAAGTTATAGGTGATGGAGTCACTGATAGTAGAAATGTTGCTAATATCAATACAACAAAGACAACCGAAAAATTTATATTAAAACCTCCTGATAAACCTCCTCGAGAGTTTACTAGATTGAATCAACCATTATCAACTATTCTACCCCAATTACTCGAAAGAGGTTTGATTCAATTACCGACTATCCAGGAACCTGATCCAACCATACCCGGATACAGAGCCGATTTACACTGTGATTTTCATAGAGGGCCTGGACATTCTACCAACTCTTATAAAAGGTTAAAACATAAAATACAAGATCTGATTGTTAGCGTATATTTGCTATTATTACATTATTATTAGCATGTTGTTATTAAGTTACAACAAGGGCTATTTCAGCCTCGGATGGTTTCGTAACCTCCGGGCTATTTCAGCCTATAGATGTATTATTTAATCCATCTCCAATGAATTATCAAATTGCTGTTTTTATCTAACATGGTATCCGAGCTTGTGCTGAAATTTTTTTTGCAGACGCTTGCTGGGACGTGCGACTGTAAATTGCAGACAGTTGCTAGGAGGACGCATTTTCTCTGTGCTGGGAGGACGCAATCGCAGACTGTAAATTTTTTTTCTTCGCTACTGGGAAGGCCCGCGCGCAATCGCGCGACGTTCCGTGAATTTAAAAAAAAAAAAATTTTTTTTTACGCCGCGCGCAATCGCGTGGCGTCGCAGCGAGATTTTAATTTTTTTTTTTCTCGGAGGTTCGGCCCTCGCAGCGAGATTTAAAAAAAAAAAAAAAAAAAATTCGGAGCGCGTCCGCTCCAGTCGCGCGTCCGCGCGACTGTGGGAGCGCCTCTCCCCCTCCCGTCGCGCAGACGCGACACGTCGCGCGTCCGCGCGATGTTGGGGAGGCCCCCCCACCTCCCTCCCCCTCCCGTCGTGCAGACGCGACACGTCGCGCATTCGCACGACGTTGGGGAGGCCCCCCCCCCTCCCCCCCTTCCGCCGCGTCGAGCTGCAGCTCGCGCACGACGAATAAAAAAAAAAAAAAAAAATTTTTATCTAAATTTTTTTTTTTTTAGCGACGTGGCCGCCCACCCCCCCACCCCGTCGCGGACGTGGCGCCAACCCCCTCACAGCTGCGTCGTGCTACACGCGCAGCGAGCTGCAATGAGCTACAACCGCAGTCACAACAACAGTCGCGACGCGCAGCGACCAAGCAGCGGAGGAGAGCAAGCTGCGGCCGCCGTCGCGACCAGCAGCAGGGCAGCGGACTGGGGACCAGCAGCAGAGGCCGCGCTCGGGCAGCGGACTAGGGACCCTCCTCAAATACGAGGGGGCCCCTGATCCTGTCGGATCAGCCCGCTAGTCCACCTGGTGGTGGACTGTGCGGTAAGGCTCTGGGAGCCTGCAGGTCGCGGGTTCCAATCCCGTCGACCCCCCTTCCACAAAGGTAAAAAAAAAATTTCCACATTTTTTTTTATTATTATTTTTTCCTTAAAGTTAAACTTTAATTTTTTAATTTTAATTTATTTTCTATAGTTTAACCTTTATAAATTAAAATTAAATTTTTTAATTTGATTTTAATTTTTTCTTTAAAGGTTTTTTATAACTATATAAATTAAAATTAATATTTTTTTTAACTTTAAGGTTATAAAATAATTTTCAAAATCATTTGTGGGAATTTAAAAAAAAAAAAAAAAGAAGGGGGTATTTTTTTTTCAAAAAATCAAAGGGGGAAAGAGAGTAATTTTCTGAAAATCAATTTTGGCATTATTGTAAAGGTGCATTTTCGGCTGCGCCCGACACCTAGTGGGTTATTCCTGTGGGCATTTTTTTTGTTGTATGTTGCATATTTGTTTTTGCACTATAACATTAAAAATTAAAATCAAATTCACTCCCTAAGTCCCCGAAATAATTAAAACCCATCCGTGCAATTTATTGCACTACAGCGTTCGGTATTTGTGATACCTCTGGCCAGCACTTACAGGTAAAGCTGTCGTGATTGCGCTACTGTATCCGCCGCCTAATATAGCTGCTACAACGACGTCTGAGCTTGTTCTCTATAAATCGTCGGGGAGAGATAAGTTTGCCAATTTTGCATTTTTTTACTCCATCCACTACCCTTAATCGCTCTTGTGTTTAGGCGTAAATCCTGACGAAGTATTCTTCATAGTGTTTAGGGGAAGTTACGCCCCACGCATGAGAAGAATCTTCTATGGTAGGTGCCATCAACAAGGCGATTCCCTTTCAGTACTACTTATGTTCCACGTATCGTATGATCTCTAAAACTCACCTATAGTTTCCCTCACGTAAGGGCGGGTGATTTTTGTTGATCTTTCTAAATACCTATAGTTTCCCTCACGTAAGGGCGGGTATTTTGTACGGTATAACGGCCTAGCAAAAGGTATATCGAAAGGGGGACCAATTGGTGTTATAAGGAACCTTCATCATGTCTGCAAAACTAATGATCGATTCTCATCAGTTGTTGAAAGGTCCTAATTACACACCATGGAAAAATAAGATGAAGGCCATCCTAGCAATGGATGATTTATGGGATGTTGTATCTGGCACAACAACCAGACCTTCACCTATTTTTGGTGCTACAACTCCATCTAATGCTCAAAGAGACTTTGATAAGCTAGACAGTAAAGCAAAAGTGCTCATCTTGCTTGCTATGTCTGATGAAGTCCAACCCCATATTGTTGACTGTGCAACTAGTAAAGCGGCATGGGATGCCCTTAATACTATATATGAGGGAAAGAATGATTCCACCATTCTATTTCTTCAATCTCAATTACACAGTCTAAGCATGAAGCAGGGTGAGACAAGTTGAATTCTTTCTTTGCAGAGTTTCTGAATTGAAAGCAAAGTTGAATTCTTTGGGAGAACCAGTTGAAGACAAGCTCCTTACTTCAGTTGTATTGAGAGCTTTACCTGATTCTTATCGGGTGTTGATTACTTCCCTTCATGTATCACAACGAAAAGTTACTTTTGTAGAATTGGTTAATATGCTTCAAGAGGAGGAAGCACGCCAACTACAGAGAGATGATTCTTCTAACACTGCTCTCTACATCAACAGGAAAGGGGAGAACCAGAAGAAGGGTAATTTTTAGAAGGGAGGGAATTCACAAAAGGATTCAAAAGGGAAACAAACTCAACAACCTCAACCAGAAAAAGAGATATTGCAAGATCTGTGACAAAGAAGGTCATGATACAAACAGATGTTGGCATAAGAATAAGCAATCAAAATAGAAAGGCCGAAACAAACCACAAAAGAACAAACAACAAGTGAATGTTGCTGTTGAAGAATCTGACACGGATTCTGAGAGAGCTCACAAAGTTCTCATGACTACCACAGTGTCCAAGCAGACGGATCCTATATGGTATGTTGATTATGGAGCCAATAAGCACATGACTGGTGACAAATCGTGGTTTGAGTCTTTTGAGGCCAAAGAGGGCAAACTTGTCACTATTGTTGATGATAAAACCTACAAGGTTCAGGGAGAAGGCACTGTTTCAGTCACTCTTCCTGATGGCAAGTGTCAGATTGATAAAGTCCTCTATGTTCCAGGATTGGCAAACAATTTGTTGTCAGTCACACAAATTTTGGACAAAGATATGGTTGTGAACTTTAGTGTTGAGGGAGGCAAGAAGTGTTGTTCTATTACCAGGAGGGGTAAGAACATTGCAACCGCTTCATATAAGCATGGCTTATTTGCCTTAGATACTATCTCTACTCCACATGTTGCCATGACAGTCTCTACAAAGGAGGCAACTTCCCTATGGCACAAGAGATATGGACATTTGAGTTCAGTTACTTACTTGAGCTAAGTAAGTATGAGATGGTTAAGGGTCTTCCTTCCCTTTCTACCACTTTACCGGTTTGCTCGATCGCTGGCAGGAAAGCAGCATAGAGTGCCTTTTGAAAAGAGCTCTACTAGAGCAAAGAAACCTCTGGAGTTGGTTCATACTGATCTGTGCGGTCCCTTCACTCCCAACAGTTGTGGGGGTAAGAGGTATTTTCAGTTATTTGTGGATGATTACTCACGAAAGATGTGGGTATTCTTTCTTCAACTGAAATCTGAAGCATTTGGCTTCTTTCAGCAATTCAAGAAATCCGTTGAGAAGGAGTCGGGGACTTCTATAAAGACCCTCCGCTCAGATCGAGGGGGGGAGTTCACCTCTAAAGAATTTTTTGCATTCTTGAAAGAAAATGGGATCACAAGACAGTTTAACTACCGCTTATACTCCTCGACAAAATGGAGTTGCTTGAAAGGAGGAATCGTTCCATCATGGAAATGGTTCGTTGCATGCTCACAGGAGCTAGACTTGAGCAACTATATTGGGCGAAAGCTGTCACCACAAGCAGTATATCTCGTTGAATAGGGCACCCACAAAGGCCCTACAAGGAATGACTCCACAGGAAGCATGGAGTGGTAGGAAACCCTCCATTTCTCATCTACGCATTTTTGGGTGTAAAGCTTTCATGCACATACCAAAAGAGAAAAGGAAGAAGCTAGATGAGAAGTCATTGAAGTGTATTCTTCTTGGGTATGATGAGCACTCTAAGGGTTATCGTTTGATTGATCCCTTAACCAAGAAGATTCACATAAGTAGAGATGTTGTTTTTGATGAGGCTTTCACATCAGCAAACACATCAGATGTATACCTAGATCTTGTGGAAACTCAGGTTGTTAAATCTCCTTCATCTAAGGTTGGAGGTTCTTCCGGATCTTCTTCAACACCTAAGAAGAAGAATCCAAAGTGGTATACAAATACAATCAAAGACTCTAAGCTATCTACTCCACCGGATTTGACTTTGGATAGGCCTCGTACTCGCGGCATGGCTCGACAGGAGAAAGTCTGCAACAGGAGAATATTGGGGTTGATGATCTGTGTCAATCTTTTGAAGAAATTTATGTAGATCCAGAGAGAGATACAAAAGATATGGATATTGATAGTGATAAGGTGTTTATGTCTTCCATAGATGATCTTGAACTTGCATCAGTACAAGTTGCTCTCGGTGAGCCTCAGTGGAAGGTTGCTATGGATGCAGAGTATAAGTCTTTGATGAAAAACAAAACTTGGAAGCTTGTCGATCTGCCGCATGGAAAGAAACCCATTGGCTGCAAATGGGTGTATAAAGTCAAGTACAAAGCAGATGGGACAATTGATAAGCATAAGGCCCGTCTTGTTGCAAAGGGCTATGCTCAAAAGGAAGGCATTGACTACGAGGAAACTTTTGCACCTACTGCTCGGATGACAACAATTCGAGTTATTTGTGCTATGGCAGCACAGTTTGGGTGGAAAGTTCATCAGATGGATGTCAAAAGTGCCTTTCTGAATGGTGATCTCCAAGAAGAAGTCTATATGACTCAGCCAGAAGGATTTGCAGTGGAAGGCCAACAACAAAAAGTTTGCAAATTGGTCAAATCCTTATATGGCACGAAACAAGCTCCTCGAGCTTGGTATATAAAAATGGACAATCACCTCCTGCAACATGGTTTTAAGAGATGTCCGTCAGATGCAAACCTCTATTTCAAGAAACAGGGTTCCGAGATAGTGTTGCTTGTACTCTATGTTGATGATCTGCTCATTACAGGGAGTTCAAAAACTATGATCTCTACTGTCAAAAGAGACTTGTGTCAATATTTTGAGATGTCAGATCTCGGACTTCTCCATTACTGTCTTGGTCTAGAATTCAGCCAGAAGGAGCACTCCATCAAAGTGTCTCAAAAAAAATATGCCAAGACATTGCTAGAAAAATATCGCATGACTGATTGCAAGCCAATGGCAACTCCGATGGAGACTGGACTTCAGTTATCGCGATATGATGATTCACCTCAGGTAGATGGTACTCTCTATCGACAGTTGATTGGGAGTCTCATATATCTGACCAATACTAGGCCAGATCTCGTATTTGCTATCAACTATCTTTCGAGGTTCATGCAGGAGCCTAAGACCACTCATTGGAAAGCAGCAAAACGTGTTCTTCACTATGTCCATGGCACAATAGAATATGGCCTAGAATACAAGAGGAACAACAAATTCTTCTTGCAAGGATACACGGACTCCGACTATGCCGGATCATTTGATGATCGCAAGTCAACTTCAGGATATATTTTTCATCTTGGATCCGGTCCTGTCTCTTGGCACAACAAGAAGCAACAGGTGGTTGCTATTTCATCAACAGAGGCAGAGTATCGCGCCGCACGTGAAGCTGTGTGCGAAGTGATATGGTTGCGTCGCATTCTGACAAGTATGGGTCATCCATCCAAATCTCCAATACACTTGTTTTGCGACAATCAGGGTGTTCTGAACCTAGTCAAGAATCCAGTCCATCATGAAAGAACAAAACACATTGACACACAATGTCATTTCATTCGAGATGAAGTTTCGAGGCACCGAATTCAGCTTCAAAACATTCCCACCGATGCTCAAGTTGCAGACATTTTCACTAAGGCACTTGCACGTGTCAAATTTGAATTGTTTCGCAGCTCTCTTTGTATTGCAAAATGATGTAATCAAGGGGGATGTTAGTATAGCTAGTAGTTATATTATTACCCAAATAATGTAATAAGGGGGGATGTTAGCGTATATTTGCTATTATTACATTATTATTAGCATGTTGTTATTAAGTTACAACAAGGGCTATTTCAGCCTCGGATGGTTTCGTAACCTCCGGGCTATTTCAACCTGTAGATGTATTATTTAATCCATCTCCAATGAAGTGTATTATCCAATGAATTATCTAACACTGATTGATAACAATGAAATGGAGGTGCAAGCCTTCCAACCTAAACAAAATGCTCCTAATACTGCTCAAAAGAACATTCTCCAAAATCAAAATCAAAATGCTAATCAATCATTAGATATATTTCAACATCCTTTACCAAAACGTGGTAAAGAGGTGGCCAATCAAATTGAGCATCATAATGTCCCTCCTCTTACCCGATATGTAGGAACTATTAGCGGACATTTACCTAATCATGATTTATAAAAATTTGACACAACTTTATCCATGGTCACGACCAGGCCCCTCCATAATATTTAAACACCGGATCTCAGTGATGTAGAATCGGATACTAAAAGTGACATGGAAATCACTTCAAATCAATTGAATAGTTCTGAAGATTAATCAGATCCTATTCAACCTATCACAGATTCTATGGTTCCAAAAGAAACATTTCCTAGAAGAGTTACTACTCGACCCTCTTCTAATCAGTTCCTTTCTAATGAACAAGCTATAAATGCCAGACCGAGACCTA
The DNA here is from genome assembly GCA_028583015.1 of Wollemia nobilis. Lineage (NCBI taxonomy): Eukaryota > Viridiplantae > Streptophyta > Pinopsida > Araucariales > Araucariaceae > Wollemia > Wollemia nobilis. The sequence continues at coordinate 1,887,883 of JAQPPZ010003109.1, read as the reverse complement.
TTCAGCATCCTCAATATAACATTGTAGGTACCATAGGAGCCATTACCAGACAAAAAGCTCAAAATTCTCAACAAGATCAAATTCAAAACGATGGATCAGCCCCATTTGTTTTGAAAAATCCCAATAAAGGGAATCATGCTCCTAATGTTCAACCTAAACCTCATTATAATATTAATGAGCAATTATCCAATACTACGACGCAGAATTTCCCTTTTGGACCTATTAAGATCTTCTCCTACCCATAGAGATGAATTGATGCTTACATTAAGCCAAATGATGGTACCACAAAATATTCAACCTGAAGCTATGACCAATACTATCATCACTAAAGAAGTTGATTGTATTGACTTTTGAGATAAAGATATACCAAAACATAGTTTACATAAGGATAACCCCTTATATATTACTGCCCTAATAGGAGATGTAGCAGTCAAAAGGGTTTTGATTGATAATGGTTCATCTATAAAAATTTGCACTTTTGACTTCTACCAAAGATTTGGATTTAGAAGTGATGAAATGAAGAAAACTGACATGATCATAAAAGCTTTCAATGACGAAACACAAGAAATGTGTGGAGTTATCACCATCCCATTGCAAGTTGGTCCGAGAACCTTAGATACAACCGTGTTTATTGTACATTGCCCTACATCATACAATATACTCTTGGGTCATCCTTGGATCAATGCAATGCGGGCTGTCCCATCAAATTTACACCAATGTGTTAAATTCGAATTTAAAAATCAATTGGTCACTATCCATAGTGATCCTAGACCCTTTGATATGTGTGCTTTGGCAGAACCTATTGGAGTCCAATTTTGCCCTGCTCTGTCATCCACACATCCTAATTCTTATTTTTCATCTAAACAATCTTCTAAACAAACCCCTCTAGAACCTCAAAAAGATGTTAAATCCACAACCAATCCTTCATGTTCTATCCCTATCATTTCAAAACCTATAGACCCATCTATTAACACCTCTACATTATCTACATCTATCATACCTTCCACATCTAAAGATATAGGGAATGATCCTTCTACATCTTATGCTCTTTTTGATGAACTCTTACCCGATTTATCTAAAATTCTTATATCAGAAAAAATAAATGCTTCTATGCAAAATTTCATTATCTTAAGTAATTTGCCTCCATCTCCTCGTACTTTGGGTCTCCCACAACCTATGGGAAGTACTTACCAAGTCGGGAGTTGTGCCTTCATTTATAAAGGATATGACTGGGGAAGAATACCTAGGAATATCAAAACTCATCATGAGGGATATGCTCGATGTTATTTTACTAATGAGTATATTAAAGCTAAATCTATCATGCTTAAAATGGGATATAAAGGGAAAGGCTTGGGACCTTTCCAAGATGGTATGAAAGAACCTTTTGAGGTAGAACCATGGCCCACCCGATGTGGTGTGGGCCTATTTCCTAGTAAGGGTCAACCCTTCCCTTTTGAAGATGATGATCAACTCATATGTTATCAAGATTATTTGGATGGGCATGATGATTTACCTCTAAAAATCAGCCATTTACATGGAATATGCTATCCATAGCTTATCCTGAAATGATTATTGAATCCGATGATGAGTTGGAAGGAGATATTTTCCATGATGTCTCCGTTGAAGAGATGTTACACAATGGTTTTTATTTTGATGGTTCTATACCTACTATAGCCCAACTTGAGGCCACAACTCCTTAAGATGAATTATCTATGTTAACCTTAAAATAATTACAAGAATTAGGCGTTTCACCCGCCCCACCTAATTTTGAAAGAGATCTACACATGGAAGTAGAAAACGTCATTAAAGTTAACATTGGAACTAAGGATAATCCCCACATAATCAATATTGGATCATAATTAAGTCAAGAAAAACAAGAGCAATACATTGCATTCTTTAAAGAATATGAAGATGTCTTTGCTTGGACATATGAAGATATGCCAGGTTTAGACCCTTCTGTAGTCATGCATCACCTAGTAGTCCATCCGGATGCTAAACATGTTAAACAGAAACTTAGAAAAATGCATCCCAAAGTGGCCTTGCTAGTCAAAGGGGAGTTAGAAAAACTCTTGAATGTTGTTTTTCTACAAGTTATTGATTATGCTAAATGGATCTCGAATGTAGTTCCAGTCACCAAGAAAGAAGCTACCAAAGTTAGGGTTTGCACTGGACTTTAGAGATATTAACGTTGCATGCCCTACAGATGATTTTCCTCTTCCAAACATGGATCAAATCATTGATTTTACTGCTGGGAGTGGAATGATGTCCCTAATGGATAGATTTTCTGGTTATAATCAAATCAGGATAGCTCCTGAAGACCAGGCTAAAACAACCTTTATTACCCCTTGGGGAACCTTTTGTTGGAAAGTGATGCCATTTGGCCTAAAGAAAGCTGGTGCAACCTATCAACGAGCTATGACTTATATTTTTCATGACATGATGCATGATATCCTACATGATTACGTAGATGATATCATAGCTCGTTCCATCAAAGAAGATGATCATTTAAATGATTTAAGGACAATGTTTGATCGGTTAAGGGAATATCTTATCCGACTAAATCCTACTAAATGCATATTCGGAGTTAAGTTCGATAAAATATTAGGGGTTATAGTTTCTTTACATGGCATTTAAATTGACCCTCTCAAGATTGCGGCTATCACTAATATGCCCGCACCTACCAATATATCTGAGTTACGAAGTTTACAAGGTAAGATTCAAGCTATCCGTCGCTTCATCGATAAGCTGGCGGACAAAACCGGTCCTTTTCTTAAGCTCCTTAAGAAGGATGTCCCTTTTAATTGGGACGACGAATGTAAGGAAGCTTTTGAACTTCTCAAACAATACCTTCTTAACCCACCTGTGCTTTCACCGCCTAGACCTGATCACCCATTTATCCTGTATATTTTAGCTCGAGATTTTGCTTTAGGAGCTATGTTAGCTCAACTTGATGATGAGAAAAGAGAACGTGCTAATTATTATATTAGCCAAACTTTAATTAGTTATGAAACCCGCTACACAGCATTAGAAAAACTATGTCTAGCAGTCGTATTTTCTATGTAGAAATTATGCCATTATATGCTCAGTCAGAAAACTTATGTCATTGCTAAATATGATCCCTTGCGGTATCTCATGAGTCGACCTTATTTATTAGGTCGCACAGCTAAGTGGGTTATTGCTTTGAGTGAGTTTGAACTCACGTTACAGAAGTATGTTAAGGGTCAAATCATAGCAGATCAATTAGCTGCTGCACCCTTAGAGTCTACCCATCCCCTCATCATTGAGTTTCCAGATGAATGCCTTCAATTAGAGGCAGACCATGTTGAACAATGGTCCTTATACTTTGATGGAGCCCGATGCATGAGTGGGGCTGGTGCGGGTATTATTTTAATATCTCCACAAAAGCACATTATACCTTTGTCCTTTAAATTAACATTTTCTTGCACCAATAATACTACTAAATATGAAGCTCTAATTCTTGGATTATGAGCTACCTTGGCGCTAAAAATTAAACATCTGCTAGATTTTGGTGATTCTCAACTTGTTATAAACCAAATTAATGAAGTTTATCAGACCAGAGATGATAAATTGTGTCCATATAAAGCATATGTTTTACAATTAATATCTTAATTTGATCAAGTTACCTTGGAAGCTATTCCTCGAACTAGCAACCGTGTGGCTGACGCTATGGCCATAGCTGCATCTCTTCTGCCCTTGGAGTTAGATGATGAATATGCCACCATCATTATTCGTCGACTCCAGGAACCCGCTTCAAATAAGTCATGCTTAGAACCTTTGGATGTGTTTTTGATCAATGAAACTACTCTTGAACCTTGGTATACGGATATATTTGATTTTCTTCACAATGGGACTTTCCCTGCCAGTTCTAATAGAAACCAGCGTCGGTTATTACATAGATGAGCAAGTCGATTTGTAATAATTGGAAACACTTTATATAGGAGATATTTTGAAGGTATCCTATTGAGATGTTTGAATTGAGAAGAATCTAGATAAGCTTTAAGTGAAGCCCATGATGGATCTTGTGGAGGACACTTCAGTGGTAGTGTCATTGCTAAAAAGCTCCTTAGGATAGGATACTTTTGGCCTACCATGGAGAATGATGCACATGATTATGTGCGCCATTGCGACAAGTGCCAAAAACATGCTGACCTTGTCCATGCTCCTGCACAAGAACTACAGGCTATTTCCTCTCCTTGGCCCTTTTCAAAATGGGGCTTAGACATTATTGACAAAATTAATCCTGTGTCATCTGATGGACACAAATTCATCATAACCACCGCTAAGTATTTCATGAAGTGGGTTGAAGCTATGCCTTTAGCTTCCTGCACTGGAACACAAGTCTCTAAATTTATTTTTAATCAAATCATTTGTAGGTTCGAAATTCCTGTAAATCTCATCTTAGATAATGGAACTTATTTCAAAAATAAATATGTTAAGAAACTATGTAAAAAATATAAGATTCAACATCGCTGGTCCACTCCCTATTATCCTCAGGGTAATGGCCAAGTAGAAAATTCTAACAAAACCTTAATAAAAATTCTCAAAAAATTGGTCAATAAATCTGGCCATGACTGGCACATTCAATTATATCCAGCTTTGTGGGCCTATCGAACTGGTGTTCGTACTCCCACAGGTACTTCACCTTTCGTTTTGGTTTATGGCACTGAAGCTGTTTTTCCCTTTGAATTAGAAGTTCCTTCTTTGGCTCTACTACTTCAAGATACCGAAGTAGGAGATGAGTATCGAGCTGGCAGACTCGACAACTGGAACTCCTCGATGAAAAGTGCATCAATGCTTTGGAGCATCTTCGTGCCTACCAAAACAAGCTTAAAAGATCATATGCTAAGAAAGTTCGTCATCGATCCTTTGAGGTTGGTGATCTTGTTTTAAAATAAAATTAAAAAAATACTAATGCAACTAAAGACCTTAAAGGTAAATTCGAGCCCAATTGGCTTGGACCATATATTATCACTGCTAAATTTGAATCAAGAGCATACAAATTATCTACCTTAGATGGTAAAGAACTTAAAGAACCCATGAACATTTTGCATCTTAAACGTTACTATGCATAAATTTGGTCATTTCATCCTTGTATATATTTGTTTAACATATTTCACAAAACCACTATCTTGTATTTCTTTCAATTTATAAACTTAAAAACACCAAAAACATTCAAAATCATCAAAATCTTCAAAAACATCTTTTATTTTTTGTACTTCTCAAATTGTGACATATTGCAGTTATATTTCCAGTTGTTTTGGATAAATTAGCATTTATTTGGAATCCCACACCTTTCACATTCACATGAATAAATATTTTGATTTATTTGGCATGATTACTAATCTCTCTTATATCAAAGTCCACAAAATTCAATTAAATAAAGTTTGAGCGTAGAGAATTGATCTTGTTATTTACTTAAACCAAGCATATCGTTTCACAATAAAATGATTATATTTGTAATGTCCATGCTATGCTACATAGTAGAAGTAGTTTCTTGAGCGAAAAGTTTCCCCTGCTATCCTATCATGCACATGGTCTAGAATCTTTGAGAATTGACAAAAGGACAAGCTCAACCCTACCCAGAATAAAAATCCCTTGCTCTACAGCTAATTCAAGCAAGTATCCCTAGCATAGGAAGCAAAGAAAAGTTCAAGAAATAGAGAAAAAGAAAAAAGATTATTTCAGCATTATCTCAAATATCAAAGCAAAAGATACAAAAAAAAAATACAGAAGAAGCAAAGAAAGCAAAATGAGCAAAAGCAAAGGCAATAAAATCCCTTTCCCTACCCCTTGAAAAGAAAAGAAGGGTTGATGAGCTTGAATCCCTGGAATTCTCAATTATTCAAAAACTGTGAGGTAAGTTCCATAACAGGTGGTTTGTGCCCAACCCACTTGGCCTTGGGTAATCCCTAGCGTGGTGATATGTCTGTCACATTAGTGACCTTCTTTTATACAGACCTATGTCTGCTTATGGATCAGCTAGCTCTTGATAACCCGACTTACATAGTAGTCTGGTATGGTTATATGCATCTAAATCATGGTTAATGAATACTTATTTGGTTAATTCAAATCACTTGTATCAAAGTATCTTGCTCAAAACTGGTAAATGAACAATACAATTGCACACACATTTGTATTTGAGATATTTTGTGTATCATTATGATAAATCAAGATCGAAAATGAACTCACATACGCACATGGGATTCCTTATAAATCTAACTTTTGTCTTTAAGATACCTTGAAATATTTTTGCAAATTGTCTGGAATAATTTCATTTTCTTCTCTGAGGACAATTGTTTAGTATAAAGGCAACTACATGCATTACCAAAAAAATCAAAATCATTTTCAAAAACATGCAATAAAGTTACATTTATATATAACTTTTGACTTTTGCGATGATAGTATAGTTCCAAAATCAAAATTGGAATTTTATGCCTAGCGCAAGTCCTCATCTTCATATTTTCTGTTTATTAAAAATCAACCATGCAATAAAACTATTATTTTCTTCTTTGGATTTCGCAATGATGGTATAAGTTTATACCTAAATATTCTATGCCTAGCACAAATCATTGTTTTTATTTTATTTTCCCATCTATTTCAAATCATAAAAACATATGACAAAAATAATGCTTTCAAAGAACGAACACTTATTCTATTTCATGACATTATGTTCAAATTCAATATTGCAACCATGGTATAAATTCTAAGGAATTGTTTAAAATTTTATCACACTTAGGAATTTATGCCTAGCAAAAATCATTTAAAAATATTTCATGCATACTATTTCATGAAAGTCTGAAAACAAATCACCATCATCATCATCATCTCCATCATCACAACAAAGTCTTAAGACCGTATCTTAAGCACTCTTTTTACTTTTAACAAAATTTCTATACCGGGATTAGCTTGACGACCGAGTGAGTGACGACTCCATGAAATGGTCTATAATAGCGACAATGTCCTTTGAAATTATTGTTAGAAGTCCATTTTTATTTCTTTTATCAATATCACATCACAAAAAACCAATTTGTTTACATCAGATTATCTCATTTAAAATTTTAAAAGCATGACATCCAAACCATAATATTTTCAAAATGACATAATTACATGAATCATCAAATCAATCACACCAAAACATTAAAGCATCATACAAACACACAAGACAAGTCATATGATCAAAATATCTCATCTATATATATATCAACAATCTATACATCGTCTCAAAATTGGATTGGTATGCCACAATCTGTACCTCGGCATACTCAATCCTCCATCAATAATGATAAACTATGTATCAATCTGTGCAGTGTAGTCTGTAGCAGCTAGCCTCGAGAACCCCTCAAGCTCTCAGCCTCATCTCCTCTCCCTCCCTGAGGTGGAGGAGGTAGCCCCATCATAGTTCGTGTGGTGCCATGAGTCCTGGACACCGATCATGATGATGTCCTAGATGACCCCATCACGATAGGCTCTACAATATGAGATGGTAATGGCACCCTCTACTCTGCTGGCATTGCTTGGTAATATAGATCCTGATAGAATGTAACCTAGGCAATAGCCCATGCTAAATCTCGAGTGCTCGCTCCTCCGCCCCAAGCTTTAAGCAGTTTAGCCTCATCCTACAATATCTGCACCTGAGCCCAAAGGCAGGAAACCTCGGCTTGGAGAATTGCTATCTTGTTGCTCTCCCCTGTGTCAACACCCTTACCCTTATCGGGTGATGGTGGCCTCTCTCTTTATGGAGAAGGGGGTCTCTCCTCCCTCCTCTCCTGATGTTGCAACCTCTGCTGAGCCTGTGGTCTCATCTGCTCTCTCCCGTCGTGACCCTATGCCACCTCAATGGCCGCCTGGCATCGCCTCCCCATCCGATGCACAACTGCGTGAATCGGACCCTAAGCCCTCGTCATCCGAGGAGGGTGGATGCTTGCATACCAGGCATCGTAGCCGTCTGCAACCCCAACGTTGTCACCATCCACTGGCTGGATGGGGGCATCGTCTACGTCCTGACTCTAGAAGCACTGCATATTTGGAGCCCCACTAACTGTAGTGTTATCCCGAATAGTCTAAGAAAACTTGTAATCCCTGAGAGATGGGATCCCCTGCTGTAGACCGAACTACCTCAAAACTCGGTCATAGCGATGGAGCTCCACCTCTCCCCTCTCCATCCTCAGACAACAGGTTTGCCTAACGTGAGCCAGCTCATGTCTGTCCTTGACCCATCCTGGATGATCTCTCCAAGGCCTCCAGGTGATTTGGTTGGAGACAAGGTCATCAAGTAGTCTCTGGGACACTGGCAGATCTATCCGCCGCTATGACCCTCTTTGAAGCCACCAGTAGAAAACTCGAGGCCTCTCCCCATAAATCCCTATCAGTGGGAACCCTATCGGCATCCACACCACGATGTGCTCCCAGCACCAAACCTGCAGTAGCAATGTCATGACTAGACATCGGCCACCCTTGTATACGACCCCATGCAGGATCCTATACAATCGGCATAGTACGAAGCTTCCAAGCAAACCTATACCTGTGGTCTCTCATGTCGTAGACCACATCTGTCAGTAGCCATGGTAGCCTGCATCCACTCTGATGGCATAGTAGCATACCACCTACTACCCCAGCCAAAACCTGTCAGTCTGGATGCCCCTGGAATTTGGCACAGCGACTCGATGTTCACTCTGCCCTTCTCAAGGGCAAAGCTCAGATCTTCACACAGTCGCATCATCGCATGGCCTTGATTGGCCATGGGAGTAATTAGCCGTCCTTGTATGGGGATACTCAAAATCCTCCATACATCCTCCAGTGTGGGAGTCATCTCCCCTATCGGTAATCAAAAATAAGAAGAACCCAGATACCACCTCTCTGCTAGGGCTGTCAATAGCCCCATATCTATAGAAACTTGTGGCATCTCTGCCACGTGCTGCAAGCCGACCTGAGCTAGCTGATCTCGCTCTGCTTAAGATAGAATGGCCAAGTCATCCCTTAGTCCACCGTATTTCCATTCCTGAATCTTTAGTAATCCTCTCTGCAACATAAACAACACAATAAAAATTATTAATAAAACATTAATTAAAAAATGCAAGTAAAACAAGTTCACTTTCATACAAATGATGATATCGTCCCAAATTTGAGCGATTTTGTTTTTGATTTCACATGAGGGAATTGTCCCTTATTGGACGAAATCGTCCCCATATTGTCGATTTCGTCCTTGGACAAAATCGACGATATCGAGATGATTTCGATGAAATCGAGATGATTTCGTCCCGATGACGTCGACGGCCCAAAAATGGTCGCGATGCTCAAAAATCAGTCAAAATTGATCTAAAAAGCATAAAATTCTAAATTAAAGCATTCTAAACTAAGTTTAGACCCTTACCCGTAGCCCGCGCCGTACCTCTATCGATCTGTGCGCTGTCTCAACCATCTTGTCTACAGAGCTCTAGAAACCAGTAAAAATGAACAGTAACAATGAATTAGGGTTTTACCCTATTTTTCTTAATTTTATTCAAAAACAATTAAAAACATTTTTAACATTTTGCTTTTTCGTGTTTTTACCTCAAACGTTCGATTTGGGTAAAAAAACGGAGGGGGCACCATAGTAAGCTATTGTACGATTCGATCTAGAATTGTCGCCTAAAAATGGAAATAATTTTTGCTTTCTCGTAGATCAAGAATAACTCATCTTTAACGCATTTTCTTCGAAAAATTCACTAAAGAGGGGGCAAAATGTAGCACCCTAAAATTGGCGCAGTAAACCTTAGAAATAGTTTAAATTACCTTAGTAATAATTCAAATTCAATTTTTTAACCCCGAACCGCCTTTTAACTTCTTTCCTCATTTTTCATGCCATTTTTAGGATTTGTTGTGACTGTTGGACAATATCGTCGTCGATCAGACAATATCGCCTCAGATCGGACGATTTTGTCTGGACTAGGACGTCTAGACGATTTCGTCCCAAAATTGATTTTTCATAATTAGCTTCTGTTTCAACGACATCTCTAACCTGGGAAAAAGCATGTCTACGCGGTTAGAGACCTCCCCCATTGGAGATCTCCCAAATTGGGATGATCTCCAACCTCCCAACCTCCTTCCTATGCCTATTTAATCTTAGGCCCTCCCCTTGACATTCCCCTGGCTGAATTTTTCTATACTTCAAGTTTTACATGCATTAGAATGTCTTAGACTACCATTTTCCTTCATTTTTTTCCAAGTTTGTTTGCAGGAACTTTGTTATTCTTTAGCCGGAGCAAGCTCAGATTGTCGTAGATGATCTTGTACAATCTCGGACGATCTCGCACCAATTCGAGACTATTTCGACTGCAGTCAACATTGGGGGAAATCAGTGCCCTGAGTTTGCATTCTTTCCCCATTATCTATTGTTTTGTTCTGCATTAGTTAGAATTATTACTATTTTGCATCCTAGAGTTCACCCATATAGCTTAAATGCATGATAAATCATAATTTGACATCAAATCATTGTAATGCATTCATGTTTCTATTTATAATTATTAGTTTGATATTATTATTGTCATTTTAAACCGTTTTCCTCTGTTAGCATTGCTGCATTTTTTGTGTTTTGTATCTATTTCTCTGATTGCAGGTCTCTGACGAATTCGTCAGATCTCAGACGATCCTGTCTAATCGTAGATGATCCTATCATATCAAAGGCGATACTAACTGCTTCAAAAATTAGAAACTCCATCAGACATCCGGATCAGGTATGACCTTTTAATCTAGCTTATTCTCTGTGTTTTCTGTTTAAATCTGTTTTCTGTATGCATTTAAATCTGCATTTCATATAGAACAATTAGATTCATTTGGCCAAACCTAGGAGTTGAATGATTAAAGATAAAATTGAACACATCAAACACATTCCCAACCTAGACGTGGAAACTGCCATTCAAAAGTTTCCTGGTGAACCCACCATCCATCGAAAAATCACCTTAATACACCTCCCCCGAGAAGTGGGACCTTCCAAAGGCCTCTCAGTCTGAGGTATTGTCCCATCCTTCCCGCATCCCCCTTCTAGGCGCGGATACTTTAGCCTAAAGGTAAGGATGCGGAAAATTTGGAACGATACACTAGCTATACTAGCATCCCCCCATTATTTTGAAATACATAGAGAATTGCGAAACAATTCAAATTTGACACGTGCAAGTGCCTTAGTGAATATGTCTGCAACTTGAGCATTGGTGGAGATGTATTGAAGCTGAATTCGGTGCCTTGGTACTTCGTCTCGAATAAAGTGGCATTGTGTATCAATGTGCTTGGTTTTTTCATGATGCACTGGATTCTTAACAAGGTTCAAAACACCCATGTTGTCGTAGAACAAGTGTATTGGATATTTTTATGGAAGACCCATACTTGTCAAGATGCGACGCAACCATATCACTTTGCACACAGCTTCACGTGCGATGCGATATTCTACCTCTGTTGATGAGATAGCAACCACCTGTTGCTTCTTGTTGTGCCAAGAGACAGGACCAGATCCAAGATGAAACAAATATCCTAAAGTTGATTTACGATCATCATATGATCCGGCATAGTCGGAGTCCGTGTATCCCTGTAAGAAGAATTTGTTGTTCCTCTTGTATTCTAGGCCATATTCCATTGTGCCACGGACATAGTGAAGAACTCGCTTTCTTGCTTTCCAGTGTGTAGTCTTCGGTTCCTGCATGAACCTCAAAAGATAGTTGACAACAAATACGATATCTGGCCTAGTGTTGGTCAGATATATGAGACTCCCAATCAGCTGACGATAGAGAGTAGCATCTACCTGAGGTGATTTGTCATATCGCGATAACTGAATTCTTGATTCCATTGGTGTTGCCATCGGCTTGCAATCAGTCATGTGATATTTATCTAGTAGTGTCTTGGCATATTTTTTTTGGGACACTTTGATGTAGTGCTCCTTCTGGTTCACTTCCAGACCAAGACAGTAATGGAGAAGTCCGAGATCTATCATTTCAAAATATTTGCTCAAATCTTGTTTGACAATAGAGATCATTGTTTTTGAACTCCCTGTTATGAGCAGATCATCAACATAGAGTACAAGCAACACTATTTCAGAGCCTTGCTTCTTAAAATAGAGGTTTGCATCCGAAGAACATCTCTTAAATCCATGTTGCAGTAGGTGATTATCCATTTTTATATACCAAGCCCGAGGGGCCTGTTTCAAACCATATAAGGATTTGACCAATTTGCAAACTTTTTGTTGTTGGCCTTCCACTTCAAATCCTTCCGGTTGAGTCATGTAGACTTCCTCTTGGAGATCACCATTTAGAAAGGCACTCTTGACATCCATTTGGTGCACTTTCCACCCATATTGTGCTGCCATAGCACAAAGAACTCGAATGGTTGTCATCCGAGCAGTAGGTGCAAAAGTTTCCTCGTAGTCAATGCCTTCTCTTTGAGCATAGCCCTTTGCAACAAGTCAGGCCTTATGCTTATCTATTGTCCCATCTACCTTGTACTTGACTTTGTACACCCATTTGCAGCCTATGGGTTTCTTTTCGTATGGCAGATCGACAAGCTTCCAAGTTTTGTTTTTCATCAGAGACTTATACTCTGCATCCATAGCGGCCTTCCACTGAGGCTCACTAAGAGCATCTTGCACTAAAGCAGGTTCAAGTTCATCTATTGAAGACATAAACACCCTGTCATCATCAATATCCATATCTTCTGTATCTCTCTCTAGATCTACAGAAAGTTCCTCAAAATATTGACAAAGATCATCAACCCCAGTAATCTCTGCTGCAGCTTTCTCCTGTCGAGCCATGCTGCGAGTACGAGGCCTATCCAATGTCAAATATGGTGGAGTGGATAGCTTAGAGTCTCTGATTGTATTTGTATACCACTTTGGATTCTTCTTCTATGGTGATGAAGAAGATGAAGAAGGACCTCCAACCTTTGATGAAGGAGACTTCTCAACCTTAGTTTCCACAAGGTCTAGGTATACATCTAATGTGTTTTCTGATGTGAAAGCCTCATCAAAAACTACATCTCTACTGATGTGAATTTTCTTGGTCAAAGGATCAATCAATCGATAACCCTTAGAGTGCTCATCATACCCAAGAAGAATGCACTTCAATGTTTTCTCATCTAGCTTCTTCCTTTTTTCTTTCGGTATGTGCATGAATGCTTTACAACCAAAAATGCGTAGATGAGAGATGGAGGGTTTCCTGCCACTCCATGCTTCCTGTGGAGTCATTCCTTGTAGGGCCTTAGTGGGTGCCCTATTCAATAGATATACTACTATGGTGACAACTTCTGCCCAATATTGTTGCCCAATTCTAGCTCTTGTGAGCATGCAACGAACCATTTCCATGATGGAACGGTTCCTCCTTTCAACAACTCCATTTTGTTGAGGAGTATAAGCAGTAGTTAACTGTCGTGTGATCCCATTTTTAGTCAAGAATGCAAAAAATTCTTTAGAGGTGAACTCCCCCCTCGATCTGAGTGGAGGGTCTTTATAGAAGTCCCTGACTCCTTTTCAACAGATTTCTTGAATTGCTGAAAGAAGCCAAACGCTTCAGATTTTAGTTGAAGAAAGAATACCCACATATTTCGTGAGTAATCATCCATGAATAACTAAAAATACCTCTTACCCCCACAACTTTTGGGTGTTAAAGGACCGCTACCAAGCGATCGAAGCAAACGGCAATGTGGTAGAAAGGGAAGGAAGACCCTTTACCATCTCATACTTACTTAACTCAAGTAAGTAACCAGAACTCATATGTCCATATCTCTTGTGCCATAGGGAAGTTGCCTCCTTTGTAGAGACAGTCATGGCTACATCTGGAGTAGAGATAGCATCTAGGGCAAATAAGCCATGCTTATATGAAGCGGTTGCAATGTTCTTACTTCTTGCCCCCCTCAACACTAAAGTGTACAACCATATCCTTGTCCAAAATTTGTGTGACTGACAACAAGTTGTTCGCCAATCCTGGAACATAGAGAACCTTCTCAATATGGCACTTGCCATCAGGAAGAGTAACATAAACTGTACCTTCTCCCTAAACCTTGTAGGTTTTATCATCGACAATAGTGACAGGTTTGCCCTCTTTGGCCTCAAAAGACTCAAACCATGATTTATCACCAGTCATGTGCTTACTGGCTCCAGAATCGACATACCAAATAGGATCCATCTGCTTGGATACTATGGTAGTCATGAGCACTTTGTGTGCTCGCTCAGAATCCATGTCAGATTCCTCAACAACAACATTCACTTTTTGTTGCTTGTTCTTTTGTGGTTTGTTCTGGCCTTTCTATTTTGGTTGTTTATTCTTATGCCAACATTTGTTTGTATCATGACCTTCCTTGTCACAGATCTTGCAATATCTCTTAGTCTGTTGAGTTTGTTGATTTTGTTTCCCTTTTGAATCCTTTTGAGAACTCCCTCCCTTCTAAAAATTACCCTTCTTCTTGTTCTGGCCCTTCTATTTTGTGTAGAGGGTAGTGTTAGAAGAATCATCTCGTTGTAGTTGGCGTGCCTCCTCCTCTTGAAGCAAATTTACCAACTCAACAAAGGTAACTTGTCTCTGTGATACATGAAGTGAGGTGATCAACACTCTAAAAGAATCAGGTAATGCTCTCATTACCACTGAGGTAAGAAGCTTATCATCAACTGGTGTTGCCAAGGAATTCAATTTTCCTTTCAACTCAGACACTCTGCAAAGAAAGAGTTCAACTGTCTCTCCCTGTTTCATGCTTAGACTGTGTAATTGAGATTGAAGAAATAGAATGGTGGAATCATTCTTTCCTTCATATATAGTTTTAAGGGCATTCCATGCCTCTTTACTATTTTGACAATCAACAATATGGGGTTGAACTTCATCAGAGACAACAAGCAAAATGAGCACTTTTGCCTTGCTATCTATCTTATCAAAGGCTTTTTGATCAGCAGTGAGAGTTGTGGCTCCAGCTGTAGATGAAGGTCTTACTGTTGCTCCAGAAACAACATCCCAAAGATCATCCATCTCTAGGATTGCCTTCATTTTGTTTTTCCATGGTGTATAGTTTGGACCTTTCAACAACTGATGAGCATCAGTCATTAGTTTTGTAGACATTGTGAAGGTTCCTTATAACACCAAATGGTCCCCCCTTCGATATACCTTAATGCCAGGCCGTTATACCGTACAAAATACCCGCCCTTATGTGAGGGAGACTATAGGTATTTTGAAAAACCAAAAAAATTACCCGCCCTTACGTGAGGGAGACTGTAGGTAATTTTAATGATTATACGATACGTGGTACTTAGGCGGTACTGAAAGGGAATCACCTCGTTGATGGCACCGACCTTAGAAAGCCTTCAATCCTCATGCGTGGGGCGTAACTTCCCCTAAACACTTTGGATATCCGAACTTTCATCTGGATTTAAGCCTAAACACGAGAGTGATTGGGGTAGTGGATGGAGTAAAAAAAATAGCAAAATGGCAAACTTATTTCTCCCCGACGATTAATAGAGAACAAGCTCAGACGTCATTTTGGCAGCTATATTAGGCGACGGATACAGTAGCGCAATCACGACAGCTTTACCTGTAAGTGCTGGCCAGAGGTATCACAAATACCGAACGCTACAGTGCAATAAATTGCACGGATGGGTTTTAATTATTCTGGGGACTTAGGGAGTGAATTTGATTTTAACTTTTAATGATGTAGTGCAAAGCAAGAAAAAATGCAACATACAACATAAAAGTGCCCACAAAAATAAACCACTAGGTGTCGGGCGCTGCCGAAAATGCACCTTTACAATAATGCCAAAATTTGCTTTTTCTCAAAAAATTACTCTCTATCCCCCCTTGATTTTTGAAAAAATACTCCCCCCCTTAAAAAAAAATTCTCCTTTTAAAGCATTTTTAAAACATTTTTTTATAACTAAAGTTAAAAAAAAATAAATTATTTCATATAGTAGAAAATTATTTAAAAAAAAATAACTTTAAACTATAAAAAATAATGTAAAAATTATATAATTTTTAACTTTAGAAAAAAAATATTATTAAAAAAAAACTTGAAAAATAAAAAAATTTTATACCTTAGCTTAGGGGGGGGGTCGGCGGGATTTGAACCCACGACCTCAGGGCTCCCGGAGCCCTTACCACTCGGCTCACAACCAGTGAGCCAGTGGGCTGATCCGAGACTTGATCTCGGTGCCCTCTTACAAGAAGCTTAGCCACGAGCCAAAAGATAGCTCGCGGTGGCTCTTCCACCTCGGTCGCGGCTCAAGCGGCGCTCGGGCGGCGGTTCGGGGTGGCAGCAAGGTGGCGCATGGTGCTCGGGGCGGCAGCAAGGGGCGGCGGTTCTGGAATACCAGGTGGTTTTCCACCAAAAAATCGTCACTTCCAACTACGATCTGAGGTGTTGTTCCACCAAAAAACTAAGCGCTCTGCATAGATTTTTCAACACAACCAAGTTTGCAACCCTTCAGACCTTGGAAAAAATTAGTTTGCCCAGAAAAAATGTTTGCCATGGTTGACTGTGACGCCCGCCAGGACAAAAACGAGGTCAAACAGGGAAGAAATGAGGCCAAATTCAGAAAGTAAACCAGTGAAATTGAACAAAATTGCATTCAGATGTCTTCAAACGCAATGGGTTTCGCATGCACCATCTGTGATGATAACAAAAAATTCGAACCGGTTACTTGTTGTGATGTCCGCGACGCTGGTGATAGGTTGCAGAGTTTTTTTAAAAATAAAAAATAAACCATATATCCCATATGGATGGGATATCGAGGTGCTAAGGTTTTTAAATAACCTTAGCCTCCAATGAGGAGTATCTCCTCTCGGGGAGATGCTCCCCCGAGAGGGCGTAGGCTCTCCTCCCACGTCGAGTTGGCTGTTGTGATTGCCGCCACTCGTGCCTCGCTGTCACTGTCTTTGCTTCTGTCGTTCGACCCTGATTTCGATTTCGATCGGTTGTTGGTCGATCCTTTGGCTTGTCGACCTTCGATCTTCTCTTCGACCTTTCACTTGTCGACCTTCTCATCGACCGGTTGTTGGTCGAAGCCCAATTTTTGGAATTATAAGGGCACGAGTTCCAAAAAATTGGAATAATCTCCCACCTTTAAAAAAAATGCCTCCAAAATCAAATTGCCTCCAAAGCTTCGCTCTGACTCTAGAGCTTCGCTCTCAAAACCGCTACTACAAGATCATTAAAAATGAGAGTGGCGGAGAGAGTGGAGAAGTGGCTCTGATACCATGTGAGAAGCGGAACAAGATTTCATTAATGTGATGAAATATAAATAATACATTCGAGCCAAGATTAGTCCGGAGGTTGTGGAACCACCCGAGGCCAAAATAGGCGTGGTTGCAACAAATAACAACTAGCCTAAATTAATCAAATCCAACAATATAAGATTGTTTAGGATCGAATTAATTAGAGAGAGTAAATATTGAAATATATTCTAACACTTTTATGATCTTGAGTTTGTGAGATACTCTAGAAATAGCTGAACCAGGGACAGGTGTTTGCCACCAATCTTCAATCTATTGTTTCAAATTCGGATGTTGGATCGACATATTATCGAACCTGAACGGGGTTGAGAAGGATGGAGCCTTATTTGATTCCAAAAGGAGTGGGGAGTGATCAGAGCCTATCCTAGGAAGGGGGATCAAGGCTGTGTCTCCAAATAGGATAATGGCCTATTGACAGAGAAATCGGTCTAGCTTAACCTGAATATGTTCATCGCCTGTTCTCTTGTTGCTCCAAGTGTATTGGTGGCCACGAATTTGAATGTCCATGAGTTCATTTTCAATGACAAAGGCCTAAAATTCCAAAATGCTTTTGGATGGGGAGGATGCTCCTCCTTTCTTATCAGAATGGAAGAGAGGAGAATTGAAATCCCTTGCAATCATCCATGGTAGGTGGGAGAAGATATCCTTCATGAGGGACATGGACTTCCACATGTTGAATCTCTCCATAGGATTCTTTGGGACATAGATGTTGGACAACACCAATGTGAATTTGTTTTCTTTGCAATAAAACATTATGTTTAAGGTTCTGCTGGAGCTGGATATGACTTTGCCTTCCACCTTTTTAGGGTCCCAGAGACACAACATATCTCCTGTAGATCCCTCTGCTGGGGATGAAGCCTATTGTCCATTCTTCCAAATTTTTTGGACTACGCTATGAGTTTTGTCAACGTCAATTTTCATTTCTTGAAGGATGAGTATAGAGGGTTTGTACTCTTTCTTGGTAGTTTGAGCTAATATTTGTTTGCTCATGCTATTAAGCCCTCTAATGTTCTAGGAGAGGATCTTCATTTAGATACTTTGGCAGGTTTCTTTCCTCCCTTGGTTGAGATGGAGGGAGGTTTAGTATTTTTTGTTTCATCCTTTACCTGAGTGAACAAGGCTAAACTGAGGGTTAGATGCACTCCATTGGAAACCTGGTCGTCCGTGTCTTTCTTACTTTTCTCATAGGTGGTGGGTCGACCTCTTTTCCTTTCACCCCCTGTATCAATGGGGCCTTTCTTGCTTCTACTAATGATAGAGCTGATGTCTGTTCTAGACTGAGTGGGACTGAAGGCATCCTCTTAGGAATCAGGGTTGGATTCAGTAGGGGATAGGGGTTCTTTCGAGGGGTAAAAAACTGTAGAGTGGGGAAGAGGGTTGATCTCCAAAAAGGGTTCCAGAAGGGTAACGGGATGGGATGGGGGTGATGGGGAGGAAATGGGGATGGAAGACCCAGATCTGGAGGGATAGGGATGGGGGTGGGGAATGGTGGAGGGTTGGTGCACATGAAGTGATTCAGGGAGAAGAACATCATCAAAGCCATTTAAAGGCCCAAATCTATTATGAAAGGTGAACATGGAGCATACCTGGCCTGCATCTGAAGAAGGGTTGGTGGATGGATGGTCCTGGATAATGACCTGCTTTCATTTACTGTTGGTCGATCTACGATTACCAGGTCCTCTAAATCGATCGTTGCATTCTTCCACTTGGTGTTGCTGAGGAGGGGGGACCCTTTGAGCTTGGTGCATCCTGTTGGGGCTTGAGGGATGGGCAATGGGCTTGAAGGTGTCCTTGGGTTTTGCATTCGATGCAGAATGCTGGTTTGTTTTCGTACTCAATAGCTTGACACCAATGAAAATCCCCATAGATGAGGTTTAGACGAGTTGGAAGCTGTGAAGCAAGGTTGGCATTGACACAGATTCGAGCATAGGCCATGCGGGACCGGGCCTTAGTTGCAGGGTCAAGAGCGACCATGTCCCCAATGTACGTTCCAATCCACCCTAGGATGTCCTCATGGAAAAACTGGTTGGGGAGATCAGGGAGGCGAACCTAGATTGGGGCAATATTGATATCTTGGGTCTGGGGATTGAAATATTTCTTCCATTTTGTCATGAAAAAACTTTTCCTCCCATAGAACCAGGGGCCCTCGGTGAGGATTCGGGCATAGTCATTCTAGTTATTTAAGCATATCAGGAAGAAACCCCACGAGAAGGCCTCGATCTGAAGGTTCCCTACTATGCACCATTTGAATCTGGCCCATCTTCTTATAGATTCCATGTCAGGTCTCCCTCCCATGAACTTGCTGACCAGGGAGAGGGATTATGAAGAGATTTTGTCTACCATAAGAGAGATCGGAAGAACCATATTTTCCCCATTGGTGATCACTAGGGGGTGATTAGGGTTACCAGAGGGGCCGGGTTTAGTCGTCCCTATTATCTCTAGGTAAGCCATCCTGCCCGGGTCTGGATCAGGGTTCGTGGGAGCATCCTCTAAGGGGGGATCTCATCTTGCTCCAGATCCCCATAAGGGTCCTGGGGAATCCTGCTTGCAGTTGCAGAGGGAGCTATGGACGCCATCACAAGAGGATACTCTTTATTATTATTAGCTTCAGTTCTTATTATGTACTGATGCTTTATTCTTAACCATTTTATTTTATTTTTTAATAAAAGAGATTAACATCATATTATTATTACGATATTTCCATTAAAAAATATATTTATAAACATTTTACAATTTTATATATTGTTTAATAATAAGTTTAGATTTTTTCTAATTTCTCTGTGTAAAAAAATAATAAGTTTAGATTTTTTAGTTCCCAAGGGCTAGTGGATTGGTAAGAAGTTGGGCACTTACCAAAAGGAAACCTAGGTTCAAACCTTATGGGCATGCCTAATCTGGGCAAAGATATTATTTTGACCTGAGTTCGCTGAATGTGCGTTAGTTTGATAATGACTGTACCAACCCCAAGCCATTGGGGATCTCCCTCACTTTGATCGTGTTTACTGAAATAAAATAAGGGTTATAGTGGTAGCACCATGATTTGACACTATGATCAAAGGTAATGCGACTTAACCCTGTAACCAGTTATTAAAAAGAAAAGGTAGTTACTAGTTCCTCTATATATTAAAAAACGAAGGTAAAAGGAAAGGTAGTTACTAATTCCTTTATATATTAAAAATAAAAAACTAATAAACTTAGATTTTTTTCTCTTAATTTTTTTTTTTTTGGTTTGGTTAGTGTGAAAAACCCCTACGACCAACACACAGGGCTGGGCAGACTCCCTCAACCATGACCCCTCCTAAAGGGGATAGCTATGCTTATCAATAAGGAATTTAATACACACCCACCCCCTCACACACTCCCACGCCGTTGTTTGAACCTTGGACATTCTGTGGAACATTAATTGTGAAGTGAGAAGTTTCATGTATTATTTAATAATAAATCCAGGTTTTTAATTTTAAAGAGGAATCCTTCGTATAATAGTAGAACTCGAATCGTTATGTTGTTCCTATGGAACATTAATTGTGAAGTGAGAAGTTTCATGTATTATTTAATAAAAAGTTTAGGTTTTTAATTTTAAAGAGGAGTCCTTCGTATAATAGTAGGTTCAAATATTTTTAATAACTGGGTTGCTTTTAAAATGGGTGTGCAAAATTGTCCACTCAGGTTCGTAGTTTTTAATATTTTTTAATAATAATTTTTATTTATTTATTTTTAATTTTTAAATGAAAATTTTATTATTATTATTATTTTTAATTTGATTTTAAAGCGAGATGTCGAATAAAATTATTGGAAGAGTGGTTTATAGTTTCATGTGAAATTTTAAATTATGATGTGTGGAGATGTTGGTTTATGTCTTTCAAAATAATAGTAATTTAATCTTTTATAGTAAAAATATATTACGATGTAAAATTGTAAATGTTTAAGATATTAATTTTTATTTTATTTTAATAAAAGTTTAAGGATTCATTATATATAAAATGATTTTAATTGTGTTTATAAGACCATATTTTTTTATAAGATTAGAGTTTTAATATAAGAAGGGATATAATGTGTAACTTGATTCCTTTTTGGATTCAAACCTTAGATCTTCAATTCAAAGTAATAATATTCAAGAAAAAAATTGTTCAACAAAGTAAAAAAAGCTTAACATCCTCTTATTATCTTTTGAAATGTGTGTTATTTGTTATTAATTTTGATGAGAAGTTTCCTTGTTTTTTTTGTTCTCAATTCTTCAAAAAGTTTCATTAGTGAGTTTATTTTTAGAGTGTTCTTATATGCAATTATGGTGTCCTTGTAGGCTTCACATTTTCATGACAAAATATTTTTTGGTCTCCACTATTCTTGTTGTGCAAAAGACATATTCATTCTGACTATGCCTCTTGAGAAATTGTCCATCTTTCAGTTTCACATATGAGATGGTGTGAACTGGACCTTAGTTAGGCTATAAGCAGATTTTCCTTCCATTTGATCTTTGCATCTATTTACTTCTTTTGGATGTGTTCACAATTTGGGTTGAATTCATTGATGCATAATTGTTCTCATTCCTAAATTTTTACTTTATGTTACAAGTCTAAACTTTTTTCTTACTATTTAATTTCTTTGTTGGAGTTTGGGACCTCATGAAAATTAATGCTCCATTTTTCATCTATTTATTGTTTTGTTTTATCCATGTGTTTTTTCTTCTATTCTATGTTTCTTTGATTACCTGTTTTGGTAACCTACTATCTTATATTCTTTATATATTCTTTAGGCACCCCAATACCCTTATCATAGCTTTTGCTTTAAGTTAAAAATTCCCTATTTCAACAAGTAAATCTCATATGGTACTAATGCTTTAATTCTAAAATTATTTGTAATCATTACTTTTGAATTCTTTCTATTTATCTCCATTTAAAATTTGATGTATTGCTAGCCCACACCTCACACCCATATAGCACCACTATAATAACTAATAATCCAAAAAGGACCTTAATGGTTTTCCAATCCCATACCTCTACTTTTCTACCCTTATTTAGAAATGAATAGAGTGCCCTCCATCCTACTTGTATTCATTTCATCTTGCATATTCCCCAATTGAGTTTGCTTTAAAAATCTAACCCAAGGTATTTGTATTTTGTTACTACCTCTAAAGTATTTTCTTCAAATAAAATATATGGTTGTTTTTGCTCTCTTTGAGTAGAGAAAATCATAATTTTAGTCCCATTCGTGTTTACTTGCATCCCAACTTCTTTACAAAAATGCTCTAAATATTTTAGATGTTATTTTAAACTTTTAAGTGTCTTGCCAATCAAGATGAGGTCATTTCCATAGAGAATAAGTTTCAGTACATAATTAGCCAATTGTATTCCCTCTCCCTCCCATACTTTCTACCTATTTCTCCAATTCGTCAATATAAAGGCCAAGCAAAGTAGGTGATAATGGTGTTAGATTTTGAAGCTAAATACTTAAGATAAAATTCATCAAAATATTTAAAATAAAGTTGCAATGCAATATATATGATAATGACAATATTTTAAAAGTATAAAACTCAAAAATAACTTTAACAATCACTCATAGAATTGCCATTAACAAATGCTCACAAAAATTGTATCTCCATTGAATCAAGAACTTAAGTGCCCATACTTACAAACTCTCTCAAACTACAAATCATGTCATGTCATCTCCTATCATGTCACTTGCTCACACATACAAGGATACATATATAATATGATGTGACTCTTCATATGGAGCACTCTTGGCCTTCACTCTTCTAGAGACTTAATCTTTCTATTCTATGGACTCATGTGCACATGGACTATTATGCACATTTACAATACCAAAATACTTTGCACACTTTAATAATACTTGTGCATTTATTACATTACATAAAGTAAATATTCAACTTTTAAACTAGGACACTCTTTCCTAATCTAAAGATGTATCCAAGGTGGTACATTAGCATGTACCAAATAATGTAATATATTCCAACACCCCTATATTATATTATTTGGTTATTGAATACTTTAGTCTTCAATATGGGTATTCATCCTGTAAATACTTTTCATCTTGTTCAGGTTCTTGTTCTTCTTTGATCTGTAGACGTCCTTGTAGTGCAAAATTTTGTTGTCCTCTCATTTTTCTTCGTCTAAATCCTATATTCCCCCATTTACTTCCATAGTAGAATGATTCTTTGTTTTCTAGTTTGTCTCTCAAAAAATATATTAGTATTATCTTGAACCATTACTCTAAATAGTATATTCTATTGTTAATTGATCTAGTAGTCTCTATTTCATTTAGTATTTTAACAAAACACATATTCTTCATGTTCACACATTTGAATTCTATTGTTCTTCCACTTTCAATTAATTTGGTTACTGAGATGAGATTTGTTATCAACCCTGGTATATACATAACATATTTAAAAAAAAAAAAACCCCTTGTGGGGCCGCCTTGGTCTAAGAGACCACGAACAGGGGGTTCTACACTGTCAAAGTCACCCGGGGTCGCACCCGACCTTGCCCGCACCAACATTATCAATTGAATTTTGGGTACCCAATTCAGCTTTTTGGTAGGGTGGAGATTCAAACCTGGGACCTCCCTGGGAAGATTGCCCTCTCCTCTCCAATTCACCTACAACACCTGGGTGGTATATACATAACATCGTGCAATATAAAATGTGAGTAATATGCACTAGGTATTACACATTCATTTCCATGAATTGGATATTTATTTCCATTTGCTAGCTTTATACCAAAATTATTAGTAACCTCTAGACAATCAAACCAATGTAGATTTCCTATCATATGATGACTTGCCCCTGAGTCAATATACCAAATATCCTTACCATCTTGAATAGTAGAATTATCCTCTTGTGAAATAATTTTAAATTGTTGATAAGGAATATAAAAAGTGCTTTGTCTTTGCATTTTATGATGATATGTCCCTCTTGCTAATTTATCCATAATCTTCTTACTTTGTGTAATATACCTTTCTATTCTTTAGAATTTTGTGGTTGACTATCTTATGACTGCCTAGTTATGAATAGTGAACTAAAGGTAATTAAATGCAATTTCGAAATATCTACTTTTGTTTCACCTATTTTTTTGGTTGGTAGACTAAGAACAATTAGCAAATTGTTGATCTTAAAGTTGACAACCTTTTATCTCTATAATCTAAAAAATATGTCTCTTAATTCTAAATTCCTCAATCCTATGTTGGTGTTGAATTCCTTATAACTCCAAACTTAGAAATTTAGAAATTGTATAAAAGAATATTTGCAAATTTTATAAATTTAATTTGATGTAATTGCAAATAATTCAAATTGTTTTGTAAATTCAAATAATTAAATTACAATACTTCAAACTTTTTCCTTCAATCCTTCAAACCAAATTTTAAATCTTCATAAAATTCTTTAATAACAATAATTTGATTTCTTAGGTTTCAAATATTAATTCTTATCTCTCCAAAATAAACATTTTCACTTTAATCTTAGAAAATAATAACTTTATATAACCTTATGTCTCCTATCTTTGAGTATTTAAATAAATTTAAATTGGATGAATTACCTTTAATATTGAATGTGGTAATTCTCTTGGTCAATAGTATTTGACCAACTTCTACCTGGTGCTCCTCCTATTCTGCACATAGGCTTGCCTTGGAAAGATTATTCTTTCCTTCTTGATTGGTCAAAATGATTTTCTACCTTGTAAATAACTTTAATATATTATCCTTGCTGCTATAATGAAAGTAATGTAGTCTTATCTTTAGTTTGACTCTTCAACTCCTTGTACGTAGCTTGAATGGTTCACTTGCATGTGCCAAATGGAGTATTCTTACTTGCTCTTACACTTCTTACACAATCCTATTTTCAGCGTTCTCTAGAATATTTCTTACACTATGCTATCTTTGGCACCTTGAAATAAGTTATCTTCCTTGTTGTGAATGTTTGAACTCCTTCAAACCTTTTGATCTTCCACTTCACATGTGCCACATGGCACTCAAACTCTTTTAGCACTCCAAATTCACTCCCTTATTCTCCTCAAGTGCTTATAACATAATTATGAAAAGTATGAAGTCATGACACTCTTGAGAATTAATTTACAAGTGTCTTCCCCTTCAATTAAAAATTTAATGTCTCTTTTTTCCTGGGTGTAATTTTCATACCCAAAATTCTCTTTGAGTTATATTTTCTAGCACTTTGTCTTGTTCACATTTGTCCCTTTTGTATATAACGTTCACTCCAATTATTAACACTTGGAGTTTACCCTAATTTGAAACCTTCTACCTTCTCTATGTAGCTCTTTCAATTTTTTTGTAGAAATATATTTGTTTGGGATCCTTGGATGAAATCATGGTATTGGATATTCATCTTTGATAGCTTTGCTTTATGTTTCTGGTGGTGGCTCTTCCTTAGACGATGGTGGCTTTCCTTTGAATTATGGTGACTCTTCCTTGATCTATGGTGGTGCTTCCTTATACTGTGGTGGATCTCCATTGAATTATGGTGGCTCTTCCTTGAGCTATGGTGGCACTTCAATACTTCCAACTAATGCCTTCACTTCTCGTTTACACAATGGCTTATTAGTGTCTTTAGAAACATAAACATATGCTCTAATTTTGAACCCTTACTTGGTCTTCAATATGCTTAGAAAAATACTATTTCTCTATTTATTTTTACTTTAATAAATCAACACTTTTAATGAGATAAAAAACATCATCCAATATCAATGTTATTTCCTTTTTATTCCTCCTTTTCGAGGAATATTTAACTTAGATCTTTGATTTTTTAATTTTGTAGATATTAAGATGCAAATGCTATCAAATTCTTTTGCTTGAAGACTATTTTTTCAACTTCCTTCTTCATATTTAATACAAGTAATATGATGCTTATAAATACTTAACATAGACTGGTTTTAATAGTCCAATAATAAACTCATGTAGCACCAAAAATGCATACCCTTTTTATCTCCTTTTTTAGCTAGTTTCCTTGGTGATTTAATTCACCCTTTTGCAATCTCAATCTTGTAAATTTTTCACCTTTACTTTCCTTCACTTTACTACTTCAAAAATTATCAATTTTGTAACTCTACTTGTTGCTCAAATACCAACTTGCTTGCTGCCCAAAAATTCTCTCAAATATATCTTGAAGTTCTCCAGAATCATAGTTTTTTTCCTTCTTCTAATGCTGTCCAAAAAATATGATTTTTGTGACTTAAAATCTCCTCTAAATCTGTTCCTTCAAATTCTAAAACTTGTAGTTCCTAGTGCTTCCCAAATGCTGTCAAAATTTTTGCAACTTTCTAGTTAATTCCTCCTTTGATTCGTCATCCAAATTTGCAACAAGAATATCCAAAATGCTACCTTATTTCACTGTCATGACCTCCTTAAATATCCTATTCAAAGGCACTTCAAAATATACCTAAATATTTTCCAAATCGTATTTCTATACTTACTTCAGTTCACTGTCCTAAAATCCTTCAATTTCTTCCTCAAAAATCAGCAACCTTCTCTTTTCAAATCATCCTTCAAAAATATTGTGGTTGTCCTTAAGCTTCCCAAAACTATGGCCTCTTAAATCTTCCCTTCTACTTCAATATTTTTAACAAATTTTGACTCCAAAATTTGATCTCCTTCACTATATTCTTTCTAAAAAAATTGAATGTCTTTAGGTCTTCAAAATTTGGCAATCTTCTTGCCACAAACATCTCCTTTTTTGGATGGCAAAAATTGTTCCAAACCTTTCTTATCAAAAAATTCTCCTTTCTTAAAATCTCCTTCCTCTAACTTTCTTCACAAATCCTCAAATGACCACTCCTCAAATTCTATAATTAGGATTTCTCTAGCCTTCTTCTCCTCCAAATTATCTTGAGACCTCTTCTCTTGGGTCTTCTAATTCAACAACTACTCAACTCCTTTTCTCAAAAATTCAATGATACCTTTTCTTGGTATCTTCAATCTTCTAACTATGGAAATTATGTAATGAGATCTCTTTCTTGGATCTCCAAAATCTACTGCTTCTTAATTCTGTAATATGACCTTTTCTTAGTCCTCCTCTAACTCCAATCTTTAGTCTCCAATATTCCAAACCTGGAAGTTATTTAATGTGACATCTTGGGTCCCATCAACTTCTTCAATTTGCAACCTTCAATCTCTAGTCTTCAATTGAGACTCTTTCTTGGACCTCATTAATCTTAAATTTCTACTTTTTTTCCTGCAATCCAAAAACTAATCCCTACACATGGAAAGCACATAGAATTTCAAGCAGTCGAAGGTGAAATTCTTCTCTATTTGTTGTAGGAAGGTTCTCAACTTCTGAGAACTATTTTTTTGCAAAAAAAACCCTAGATAGTAGCAACCAAATGCATTAAAATTTCTAGAATTCTAAAATGAATAAACTTCTCTAGTTATTCTCAAAACTAGTGGAAAGAAAACTTTGTTGAGTCCTAGTCCTCATGAGTTCTCCTTTAACCCTATGGAAAGACTCTAGCCAAATAAAAATCTAAAATATCCTTCAATCTATCAAAATCTCCAATAGGACCTCCTTCTTGGGTCTCTCAATCTCCTCAACATCAAGGTCTATCTTCAAGACTTGTAATCTCCTTCTATTATGAATTTGTTCTTGGAATAGGTAAATATTCAAACTTCCCTCATATTCCTTTCTAGAGGTAATTTATTTAACTTTACTGGTTTATATTTAACCAATGGAAATCTCCTTTACAACTTTAAAACCTATGCAAGTCACAATATTGCTACAACTATGATACCACTGTTAGATTTTAAAGCTAAATACTTAAGATAAAATTCACCAAAATATCTAAAATAAAGTTGCAATGCAATATATATGATAATGATAATATTATAAAAGTATAAAACTCAAAAATGACTTTAAAAATCACTCACATAATTGCTTAACAAATGCTCATGAAAATTGTATCTCCATCAAGAACTTAAGTGCCCATACTTACAAACTCTCTCAAACTACAAATCATGTCATGTCATCTCTTGTCATGTCACTTGCTCACACATACAAGGATACATATATAATATGATGTGACTCTTCATATGGAGCACTCTTGGCCTTCAATCTTCTAGAGACTCTTCATATTCCTATTCTATGGAATCATGTGCAAATGGACTATTATGCACATTTACAATATCAAAATACTTTGTACAATTTAATAATACTTGTGCATTTATTACATTGCATAAAGTAAATACTCAGCTTCTAAACTAGGATACTCTTTCATAATCTAAAGATGTACCCAAGGTGGTACACTAGTATGTACCAAATAATGTAATATATTTCAACAAATGGACAACCATGTTTCACCTTGATATCACTCTCCAAAACTTTGATAGTCCTTTTGGAGTTGTAATTTTGCCACCACCTACTTATGAAGTCTGTGTATAGTTGGTGGGCATGCCAATTTCTTCCATTATTTTTCATAGTTTACCTCTAGGTACTATGTCAAAAGCCTTTTTGAAGCCCACAAAACAACAATAAAAATTTCCTTTCTTATTTCATATCCTCTCTATTAGATGTCTTAAAGTAATGCAATGTTCTATTGTTGGGTACTTTGGGCTAAACCTTGTTTGTCCTATTGCCCTATTTACTTGATTTTATGCCTACTAAATAATTGTGCTTTCTACTATGCTGCCAATCAATTTTCAAAAATAGGATTAATGATGATGGTGTAGTAACTTGAAGGATTGTTGTTGTCTTCATTTTTATGCAATGATATGACTAGGTTGGTTATCCATTCTAGTGGAAGGCCTCTTTTAACAATGCCATTAAAATATTTTTGATATGTGGTGCTAAGATGTCAAGCATATACTTGAGATGTTTGGATTACAACCATATATATTTTAAGCTTCACCTATTGCTATTTTCTTAATGTTTTCTTTCACATATTTTAGAGAAAAAAGTACCTCATTTGTGTCAGTTATAGGAGGGATATCTTTTTCTTGGTTTCTATCATATGGCTGCTTTACATACTACAACCATTGTTAGCTTGTCATATGATTTTTGTGTACATTTTTATTTGTTTAGATCTTTTTTAAATTGTCTTAGGCTATGCATTTTTAGATATATCCACTCTTATTTCCTTGCTCTTATGTTTCTTCCTTTTTTGTTTTCACTAGCTATTTATAAATCTTGTTATTTGTTTTCTCTTTGTCTGGTTCTTCCAAGGTTATCCTTATTACTTTGAATTTTTTTATCATACCATGGATTTACAAGGAAGCTTTTATGTTTTCTTTTCCTAGGTTTTATATTTTTGCATAATTCCAAGGCTTCTCTGATTATATCCATTACTTTATTGCTATTACAAGTATAAGTTTAAAAAATATTTATCCCCTTTCTTTTCTTTCTTTACATAATTTTCTTGAGTGATTTTTTGATGCAAGAGCATCACATTCTAAACCTCGTTATCTTAAATTTATAATGGTCATACTTTCTATCAGTTAGTTTTCTGTAATCGTTCCCTTGCAACGATATTCTCTCTACAATGGTCAAATTGTAACGATCAAATTTCTCTTAAATTTCTAATGGTCATATTATTTTTTTGTTGGTTTTTTTGTAATCATTCTCTCTATAATGGTCATATTGTAATGGTTAAATTTCTCAGAGCCTATAAATGATTGATTCAATTAGTAGTTAAGGGGAGGGTTGTCAACTCTGTATTATCGCATGGCAGCCTTGGGGGGTTGTCAGTTTGGTACTACCTCATGGTGATCAAGGGTTGTTAACACCGAGTCTTGCGCTGTTCTAAAATAGAGCAACATTGATATATCTACCTATTGAGGAGGTCTATAGCATTCTATATAGTGCATATCTAAAATAGAGTGACATTGACATCTACCTATTGAGGAACTTTGTAGCACTCTGTATAATGCGTACTTGAAATGGAGTGGCATTGACATATTTATCCATTGAGGAAGTTTATAGCACTATGTATAATGCATACTTGAAATGGAGTAGCATTGAAATATTTATCCATTAAGGAATTCTATAGTACTCTATATAGTGTGTACCTAATATGGAGTGACATTGACATATCAACCTCCTGAGAAAGTCTGTAGCACTCTATAGAGTGCATGGGTATAGAAGTACATGAAACAAAGCGATATCGACATATCTATCTCTTGAGGTAGTCTGTGGCACTCTGTAGAATACGTGGGTATATAAGTAACTAAAACAGAGTGACATCAACATATTTATCTCTTGAGGAAGTGTATAGCATTGTGTATAGTGAATGTGTGTATAAGTACCCCTTAAATCTGTAACTTCACCTTCGAATACTTGTAATTTCAAGGTTGTTATTTAAAAAAAGTATTTGTTTATTATCTACGTCATATCTACATGTGTTGGTCAGCTTATGCTGTGGTACTACTATCATCAAGTGGTATTAGAGCTCAGAATATTTCCTATGTGTGTACATTTTCCTATCGATTAAGTGTGTTGCACATGTGAAACAGAGCATATATGTGGATTACAAAAAATGTAAAACAAAACTTACCTAAGGATCTATGCGAGTGGTGAAATAGACACAAAATTTTATGGATTACTGCAAGTGTGAATTAGAACTTGCTTAAGGATCCACTTGAGTGGTGGAAAATATGCTCAAATATTTTTGCATGATAATAATGACATACAAACACCCTGTTGGTCGAGGTAGAGATGATAGATGCACAAATTAAGTTGCAATAGACGAGATACAAAATTGAAGAGTATGGTTGGAAGTATTAGGAATCACTCAAAGAAGGGGTAATAATTTTGAAGATGTTTCAAATAATGAGAAACCTGTAGTTTTTGATGTTGATCATGGCAAAAAAATTGAAGAGCTCATGAGTAGGAGCTCATAAAAATTTAAAGCATAGGAGTCTAATGCAGGAGCATCACATTCTAACCTTCTTTCTCTTAAATTCATAACAATAATATTTTCTATCAGTTAGTTTTCTGTAACCATTCCTCTGCAACGGTATTCTCTTTGCAATAGTATATTGTAACGGTTAAATTTCTCTTACATTATTCACGATCATATTTTCTTTTGGTTAGTTTTTTTTGTAATTGTGCTCTCTACAATGATCTTATCTCTACAATGGTAATATTGTAATGGTCAAATTTATCTATACAATAATTATATTGTAATGGTTGATCATATTATAATGGTCAAATTTCTCAAAGCCTATAAATGCTTGATTCAATTAGTAGTTAAGCAGAGGGTTGTCAGCTTTGTATCATCGTATGGTAACTGTTAGCATTTTTTCCACACTAAAATTAAATTTAAATTTTTTTCTAAGTGTGCAATGAGTTTTGTTCAACGAAATCTATTTTTGGGTAACGCTTTGAATGAAATAACATTTTTGGGTAAAAGATTCGGATTTAGGTAGGTGACAGTTATATTCTTGGCAAAAATCTCTTTTTGAGAGAAAGTGAGTGAAATTCCTGGTGAAAGCTCTTTTCGGGTGAAAATCATGATGAAAGCACGTTTCAGGTGAATTTTGATGCTACACTTTGGAAAAAGTCCATTTCGAGCCTTGCTTTGGCTAAGTTTATTTTTGCCATGTTCTCAAAGCGAAATCCATTTTCGATGGTGTATTGAGCGAATATTATTTTTGGGGAGAATTTCAAGGGTGGTAAATTCAAATTTTGGAGTAAAGGAGTTAATGTTTCTAGAGTTACTGCTAATGAAGATCAGATTCGATGGATAATCAGAATATTTCCAAAATTAAATGTTGTTCACTTCACCCTTGACTCTGGTGTGATCCTACTGATTTTGAGGCACCATCCACTATGGTGAATGCTCATTTTTGAGGCACTGCTATGAAGATGAAAATTTTACCATTGATTCTGGTTAAGTCCCGATGTACCATCTACCAAAATTGCTTGTTGCTTCCCAATGTACCATCAAATTGGTTCGTTGCTGTTGTCAAGGAGAAAATTACTGCCAACTAATATTTGATTGACCATCATTTTTTTAATGATTATTCAATTTTGGAGGTGAAATCCTCTATAAATACTAAGAAACTTGATGTAAAAAGAGGATGGAAATTTGCTTGTGAAATTCTCGCAGTTTAAACATTTGCTTTAATTCAAGGACTAATTGGCTCTAAGTTTCAGATCATTTTATGTATGTTTATACTTTATGTTCTATATTTCTATTAGATTTATATCATCATTGGTGGATTAAATTTTGAGTCTAGATTTAGTTTTTCAATGAGGAATGGATGCTGGAATGCTATTGGAAGTCATGATTTATAATATGATCTAAGTTTAGTTTCTATTTTTTCCTTCTATTGAATGTTGTTAGTTTAAACTGGGTTGTTAATATTGTTGTTAGTTCATCCCCGCATTATCTCTTCAGCTTACAACCATATTTCTCTTCCTTTTTGTTAATTTATTTCCCTAATATTTATACTAGAGTAGCAAGGGAGCCAATCCCCTCTAGATATTGGCCTGAAGGACATTTATTTTCATAAACCTTTCAATGTTGGCCGGGTCTAGGGCACATACATGTATTTTATCCTAGGGTAGACTCTTGACCAACAATTTTTTGCATCCTCGGTGGGACACAAAAGGTCCACCTTAACCAATATTAAGATTATATGTTCATATTTTGTTGTTTGATTAGAATATCTGGTGACTCCGTTTTACCCATAAGCCTTCGAACGTGAATTTGGAAAAAGCTTTACTTCATGATCATAATATCGAAGGCCAAAAATTTAGAAAATTCTATTGAGTTTTTTGAGCTTGACACCCAAGTCTTGATAGAGCATCATATATTAATCACTCTGAATATCCCATAAATTGTAACATCTTCACAGGTAGCTAGTGTGTTTTTCATTCCTTCAAGTCACTCTAGCACTACCACTATATTTCCTCCCCAAGAAAATTATCTGGTCCAAATGGCTCAAAATCTACCACAATAATTTTTAGCATAGAATCATTCTAGAGCTTTGAATTTGCAAGCTCATAATCCAATCTTGATAAAAACATTAAAGTCTTTACCTACTTAAGATGGCATGGGAAAAATATCTTATGAGCATGTTCAAGACATGGCTTCTTTGGCAACTATACATAACATCATAGACGAAGATGTCATGGTCAGATTGCTCGTGCTCTCTCTAAGAGGGAAGATGCGTTATTGGTACCGATCCTTACCACCTGCCACTATTATCACATGGGATCAGTTGGATGAGTTAATGATAAAAGACTTCAATGAACAAGCGAATCATTTTTCTCTATTGTATCAATTCACTAATATTCATAGGTATCCATAGGAGGAAATCATTGACTTCAATGTTAGGTTCACTCAAACTTGGTAGAGTACCTGATGATCTCTAGTCGACTCCCAAACAAGATGCAATTTATTATCTTCGAGTCTTTAATTCTAACATTAGCATGGCCATACACAAGTCCAATGTTGATAAATTTTCAGCCTTGTACTCCCAAGAAAAAAATGTTGAATTTGATTTAATTGCTATTGGTAAGATCTCATAGAAAATGATGATGTCAATATTTCCTGATCTCCCACAACATTTATATCCCAATGCATCTTCTCAATATTTACCAATGTCACCCATGTATCCAGTTCCTTCATGGAATTCTAGTTCCTCTCAAACCCCGATAGTTTCTATCCTACAATTTCCTGCTCCTTCCATTCCACAACTGCCCACTCTAGTTCCATTTCCAACATTGCCATCTCAACCAATACCATTACCAGCTCCTCCAACACCCTCAATTCTTGATCCTTAAATGAATATAATACAAGAGATGCAATCAAAGTAATCAATAATAAGAACAATGATAAATGATATCACAACCCTAAATAAAAGCCAAGCTGAGAGAATTTTCCAGCCTAAGAGATTTCAACCTCCACCAATCACTAGAGAGCAAGCAGTTTTGACCAGCAAGATTCTTGAAAGGAATGCAACTGTGTTGATAAATGAAGAAGCTAGCTCGTAAGACAAAATGTATTGGTGTTATACCTGCAATGATCCACATGGTAAAGAATCGTGCATGGTTCATTTGAACTATGTGCAAACATTGGTAGATAACTCTTTCGATGATCAGATAAATATGGTTAGAGAAGCCAATCATAAATTTATAATCCCTTTTGTAGAACACATTTCAGTTCTCATGAGGACTGGGAAAAAATTGGTCATAGTGGACCCAGTTGAGATAGAGCCACTACAGGTACCTACTAAGTAGAAGGTACAAAATGAAAAGAGACAAGCATAGGTGAAGTCACCTGGCTCAACGCTTAAGTCATAAGAACCTATTCTCTTAAAATATCTCTTTCCTACACAAGCAAAATAAATAATCTCTCAAGCAAAGGCATCAACTTCACAAACGCAAGCTGAGACGAAGGAACATACAAAAGAACACCTTAAATATCTATATTTGACTATGCATTAAAGGGTGGAAGCCACACAACAATATCAGAGCAACTATAAGACTACTAATGAAGGAAGAGAATCTAGTTTATCCATGTACAACATTGTTGAAGAATTGAAGAAAATTCCTACTAAGGTTAGTCTATATGATGCTTTGCAATTGCTTGGATAGGTTGATTTGTTGCAAGAATATTTGAATTATGTTAAAAGTAAAAAGAAAAATCCTACTTATACTATGTTAGCTCATACACTCACAAATTCAGCTATTGGAAAGAATAGACCACCACCATTTTACTTGTCTCTCAAGACAAAGGGTTGGATTATGCATAATTGGATGATTGAATCTGGTGCTGCAACAACTATCATGACAAAGACAGTTTGTAATATCATGGGCATGGAG
Source organism: Wollemia nobilis (assembly GCA_028583015.1). NCBI lineage: Eukaryota > Viridiplantae > Streptophyta > Pinopsida > Araucariales > Araucariaceae > Wollemia > Wollemia nobilis. The sequence goes on along the minus strand of JAQPPZ010003109.1, from coordinate 1,852,858 downwards.
TATACCCAAAGAATCCTAGGATTATTGCAATCATATGGAACCTATATGAAAATAGTGGGTGTTATTAAAGATACCCCAATTTTTTTGCATAAAATACCTCAAATCACTGTGATCCAGGAGGTGGTCATGGTTGATTTGGAACCATACTTTAGTATGTGCCTCTTGAGAGAATTCACTGCCAAGTTGGGAGGCTATCTTTCTCTATATTATTACCATTTGGAGATTCCTTTCAAAGGGAAATAATTTGGATCTACAATGAGAAACCTTCCACCTTTCATATAGAAAGGATCGAGGATGAAGAAAAGCACATGGATTCTTCTAACTTGATGATCAAATAGATGGAAGAGTTAGATTTAATGGAAGAAGCTCTGGGTGAACTTCACACAGAAGATGAATTATCCATAATTACTTCAACATATGTATTGAAACTAAGATTGGTTGCTATGCCATTACTAAGCCTAAAAAGGTGGAAGTGAAGGTATCCGATCATGGAGATCCTATCTTAGATCAGTTGTGGAAACTATTCTTCGATGGTGGAAGATGTAAAATGGTACCGAAGCAAGAATTTTCCTCATATCCCCTTCTAACAAACAAAAGATATATTCATATCGACTAACATGGAGCTGTACAAATAATGTTACCAAGTATGAAGCATTGTGTTTAGGTTTGAAGAAAGCAGAGAAACTTGGGATCAAACAACTCTAGATTTTTGGAGATTTAGAGCAGATTGTCAGTAAAGTGACTAACAAGTGTGTCTCCAAACAATACTATTTGAAGATGTACCACAACAAAGTTTTGGATTTGTTTGAAGCCTACATGACATTAAATGTCCAAGCAATTTTGTGGAAACAAAATAAGCATGATGATCTCTTGGTATCTATCGATGCTAGGCTTTCCTCAATTGAACACATGATGTAAAACAAAATATTGTGAAGCTTGTTTACAAGCCTTCAGTGCCTAATAAGAATATTTATTAGCAAGTGTTCAAGAATGATGAGCAGATTGTAAACTTCTTGATAAAATAAGACAACAGTATTGAAGGGAGAACATTTGATGAAGAATAACTTGAGAGATTGATCCAGTTGAAAAATAATCACATCCTGAAAGGATTGATTTCACTCAAAAGTTTTTTTGATAAAAATGATAGAAAAATAAAGCATAAGATCAAGGTGGATGAAAATAAATACAAATATTTGCAGTTAGAACCTAAAAAATCAATCAAGATTGGAACTAACTACACACTTGAAGAACTCAAGAAAATCAAGAAACTATCACCTAGAGTTATCAAGACCTCAAAGGGTATGACAAGAATGTTATCCAACATGCAATTGAATTGCAGGAAGGAGTAAAACCTTTCAAACAAAAATAGGGGCTAGTAAATCCCAAAATCGAGGCCCTTATGAAGGTAGAACTCTTGAAGTTGATCGAAGCAAAGATCATTTATCCTATCAAGCACTCTTCCTAGGTAGAAAATTTGGTCCTTATGTGGAAGAAGAATGGAGATATTTGTTTATGCATTGATTTATGAAATCTTAATCAAGCTTCTCTAAAAGACCATTATCCTTTGCCATAGATAGATCATATCCTCCACGTGGTTGCAGGAGCACAAATATTTTATCTACTTGACAAATTCTCTAGGTTTAATCAAATCTAGGTTAAAGATGAAGACCAATAGAAAACAACATTCACTACAAAGTGGGGAACATTTACTTACCAGTGAATGCCTTTCGGTCTCTCAAATGCTGAATCAATATTTCAGAGAGCAATGGACCTTGCTTTCGATGAGTTACTAAACTGAATCATTGTCATTTATTTGGATGATATGATAGTTTTCTCCCATAAAAGGGAATAACATGGTTTACATTTACGATAGGTATTTGAGAAGTACCAAGAATTTGGGGTATCCATCAACCCAAAAAATTCTATCTTTGCAATAAAAGAAGGAAAGCTCTGGGCCATGTAATTTTTGAGAAAGTGTTAGTTGTTAATCCAGCTAGGGCCGAATCTCTCTTAAAGCTCCAATTACATGCTAACAAGAAAATTTTACAATATTTCTTCGGCCAAATAAACTTTGTTAGGAAGTTTATTGCAGATTTTTCTCAAGTAGTGAAGCCAATGACTGAACTCCTAAAAAAGAATATCAAGTTCAAATGGATGGAGAAAAGAAAAGAAGCATTTAGAGAGATTAAAGAGAGGATTTCTCAGGATCCTATCTTGGTGAATCCTGATTATTCTAAAGATTTCATCCTTTATGCTGTTGGTGAGCAAGAAAGTTATGCAACTGTCCTTACATAGAAGGAAGAAGATGGTAATGAATGACCAATTACATTCTTGAGTCAAGTGATCCAAGAACATGAATAAAAGTATAATTTTATTGAGAATCAAGTGTACACAATGATGAAATCTCTAAAGAAGTTTCAATATTTTATTTCATAGAGCAAGATGATAGTTTATGTTGTACATTATGATGTCTAAAGTTTCATTATCTAGGGAGAAATTGGAGATAAAAGAGCTAGTTGGGTCTCCAAGATCCAAGAATATGATATTGATATTTGGCCAACCAAGTTGGTTCATGGTTGAGAACTGTGTCAAGAGCTTGCAAGGAGTACTACTTCTGAAACAATTACATGCCAGATTGAAGGTCCAGTGCAAGAAAGTAATCTTGCTAATCATTTTGTAATTAATCAATTTTGGACAGAAGACCTTGTTGAATACTTCAATACAAGAAGGTATCCTTCTCATATTAATGCTTCACAAATAATAAGGTTTAGGCTGCAAACCTATAGGTATGTCATGTTCATAAATGAACTATTCTATAAGAACATTGATGGAGTAATTATGAAATTTGTCAAAGAGTCATAGAAAAAAAAGATCCTGAAAGAATTCCATTCCAGACTATCAGGAGGACATTATGCAGGTAGACCCATGACTCTACAAATCATAAAGGTAGGTTATTATTGGCCTACTCTCTTTTCTGATGCATTCAAGGTTATCCAAAGTTGTGGTAAATGCCAAAGATATGTTGGTTGAGGCAGAAATGCTTCCTTTCCGCTTCACCCAATTAAAGTAGAAGCATCATTTCAACAATGGGGCTTAGATTTTATTAGGTTTATTGAACCTAATTCATCTATTGGGCATAAAAATATCTTAACAGGCACAAACTATTTCACCTGGTGGGTAGAAGTAGTGCCAACTAAGAAAGTAAATCAAGAAGTTGTCATTTCTTTCCTAGAGGGGTTCATAATGTGCTTTGGTGTATTAGATACCATTGTGACAAATAATGGGATTCTATTTATCGGAGACAAAATTAATAAATTTGCAAGCAAGTACGAAATATATTTGAAGACTTCATCCAATTATTATCTATAGGGAAATGGTTTGGCTGAGTCAACGAATAAAAATATTCTAAGGATTTTAAAGAGAACTCTAGGAGACAATAAGTGAAGTTGGCATTTGCTCTTGAATCAATATTTATGGGCTGATCATATCTCAATCAAGAAATCCATCAAGATATCTCCGTAATATTTGGTGTATGGAAAGGAAGCAGTCCTACCTATTCATATAGAGTTTCCAACGCTCCAATATTTGCACTTGCTTGATAGTGAAGAAGGGGAGTTTGATCCTATGAGTGCAAGGTTGTCTCAAATATTATAGTTAGAAGAGGAAAGAGAGAAAGTGTATAATGCTTTCATGAAGCATGCTCAGATAACTAAAAATTGGTTTAGTAAGAAAACTTTAGAAAAAGCTTTTAGTGTTGGTGATCTTGTACTAAAGTGGAATGAAAATAAAGAAAAGTTGGGTAATAATCACAAGTTCGAGGTAATATGGGAAGACCCCTCCCAGATTGCCAATAGTAATCAAGTTAATTCATTCTATTTATAGGATATGGAAGGTCGTGTTCTGTTGATTCCAATCAATGATCTTTATAAAGGCCTATTATCAGTAAAGAAATGTAGAAACATCTAAGTTGTAAATATGTATATAGTCTACTTGACTTTATCTCAGGGAAAAAAAATATTTTTCATGAGAGAAAGTCATTTTCTCTAGGCAAGAGTGTTTTTTCTGGCAAAAATTATTTCTCCTGCGAAAATCCTCTTCAAAGCCGAAGACATGAACTTCACCCAAAAACATTGTTTTTAGAGCCTAAGTTAGAAATTTCACCCACATAGCCTACTTTTTCTACAGTGAAGATGTCAAAAACTGAAAAGCAATGTTGGCACTCAAGTTAGTGAAAAAAATTGGTAAAAAGAAAAAACAAGGAAGGAGGAAAAAAAAGAAGAAGAAAAAAGCGTCTTTGCTCAAAACAAATATTTCGCCCATGCATATTTTATTTTTTGGAGTGAAGCTCATCTTCACACCATCGAAGGATATTTTTGGCATTCGACCAAGTTGGTAAGAAATACTTTCATGTACATGCTTTTAGGATGCTCGAGTTGGTAAAAGCCATTTTCGATGTCTAAGTGAGTGAAAGTGCTTTTCGCCTTGTTTTTTTAAAAAAACTCCCAGATGCATGGCTTTTTTGCCAATGAAATCAGGAAAAGGTATTGTCGGCACTCCACATTAGCGAAAACAAGCACTTATCACACAGTTCAAGGTAAAAAAGCAGACGATCATAATTTCCAAGGTTGGTTGTTGGTGACAGGTTGTGCCTTCTAAAAAGGAATAAATAAAATAACCCATCATGGTGCTCAAAAAATATATGGGCAAAACTATTAAAATCATGGGAGAGCGTGACATGCTCAAGAACCTAGGTGCATGTTCATTTCAAATTAGCAAGTGCACCGCATGTATTAAATCTGGTAGGTGTGGTCAAAAAGCTATAAAAGGGTGTACATTTTAGCTGAATAAACAAAGAAAATTACAGAGCTCCTATTTGCAGAGTTGTTGCTCAAAAGTATAGAATTATCTCCTGTAAGTTAAAGAAAAAAGTTTGAATATAGCAAGGAAGATCGCAGAAGCTAAGAAAGAGAAGTTCTAGAAGAAGGTTGACGTAGGAAAGAAGCAATGAAAAACACCTTAATTTGGAGAACTTCTAGCTTTGCCAAAGCTGCTAAAATATTTTAAGAACCCAGACTTATATTCAATGTTGGCATGGATTGTCAAAATTTCTACAGACTCCATAATACATAAGTGGTAAGCATCGCTTGTACAATGCATTTCACAGGTTAAGTTTTACACCCCAATTACCATTAAGGTGAACACAAATCCAATTTTCTTTGATTGGGAAGATTTTGTAGCTCGAAGAATGCACACTCAACTGGAGAAGGTATAGAGTGGGGAAGTTGTATCCTTTAGGCATTGTTATTTTTTGGTTTGGCACTTCTTTTATTATATGCATCATAATTTTGCCTTTGTAGCAGTGAAGAAAATAGATGAAGTGGGCCGAATATTGTCGATTTATTAATGGACCCAAAATCTGTCAAAGAAGGAATCCTACTATAATTTTAATTGGATGTTTTTGGGACCCGTCCTTGAACTCATTTATGGCATGTGTGATAGAGTGTCGAAAGCGATGAAGGAGGATATATTTGGAAAAGAGAAAGATGACATATTTTTATTGATTCAAGGAGTTGTCATTAGAATTTTTGATTTCTCCAAAAAACATTTTTTTATCGTATTTTACCATGGAGCATCTATTTTTATTCAAAGTAGCCCAAAATAATGAATTTATCAATGAAACATATGGGGGAGTCAGGAGAAATCCAACCACATGCACCATACCCTTTCGCTTTGGTGACATTGAAGTGATCCAATGCATGCAGAACGGGTTGATTTCCTAAGTTATGTATGACCTCAGGTTAATTGAGCTTCCCTAATGATGGCGATATGATCCTTTAAGCATTTTTGGGAAGTTTACCAAGGCTAAGAATTTTAATTGCTACTCCAAAGAATATATCTTGCAACAAAGGAATAATCCCAAGGGACGTGATCTTAAGTGGCATATTGAAAATATGATGTCACTCCCTCCTTGGTATGATTTCTACAAAATGGAAGTTGAGTATGATCCCGCAAATCATCCAAAGTAGGTTCCTCCTAAGGATTTTTTTAATCAAATTAAAAATAAATTGCTCAAGTGGTCTAACGAGAAGATCACCAATTGGTGGATCATGAGAATGCACCGAGGGAATATTGGGTTAGATTACCTATTGGCTATAGATGAAGTATTTTCATAAATTTATGATGAGCATTGTGATAAGTACTAGCCCATCCCTTTCATTGACCTGGTGCCTCGAAGTATTCAAAGTCCTAACAATGAAGAGGTAATGGCATGAGAAAAGAAGTTGTTGGTTGAGGAGGAGCCAAAAGAAAAGGAACACCTATCACCTGCAGAATAAATTTCACTCAAAAAAAGGAGCATGGGTACAAAGTTATCTTTCCCTAAATTTGTAAAAAAGCCCAGAAGTTGTTGGCAATTTTGGGTTTGAGATCCTAGCTTCTTGTCTATCAGTTGTCATTGATGTCAAAAGGAATTGGCATTAATGTCAAGAGGATTTATTGGCTTCAAAGGTTGAAGATTCCAAAGAATATTTTCTAGAAGATTTCGGAGAGAATCCATGTGGCAGATGAAAAGGTTTTTATCAAAACCATGGCGAGGTTTAAGGGTTTTTATTAAAACCAGGTGGATGCATTAAGGGTTTTTATCAAAACCACTCTCAGCTTAATGCAAAGGCTGGAGACACTTATTAATTAAATAACCTAATTAATAAAACCTTTTTAAGGTTTTTTAATTAATTATTTATTTTATTTAGTGATTAAATTATTTTAATAATTTAATGGGTTCTCCACCTAAGTTCTAAGGTCTAAAAGACCTTTGATTATTTTTTAAATAATCAAAAGGGTTTCATAAACCCTAAAGTTGTTTCGAAGGCGCCAAAGTAATATTAATTCGAAAAATTTGAATTATCCTTCCGCCGACGTCGTGTATAGCATGGAAGTTTGGCTATATAAGCCATAACCTATAGTCCAAAGCAATGGAGTGAAATAAATTCGAATTGCACAAAGGTTGGGAAGTAAAAGCTACGGCTATCATTTTTTTGCCACGTTTATCTGCTGCCAAAGGGTTAAGGAGAAGGAGACTCTTGCTAGCCTTCAAGCTAGCACTGTTGGCCTAGTGACAATGTCTATTCTGTGAAGGCGCTTGAAGGGAGGTCAAGCATTCGACTCCCGTCGTGGAGTGTGAGAAGAGTTTTTGCGCTCCAATTTTTTTCGGAGGCACTGTTGACCCGCGATTTTCGGAAGCATTTTTTTTGGTAAGGTTTTTTAAATAAAATCTACATTTTGTTAAAGAAGAAGTGGTTGGGCAGATTTATTTAAAATTAAATTTGATGTTAAATGCTTCTTTGGAGATATAAGGTTGATAGTGTGTGGTTGAGATTTTTGGCTTGATTGTTGAGTGAGATTTGCTTAGAAGCTATTATTCCTTGAGCATGGTTTAATTAATTTGGAGAAATAAGGTGTAAAAGGATATATTGTTTGTATGCTTTATATTTTTGGTAGTTGACTTCTAAGGATTGGTGTCATAAGGTGTTTTATGGAATAAATATTTTTGTGGTTACTTTTATGATCTAACCCTAACTTGATGGCAAAGTTGAGGGTGTTATTGGTAACAGGTTAAAAAACTATTCTCTTCTTCCTCAAACGAAGGTATGGGCAACTTCTTCCATGTATATTGTTGATGGTGTATTTTTTGAAATTGAGTTTGGAGTGAAAAGGTTGTCTACTAGGTATTATTGTTGGTGTAAATCCCATTTTCTGGATATTGAAGATTGTTTATGCATTAAAATCATTGATGAGTTTTTGGGTGAATGCATAATTCTGGTTGAGGAAGAGGAAGCATTTTGCACTAGGGTTTATGTTAGTAAGTCTTGCTACTTGCATTGAGATGGTGAAACCCTTAGTTGGCTATTTTGAGATTGATGGTTGAGTTGCTTCCATAGAGGTTGTTTTGATCAAGTTAATGCTTTACTTGATACATGATTTGGGCTTACTCCATTGAGATTGATTTGAGCAAGTTATTCTTTGCATTGGTGATTTATGTTGGTGGCTGTTTTGTTCAAATACCTTTGGAGGGAAAAAGGATTTCTACTAGTTTCCTTTTCATGTAGTTATTGGTTGAATGCTTCAAGGTTAATTTTGAGTTGAATGATGTTGGTTAAACCTTGTCTATAAGCATTGTTGTTAAAGCCCTAATTGGTTGAGAAAAGATATTGGTTGTGGAAAGAACATGAGTATCATTGTTATATGAGATATTGCATGGTTGGCAATTGTTGGGTTATGTTTCATGTCCTTGAGAAAAGCATACTACATCTATATTATTTTTTTGAGATTGAGATTGAGTTGAGATTGAGATTGGGAGTTAAGTATAGAACATATTGAGTCTCTAACAATTCTCTTTATGTTTCTATGAGATTTGAGATTGAGATTGGGAGTTAAGTATAGAACATATTGAGTCTCTAACAATTCTCTTTATGCTTCTATGAGGTTTATGAATCACATTGGGTCTCTAACAATTCTCTTTGTGGGTTCAAGCTAAGCAAGTTTTTCTTGAACTTGTGAGCTGAATTGGACAGGTTCTAGTGAGGACTTGTGAGCTGAATTGGACAAGTTCTAGTAAGGACTTGTGAGCTGATTTGGAAAGGTTCTAGTGAGGACTTGTGAGCTGATTTGGACAAGTTCGAGGGAGGAATTGTGAGTTGATTTGGACAGGTCCTAGCAGAGGACTTGAGGACAGAGTTGAAGTGGTTCTTTGAGAAGAACCTGAGGAAAGTTTTGACAAGTCTTTGAGAAGTCTTGTGTGTAGCAAAGATTGAATTGTTCAAGCTTTATGAGTTGAGCTTGGGACAGATCTGATAGAGTGAGGAAGACTTGTGCTAGACCGACTGACTATGTTTAGTACAGGTTGATGAGTTGTTATGGAGGTGATCAGTGAGGACAAAGGTCTCTTGAGACTGAGCATTGAGGACAAGAGGTCTTCTATGGAAAGGAGTTCCACGTGCTAGCGGAATAAGAGGTAGGTGATCTTATGAAGTATCATTTCTAGAGCTAAGGCGAAGGATTCTTCTTTGGGCAGGAGGCTCATAAATTTGTGAGGAGGGGAAGGATTCTCCTTTGGGCAAAGGCTCATAAATACTTGAATGGGGGAAGGTTTCTCCTTTGGGCTGAGGCTCATAAACATTGTAATTGGGAAGGATTACCAAAGAAATTTGAGAAAGCTTTTTAGAGAAAATTTTTGTGGAGGTAGCCCATGTTGGGTGAACCACGTTAAAATTGGTGTCTCATTGTGTGTTGCTTTATGCATTGCTTTGATATTGCTATTGGTTCATTGCTTTGCGAAGTTGAAGTTAAATAGAGAAAATAAAAAGAGGTCTTATACTGTTCACCCCCCCTCTCAGTATAAGCTTGTGTTCTTCAATTGGTATTAGAGCGGGTTCCTTCGAAAAGTTTAACAGCTTAAAGGAAAAGATTGTAAAGAACACAATGGAATCTACAAGTGGTAATGCAACACCTATTCTTTATGGGGCAAATTTTGGGCTTTGGAGTGCTAGGATGAAGGTTCATCTTATGGCTCTTGGAAATGATGTTTGGGAAGTGATTGAGGATGAGTATACCATTCCTGAGCATGGTCCTTCTACTAAGGAAGAGAGGCTCCTACATCATAGCAATTCAAAGGCAATGAATGCAATCCTAAAGGGTTTACATAAGGCATATCTTACCAAGGTGATTCACTGCAAGACAACTAGTGAAATTTGGAAACAGTTGAAGGTGGTTCATGCAGGTGATGCAAATTTCCGAAAGGCCAAGTTGAGACACTTCAAAGGTCTTGAGCTTGCTGAAAATGATATTTGTGATAAGATTTTGAGGTCTCTTCCAAATAGATTTAGTGAAAATATTTCTGCTATTGAGGAAACTAAGGATTTGGATAAGTTGAAAAAGGATGAGCTTCATAGTATACTTGCAGCATTTGAGTTGAGAACTCAAGTGAAGGTTGATGTTAAGAAGGAAGCAGCTTTCAAGGCTACTAAGAAATACAAGGGTAAAGAGCTTCAAGATAGTGATGAGTCTTCTAGTGATGAAGAGGCATATTACAGCAAGAAGGGTAAGTTCTCAAGAAAGCACAAAGGTATGAAATATGTCAAGTGTTTCAATTATGGAAATTTTGGTCATTATGCTACTAACTGTACTACTGCCAAGGATGAAAGTGATGAAGATAAACAGGATTATAAGAGCAAGGATTCTGAAAGGCACATGCATCAAAGGAAGAATAAAGATGAGCAAAGCAATCAAGGAAAGAGGTACGCTCACAAACACAAGAAAAGTTTGTACCTAGACAAGGCAAGCAAGTGTTCTAGTAGTGATAGTGAAAGTTCTTCAAGTGATGTTAGAAATGAGATGTTGTTCCTATCAAAAAAAGAAGAAGAAAAGAAACATAGATTTGTCCTTATGAAATGTTTTAGATGTGGAAATTTTGGACATCTTGAGGATGATTGCAAAAATGATGGATTGATTTCTAGTTATACTATGTATGAGGATGCTTTGAAAAATTGTAAGGAAGATCTTTGTATGGCTTTAGAAAAGGGTAGCACCTCTAGTGATAAGAAATCTGAAAAAGTCATTGATGTTTCAAAAGGCAAGCAAATAGAGGAAGTTATAGAGGATGGTGAAGTAGATCTTGAAGCTAAAATTGTTAGTGCTCTTAGTGCTTTGAAAAAGGAAAGAAAGAAGAATGCTAGACTCAATGATAAATTGGATGAATGTTGTATTGAGAGAGATGAGCTTATAGAAATTCTTGACTTCTCTATAGCTAAGACACAGAAACTTAAGGATAAGTTAGAGTCTAAGGTTCTTGAGTGTAGAGAGTTGGAACAGAAAGTGGCTTCCTTGAAAGAGAAAACTAAAGAGTACAAGGAGAAGCTTTATAGGTTTGAAGATAGCACCAAAAAGGTAAAGTCAATCATCAAAGATCAAAGAAGGACAACAGATAAAACAGGTCTTGGTTTTGGTAAGAAACACATGGAACAGGTTGGGGAATATAGTAAGAGATTCCGAAAGGAAGAGAGTTTTGATGAGGAAAGTACTTCAGAAAAAGATTCCTTGAGTGATAGATGCACAAAATCAAAAAACAGGAATCAGAAAAAGGGGAGAAAGTTTACAGGACCTAAGAGGTCAAATCAAGGAAAGTTTAATGGCAGATTTTTTGCTTGTCACAAGTTTGGTCATATTGCTTCACATTGCATGACTCAAGTGAGGAAGGTAAATGACAGATTCAGAGGTGGTAATTTCTTTCAAGGGTATTGCTACTCTTGTAAATAGTTTGGGCACAAGGTTGTTTATTACAAGGCTAATAACAGGAATAGGGTTGGTCAGAACAGATGGAGTCAAAGATCAGGTATGCCTCAAAGAAATAACATTGTTAGTTGTTATAAGTGCAACAATGAAGGTCACATAGCTAGACAATGTAGAGCTGAAATTCCAAGGTACAGGAACAGGAATATGGGTATGAACAGGCACAAGAATCAAGACATGGATAAGAACAGGAATGATAACAAGAACAACAACAGTGACATGAATAGGAACATGAATATGGACAAGGCAAACAAGAGAAGACATGGTAAGGCAGCTATAGACACTGATGAAGATCAGTGCCTAATGGGAGTTTTACTCCCACCCCAAAATTAATCACCTCAATAGGAGGTGGGGGAGGGACTAAGCTAAGAGGCTCATTCTTAGTCCCAAGCCCCAAAGGTGACCCTTTATCATTGATGACAAAGGGGGAGAGATATGAGTAAGGGGGAGAGCCTCAAGTCAGGGGGAGCTGATTTCTATACAACAGTTTTGAGTTTCAATGTTGTTGAGAAGCATGGTTTGCCATCAATGACAAAGGGGGAGATTATTAGAAATTTTGGGTTTGAGATCCTAGATTCTTGTCTATGAGTTGTCATTGATGTCAAAAGGAACTGGCATTAATGTCAAGAGGATTTATTGGCTTCAAAGGTTGAAGATTCCAAAGAATATTTTCTAGAAGATTTCGGAGAGATTCCATGTGGTAGATGAAAAGGTTTTTATCAAAACCATGGCAGGTTTAAGGGTTTTTATTAAAACCAGGTGGATGCATTAAGGGTTTTTCTCAAAACTACTCTCAGCTTAATGCAAATGCTGGAGACACTTATTAATTAAATAACCTAATTAATAAAACCTTTTTAAGGTTTTTTAAATAATTATTTATTTGATTTAGTGATTAAATTATTTTAATAATTTAATGGGTTCTCCACCTAAGGTCTAAGGTCTAAAAGACCTTTGATTATTTTTTAAATAATCAAAAGGGTTTCATAAACCCTAAAGTTGTTTCGAAGGCGCCAAAGTAATATTAATTCGAAAAATTTGAATTATCCTTTCGTCGACGTCGTGTATAGCATGGAAGTTTGGCTATATAAGCCATAACCTATAGTCCAAAGCAATGGAGTGAAAGAAATTCTAATTGCACAAAGGTTGGGAAGTAAAAGCTACGGCTATCATTTTTTTGCCACGTTTATCCGCCGCCAAAGGTTTAAGGAGAAGGAGACTCTTGCTAGCCTTCAAGCTAGCACCGTTGGCCTAGTGGCAACGACTATTCTGCAAAGGCACTTGAAGGGAGGTCAAGCGTTCGACTCCCACCGTGGGGTGTGAGAAGAGTTTTTGTGCTCTGATTTTTTTTAGAGGCACTGTTGACTCGTGATTTTTAGAAGCATTTTTTTGGTAAGGTTTTTTAAATAAAATCTGCATTTTGTTAAAGAAGAAGTGGTTGGGCAGATTTATTTAAAATTATTTTTGAGGTTAAATGCTTCTTTGGAGATATAAGGTTGATAGTGTGTGGTTGAGATTTTTGGCTTGATTGTTGAGTGAGATTTGCTTAGAAGCTATTATTCCTTGAGCATGGTTCATTAATTTGGAGAAATAAGGTGTAAAAGGATATATTGTTTGTATGCTTTATATTTTTGGTAGTTGACTTCTAAGGATTGGAGTCATAAGTGTTTTATGGAATAAATATTTTTGTGGTTACTTTTATGATCTAACCCTAACTTGATGGCAAAGTTGAGGGTGGTATTGGTAACAGGTTGAAGAACTATTCTCTTCTTCCTCAAACAAAGGTATGGGCAACTTCTTCCATGTATATTGTTGATGGTGTATTTTTTGAAATTGAGTTTGGAGTGAAAAGGTTGTCTACTAGGTATTCTTGTTGGTGTAAATCACATTTTTTGGATATTGAAGATTATTTATGCATTAAAATCATTGATGAGTTTCTTTGGGTGAATGCATAATTCTGGTTGAGGAAGAGGAAGCATTTTGCACTAGGGTTTATGTTAGTAAGTCTTGCTACTTGCATTGAGATGGTGAAACCCTTAGTTGGCTGTTTTGAGATTGATGGTTGAGTTGCTTCCATAGAGGTTATTTTGATCAATTTAATGCTTTACTTGATACATGATTTGGGCTTACTCCATTGAGATTGATTTGAGCAAGTTATTCTTTGTAGTGGTGATTTATGTTGGTGGTTGTTTTGTTCAAATACCTTTGGAGGGAAAAGGATGTCTACTAGTTTCCTTTTCATGTAGTGATTGGTTGAATGCTTCAAGGTTAATGTTGAGTTGAATGATGTTGGTTAAACCTTGTCTATAAGCATTTTTGTTAAAGCCCTAATTGGTTGAGAAAAGATATTGGTTGTGGAAAGAACATGAGTATCATTGTTATATGAGATATTGCATGGTTGGCAATTGTTGGGTTATGTTTCATGTTCTTGAGAAAAGCATACTACATCTATCTTATTCTTTTGAGATTGAGATTGAGTTGAGATTGAGATTGGGAGTTAAGTATAGAACATATTGAGTCTCTAACAATTCTCTTTATGTTTCTATGATATTTGAGATTGAGATTGGGAGTTAAGTATATAACATATTGAGTCTCTAAAAATTCTCTTTATGCTTCTATGAGGTTGATGAATCACATTGGGTCTCTAACAATTCTCTTTGTGTGTTCAAGCTAAGCAAGTTTTTCTTTATGAACTTGTGAGCTGAATTGGACAGGTTCTAGTGAGGACTTGTGAGCTGAATTGGACAAGTTCTAGTGAGGACTTGTGAGTTGATTTGGACAGGTTATAGTGAGGACTTGTGAGCTGATTTGGACAAGTTCTAGGGAGGACTTGTGAGATGATTTGGATAGGTCCTAACAGAGGACTTGAGGACAGAGTTGAAGTGGTTCTTTGAGAAGAACCTGAGGATAGTTTTGGAAAGTATTTGAGAAGGCTTGTGTGCAGTAGAGATTGAATTGTTCAAGCTTTATGAGTTGAGCATGGGACAGATCTGACAGAGTGAGGAAGACTTGTGTTGGACAGACAGACTATGTTTAGTATAGGTTGATGAGTTGCTATGGAGGTGATTAGTAAGGACAAAGGTCTCTTGAGGCTGAGCATTGAGGACAGGAGGTATTTTGTGGAAAGGAGTTCCACATGCTAGTAGAATAAGAGGTAGGTGATCTTCTAAAGTATCATTTCCAAAGCTGAGGGGAAGGATTCTCCTTTAGGCAGGAGGCTCATAAATTCATGAGGAGGGGAAGGATTCTCCTTTGGACAGAGGCTCATAAATACTTGAGTAGGGGAAGGTTTCTCCTTTGGGATGAGGCTCATAAACATTGTAATTTGTAAGGATTCCCAAAGAACTTTGAGAAAGCTTTTTAGAGAAAATTTTTGTGGAGGTAGCCCATGTTGGGTGAACCATGTTAAAATTGGTGTCTCATTGTGTGTTGCTTTATGCATTGATTTGATATTGCTATTGGTTCATTGCTTTGCGAAGTTGAAGTTAAATAGAGAAAGTAAAAAGAGGTCTTATACTATTCACCCCCCCTCTCAGTATAAGCTTGTGTTCTTCATAAGTGGTGCAGTTTATGCTCCCAGCACAAACCATCTTTCTTCACTTGCGATTGGGCAGACTAGTTTTAGGGAGTCATCGTCTTCGGCTTAGCGAAGACAACCAAGCCAAATGGTGAATTTGGTGGATATTTAAGAAAAGGTAGTAAAATATGAGGAAGAGGAAGATCCAGAAATGCAACAACCTACATCATTGGCTCAAATGGTGTCAAATCCTGTAGGTACACAATTTCTTTGTTCCTCTCAATAATAAGCATATGGTGATCACTACCTCTCATCCTATAGTTTCTAATTCCTCTTCACTTTCATTTTTTGTATCTACCTATTCTACTCCCTTATCTATTTCATAATCATAGGTCACCAATGCTCCTCCTAATTCTTCTATTCCTTCCATTCCTCTATATTTTAATTCATTTGCATCCACCCCTAATTTATTTTCCCTTCCATTATCCTCCATTTCGTCTTCCACCCCTATCAAACCCATTATCTCTATTAGTACACAAACCCCTACAAGAGTAAGTGTAACTATAGTGCCTTCCATTTTTGCCCTCTCTATTGAGCCAAACCCTCAGTAGAATCTTTTCCTATTTTCTGTAATTTTAACATCACAGGAGCCACTGGCTTCAAAAATGAAACTTCTATCGGAGCACCCCATAGTAGAGAAGATTAGTTGAGCATGATAAAGCTCCTCACGATGGTTGAAATGCTGCAAGTGAAAGGATGCGCAAGCCCCAACTAAGACAATCAAGAAGGTAATTTTTGATCTAGAGGCTATGGAGGTGCACACTATGAAGATGATCCCTCAGGTCCGAAAATTCCAAGCAGAAATGATACCGAATGATTATTCATATCAGTTATTCATCGAGGATCTCACAAAAATTGATACGACTAAGAAAATGGGCAACATACAGGTGGAAATGATTTCAATCTACTTGCACGGTGAACATTTTAAGGATCATTTCTTCCAAGCTAAAGTGAAGATAGCAGAACTAGAAGATACTTTAGCTGAGCAGAAGGTCCAATTGGATACTATACAGTCATAATCTCAATGATGGTAGTATAAAGTGATAATCCTAGAGGGAAAAATTGAAGGATATAAGTAGGCGACTAAACAACATCAAGCAACACAACAGGAAGCAGAGCAACAAGTCCAAGCCTTGAAGGATTAAATCTAGAGTCTACATAATCAATTGGCAGATATGTGATGCAATTAGTAGATCTCAAGAAGGAAAACGTCAAGGAGGCTCATAGTCATTTGCTTACCAATTATTCGACAATAGTGTCAAAAGTAACATTGGTTCTCATGTTTCTTTAGGGGGTGCAACAGGTTGTTTCACATGGCAAGCACATAGTGGAGTATATGAAAGAGGACCTCGAACCAAAATTAAAAATGGTAATGAAGATCCCAAAAATGGCTAAAATGAATTTCAATTTTGGCCCAATGAGCAACAACGCCTGAGCTTGGGCAAATGCCAAGATAATACTATGCCCTTATTTTTCTAGGTTGGATTTGATCAAGGAAGCCCAAAAGTTGCTAGATACATTTGAACAAGAGAGGCACATTTTGCTGGTCTATTTTAATACTATAGCAAGCAATGGTTTCCCTAGTTTCACCAATGATCAGGGGAATATTTTGGCAAATAATGATGGAAATTTTGAGTATAGTGTGTTGTCATTGATATCAAAGGTTTGATGTCAAAAGATTGATGTCTAATATAGTTTGGTATGACAGTTCTCTTAAGATGTTTAATTATGCAAGGCATTTGATAAAAAGGAACGGTTATAATATTTATTTTAATATTATAAGCCAAAGTGGTTAGGGATAAAGTTCTAAGTGTTTGGTTAAAATATTGAAGACCCAAATTAAGACCATGGTTCAAAAAGATAGGCAAGTTTAAATTTCAAGTGACAAAGTTTATATTACAATATTTTAATATTATAATATATGGGATAAAAGGTTTGGTGCCAATGTATCTAAAAGGACTCCCATGATATTTTGAGCGTTGACATTTCAAGTAAAGACAAAGCATGTGTAAATAAGGAGCAAAACATTTTATTTAATCACCATGTGCTAATGCTTTATTCGAATTATTTTAATGTAAAATATTTGATGATATCTATGTGATTCGAAGTGTGAAGGTCTAGTGAACAATGAGAGAAGAATGACGTGGCAAAATGTGTGTGTTTTATTGGTCATTGGAAAATGTTATGAGCACCTTGGATGTCCAACTAGGATAGCCCAACCGACTGTGTGAGCTGTGTAGAAACACTGGTAGAAGAAAAACCCTTAGACATCATTTTTGTTTGTAGTGTTGAGATTTTAGTTGGATGAGCTGAGATAGGGACAAGATAGAGTGGGAATCTTCTTGGTCCCAACCACTGCGGTGGCACAATAGTTCAAGGCGCTTGTGATAGCATTGTTGAGGTAGATAACTATGGGTTGAATCTCTCTGAGCATGTTTTGCTAGATAACTACAAAGTTGATTCTAGTGAAGCGCTAAGGTTGCTATGGCAGAGTTGATTTTTTGGATGAACATTATGATGCACTAAGGTCACTGGTGTTGTCACAACACATGATGTCTTTGAGCAAGGTTGGAGGTTTTGATGCAGCACACTACGTCTTCGAGCAAGGTTGGAGGTGTTGACACAACACACGACATCTAAAAGCAAGGTAAAGTTAAATCATTTGATTATTATAGATTTTGGAGGTATAAGGTGCATTTAGAAGAGTTGAATATTCTACTATGTGATTAGGGTGTGTTGAATGTTTATTAGCTTGGAGTGATAAGGTGTATGTTGTAATTTGTATTTCTTGTACATTGTAAGTTGACTTTGGGGTGATTTAATATAAGTAAAGATAGGAGTTATAAGGTGTAAAATAGATTGTTTTCAAGTGTAAATTCCAAAATTATAAAAAAAGGGTTTTCTAGGTTTTAGAAGCTTATTCTTGAAATATTGAAGTGGGAGATAAAAGGTGTATGTTGTTCCTTTATTGTGTGTAATACTTGCATTAGTATTGAAGAGTTTGGTTTATAATTTGATGCTTTATTTGGAGAAACCAAGAGAGTTCTAGAGCATATGTTTGAGACATAATTGTGCACACTTCTTGAGAAGGTTTTCCAATATATGAAAAGGTATTGTGCTAACCTATTGAAGTAGCAAAAATAAAATTATTTTGGAATAGGTTTTGAGGGCTCATTTTCATCAAAGCAAATTAAGAGGTATGTTGACATTATTACTTCTCTAAGGTGGTTGGTTGAACAAATATTTCATAATTATAAGGTGGAGATAAAAGGGTTGATTAGTGTGTATTTTTGGAAATATTTGAGCTATGTTTTGAGAGAAAATTATGCATTCTTATTGAAATAATTTGTGAAACATTTGTGCATTGATGTAAGTGACATTAGATCAGTCATGTGAAGAAAAGTTATACACTAGTTTGATTTGATTTGAAAGAGATTTGCAAGAGGTAGAGTTTGGATTGGATGAATGCAAGATTTATGAATGTAAAGAACATACTAGATATTTGATAGTACATATCATTATCTATATGTTCCAGAGGTTAAACAAATTCTAAGTAGAATATATATGAATTGCCTAGTCAAAGAAAGCATTTCTAAAAAAGATATAAGCATTGTTTATATGAAATATTTGGAAATATTTGAGTAGGTTCTGTGAGAAGCATTGAGGTAAATTTGAGCAAGTCTTGTGAGAAGACTTAAAATAGTATTGAGGTAGATTTTAGCAAGTCTTGTGAGAAGAATTAAAGCATCATTGCGGTAGATTTGAGCAAGTCTTGAAGCAAAATTTGGTGCAAATTTAGGCAGAGATAGGGAGCAGAATTGGGTAGAGATAGAGAGAAGGTTTGAGGCAGATTTGGATAAATTTGTGAGTAGAGTTAGAACATATTTGTGTGAGCCTTGTAACAAGGTTTGCTGTAGATTTGAGGTAGTATTTGGGAGTAGATTTGGAGCAGATTTATGCTAGCCTTGTAATGAGATTTGGTGTAGATTTGAAAAAATTTGTGAGTAGATTTAGAGCATATTTGTGCTAGCCTTGTGACGAGGTTTGGTGCAAATTTGAGATAGAGTTGAGAGCAGGCTTTAGAGAAAACCAGAGCAGAGGGGATATATTTTCCCTATAGAGAGATCCAAAAACTAGAGTAAGGGGGATAGAGTTCTCCTGTGGAGAGATATCCACAAACTAGAGCAAAAGGGATAGAGTTCTCTTGTAGAGATATATCCACAAACTAGAGCAAAGGGGATAGAGTTCTCCTATGGAGTGAGATCCACAAATCAAAACAAAGGGGATAGAGTTCTCCTATGGAGATATATCCATAACCCAGAGCAAAGGGGATAGAGTTATCTTGTAGAGAGATATCCACAAACCAAAGTAAAGGGGATAGAGTTCTCCTGTGGAGAGAGATCCACAAGCCAGAGCAAAGGGGATAGAGTTCTCGTGTGGAGAGAGATCCAAAAACTAGAGAAAAGGGGATAGAGTTCTCCTATGGAGAGAGATCCACATCAAAACAAAGTGGATAGAGTTATCATATGGAGAGAGATCCACAAACATTATAATAGGGAATTGATTTTCAAAATATTTGTTGAGAAAATTTAAAAGAAAGATTTTCTTCATGGATGTAACCCACATTGGGTGAACCACGTTAAATTTATGTCTCTCATATGTGTGATTATTTGTGAATTGTTTGCTATTCTATTGATATTGCAATTGATAACATTAGATTAAAATATTCGGGAAAAGAAAGTAAAAATTTATCTTATACTGTTCACCCCCTCTCAGTATAAGTTTGTGTTCTTTAATTGGTATCTTTTTGATGTAAAGTTAATTTGTATTAAATTAAAATACATAACAATACAACAAAAAGGTTTGTGCGGTATACAAAACACCCCATAATGTCAAACCAACTCTATAGGAACACAAATGGCATCTCAGAATGGATCTTCAACAAATAAGGCTTCATTATTTTATGGAACTAATTATGCTTTTTAGAGCATGAGGATGAACACTTACTTGATGACACAAGGATATGAAACACGACAATCTATTGAGGATGGGTTCACACCTACAACTACTCCTCCCACTGATAAGGATGGTAAGAAATTACATGTGAATAATGCCAAGGCTATGAATGGAATCTTAAGTGGATTACATGAATCAAAATTTGTGAAAGTTATGCAATGTAAATCAGCAAAAGAGATATGGAATAAATTGAAGCAAACATATGAAGTAGATAACAAGGGTAAGTTGGCAATATTGCAAACTTATAAAAGAATGTTTGAAGAGTTGAACATGGAATATGAGGAAGATATTGCTAAACACTTACTTTGTATTGATGAAGTTGTTAATACCATGCGTGGACTTGGATTCAAAATTGAGGACTCTAGTGTTGCTCAGAAGGTATTAAGATAACTCCCTATAAGATATGATGTAAAGGTTTCAGCTATAGAAGAGATGAAGGATATTGATGAGTTGAATATGTATGAGCTATAAAGTAGGGAAAAATGATGCACCAAATTATGTAAAACAATATATGTATCTACCCCATCTCGCTCATGGGCATCAAAAAGGAAGCATGCATGTGAAAAGGAAAGAATACCAAACAAAAGGAAATGAATTAAAGCAAGTCTCTTCTCATTAATTTGTTGGATAATATCCAAAGTTACACAATAGTACCCTTGAGGGATCAAAATGTGATACAATTGTTACAATATTGGGTTCCCAAAGACCAAGTTTTTCACGGAATCTGGGTGTACATCCAATGTTTCTCCGCATACTCACAATCAAGGTGGATGAGCCAATGCTACCACTACTTGTTTATAGGTTCTATGATGTCTGATATTGCTTCCCAAAGACTTCTGAGGACCTGCACCTAAACAAAAGGAAGCAAAAAGAGGTCAACTAGCAAGGGTGTATGGTGAAAACATGCAATCCCGATAGGGGACAAATGACATAAATTAAAAATGCATCAAATGATATCAAAATGACTTGAAAATTTGTAGAGATGTTAAAGAGGATGTTTTGGGAGGATATCACCCAAAACAGATTAGACATTGCATTCGTAGACCCCTCGATTTAGAGCCGCTCGCCTGTGACCTATGAAAAGGAAGACAACAAAATATCAAACCTGCACTTATCCAAAACTCATGAAATTTGGTCAGTATGCATAAAGTAAAATTTCAAGACAACCCATATAATCATATTTTCAAATTGGATCCCGGATCTACCTGCATAAAACTGGGGTGCCCGGATGGGCCCTACGAGCCTACAAAAACTTAAAAATGCTATAACTCTTTCATTTTAACTCCAAATAACTTGAAATTTGAACTGTAGCATCATGAGAAAATATAGAAAATTACCAATTAAAAATAGTAATGAAATTGTTTAATAATTTACCCTCATCCTGGGGGGCGATGGTGACTGCAACTACTTGTAGGGCACCCTAGGAGGGAATACCCATAAAATCTGACCACTTTTTGTTACCAAATCACTATAATATGTTCCTTAAAAACCTAAGGTGTGTTTTCATCAAATTTGGTAAAGAAATTCACCCGAATGGAAAAGTTATGCTCGAATTACCTTCTTGAAGTCACCCGATAACCTCCTTGGCAAAAGGGAGATTCTAAGGGCAAAAAGGTGCAATAAGGTGAGGGGAAATATCAAAAGCACTCTATTGCATATCCTAGAACTCCTATCTATGTTTTTGTATGGATATTGAACCCATTTTATAGCCCAAAGGGGATCATGTGCAAAAATGCATGCAAAGGCATGCATGGCAGGAGGTGCCACTTGTCAAACGAGAGGCATGCACTGGATGGGGAAGAGAATCTCCATTTTGGGCCTCCATTATGAAGCATGTTATAAGGAATCAGTGCCCTCTGACCTGCATGCTCCAAATGGTGTGCTAGATGGCAGTTTATGGGTGCCATTTGGCCCAAATTTGACTTTTTTTGGGTCAAACTTGCTCACCGTCCCACCCTGGGACGATGGCTCACCACCATCCTAGGGTGGGATGATGGGAATCTACCACCATCCTAGGGTGGGATGATGGGACTATACCACCATCCTAGGGTGGGACGATGGGAATCTACCACCGTCCCAAGGTGGAACGATGGTGAATTTTGGGTCAAAACCTCCTAAAATTGGGTCGATAGCCTCCAAAACCCTTTTCGGAGTGACTAGAACCACTGTGAGCTTCCTAAGGGCTGCCTAAGGGGGCATGTGATGCTAATTTGATCCTTGTTTATGGGTTATTAATCAGATTTACCACATTTTAGTGTTTATAGATGCTCCTTTTTGAGATGCATTGTGTGTAGCACAACGCTGAGCAAAAATAGATGACCAAAATGTTGAATTATTAAGGTTACTCGATAACCTAACCAACTTTAGATGCCCCAATCATGAAAAGGGCATGTGTTCTTGAATCCTTGATTCTGACTCATTGAATGAGTGTGTTTATGCTTGAATATTGTCTATCATAAATGGCTAAGGCCATGTATTCATGATGCCAGTAATGTCAAGCGTTATGATATGATATTGTGTGCTTGTTTGCTGCCCCAAGCAGGAGCATGATTGTCTTTATCGAAGATTAATTGAACGAACACAATTCGCATAATTAAGTGTGTGCTTGCTGATTTGGACTGAGTATGACTAACCTCTCAAGTGATGAGTCGATGATGGAATGACCAGTGAGAAAAGCAATGAGTCGCTTGACCCAATTGACTTATGTTATGCTTACCTTCAGCTTTGTCCCTTGAAAATAGGGCAATTTGGAGAGGATTTTGGTGACTTTGTTGAGTTTTCTTGGAGGAAAGGAGCTGGAAACTGCATGTCTGGGGGGTGGTCCAGCCAAAATGAAATTCTTAGGGCATGAATTAAAAAAATTTCCATCCCTCCTAGGATCCTTAGGGTTGCATTTTGATCTATGTGAAATTTAGACCCAATTTAAGCTGTTTTGGTGCAGTTTTGGACTTGTTTTGGGTCATTTTGGGCTTTTTTGGCCTATTTTTGCTACCACCATCCCAAGGTGGGATGAGGGCATGTTATACCACCATCCTAGGGTGGTATGGTCAGCAAAATGTGTGCTCATCCCACCCTAGAACAATGGTGACCCTAACATCTTTATAAAAACCTAAAATATGAATGTTAGGCTCATTTGTGCATGATTTCTTTTGCAGTTTGAGAGGTGAGGAGTAGAAGAGTTATTATAAGTAGTGAAGCACTATTAAATTCATCCCATAGTAACCATGATTCAGCAGGTAGACTCAACCAGTGGAGGAGCCGGTGTGAGATACGTATGCCAAGTCTCTCTTATTGCATTTTTCTAGTGTTAAGAGTTGATTTTCTTGCTTTTATGGCATGTTTCTGGATTGGAAGCATATCACAATAGATTGTAGGCAATTAAACCTAATTTATGAGATATGTATAAAATTTTGTGTTTTACCCATGTTTTTTTGCAATTAGATTGCATTTTGTAGATCAATTTTCCATTGTTTTTGCTATTTTTGATGGCCTGAAAGGCTTTTTTGAGCCCAATTCCTTGGATTCATCCCTAGGTGGGATGGCTAGTGCGGGCTGGTCATAGGCCATCCCTTGATGGGCTATACATAGGGTTTGGGGCTGTTCCTAGGAGGAATTGCCACAAACCAGCCTCAAAGAGGGGCCATTTTGAGTCTTTTATTTTGGATGTTTTTGGGGCCATGCGAGGCCATTTTGGTGGTGTATTATTGATTTGCTTATCCTTTTCAGGTGGTGAGGAATCATTATAGAGTACCTAATATATTTTATTCCATGAGGGATGCCTTGAACATAGAGAACTGGGAGTGGTTGGATGCCATCGGCCTCAAAAAGGTGACCTGATTAGAGGCTGTCATAGGAGATCGTACATATCTGACTGCATTGATTGATCTGTGGGATCCGTGCACCAATAACTTCCACCTACCCACTAGGGAGATGACAGTGATGCTAGAGGATGTCTATAATATTCTTCAATTTTTTATAGAAGGGTGTCCGATCTGCACGACACCACGATACTAGAGACAAGCAATGCTCGAGAGGTACTTCATTTATGATCTAGAGATGACAGAGTTGGACTACTTGAAGGGTGGTATGTTGGTAGGATTCTAGAACAATGTGAAGGTATTGGGGGTGAGGCATACACTACTCATGATGCTCATCTCAAATATACTATTACTGAATTCTTCTAGAGTGAGGTTCCCATGAAACCTAGTGGAGATAGTGTTTGTGCTGGTGAGGTCTACTGTGGTAGAGCCACTGGTGATGGCATGGGGTACTACACTATTGGAACAACTCTATGATGAGATGTACGAGATCTGCTACTATCAACGAAAGGGTATCGGGTGTAGATTTCTACTACAGTGCTAGGGATGGTAGCACATAGCTGTGGGGTGACCACATGGGCTACCCTAGATGACTTTAGCACAAATAGCAGATAGGGAGATAGGATACGATATCCTATGGCAGAGGGCTTAGGAGAGGGTATAGAGTTGATGATTCGTAGGTGAGGTGGCCTACTATGTAGATATGTTTTCCCAATTTGGGGTAGGTTAGGTGATGAGTGTCATTGTCCATTCATCATTTAATCATTATATTTGTCAATCCAGGGCGGTGTCCAAGGCTATATATGAAAGAAGGCTCCAACAGGTTAAAGATTAGTTCATTTAGAAAACAAGCTTTATTGATGGATCAGTTAGCATTTGGGTGGTTTTTTGTGACCTCTAACTCCTAAGAATTGAAATTAACTCCTATTTACTTTTGCAAAAACAAAATTGTAGGAAATGAAATTACAAAATCTGGAAATGACAGAAAATGAAATGTTGCTAAATTGAAATGATAGAAAAGTAAAGTGCATAATTTAAAACACACACACTCTTGCATGAAAGTAAATCAACTAGAGAATATCAAAAGAGAATTTCAACTACTGCAATACTTAATCAACAAAAACTGCCAAATTACAAAATGACAGGATATCTGAAAATTGCTGTGTAATGCAAAATTGAATCAACAATTACTGTAAAACTGCAAAATGAAAGAATATCTAGGAATTGTTGTAAATACAAAAAATGTTGTCCACTACTGAAAAATGTATTGAAAACTATTAAAGAAATGAAAACTGGCAGAATTCTGCTAACCTGCTGCAGCAAGAATTCAACAAGAAATTCTGTCAGGAACTGCCTTCTTCTGGCCTGCAAGTGGCCCTTGCTTCCAGAACCAGAAGAAGGTGAGGAGTTATGCTAAGAGATTCTAGCTGTTAATCATCAACCTCAACATACCAATTGAAAACTGAATATTGCACCTTTTTATTCAATCTAAAAATGCATTATAGTAATGCAAGAAAAACCTGCAAATTACTGTTCTGCTACAAAGAAACTTCACTCTATCCTAATTTTGGTATTTTATTGCCTATCTATCTATATAATCAACCATTTAGGAGCTTTCTTATTTATAATATAATACTGATATGCTTGGTTACTGATTTGTAGGGATTTACAACTAATTGCATAACTGTTTCTTAGAATGCAAGAATTTGCTTTGTCAAAACTTTATCCATTCATCCTTGTTAGGCTGCATTTGTTGAGGAAATCATGTTAAGATGAGTTGAGACAACCTCCTGGTCAATTGCCAATAATATCCTCCACTGATTTGTCACTTTTTGACCACTTTCGATTGTTCCTGCACTATTCCCTATTCCTGCGCTAGAATAACAGGCGGGTGACAATTCATTGCTTATCTGCACTCCAAACGCATAGGGAGGAAGTTGTTGACCGTTTGGATTATTTTCCCTTATCTTGTACACCCTTCTGCTTAGTGGCACATGCTGGAGTGACTAATTCCAAGCCTTGCTATATATGCATAACTGGCTGGAATTTGCATGACTGTGTCCTGTATTTACAGATTTCCTGCATTTTAGCCTTTTGACTTGTTGCTTCCATTTGCATCACGTGGCAGTGCTATCAGGTGGAGAAAGAGTCATGCCTATTATCCCTCAACTGTTTCCAAGCGTTTACCTCTTTTTTATTTGACAAATTCCATGTCTTCCTTCAAAGTGACAGGTGGCTAGAATTTGTATGGATCGTGACTCTCTTGTTTCCAGCTGCCAAAACATGCCCAGATGCCCTTTTGGAGTGCTCATAACTTGTTCATCGTAACTAAATTTTTTATCAAATTATGTCCACATGTTCTTGGTTATATGAAAAACATTGTGTTCAATTTTCAACTCTTAATTCCTCATAATTTACTCCCTGCATCGCTATCAAGTTGGCCTTTAACACAAATTTTTACCAGCATTTCTAGCTGTCAAAAAGTGTGAAACTGCCATTTTGCGAGCCCCATAACTTCCAGGTTACTTATCCATATGCCTTCAAATTTGGGCCATGTTTTCTCTATATTATGAAGTATCATTGGTATGAATTTGGTACCTTAACTCACTCTGGATCATTCCCAGTAGATCCACCAATGTTCCATTTAACGCAGATTTGCACCTGTTAGCTCCAAAAAAGACTTAAAGGCATGAACAATGAGCGCAGGAACGATGTAACCTTCATAACTTTTTATCTACAGCTTGGATTGACTTGCTTCAAAAAACAAAGTTGTAGTTCTTGATGAGAGGAATCTGTTCATGCCATCAGAATGTAATTGCAATACATGTTTTATTTACTACCTAATCAACTGAAACAGTGCTAAAAATAGTCAAAATAGAGGTATAATGTTCCAAACATAAAATCATGCAAACATGTAACAAATAACATATTCTAATCACTATTTGACACTTTAACTTTGTCATATTTAATATTATGGCAGTTTTTATATGTCAACCATAGTGTAATAATGAGGCATTTCTAGGCCTCATCATCAGGTATTTTGGAGACCATATAGAAATTGTCTAGAGTGGATAGATGCGATTGTACAGCTCTGTAGGGTGCAGTGAGGCAGATGGTTAGTTGGAAAATATGGCATGGAGTGGGAGTATTTCCATTTTGCTCAGGTGATGCGACAATTTGGGCTATGCCAGGGGGTGCCTAGTGAGCCAATGCCTTATCGACATCGTGAGTATGAGAGGAATTTGGCATGGCCAATGGTAGAGGCAGTGGCATGGGATGCAGATCCTGTAGTAGACATTCCAGATGTGGATGATGTCGCTACTACAGTAGAGTATGACGCTTGGTGGGTGACAAGCCAGGGGTGCAGAGAGGGGCCACTAGGGAGGGGTGCAGCTAGGAAGGCACCTCAGGATGTTTCTGGTGAGTACCAGGGTGAGGCAGGTGATTGGAAAGGACACAAAGTAGGGGAGCATGTGGATTTCCTAGACTTAGGATATTGAGGTGACATGGGGGATGATGATATTGGGGATGAGGAGGTGCAAGCACCACCGATGGCATTAGGTGATATAGAGGTAGAGCTACAAGATGAGTTACTCAAGGTGAGGTAGGAAAGAGATATCCTATGGACATAGGTGCATGATGTATAGGTAAATCTAGTAGCACAACGAGCCAAGGTACAGGTGGCTCAGGTCAAGATAGCATCTCTTTAGGCACAACTACGATCTTGAATCCCTACACAAGAGGATTCCAATAGTGGGGAGGTGACTAGGCTGCATGCAGAGGTGATACGACTCCATTCTATGGTGGAGACTTACCAAGCATGGTGCTGACAGGGGTAGGCTTATGCAGATGAGATGGAGACTAAGGTAGTATGCCTTGGTGGGCATCAACGGGATGATGCAGGTGCCAGTAGTTCATACTAGAGTCACCACAGCAAGACAGGGTAGTCCTGCTCTAGGTTGGAGGTACCAAGGTCTAGGCAGAGAGATAACAGGGCAGGTGGTAGTAGATATGGGAGTTCACAAAGGAATCCTACTGTAGGTGGGAGTGCAAGTCGTAGTATCGGTCTTGCGTGACCATGGTAGTGGCTCACATGACTCTTTTGGTAGTTTTTATTTATTTTATCAGTGTGAAGTCTGAGGACTCACTTTATTGTAGATGATGGGCAACATGATGTATCCTTTTATCCCATACACACACACACACACACACACATATATATATATATATATATCTAAGCTTTTTATGTGGTTTATCATCATGTGTTTATTGTTTTATGAAATGTATGCAAATGTATGCGATTTGATTTATGTAATGATGATGAATGCCTATGTATGCATATTTTGTGATTGTGATTTAATTTTATTTTGTACATGCATGGATGTATACTGAGATGGATGATTTCTTGATCTAGAGGATGCAATGTGTAGACTACATGCGGTATTATGCTAGCACCATAGATGATGTATTTTGCACCAAATCATATGTAATGTTGTCATGAGACTTATATAATGGATTTTGTGAATAATGTAATTGGAATGAATATGGTGAAGTGATATGAATGACATGCTGTTTAGAAAATGCTCATTAGGTTTTCATGAGACTCAAACACTCTAGTAAACTCATCAAAAGTTGTATATGTACCGTGCAAGACTTTTTGACAAGGTATGAATCTGCTAGGACGACCAAGATACTTCATATCCCTGTGTGTGTAAGTGATTTCATTCTTGTGAGATGCATAAGGATACCGTCAGTGCCAAGTAGGCTCTCAACCAAACCTGTACTGAGGATCACCAGATGAATGCCACCATCGTAGGTTTTGAACTAAGTAGGACTAGACCACTAGGCAATATAGGTTACCAAATCTAGCTCATCCACATGCAAACATTGGTCTACACATATGCCCAAAACCTAATGTGATAGACATATCGTTATGCATTTAGGATACTACCATTGACGGATAGGCTATCCACCAAACCCGTAATGAGGATCACCTGATGGTTTTTCAAATGCTGAGAATTCCAGGGATTCAAGCTCAGGTGTCTTTTGGTTATTCAACTGATTAGAATTACTTGCTCTCATACATAGTGATGAAAGTCATTGTTTATTTTTCTCTTTTTAGTGACTAGAATCACTGTTTATTTTGGGTTTTTTATTTTTTCTCTTGAGCAAGGGGTTTGAGTAGTGGTGATAACCACTGTTATTTTTTATTGTTGCTCTTTGAGGATTTCGATTTCAAAGTTGAACTTGTGGGATTTTTGGCTTATGGATGGCATTGATCCTTTAGGTCTTGGGGATGAGTACCCATCATTTTTAGGGGCGTGTAGTATGAATCCTTACAACTTAGAGATCAAAGTTGTTTGGAAATGTTGATGGGAAGCTTTTGGGATGTTTTCGTAGAATGGTGTTGATATTTTAGGCCTTGGGTATGACTACCCATCCTTCACAGGGACGTATAGTACGAATCCTTACAACTTTAGGGATCAAGGGTGTTTGAAAATTATGATAGTGGTGAAAACTGCTATTGATTTTGGGGAATTGGGTGGGGAAGAGCTCGTCCATTTTCCAAATCTTAGCATTTTTGAACCATTCTTATAGGGGGATGAGCAGGATGACATTTTCACTTAAGGTAACCTAGACCACTTCATGGATTTCATCTATATTTGTGCAAAAATTATATTGTTAATGATTAATTATGTTTGGGATATGATGCACTCAAGGCATAATCAATGCAAGAATTTACCTCCTAAAAATCATGCTAGCCTTCTAAAAAATCTGAGTAGAGACTAGATATGGCCGAGTGACTGAAAACTTGACTGACATTCTAAAACAAATGGCTAAGTGAAGGGAATAGACATGACGGTGGAATGAGAAAAATGTGGGTGAAAATGCTAATTACGGTATTTGAACTATGAGTACTTTCATGACATTGATTTTGAGCGGTAAGTAATGTACCATCATGGTGCTAAACATGTATG
Source organism: Wollemia nobilis (assembly GCA_028583015.1). Classification (NCBI taxonomy): domain Eukaryota; kingdom Viridiplantae; phylum Streptophyta; class Pinopsida; order Araucariales; family Araucariaceae; genus Wollemia; species Wollemia nobilis. The sequence goes on along the minus strand of JAQPPZ010003109.1, from coordinate 1,823,129 downwards.
AGCAACTATAAAATATAAAGTGCTAATGATGAATATGCCTAAATGCAAGCGACGATAAAATGCTATGTGGTGTGATGCAATATTTTTGAAATTTTGATGGATATGTATGTATGAAAGTGCAATGCGATGCAATATTTTTGAATTTGTGAAACTTTTATGGATATGTATGTATGAAAGTGCAATGCGATGCAATGTTTTTGTATTTTGATGTTTTGATGATGTTTTTGAATTTTTGATTGATATGTATACACATGTGACCAATGGGCTTAATTGGGGGCCATTGGGGCATTTGGGGGGACCAAAGGACTTATGGATGCCTTTGGGGCTTTTAGGTTTGACCTAGACAATTGTAGATAGTCTGGGAGCATTTTTTACTTGACCTAGATGGTGAGAACCCACTAGGAGCCTTTTGGGTGACCTAGACGTGCAACGGCACTTGAAAGGTGTCTACGATTGCCTAGGGGAATTTGGCTATGACCAAAGGGATTAGGGATGCCTTTGGGGCTTTTAGGGTTGACCTAGATGATCGTAGATAGTCTAGGAGTATTTTTACTTGACCTAGATGGTGAGAACTCGCTAGGAGCCTTTTGGGTGACCTAGACATGTAACGACACTTAAAAAGTGTCTATGACTACCTAAGGGAATTTGGCTATGACCAAAGGGATTAGGGATGCCTTTGGGGCTTTTAAGTTTGACCTAGACGATCATAGATAGTCTAGGAGCATTTTTACTTGACCTAGATGGTGAGAACCCGCTAGGAGCCTTTTGGGTGACCTAGACGTGCAACGACACTTAAAAATGTCTACGACTTCCTAGGGGCATTTAACTATGACCAAAGGGCTTATGGATGCCTTTGGGCCTTTTAGGGTTGACCTAGATGATCATAGATAGTCTAGGAGTATTTTTATTTGACCTAGATGGTGGGAACCCGCTAGGAGCATTTGGGGTGACCTAGACGTGTGGCGACACTTAAAAAGTGTCTACGATTTCCTAGGGGCATTTGACTATGACCAAAGGGATTATGGATGCATTTTGGGATTTTAGGGTTGACCTAGATGATCGTAGATAGTCCAAGAGCATTTTTACTTGACCTAGATGGTGAGGACCTGCTAGGAGCCTTTGGGGTGACCTAGATGTGTAGCGACACTTAAAAAGTGTCTACGACTACCTAGGGGTATTTGGCTATGACCAAATGGCTTATGGATGCCTTTGGAGATTTTAGGGTTGACCTAGATGATAGTAGATAGTCCAGGAGCATTTTTACTTGACCTAAATGGTGAGGACCCGCTAGGAGCCTTTTGGGTGCTCTCTAAGCATGAAATGGTCGCAAGTGAAGGATGTTTTGTTGAGCAAAGTGCAGCAAACAGTATTGTCATTGTTGTCAACACAGTCAGACAGATTTATTGATGCAATGGACAAGAGTTTATTGAACAACAAGGTGCAGCCAAAGTACAATGGATAGGAGTTCAGTGTTGAGCAAGGTGTTGCAGGAGGATTGTCATTGTTGTCAATACGATCAGTTAGATCTAATGATGCAATGGACGAGTAGTTCAGAAGTCACTCGAATGCGAGAGGATAAAGTTCAAAAGTTAGTCAGATCATGAGTCCTTAAATGATAGATGCACAGAAATAGAAAACATAATTCAGAATGAGAAGAAGAAGTCTTCAGAACCTGAGATGTCAAGAAGCGAAAAGGTTTTTTGTGAAAACCAAGGCAGTCAAAATAAAAAGTTTTATTTAAAATCATGGATAACAGATTTGAAATGGGTTTTTCTTAAAACCCAAGTTGGCTCTTCGTTTCGTTGAAAAAGATGCCCGTGATGAAGATATTTAAATTTTTTTTTTTTTTTTTTTTTTTTTGTGAAAACAAGGCAGTCAAAATAAAAAGTTTTATTTAAAATCATGGATAACAGATTTGAAATGGGTTTTTCTTAAAACCCAAGTTGGCTCTTCGTTTCGTTGAAAAAGATGCCCCGGTGATGAAGATATTTAATTTTAAATATTTAGTTTAAATTTTATTTTATTTAAAATTTAAATTAAAATATTAAATTAAATTAAAAGGGCCGACGTGTTACTATTTCGCGGCAATAAGCTACAGGAAGGTGACGAAGGTGGAGAAGAGTTTGAGGCCGACAAAGTTAAATCTGGGCCGACGAATTTTAGGGTTTGGCAGCCGACAATTTCTAGGGTTTTGCAGCCGACATTCTTAGGGTTACAACCGATGGATTTTAGGGTTTGGCAGCTGACAAATTCTAGGGTTTCTCAGTCGACGTTCTTCTAGGGTTTGTTTCTAAAATTTCTTCTATAAAAGCAAGGGTTCTTCGAGTTTGAAAAATGGGGTGTTAAGATAAAGTGCGAATGCGAGCATAGTGTTTGTGAAAGTGAAGTTCATGTTGAGCAGAGAGCAGAATGTGAAATGACACAGAGTGTGCGAAGCGTGTGCGCAGAGAAAGCAGAGTGTGCAGAGAAGCGCGAAGGGCAAAGTTGATTGCAAAGTCTGGCTATAGCAGTGCAGCAGACTGTGTGAAGTGATTGCGCAAGAGAGAGCAAAGTGCACAAAGATTGCAAAGGTGATGTAGACCAGTTAGAGTCTTGCAATAACAAAGGTATATGTCAAACATTTTTTATTCAATATTGAAGTCCAGTTGGTGTTGGAAAATTAAGGGGTTGGTGCCTCTTTCCAGTAGGTGCTGGTAAAATAGGAGTTGGTGCTCCATTCTGTTGAAGCAGATAAAGTTAAGGGGTTGGTGCTCCTTCCAGTTGGTGCTGGTAAACAAATTGTCCAGTTGGTGCTGGCAAATTAAGGGGTTGGTGCCTCTTTCCAGTAGGTGCTGGTAAAATAGGAGTTGGTGCTCCATTCTGTTGAAGCAGATAAAGTTAAGGGGTTGGTGCTCCTTCCAGTTGGTGCTGGTAAACAAATTGTAAAGTTGGTGCTTTGCAAGAGGTTGGATTTGGATGGGAGTCCAAGCAGCCATTCTTTTTGAGGAGTAGCCATTTTGGTGAACCTCGTTAAAAATCTGTGTTGTGTGATGTTCTCTTGCGGTACTTATTATATCTGTTTATAAGTTTTATCTGCTGCAATTTTTTTTTAGAGCTGTCTATTCATGTTTTGGAATGCTACACTGATTCACCCCCCCTCTCAGTGTCATTGTGATTACAACAATTGGTATCAGAGCCAAGTTCCTTCGAAAAGTTTAACAGCTTGAAGGAAGATCTTACAAGAACACAAATGGCAAGGAAAGGCAAAAGCAAAACCATAAGACACAAGAAGAAGAAATCTCACAAGGGCACAAAAGAAAATGAAGATGATCTCAATGTTGCTGCTTTGGGAATGAAAATAGATTCAAGAGATGAATCAAACAGTGGAGAACAAGCCAGATTAATAAAGTTTTGCACCAGATGTGGGAAGACCGGTCACTTTGTAGCTGATTGCTCACAAGGTAGAGAATGTTTTGTTTGTGGTCAACTCGGGCATAATGGACGCCAATGCCATGGGTTTAGTAGCGATGAAGATGAAGATGATCCGTTCAAAATTGATAAAGAAACAGATTCGAACAAGAGTGTGATGAAGAAGGAAGTGATGCAGAAGCAAATTGGGAACAGAAACTGATTTCAGACTTGAGTAAAAAGGTTGAGGATGCAGAAGATATAATCACCAACTTGAAAATTCAAGTAGAAGATTACAAGAAAATTTTTGAAGATCTTGAAATGCAATCTTCTAGGAAAACAGAGTATTGCAGCAAGCTAGAAAAAGAAATTGACGGTTTAAGAATGCAGATAGAAGAAATGAGTAATAAAGTTGGTATATACAGCAAACATGAAGAGGAATCTAACAAAGTTGTTAACAATCTGGAGCTGAAAATAGAAGAGTTCAAAAAGAGTGAAGAAACTCTCAGGTATCAAATCAATGAGAAAGAGACTGTATGCTGCCAACAAGAAGAAGAGATTGTTTCATTGAAGAAACAACTAAAAGAGGCCAATATAAATCTCAAATTTGAGAAGAGCACAGAGTTGCTAGATACAATGATAAATCAACAAAGAAGCTCCACAGCTAAGTTTGGTCTTGGATATGAAGTTGAACAACCTTCATCCTCCAAATATGTAGAGAAGAAGAAGTCCTCGGTTGAAGGATTGAAACAAGAAAAGTCTGAAGCTGAATCCTCAAAAGGAAGAAAATATCAAAGAAGATCTACAGCAAAGCAACCACAGGAAAAGAGGTTCTCTCACTCTCACTCTTTTAATAATAATGCTTTTTATGGCTATTGTTCTAAATGCAACCACTTTGGTCACAAGGCAATTTATTGTGGACTGAACAATAGATCAAAGAGTTATGCTGATAAAAATACTTCTATTTTTTTGAGTGAACACACTGTGCAATGTTTTAAATGTAATGGCCATGGGCACATAGCAAGGTTTTGTTCAAGCACTTCTGTATCCAATCTAAGGCAATACCATAGATTTCATCATACACATAGAATGCAATACAAACAGGGAATAAAACATGTGCAATGTTTTAAATGCAACGGTCAAGGGCACATAGCAAGGTTCTGTCCAAGCACTTCTATATCTAATCTAAGGCAAAACCCTAGATTTCATCAGACACAAAGAGGACAACACCGACAAGGAACATATCATGTGCATAAAAGAAAAGAAAATAATCATCCATCAAGAATGCACAAGAGACAACCCCACAAGAGAAATGTTCAAGTTCACGAACAGGAGCAAAATAGGGATGTTGTTGAAAAACCCAAGCCCAAGTTCAGGAAAGTCTGGAGAAAGACAGAAGAAAGGAAATTGTGTCTCCTTGGACTGAAGGAGGCTACTCTGCCATTGCTCTAAGCAACTCCAGGTGGCACATCCTCAGGAGGAGCAATATTAAAGTTTTATTTTAATGCTCCTATGTATTTGTCTAGGTATCTGAGGATGAAAGGTAAGCAGTCGGGTTAATGTTGTATAGTTGTTAAAGTGTGTTTTTTAGTTTATATAGTGGTTTGTGGAAATGTCGTGAAGTGTGGTGTTTAATTTGAGAGTTGTCACCATTGGTAGTTTTGAGATATGTCACTATTGTACTGTTGATGATTCTTAATACCACTGTTCAAAATTACGAATCATAATAGTCCAGATAATTTGCTCAACGAAAGAATGCTTGCCCTAGCTGTGTATTTGTGTTTCGAGCAGCATGTATTTGTTTTTACTCTTTGATGTGAAGATTGCCAGATCTTTCATGACACCTTGGTGAATATATTTAATTCACAGACAGTTTTGTTTTAACTATTGATTTAATGCCAGTCCAAGGATAAGAAGCTTGAGGCTGAGTAAGGTGCACTACGGTTGGCCATAAAGTGTTTGACAAAATGTCTTCTTCCGACATGCATAGTTGAAAGTAAGAGTTGGCAGTAAAATTGCAGTGCTGGACAAAAATTGGTACAGATGTGAGTCACTTGTCAATTCTGTTGACAAAAGTGAAATCAGCATGTTGAATGGGAAGATTGAAGAAAAAGTTTTTTAATGAGCAGCGAGATGATTTCCAGCCTGGTGATGAATAGTTGAGTTGCTTTCATAGTGGTTGTTTTGATCAAGTTAATGCTTTTCTTGATACATGATTTGGGCTTACTCCATTGAGTTTGATTTGAGCAAGTTATTCTTTGCCTTGGTGATTTATGTTGGTGGTCTGTCTTTTTCAAATACCTTTGGAAGGAAAAGGATGTCTACTAGTTTCCTTTTCATGTAGTGATTGGTTGAATGCTTCAAGGTTAATCTTGAGTTGAATGATGTTGGTTAAACCTTGTCTATAAGCATTGTTGCTAAAGCCCTAATTGGTTGAGAAAAGATGTTGGTTGTGCTTGTGGTACAGTGTTTGGTACTTGCACAGAGTTGAAAGTGGATTGAGGTAGCTCATTGGATTCTCACTGCAGAGAAAGACAAACAACTGTCAGTAAGTTCAAGCTTGTTGAGAATATATCCAAGATGCATGGTGAAGTTGTATGCAGATGTTGCTGGCATTGCAAAAAAAAAAAAAATTGGCTATATAAGATTATTGTATGCCTTCACTAACAGTGGACAAGTTTGAGTTTGCAAAGCAACAGAGGGTAGTTGCATAGAAGACAGTGGTTCAGTCATGTTCTTACACATGTTATATTGGTGAAGTTGACGGTGATGGTGTCATTCAATGGTTATTGCTGCTATTCACATTGTTGATTTTATTGATGCCTATTATGCTTATCATGATGTTGTCAATCAGTGAAATGAAGTGGTCTTGGACTCAGGGGGAGCATTTGTGTATTTGTTTTTCTTCTTGTTCATGCTTGGAATATTTGCTAATTGTAATAATTTGTGTCTAAGAATGTTGTGCATAGACTCAGGGGGAGTCTGCAGCAGCCCTTTGGTATTATTGTCAAAGGGGGAGAAGATTTACAGGAAAATTGCACATGTGTTGCCAACAATTCCAAAGGGGGAGATTGTTGAGCAAAGTGCAGCAAACAGTATTGTCATTGTTGTCAACACAGTCAGACAGATTTATTGATGCAATGGACAAGAGTTTATTGAACAACAAGGTGCAGCCAAAGTACAATGGATAGGAGTTCAGTGTTGAGCAAGGTGTTGCAGGAGGATTGTCATTGTTGTCAATACAGTCAGTTAGATCTAATGATGCAATGGACAAGCAGTTCAGAAGTCACTCAGATGCAGAGGATAAAGTTCAAAAGTTAGTCAGATCATGAGTCCTTAAATGATAGATGCACAGAAACAGAAAACATAATTCAGAATGAGAAGAAGAAGTCTTCAGAACCTGAGATGTCAAGAAGCGGAAAGGTTTTTTTGTGAAAACCAAGGCAGTCAAAATAAAAAGTTTTATTTAAAATCATGGATAACAGATTTGAAATGGGTTTTTCTTAAAACCCAAGTTGGCTCTTCGTTTCGTTGAAAAAGATGCCCCGGTGATGAAGATATTTAAATTAATTAAGGTTTTTGGAAACCAAGGAAGTCAAAATAAAAAGTTTTATTTAAAATCATGGATAACAGATTTGAAATGGGTTTTTCTTAAAACCCAAGTTGGCTCTTCGTTTCGTTGAAAAAGATGCCCCGGTGATGAAGATATTTAATTTTAAATATTTAGTTTAAATTTTATTTTATTTAAAATTTAAATTAAAATATTAAATTAAATTAAAAGGGCCGACGTGTTACTATTTCGCGGCAATAAGCTACAGGAAGGTGACGAAGGTGGAGAAGAGTTTGAGGCCGACAAAGTTAAATCTAGGTCGACGAATTTTAGGGTTTGGCAGCCGACAATTTCTAGGGTTTTGCAGCCGACATTCTTAGGGTTACAGTCGATGGATTTTAGGGTTTGGCAGTCGACAAATTCTAGGGTTTCTCAGTCGACGTTCTTCTAGGGTTTGTTTCTAAAATTTCTTCTATAAAAGCAAGGGTTCTTCGAGTTTGAAAAATGGGGTGTTAAGATAAAGTGCGAATGCGAGCATAGTGTTTGTGAAAGTGAAGTTCATGTTGAGCGAGAGAGCAGAATGTGAAATGACACAGAGTGTGCGAAGCGTGTGCGCAGAGAAAGCAGAGTGTGCAGAGAAGCGCGAAGGGCAAAGTTGATTGCAAAGTCTGGCTGTAGCAGTGCAGTAGACTGTGTGAAGTGATTGCGCAAGAGAGAGCAGAGTGCACAAAGATTGCAAAGGTGATGTAGACCAGTTAGAGTCTTGCAATAACAAAGGTATATGTCAAACATTTTTTATTCAATATTGAAGTCCAGTTGGTGCTGGAAAATTAAGGGGTTGGTGCCTCTTTCCAGTAGGTGCTGGTAAAATAGGAGTTGGTGCTCCATTCTGTTGAAGCAGATAAAGTTAAGGGGTTGGTGCTCCTTCCAGTTGGTGCTGGTAAACAAATTGTCCAGTTGGTGCTGGCAAATTAAGGGGTTGGTGCCTCTTTCCAGTAGGTGCTGGTAAAATAGGAGTTGGTGCTCCATTCTGTTGAAGCAGATAAAGTTAAGGGGTTGGTGCTCCTTCCAGTTGGTGCTGGTAAACAAATTGTAAAGTTGGTGCTTTGCAAGAGGTTGGATTTGGATGGGAGTCCAAGCAGCCATTCTTTTTGAGGAGTAGCCATTTTGGTGAACCTCGTTAAAAATTTGTGTTGTGTGATGTTCTCTTGCGGTACTTATTATATCTGTTTATAAGTTTTATCTGCTGCAATTTTTTTTTAGAGCTGTCTATTCATGTTTTGGAATGCTACACTGATTCACCCCCCCTCTCAGTGTCATTGTGATTACAACATGTTCAAGGGTTCAGGATCCTCGACACCTTCAAGTGAATCTAGGTGATAAGTTCGAGGTCCTATTTGACTAGTGATGAGAAAGGGACCTAACTAGTTTACCACAAATTTGTCCCATAGGTGGGCGACAAGCTAGAATTCTGTTGGTTCTCTTTCAGGATGAGATCACCAACCTGAAAGTCTCTGAGATGGAATTTCATATTATGGGCTCTTTTGAGCCGCTCTTGATACACACGTAGATGCTCAAGTGCATTAATGCGATGCTCATCCAAAAACATAAATTGATCTAGGTGAGTTTGTTACGTAGTATCATCATCAATAAACTCCTAGATGGATATGCACAGTGATGGGATTTCTAACTCTAGAGGCATGACTACCTCAACACCATACACTAGTGAAAATAGAGTTGCCCTAATGGGCATCTGAATGCTAGTGCGATAAGCCCAAAGGGCAAGCGACATTTGTGTATGCCAATCGGTATGATTCTCTTTGACTATTTTCTTCAATATGGCAATTAATATCTTGTTTGATGGTTTTGCTCACCCATTTGCTTGTGGATAATAGTTTGTCGAAAAGCTATGTTGGATATTATACTTTGTTGTCAAAGAACACACATCTTTGTTCTTGAATGATGTCCCATTATCCGAAATTATTTTGGATGGAATACCAAAATGACAAATGATATTATGCAATATGAACTTTGCTATGCGGGGTCCTATCATAGTGGTAAGGGGAATTGCTTCCATCCACTTTGTAAAATACTCGATAGCTGTAATGATAAATGTGTGATAGCCCAAGGATGCAGGGGAGATTTTCCCAATTAAATCCAACCCCCATTGCAAAAATGGCCAAGCTGATTGGATCGGTTGTAAGGCCTGGGAAGGTACATGTGTCAAGTTAGCATGGTGTTGACATTTCACACACTTCCTCACATATGCGCAACAATCTCGCTCTAAAGTTGGCCAATAATAGCCCATGCAAAGAATGCACTTTGCGATGGCCATGCCACTAAAATGGCCACCACAAGTACCGTCATGTGCTTGGGTCATTGCCCAAGTCGATTCTTGATGATCTAAGCAACAAAGGAGGATGCCTTCATAGATTCGATGGTATATGATGTATCCTAACAAGAAAAACTTTGCTGCATTTCATTTAAATGTCCTTTTGGCAATGTGCAATAATCTAGGAGGGAGGTTACCCAACTTTAGATACTCTCTAATTGGTGTGGACTAGTCTTGCTATGTGGAAGCCTCAATTGCATGAATTGCCTATTCCTCATGAAGTTCATATCGAGCAAATGTTGATTGGGATAGATCTTATAAGAATAACATTGTGTTGCTATCAAAATGGGTTTAGGGGAATAGATTCCCCCAAGAGGTACAATTCAAGTGCTCATGAATGTGTGAGAATAGCTCTTGATGAGGTTCTATTTGAATCAAGTGGACTTTTGGCGTGGCTTGAGTGCTCTCACACTTAATCACTGATTGTGATAGCATTTTGACTTGAATGGTTGTCATCTCCCCTATATGGTCTTATGGAATCAAGGATCCAAAAGAGGCCATTGTATCCACAAAATTATTAGACGATCAAGGGAGTGCCTTGATGTCATACTATTAAAAATTTTCTAGGGATTTGTCCACAAGGGCTTTGTAGGATTGCAAAACTAGGAACTTGCACTAGAAGATTCCCTTGACTTGGTTAACAATGAGCAAGAAGTCATCAAAAATATTGAGCTTGGTGATTTTCATGGAGATAGTGATTTTAAGCCCTATGAGTAAGGCTTCATACTCAAAATTATTGTTGTTTCATGGGAAATAGAGTTTAAATGATAGGGGTATGGGAGCCCCATGCGGTGTGAAAAACATGATTCCTGCACCACCCCCTTGCTCATATTTGGAGCCATCGAAGAAGAGAGTCATATCCACCTATGACTCAGGCTCATCAAAATCAGGCGATTATGATATTTGGAAGACTCCATCGTCAGGAAGCTCCATGCTAAGAGGTTGGTCATCCTGGAGAGGAGCCTCTACAAGTTGATCAGCAATGACTTGACCTTTGATTGACTTTTGTCCTATGAAATCCAGGTCAAATTCTATCAACAACATGATCCATTTTGTCGTGTGACTACTATGATAAGTATGACTCATCATGTATCACAATGGATTCTCTTTAGATACAACATACGTAGTGTGGCTGAGCATATAGTGTCGTAGCTTCTTGGTAGCGAAAACCATCGCTAGACATAACTTTTCAATGTATGCGTACTTTATCTCATAGCTCACCAGGGTGCGACTGAGATAATATGTGGCTTGTTCCTTATGAAATTCATTATTTTGGTCTAACATGGCACCCAATGTGACCTCAATAATTGAGATATATAATCGAAATGGCACCCTTGGTCTAGGTGGAGCTAAAACTGGCGACGAATCCAAGTATTGTTTAATTGTGTCAAAGGCAACCTAAAATTCATCGTCCCACTGGAATGTGACCCCCTTGTGTAAAAGTTTGATCATGGGTCTACATTTGTCTAAAAATTATGCTATAAAGTATTTGATGGATGCAATCCTCCCCTACAAGCTATGAAGTTGCTTGATGGTAGTCGGGGGAGGAATTTCAAGGATTTCCCTGACTTTGTTAGGGTCCACTTCGATGCCTCGTTTGGAAACTATAAATCCCAAGAGCTTTCCAGATGTGATGCCAAAGATACACTTCTTGGGGTTTAATCTCACATTATTTTCATTAAGGTGATTGAGGACTTTGCTCAAGAAATCTAGGTGCTCATGACTTAATAGAGATTTAGCTAATAATTCATCCATGTAATCTTCCAAAATTTTGTGCATGTAGTCATGGAAGATATATGTCATGGCACATTGGTAGGTGGCACCGAAATTCTTAGGGCCAAATGACATGACCTTGTAACAAAATATTCCCCAAGGCATTGGGAACATTGTTTTGAGCTGGTCTTCAGGGTTGATATGAATATTATTATACCCAGAGAAGCCATCCATAAGGGAGAGCGTTTCATGTCCTACGGTGGCATCTACCAAGGCATCTATGCTTGGCAAAGGAAAATCATCCTTAGGACTCACTTTGTTTAGGTCTCAAAAATCGATGCAAATGCGAATCCTACCATCAAGCTTCTTGATGGGAACCATGTTGGAAAACCATGGTGGATAGTCTACAAAAATGACAAACTTGGCACCAACAGCTTTTGTAGCTCATATTTGACCATCAAGGCCACTATTGGGTGCATCTTTCTTCACTTTTGCTTGACAGGTTTGATTATGGGGTCAAGCATTAGATTATGGGTGACCAGATTTGGATCTAGTCTTGACATGTCTTTGTAATACCATGCAAAAGTTGCCTTCTGATTTGTGATAAGGGCTATATAATTGACTTGATCTTCGGGGGATAGGCTTTCCCCTAGCTTGATACATTACGGGTTTTCAGGATCTGAGCTGATATCTTGTCAATCATAGGCTCGATTTATATATGAGACCCCTCATCCAACTGATGGGGAGTAGGGATCAAATGGATATATTCATATAGATTTAAATACTTGATAGGGAATTCAGGTCCCTCCTCAACATGGAAGACATCATGAGTTGGGCCAGCGAAAAAGTGAAACAACCCACCGCAAGCCCAATACTCAAAGGGTGATGGGGGTGAATCAGTGTGATCCTAGTCAATAGCATCTAGATCTATATGGAATGGATTGGAAGGATAACCACTAAAGTAGGGAAAAATGGTGTACCAAATGATGTAAAAAAATATGCGTATCTACCCCATCTTGGTCATGGGCATAGAAAAGGAAGCATGCATGTGAAAAGGAAAGAATACCAAACAAAAGGAAATTAATTAAAGCAAGTCTCTTCTCATTAATTTTTTGGATCAGATCTAAGGTTACATAGAAGTCTCCTTGAGGGATACAAATTTTATACAATTTTTACAATATTCAGTGCCCAAAGACCAAGTATTTCATGAAATTCAGGTGCACATCTAATGTTTCTCCGCGTACCCACAATCAAGGTAGGTGAGCGAATGCCATCACTACTTGTATCTAGGTTCTCTGATGTCTGATATTGATTCCCAAATTCTTCTAAGGACCTGCACCTACACACAAGGAAGAAAAAAGAGGTCAAATAGCAAGGGTGTATGGTGAAAATATGCAATCCCCACAGGGGCAAAATGACATAAATTAAAAATGCATCAAATGATATCCAAATGACTTGAAAACTTGTAGAGATATTAAAGAGGATGTTTTGGGAGGATATCACCCAAAACAGATCAGAAATTGTGTTGGAAATTAAAGCAGTATAAAAAGGTAAAAAATTTGTTTACAACGATAAGCTTTGGACCTTACCATTTTACCTTCTTGGACGACAACTGACTGGGCATATTGGATGTCATGGGTGGTAAGGCATTCAACATCAATTTCTCTTCCTCATTTCCTCCCTATTTTTCTTCATTTCCTAACTTCTCTTATATTCCTAAGGTTGTTAAATCAACCTTATTTAAGCATTATAATTTCTAAGTTTCGTAAGGTCAATGAATAATATTTCTTATTTCTATTTTTCTCCAAGACTCATGTGCCACATCTGGTATCAGATATGAGGTCGAAGAGGACCCAAATATTGAGGTGGAGGAACCAGTAGCACAAGCACCAAGATAGGCAAGGTCAAGTGGGGCCTGCAACACGCGATCCAAGGTGAGGTTGAAGAAGGCCCATGAATCATGAACCAAGGTGAGGTTTGGAGAAGGCCCACACAACGAGCACATGAGGAGGAGGATAAACCTAGGAGAAACCAACTGGAGAGTGCCATGTGGCTAGAGGAGAGCAAGGCCGACGTAGACTAAATGACATAGAACCAACACAAATCCGATTACATGACAAAAGGAGAACTAACAATATGGTGGATGAAAGGTTATGTGGTAGAAGGATGTGACAAGAAACATGGTGATAGATGACAGGCTAAAGGAGATAAAAGGGCAATCACTGATTGCCTTAAGGTAATCAAGTGACTATGCGAGTGTTGAGGGTTTTAAACACCTCAAACACTCTCGCATGGTCGATGTGTGACTAAAAGTCCCAATTTTTTTTTCTTTTGGCACAACCATGAGAAGAACAAGGAAGGTAAGATTCCCTTGTCTTCCCGTTGAGCCACGCAGCTCGACTAGCTCGAGGAGCTACCCGTAAGGCGCCCTCCTTCCTATAAGTTGTGGGTTCAAAACCCAGCAACGGAAAAAGCTTTGAATTTTTTTTTATTAAAAATCAGATCCGAAATAGAATACAATTATATTCATTCCCTTTGGTTCTCATAGACAGTGGTGGCCAAGTTGGTTAGTGCTATTTTTTGATGCCAAGAGGTCATGGGTTTGATTCCTGCAGACCATAATTTTTTTTTTTTATATAATTTCTTTTAATTTTTTTTATTTTATTAAAACTACTTATATTATATTTAATATATTAAATATAATTGCTTTTTAAATTTTTTTTTTAGGACAATTATTTTTTAATTTATTAAATAGTAATATAGTTTTTTAATATTATAAAAGAAAGGAAAATATTGTCTAAGAGACAATTATTGTAATCAAAGGGTACATATTTTTTTTTTACTTGATTCAAGGAATCACAAACTGTAGAACTCTTGTGTAATAAGCCTAAGAGGCTTAGTTTTTTTTTGTAAAATATACCAAGGATCAAATTGTAAAATTGTAAATAGGCATTGATGATAAGACCAAATGGTTGTTATCATGCCTTATGTGCAATTTTAGCAAGAGAAGGTGCAGAGAGGTTTGATGAAAAAGTAAGAGGTTATGGGCTCAACATTGTGTTTATCCAACTTCAAAATGCAGTGATAGCACATCAAAGGCATCTTGACTTAGGGTACAAGGCAGAATTTGAAGACAACTCATTCAGGAGTCAATTTGAACAATCGAAATCCATACAAGATGCACCACAAGAATCAGAGTATACACACTATAGTATTCAGTGGAAATCTTAGAACAAGAATCACAGGAAATAATATTGATAAGTGACAACGAAGAAGAAGTAGCAGATAATTTTATGAATCAAGAGATAGCATCCCCACATCAAGAGGAATAAGCAGTGAGTGATAGAGTAGAACAATTTATATTTGACTTAAATTTGTAATCTCTTCTTTCTTCCTTCTTCTTCTTTCCTTATTTCAAACAACAAAGTACTTTATTGTAACCATGAAATAAAGAGAGTTTTTTGGTAACTATGGCCTCACACAATAGCTTACCTATACCAAAATTTAACAGTTATGACTATGAGTATTGGTATATAAATATGAAGAACTTGCTCATAGGAAGAGGTTTGAGGGACATAATAGAAGAGGGCCACACATAACCCTCAAACTGGACAACACTAAGTGCCACAGACAAGAAAACACAAAAAAGAAGAGAAAAAGAGCAACTCTTCTGCTCTTTCTCATCTCCAAGCTGCATTGGATAAAAACATATTCCCTAGAATTGTCGCTTGTACAACTACACAAGATGCATGGAAAGCATTGAGTGATGGATTCCAGGGTAGTAATCATGTGAATCAGGTAAGGCTTCAAAAATTGAAGAGAGAATTTGAAAATATTTGAATGAAAGATGATGAAAAATTCGATGATTATTGTGTTAGAGCAAAAGCAATTATGGATAAAATGGTTACACTAGGAGAATAAATCAAGCCTAAGATAATTGTAACAAAAGTGTTGTGAACACTTACACAGAAATGGAACCATATTACCATAATTATAGAAGAATCCAAAGATCTTTCCATTTTAATATTCGATGCATTAATCAGATCGTTAATGTCACATGAAGAGAGGTTTCCTGAAACTCCTTCAACCAGCTATGAAGGTGATGATAAGGCCTTAAATTCCAATGAAAAAAATAGAAGATGACGGGGAAGAGGTCAAGGTAGAGGTAAGCAAGAGGTAGAGGTAAAGGCAACTACAGAGGAGGAAATCAAAATAGAGGAGGCAATTCCAACAGAGGAGGCAATCAAAAAAGAGGTGGAAATAAAAATTGAGGAGGAAATCAAGGACAAAGTGGAAATCAAGGGCGAGGAAGTGACAAGTCAAAATCAACTTGTTTCAACTATGGCAAGCCAGGTCACTTCGCTCGCAATTGCTGGTCAAAATCTTCACAAGGCAGCATTAATCAATATGGTGATTATGGAGAAGAAGATGATACCTCTAATATTTTTATTTCATATGGACAATCAGAACAAAATATAAATGACACATGGATTCTGAATACTGGTTGTTCAAACCACATGAGTGGAAAAGAATATTTATTTGCTACTCTAGATTCCACTTATAAATTCCAAATCAAATTAGGGGATGATAAGCCATTGCAAGTAGAGGGTATTGAAGCCATGGAGGTTCCAACCAAATAAGGACTAAAGAAAGTGCATGACATATATTACACTCCAAATCTCTAACACAATCTACTAAGAGTTGGATAAATGATAGAAAACAATTACAAGCTTGTATTTGATGAAGGACAATGTATCATTTTTGATAAAAATAATTGTAATCATGTCATCACACAGGTCCCCATGACCAAGATTAGGTTATTCCCTCTTAAATTTGATGAGCTAGGAGGAGCTCAATTTGAAAATGTAGTTATAAAAAATCCAAGTGTGCTTTGGCACTTGCCATATGGTCACCTTAATTTCGCTAACTTGAAACTTCTAACTTCTCAAGCTATGGTGATAGGAATTCCCAAAATCAATGAACAAAAGGAGGTCTGTGAAGGATGTGCTTTGGGAAAGCACTCAAGGTCGAAGTTTCCAAAAGGACAAGCATGGAGAGCCATCTATCCACTTCAGTTAGTACATTCAGACATCTGTGGACAAATGCAAACACAGAGTCTCAAAAACTATTCTTGTTTTCTCACTTTCATAGATGACTTCTCTAGAATGTGCTAGATTTATTTTTTGAAACATAAAGATGAAGCTTTTGATTTCTTCATATATTTTAGAAACAATGTATAGAATCAAAGTGGGAATTATGTAAAATGTCTTAGGATAGATCGAGGAGGTGAATACTCCTCAAAAGTATTCTTGAAATATTGTAAAGCAAGTGGGATTAAAAGGCAATTAACCACTACCTATACCCTACAACAGAATGGTGTGGTTGAGAGAAAGAACCACACCATAGTTGAAAAGGCAAGATCGATGCTTCAGACTAAGCATCTAAATCATATGTACTGGGAAAAGGCTATAAGAACCAGTGTATCTATCCTAAATAGAACTCCTACTATTAGTTTAGATGGTGTCACTCCTTATGAGGGGTGGTACGGAAAGAAACATAATGTAAAGCACTTCAAAGTGTTTGGTTATTTAGCATATGCACACATTCTTGATGATAAAAGGAAAAATCTTGATCCAAAAAGTCAAGCTTGTATATTTGTAGGGTATTATGAGTCTACAAAGGCATATAGACTCTATAATCCCAAGACTCATAAATTTATACTCTCTAGGGATGTAATTTTTGATGAAGGGGGAGAATGGGGTCATCAAAGAATTTTTGTTGATGATGAGTCCCAAGATGTAAGTTATTCACAGGTACAACAAGTGTCTCCAAAGAAAAGCAAAGGCACACCACCCCCTCCAAGCCCATAAAGGAGTACTACATCAAGTCCTTCAACCGCAACTCCAAGTCCTTCTCCACAGAGATCAATAAGTTCTTCATCGATGGATATTGATAGATACTCTCCATCGAGAGGTAAAAGAACATTACAACATCATCCATATTTTCAAATGTTGGATCAAAATTTCCAGAGAATATTCACTAGAAGCCAAGCTAGTGAGATGAATACAGTTTTGCAGCAACTTGAAAATTTGCAATTGTATGGAGATGATGACTCCCATGATCCTAGGGGATATGTAGTCAATTATGCTTTATTGGCTAGTACACAGCTAGAACCAACTAGCTATGAGAAGGCATGTACTCAAAATATATAGAAAGAAGCCATGAAAGAGGAAATAACCTCTATAAACAATAATGATACATGGGAGCTAGTAAAGCTACCCAAAGAAAAAAAATGTGTTGGGTGTAAATGGGTCTACAAGACCAAGTACAATGCTGATGGAAGCATTGAGAGGCATAAGGAAAGACTAGTAGCAAAAGGTTTTACTCATAATTTTGGCATTGACTATGAGGAAACCTTTTCTCTTATTGCACAAAAATAAACAATCAGATCAGTTCTTTCCTTAGAATCCCATAAAGGATGGAATTTTCAACACATGGATGTGAAAAGTGCTTTTCTGAATGAATACTTGACAAAAGAGGTTTATGTTCAACAACCTCAAGGTTTTCAATAACAGGGAAAGGAGAACCTTATTTACAAATTGAAGAAAACACTTTATGGCCTTAAGCAAGCACTAAGAGATTGGTACTCACGCATTGATGGCTATTTCAGTGAGTATGGATTGACAAGAAGCAAAAGTGAACCAACTCTATACTACCTAAACCATGGAGTAGACATTATCATATTTTATTTGTATGTGGATGATCTAATATTTATGGGTAGTAACAATAAAATGAATATGAAGTTCAAAAACTCCATGATGGGAGAATTTTGTAAATTAAAGCAGTATAAAAAGGTAAAAAACTTGTTTACAATGGTAAGATTTGGACCTTACCCTTCTACCTTCTTAGACGACAACTGACTGGGCAGATTGGACGGCATGGGCAATAAGGCATTCAACATCAATTTCCCTTCCTCCTTTCCTCCCTCTTTTTCTTCATTTATTAACTTCTCATATAATTCCTAAGGTTGTTAAATCAACCCTATTTAAGCATTGTAATTTTTAATTTTAGTAAGGTCAATGAATAATATTTATTATTTCCATTTTTCTCCAAGACTCACGTGCCACAAATTGCATCCGTAGACCCCTCAATTTAGCACCGCCCGACTGCAACCTACGAAAAGGAAGACAACAAAATATCAAACCTGTCCAAAACTCATGAAATTTGGTTAGTATGTATAAAGTGACATTTCAAGACAACCCATATGATCATATTTTCAAATTGAAGTATGTATCCACCTGCATCAAATTGGTGTGTCCGGATGGGCCCTACAAGCCTGTAGAAACTTAAAAATGCTATAACTCTTTCATTTTAACTCAAAATCACTTGAAATTTTAACTATAGCATCATGAGACAATATAGAAAATTACCAATTAAAAATAGTAATGAAATTGTTTAATAATTTACCCTCATATCGGGGGGCGATGGTGACTACAACTATTTGGAGGGCACCCTAGGAACCCTAGGAGGGGATACCCACCAAATATAGTAGATTTTTGTTAAAAAATCACTAGAAGATGTTCCTAAACAACCTAATATGTGTTGTCATAGAATTTTGTGAAGAAATTCACCAAATGGAAAATTTATGCTCGGATTACCTTCTTGAAGTCACCCAGTAACCTCCTTGGCAAAAGGGAGATTTTGAGGGTAAAAAGATGTAATAAGGTGAGGGTAAATCTCGAAAGCACTCCATTGCATATCATAGAACTCCTCTCTAATTTTGTGTGGATATTGAACCCATTTTATAGCCTAAAGGGGTTCATGTGCAAAAAGGCATGCAAGGGCATGCATGGCAAGAGGTGCCACTTGTCAAACAGGAGGCATACACTGGATGGGGAAGATAATATCCATTTTTTCCCTCCATTATGAAGCATTTCATAAGGACTTAGTACCCTCTAACCCGCATGCTCCAAATGGCATGCTAGATGGTAGTTTTTGGGTGCCATTTGGCCTAGATTTGACTTTTTTTGGTTCAAACTTGCTCACCATCCCACCCTGGGATGGCTCACCATCATCACAAGGTGGAATTATGGGAATATACCACTATCCCAGGGTGGGAAAGTGGTGAATTTTGGGCCAAAACCTCCCAAAATTGGGTTGGTAGCCTCCAAAACCCTTTTTGGAGTGGCTAGAACCATTGTGAGCCTCCTGAGGGCTGCCTAAGGGTCCATGTGATGTCAGTTTGATCCTTGTTTGTGGTTGTTTAATAAGATTTACCACATTTTAGTGTCTACAAGTTACATGGAATTCTCACAGTTTATGAGATGAGAACATAAAAAGATAATAATTCTAAGAAAGAGGTAACTTTCAAAGCTTCAAATAAGATAGAGGATAAGAAACCAGAATCAAGTGATGAGTCAAGCAGTAATGAAGAAGCTAGCTATGTGAGAAGAAATAAGGAATCAATAAAAAACAAAGATATAAATACTATGAAAATCTTTAATTATGGTGAATTTGGTCACTATGCATCTAATTGTCCACAATCTAGAAGCAGTACCGGTGAAAAGCAGTACCGGTGAAAGGATTATAAGAAAAAGGAAGAAATAAAATTTAGGCATGAAAAGAAAAATAGGTATGGTCAAGGAAAACATGAAAAGAAGTTCTTTTAAAGGTATAAGAAGAGTTTCTATGTTAAAAAGGCAAGTAGTGATTCAAGTGATAGTGATGAAATACTCTTAGATAGTGAAGAAGAAGAGATTCTATTTTTGGCAATAGAAGAGGAAGAAAATGCTCTTGTTGAAGATAAAGTAGAAGAGTATGAAGATGCTCTTGAAGACCAAGAAGAAGAGAAATATTTAGAAAAAGAAGAAGAAGAAGGTGCAATTGATCTAGAAGAACTTATTTTTGCTTTCAGAGAATTGAAAAGAGTTAAAAAAAATTTTAATACTGAGGGCTCAAGCTCAAGAACATGAGGAAATGAAAGAAAAGATTCTACAAGACCTCACAAACTCAAAAGCTAAGGCAAGGAGATTTAAATAAGTCATGGTTGAAAAATTAGAGGTAAAAGAGTTAGAATGTGAAATATTAGAACATGAAGTGGTTTCTCTAAGGATGGAAGTAAAATATTCTAAGGACAAGCTGCATAGGTTTTGGAAAAGTTTAAAAGCTCTGGATAAAATTATCAATTCACAAATCTTCATTTATAAAAATAGGACTTGGTTTTGAAGGACAAGGAAAATAAGAAGAAGGATCAAGCTCAATCTCAAAATAAAATAAAGTTTTAGAGGAAGAGGTTGAAGAAACTAAGACCTATGCAGATAAGTTGAAGAAGGGGAGCTTCACTAAGAAAGAAAACAATGCACAAACAAGAAACAAGGATCATCACAGAGAAGGAAAATAAAGGACTAAGATATCAAAGACTTCAAGATAGGATGGATATTTCTTCAAAGGACATTGTTTTTCATGTAATAATTTTGGTCCCAAAGCTATGCATTGCAGGGTTCATGGAAAGAAGGAGCATGGCTTCACTAAGAGGAACTTCAAATCATTCAAATATGGGTATTTATTTCAAGGGTATTTCTACTCATGTAATAATTTTGGTCATAAAGCAATCCACTATAGGGTTCATGATAGAAATGATTATGGCTTCACCAAGAGGAACTTCAAGTCATTTACACCTTCTAAGAACTACAACATTAGGTGTTACAAGTGCAATAATCTTGGGTATAAGGCCAAGT
Source organism: Wollemia nobilis (assembly GCA_028583015.1). NCBI lineage: Eukaryota > Viridiplantae > Streptophyta > Pinopsida > Araucariales > Araucariaceae > Wollemia > Wollemia nobilis. The sequence goes on along the minus strand of JAQPPZ010003109.1, from coordinate 1,802,350 downwards.
GGTGTAGAACAAAGTTTCTAGAACTTCCAAAGTCAAGCAAGAACAAGGACACTCAAAAGGATCAAAAGGGTATGATTACAAAGGTGTCGAAAAAAATGTTGAAAAAGAAAAAGAGTATTGTACGTTGGGAGTAGAATTACTCCCACCTCAAAATTAATGACCTCAAGGAGAGGAGGTGGGAGGGGGCTAAGCTAAGAGTCTTATCCTTAGCCCCAAAGGAGTCCCTTTTCCGTTGATGTCAAAGAGGGACATATTTGAGTAAGGGGGAGAGCATTCACTCAGGGGGAGCAGATTTAGAATCCAATGGTTGAAAAAGGAATTTTTAGAAAGGGTTGTCATCAATGACAAGGGGGGAGATTGTTGGAAAATTTGAGTATAGTGTGTTGTCATTGATGTCAAAGGTTTGATGTCAAAATATTGATGTCTAGGATAGTTTAGTATGGAAGTTCTCATAAGATGGTTAATTATGCAAGAAATTTGATAAAAAGGAAATGATTATAATATTTATTTTAATATTATAAGCCAAAGAGGTTTGGGACAAAGTTCTAAGTGTTTGGTTAAAAGGTTGAAGACCCAAATTAAGACCATGGGTCAAAAATAAAGGCACATTTAAATTTCAAGTGACAAAGTTTATATTATAATATTATAATATATGGGACAAAAGGTGTGAAGGCAAAGAAATATTATAATTTTTTAATATAAGATTTAAAATATTGGCACCAATGTATCTAAAAGGAATCCCATAATATTTCGAGCACCAACGTTTCAAGTAAAGAAAAAGCATGTATAAATAAGGAGCAAAATATTTGATTTAATCACCATGTGCTAATGATTTATTCAAATTCTTTTACTGTGAAATCTTTGATGATATCTAGGTGATTTGAAGTGTGAAGGTCTAGTGAACAACAAGAGAAGGATGGCATGGCAAAAGGTGTGTGTATGATATTGGAAAATTGGCCAGCCATACATTAAAATGAAAATTTATGCTGTTAGATGATGTTTTAAGCCTTGGAAAGTGTCTCCTCTTAGAGGAGAAAAAATAAAATAATAGAGCTTCAAAATCTGTGCAATTTGGAAAACAAATGGGCTCAAACAGACACCCGAGTCAAAAGTTATGGCAAAAATACTAAGACATGTAATAAACACCGTCGATGTAGATCCGATGGATGTGATTTGCTAGGGTTAGGGTTTGCTTTGTTTTTTCTTACTTAAGGCAATTTTAGAGTTTTCTTTTATGAAGAAGAATTTTGCATTGTAGCAAGTGTGTGAGCTCTTCCAGATCCTGTGAGGAGATTGTAATAGAGTACTGAAACTCTACCAAAATTATTCCAGATAATAAGAAGATAATATTTGCTCCAATTTTGTTTTATTATATTATTGTAAATTCTTCATTTGGTATCAGAGCGAGGCAATCAAGAAATTGGGTTTGAGTAACTGTAGAATTTTTGTTGCAAGTTTTACAGAAGCTTCTCGAAGATATTAGTTCATGTTGAAGGGAACTATTATGGCCAACAAAACCAATTCAATTCTAATCCTAGAATTTGATAGTTTTGACTATGAATATTGGAGCATTCGAATGAGGATAATTCTGAAGGAAAAAGGAGCTTGGTCCATCGTTGAATCTGGGTTCACTAAACCAAAATATTGGAGTGCATTGACTACAATTCAAAAGAAGGAGATGCATGAGAAACAAAAAAATAATAATTTGGCTTTGGATTCATCTAGTCGGCTCTAGACAAGAGTCTATTTCCCCAGATTTCTACCTATGTTTTAGCTCAAGAAGCTTGGAAGGAATTGAAGGAGAATTACCGGGGGACTGCCCAAGTTAAGGAGGTGAAGTTGTAGACCTTGTAGAGAGTTTTTAAAATTCTAAAATAGGAGGAGAATGAAACTACAGGAGATTACTGTGTTTGGGTAAAAATAGTAGTAAATAAAATGGCCACACTTGGAGAGATCATAGAGCAAAATGTAGTAATTAAAAAGGTTTTAAGAACCTTGACAAAGAAGTTTGATAGTGCAGCCCTTATCATAGAAGAAACGAAAGACCTCTCGAAAATGGATATAGATTCATTAATTGGCTCTCTCACATCTCATGAAGAGAGAATTTCCAAGAGGAAGAAGGATAAAGAAGGAGGTTCTACAAAGGAAAAATATTTTTTGGCAAAAGAGAATGATGGAGGAAGAGGTCACGGTAGGGGTTCTAGAGGAAGAGGAAGAAATGAAAGAGGAGATAGAAGAGGCTCCTACAATGGTAGAGGTCGAGGAAGATCTCAAAATTTAGAAAATGACCAGGCTCATGCTATAATAGGAGGATCCAGTGCAAGAGGAAGAGGTAGAGACTAAGATATAAGAAATGTGTAGTGTTACAATTGTAACAAATATGGTCATTATGAGAAGGGATTGTAGGCTAAAAAAATCAGCACATTATGGAGAAGAGGATTCCTATGAGGATGATACTTTGTTCTGCATGATTAAAGAAAAAGTGGAACAAGCAACTTTCCTCTCTACACATAATAGCACAAAGGAGACATGGATCCTAGACAGTGGGTGCACAAACCATATGATCGACAAGAGGGATGTATTTTCATCTTTTGATTCTTCTTATCAATACAGTATCGGGATTGGGTATGAGAAGAGCTTGGAGGTGGTTTTAAAAGGAGAAATGGAGGTTCCTACCAGGAGAGGAAAAATAATGAAGGTAAAAGATACTTACTATGAACCCAATTTGAAGCATTCATTAATGAGTATTGGTAAAATGCTGGAAAAGGATTATAAGTTGGTGTTTGATGATAGAATGTGTAAAATTTATGATCAGAGGAGGAAATTGATTACCACTATAAAAAATACCAAGAATAGGCTCTTCCCATAATAGTTTTTATATCAAGGGGAAGCTCTAGTATTTTTTGGTGTAGAAGGTAAGGAGAGGCTGTGGCATTTATGGTTTGGGCATTTAAATTATAAGAGTTTGAAGATGATTTCACCACTTTTCTATGGATTGCAAAAAGTTGAAGACTCCAAGGAAGTTTGTGAAGGATGTGCACTTGGAAAAAATGCAAGGGGGAAGTTTCCGCATGGTGAAGCATGGAGGGCCCAACATCCATTGCAGTTGGTTCATAGTGAAATTTGTGGACCAATGCAAACACAGAGTATGGGTAAAGCTTCTTACTTTTTGACTTTTATTGATGATTTCTCTAGATATTGTTGGGTTTATTTTATTAAGCATAAGGATGAGGCATTCAATTGCTTCAAGAATTTTAAGGCTCTAGTTGAAAATGAGAGTGGTCATTATATCAAATGTTTGAGGACATATAGAGGAAGTGAGTTCTATTCTCATGAATTTGACAATTTTTGTAGTGAGTTTGGGATAAAAAGACAAAAAACAAGTCCTTACACACCTCAAAAGAATGGGGTGGCTGAAAGAAATAACAGGACTTTGATGGAGATGGCACGGTGCATGATGCAAGAAAATGTATGAGTAAGTTTTATTGGGCTTAAGCAATTAGGATTTCTAATTACATTTTAAATAGAATTCCTACTAAGAGTCTTGAGAATATTACCCCTTATGAATGTTGGTATAACAAGAAGCCAAATGTAAATCATTTTAGAGTTTTTGGATGTGTGTCTTTTGTGCATGTTAATGGTGAGAATAGGAAGAAGTTGGATGAAAAGAGTGAAAAATATATTTTTATTGGGTACAATGAGCAATCTAAGGCTTATAGGTTCTTTAATCCTATTTCACATAAAATAATTGTATATAGAGATGCAAATTTTGTTGAAGGGGGAAGTTGGGGATCACAAAAATTGTTTGTTGAGGATGTTTTTGGTGAAGAGAATGTGGAACCAAGCCATGTTTTAGTTAAAACCAGCCATGAAATATGGTTTGGACTATGAGGAAACATTTGATCCAATGGCAAGGCAAGAAACAGTAAGGATGTTGCTATCATTGGCAGCTCATAAAATGTGGACGATGCATCACATGGATGTAAAAAGTGCATTTCTCAATGGGTATTTAGTTGAAGAAGTATATGTGGAAGAACCACAAGGTTTTGTTGTCCAAGGAAAAGAAGATCAAGTCTACAAGTTGAAGAAGACTCTATATGGGCTGAAGCAAGCTCCAAGATCTTGGTATGCTAGAATCCATGACTACTTACTGCAGTGTAATTTTGAAAGGAGTAAGAGTGAGCCCACTTTGTACTACAAAAGGGAAGGTAATGATATTCTTATTGTATGCATTTATGTCGATGATATGTTATTTATGGGGAGTAGTTCTTATTTGAATGGTTCTCTTAAAAATAATATGAAGGAGTTTGAGATGTCCGATTTGGGTTTGATGAGTTAATTTCTTGGGATGGAAGTACATCAAACTAGCAATAAGATTTTTGTTTTTCAATCCAAATATGTGAGGGATATGTTGAAGAGATTTGGTTTGAGTGAATGTAAACCTGTAGCAACACCCATTGCACATGGGGAGATCTTGAGTTTGGAGGATGGAGCTGAAAGGATAAACAAAATAGAGTACAGGAGTATTATTGGTAGCCTTATGTTCCTTTGTAACACCAGGCCGGATATATGCTTTTTTGTTTCACAGTGTTCCAGGTATATGGCTAATCCATCACAATTACATTTGAAGGCAGCGAAGAGGATTTTTAGGTATGTTTATGGAATAATTGATTATGGGATCCACTAATCATAGGCAAAGAATTTGAAGTTAGTGGGATTCAGAGACAGTGATTGGGGCAATAATATTAATAACAAGAAATCCATGAGTGGGCATTGATTTTATCTTTGTTCAAGTTTGGTGACATGAAGTTGCAAGAAATAAGCTACAGTGGCATTGTCTTCTACTAAATCAGAGTATATTACACTTAAATCGACAAGTGCACAAGAATTATAGATTCAAAATTTGCTAGGAGAGATTGAGGAGAAACAAGGGACTCCAACTACTTTATTCTATGATAATTAGAGTGCCATTAAGTTGGCACATAATCCTATCCACCATACCAGGTCCAAGAATTTCAACATCAAGTACCACTTCATTCAAGATATGGTAGAGAAGGAACAAGTTAAATTGAGGTATTTCTCCACACATGATCAAGTAGCATATATTTTTACTAAGGGAGTAGTAAAACCTCAGTTTTTGCTGCTAAGGGACTTGATAGTCAGTCCCCTTACCAACAAGGGGGAGAACATTGGAAATCTAGCCAACCATACATTAAAACAAAAATTTGGGCCGTTAGATGATGTTTTTAGCTTTGGAAAGTGTCTCATCCTAGGGGAGAAAAAAAATCGTAGAGCTTTGAAATATGTGCAATTTAAAAAAAAATAGGCTCAAATGAACACCCGAGTCAAAATTTATGGCCGAAATACTAAGACATGTAATAAACACCATCGATGTAGATCCGATAGATGTGATTTGCTAGGGTTAGGGTTTGCTTTGTTTTTTTTACTTAAGGCAGTTTTAGGGTTTTATTTTATGAAGAAGAATTTTGCATTGTAGCAAGTGTGTGAGCTCTTCCAGAGCCTATGAGGAGATTGTAATAGAGTATTGAAACTCTTCCAGAATTATTCCAAATAATAAGAAGATAATATTTGATCCAATTTTATTTTATTTTATTATTGTAAATTCTTCATATGATTGGTCATTGGAAAACATTGTGAGTACCTTGGATGTCCAAATGGGATAGCCCAACTGACTGTGTGAGCTGTGTAGAAGCACTGGTAGAAGAAAAATCCCTGGACATCATTTTTGTTCATAGTGTTGAGAGTTTAGTTGGATGTGCTGAGACAAGGACAAGATAGAGTGGGAATCTTCTTGGTCCCAACCACTATGGTGGTGCAGTATTTCAGGGTACTTGTGACAACACTATTGAGGTAGAGGTCTACGGGTCGAATCTCTCTGAGTATATTTTGCTAGACAATGGTAGAGTTAATTCTAGTGAAATGCTAAGGTTGTTGTGGCAGAGTTGATTTTTTTGGTGAACATTATGATGTGCTAAGGTCGCTGGTTTTGAAACAACACATGATGTTGCAGGCCAAACATGGTTAACTTATTTCCTACTTTTGTCACATGCCCATGCATTTAATTTATCAACCCAGGGAGCTTCGTAAACTTGCGAAGGGTCTTGAACAAGATTGCTTACAATACCACTTGCTATGAGTCTGCTAGTTCTACTATTGGGGGGTGTTTCAATGGTCGTCAATCATTCATACACTTCTCTATAATTTACGTAAAAATATATAAATCTACAGAAAGGAAATATTCACGTATTCCTGGAAATAAACCTATTGCAATACTAGAAATAACAATGCGATAAAAAATATTATAAAAGCGATAAACTAATATAGAAAACATAGAAAAAATAGGGGAAGAAATACTAGCTTGGAGTGGTCCCAGGCTCCAATAACTTCCTCCTAGCTGAACACGCACTTAGAAACTCTTAGAACTGTATTATAATTATCAAAGTATTACAATGTTTCTTATGTATATCTCTCTACATTTACTATCAAAATATTCTATATATCCTTAGAGAGGTCTGCGTGTGTTTATATAGCACACCCATAGATATTCTGTTACAAAGAAGTTATAACAGTCGATTCATTCAAGACTAAACTAAGACAATATGGTAAAAGTGATCAACATCTGCTAAAATTGAATTTCATTTCTAACGGTGGCATGCTCACTGATTGGTTTGTGCTTTGCCTGGCATTGGTAGGATGTTCTCATACATCGGTGTGATCCCCAATTTAACTCTACATGATGTAGAGTTGGAACTACACCAGTCTCTATTGTCCACGTCATGCTTGTCTAGTCAACGAGCGAAGAACAGGGGCACATTCCCTATGAGGAAGGTGCCTAAGTATGTCGGGCACCTTCTCTATGCGAAAGGTGCCTTACTGCTATTGGTGCCTTCCTGGAAGAGGAAGGCACTTATCTTCTATTGGTGCCTTCCTGTGAGAGGAATGTGCTTGCCTTCTAGTGGTGCCTTCTTGTCGGTGACTTCCTTATGAGAGAAAGGAACTTGCCTTCTATTGGTGCCTTCCTGGGAGAGGAAGGTGCTTGTATTTCCTTGGTGCCTTCCTAGAAGAGGAAGGCACCTAATTACGCTTGGCATCTTCCTAGAAGAGGAAGGCACCTACCTTCTCTGCGTTGATTCCAAAAGAAACAAAGTGCTAGGTCCATGAAAATACCTCGACTGATCCAAATCTAACTAAATCAACTACAATTCCACAAAAACACACTAAAAATACATGAATTAGATAACACGCATAATTTCATCAAATAATTATATAATCATTCATAAACATATGCAATCCTTATTATACAGTCGCATAATAATCAAGAAAATGTATACAAAATATGAGCATTTCTGATGCTCATCACATGACATATTTGAGCAAGGTTGGAGGTGTTGACGTAGTGCACGACATCTAATAGCAAGGTAAAGTTAAATCATTTTATTATTATAAAGTTTGGAGGTATAAGGTGCATTTAGAAGAGTTGAATATTCTACTGTGTGATTAGGGTGTGCTGAATGTTTATTAGCTTGGAGTGATAAGGTGTATGTTGTAATTTGTATTTCCTGTACATTGTAAGTTGAATTTGGGGTGATTTAATATAAGTCAAGATAGGAGTTATAAGGTGTAAAATAGATTGTTTTCAAGTGTAAATTATAGCATTATAGAAAAGAGGTTTTCTAGGGTTTAGAAGATTATTCTTAAAATATTGAAGTGGGAGATAAAAGATGTATGTTGTTCATTTATTGTGTGTAATACTTGCATTAGTATTGAAGAGTTTTGTTTATTATTTGATGCTTTATTTGGAGAAACCAAGAGAGTTCTAGAGCATATGTTTGAGACATAATTGTGCACACTTCTTAAGAAGGTTTTCCAATATATGAAAATGTGTGGCGCAAACATCTTGAAGTAGCAAAAATAAAATTATTTTGGAATAGGTTTTGAGGGCTCATTTTCATCAAATAAAATTAAGAGGTATGTTGACATTATTACTTCTCTAAGGTGGTTGGTTGAACAAATATTTCAGAATTATAAGGTGGAGATAAAAGGGTTGATTAGTGTGTATTGTTGGAAATATTTGAGCTATGTTTTGAGAGAAAATTGTACATTCTTCTTGAAATAATTTGTGAAACATTTGTGCATTGATGTAAGTGATATTAGACCAAATATGTGAAGCAAATTTATACACTAGTTTGATTTGATTTGAAAGGGATTTGCAAGAGGTAGATTTTGTATTGGATGAATGCAATATTTGTGAATGTAAAAAATATACCATATATTTGATAGTACATATCATTCTCTATATGTTCTAGAGGTTAAACGAATTCTAAGTAGAATATGTCTAAATTACATAGTTGAAGAAAGAATTTTTGAAAGAGATATAAGCATTATTTGCATGTAATATTTAGGAATATTTGAGAAGGTTATGTGAGCAACATTGAGGTAGATTTGAGCAAGTCTTGTGAGAATATTTTAAGTATCATTGAGGTAGATTTGAGTAAATCTTGTGAGAAGACTTAAAGCAACATTGAGGTAGATTTGAGCAAGCCTTGTGAGAAGGATTGAAGCAAAATTTGGTGTAGATTTGGGTAGATATAGATAGCATAATTAGGCAGAGATAGAGAGAATGTTTGAGGTAGATTTGTACATGTAGTGTGTGCTGATTAGTAAAAATTTGTGAGCATAGTTGGAACATATTTGTGCAAGCCTTGTAATGAGGTTTGCTACAGATTTGAGGCAGTATTTGTGAGCAGAGTTGGAAAAGATTTGTGCTAGCCTTGTAACGAGGTTTGATGTAGATTTGAATAGATTTGTGAGTAGAGTTGGAGCATATTTATGATAGACTTGTGATGAGGTTTGGTGTAGATTTAAGATAGAGTTAATATCAGGATTTGGAGAAAACCATAGTAGAGGGGATAGAGTTCTTCTATGGAGAGATATCCATAAACCAGAGCAAAGGGGATAGAGTTATCCTATGGAGAGATCCAAAAATGATAGCAAATGTGATAGAGTTATCCTATTAAGAGAGATACACAAACCAAAGTAAAGGGGATAGAGTTATCTTGTGGAGAGAGATCTACAAACTAGAAAAAATGGGATAAAGTTATATTGTGGAGAGAGATACACAAATGAGAGTAAAGGGGATAAAGTTCTCCTATGGAGAGAAATCCACAAACTAGAGCAGAGGGGATAGAGTTCTCCTATGGAGAGAGATCCAAAAACCATAGCAAAGGGGATAGAGTTCTCCTATGGAGAGATATACCCAAACCTGAGAAAAGGGGATATATTTCTCTTGTGGAGAGAGATCCACACACCAAAACAAAGGGGATAGAGTTATCCTGTGGAGAGAGATCCACAAACATTGTAATAGGGAATTGATTCTCAAAAGATATGTTGAGAAAATTTAAAAGAAATATTTTCTCCATGGATGTAACCCACATTGGGTGAACCACATTAAACTTGTGTCTCTCATGTGTGTGATGATTTGTGCATTGTTTTTTATTGCTATTGATATTACAATTGATAACATTGGATTAAAATTTTTGGGAAAATAAAGTAAAATTGTATCTTGTACTATTCATCCCCCTCTCAGAATAAGCTTGTGTTATTCAAAGAAAGACCTGGGTGTGGTATAATCTATTTTAAAAAATGATACTTCAAAGATTGATGGCTTGGAAGACCCCATCATCGAAGAACATGTGCTGCCATTAATGAAGAAGCTTACTCACATCAAGTTTGGTTTGTTGGAGATTAGCTAGAGGACCAATTACATTGACCAGGAGTATGTTGCAAGTGTGAACAGAACTTAGCTTGAAACAGGCTTAGAAAAAACTAGTTTTTCTAAGCCCAGTGTGAACACACTCACCTTTTGTCGGCTAATCTTGCTTGGATGGTCGGCATGATATTTTCCTTCATTTTCTCCTTATCCCTCCATTCAGCTTCCTCCTTTCCTGCCGTCCATTTTCCCTTATCACTCCACTCCCTTCCTCTCCCCACGCTCGCTGCCACCTTCTACTCCACCTCCTACTCCTCTGTTTTCTCTAAACTCCCCGATCTTCCTCCACCTTTCCTTTCCTATGATTACGCAAGTTCTAAACCTATATAAGGTTTAAGTTAATGTATTAATCGTCTGGTTTTTTAATGAATGTTTTTGGCTGTATTTTTCGTGTCATTTGTTTATTACCTTGGCCTAATTAATCTAAGGTTAATTGAAACTTAGACTTACACTGGTATCAGAGCCGAGGGGGCACGGATCCCGAGGGCCGAGGTAAGGCACAAAAGTCGAAGTGCACGGATCTCGAGGAGCGGCGGAGTGGCTATCGCACGGATCCCGAGGAGCACACGGATCCCGAGGATCCGATCGACGACGCTGACAGCAGGCTGACGTGGCGATAGAGCTGACAGTAGGCAGACATGGCGGTGGAGCTGGCAGCACGTGGATCGAGGCTGACCAAGAGCTGACTGGACGCTGACGTGGCGGTGGAGCTGATAGCACGTGGATCGAGGCTGACGTGGCTGGCTGACATGGACGAGGCTGACATGGTTGGCTGATGTGGAGGCATGCTGACGTGGCTGGCTGACGTGGACGTGTGTTGACGTGGCGGCTGACGTGGACGAGGGCTCCGGTGTGCCACGTGGCGGCGTCTGATTGGTCGTCTGACGGGCAAAAGGTTGGCGGATCGATTGCCCGAAGGCAATCGACCTAAGTCTGTTTGCAGGCTTTGATAAAGCCTTGAAAATTCTTTGCCCACTGCATGTGGGATTAAAAAACACTATTTTTTTTTTTAAACTTGTATTTCGCCGCCATCTTTATGTATAACCTCCGTCCTCCTATGTACCGTCCGACTAGCATGGCCTAGCGGCGAAAGTCCCCGCCTTGCAGAGCAGAGACCCGGGGTCGAATCCCGTCGGGGTCAAATTTTTAATTTTTTTTTGTGACTTCGCGTTGATTGGAGGTTTAAATTGTTTTTTTGTTTCCTTGCTACCACCGAAGCTACGTGGTGCAGCGGCTAAGATCGCCGGATAGCTAGCGGAGGTTACTAGTTCGAATCCCAGCGGGGGTTTACAAAACAAAAAGGTTAATTTTTTTTAATTTGTTTTTTTAAAAGTTTTTTTTAAAATTATAATTTCTATATATGTTTTTTGATTATTATTTTTTAAATATCCATTTCATTTAAAAATAATAATTAAAGATATATATAGGAAATTGTTAATTTAAAAAAAAAACAGTCTTTATTAAAACAAATATTAGAATTAAAAAAAAAAAAAAGGTGCAAAGATCATTTGATATAATTTTTTTTTTTGGGCATCATACTAAGTTGTAACCCAGTTCATACGGTGTGATTCTGGGTAGATGATCCGGTCAACCGGATGCTATAATGCATTACTCTCTCTTTTGAGAAGAGAGACTCCTGATTCCTTTGACGGGAGAGTCCAGCGGTATGGACTTCATACAATGTTTTGCCAATTAGAGAATCAAGTGATTGCTCATCTGAGGAAACCAGATTCTAGCTACGAGGCGGATTCTGAAGATAATATCTTCGGGCAAAGGATAGTTGAATCCGAGACGGTTGAAATAGTACCTGAAGGACAGTCAAGTGACAGTTATACACCTGCAGTGCCTAAAGTAGAAACAAGTGAGAGCTATACACCACGCTCTCCTGATTCAAAACCAAAAGAAGAAGAAGAAGAAGAAGAAGAAGAAGAAGAAGAAGAACCAGTGGAAGTGAAACCTGCAATTGAAGAATGAAATGTTCTCAAACGAAGTTATGAACTAGCAACAACACCTGAAGTCATTATAATTAGTGATGACGAAGCAGACAATTTCACCTTTCCAGTTTTGGGTGATCCTCGAGAAGAAGAACGCCAAATCAGTGAGCATATTAAGAAAGCTAGATTTGATTTAAATCAGTAGAATCAGTGATCTATTTTGTACTTCTTTGTACTACTTGTTTGAAGTTGCAATAAAGTTTGCTTTCTAATATGGCTTCCAATACTAGTCTACCAATCCCCGAGTTCAATGGTGGTGATTACGAGTATTGGTCAATTAAAATGAAAACTCTTTTGATAGGCAAAGGTCTTTGGGATGTGATTGAAGAGGGATATACTGAACCTACTGCTGCTGAATGGGCCGCTTTGAGTGTTGTTGATAAAAGGGCTAGAAAGGAAGCACAAAAGAATAATTCTTCCGCCCTTTATCATATCCAAGCCGCCCTTGATAGAAGTATTTTTCCTAGAATAGCTTCTTTTATAACTGCTGAATCTGCTTGGAATGCTTTAAAAGAAAGTTATAGGGGTAGTGACCAAGTCAAACAAGTTAAACTACAAACCTTGAAACGAGAGTTTGAGACTCTTAAAATGCAAGAGAGTGAAAAGGTTGGTGATTACTTCGTGCGTGTGAAAGCCGTAGTAGATAAGATGGTCACTTTAGGAGAAGATGTAAAGCCTGAAGTTATAGTGAAGAAAGTGTTGAGGACACTTCTTCCTAAGTGGAATTCAGTTGCCATAATTATAGAAGAATCCAAAGACCTAACTTCTCTGTCTTTTGAATCCCTAATTGGCTCACTTCTCTCACATGAAGAGAGGTTACAACAAACTCCTTCCACAAGTTACGGAGGAGATGATAAAGCCTTTGCTTCACAAGAAGGCAGAGGTAGAGGTCATGGCAGAGGACAGAATCGAGGTAGAGGCAAAAATAATCAGAGAGGTGGACCTTCTAACAGAGGAGGAAATCATAACAGAGGAGGATTCTCAAATAGAGGTGAACAACAGAATAGAGGAGGACAACAAAATAGAGGAAAACAATCAGGCAGAGGCAAAGGAGGAGATAAGTCAAAACAATCTTGCTACAATTGTGGCAAACTTGGCCATTATGCTCGTGGATCGTTGGACAAAGTCTTCACAAGGAACTAGTAGCGAACCGAGTAGTAAGTTTGGAAATTTTGGAGAAGAGGAAGAGGCCACAAATCTCTTTCTCTCTTATGGTCGAGCAGATCAGAACATGAATGATACATGGATCTTGGACACTTGGGTGTTCAAACCATATGAGTGGCAAAGAAGGGCTCTTTGCTACTCTAAACTCCTCATACAAATCCAACATCAAATTGGGAGATGATAAATCATTGGCAGTTGAAGGCATTGGAGCAATGGCAGTTCCAACTAAAGAAGGCGTCAAACATGTAAGTGATATCTATTACACACCCCATATTCAACACAATCTTTTAAGTGTTGGTCAAATGTTAGAAAAGAACTACAAGTTGCTTTTTGATGAGGGTAAATGCACTATTTTTGATAAAAATAACAATAATAGAATCATTACACAAGTGCCAATGTCAAAGAATAGATTGTTTCCTTTAAATTTTGGCCAGCCAGGGGGAGATAAGTTAGCAAATGTTGCTATTTCCAATCCAAGTGTCCTATGGCACTTGAGATATGGTCATTTGAATTCCGCTAGTTTGAAAATGCTAACTTCCCAAGCGATGGTAACCGGACTTCCTAAGGTTCAGGATAGTAAGGAAGTCTGTGAAGGGTGTGCTCTTGGGAAGCATGCCAGATCAAAATTTCCTCATGGACAAGCATGGCGGGCCAGCTATCCACTCCAGCTAGTGCATACAGACATCTATGGTCCGATGCAGACCAAGAGTCTTGGTAACAACTCTTACTTCCTACTCTTCATTGATGATTATACTAGAATGTGCTGGATATATTTTTTGAAATATAAGGATGAAGCATTTGACTGCTTTGTCGATTTCAAAACAAGAGTTGAAAGTGAGAGTAGATATTTTGTAAAATGTCTTAGATCAGATAGAGGAGGAGAATACTCCTCTAATGAGTTCTTGACTTTCTCGTAAGCAACATGGCATTAAGAGGCAGTTCACGACTGCCTACACTCCACAACAGAATGGTGTCGCAGAGAGGAAGAATCGCACCATTGTGGAGATGGCAAGGTCTATGCTTCAGATGAAGCATTTGACTAATTCATATTGGGCGGATGCAGCCAGGACCAACGTACATATCTTGAACAGAAGTCCTACTTCAAGTTTGGAAGGTCAGACACCTTACCAAGCTTGGTATGGTAAAAAGCCAAATGTTAAGTATTTTAGAGTGTTTGGCTCACTGGCATATTCTCACATTCCTGATGAGCTTAGAAAGAAGCTCGATCCAAAGAGTCAAGCATGCATCTTTGTAGGATATTGTGAGAATACAAAAGCTTATAGACTCTACAATCCCAGGACAAGAAAGTTTGTGCTTTCCAGGGATGTGATTTTTGATGAAGGGGGAGAATGGGGTAAGCCTCAGATTTTTAGTGATGATGAATCTAGTGATGTAGGTTCTCAGGAGGTGCAACAACAGACACCATAGAAAAGTAAGCAGTCTCCTCCCAGAGATCCAGGTTCATCTTCTGATTCAACTTCTTCACCAAGTCCTTCTCCACAGAGATCAGTAAGTTCCTCACCAATGGACATCGATTCTCCATCCAGAGGTAAGAGAACTCTACAGAATCATCCATCATATCAGATGTTGGATAAGAATTTTTCAAAAAGATACACTAGGAGTCAAGCTAGTGAAATGAATTATGTTCTACAAAGATTAGAAAATATGCACTTGTATGGTGATGATGTTTCCCAGCAGGAACCTAGGGGAGATTTAGTTAACTATGCTTTGTTAACCAATGCACAACTTGAACCTTCTAGTTATGAGAAGGCTTGTACTCAAAATATTTGGCAAGATGCCATGAAAGAGGAGATCACCTCTATAAAAAACAATGACACTTGGGAGCTGGTGAAGCTTCCTAAAGGAAAGAAATGTGTTGGATGTAAGTGGGTCTACAAGACCAAGTTTAATGCTGATGGTAGCATTGAGAGGCACAAGGCGAGATTAGTTGCAAAGGGATTTACTCAAAAATATGGAATTGATTATGAAGAGACTTTTGCTCCTGTAGCCAGACAGGAGACTATCAGAATAGTTCTTGCCTTAGCTGCACACAAAGGATGGACAGTCCAACATATGGATGTAAAGAGTGCATTTCTAAATGGTTACTTGACAGAAGAAGTGTATGTTGAGCAACCACAGGGATTTGAAGAGAAAGACAAGGAACATCTTGTTTACAAACTGAAGAAGGCTCTTTATGGCCTCAAGCAAGCATCGAGAGCTTGGTACTCACGCATTGATGGGTACTTTAAAGATTATGGGTTCATCAAAAGCAAAAATGAACCCACGCTCTACTACCCGAATCAAGGAAATGACATCCTCATAGTTTGTTTGTATGTGGATGATCTCATTTTTATGGGTAGTAATGAAAAAGTTAACATGGAGTTCAAGCACTCCATGATGCAGGAATTTGAGATGAAGGATCTTGGCTTGATGAAATACTTTCTTGGAATGGAAGTACATCAGACGGATTCAGGGATCTTCATCTATCAACTTAAGTATGCTCGAGATATGATTCAGAAGTTTGCTATGGAGCAATGCAAAGCAATTGCAACTCCAATTGGACATGGGATCCAATTAAGCAAGGATGATGGAGCACCGAAAGTTGATGTGACCACTTTCAGAAGCATTGTTGGGAGTTTGATGTTTCTCACCAACACCAGACTAGACATTCAGTATGTTGTATCTCTTGTTTCTAGATTTATGTCTAATCCATCTGAGTTGCATTTGCAGGAAACTAAAAGGATTTTGAGATATGTGAAGGGTACATTGGATTTTGGAATCCAAGTACTACAAAAGTGATACTATCAAGCTTGAAGGCTTTAGTGATAGTGATTGGGGCAGCAATATTGATGATAGAAAATCCACATCAGGTAACTGTTTTAGTCTTGGTTCAGGCATAATAACTTGGAGTTCCAAGAAGCAGATAGTAGTAGCACTATCTTCAATAGAAGCTGAGTATATAGCGGTGACTCATGCTAGTACTCAAGCTCTATGGCTCCGAAAGGTATTAGAAGAGATTGGAGAGTAGCAAAGTGGTCCAACTCGAATATTCTATGACAACATTAGTGCCATTCAGTTGGCATACAATCTTGTCCACCATAGTAGATCAAAGCATTTTGATATGAAGTACCACTTCATCCGAGATATGGTGGAAACTGATATTGTTGAGCTTCACTATTGCCACACTTTGGAGAACGTCGCTGACATCTTCACCAAGGCGCTGGCTAAAGCTCAATTTGTAAAGCTGAGAGACTGTATAGTCAGTTCTCTCAACTTTAAGGGGGAGAATGTTGCAAGTGTGAACAAAACTTAGCTTGAAACAGGCTTAGAAAAAACTAGTTTTTCTAAGCCCAGTGTGAACACACTCACCTTTTGTCGGCTAATCTTGCTTGGATGGTCGGCATGATATTTTCCTTCATTTTCTCCTTATCCCTCCATTCAACTTCCTCCTTTCCTGCCATCCATTTTCCCTTATCACTCCACTCCCTTCCTCTCCCCACGCTCGCTGCCACCTTCTACTCCACCTCCTACTCCTCTATTTTCTCTAAACTCCCCGATCTTCCTCCACCTTTCCTTTCCTATGATTACGCAAGTTCTAAACCTATATAAGGTTTAAGTTAATGTATTAATCGTCTGGTTTTTTAATGAATGTTTTCGGCTGTATTTTTTGTGTCATTTGTTTATTACCTTGGCCTAATTATTCTAAGGTTAATTAAAACTTAGACTTACAGAGTAGGTTTAGATCTTTTGATACATTTTTGATATACTTTAGACTCATTAGGTGATCAGTATTGATGCTTGGGTCAAAGCCATCACAGTATATGAAACTATATTTTCGCATCTCAAAGGGTAGGAAGAGACTGGTACAATTAGCAAATAATACGATGTAGCCAATTGCAATGACAATGAGCCTAATGGATAAAGTCCCTAGGTTTAATTACATTCAGGTGAGCTGAATATCCTATAAGCCACCAAAAGTGTTGGTATTTTTGCCACACTAAAATTAAATTTAAAATTTTGCCTAAGTGTGCAATGAGTTTTGCTCAGCGAAATCTATTTTTGGGTAATGCTTTGAGTGAAACAACATTTTTAGGCAAAATATTCAGGTTTGGGTAGGTGACAATTAAATTCCTAGAAAAAATCCCTTTTTGGGCAAAAGTGGGTGAAATTCCTGGAGAAATCCCTTTTTGGGTGAAAATAATGGAAAAAGCACGTTTTACATGAATTTCTAAGTTGTGCTTTGGCAAAAGTCCATTTCAGGCCTTGCCTTGGTGAAATTAATTTTCACCATGTTCTCCAAGCGAAAGCCATTTTTGATGGCATCTTGAGCGAAGATTATTTCAAGGGGAAATTTCAACCCTAACAAATTCAATTTTTAGGGCAAAGGAGTTAATATTTGTTGAACAAGGTGCAGCAAAAGTATTGTCATTGTTGTCAACACAAACAGAAATTGATGCAGTTGAAGCAATGGACAAGAATTTTGAAGTCAGTCAGATCAAGTACAGTGAATTTCCAAGAAAACAGAAGTGACCCAGATTCAAAAATTTGCAGAAAAAGACAAGTAAGAAAACTGTCGCGATATCACGACATGTTTTCTGTCGCGATATCACGATAGGTTGAGAAGTCCGATGGCAGAAACAAAATTGTCGTGATTTCACGACATGGCCGAGGAGAGAGAAGGCACAAGAAAAATTGTCATGATTTCACAACATGGCCGAGGAGAGAGAAGGCGCAAGCAAAATTGTCACGATTTCGCGACATGGCCGAGGAGAGAGAAGGCACAAGCAAAATTGTCATGATTTCGCGACATGGCCGAGGAGAGAGAAGGCGCAAGCAAAATTGTCGCGATTTCGTGACATGGCCGAAGAGAGAGAAAGTTCAAGGATAATTGTCATGATTTCGCGACATGGTAAAAAGCAAGAAAAGAAGATGTCACGATTTCGTGACATGGTAAAAAGAAAGAAAAGATGTCATGATTTCGCGACATGGTAAAAAGCAAGAAAAGAAGATGTCACGATTTCACGACATGGTAAAAAGCAAGAAAAGAAGATGTCACGATTTTGTGACATGGGAAAAAGCAAGAAAAGAAGATGTCACGATTTTGCGACATAGTGAAAAGCTAGAAAAGAAGATGTCGCGATTTCGCGACATGTATGAGAAAAAGAGCCTGCAAGGAAAAATGTCACGATTTCGCGACAAGTAGCAAGAAGGATGGTACGGACGAATAAGTGTCACGATTTCATGACAGGTTCGAACTAGAAGCACTACGAAAGAGAAAGATGTCACGATTTCGTGACATGTCAGATTTTCGCTGGAGTTTGCGAAGAAGAGTGTACGGAAGAGAAAGATGTCACGATTTCACGACATGTCACGATGCAAGGTGACACGTGTCAAAAAAGCATAAAGGAAAATCATGCAGCCAGTTACGTAAGAAGTAACTGGAGTCAGATCTCAGTTACACAGTGACAGGTGTTGGAAAAGCATTCGAATAGCCATATATGCAGAATCGTAAACGCATTCTAACGACCGTATGTGCGGAATTCGAACAGCCGCATATGGAGAAGAGAAAATGCAATCGAATAGCCGTATATGTAGAATAATAAGCGCATTCGAACAGTCTTAATTGTAGAATTCGAACAACCGCATATGCAGAAGCGTAAAAGCATTCGAATAGTCGTATTTGCAAGGATTCGAATAAACAATTGCTATGGAGAGGAGAAAAGAATTCGAACAGTTAGAGTATGTCATTCGACTGCATGCAGGATTGAAAAGTGATAGAAGACGAAGAGTCTCGATGAGAAAAAGGGGTTATAAAAGGACAGTCGTGCAGAGAATTAAGTTGCTGCTGTAAGAGTGAAATTACAGAGAAAAGAGGGTTAGAAGAAAGCCAAGAGAGAAATAAGCAGAGTCGTGAGTGTGTGCAGAGTGTGTTTAATTACAAACCAGTCAGGGTTGTATAAACAGTGAAGACATTTTTATGTCATTTTAAATTGCTCGAATTGCAGTCCAAGTTGGTGCTTGGTACTAGGGGTTGGTGCTCCTATCTGCTGCAACAAAAAATTAAGGGGTTGGTGCTCCTTCCAGTAGATGTCTGTAAAGTGTTTGTAAAATTGGTATTTTGCAAAGACCGGATTTGGATTGGAGTCCAAGCGAGTCATTTTTGAGGAGTAGCCAAATTGGTGAACCTCGGTATATTGAGTGTTGTGGTGTGCTCTTTTGTTCAATTTGCTTTTCTGGTTTTCAAGTTCTCTTTGCTTCAATTTTAAATGTTGTAGATTTGAATATTAATAGCTACACTGATTCACACCCCCCTCTCAGTGTCATTGTGTGAATATCAATTGGTATCAGAGCAGGTTCCTTGAACAAGCTTAATCAGCTAAGGTGATCTTGGAAGAAACACAATGGCAGGCGATGAAGGATTCTCATCCAACAAAGCTCCCTTTTTCGATGGAACTAATTACACTTTCTGGAAACTCAGGATGCAAACATATCTGAGTGCATTGGGATATGACATTTGGGATTCTGTAGATAGTGGATACACAACACCCACTACTCCTCCAACAGATATTGCTGAGAAGAAAAAATTTGAGAACAACTCCAAAGCAAAGAATGCCATAATGTGTGGGCTTGTAGACAATTGAACTCGATAAGAGTCATGAGTCAGTAAATCGGCAAAAGACATGTGGGATAAATTGAAGAGCATCCATGAAGGAGACAACAAGATCAAGGAAGCCAAGCTGCAAACTCATCGAGCACAGTTCGAAGCACTACAAATGAATGAAGATGAGAACATAGAGGCTTATATGCTGAGAGTCAACGAAATCATTAATGCAATCAGAGGACTCGGTGAAGAAATTGATGATGCAGTTGTTGTGAAAAAGGTTCTCAAAACACTTCACAAAATATTTAACTCCAAATTTTCTGCAATAGAAGAGGCAAAAGATCTAAACAATTTTAGCATGGATGAGATGCATGGTTCCCTGACTGCATACGAAATGAGAATAGGACAAACCAAGTCTTTAGATAGAGAAGCTGCTTTTAAAGCACACAAGAATATAAAAGTCTGAACATGAATCTGAGGATGAAGAGACACTGGATGAAACAGAAGCTAATTTTGTTCGAAAACTCACAAAGGGAAAAGGAAAATATAGAGGAAAGCTACCTTTTAAGTGCTTCAATTGTGGAGGAGTCGGTCATTTTGCAGCCAAATGTCCAATGCAGGAGAAAACCAAAAATGGTGAAGGGTCACACCAAGAAAAAGGTGACTGGAAGAAGAAACAAAATTTCAGAAAGAACAACTTCAAGAAGAAAAGCTTCATATCCAAGAATGTCAGCACTTCTGAAGAAAGCTCAGGTGAGGATTCTAAAGAAGAAAAAGGTGAAGCTCTGTTCATGGCACTTGAAGAAGAAAGAACAGAGGAAAATCAGGAAGGTGATGAAAACTTCAAGGATGAGGCTGAAGTGTATCTGGAAGGAGAATTGGTTGCTGCACTTGAAGAGTTGAGTGCAGAAAGGAAAAAGAATAAAAAATTTTCAAAGAAACTAGAGGATGCCACTGACATAATAAACAATCTAAAAATACAGACAGAGGAATTCAAGAAAATGTCTGAAGTTCTTGATGAACAATTAACTGTAAAGACAGTTGAATGCAGCAAGCTAGAAGAAGACATTGTTAAGTTAAGGATACAACTAGAGGAGATGAATAGGAAATTGAGCTATTTTCATAAGTTTGAAGAAAGTACTGTAAAGCTGGATAAAATGTTAAATAACCAAAGGCCTTCCGACATCAAATTTGGTTTAGGCTTCGATGAAGGAGAATCATCAAAGGGTTCAAAGGCCTTAAATGTAGAACCCATAAAGAAAGAAGAAAAGATCAGGGTTAATCAAGAAAAAACAAATCATGCCAAAGAAAGCAATAATGCCAGACCCAAGAAGAGTATTGACAAAGATGGATTCACAAAAGTCACACATTCAAGAAGGAGAAGATTCATGGCTCCTACTTCAAACTGGCAAAGACCTGCACCCAGGTTTAATCATTCCTTTTCTGGTTATTGTTTTAAATGCAATGCTTATGGCCATAAGATTTCAGATTGCAGTCATAATGTACCTCAAAGGAATTTCACCAGTAGAAATATTTTTTCTCCTTTAATGAATTATGCAGTTGAATGTTATAATTGTCATAATTTTGGACATATAGCAAGAAACTGTAGAAGCACTTTTGCATCAAAGAATTATCAGGGTAGAAAATCTAAACCAAATGGGTTGAAACAAAACAAGAAATTTCTTGAAAAATAGGCACATGCTAATGAAAGGGCACAGGCAAAACAAGTAGCCAAATCTGCTATCAAACCAGAATGGAAAGAAAAGGAATCTTTGATTGTTCAGACTGCCTTTAAAGCATAGAACAAATCCGCACCTTGGATACTTGATAGTGGATGCTCCAGTCACATGACAGGTGACAAGCAAAAATTTGAGAAGTTACAGAATTATGAAGGTGGTTCTGTGAAATTTGGAAATAATGATGGAGCAAAGATAGTTGGAAAAGGATCAGTCAAGATCAATGATGGAAAGATAAAATCAAAAGAAGTCTTGTTTGTGATTGGACTGAAGCACAACTTGTTGAGTGTAAGTCAAATCTGTGACAGAGGTCATGAAGTCACTTTTAAGAAGGAGGGCTATGAAGTGAGAAAAGCACACAGTGGGAAACTGATAGCTACTGGATCAAGGACTTCTGGTAATCTATATACTCTCTCAGAAACTACAGAAGGAACATGCTTGATTGGACAAGAAGATGAAAATTGGCTATGGCACAAGAGGCTCGGTCATATTAGTTTTGACAATCTGGCAAAAATAAGTTCAAAAAGAGCAGTAAGAGATATACCAACCATTGGCAAACCAGTAAATAGCATCCGTGCTTCATGTCAAAAAGGAAAGCAAACCAGATCCACATTTAAATCAAAGGAATACTTCACCAAACAAACCGTTGGAGATAATTCATACTGATTTGTGTGGACCCATGAGAACTCAAAGCATAAATGGTGACAAATACTTTATGTTGTTCATAGATGACTACTCCAGGATGACATGGGTATTATTTTTAAAGACTAAATCAGATGCCTTTGAGATGTTTAAGATTTTTAAAAATCAGGTTGAAAATCAAACTGGAAAGAGGATTAAATGCCTAAGATCAGACAGAGGAGGAGAGTTTATTTCAGAAGAATTTGCAGAATACTATCAAAAATATGGGATAAGAAGACAGTTTTCAGCAGCAAGGACACCTCAACAGAATGGTGTTGTAGAAAGGAAGAACAGGACAGTGCAGGAAATGGCACGGACAATGCTGGATGAGAACAAAATAGCTGATAGATTTTGGAAAGAGGCAGTCCACACTGCAGTTTACATTCAAAACAGGTGCATGCTAAGACCGCATGAAAGCAAAACACCGTATGAGCTGTGGTTCGGCAGAAAGGCAACTGCAAGATATTTCAAAGTATTTGGCAGCAAGTGCTACATCAAACGGACTGAAGATAATCTCGATAAATTTGAAGATAGAGTTGATGAAGGTATATTTCTTGGTTACTCAACTAAAAGCAAAGCCTACACATGTTACAATAAGAGGCTAAAGAAAATTGTTGAGAGTGCTGATGTTAAAGTTGATGAAGGTAGAGAGCAAGAAATTTCTTATCAAGAAAAATACCCTATTTATGAAGAAGTCATTGAAGGAGATGATGAAAAGGAAATAGAAGAGAATCAGAAAATTGATCCAGATGTTTTAAAAACTGACTCAGAGGAAGAAGAAAACAAGAAATTTAAAACAGGCAGCTGGCAAAAAAATCATCCCAATGAACAGATTATTGGGGACCCCACTGATGGTATTCAGACAAGAAGAGCGGTAGTGCGGAACTATTCTCTGTTATCTAGCATTGAACCTAAAAATGTTGTCGAAGCAAGCACAGATGAAAGTTGGATGAAGGCAATTAATGAAGAACTAGATCAGATTGAGAAAAACAAAACCTGGGAATTAGTACCTCGGCCAACAAATAAAAACATAATTGGCACTAAATGGATTTTTCAAAATAAATTAAATGAAGATGGACAGGTTGTCAAAAATAAGGCAAGATTGGTCTATAAAGGCTATGCTCAAGTTGAAGGCATTGATTTTGAGGAAACCTTTGCACCGATAGCTAGACTAGAGGCAATCAGAATGTTTCTGGCATTAGCAGTTCATAAAAACTTCAAAGTATATCAAATGGATGTAAAATCAGCATTTCTAAATGGAAAACTGGAAGAAGAGGTTTACATTGAACAGCCGATGGCTTCCAACTTGGTGACAATCCAGATTTTGTTTGCAGGGTTAAAGAAAGCATTATATGGTTTGAAACAGGCACCCAGAGCATGGTATGCAAGGTCGGATAACTATCTAATTAAACAAGGGTTCAAGAAAGGTTTGGTGGACAACAATTTATATGTCAAAAAAGAGAAGGGCCATCTTATTGTTCTTGTTGTTTATGTAGATGATATAATATTTGGCAAGAACATGGATGAATATTGCAAAGACATATCAACTAAAATGAAGAAAGAATTTGAGATGTCTATGATTGGTGAACTTTCTTATTTCCTAGGACTGCAGGTCAATCAAAATGAAAAGGGCATTTTTATTTCTCAAGTTAAATATGTAAAAGAAATGCTGAAAAAGTTCACAATGGAAGATAGTAAACCTGTTAGCACTCCCATGACAACAGTCGCAAGTTGAGCAAGGATGATAAATCCCCGGATGTAGATCAAACAATGTACAGGTCTATGATTGGAAGCCTCATCGTATTTAACAGCCACTAGACCAGATATATTACAGGATGATGCATGGTTGCAAGATTTCAGGCTAGTCCCAAAGAAACTCATGTGACAGCTGTAAAGAGGATCTTCAGGTACCTCAAGGGTACTATGGATTATGGGTTGTGGTACCCAAAAGGTAAAGACTTCACTTTGATTGCATATTCTGATGCAGATTGGGCAGGATGTATTGATGACAGAAAGAGTACCAGTGGAGGAGCATTTTATCTTGGAGACAGGTCGGTAGCATGGCACAACAAGAAACAAGAATCAGTCTCTCTATCCACTGTAGAGGCAGAATACATTGCAACAACAACATGTTGTACATAGATATTATGGATGAGACAAACGTTGAAAGATCTTGGTATTCATTTCAAAGAGCCAATTTCAATTAAATGTGATAACACTAGTGCTATCAACATATCCAAGAATCCAGTTATGCATTCAAGAACCAAACATATTGCAATCCGGTATCATTTCTTGAAGGATAAAGTTGCAGAAGGAGAGGTCAAATTGGATTTTGTTCCAACTACAGAGCAAGTAGCTGATATATTCACAAAACCATTGCCCAAGGATGTTTTTGAGTACCTTCAGAATAAGTTGGGAGTGGTCACAATTCCCAAGAACTGACTATCATTTGGGATCACATTCTCAGGGGGTGCATTTATGCCTATACTTATAGTTTTGCTTATATTTATGATTTTTGCTAACTATAACAACATTTGTCTGAGAGTGGTGTGCATAGACTCAAGGGGAGTCTGCAGCAGCCCTTTGGTATTATTGTCAAAGGGGGAGAAGAATTACAGGAGAGTGCATAAGTGTTGCCAACAATTCCAAAGGGGGAGATTGTTGAACAAGGTGCAGCAAAAGTATTGTCATTGTTGTCAACATAGATAGAAATTGATGCAGTTGAAGCAATGGACAAGAATTTTGAAGTCAGTCAGATCAAGTACAATGAATTTTCAAGAAAACAGAAGTGACCCAGATTCAAAAATTTGCAGAAAAAGACAAGTAAGAAAACTGTCGCGATATCGCGACATGTTTTCTGTCGCGATATCGCGACAGGTTGAGAAGTCCGAAGGCGAAAGAAAATTGTCACGATTTCACGACATGACCGAGGAGAGAGAAGGCACAAGCAAAATTGTCATGATTTCGTGACATGGCCGAGGAGAGAGAAGGCACAAGCAAAATTGTCACGATTTCACGACATGGCCGAGGAGAGAGAAGGCGCAAGCAAAATTGTCACGATTTCACGACATGGCCGAGGAGAGAGAAGGCGCAAGAAAAATTGTCATGATTTCGCGACATGGCCGAGGAGAGAGAAGGCACAAGCAAAATTGTCATGATTTCATGACATGGCCGAGGAGAGAGAAGGCGCAAGCAAAATTGTCATGATTTCGCGACATGGCCGAAGAGAGAGAAAGTTCAAGGATAATTGTCACGATTTCGCGACATGGTAAAAAGCAAGAAAAGAAGATGTCACGATTTCGCGACATGGTAAAAAGCAAGAAAAGAAGATGTCACGATTTCGCGACATGGTAAAAAGCAAGAAAAGAAGATGTCACGATTTCGCGACATGGGAAAAAGCAAGAAAAGAAGATGTCGCGATTTTGCGACATAGTGAAAAGCTAGAAAAGAAGATGTCGCGATTTCGCGACATGTATGAGAAAAAGAGCCTGCAAGGAAAAATGTCGCGATTTCGCGACAAGTAGCAAGAAGGATGGTACGGATGAATAAGTGTCGCGATTTCATGACAAGTTCAAACTAGAAGCACTACGGAAGAGAAAGATGTCGCGATTTCGCGACATGTCAGATTTTCGCTGGGGTTGGCGAAGAAGAGTGTACGAAAGAGAATGATGTCGCGATTTCATGACATGTCAGATTTTCTGAGTTTGCGAAGAAGAGTGTACGAAAGAGAATGATGTCGCGATTTCGTGACATGTCAGATTTTCGCTGGGTTTGGCGAAGAAGAGTGTACGGAAGAGAATGATGTCGCGATTTCGTGACATGTCAGATTTTCGCTGGGGTTGGCGAAGAAGAGTGTATGGAAGAGAAAGATGTCGCGATTTCGCGACATGTCAGATTTTCGCTGGAGTTTGCGAAGAAGAGTGTATGGAAGAGAAAGATGTCACGATTTCGTGACATGTTCCATTTTCACGGGTGCTAGCGAAGGAGAGTTGTACGGAAGTGGAGAACGTCACGATTTCGTGACATGTTCCATTTTCGCGGTTGCTGGCAAAGGAGAGTGTACGAAAGTGGAGAAGTGCGCGATTTCGTGACATGTTCCATTTTCGTGAGTGCATGCCAAGATAAGGTCGAGGAGGCGAAAACGTCGCGATATCGCGACAGGTCAGGTTTTCGCGGTCAACAGTCCAGAAAAAGTCAAATGGGCAGAAATGTCGCGATATCGCGATAGGTAATAGTTTGGTGGGTAAATGCCGAAGGAACATGCAAGGTGACACGTGTCAAAAAAGCATAAAGGAAAATCATGCAGCCAGTTACGTAAGAAGTAACTGGAGTCAGATCTGCAGTTACACATTGACAGGTGTTGGAAATGCACTGGAACAACTATATATGCATAATTGGAAAAGCATTCGAAGAGTCGCATATGGAGAATCGAAATAGTCGATATGGAGAAGAGAAAATGCATTTGAATAGCCGTATATGCAGGATCGTAAAAGCATTCGAACAGCTGTATTTGCAGAATTCAAACAACCGTATATGCAGGATCGTAAAAGCATTCGAATAGTCGTATTTGCAAGGAATCGAACAATCGTATGGAGAGGAGAAAAGAATTCGAACAGTTAGAGTATGTCATTCGACTGCATGCAGGATTGAAAAGTGATAGAAGACGAAGAGTCTCGATGAGAAAAAGGGGTTATAAAAGGACAGTCATGCAGAGAATTAAGTTGCTGCTGTAAGAGTGAAATTACAGAGAAAAGAGGGTTAGAAGAAAGCCAAGAGAGAAATAAGTAGATCCGTGAGTGTGTGCAGAGTGTGTTTAATTGCAGACCAGTCAGGGTTGTATAAACAGTGAAGACATTTTTATGTCATTTTAAATTGCTCGAATTGCAGTCCAAGTTGGTGCTTGGTACTAGGGGTTGGTGCTCCTATCTCATGCAGTAAAAAATTAAGGGGTTGGTGCTCCTTCCAGAGATGCTGGTAAAGTGTTTGTAAAATTGGTATTTTGCAAAGACTGGATTTGGATTGGAGTCCAAGCAGTCATTTTTGAGGAGTAGCCAAATTGGTGAACCTCGGTATATTGAGTGTTGTGGTGTGCTCTCTTGTTCAATTTGCTTTTCTGGTTTTCAAGTTCTCTTTGCTTCAATTTTAAATGTTGTAGATTTGAATATTAATAGCTACACTGATTCACCCCCCCTCTCAGTGTCATTGTGTGAATATCAATATTTCCAGGGATACTACTAATGAAGATCAAATTCAATGGATAACCAGAAGTTTGCCAAAATTAAATGCTATCCGCTTTGACCTTGAATCTGGTGTGATCCTACTGATTTCGAAGCACCGTCCACTATGGTGATAAAAAAATTGCCATTGATTTCGACTAAGTCCCGATGTGCCATATAACGAAATTGATCATTGCTTCTCAATGTACCATCAGATTGGTTTGTTGCTGCTACCAAGGAGAAAATTACTACTAACTAATATTTGATTGACCATCATTTTATTTAATGATCATTCAATTTTGGAGGTGAAATCCTCTATAAATACTAAGAAAATTGATGTAAAAATAGGATGGACATTTTCTTGTGAAACTCTCATATTTTAAACATTTGCTTTGATTCAATGACTATTTGGCTCTAAGTTACGGATAATTTTATGTATGTTTATGCTTTATGTTCTACATTTCTATTAGATTTATATCATCATTGGTGGGTTAAATTTTGAGTCTGGATTTAGTTTTTCAATGAGGAATGGATGTTGGAATGCTATTGGAAGTCATGCTTTATGATATGATCTAAGTTTAGTTTCTGTTATGTCCTTTTATTGAGTGTTGTTAGGTTAAACTAAGTTGTTAATCTTATTGTTAGTTCATCCTTGCATTATCTCTTCGGCTTACAACCATATTTCCCTTCCTTTCTATTAATTTCTTTCCCTAATATTTATACCAATTTTAGAGTAGCAAGGGAACCATCCCCCTCTGGATATTGTCCTGAAGGACATTTATTTCCTTCAGCCTTTCAATATTGGTCTGGTCTAGGGTGCATACATACATTTTATCCTAGGGTAGACTCTTGACCAATAGTAACCTTGAGGGGTTGTCATTTTGGTACCACCTCATGGCAGCCAAGGGTTGTTAACACTGAGTCATGTTATTCTAAAATAAAGTGACATTGACATATCTACATATTGAGGAAGTCTATAGCACTCTGTATAGTGTGTACCTAAAACTAAGTGATATTGACATATCTTCCTATCGAGGAAATCTATAGCACTCGATATGGTGCGTACCTAAAATAGAGCGATATTGACATATCTACCTATTGAGGAAGTCTATAACATTCCATATAGTGTGTACTTAAGATGGAGCAACATTGACATATCTACCTCTTGAGGAAGTTTGTAGCACTCTATAGAGTGCTTGGGTAGGATCATTGTGTTTTAATTTTTTTCTAATTTTTCATTGTTATAAAGATGTTTCATAATGTATTTATTTTAGTTACTTGAAGATGTTTTTGTCCACTTTTTTGTATTTGGATCCTTATGTACATTGGATTGCGATCATATTTAGCTCCATGGAAATTGCTTCATTTTCTAGATATTTTATCCTTTAAATAAATTTTGGTGAGAAAATAGCATAATCAACTACATTGTGTCTGTTATGTGTTTGAAAAGTATAATTTTTAAATTTTTTCTATATGTTTATGCAATTGCAGATGATCAATCCCTCTATGCTACAATGTTTAATAAGTTCTCCATAATGTGTGATGGGTCCTTAACTATCATCTGAGGACCTTAACCAACAATGATCCACCTCTTCTTATAGCAGTATTGGATTATCATAAATGCCTTCATTAATATTTAAAGAGATTGCTTATCTATTTGTTTTATGGGCATTAAAGTCACCCATTAAAACCACATCTTCAAGCTTATTAAATTTTGTGATATCTTTTTCCAAAGCCATATGTGGATCCTCATCATCTAATCCATGTTTATTATAAAATTTTGATTGCTATGGAGAAAAATAACAAGCTATAATACTAATCAATTTATCATTATCTATGATTCTAATCTATATATATTATTTGTTTTGATCTTCTTTCTCAACTTGTATGAGTCTACCCCAAAACTCTTTTATTAGTATTGTTAATCCTCTATGTCTTTTTTTTTGTTGCTTCATTCCATATTGATATATTTTTGTATCCTTCATAATCTAGAATATTGCATCCATCATGTTCATGTATTTTATTAGTATAATTACAATTTTCTTTTTTAGCTATGGGCCCTAGATCGGGACCTCTTCTCCATGGATATCCATGACAATTCCAACTCACCAATGTGTTCCTTGTGATTTCCAATTTATTTTAGCTTGTTCTATTTATAATACATGCTTTCTCATTTTTCAACCATATATTTTTATCCTCACTCACTATTTTTACCTTTTCCTATATTGCCCTCATCTCTTCTTGTTGCATAGGAGTAAGATACTCATCCATGTAAAAATGTGATCCCCATAACAATCCTCTCTTTTAAATAACTTGTATTTAATATCCTAAATTGAACATTGTGACTTAGATTGGTCCAACTCTCAAGTCTTTAATTTTCCAGTCTACGTGCTTAATGAATTTTTCTACTCCAATGAATTTTATCAAAAAGAAAAATCTCTTATTAAGGTGGTTGTGTTTTATTGTTCTCCATGTTAGAAATAGATTATATTCCATAATTTGGGTCATGTAAATGTGTCTTCCAAGGTACATACTTAGGATATTAGATTATTTTAGGAGGAATTTATCTAGTTACTTCATGCAATGTAATAAATGCACAAGTGTCAATGTGCAAGTTGTATATGCGCAAGTTGTGCCTTGCACAACTAGGTAGAGTGTTGGTCAAATAACCTATTTTTACTATATAAGGAAGGCCTCATTGTTAGATAGAATTATAGAGAGTCGGGGAAATAGTATCTTAGATCATCTTCGTAGGTAGTAGTGTAGTTCTGTGTGGATCACCATCCAATGGTGATGGGTGCAATGTAGTTCAGTAGCTTTATTAATGGAGTGTTCATTTCTTCCATAGCTACATTGTATTTATTTATATCATTTCTATTTATTACATGTATCAGTATTTTTGCAAATTTACTTTCTTTCATATTATTCTACATCTCGTGATTGTTATCTCCCTGTGGCCATTACATAAAAATCTAATAGTGGTATTAGAGCTACGGTAGATCTAGTTTGCGTAGGTCTATAGGAAAACCATCATCATTATTGAACCTAATTGTTTTTGTCAAACTGACACACCACTAGACCAACCACTATCAAAACTCTCAAAAGAATCTAGGTGGTAGAATTAGGGAGAGTCACAAGTGAGGACTGAAAGAAATCTCAGTTCCAAAAATACTGAGATTGCACTTGACTAGAGTCTTTCCATAGAGTTGCATGAAAAACTCATGAAGACTAGGACTCAATATTCAATCCACTAGATTGACAAATCATCTAGTGAAAATCATCTAGGATATCTAGAACTTGCTAACTATTACCCATATTTTATTTTTTTATAGATAATTAATTCTTAGAAGATTGATACTCCTCCTATGATAGAAAGCTAGGAGGCTCCAAATTTATTGACCAAATATTGACGTGCCCTCATAGTGTAGAGATTAGTTCCTTGTGCAAGAGAAGAACACTATAGAAGACGACTTCTAGATAAGAGCCATGGTAAAGTTAGGAGACTGAAGATTTTTCATTGCTAGATTGAATAACTTCATAGTTGAAGAACAAGCCATAGAAGCATTGACACTAAAAATGCCATATAATCCTTAATACTAAAAAGGACATAGAATCCTTGATATTGAAATGCCAAAGAAGCCTAGATATCGAGAAAGACCATAGAAGCCTTGATCTTGAAGAAGAATTTGAAAATAATATCTGATTCAAAAGAAGATTAAAGATCTTGGTACTAATAATTTTATTGTAGGGAAAGAAGATTAAGTGATTTG
Source organism: Wollemia nobilis (assembly GCA_028583015.1). NCBI lineage: Eukaryota > Viridiplantae > Streptophyta > Pinopsida > Araucariales > Araucariaceae > Wollemia > Wollemia nobilis. Next base: position 1,771,398 of record JAQPPZ010003109.1, on the reverse strand, counting down.
GGAGACTTCCTACAAGAAAGTTAGGAAGAGTATATTCTTCAGAATCAATTCAACACCCGAATAAAAAGATATCAGGAGAAGATCTCATCGAAGGAATTCCAAACATGGTAGAAGAAGAAGGACTAGGAGAGTCATGCTCAAATCTAGAAGTAGTAGAATCAAAAATCTAAAAGTAGATCTCACCACCAAAACTTACAAGAGCATAAGGTTTAAGAGATATCAAGGAAAGACCAGTAGAATCTGCAAGAGCAGAGACCTTGGAAAGATATCATTGAGCATCCAAAAAAATACTAGGAGAGCCTTACTAAATAAATCATCAAAGGAGAACTTACTGGATAAATCCACTACCAAGAAGAAGCCCTTGATAGTGAAGGACTTGGGACAATTATTGTCATCCAAAAATAAACCCAAGAGAAGGAGAATTTGGTAAGGAGTGTCAAATTCAAGAAGAAGAATCCATTGAAGACCTCAAGACATTCAAAATATTGAGAAGAAGATCTTGCTTGAAGTCAGAATTCAAGAAGACTTGAAGACAAAAGGAGCTTATCAAATCCAGGATATTTGAAGATTAACTTTCACAGCAAGAAGGCACTACTTCAAAGACAAATACTTCTACAAATCTATAGTAGAAGGAGAATATCACAAGAGGAGATCAAGCCACCAAATCTTAGGCTCATGAAAGAAAGTTTGAGACCATCATTTGGTGAAGGAGCTATTCAAGACAATCTACAAAAAGCTGCAAGATCCTACTCGAAGCAACAACTTGGTGATCTTAGACACCAAGATCCACATGTTCTAAAAAAGCGGCAAAAGGAGATACAAAAGATATTAAAATGCATGCAACTATTGGTTATAATTAACTCATTAATTAGATTACTTATCAAATTCATTGGAGCACCTTATTTGGATTATAATTGCAAGAAGAAAAAGTAGATTACAGTCTTTAAAAGTACAAAAGAAAAAGGTTCTTTTTAAGGTTTATTTGCTCATTAATTAGGAGTTTATTAGATTTTAGATTTATATCTATCAACTACCTATTATCTACGTTGTAAAAATAAAAGAATACTAAGTCCTACAATATTAGTTGTAGTGAATTTGCAAAATATCTCTTGAAGATTCATTTCAGATTATTCTTGATATTTTGCAGTAAATTGATTAAGTGCATTATCTTGAGAGTTGATTGGAGTGATAAGGTGAAGTTGTTAGTGCATTAAATAGAAAGTATATTAGATTTATTTTCACTATTATAATACTCTCAAAAGAAATTAGTTTTGTGTTTTTGAAGGGCACAAAACATTATTTGTATCAAATGTCTAAAGACACTATTGAAGCACAAAAATTTGCAACACATTGTGGCCAAGTGAATCCACCAAAACAGGTTAGAATCCTCTAAAAATTGGAGAAGAACACAACTAACCAAAAATAAAAATAGAAGTTTCAAATATTGAGACTTGGTGAGTCTCAAATCCAAAGCACTACAAGGTTAAGTGCAGCAGAAAAAAAAATTCTATCTACAACATTTGTAAAGCTTGGATCTATCATTAAATATCTAAGCAAAGAGGGTAAGGAGTCTATCCAAAGGGATATCCTCAAAACCCTCATTTGTGCATTCAAAATTTGCTACAAAATTAGACTATAATACCTACAAGAAGGAGTGCAAAAAGGGTGCAATAAGAACATATTATTCTCATAGAATATTACAAGGTATTGCACTACATTGTTCATAGGAAAAGAAAATATTGAAGGTTCCACTAAAGGCACAAAAACCATAGGGAAATCCAACCAAGAAATCCCAGACATCAAGCAAGAAAGGCTGAACGTTAAGCACTCCTCATCCATAGTACACAGAGCCATTTTAAGAGGCTCACACTTCACATCTTGGATGAATAAACCTACAAAAGGTAATGCACATATCAGTCGATCATCAATCTACATTTACGTAGATAAAAAGGGAGATATTTTTTACAAGAAAAAATGTGGCAGATTCTAACTCAATCAATGTGAAAGAACAATGTAAAAGGATCATGTTGAAGGGAACAAGGAACGAGGAGAACATATGATATATTTAGAGGTTGCTAGCTTGGTGAAGATTGTCCACCAAAAAAATCACCTACAGTTCCATTTGAAGATCCAAAATCACCTCAATGATCAACCAACAAGAGAAGAGGTTGCTTGCACTCCAAGAAACGTAGAAAGCAAATAAGAGGTATACAAAAAGGAGTTATACTCTCCTTGGAAGTGTTACAGTGAAAGAAATCCATGTAGAAAGGTTGAAATCCACTTGGCACAAATTATCTAAGGCACCATCCCATTTATTAACATCCAAGAAAACTCACAAAGGAGTTACAAGTGCTCACACAAGTGTTCATGTGTTACAAGGCGACGAAGAAGCTAGCAGAGCGTTACTAAAGGATTATTACATTACAAAGGAGAAGGAGCGCTCATATGTAATAAGTGTGACACGTGTCACAAAGCTCAAGTTTATTCCACCAATAAAAGATGCCCGAAGTCCAAAATTTACAACACAACAAAAGGCAATCAAATGCAATCAAGCACAACGTGGAAGATAGGAAGAAGGATCATGAAAGGCTCTTGTTATTGAAGGTCAAACCTTCCTATTTTTGTAGAATCTATGTTCCAACATTGAAGACGAGCATCTTCATTGATTCCAATACCCAAGGAAACTTTAATACTACTGTTATATTCAGCTGAAGGAAGCACCAAATAGTGAGGATATTAGCATCAAAAGGTAAGGTTTAAATCCCACTTTATTATTGCTTTCAATTTTGGAGATATAAGGGTTATAAGCTAAGGTTGAAATTTAGATTTTGAAAGACAAATATATAAGGGATAACTTACCAAATAAAAATAATATTTGCAACTCAACCTAAGATAAATAAGAAATTCTATTTGGATTAATTTCTTTAATATTTTGCAAATATTATTAACTTTCTAAATTTCTAAATTTGAGAGTGATAAGGGTTACAACATCAAACTAGGTCTTTGGAAATTAGAAATTAAAACCTAAGGGTTATAAAAGGAGGTTATTAAAGTGTTTTGTTAAGGTTGGAAATTTATAATTTTATTGTCTCAAAATTTCTCAAAAAGGGACAAAAGGAATCCAACATTAAAACCTCTTCAGAAATTGCAAAAGAGTTTAGTTCAATTAAGAGAAATAAGGTGTTAGAAAAGTTGATTTTTGATCTTTACAAAACTGTACAAAATCAACCATAAATTGAACTATATTTTACAAAAGCACTATATCTTATTCCAAAATCATTAGGGAGTTAGATGGTATTCTAAAAAAATTGATAATAATATCTATCAAAGTTTTTCAAGTTGGGAAGATATAACCTTTCTTCAAAAATCTAAAATTAGGTGTTCATACTCTCATTACTAGGAAGACATAAGAAACCCTACAAATCTAAAATATTAATGAAGGTTTCATCAAATAAAGCTTATATACTTCAATCAGGGATTTCATATATCCTAAGACTAAGGAGCTATAAGGATGACTACTTCTCAAAATACCAATAAGTACTTCATAAAGTAAAAATCCAATGCCATAAAGCTTGGGATCATGAATCTAATCAAGAAATCAGAAGATTAGATCTAGCTTCAAAAATAATATAAACTGAAGCATTAGAAGATAATTTTGATAATATGGAATGCTATCTTCAAACCCATCTCAATGAAGCAATTGGTAATGGCAAAAGAGATATTTTATTTTCCTTAGACTTTACAAGCATATTGTACATGACATTGCTCACATATAAACACTACAAGGTAGAAAATGAAGAACAAAAAGGATTGATAGAATTACTCAAAAAGAAAATAGAACTTGATGAATCATATCTAGAAAAGTTTTTTTAATCCTCATGCATCATCAACACTTCATGTTCTACTAATTCAAAATCCTATCATGATGGCTTAAGTGGTTGTTCAGAAACTTTTGTATAGATTAAAGATAATAAAGAAGAATCTTCCTCACAAGAACCAAGTAGCAACTCAACCTCCTGTGAGAACACAAAAATCAAAATCAAATACAAAGCCAGAGATGAAGAAGACATAGCAGATAAATGAGGAATACAATGCAAATTCAATTAAAGAATAAGCCTTAGCTCCAGCTTACTTTGCATCATATGAAGACACATATTACATACTGAACCTAAACACAAAGAATACAAAGGAAGGATGATGAAGATGAAGATTCATATTGAAGACTAAAAGTATTCAAAACACAAATAATGTAAAAGAGGGGGGTGTTAGAAATATATTATATTCCATAATTTGGGTCATGTAAATGTATCTTCCATGTTACATACTTAGGTCATTACATTATTTTAGGGGGAAGTTATCTAGTTACTTCTTGCAATGTAATAAATGCACAAGTGTCAATGTGTAAGTTGTATATGTGCAAGTTGTCCCTTGCACAACTAGGTAGAGTGTTGGCCAAGTAACCTATTTTTTCCTATATAAGGAAGGCCTCATTTTTAGATAGATATAGAGAGTTGGGGACATAGTAGCTTAGAGCATCTTCGTAGGTAGTAGTGCAGTTCTATGTGGATCACCATCCAGTGGTGATGGGTGCAATGTAGTTCAATGGATTTCTTAATGGAGTGTTCATTTCCTTCATAGCTACATTATATTCATTTATATCATTATATTTATTGCATGTCTTAGTCTTCTTGTAGATTTAATTTCTTTCATATTATTCTACATCTCATGATTGTTATCTCCCTATGGCCATTACATCAAAAATTAACACTCCATGCTATTTTATTCCCTTAATGATGCCATTTATTGATCTACTTTATATTTTATTTTTTTCTAATAATTCCATTCTGATTTATTTCTCTATGAAATCTCTTTGTTAATTTGGATTCAATATTTGATCTCTTACCAATTATGCCTGTGATCTAGTCTCTATTTTATTTTGCAATTCTTGTTCTTTTGTCATCATGTTTGTAAGTGTACCCTAAATTTCTTTTATTTGTAATAAATTATATATTTTTTTATTTTTCTTTGCTGATAGGTAACTCAATTTAAATATGGGATCCATTTATAGAATCATTATTGTTGCAAAAGCCTAGTAGTGAAGGATTTTAGTTCCACTAGTGATGACTCCAACAAATTGATTTAAACAACTTGTTTCAAAATCATTTTTTGTTGTTCCATAATGAGGCTATGTTTTTTCCTCATGATTGTTGTTAATTTTGATATCTCATGTTACAAGGACCCTATGTGTTATTCCAAAACTATTAGTCTATCATGAGATGTTCTAGACATGGTATTAACTGATAGATTCAATTTAATATCACCTACTTTCCTTTGTATCCTTTAAGTTGTGGGTTTATCATTACTCGACTAGAATGTTTAGGATATTATTGTTTCAAACCCTAGCCTTGCATATACCAAATATATTTATTCAACTTTTAAACATTTGGACCACAAAATAAAAATAACAAGAGAAGAAAGAAAAGGTATTTGGGTTTGAAGGCTTTCCTAATTTTGTCATTATCTTTTCTACACACTTGCCTTTGTTTGCACTATGATCTTGCTAAAAATACCCTTTGCACATGTACCCAGGTCTATAAGCTACACTAGAATTTACCTCCACTATTTGATTCTATTTATACCTTTTGAATATATCTCCATCACTCAAATATATCTCTACCTCCCTACTTCTACCATTGCCTTTACCTTTGGAATCTTCCTCTATCATTTATCTTAAATATGTAAAGAACTAAACTTAATTTTATCATTTTTTTAAATATAAAAAATTTAAGTCTGATAAGGATAGCGAGTGGTTAGGGCTTTGGACTCTCTTTAAGGAGGTTTAAGGTTTAAACCATGACATACTCAGAAGAGGATAGGTTGGATGGTAGCGATCAAGTATTTTATGGCTTTATACCCTAGAATTTCAGAGGTCCATTGACTTTGTCTAATCCAAAGCACCAAGGTTTATAGTGGCAACACCCAATGGTGTTATCGATTCCCCTATGTATTATATATATATATATATATATATATTATATATCACAAAGTAATGGTTCAGGCTTTGGATCTTATTTAGGTCATCTAAGGTTAAAACTACGATAAATGTGTGGGTGTATGCTAATCCCCTATTGATAAGCTTTAAATCTCGAACTTAATTGTCATTAGTAAGGATCACAACCAAGAATAGGGGACATAGGTACTTTGGTACCAAATCCTCCAAATGAAGGAATCTCATTCCGGGATAAGCTATGTGGAACCCAAGATAGCTTCAACGACTGTCAAACACAAGCAAAAAAGGCATAAACACCGTGGGGAAGTGATAAAATATGGATTCTCTACCTAGGAGGGTGAAAAGATATCTACCACAAGCAAAAGAAATACCAGTATTGGAAATAGCTAAAGACTGGATAACTGAGGATATTGTTTATAGTCAAAACACAACCTGATAGGTAAATTCATGGGTTTCATACCATTCGTGCACATCCCCCACACATGGATAAGGAAACAATGGCATATATAATGAGAATATAAAATTATAACTCTCTTAAATGGGTATTTTTCTGTAGATTCACATCAATGGTAGATTGAAAAAATGTATTTGAGGGAGGGTCATATCATCACAGGCCAGTGGGACTATTCTTGTAGCCATGGAAGATGGTATTTGATCCGAGGGTGGAACCGATTGCAGTACTAATATGGGTAAGATTATTTACCCTTCCCCTTGAATTTTGGAAAGAGGAGGTACTCGAGGCAATAGGCAACTTACTAGGGCATTATCAAGGTAGATCAAGAGAAACAGTTTTAGGAGGATCGGTAATGTTTGCTAGGGTTTGTGTAGAAATGGACCTCAACAAACCTCTTCCAATAGAGATAGACCTAAAAATAAGGCATTTTTTTTAGTTCTAACAACTGGATTATGAGGCTATTCCATCCAGATGTTGGGTGTACCACGCTCATGGACATCTGGATAGAATATGCCCAACAGTTAAGGATAATTATTTTGAATAAGAGGGGATAAAATCAAATATTAACCTGGAAGGTCAATCTCTTCAAAAAAAGGGAAATCAAAAGGAAGGGAAAGGCCCAATAGAATTTGAGGGCTTTCAAAAAGTAATGAGAATGCCAAACAAAAGTAATCAACATAGTAACCAAAGATAAGAAGAAAGAGCTGTAAGAACAAACAACATATATGAGATATTAAAACAACTGGGAACCTTGGAAATATAAGGAAATTTTCAAATGGAAGGGTTAGAGGAGGATACTCAGCAAGTCACACCAGTTGATCATGAACAATATTCTAATCTAGTGTCAAGGAACAAGCAAGGAGCAGAACCAGACACAACCTCTCTCATGGAAGAGGAGATTCAACCCATGAGGGAGACCATAGGAGGGGAAATAGAGCAGAGGATAATTTTGACACAGGAAATAGAGATGAAAGAAGGAAATAAGAACAAAGAAAGCCCTAATATAGGGATTCATCAAGTGGATAAGAAACAAAAACCAAACCAATTTTTAGGGAGGAAGTCAAAAAAGGAAAATATGGAGGAACAGGGAAGAGATTTGAACTAGAATAGAAAGGTAAAATTGATGGCTGATTTTTCTCTCCTAATTATCAATGATATTAATCACTTGGAATATGAGAGGTGTAGGAAGTTGCGCCAAACAAAAGATAGTAAAAAATATTATCATAGATATGAGTCCAGATATAATTTTTTTATAGGAAACCAAAATGCAAGGAGAAGATTTACAAAAAATAAATAGAAGGATATGGCAAAAAGGAAATTGTGGGCCAAGCGGTGGTGGAGGCACTGGAGGAAATCAGATAGAGTAAGAAAATATTAAAATCCTTGAATCATACTATTCTCACTTTTATTCCTAAGGGCCCACCTAGTGAGATAATTGATAATTATAGGCCTATTTCACTATGTAATGTAGTATACAATTCACCAAATCTGATTTCAAATGAGCAAGGTGGTTTTATTGAAGGTAGAAAAATTCTAGATGGAATAGTAGTGGTCTAGGTGGTGATACAAAAAATTATCAAAACAAAAGGACCCATGTATGTTTATTAAATTAGATCTTTCTAAATCCTATGATAGAGTAGACTGATCATTTATGCAAAGGATTTTAGAAAAAAATGGGCTTTGCAGAGGGGTGGAGAGATTGGGTAAAATATTATACACAGACTACATCATTCTTAGTTTTGGTAAATGGTAGTCCCTCTCCCATGTTCATAGAAGGAATGGGTTTGAGGCAAGCGGACCCTCTCTCCCCTTACCTTTTTACCCTTTATGTAGAGGGTATCGAGAGACTGTTAAAAAAAGGAGACAAGAGGGGAGGCTAAGGGGCCTAAAAATAAGTTCTCAAATTGAGATAAATCACATATAGTTTGTGGATGATACTACTCTTATTAGTCAAGCCAATATCATAGTAGCAAGAAACATAAAATAATTTTTATATGGGTATACTCAAGCTACTAGGAAAACTTTTAATGAAAAAAAAAATCTCAATTTTTTTTTTCAATACAACAAAGAGGGTGAGAGATAAAATTATACAATTGTTAAAATTCATGGAAATTCCTTTACCCATACAATATTTAGGAGTATCTTTATCTACAAAGAAAACAAAAATTAAGGAGTGAAAATGGTTGATGGACATAATTCAAGCTAAGCCGAGCAGTTGGAGTCACAAATGGCTAAGCTTGGGAGGAAGGCTTACAATGATTAAAGTTATACTACAAGTTCTTCTAGTTTATAAATTTTTTGTAATTTAGGCTCCAAAGAGAATTCTAAAAGATATTGACAAACACACAAGAAAGTTTTTGTAGTTAGGTGCAAGGGAAGAACCAAAAATAACACTAGTGGGTTGGGAGAAGATATGCCAACCAAAAAACAAGGAGGATTGGGAATAAGATCAACATCCCACAACAACAAGGTACTAGCTGGGAAGATATATTGGATATGAATTACAACTACTGGGGGTTTATTGAGTAGAATATTACAAGCTAAATATTACCTAGGAGTGGCCGAGAAAAATATCCCAAGATACAGAGTGGAAGGAGAGGGATCTACAATATGGAGGAAAATGTTCGTAGGCCAAGAGTTAATAAAGCCATACTTATATTGGCATTTAGGGGATGAAAAATATGCTCTATTTTAGGAGGATTCATGGAATTAATCTCAACCAATTATTCAAACATTTCCAAATATGGAGAGTTGGAAAGGAGAGCTCCAAAAATCAGGGTGGTGGAAAGCCTCTTACTATATGAAATCATGGAATCAAAATGTGCCAGACCTACTATAGTGGAAACATCCCCAAGAATGGCCAATGAGGGGGACAAAGGAACTAACAAAAAAACTGTGGAGCCCAATTCATAATGGTTATAAGAGGGATATACTTGGATGGGGAGGAAGTAAGTTGGGAATTTATAAGGCAAAGGAGGGATACAAGGTAGTTTATGGATATGAGATTACCCCAGTACCACTTCCATGGATATTTGTTTGGAAAAAGGAAGGATGGCCAAAAATTAACATTTTATCATGGCTGATTAACCATAGAAAGTGCTTGAATTTTGATAATTTGAGAAAAAGAGGTTTCTTTGGGTATTCCAAATGTGTTTTTTGTGGAAAGACAGAGGAGACCTTGAATCATCTCTTTTTTGGGTGTTCTTTTTTTAAAGACACATGGATCAAATGGTGGAGGCAGATGAGACAACATTAGGAAGTTTTTGAGAGCCAAGAAAGCTTTTATGAGAAATGGAAATAGTGCAAATTTAAGACTAAAACAATAAAAATGGTATGGAATCTAGGACCTAGCTTCATATGGTGGTAGTTATGGCTAGAAAAAAATGCATACATATTTAGATCAGAGCACAAAATAAAGGAGCAAGTATGGGAGAGGATTATGAGTAAGGTAACATAATTACTATCTATCAGATTACAAGAGTAAACAAACATAAAAATAGAGGAAATGATTATTCTATAGAGCCTTGGAATAACTGTAACAGAGAAACAACTTAGGTATGAATACACAGGTGATATTCTCTTTAATACCATAGAGTGGAGACCGTCTCCTAGAGAGTGGGTGGAGGCAAACATAGATGGGGATCTACTAAAAACCATGGATCTATATATATATATATATATATATATATATATATATATATATATATATATATATATATATATATATATTATATTTATATATATATGATTAAATAACATTAATTTAACTTGTAAAGTTTAAGGAGATTTATGTTCAAATATTTTAAAAATAATACATGGATAATAATCAAATTGTTGTTATACCAATATATGGACATTATATAATACAAGTAGGACTAGATTCAGTCCCATATAACTAATAAAAAAATAGTAATGAATGTATTATAACTTAAATGAGTTTAATCAAATGGTACGAGCTCAATCAATTATATTCCTCAACTTTTAAAGGAGGAGACTCAAGTTCAAATCTTGTTAGGTTATCCATACAAATTTGCTAAGTTATTGTAATAACACTATGTGGTTATGTTGTAATACATGTGGGACTTGTTTCAGTTCCACATAATTGACTAAAAAACAAATTAAATAAGTTTAATAATGAAAATTTAATACTTTGAATAAAAGTTGTAAGAGTTGAATTTTAAGTTCATTTAAAAAGAAAAATAAAGTTATTTTCAACCTCATATACCCAATCACTAATATAATTGTATGATGGCAACCCAAATTCAAAATATTGTATTATAATAAGGCTTTTATAGTAAAATAACCTAAACAATCTATGATAGTAGAATTACTTATAATACTATAATAAAGGACACTTATTTTAATCCTTGCAATAAATTTTAAAAAATAAAATAAAACATACAAATATAATTAAATTTAAAATTATATTATATAACAAGAATTTTATACACTTATTTATAAATATAATTTATAATGGTTTTAATATTTATTTAAAAATAAAAAATAAAAAATAAAAAATATGAAGCATCATGATAAATGATAATGGTTGTAGTTGTAAGAGGTAACCCAAGTGGATTTCATTACATTGCAATAAGACAACAACATTAATGGATACAATATAAAAATCATTATTTTAACCATCATTTACGTGCTAAAAAATAATAATGAAATTGTAAAATTTTTAAATTTTTAAATAATTGAATTATGAAAAAGCTGTTTGGAGGAATTTTGCTTGTAGGAGTGTTCCCAAATGTCTATAGTAGAAATGCACTAAGATGTCTATAACAAGAATCCGATGGAATACATATAGCAAATCACACCAAAATATTCACAATAGAGATGTACTGAAGTATGTTGCAATGTCTGTGCACTAAAATAAATTAAATGTTTGATGCACCAACATGTATTAACTTTTTAGCAGTTTTGATGTAGCCAAAATAAAAGAATATTAGTTGAGGGTTGTTGTAATATTTTAGTATGTTTAGAGCTCATTTGATTTGGTTTCTCTTAGGTTTTTCTATGGGATATTGTTGTAGAGCTTGTCCGTTTTGGTCCCTCCTAGATTTAGCAATTGGATTTTGATACAAAGCTCATTTTATTTGGATCCTTCTGGTTTATGATGTGGGATTTTATACAAAGCTCATTTGATCTGGTCCCTCATGGATTTTTTTATAGGATTTTTTTGTAAAGCTTGTCTAATTTGGTCCTCCTAGATTTTGCTGAGAGTTTTGTTGTAGAGCACATTCAATATGGACCCTCCAAGGTTATGTTATGGGATTTTATTATTGAGCTCATTTGATTTGGTCTCTCCTAGGTTTTCTATGGGATTTTATTGCAAATCTCATCTAATCTAGATCCTCCTAGGTTATTTTGTGGGATTTTATTATAGAGATCATCTGATTTGATCCCTCTTGGGTTTGCTATGGAACTTTTTTATAGAGCCTATCTAATTTGGTCCCTTCTAGTTTTACTATGGGATTTTGTTACAGAGCTCATTTGGTCTTGATCCTCTTATGTTACATTGTGGGATTTTATTATAGATCTCATTCAATCTAATCCCTCCTATGTTTTGTTATGTGATTTTGCTATAGAGCTAATCTAATGTGGTTCCTCATGGATTTTACTATGGGATTTGTTACAAAGTTCATCTAATCTAGTCCCATATAGGTTTTTCTATGGAATTTTGATGTCGTGCCAAAGTATGTTGCAATGTTTATGTACCAAAATAAACTAAATATCTCATGCAAAAAAATATATTAATGTTATGGTAATTTTGATGTAGCTGAATTAAAAGGAATATTAGTTGTGGCTTGTTGCTATAAGAATTTATATGAAATTTTCTTTATGTATTGAAGTTTTTTTGTAAGATTAAAAATAAAATGTGAGATTGGATAGACCATTTAAAAATAAAATATATTTTTAGAATATTAAACTTATAATTTATTTATTTTTATAAAATATTATATTAAAATTTAAGATAAATTTTCTATTAAATAGTATTAGTTCAAGTGATTAGATTCCTCAACTTTCAAGGAGGAGATCAAGGTTCAAATCTTATCAAGTGATACATGCATAATTGCCAAGCTTTTTGGTAATACCACCATGTGATCATGATGTAACACTGAAGGGACCATTTCAATCCTATATAATTGATTAAATAATAACAATAATTTCTTATATAAAAATAAATTGTTCAATCTTTGAAAAATGTTTAATTTCTTAAATTATAATTTATTTAAATTTTATTATAACTTAAAAAAACTTCTTAATTTAAACTATGTATTCAAGAGTTTAATGTAAATATAAATTTTTAAAATTATGAACACCACCCAACAAGTTGAAAAATGTTTATCTTTTGCTCATTGTAGACTATGTACTTGTGTCAGTTTATTATTTAAGTTATGCACATTTTAATATGGCTTAATAATATTTGGTTCCATGGTTATTAGTATCCATGCCATTGCATTGTGCATAGTATTTACACTCATGTTATTTTACATATTGTTTGGGATATTTCAATTGTTAGTGAAACATTTTGGTGTTCAAGGGTACCATATCAATTTTTCATATTCCTTTCTCAAAGTTTGCAAGTTTTAAATTTTTTCATTTTGCATCTAAGTGATGCATTGATTTTGTTTGTTTTTATCTACTTTATAATTTTTTACATGGTTCTAGAGTAACAATGAATATCTATCACTAGATGTGGTATTTTTGGTTCATATTTCAAAGTGTATGAGTAAAAGTATCATATAATCTTTACTAGGATTTTCTTACAACATATATATAAGTTTATGCCAACTTCCTTGTTTTATGTCATTCATGTTCAAGTTTGGTTTCTAGTTTAAAATTCTAAATCAAGGTGGATTTTTTTACTAAAGTCCTAGTTACAATTTGGTCAATAATGGAAACATCAACTTTTACTACAACCTAAGGTTCTATATCATAAGTCATTAATGGATGATATGAGTTCAGGTTTTACACAAGGTTCCATATGTAGTTTTATGGTTTAAAACTATATGTATTAATTCCTAAATTATATATATAATTTTTATTTCTAGGTCTATCAAGAAAAAGAGCATTTTTACAAATGCTAAGTATTATAAACCAACTATCATAAATATTTTTCATATGATAAAATACAAGTACACTATATAGATAAGAACTGATAAAAAGAATTCAAAAACACCATTTTATTCTCAATAATAAAATATCACACTTCATTTTAAGTTCAATCCATAGTTGTACAATAAATACTAGTAATACTTAAAGAATATATCATTATGTAAAGGTATTACAATCATCATTTGATATTTCAAGTTATCATTATAATACATTCAAGTGTTTCTAATTTTAGTTTTCAATATAAATCATTTCTAGTTCTAAGTTTCACAATACAACTACTTTCATAATATAAAATTTTCCTTATTGAAGTTATTGCTTGGAGGAGAGAAGACATCATCTGGATACGTTTCCACCCTACCGAGTGAAATTCTACTAGTGTTCCCATTTAAGCTTCATACTTGAAGATCCAATCCTTGAAAAATGGGTAGATATACAAAACCACCCAAATAAAGAGATCAAATGTACAATAATTCATTCATGCTTCCATGATTTTCATGAGTATCTACTCTTGTGAGCACTAGATTTTTAGTGTAATGATTAACTTGCACTTTAGGCATTGTAACTACTATGCATATATTTCCCATATTCATGATGCACTGGTTTGCCCACCAAACCATGGATGTTCACCAACCATTTCTCTACATCTCGTACATATCCTTTTCTTAATTTATTAATCAATTATATTATAGTCATAATGTAAAATATATTTCATATTCCTAAGCATATAACGTAGTTTATTGATGATAATCATACCAATATCCACTACTAGCTTGGACATGCTTTTAATTCTTTGTTAAGAAAATTATAAATTAAATAATAGGATACACAAACAAACTAAATTCCATATAGTGATCACCACAAAAGAGTAAAATTATAGAAATACATAGCCCAACAAAATTTAATTCTTCATGATCCCAACATCATATCTTATGAATATGAAATAAAATACTATCATAGATACTAATTGCAAAATCTATATTTTTGATAAGTGTTATAACAAAACTAAAATATGGTTCAATTATCTATCTTAACCTTATAATATTGTAGCCAAATACGTCTACAACTCAATCTAAGAGATGAACTCAATAACATGGTTTATAAAAAATGGTAACCAACCATACTAAAAAGTAGATTCTATTTAATATATTATTGCTAGCATGTAGAAGGTCTTATACTAGATGTGTAAAAAGAAGAAACAATCATCATTCAATACATTCTCTAAACCCAATCCAATCACATATAAAATAATTTCCCTGGTATACTTTTTATATTTCATAAAATACAAGTATGCCAAGAAACGTTTTCCCTAGCCTAACTCTATTTAAAACCAATATTTTGTTCTATGAAGTTCCTTCTTACAACCAATAAACAATAAAGATTATTATGACACTAAATCAAGGTACAACCATATATTTCATCAATCCATCAATGATGTAGTAGTCAAATAGTTTCTAGCCATGTGTTTTAATGAAGATGCAATCATATTTTAACTATCCATCAATGTGCAATAATCAAATATTTTTCAACCATACATTTTAATCAATTTTTTGTCATATTTTAACTACCCATCAACATGCATCAATCAAATATTTATTGACCATGCATTCTAATCAAGGTACAATAATATTGCAATAGTAAAATATTTTCTAGCTAGCTATTCATTTCATTATGCAGTCATTAACTTATGGTCATTCTTCCCTATGATTCATTGGTCTAATACTATGCAAGTAAAAAATTATTAAAATGTATTTTTAATAGGGTAATCACTAAGTCCAACACATATCAACATTTTTCTTACTAACAAGTGTGTGAAACAAAGCAACCAATATAGTGCAAGCACTTAACTACAAGTTTACTTTAGAACATAATGCAAGGTTTCACATTGTCATATCTTGTGTACACACTTAAGAAAAAATCCCAAGATCAGTCAATATGCTAACTTGCTTAATTACATGTATACCTATGATGAATATGCCTTGGAATAAATTTTTACAAGTTTTATAACAAGAACTCACTAGTTATACCCACTCTCAAACACTTTCTATGCTCAATAGGTTTTTCACTCCCTTTCCAACGTTTTCTAGCAGTACAACAAGGATATAATAACCTATAGAAATGATACATACATTCATTGTTTCAATGAGGACCAAAAAATTGATTTTACACACCATGTATTTTACAAAAGTAAATATCCATTTGTATGCAATATTACTTATGGCCAACCAAAAATGTAGATGCCAAAATTTAAAAGAATAAGGTTTCATTCAATAATGAATATCACAAGACATCTTATCCTTTGAAAATCCTTCAATGTAAGTAGATAACTTAGGCACATATTTTACAAGAGATATACACACTTCCTCTAAAAATAATTTAAATACTATAAATTTTAATAATGTGCACACAATGCTATTATACTTTTTACTATGTAAAATAATATAAGTTCAAAAATAACTTCAACAATTTCAAGGATTTTAGTACTATACCATACATAATTCTAAAAGGGATTTTACTCTAAAGTAAGGACACATTCATTTGAATGCACAAGTACTTTTATGTATAAATTAGAAACAATAATATTAAAATTCATTGCTTCAAATAAGGGAAACCAAACTTGGTTAAACCTTATATTTTTTCCTTTTTTATTAAGTTCTTTCTAGCCCCACTTCTATCCTCTCTTCACTAATCCTTATCAATTTCTTGTCCTCCATAAAAAATCCCATCCTAGTAGTTGTACAAGTCCCTCCCCTCTTCCCCCTCTCAAACCTCACCCCCTCTCTCTCTCTAAATATAAGAATGGAGTGCTAAGTAGTAACCAAGGCTCATCTTGTCTTCCTCAAGAAATTCCCTTCTCCAACAGTGACAAGGTCAAGGGTTTCTCATGGCTTTTTCTCTCTTGAAAATATAAACCCCTCTTCTTCCCACATGCAAGTTCAAAGGGAGTTCTATGTGTGTGTGCATGTGTATGTGTATATATATGGTGCATATTCCTTTCACAAGACACACAACTAAACTTCTTACTTCCTAATCAAAATGGAACTATGGAATCCATAAAGGTAAAATACACTTACTTTTTGAACTTAGAAATTCAAAATAACAAGGAGAAATTACGTTCAACCAATCAATTTAAATTTAAAAACCATCAAATGTAAAATCATCGTAAATGAAGTTATGTGTTTTCTTTCTTGCATTCATCATTGAAAATGAATGTGCATTCAACCATTCATCTTGTATGTCTATTTTATGTGGTTTGTGAGATCTCTCTCCTCTAGTTGCTTCTACCAAATCTACCTTCTTCCCCTAGATGATACCTTACCCTTCCACATCCTAGAGGCTAACCTATTAACACTTGCAACAAATTGTAACATAGTTTATTTTATAATTGAAATTGATAACAAATAATTTAAAATTAATTAATCATGAAATTAAATTAATTGTAATCTTTAATCACCTTTTCAAAAATAATCAAACATATAACTTTAGGTTGGTTACTTGATGTGACATAATTCTCCACTTGAAAGAGTCATTGATTTTATGACTTGGCAAAAAAACTATTATTTTCATGACTTAAACATATTTAAGCAAACGTTTAACTACAATTATATCATTTTTTTTTGTTTTCTCTACAATGTCTATATCAAAATTATTACATAATCATAATTTAAATAAATATCCTTTGTAACTCAATTCAAGAAAATAAACGAGGGTAGAATATTTTATATCCTGAGTGTTCTCCTAAGTGGCACTATCTTCAAAATGTTGGTGGTATTGGACCTTACATTGTGAAACTATTGGAACAAAATTATCCTATGGTTGTTATTTATGCCTACGACCTTGTCAATATTGAATAGATGGACTTAGTCTTGGGAGATTCCATTTAATCTTTAGAGAAGGTTGGTTCCTTAATGGTTTTAATGAGAAAAGAGAAAAGAGAATTACTGAAAGAGAGGGAAATATAGCCATAGCTAGAACTTTTATCATGATACAGATTAAAAAAAACTAAGATAAATGTATATACCCTTTATGTTCAAACATTTATTTGATCTTCACACAGAAATCATAGTCTTCAAATATGATTTAGATATCTATATAACACACATATGTACTGAATTCTAACTCCAAAAATATGATTTATATCATGTGTAAGTCTAGATTCTAGAACACATACAATGTACAACTCAATAATATGAATAGAAGCATAAAATGTTAATACATACACTTGCACACCGTGAACCAGAAGCCAATAAAAGTGTATTTTATTGCTTGCATTCAGAGTATATACATCTAGTCTTGTAAATGCCTAAGATCTGACCCCTTTTCAGTGTGTGTTTAGTACTTTATATACCCTATGGTGAGCATCTTTTATAGCTAGTATATTATGATATAAAATCAATTACAAGCAATCAAGCTATAACAATGCTTCAATATGTTTTGCATGGCTTCTAATAATAAACAAAAATATGATAGCAAAAATCTAGGATTTGATGCTTCTTTCACTGTTTGTCATCAGTTGCTGACATAAGCCTTTTGAAGGTATGTTTATTTATTTCTACTTATATCTTTGTTCCACGAACAAGTGCTTGCTTGCAAAAAACTATCACATCGTGAAATCATGATATTTCCTCGCACTTTGGCTCCTCCGGGCTGCTTGCTCATGAAAACCTATCATGTCAGGAAATCGTGACATTTCCTCGAACTTTGGTTCCTCTACGTTGCTTGCTCGTGAAAACCTATCACATTGCAAAATCGTGACATTCAGGTGCTTTAGCTCTCTTCTACTCTCTGAACCCATGAAAATAATCATGTCACAAAATCGTGACCCTTTTCATTCCTTAGTATTTTTTGCTCCTTATGTCTCAAAAATGCTAATTTTAAAACACAACTTTGCTATATTTTAAGGTAGTCTTTTTGGACTAACATTCTTGGCGCCTTCCGAGGAATTTTGCTAGCAAAAATATTAGAATCCAGGTGTTGGACATTTTGAGTCCCTAAGTCAAAGTTGTCATTGATGTCACCATTGATGCCACCAGATGAAGTCATCATTAATACCAAATATTTCAGTAGGAAATAAAGGGGACAAAGATGGTTATTTGATATCCAGGGAGAAGGCCAAAGTTCAAGTAAAACAGTGCAAAATATAGAAGTTAAAAAGGAGTTATAATATTTATTTTATAAATTATTTAAATTCAGGATGAATTTAAATTTTATAAATAAATATTAAAAGGTACTTTATCAAAGGTGAAATATTATAATGGTTATTATAATATTAGAAGTGCCATGGTGAAAACCCAAAATAAAATATTTGTAATTTTCATTACAATATTTTATATTGTAGAAGTGGGTTTATAAAGTCTAAAGATATTTTAATAAATCCAAAGGTTGGATTTAAATATTTAAACAAGGCATTCAAAGTTTTATTTTCATCGACATCATAGAAGCCAAAGGGAAGCATCGACATTTTCGAATTATTGGAGATGCATATAAATACCATGCCCAAAGTTTATTTTCGATTATCCTTGCTCGAACGATTGTTGTGTGGCATAAGCGAAAAATGAGCTCGTGGTTTAAAACAGTTGGCAAAGGACATAGAAGATAACATGGTTTGAGACCACCCCCAATTCGCATTGGGCAGTGTGGCCTAGTGGTGGCTTGGAAAGCGTGAAGGCATTGGGAGCACGAAGGTCGTGCGTTCGATTCCTATGAAGAGCTTTTTGGTGGAGTATTGTGGAAGCGCCCAAGGCACACATTTTTAAACGTGGGCAAGGAAAAGTGCAAAGAAGAAGCACGTGGTGCTTCTCCCTTTGTGAACGAGCATGTAGCTCGTGTGGCAACCTTAGCCATGGCTAAGGCGCTTGCGGTGTGGGCAGGTCGTGGGGTCAAAACCCCTTGAGGCAGGTACAAAATTTTTAATTACGTTTTATGGTTTATGCCCTAAGGTTGGAGTGATAAGGTTGTTTTAGAGTTGATTAATTTTTGATAAACCTTTCTATTAAAGGTTGTGGTGATTGATTTTTGAAGGTGAAAGTTTTGTTGATTATTTGAGTTCTATAATCTGGAAAGTGTTGTTTTGAGAGTTATGTTTTAGGAGGTATAAGGAGTTATGATAAAGTGTTAATTAAGATTTATTTTTGAGACTTGTTGATTATTATTTTTAAGGGTTTTCTTCTAAAAGGACTTTGGTGGATGTGAAAATTAAGTTGGAGTAAAAAGGTGTATTTAAAGTTATATTTTGCATTGTGATTTTAATTAAAAGTCCTCTAACCCTTATGTGAGTTTGGAAAAGAGATTTTGTGAAGTGTGGCAGATTTTATGGACAACTCCTTGGCAACAAAAAGGTATGGGTAAAATTCTTCTCTATTGAGTTGGTTGATTGGCTTGATTGAAAATTAAGTTTGGAGTGAAAAGGAATTGATTAGGGTTTCCTTTTCAAAAGTGGTTGAGTTAGTGCTTCAAGGTTTTCTGGATTGAGAGTTGTGATTAAACCTTGTTTGATAAGCATTGTTGGTTAGACCATTGGTTGAGTTAAGTGTTTGAGTTAATGCTTCAAGGTTTTCTGGATTAAGAGTTGTGATTAAAACCTTGTTTTATAAGCATTGTTGTTGAAGCCATTGGTTGTGTGAAAAACCTAAGTTAGGTTTTGGAAAGATCATGAGTATCATTGTTATGTGAAGAATGTTTTATAAGCATGGTTGTTGAAGTGAGTTGTTATGCAATGAACTTGAACTTGAGTTTGGAAAGAACATGAGTATCATTGTTATGTGATAGTTGTTGTTGAACATTGTTGGAAACATTTTGAGTTGGTTGATATATGCTTGGACTAGGGTTTGTGAGAAAGGGTTGTTCCTTGAGATGATTGGTTGAGTAGAGTTGATTGAGCCTAGTCAAGTGGATGTGAAGTTGTTGTTCAAGTTCCATGAAACAAACTATTCTATATTCTGATTTGAGTTGAGATTGAGAATAGAACATATTGAGTCTCTAACAATTCTCTTTATGCTTCTATGAGATTGATTTGTGAAAGATATTGAGCTTTGAGAATAGAACATATTGAGTCTCTAACAATTCTCTTTATGCTTCTATGTGATTGAGTTGAGAAAGTGATTGAGCTTTGAGAATAGAACATATTGAGTCTCTAACAATTCTCTTTATGCTTCTATGTGATTGAGTTGAGAAAGTGATTGAGTTTTGAGTATAGAACATATTGAGTCTCTAACAATTCTCTTTATGTTTCTATGAGATTGGACAAGTTCTGTGTGGACTTGTTAAGTTGATTTGAGGTAAGTCTTTGAGAAGACTTGTGGACTATTTTTGTGTGAGATTTTGTGGAAGCTTACAATACATATTTGGTTAAGTCCTAGAGAGGACTTGTTGAGAATATTTGAATAGGTTCTGAGTGGACATGTTGGGTTGGTTTGAGTGGACCTATTGAGCATATTTGAGCAGGTTTTGAGTGGACCTATTGAGCAGATTTGATCAGGTTCTGAGTGGACCTATTGAGTAGATTTGGACAGGTTTTGTGTGGACCTGTTGAGAATATTTGGATAGGTTCTGAGTGGACCTATTGAGCAGATTTGGATAGGTTCTGAGTGGACCTATTGAGCAGATTTGATCAGGTTTTGAGTGGACCTATTGAGAGATTTGAGCAGGCTCTGAGTGAACCTGTTGAGAAGATCTGAGAAGGTTCTGAGTGGACCTATTGAGCAGAACTATGCTAGACCGATTGGACTATGTTTAGTACAGTATTGAGATAAAGCTTTGGAGGTGATAGAGCAGAGAGGATAAAGACTCCAGTGGATAGAGATCCATCAACCAGGACATTGAGGATAGGTCTTCTGAGTGAGGACAAGAGTCTTCAAGTGGAGAGAGATCCACAGTCAGTGCAGTGGAGGCAGTGTCTTCTAGAGGATCACCAACCAGAGCAGAGGAGAAGGAGTTCTCCTATGGATAGAGATCCACAAACCAGATTTAGGGGATCAACATCTCCTTTGGACAGAGGTCCATAAACATTGTAATTGGGAAGGATTCCCAAAATATTATTTGAGAAATATTTAGAAGAAATATTTTCTCTATGGAGGTAGCCCACATTGGGTGAACCACGTTAAAATTTGTGTCTCTATTGTGTATGGTGTTTTGTGCATTGCTTTGATTATTGCTATTGATACTACTATATATACATTGCATAATATTGATTTGAAAAGAAAAGTAAAAAGTGGTCTTATATTGTTCACCCCCCCTCTCAGTATAAGCTTGTGTTCTTCAATTGGTATCAGAGTGGGTTCCTTCAGAAGAGCTTGATAGCTTGAAGGAAAAGTGGTCAAAGAACACAATGGATCAAAAGGATCAAAGGGATGGGTCCATCAATAATGTAGTACCAGTATTTGATGGAAGTGACTTCCTATATTGGTGTGTGCTGATGAGATTTCACCTGATGGCACTTGGCAATGAAGTTTGGGATGCAGTGGAACTTGGATATGATTCAATAGTCAATCCTCCTACAGATAAGGAAGGTAAGCTCCTAATGCATGCAAATTCAAGAGCTATGAATGCGATTATAAAAGGATTGCGTAGATCAGAATCTATGAAGGTTATGGATTGTAAAACAACAAAAGATATGTGGGAACTATTGCATACCATATATGAAGGAGATAAAGGTGTTAGAAAAGCTAAAATTAGAAATCTCAAAGGAGAGTTTGAAAATTTAAGAATGTGGGATGATGAAAACATTCATGACTATCTCAGTAAGATTGATGAACTTGTACATGAGATGAGAGGTCTTGGAATGAAGGTTGATGAGTCTGATGCTTGTGATAAGATCTTGAGAACTCTTCCAAAGAGGTACAGTGAAAAGGTCTCTGCTATAGAAACATCAATTGATAGTGATAGTCTAACAAGAAATTCTTTGCTTGGCATGCTTACAACTTTTGAGATAAGAACAAAAGATCCTATTCTTCCGAAAGAGGCTGCATTCAAAGCAAACAAGAAGATCAAGGGTAAGAAGTCAGAATCAAGTAGTGAGTCTTCCAGTGATGAAGAAGAAAATTTTGGTAGAAGAGATAAAGGTTCCAGAAGACCCATAGATCTAAGATTTGTTAAGTGTTTTAATTGTGGAAAGTATGGACATTATGCAATAGAGTGCAAAGAGCCAAAGAACAACAATGATGAAGAAAAATAGGATCACAGGTACAGGGAATCAGAAAGACACAGGTACCAAAAGAAAAGCAAGGATGGACAAAACAGGCAAGGAAAGAAGTTCTTTCAAAGACAAAAGAGGAGCTACTATGCGGATAATGCAAGTAAGTACTCAAATGATAGTGATGCTAGTCTTTCAGACAATGATAGAGATGAAGTCCTATTTATGGTTGAAGAGAAAGATCCAGTTAAGAAAAAGACTCCAGTTATTCTCAAGTGTTTTAGATGTGGTAGATTTGGACATCTTGAAGATGATTGCACAAGGGATGGTTATAGTTTCAGTGATGATGATTTTGAAGATGCACTTGAAAGACCAGATGAA
Source organism: Wollemia nobilis (assembly GCA_028583015.1). Lineage (NCBI taxonomy): Eukaryota > Viridiplantae > Streptophyta > Pinopsida > Araucariales > Araucariaceae > Wollemia > Wollemia nobilis. The sequence continues at coordinate 1,748,304 of JAQPPZ010003109.1, read as the reverse complement.
AATATTCTAATGGCATTAGAAGAAGAAGTGAGTGATCCTATAGAAGACAAGCCAAAAGAAAGAAATGATATGGACAAAGGCAAACAAATAGAGGATTATTCAACAGAAAATGGTTATGATCTCAAGGGAGAACTTATCTATGCTCTTGACACGGTAAAGAAGGTAAGAAAGCAACATTCCAAGCTTGAAAGTCAGTTTCAAGAATGTGATGAAGAAATATTATTGCTCATAGAGGATTTAGAAAAATCAAAGGCTAAGGCAAGCAAGTTCAAAGATAAGTTAGAAGCAAAGATCTTGGAATGTGAGAAGTTAGCACAAGAAGTGGCTCTACTAAAGAAATATGTAGAAGACTCCAAGAATAAGCTATACAAGTATGTAAATAGTGCAAAGAGTGTGGATAAAATAGTCAAGATACAAAGAGGAGCAACAAACAAGATAGGTCTTGGTTCTAAATAGGTTCAAAAGAAAAGGGAAGAAGAGTCTACTTCAAGTCTTGAAGAAGAAGAAACTTCAGAAGAAGATACATCAAAATAAGACAATGTAAGTGGGAGTGAGACATCAGAGGATGAGTTGGACAACAAAGAGTTCAACAAATATAGGAACAATGCACAGAGAAGATACAGATGGAACAACAATCAGAATAGGAGACCAATGAGGTCAAGACAAGGAAGCTTCAATGGAAGATGTTTTTCATGTCACAGGTTTGGGCACATGGCTTCACAGTGCAGGACACATGAAAGACAGGAATATGGGAAAGGACAACTTTTCCATGGGTATTGCTACTCATGTAATGAGTTTGGTCACAAAGCAATGAATTGCAGGGTTCATGATAGAAGAAGACATGGCTTCACTAGGAGAAATCCTAAGACAGTTGCACCTCCAAGGAATAATAACATTAAGTGTTATAAGTGCAATAATGATGGTCACACAACAAGATGGTGTAAAGCAAATATTCTAGAAACAGGCATGAACAAGAATAGGAATATGAACAGAAATAGGAATATGAACAGGAATAGGAACAAGAACAGGAACATGGATGAGAACAGGAATAGGAACAGGAACATGGATGAGAACAAGAACAGGAACAGGAACATGAATGATGACAGGAACATGGATGATGACTTGGATAGAAATAGTCAGAGGATTCAGAAAACTCAGAAAAGAAGGGAAAAAGATAAAGGTAAAGAACAGTGCTTTCGGGAGTAGAAATACTCCCACCCCAAAATTAACCACCTCATGAGGAGGTGGGGGAGGGGCTAAGCTAAGAGGCTCATTCTTAGCCCCGAGCCCCAAAGGTGACCCTTTGCCATTGATGTCAAAGGGGGAGAGATTTGTGTATTGAGGAGAGAGTTGATATGGGGAGAGATTTGATATTTGATAGAGCATTGAGCTAGGGGGAGCAATGTCCCAAGGGAAGCAGAAGAAAAAGAAAGGTCAAGTTTCAGTAAAAGGATATGGGTTGCCATCAATGACAAAGGGGGAGATTGTTGGACATTTTGAGTCCCTAAGTCAAAGTTGTCATTGATGTCACCATTGATGCCACCAGATGAAGTCATCATTAATACCAAATATTTTAGTAGGAAATAAAGGGGACAAATATGGTTATTTGATATCCAGGGAGAAGGCCAAAGTTCAAGTAAAATAATGCAAAATACAGAAGTTAAAAAGGAGTTATAATATTTATTTTATAAATTATTTAAATTCAGGATGAATTTAAATTTTATAAATAAATATTAAAAGGTACTTTATCAAAGGTGAAATATTATAATGGTTATTATAATATTAGAAGTGCCATGGTGAAAACCCAAAATAAAATATTTGTAATTTTCATTACAATATTTTATATTGCAGAAGTGGGTTTATAAAGTCTAAAGATATTTTAATAAATCCAAAGGTTGGATTTAAATATTTAAACAAGGCATTCAAAGTTTTATTTCCATCGATGTCATAGAAGCCAAAGGGAAGCATCGATGTTTTCGAATTATTGGAGATGCATATAAATACCATGCCCAAAGTTTATTTTCGATTATCCTTGCTCGAATGATTGTTGTGTGGTATAAGCAAAAAATGAGCTCGTGGTTTAAAACAGTTGGCAAAGGACGCAAAAGATAACATGGTTTGAGACCACCCCCAATTCACATTGGGTAGTGTGGCCTAGTGGTGGCTTGGAAAGCGTGAAGGCATTGGGAGCATGGAGGTCATGCGTTCGATTCCTGCGAAGAGCTTTTTGGTGGAGTATTGTGGAAGCGCCCAAGGCGCACATTTTTAAACATGGGCAAGGAAAAGCACAAATAAGAAGCACGTGGTGCTTCTCCCTTTGTGAATGAGCATGTAGCTCATGTGGCAACCTTAGCCATGGCTAAGGTGCTCGTGGTGTGGGTAGGTCATGGGGTCAAAACCCCTTGAGGCAGGTACAAAATTTTTTAATTACATTTTTATGGTTTATGCCCTAAGGTTGGAGTGATAAGGTTGTTTTAGAGTTGATTAATTTTTTATAAACCTTTCTATTAAAGGTTGTGGTGATTGATTTTTGAAGGTGAAAGTTTTGTTGATTATTTGAGTTCTATAATCTGGAAAGTGTTGTTTTGAGAGTTATGTTTTAGGAGGTATAAGGAGTTATGATAAAGTGTTAATTAAGATTTATTTTTGAGACTTGTTGATTATTATTTTTAAGGGTTTTCTTCTAAAAGTGACTTTGGTGGATGTGAAAATTAAGTTGGAGTAAAAAGGTGTATTTAAAGTTATATTTTGCATTGTGATTTTAATTAAAAGTCCTCTAACCCTTATGTGAGTTTGGAAAAGAGATTTTGTGAAGTGTGGCAGATTTTGTGGACAACTCCTTGGCAACAAAAAGGTATGGGCAAAATTCTTCTCTATTGAGTTGGTTGATTGGCTTGATTGAAAATTAAGTTTGGAGTGAAAAGGAATTGATTAGGGTTTCCTTTTTGAAAGTGGTTGAGTTAGTGCTTCAAGGTTTTCTGGATTGAGAGTTGTGATTAAACCTTGGTTGATAAGCATTGTTGGTTAGACCATTGGTTGAGTTAAGTGTTTGAGTTAATGCTTCAAGGTTTTCTGGATTAAGAGTTGTGATTAAAACCTTGTTTTATAAGCATTGTTGTTGAATCCATTGGTTGTGTGAAAAACCTGAGTTAGGGTTTGGAAATATCATGAGTATCATTGTTATGTGAAGAATGTTTTATAAGCATGGTTGTTGAAGTGAGTTGTTATGCAATGAACTTGAACTTGAGTTTGGAAAGAACATGAGTATCATTGTTATGTGATAGTTGTTGTTGAACATTGTTGGAAACATTTTGAGTTGGTTGATATATGCTTGGACTAGGGTTTGTGAGAAAGGGTTGTTCCTTGAGATGATTGGTTGAGTAGAGTTGATTGAGCCTAGTCAAGTGGATGTGAAGTTGTTGTTCAAGTTCCATGAAACAAACTATTCTATATTCTGATTTGAGTTGAGATTGAGAATAGAACATATTGAGTCTCTAACAATTCTCTTTATGCTTCTATGAGATTGATTTGTGAAAGAGATTGAGCTTTGAGAATAGAACATATTGAGTCTCTAACAATTATCTTTATGCTTCTATGTGATTGAGTTGAGAAAGTGATTGAGCTTTGAGAATAGAACATATTGAGTCTCTAACAATTCTCTTTATGCTTCTATGTGATTGAGTTGAGAAAGTGATTGAGTTTTGAGTATAGAACATATTGAGTCTCTAACAATTCTCTTTATGTTTCTATGAGATTGGACAAGTTCTATGTGGACTTGTTAAGCTGATTTGAGGTAAGTCTTTGAGAAGACTTGTGGACTATTTTTGTGTGAGATTTTGTGGAAGCTTACAATACAGATTTGGTTAAGTCCTAGAGAGGACTTGTTGATAAAATGTTATTTAATATTTATTTTTGAGACTTATTGATTATTATTTTAAAGGGTTTTCTTCTAAAAGGACTTTGGTGGATGTGAAAATTTAGTTGTAGTAAAACGATGTATTTAAAGTTAAATTGTTGTGATTTTAATTAAAAGTCCTCTAACCCTTATGTGAGTTTCGAAAATATATTTTGTGAAGTGTGGCAGATTTTGTGGACAAATCCTTGGCAACAAAAAGGTATGGGTAAAATTCTTCTCTATTGAGTTGGTTGATTGGCTTGATTGAAAATTAAGTTTGGAGTTAAAAGGAATTGATTAGGGTTTCCTTTTCAAAAGTGGTTGAGTTAGTGCTTCAAGGTTTTTTGGATTGAGAGTTGTGATTATACCTTGTTTGATAAGTATTGTTGGTTAGACTATTGGTTGAGTTAAGTGTTTGAGTTGAGTTATGTTTGAGTTAACGCTTCAAGGTTTTCTAGATTAAGAGTTGCGATTAAAACCCTGTTGGAATATTACCATAAGTAAAAGGTTAAAAATTGTTTTTTACCTTGGGTAAAGGTAACTTACCTTTTACCTTACCTGGACGGCAGTGGACGACAGCATTTGGGCGGCAAGAGAATTCTATTCATCCTTCCTTTCCCCCAATTTCTCCTTTCCCCCCTTTCTTTCTCAAATAGGTTATTTACTTTGTATTTAAGCTATGTAACCTATGTTTTAACGTTAATTTCAATTACACATTTTTCGACCACACTCACCTTTCACATTTGGTATCAGAGCGGCACGATTCCCGAGGCGATGGGGCTCGCAGTTCGAAGCGGTGACACGGATCTCGAGGTAGCTCATAGGAGCCGAGGCGACACGGATCTCGAGGTGGCCCGCAGGAGCAGTCCGACACATTTTTTGAGGTGCTGGAGGAGCTGGACGAGGCAACCCGCAGGAGCAACAGATCTGCACGATTCTTGAGGCGCTATTGACGTGGCGTCGACATGATTCTCGAGGCACTGTTGACGTGGCAATCTACAGCATGCGGCCCGAGGCACGAGATTGATGTGGCGTGACGCGTGGTGACGTGTGACTACGCGTGACTTGAGGTGTGGTGACGTGGTGCTGGCACGTGGCCCGAGGAGTGGTGACGTGGCGATCCGTGAGGTGTGGTGACGTGGCATTGGCATGCGGCCCGAGGAGTGGTGACATGGCGACCCACGCGCGTGCATCGGTAGCAAAAGGAACCTGTGGCTTTCAAGACTGCTCGTAGGCAGTCAAAGAACTGTATGTGCTTGGCTCCTTTTAAAGAGCCCATACATCGCCATACAGGCGATGTGGGACAAATAGTCCCAATAAAATTAAGCTTCGCGCTCGACGTGAAAGCTAAGTGTCGGGGAGCTCGCTTAGCTCCCAGATCAGCCCGGGTAGCGCAGCGGCTACCCTCAGCCCTGACACCCGCGAGGTCGCAGGATCGACTCTCGGCGGGGTCGATAGATAATTAAATTTAAAAAAAAAAAAAAAAACTAAGGAATAGTTTAAAAATATATATATATATAATATTTTTTTTGTGTAATTTCCTAAGAGGAAATATCTGTTCATTAGTTTAAAAAAAAAAAAAAAATTTCAAAGTTAATTGAAATTTCCTGAGAGGAAATAATTGTAAAGTTTAAAAAAAAAAAAAAAACTTAGAAAGTTAATTTTTTTGTTATTTCCTAAGAGGAAATCTTTGTAAAAGAAAATTTCTGGGAAATTTTCTTAAATGATAAGATTGGAAGGATGTTATGATGCCCTCTGCAAGTTGTTACTGAGAACAAATCCTGAAAAGTTTGATAGGCACGTGAAAACACTAGGACTTAATACAGTTTTTTCACAGTTGCAAAATGCGGTTATTGCACACCAGAGAAATCCTGATCAAGGATACAAAGCAGATTCATAAGATAACTCCTTTGGCAGCAAGTTTGAATAATCCGACACAGTTGCAATTGCTTCACAAGGATCCAAATATACTCATTATAGTAATTCAGTTGAAATCCTACAACCTCCTTCTCCTCGAAATAATATTGATCAGTGACGATGATGAACAAGTCGTCGACAATTTTGTAATTGCTGAACAAGTTTGAGTTGTTTATGATTGTAAATCAAGCAGGGCTTGATAGTTTGTAAAGTCTTTTTTGCAATAAGACTATAAAAGAGAGGTTTTCGGTTTTAGTAGATAAATGGGATCACATAATAATCTACCAATTCCCGAATTCATGTTAGCGTACTATATTCCTAATTAGACATTGGCTGGTATGGCTGGTATATTGTTATACCTGCATAGCTAGAAGTTAATTTGTTATTTAACTTTAGCAACTTGTTGCAGCGGCATCCTGTTGAGATGCGCCCTCTTCGGGCTAATCCAGGAATGCAGATTGTTATTTAAACAGAGATTTAATAATAATTAGTTGGTTCGCTGTTTAACATGGCATCAGAGCCATTCTGAAGTTTTTTGGGTGAGGTGATTGCAGACGAATTTTTTTTTGCGGGCGTGATTTTTTTTCCCTACCGCGCAGCCGAGCGAATTAAAAAATAAATAAAATAATTTTTTTTTGGTCGCGCGCAGACGCGCGACAGTCGCCGTGCATCCACGCGCGACTAAGGAGAGTTCCAGCAGGCCGTGGGAACGCGCAAAGCACGTCCAGTCCTGAAGGCACTACGGAAGGCAGCGACGTCCAGCGTTCCTGCCCTTGCGCAGACGCTGACGTCCAGCGCTGACGCCGACGTACAGCGGGCGCAGTGCCGATGTAGCCCGCGCTGCGCAGGAGGAAGGGAACGGAGCGCGATTTGCGTGCCCCCCCCCAGTTGGAGGACGGGGACGCAGCGAGATTTTCGCCCCCCCTCCCCCCCCGTTGGAGGACGGGGTGACGCAGCACGATTTGCGCGCGCCCCCCCGTTGGAGGACAAAGAGGTGCAGGTGGACCCTGCGTGCGTTGGACGAAGAGCAGGCGGACCCTGTGCGCGTTGGATGAAGAGCTGCAGGCGGTCCCGCGAAATTTTTTTATAAAAAAAAAAGAGAAAAAAAAAAGGAACCGGACGCGCGTGATTGTGGACGTGGGCTGCGGTTTGCAGAGGAGGAACCTGTGGTCGGGCAGCAGCTCAAATTCGAGGGGCTCCATTGATCCTTTCGGATCAGCCCGCTGGCTCACGTGGTCGTGAGCCGTGCGGTAAGGCTCTGGGAGCCTGCAGGTCGGGGGTTCAAATCCCGCCGACTCCCCCCTTGCAAAGGTATAAATTTTTTTTCTCAAAGGTTTTATAATTATTATTTTTTTAGTTAAAATTTTTAATTTTAATTTATTTTTTAATAGTTTTAAAACTTTATAAATTAAAATTTAATTTTAATTTATTTTTCATAAGTTTTTAAAACTATATAAATTAAAATTATTTATTTTAACTTTAAATACATAATAATTATTAAAATGCTTTGTTAAAGAAATTTTTTTTTAGGGGGGATATTTTTTCAAAAAATCAAAGGGGGAATGTGAGTAATTTTCTGAAAAATAGCAATTTGGCGAATTGTAAAAGGTGCATTTTCGGCTGTGTCCGACACCTTAGGGTTTCATTCTGTGGGCATTTTTTTGATGTATGATGCATTTTCATTTCTATGCACTACTTCATTAAAATATAAATCACTCCCTAAGTCCCTAGAATAATTAAAAAAAAAAAAAAAACCATCTGTGCAATTTATTTGCACCGCAGCGTTCGGTAAAAACGGTACCTCTGGCCCACACTTACAGGTAAAGCTGTCGTGCTTTGGGCTACTGTATCTATCGCCTAATATAGCTGCAACAACGACGTCTGAGCTTGTTCTCTATAAATCGTCGGGGAGGAATAAGTACGCCATTTTTGCATTTTTTTTACTCCATCCACTACCCTTAATCGTTCTTGTGTTTAGGCGTAAATCCTGACGAAGTATTCTTCATAGTGTTTAGGGGAAGTTACGCCCCACGCATGAGAAGAATCTTCTATGGTAGGTGCCATCAACAAGGCGATTCCCTTTCAGTACCGCTTATGTTCCACGTATCGTATGATCTCTAAAACTCACCTATAGTCTCCCTCACGTAAGGGCGGGTGATTTTTGTTGATATTTCTAAATACCTATAGTTTCCCTCACGTAAGGGCGGGTATTTTGTACGGTATAATGGCCTAGCAAAAGGTATATCGAAATGGGGACCAATTGGTGATATAAGGAACCTTCACTATGGCCGTTGTTGCAAAGTTGATGACTGATCCTCATCAGTTATTGAAAGGTCCAAATTATACACCATGGAAACATAAGATGAAGGCAATTATCCAAATGGAAGATTTGTGGGATATTGTTACTGGAGTAACAACTAGGCCTTCACCAACAACAGGATCCACAGGTCCTTCCGCAGATCAGATAGCTTTTGACAAGAAAGATAGTAGAGCAAAGGTGCTCATTTTGTTTGTTGTTTCAGATGAAGTGCAACCTCATATAGCTGACAAAGCAAGTGGTAAATAGGCATGGGATGCCCTTAGAACCATCTATGATGGAAATAATGATTCCACCATTCTTCATCTTCAACAACAACTTCATAACCTGAGTTTGAGACAGGGTGAAACAGTTAACTCTTTCTGTGCAGAGTGTCTGAATTGAAAGAGAAATTGAATTCTTTGGGAGATACTGTGGACGAAAAGCTTCTCATTTCACTTGTGATGAGAGCTTTGCCTTCTTCATTTGATATGTTGATCACCTCCATCCAGGTGTCTCAACAACAAATTACCTACATCGAGTTGGTCAATCTGCTTCAACAACAAGAGGCACGCCAACTTCACAAGGATGATTCTTCCAATACATCCCTATACACCAACAGGAAGGGTTCTAGGAAGAAAGGTAATGGGAAAAAAGGAGGCAAATTTTAGAAAGGAGGAAATTCTCAACTGGATATGAAAGGAAAAGGAAAACAACCTCAACAGAAGAAGAGGTGGTGCAAGATCTGTGAGAAAGACAACCATGACACCAACAGGTGTTGGCATGAGAACAAGCAGAAAGGCCAAAACAAATCACAAAATAAAAACAAGCAACCCCAGGTGAATGTTGTTGTTGAAGAATCCGACTCGGATTACGAATGGGCACACCAGTGCTCATGACTACCATAGATTCCACACAGAGGGATCCTATTTGGTATGTCAATTCTGGAGCTAGCAAACATATGACTGGCGACAGATCGTGGTTTGAATCATTTGTGGCCAAAGAGGGCAAACCTGTCACCATTGCTAATGATAAAACCTACAAGGTTCAGGGAGAGGGTACAATTTCAGTCACTCTTCTTGATGGCAAGTGTCAGATTGACAAAGTCCTCTATGTTTCGAGATTGGCTAACAATTTGCTATCAGTCACACAAATCCTGGATAGAAATATGGTTGTCAACTTTCATGTTGAGAATGGAAAGAAGTGTTGTACTATTACCAGGAAGGGTAAGCAGATTGCAACAGCTTCATATAAGCACGGCTTATTTTCCCTAGATGCTATCTCTACTCCACATGTTGCCATGACTGTCTCTACCAAGGAGGCAACTTCCCTATGGCACAAGAGATATGGGCATCTTAGTTCTGGCTACTTACTTGAGCTCAGTAAGTATGAGATGGTAAAGGGTCTTCCTTCCCTTTCTGCCACATTGCTAGTGTGCTCTGACTGCTTGGCAGGAAAGCAGCATAGAGTACCATTTGAGAAGAGCTCAACAAGAGCACGAAAACCTCTGGAGTTAATTCACACCGATCTGTGCGGTCCTTTCACACCCAACAGTTATGGAGGGAAGAGGTACTTTCAGTTATTCATAGATGACTACTCATGAAAGATGTGGGTTTTCTTTCTCCAACTAAAATCTGAAGCTTTCGCATTCTTCCAGCAGTTCAAGAAATCCGTTGAGGAGTCAGGAGCTTCTATTAAAACCCTCTGCTCAGATCGAGGGGGGAGTTTACCTCTAATGAATTTTTTTCATTCTTAGATAAGCATGGAATCAAGAGACAGTTAACAACTGCCCATACTCCTCAGCAAAATGGAGTTGCTGAGAGAAGGAACCGTTCTATCATGGAAATGGTTCGTTGTATGCTCACAGGAGCTACTCTTGGGCAACAATATTGGGCAGAAGCTATCACCACTGCAGTATATCTGTTGAATAGGGCACCCATAAAGGCCCTAAAAGGAATGACTCCACAGGAAGCATGGAGTGGTCGAAAACCCTCCATATCTCATCTACGTATTTTTGGATGTCACGCTTTCATGAATATATCGAAAGAGAAAAGGAAGAAGCTAGATGAGAAAACACTGAGATGTATTTTTCTTAGTTATGATGAGCACTCTAAAGGATATCGTTTGATAGATCCTTTGACCAAGAAAATTCATGTCAGTAGAGATGTTTTCTTTGATGAAGCTTTCACATCACAGAGCACATCTAAAGTACACCTAGATCTTGTGGAATCTAAGGAAGAGAATATTCCTTCATCAACACGAGACAGGAGGTCCTTCTACATCTTCTTCAACACCACTGAAGAAGAATCCAAAATGGTGTACAAATACAATCAGAGATGCAAATTTATCCACTCCTCCCAATTTGAACTTGGATAGACCTCGTACATGCAGTATGGCTCAAAAGGAAAGAGAAGCCAAAGAAACTGGTAAGGTTGATGATCTTTGTCAATCTTTTGAGGAACTTTCTATAACTCCACGTAAAAAAGTAGAGGATATGGATATTGATGATGATAGGGCGTTCATGTCTACCATAGATGATCTTGAACCTACATCAGTGCAATATGCTCTTAGTGAGCCTCAGTGGAAGGCCGCTATGGATATAGAGTATGAGTCTTTGATGAAAAATAAAACTTGGAAGCTTGTTGATTTGCCGCATGGAAAGAAACCCATTGGCTGCAAATGGGTATATAAATTCAAGTACAAGGCAGATGGAACAATTGATAAGCATAAGGCCCATCTTGTTGCAAAGGGCTATGCTCAAAAGGAAGGCATTGACTACGAGGAAAATTTTGCACCTACTGCTCGGATGACCACAATTCGGGTTATGTGTGCTATGGCAGCACAATATGGGTGGAAAGTTCACCAGATGGATGTCAAAAGTGCCTTTCTAAATGGTGATCTCCAAGAAGAAGTCTACATGACTCAGCCGGAAGGATTTGAAGTGGAAGGCCAAGAGCAGAAGGTTTGCAAATTGGTCAAATCCTTATATGGTCTGAAACAAGCTCCTCGAGCTTGGTATATAAAAATGGGCAATCACCTTATGCAGCATGGATTTAAGAGATGTCCGTCAGATGCAAACCTCTATTTCAAGAAACTTCTAGATAAATTTTTCATCTGGGATCCGGTCCTGTCTCTTGGCACAACAAGAAGCAATAGGTGGTTTCTATTTCATCAACAGAGGTAGAGTATCGCACCGCATGTTAAGCTGTGTGCGAAGTGATATGGTTGCGTCGCATTTTGACAAGTATGGGCCATCCATCAAAATCTCCAATACACTTGTTTTGCGACAATCAGGGTGTTCTGAACCTTGTCAAGAATCCAGTCCATCATGAAAGAACAAAGCACATTGACACACAATGTCATTTCATTCGAGATGAATTTCCAAAGCACCGAATTCAGCTTCAACACATTCCCACCGATGCTCAAGTTGTAGACATTTTCACTAAGGCACTTGGACATGTCAAATTTGAATTGTTTCGCAGCTCTCTTTGTATTGCAAAATGATGTAAGGGGATGTTAGTATAGCTATTAGTTATTACATTACCCAAATAATGTAATAAAGGGGGATGTTAGCATACTATATTCCTAATTAGACATTGGCTGGTATGGCTGGTATATTGTTATACCTGCATAGCTAGAAGTTAATTTGTTATTTAACTTTAGCAACTTGTTGCAGCGGCATCCTGTTGAGATGCGCCCTCTTCGGGCTAATCCAGGAATGCAGATTGTTATTTAAATAGAGATTTAATAATAATCAGTTGGTTCGCTATTTAACAATTCAGTGAGGATAATTATGAGTACTGGTCCATCAAGATGAGGACATTACTCATCGAAAAAGGACTATGGGATATTATTGAAGATGGTTACATTGCTCCAACAGATTGGACTACCTTAAGTGCAAATGATAAGAAGATCTACAAAGATGCACAGAAAAATAATTCTTTTGCCTTATACCATCTTCAATCAGCATTAGATCCAAGTATCTTTCCGAGAATTGCATCTTACTTAAGCACTACTGAGATGCATGGAATGCCTTGAAAGAAGGATTCCAAGGAAGTGATAAAGTAAAGAAAGTCAGGCTCCAGACCTTGAAAAGAGATTTTGAAAATCTTAGAATGAAGGAAAATGAAAGAGTTGGTAACTACTGTGTACGAGTCAAAGCAGTAGTTGATATGATGCAAACTTTAGGTGAAGACACAAAAAATGAAACAATTGTGAAGAAAGTGTTGTGAACACTTCTTCCTAAGTGGAATCACATTGCTATCATAATTGAAGAATCCAAAGACCTTTCTACTCTTACATTTGATAGTTTGATTGGATCATTAACATCACATGAAGAGCAACTTCAGGGTGCACCTTCAACAAGCTATGAAGGTGATGACAAAGCCTTCACTTCGAATGAAAGTGCAAGACGAGGACAAGGAAGAGGTCGAGGCAGAGGACAACAACAAAGAGGCAAGGGCCAAAGCAACTCCTACAGAGGAGGTAATCAAAACAGAGGTAGAAATCAAAATAGAGGAGCCAATCAGAACCAAAGCGGCAATGCAGCCCATGGAAATCAAGGACGAGGAAGTAATAAAACTAAAACAACTTGTTTCAATTGTGGGAAACAAGGCCACTTCGCTCGTGACTGTTGGTCAAAGTCTTCAAAAGATCAAAGCAGTCAATATGGCTCATTCTACGGAGAAGAAGAAGGTCCACCAAACCTTTTTCTCTCTTATGGAAAGCCAGATCAAAATCTAAATGACACATGGATTTTAGATACTGGTTGCTCCAACCACATGAGTGGCTAAGAAGATCTCTTTGCTACATTAGATTCAAATTACAAATCTCATGTTAAGTTAGGGGATAATAAATCCTTGCAAGTTGAAGGCATAGGAGCTATGGAAGTTCCAACAAAAGAAGGCCTTAAAAATGTGAATGACATATACCATACTCCACATCTACAACACAATTTGTTGAGTGTTGGCCAAATTATGGAGAAGCATTACAAATTAGGTTTTGATGAAAGAAAATGTACAATCTTTGATAAAAACAATTGTAACCATGTCATCACAGAAGTACCTATGACAAAGAATAGGTTGTTCCCTCTAAAGTTTGGTGAGCCAGGGGGAGCTCAACTTGCAAACATTGCTATTACAAATCCAAGTGAATTGTGGCACTTGAGATATGGTCACCTCAATTTCGCTAGCTTGAAAATGTTAACATCACAAGCTATGGTGACAGGACTACCAAAAATTCCAGAACATAAAAAGGTATGCGAAGCATGTGCTTTGGGAAAGCACTCTAGAACGAAGTTTCCAAGAGGCCGAGCGTGGAGAGCAAGCTATCCTCTTCAGCTAGTACATTTGGACATCTGTGGTCCAATGCAAACAAAGAGCCTTGGAAACAATTCTTATTTTCTAACATTCATAGATGATTATTCTAGAATGTGTTGGCTGTATTTTTTGAAACACAAAGATGAAGCATTTGATTGCTTCATAGACTTCAGAAATAATGTAGAAAAGAAAAGTGACTACTATGTCAAATGTCTTCACACTGATAAAGGAGGAGAGTACTCCTCAAATGAATTTCTTCATTATTGTAAGCAAAATGGGATAAAAAGGCAGTTCACCACTACCTATACCCCATAGCAGAACGGTGTGGTTGAGAGAAAGAACCACACCCTTGTTGAAATGGCACGAACAATGCTTCAGGCAAAGCATATCACAAACAGCTATTGGGTAGATGCAGTAAGAACAAGTGCATATATTCTAAATAGAAGTCCGACTTCTAGTTTAGATGGTATCACTCCTTATGAAGGATGGTACGGTAAGAAACCAAATGTCAAACATTTCCGAGTATTTGGTTCTTTAGCTTATGCACACATTCTTGAGGAGAAGAGAAAGAAGCTTGATCCAAAGAGTCAAGCATGTGGTTTTGTAGGGTATTGTGATTCAACCAAAGGGTATAAATTGTAAAATCCCACGACACATAAAATCATTATCTCCAGGGATGTAATTTTTGATGAAGGGGGAGAATGGGGTCATAAAAAATTTGTTGATTTTGACTCTAATTCGGACAGTTCTACATTAGTACCTTCCACATTGGTACAACCCAAGAAAAGCAGTGTAAAAAGTCCTCCTCCACAAATTCCACATCAGGAAACTTCATCAAGTACATCAAGTGGTACACCAAGTCCAAGAAGGAATTTGTTGGCACCCCCAAATTCTCCAAAACGATTTCAAAGATCTGTAAGCACTCCAAGCCCGATGGATATTGATTCAGTTTCTCAAAGGAAATGTGAAATAGAGGAAAGCGCATACTGCAGAGTCATCCATCTACTCAAATGTTGGATAGGAATTTCCAACAAAGATACACTAGGAGTCAAGCTAGTGAGATGGATGACATTTTGTCAAGACTTGAAAATCTTCAAATGTCAGGGGATGATGAGTCTCATGAACCAAGGGGTGATGTAGTCAATTATGCTTTGTTGGCTGCTGCACAGCTAGAACCATCTAGCTATGAAAAAGCATGCACTAAAAATATATGGCAAGATGCCATGGAAGAGGAAATATCCTCAATTAAAAAAAATGATACTTGGGAGCTTGTGAAGCTTCCCAAGGGAAAAAAATGTGTTGGATGTAAATGGGTCTATAAGACCAAATTCAATGCTGATGGAAGCATTGAAAGGCACAACGCAAGATTAGTAGCTAAAGGTTTTACTAAGAAATATGGAATAGATTATGAGGAAACCTTTGCTCCAGTTGCTCGACAAGAAACAATAAGAACTGTTCTTTCCTTGGCAGCCCATAAAGGCTAGAAAATTCAACACATGGATGTGAAAAGTGCATTTTTAAATGGATACCTGACAGAAGAGGTGTATGTTCAACAACCTCAAGGTTTCCAAGAACTAGGAAAAGATAACCTTGTTTATAAATTGAAAAAAGCACTTTATGGCCTCAAGCAAGCACCAAGAGCATGGTACTCATGAATTGACGGCTATTTCAGCAAATATGGTTTCACAAAAAGCAAGAGTGAACCAACACTATACTACCTAAAAAATGGAGTAGATATCCTCATAGTTTGTTTATATGTGGATGATCTAATATTCACGGGTAGTAATGATAAAATAAATATGGAGTTCAAAAACTCCATGATGAATCAGTTTGAGATGAAGGATCTCGGATTAATGAGATACTTCCTAGGAATGGAAGTACATCAATCAAAGAATGGGATCTTCATATGTCAACAGAAATATGCTCATGACATGATCAAGAAATTTGCTATGCAGCAGTGCAAATCAGCTGCAACACCAACTGGACATGGAATCCAGCTAAGCAAAGAATATGGAGCACCAAAAGTTGACTTGACCAATTACAGAAGCATGGTTGGGAGTTTAATGTTTCTCACCAACACTAGGCCAGATATACAGTATGTTGTTTCTCTTGTATCACGGTTTATGGCATGCCCATCCGAGCTACATCTACAAGCAACCAAACAAATTTTACGATATGTAAAAGGTACATTGGATTTTGGAATCCATTACCACAAGTCTAACTCTGTGAAGTTATTTGGTTATAGTGACAGTGATTGGGGCAGTAATATAGATGACAAAAAATCTACATCAGGGAACTGTTTTAGTCTAGGATCAGGACTAATAACTTGGAGTTCCAAGAAGCAATCTGTTGTAGCATTATCATCTACAGAAGCTGAGTACATAGCCATTACTCATGCAAGTACTCAGATCCTCTGGTTGAGGAAAATCCTTGAAGAGATTGGTGAAAAAAAAATTGGTCCAACCAAACTGAATTGTGATAATATAAGTGCCATACAGTTGGCATATAATCCGATCCACCACAAAAGGTCAAAACATTTTGATATGAAGTATCACTTCATAAGAGATATGGTGGAACAACAGACAGTTGAGCTTCAATATTGTAGCACTTTGGATAATCTAGCAGACATCTTCACCAAAGGCATGGCTAAAGCTCAATTTATAAAGCTGAGAGACTATATAGTCAGTCCTCTCAACTTTATGGGGGAGAATATTGGAATATTACGAAAATTAAAAGGTTAAAAAATTGTTTTTTACCTTGGGTAAAGGTAACTTACCTTTTACCTTACCTGGACGGCAGTGGACGGCAGCATTTGGGCGGCAAGAGAATTCTATTCATCCTTCCTTTCCCCCAATTTCTCCTTTCCCCCCTTTCTTTCTCAAATAGGTTATTTACTTTGTATTTAAGCTATGTAACCTATGTTCTAAAGTTAATTTCAATTACACATTTTTCGACCACACTCACCTTTCACAAACCCTATTTTATAAGCATTGTTTTTGAATCCATTGGTTGTGTGAAAAACCTGAATTAGGGTTTGAAAAGATCATGAGTATCATTGTTATGTGAAGAATTTTTTATAAGCATGGTTGTTGAAATGAGTTGTTATGCAATGAAGTTGAACTTGAGTTTGGAAAGAACATGAGTATCATTGTTATGTGATAATTGTTGCTAAACATTGTTGGAAACATTTTGAGTTGGTTGATATATTATTGGACTAGGGTTTGTGAGAAAGGGTTGTTCCTTGAGATGATTGGTTGAGTAGAGTTGATTCAACCTAGTCAAGTGGATGTGAAGTTGTTATTCAAGTTCTATGAAATAAACTATTCTATATTCTGGTTTGAGTGGAGATTGAGAATAGAATATATTGAGTCTCTAAAAATTCTCTTTATTCTTCTATGTGATTGATTTGTGAAAGATATTGAGCTTTGAGAATAGAACATATTGAGTCTCTAACAATTCTATTTATGCTTCTATGTGATTGAGTTGAGAAAGTGATTGAGCTTTGAGAATAGAACATATTGAGTCTCTAACAATTATCTTTATGCTTCTATGTGATTGAGTTGAGAAAGTGATTGAGTTTTGAATATAGAACATATTGAGTCTCTAATAATTCTCTTTATGTTTCTATGATATTGGACAAGTTCTTTGTGGACTTGTGAAGCTGATTTGAGGCAAGCATTTGAGAAGACTTGTGGACTATTTTTTTGTGAGCTTTTGTGGAATCTTACAATACATATTTTGTTAAGTCCTAGAGAATACTTGTTGAGTATATTTGGATAGGTTCTGAGTGGACCTGTTGAGCATATTTGATCAGGTTCTAAGTGGACCTATTGAGCAGATTTGGATAGGTTCTAAGTGGACCTGTTGAGCAGATTTGATCAGGTTCTGAGTGGACCTATTGAGCATATTTGGACAGGTTCTATGTGGACTTATTGATTAGATTTGTACAGGTTTTGAGTGGACCTATTGAGTATATTTGGATAGGTTCTAAGTGGAACTATTGAGCAAATTTGATGAGGTTTTGAGTGTACCTGTTGAGAAGATTTGAGCAGGATCTGAGTGAACCTGTTGAGAAGATCTGAGAAGGTTCTGCGTGGAACTATTGAGAAGAACTGTACTAGACTGACTGGACTATGTTTAGTATAGTATTGAGATAGAGTTTTGGATGTGATAGAGTAGAGAGGATAGAGACTCCAATGGATAGATATCCATCAACCAATAAATTGAGGACAAGCCTTCTAAGTGAGGGCAAGAGTCTTCAAGTGGAGAGAGATCCATAGTCAGTGCAGTGGAGGTAGTGTCTTCTAAAGGATCACCAACTAGAGTAGAGGAGAAGGAGTTCTCCTATGGATAGAGATCTACAAACTATATTTAGGGGATCAATATCTCCTTTGGATAGAGGTCCATAAACATTGTAATTGGAAAGGATTTCCAAAATATTATTTGAAAAATATTTAGAAGAAATATTTTCTCTGTGGAGGTAGCCCACATCGGGTGAGCCATGTTAAAATTTGTGTCTCTATTGTTTATGGTGTTTTATGCATTGCTTTTATTACTGATATTGATGCTGCTATATATACACTACATAACATTGATTTGAAAAGAAAAGTAAAAAGTGGTCTTATACTGTTCACCCCCCCTCTCAGTATAAGCTTGTATTATTCATCGAGGACCTTCATCCAATGGGAAACTGAGTGAAAATAATATGGAAGAGGATATTGTGGAAGAAAATAATCAAGAAAATGCACTTAATAAATTAAAACATTACCTTTCCAAAATACCTCTTACAACTTATGCATACTTTACTAATATTACATTAACACCTCAATAAATTTAAACTTGTTTTATTGCTAACCACGGGTACCACCTTCTGTCATCTACCTTTGATTAACCTGCTTGAATTTCTTCAATTTTTCTATCATAGTGATGACTTCATTGTAAGTGAGGCAAACCTATTTCCAAGCTTCATCCTATAGGTATGAAGAATCCATGAACAACTGATATATACTATAATTCTTCAAGTTTGTTGTGAGACACTATTTTATTCCTTAAAATCAACTCTTGTAAATAGAACTTAATCTGTGTGAGGTTTTACACCATAGCAAATATTTGTGCTTCCTCTACAGGTTCATCCCAGCTTTCTATTTTAGATTCATCCTCCATAAAATATTTTATGGATATTGTTAGTGCATATTCACTTAAAACTTTTGAATTTTCATCCCACAAATATGGAAGTCCGCATTTGTTTTCTAAATTTAAATGTTTCACTAGTCCCTTAGCTTCAGCTTCTAACTCCTAAAGGAGTTTGTCACCTTGAGTTACAAGTTTAAATCTTCTAAATAAACTTACGACCACAATATTGGCCTGAGACCAAGCTTCACTTAAGATATTAGCAGTAACGCTCTCTAGCAATTTCTCAAAAAATACTTGAATTTTTGTTTCTACATATGATATTTCCTGTAGAAAGCTCACCGAAGCTTTTAACTCATTGTTGGCCACTTCAATCACTTATTTTAATTTTTCTAGGTAACAATATAGGCCTTGATCTAAGGCTTAGTGACAATATGTCCTCGAACATTTATTTTCTTACCACTTTGGCTCTTTCCTTTGATAGGCCATACGATACATTCTACTTTTCTAGGAAATTTTTCTTAAGTTGTTGAACCTATAGATTCAAAGATTGAATATGTGCATCTGCCTCTTCAAGTTTCTCTTTATATTTAGCTACTTTACTAGAAGCTTCACCAAATTTATCTTCCCATTTCTTTGTCTCCAACTTCAGAGCCTTTTCTATTAATTTTTGTTCCTGTATGACTGATTCCAATTCTTTCCTAGCCCCCTATTCTTTGATAAATTTCTCTTTGAAATACTCTTCGTGCAAGTAGATAGTTCCTAAATGGGCTTGAGCCATTCCCCACTCATCTAGCATATGAATTTGGGTAATGTCTTTAGTTGTACCTTCTACCTGATAATCCTCAATGGTCATTTCTCCTTTAGATTTCTTTGATATTGGTGTCAATTTTACCTTTTTTCATTGCATGGTGGTGGGATCAAGAGCTATTATCTCTTGAGCATGGGATGGAGTCTTGGAATCTCCAGCAGAATGAGATGTCCACTAGTCTAAGGTATTTTTTCCTTTATCAAATCTTTTAGTTTTGAAAAATTTGGATGACTCTCAGCATTTGTAGTGGATGCAAATTTAATAGCTGGAATGCAAACACTAGGATGAAATGGATTCGAAAATAATGCAGCACTAGCCTCAGACTGGAGTTGTGAATATAATGTTGGTTATGGGGAAGGAAACCATGGTCTCAAAGGAAATGTTATATCTTTAATCAAACTAGAAATGGAAGGGGATTCAGTTTAGGAATGAGTAGAAGGAAAACAGTGAGAGAATAGAGAAGCCATACATGTTTCTATCTAAAGCAACTACTAATTTCTATCTCCTTCTTCATGATCTTCATTGCCTTCATAATAGAATCTTGAACTTCATTTGATGTAGAAATTTCTTCTACATTTTCTCTTTCATCAGCTCTATTCTCATTGCATGTACCTTCTTCAAGATTTATTATTTCAATATTTAGGGTAATTTCCCTGTCCCTTTTTATGTTAAATATTCTCCTTTTTTATAACAATTTCTTAAAAAATAGCTATATTTTGACCTTCTTGAGCAAGGTCATTTGTATCGTCAATTGTTTCACTTTGAACATCTTCCAATCCAGTAGTATTTTTAGTAATATTTGTATCTAGAACATTATCTTCATTGTTCTGAAGTGTTTGGATACCTTCTAGAGTAGTTCCAATATCTTCAACATCACTATCTCGAGTAGTTTGAGTAACTTCTATGTGTCGATCATTGTTACCTTGAGCAACTTGATCATTATTTGGGACTTTTTCAACATCTTGTTTCTTCTTTTCTTGAGTTTTTAATATAGACTTTAGCCTCCTCCTCTTAATTCAAAGAGGTTCTTCATCAGATTCTATAGCTGAGTTTGAAGGGGGGACAAATTTTAGAGTTTTAGAGGTTGTGGTTTTACCTTTTGATGAGTCAACACCTAGTTCCAAGCGTTTTCCTCTTCTTTCTACTTGCAAGGGTTTAGTGATCCCTTGCCCTTCTTTACCTAGTACTTTGCATTCATATCCCATATTCAACATCATCTACTTTTCCATATGTTTTTCCTTGTTCTTTTGTGAATATATCTTCAAAAGACCTTTTATTGGTCAACCACAACCTTCTTTCCTTTACTTTGGTCAATATTCTATTTTTTCATAGCTTCAAAACGTGTTGCCTTATTGTCGCCAATGCTAGGAGGTACTTTTATAGGAAAAGCCCTTGACCAAGAATCTTGATAATGATAATAACGAATTAAAAATTCAAGGTCATTTTTCACAGGGTACCTCAAATCAATCATATTTGTCTATACTCTCATGGTCCACCATTCATGAACTTTTCCCATCATCTAATCTTCCCATTTTTTATGTGTTCTAGTAATGGTATTTTCATCCAACACATGTTTAGAATTATTCTTAGGATCATAATACATTACATGTTCATAAAAATCATGCCAAGGGGACAACAGTTTCATCCTTTCTACATGCCATTCCAGTGCATCATCTTCGTTATTATTTTTGCAAGCTTCAATGTCTGGTCTAAGGTACGCATGATAGTTCTTAATTGGGAATATTTTTAAAATAGCCTACCTTTATGCAAATATATTTATAGGGTCATATGTCCATATCTAAGGTATATCTATTAACCCCAATTATCTTAGATCTTGGGTAATTTGTTCATACTTGCCCTTATTAGAAACAATAATTCCCTCAAACTGAAATGTCATAGTACAGGTTCTTTTACCTATACCCGTACCATATTTAAAATTTATTTGTTCAATTTATTTGACATATTCCAAAGAAAATAACTTTTTAGTAACATAATGGGGAAGCAAGAAAGGTTTCCAATAAACCCATACAACCTAATGATAATCCCTTGAGTGAGGATAAAAAAAATAACCCTCCTCTGCATGTTTGTTCTGTAGAACATTTTCAGCTTTCAGGGTTAACCTTATAATTTTCCCACACATTGTCTTTAGAGCTAGACCCAAAAATTCCCTATTAAAATTATAATATGATTCTATTCTATGTAATACATTGGTCCACTCATACACTAGCAATGTCCTCCCTTTTTCATCTTTATCATTTATAGAAATAAAATCCATTTCCTTAGACATAAAATAGAAGAATATCCATACTAAATACAAAGAAAAACAAAAATAAAACTGAGACCATTTTTCATCGCAGACAAACCTTCATGAATTTCCTAAAAGAGATACCTTGGCTAGTCAAAAAATAAAGGCCTGCCTTTCTTATCCATGACTGAAGAGTCATAATTATTCGGGTTTGATAAACAGGTTACTAAGGCAATCTGCCACCCATAAACTTTTTTGTCAATTTTTAGTCCAGCCACCATTGCCAATATGGAGAAGATCTCTAGATTTTTAAAATTTGTTAAGGGAATAGGAGTTTTAGGTATATTTCCTCCAGTAGGTGGTTTTCTCAATTGCATAGTGAGAAAATTTCTTATCTTATCAGAGGGTACAAAATATTTTGCTTGTTCAGTGGGGTCAAAAGCTTTGGGTTCAAAGGTGGGCACATAACCAGCGGTGAAAGTGGTAATAAATGCATCTGTACTTAGAGTAAAAATATGTCTCCCTCTAAAATCCCTAACAAATTTCTTCTTTTCATCATAAAAATTTATGATTGCTTTGACCAATTCAGGACAAGGATGTACAAGAATGTAAACATACCAGTAGAGCAATGAATGGAAAGCAAAAGTAGCAGGAAAATATGCAGTGATACCAGTGGCCATCATGTCTTTGATATCTCTTTGAATTCTTCTCGAATATTTCCATGTCACTATTGTGTCACCAATTCTAGCATCTCTGTCAAAAAAATTATCACCCATATCCTCTTCACATCTCACTATTGAAGGTACAAAATATGAAGTTGCTATTGCTATTTTTAATTGTTCTTATTTGAAGTCATAAGAAAATATCACATTGAGTTTGTCTAAACTAAACTTGGATTCAAAAAAAATAATAGAAAGTGGTGTAGTGGAACTTACTTAGGAGTGAAACTAGGGTTTTTTTATGTCAATTAGAAAAGACATGCATGATTGAAAATTAGGCCAATGGTTATCAACCTCATTAAAATAAATATTATGCTTACCAAAGCTTCTTCTATTTGCAAAGGTGGTTCCTATTTTCCAATCATCGAAAATCCACGTGGCAAATTTTGAATTTCTTTTGGCGGCTGGCTAGCAACCTTATTAAATGAAAAATAATGCTTCACAAGGCTTATTTTATTCTTGAAAGTGATTCTTTCCCATAAATCATCAGAAGGCTACATGGCAATTTTAAATTTAAACCATTATATCTGATAATATAGCAAATTTTGATTTTATATTCTTCTTGCTGGTAAACTCTAGTTGGTCGTAGAATGATGACAAAAAATCTTTTATAAGCTGGCAAAAATTTAGGAAATATTTATAAACCTTCTATAATATACATAAAATTGTCCTTTTGTATTTAATTGAAGTAGAGCTTTAAGTGAAAAGCACTCACTGTTATGGGTAGAATCATACCCTTCTAATCTTTCAATTGAAACGAGTTAAATTGCTTTTCATCAATTATTTCAAAAGGGCCCTCCCAAAAGGCATTAATTTTTTTAAGGTTTCTTGGCTTATATTTTTTTCCATTTCAAAACCAATTCCCCCACCTTAAATTTTTTGAAAGTGGTTTTCTTATTGAACCACCCTTCTGTGTCTACCATATGCTTTTGATGGTGATTATAGGTATGTTCTCTTTTTTCTTCCAGTTGTATAAGTTGCATCAACTTGGCATCCATTGGTTAGCCTCCTTCTTCATCCATCTGATTAAGTAACTTTAATACTGGTATCTCCATGTGTATAGGCAGAATAACCTCTTTACCATAGACCAAGGAATAGGGAGATGTATTTATGGACTTCTTAATTGAAATTATATCAGCCCATAGTGCTTGGTTGATTAAGGAATGCCAGCTTCTCTTGTTATCTTCTAGCATTATTTTCAAGATTTTGAGGAGATTTTTATTTGTAGTCTCAGCTAGACCATTTCCCTGTAGATAGTAGTTGGAAGAGGTCTTTAAATATATACCATATCTGCTAGTAAACTCAATCATTTTAGTTTTGACAAAAGTTGATCCATTATCTATAACCAGTGAATCTGGTATACCAAACCTTGTAATCAAGCTTTCCACAAACTCAATTACAACCTCTTGATCGACTTTCTTAGTGGGGATTACTTCAGCCCACTTGGTAAAATAGTTTGTGGCAGTAAGTATATACTTATGGCCAACTAATGAATTAGGCTCTATTATCCCAATAAAATCTAACCCCCACTGTTGGAAAGGTTCTTCAACTTGGATAGACTTTAAGGGCATAGGGGAATTTATGTTCCTCCCTACGTATTTTTGGCATTGCTCACAATTCTTGGTTATTTTGTAAGTGTTAGAAAAATAGAAGGCCAATAACAACCTTCTCTGAGTATCTTCAAAGTAGTGGTTCTTCTAAAAAAAGGAAAGTTGTGATTAAGTGTGGCAGATTTTGTGATTTATGGGCAAGTTTGGTGGAGAGATTAGATGGCTTCGACAACAACGGCTTCCTCTGCCTCGGCTCTTGTAGCCTATGCTTCCACCGTAGCTACCCTAGCTTTCCCTGGCAGGGTCTCCCAAACCCTCCTCGGGGATCTTGAACCAGGCGAGATCCCTGTCGATCTCACGGATGCTCCCGTTGCCCCTGATCCAGATCCGGGTGGTGCGTGACCTTAGGCAAAAGGGTTCTTTCCTCCCTTTCCCATTTCCAAAAATCCTACCTCGACTAGTCTATATTTCAACATGATGGTGTCGGGATCCCCTTCCCCCAAACCATCTGATATGGTTTCTCTTCCCCCCATGGTCACCTCCGGGGATAAGTTGGTCATCCCGGTTTCCCACATGGCTCCAAAACTCTCCCTTGAATCCCTGTCCCTAGTTGGGAGATTCGTTGGAGGCTGACCTAACATGGATTCTATCAGAAGATGGGCCAGTTTCAAATGGTGAACAGAGGGAAGTTTACAGCTAGTGGCTCTTTCCAGGGGCTTCTTCCTAATTCAGCTGAACAACCAGAATGATTTTGCAAGAATCCTCACTAGAGGACTGTGGTTCTTTGGCAGGAAAAGTCTTTTTCTCAATAAATGGGAGCAAGGTTTCAACCCCCAAACTTAGGACATCAATGTTGCCCCCATTTGGGTTTGTATTTTGGACCTACCAATCCAGTTTTGTCATGAAGACATCCTTCAGGAGATCGGAGGATACATCGGAGACCTGGTTGTTTTTTAACCGACAACTAAAGCCCATTCTAGAATGGCCTTTGCTAGAATCTGTGTGTCTATGAACCTAGCATCCCAGCTTCCCATTCACATCAACCTCATCTATGGAGACTTCCAGTGGTGTTAGGCCATTGAGTAATAAACCAACATTTTGCATCGAATGCCAGACTCAAGGACACCTCAGATCCCATTGCCCTTCTTTGAAAGCTACCAAAGAGGTCCCTCGACCCCAGCTCCCCTCTTCTCAATGTTCGGCTTCCCACCTAGGCCCAAAGGCTACTGGTGGCCCTTTCCTTGGCAAAATCGACAAAGGAAAACAAGTCCCCTCCTAGAGGTCCCTCCCCTAGCAAGCTCCGTCAAGTTCCAACCAGGTATGTTCACTTTTTTCCCTTCCTAACAAGTTTAGTCCTCTCTCTAGTGTTGATGATGTTGTCCTCTTTCCTGAGTCCGGTTCCCTCCCTTCTCCTTCCCCCTTGCCTCCACTACCTCCCCTCCCTTTCATTTCCCTCCCTGAGGCCGCCCCTCCCTCTCAAACCCCTCCCACCTCACTGCTTTCCCCCACCTCTCCTAAATCCCTTTCCCCTCGAGGAGGGCTTTCCCAACTCTTCTTTAGCTGGACCTGTGTCTCCCACCAAGCAAATTTTTGAACCCCTTGAGGAGGCCTCCAACCCTTTCTGCAATCACTCAGACTCCAGTTACATCATTACCAGAAGCAAGAAAGGACTAGTGGATACTGGAGGTGACAAGAAAAGAGGAAGACCGTATATATCTGACCAGCTTAAGAAAGACACTAAAAATCAAGTTGCAAACGGGGTCCAAAAAACCCTCTTCCCTAATCTGTTCGACCAGCATTTGGACGATCCCAAGAATCCCAAACCCCCTCCTGTACCCACCAAGGGCGGTAAGAAACCTTCCAAAGTTTCCAAATGAAGATTCTATCTTGGAACATCAGAGGGCTTAACAACTCGAGCAAGCAGAGACTGATCAGAACCATCAGAAAGGATGTTAGAACCACAATAATCATGCTACAAGAAACCAAAGCAAATGTAGCTAGAATCCTGAACATCGTCAAATCAGTTTGGAAAGATTGCCAGTGGGCTTCCTCCCCCATAGAGGGATTGGCTGGGGGCCTTCTTTGCCTCTGGGATCCCCTCCAAGTTGAGGGAAGGGTGGTTTCCTTCACCAATAGAACCCTTTTCATGGTTTTCCATTGCAAGGCCAACTAGTTTACATGGGTCCTCTCCAATATCTATGCCCCCAACAATCCTCTTGAAAGGCGCCAGTTGTGGGTGTCTATGTCCCTCCTCAAGATTACTTTTTTTGCCCTTTCATGGAAGTTAGCTGGGGATTTTAACTCTCCCCTATTTGCTTTCGACAAATGAGACAACCTATCCACTCCATCCAAAAGCACAACTGACTTCCAAGATTTTGTGTTGAGTAATGAGCTTATGGACATTCAGATCAGAGGTTGTCGGTTTACTTGGAGCAACAAAAGAGTAGGGTAGGATCACATCCAAGTCAAGCTAGACCATTTTTTCTTATCCTAGCAAGCAATCCCTCTCTTTGGTGATACTCTCCTCACTTCCCTCCCCATAATCGGGTCTGACCATTCACCACTCCTCCTAGAATCCAACAAGGCTCCGTCCTTCAAAACCCCTTTTAGATTTGAAAACATGTGGATTCACCACCCAAAACTTAAAACATATTTTTGAGTGGTGGAATCTTCCATGTTCAGAATCTGCTATTGACAAAATTTCTCGCAAGCTCAAATCAGTGAAAGAAAACATCAAAATTTGGAACAGGGAAGTCTTTGGAAACATCTTTGAGAACAAGCAACTCATCATTTCTAAACTTAAGAATCTGGAGGAGCAACCCATCATGATCAATAGACCCCCCAATTGAGGAATGAGGAGAGTCAGCTACTGTTTGAGTATCACAACATTTTGGCTAGAGAAGAGACCTTCTGGTGTCAAAAATGTTGAGCCTTTTGGCTCAAATATGGGGATGCCAATACTAGATTCTTTCATGCATCCATGATGCAGAACCGTAGCTCCAAAAAAATCAGAGAACTCACCCTAACTGATGGCTCTGTATCCCAAGACATTCTTGAGATTAGATCAAAAGCGTTGGCTTATTTTAGCAACATGATGGGGAGCTCCTCTCCCTCCCACTTGGCTGCCTAGTGTATCGCTCCAAATTTTTCACACCATTACCTTTAGGCTATAGGATCCATGCCCGGAATGGGGATGTGAAAAGGATGGCACGATACCTCGGACTGAGAGGCCTTGCGAAGGTCCCGCCTCTTGGGGGAGGTGTATTATGGTGATTTTTCGACGGATGGTGGAATCACCAAGAAATGTTTGAATGGCAGTTTCCATGCCTAGGTTGGGAATGTGTTTGATGTGTTTAGTTTTATCTTTAATCATCCAAGTCCTAGGTTTGGCCAAATGAAACTAAGTTGTTCTATTATGAAAGTGTAGACTAAATGCATACAGAGAACAAAATTAGACAAAAAATAGAGAGAAAAAGCTAAATTACAGAGCCATACCTGATCCAGATGTCTGATGGAGATTCTGATTTTTGAAGCAGTCAAGATCGTCTGGAATTTGACAGGATCATCTGAGATCTGATGAATTCATCAGACGAATCTTTCAGAGACCTACAAATAGAGAAACAAATGCAAAATATAGAGAATGCAACTATGATAACAGAGGGTAATGATGTAAAATGGAAGTAAGAACATTAAAATGATAATATCAAACTAAGACACAAATGCATTATAACGATCTAATGACAATTTATGCTTTTATTATGCATTAAAGCTACATGGGTGAACTCCAAGATGTAGGATAATAAAGAATAATTATAGAATTGACTAAATGCAGAACAATGCAACAAAAAAGAGTGGAGAAAATGCAAACTCTGGGCACTGATTGCCCCCAATGTGGACTGCAGTCGAAATCATCTTGAATTGGGTCGAGATCGTCCGAGATTGTACGAGATCATCTGAGACGAATTGAGCTTGCTCCGGCTGAAAAACAATGAAGTTCCTGCAAACAAACTTGGAAAAATACAAATGCAAACATTGATTTAAGATGGTCTAGTGCGTGTAGAATTCGAGTTACAGGGAATTTCAGCCGGGGGGATGCTAAGGGGAGGGCCTAGGATTAAATAGGCTTAGGATAGAGGTTGGGAGGTTGGAGATCATCCCAATTTGGGAGATCTCCAACGGGGGAGGTCTCTAATGACGTAGACACGCTTCTGCCCGGATTAGAGATGTCGTTGGAACAAAGTCCAACTATGCACAAATTAGTTTGGGACGAGATCGTCTGGACGTCCTATGCCAGACGAAATCATCCGATCTGAGGCGATATCATCTTATCAAAGATGATATCGTCAAACGGACAAAAAAAACTCTAAAAATGGCATGGGAAATGAGGAAACGGGTTAAACGACGATTTGGGAGCGATTTTGGAGGTTGAAATTTGAATTTGAATATTTACTAGAGTAATTGTAATTATTAAGGTTTTACTGTGCCAATTTTTGGGTGCTACATTTTGCCCCCTCTTTAGCGAATTTTCCAAAGAAAATGCGTTAAATATGAGTTCTTCTCGATCTACGAGAAAGCAAAAATTATTTTCATTTTTAGGCGACGATTCTTGGTCGAATTGTATGACAGCTTACTATGATGCCCCCTCCGTGTTTTTACCCAAATCGAATGTTTGAGGTAAAAACGCGAAAAACAAAATTTTAAAATGTTTTTAATTGTGTTTTGAATAAAATTAAGAAAAATAGGGTAAAACCCTAATTCATTGTTACTATTCATTTTTTTGGTTTTTAGAGCTTTGGAGACAAAAATGGTCGAGACAGCGCACAGATCGACAGAGGTCCAGTGCGGGCTACGGGTAAGAGTCTAAACTTAGTTTAGAATGCTTTAAGTTGAATTTACATGCTTTTTAGGTGAATTTTGAGCAATTTTTGAGCATCGTGGCCGTTTTTGGGCCGTCGACATCGTCGGGACGAAATCGTCCCGATTTCGACGAAATCGTCTCAAGTTCGTCGATTTCGTCTAAGGGCGAAATCGACGAAAGGGGGACGATTTCGTCAAATTAGGGACGATTTCGGCTTGCGAAATTGAAGACGATTTTGCTCAATTTTGGGATGATATCGTCTAATTGTGGACGATATCATCAGTTATAAAATTGAACTAATTTTACTTGCATTATTAATTACTGAGTTTTTATTAATGATTTTTATTGTGTTGTTTTTATGTTGCAGAGAGGATTGCTAAAGAGTAGAGAATGGAAATATGGTGGGTTGAGGGATGACTTGGCCACCCTATCTCAGGAAGAGCGAGATCAGCTGGCACAGGTTGGATTGTAGCATGTGGTAGAGATGCCACAAGTTTCTACAGACATGGGGCTACTGACAGCCCTGGCAGGGAGGTGGTATCCGGGTTCTTCCTGTTTTTGGTTACTGATAGGGGAGATGACTCCCACACTAGAGGATGTATGGTAGATATTGAGGATCCCCATACAAGGATGAATGATCACTCCTACGACTAATAAGGCCACGTGATGATGCGACTGTGTGGCGATCCGAGCTTTACCCTGGAGAAGGGCGAAGTGAACATCAAGTCGCTGCGTCAGATGCCTGGGGCATCGAGACTCACACAGGTTTTGGCTGGGGTGGTAGGTGGAATTTTGCTATGCCACCAGAGCGGGTGTAGGGTACCATGGGTGCTAGCAGATGTGATCTGTGATATGCGAGACCACGGCTACAGGTTTGCTTGGGGCAGCTTTGTTCTATGTCGATTGTACAGGATCCTGCACGGGGTCATGTACAAGGGCAGCCGATGTCTAGTTATGACATTGTTTCTACAGGTTTGCTGCTGGGAGAACATTGCAATGTAGAGGTCGATAGGGCTCCCACTGATAGGGATTGACGAGGAGAGGCCCCGAGCTTTCTATTGGTGGCTTCGATAAGGGTCACAGTGACAGATAGATCTATCGATGTCCCGAAGACTACTTGATGACCTTGTCTCCGACCAGATCACCTAGATGCCTTGGAGAGATCATCCAAGGTGGGCCGAGGATGGATAGGAGCTGGCTCACATCAGGCGAGTCTGTTGGCTGAGGATGGAGAGGGGAGAGGTAGAGCTCCATCGCTACGATCGAGTTTTGTGATAGTTTGGTCTACAGTAGAGGATCCCATCTCTCAGGGATTACATATTTTCTTGAACTATTCGGGATAACACTACAATTAGCGGGGCTCTAGATATGCAACGATTCTAGAGTCAGGACATAGATGATGCCCCCATTTAGCCAATGGATGGGGATGATGTTGGGGTAGCTGACGGCTACGATGCCTGGTACACAGGCATCCGCCCTCCTCGGATGACGAGGGCTCAGGGTCTGATTCACATAGTTGTGCATCGGATGGGGAGGTAGCACCAGGCGGCCACTGAGGCAGCCTAGGGTCACGACAAGAGAGAGCAGAGGAGACCATAGACACAACAGAGGCCATGACAGCAGGAGAGGAGGGAGGAGAGACCCCCTTCTCCACAGAGAGAGAGGCCACCATCGCTCGATAAGGGCAAGGGTGTTGACACTAGGGAGAGCAGCGAGACAGTGACTCTATGAGTGAAGACAGTTCATCTCAAGGCATAGGTGCAGACATTGCAAGATGAGGTTACACGCCACCGAGTTGAGGTGACACAGCTTAGAGATGAGATTGCACGCCTTAGAGCACGGGGTGGAGGAGCGAGCACTCGAGAGCTAGCACAGGCTATTGCCCAGATCACATTTTATCAGACACTATACCACTAGATGGTGCCAGAGGAGGAGAGATTACCACTACCAGCTACCATTGTGGATTCGATCAGGATTGGGTCGTCAAGGACTTCGTCTCGATCCATGACTAGGAATCACAGTACCACACATACTACGATGGGGCCACCTCGTCCACCTCAGGGCAGGGGAGGAGATGAGGCTGAGAGCTCGAGGGGTTCTCGAGGCTAGCTACTACATATTGCACTACACATATTGATATATAGTATTTACTATTTTTGATAGAGGATTGAGTATGCCGAGGTACAGATTGTGGCATACCGATTCGGTTTTGATATGATGTACATATACTGTTGAGATATATATAGATGAGATATTTTTGATCATATGAATTGTCTCTTATGTATTTTTATGATGCTTTTAATGTTTTGATTTATTGATTTGATGATTCATGTAATTACGTCGTTGGAAATATTATGGTTGAAATGTCATGCTTGAAAAATTTTAAATGAAATAATCTGATAGAACAAATTGGTTGTTTGTGATGTGATGATTTGATAAAAAAATAAAAGGGACTTTTAACAATAATTTCAAAGGACATTGTCGCTATTATAGACCATTTCATGGAGTCGTCGCTCACTCGGTCGTCAAGCTAATCCCAGTATAGAAATATTGTTAAAATTAAAAGAGTGCTTAAGAGACTGTCTTAAGACTTTGGTGCAATGGTGCAAATGATGATGATGATGATTTTTTTTCAGAGTTTCATAAAAATAGTATGCATGAAATAATGTTAAAATGATTTTTTTGCTAGGCATAAATTCCTAAGTGTAATAAATTTTTTGGATAATTCCCTAGGAATTATACCATCATTGCAAAATTGAAGGTTGACATAATGACATGAAATAGTGATAATGGGCATGCTTTTGAAAGCATAATTGTGTAACATAATGATTTAAGTCATATGTTTTTTATGATTTGATTTGAAATAAATGGAGAATAAAAATTGGTACAATGGTTTGCGCTAGGCATAGAATATGTAGGTATAGACTTATACCATCATCGCAAAAATCAAAGAAGAAAATAGATTGTTTTATTGCATGGTTGATTTTTAATTTTTGAAAATATGAAGATGAGGACTTGTGCTAGGCATAAAATTCCAATTTTGGTTTTGGAACTATACCATCGTCACGAAAGTCAAAAGTTATATATATATGTGTGTTTTGATTGTATGGTTTTGAAAGAAATTTTGATTTTTTCTATTATGTATGTAGTTGTCTTTATACTAAACAACTGTACTTTAAGAAAATGAATTATTCCAGACAATTTGCAAAAAATATTTCAAAGTATCTTAAAGACAAAAGTTAGATTTATAAGGAATCCCATGTGCATATGTGAATTCATTTCCAATCTTGATTTATCATAATGATACACAAAATCTCTCAAATACAAAATGTGTGTGCAATTGCTATGTTCGTTTACCAGTTTTGAGCAAGATAATTTGATACAAGTGATTTGAATGAACCAAATAAGTGTTCATTAACCATGATGTAGATGCATATAACCATACTAGACTACTATGTAAGTCGGATTATCAAGAGCTAGCTAATCCATAAGCAGACATAGGTCTGTACAAAAGAAGGTCGCTAATGTGACGGACATATCGCCACGCTAGGAGTTACCCAAGGCCAAGAAGGTTGGGCACAAACCACCTGTTATGGGGCTTACCTCACAGTTTTCGAATAATTAAGAATTCCAGGGATTCAAGCTCATCAACCCTTCTTTTCTTTTCAAAGGGTAGGGAAAGGGATTTTATTGCTTTTGCTTTTGCTTTCTTTTGTATTTTTGCTTGATAATTCTGTAATGATATAAAATAATATTTTTCTTTTTCTCTTTTTCTTAAAATTTGCATTTTTTTTTTTGTTCTATGTTAGCGATACTTGCTTGGATTAGCTGTAGAGCAAGGGATTTTTATTCTGGGTAGGGGTGAGCTTTTCCTTTTTCCAATTCTCAAAGATTCTAGACCATGTGCATGATAGGATAGCAGGGGAAAGGTTTCGCTCAAGAAACCACTTCTACTATGTAGCATAGTATGGACATTACAAATATAATCATTTTATTGTGAAAGTATGTGCTTGGTTTAAGTAAATAACAAGATCAGTTCTCTGTGCTCAAACTTTATTTAATTGAATTTTGTGGACTTTGATATAAGAGAGATTAGTAATCATGCCAGATAAAAATCAAGATATTTATTTTGTGTTTGTGAAAGTGAGGGATTCCAAATAAATGCTAATTTGTCCAAAATAATTTGAAACATATAACTGCAACATTTGTAAGAAGAAATATATAAATACTTTTTGAGAAGTTTTGAGAATGTTGACTCTCTCTTTCTTCTTTATGTTGTTTTGGTTTCGAAAGAGTCAAGAATATTGGTGTTTTTTTATTTTTATTATTATTTTTTGGTTTTTGAAAGAATTAACAAGTGCCATAAATAAATACAACCAGTAGTTTTGAATATTTTGATGATTATGAGTGTTTTTGGTGCTTTTGAATTTATAAATTGAAAGAAATACAAGATAGTGATTTTGAAATATTTTAAACAAATATATACAAGGATGAAATGACCAAAATTATACATAGTAACGTTTAAGATGCAAAATGTTCATGGGTTCTTTAAGTTCTTTACCATCTAAGATAGATAATTTGTATGCTCCCGATTCAAATTTAGCAATGATAATGTATGGTCCAAGCCAGGTGGGCTCAAATTTACCTTTAAGGTCCTTAGTTGCATTAGTATTTTTTTGATTTTATTTTAAAACAAGGTCACCGATCTCAAAGGATCGAGGACGAACTTTTTTAGCATATGATCTTTTAAGCTTGTTTTGGTAGGCACGAAGATGCTCCAAAGCATTGATGCATTTTTCATCTAGGAGTTCCAGCTGACTGAGTCTGCCAGTTTGATATTCATCTCCTACTTCGGTATCTTGAAGTAGTAGAGCCAAAGAAGGAACTTCTAATTCAAAGGGAAAAACGGCTTCAACACCATAAACCAAAACAAAAGGTGAAGTTCCAGTGGGAGTTCAAACACTAGTTCGATAGGCCCACAAGGTTGGATATAACTGAATGTGCCAGTCGTGGCCAGATTTATTGACCAATATTTTAAGGATTTTGATTAAGGTTTTGTTAGATGCTTCTGCTTGACCATTACCCTGAGGATAATAGGGAGTGGACCAGCGATGTTGCATCTTATATTTTTGGCATAATTTTTTAACATCTTTATTTTTGAAACAAGTTCCATTATCAGAGATGAGATTTGCGAGAATTCTGAACCTACAAATGATTTGATTAAAAATAAATTTAGAGACTTGTGTGCCAGTGCAGGAAGCTAAAGGCATAGCTTCAACCCACTTCGTGAAATACTCAGTGGCGGTTATGATGAATTTGTGTCCATCGGATGACATAGGATTGATTTTGCCAATAATATCTAAACCCCATTTTGAAAAGTGCCAAGGAGATGAAATAGCCTGTAGTTATTATGCAGGTGCATGGACAAGGTTAGCATGTTTTTGGAACTTTTCGCAATGGCACACATAATCATGTGCGTCATTCTCCATGGTAGGCCAAAAGTATCCCATCCTAAGGAGCTTTTTAGCAATGACACTACCACTGAAGTGTCCTCCACAAGATCCATCGTGGGCTTCACTCAAGGCAGATTGGGATTCTTCTAAATTCAAACATCTTAATAGGATACCTTCAAAATATCTCCTATATAAAGTATTGCCAATTATTACAAACCGACTTGCTCGTCGACGTAATAACCGACGCTGGTTTCTATTAGAATTGGCAGGGAAAGTCCCATTTTGAAGAAAATCAAATATATCCATATACCAAGGTTCAAGAGTAGTTTCATTGATTAGAAACACATCCAAAGGTTCTAAGCATGACTTATTTGAAGCGGGTTCCTAGAGTCGACAAATAATGATAGTGGCATATTCGTCATCTAACTCCAAGGGCAGGAGAGATGCAGCTGCGGCCATAGCATCAGTTGCATGGTTGCTAGTTTAAGGAATAGCTTCCAAGGTAACTTGATCAAAGAGAGACATTAATTGTAAAACATAGGCTTTATATGGGCACATTTTATCATCTCTGGTCTGATAAAATTCATTAATTTGGTTTATAACAAGTTGAGAATCACCAAAAAATAACATATGTTTAATTTTTAGCGCCAAGGCAGCTCGTAATCCAAGGATTAGAGCTTTATATTCAGCAATATTGTTGGTGCAAGCAAATGTTAATTTGAAGGATAGAGGAATAAGATGTTTTTATGGGGATATTAAAACAATACCCGCACCAGCCCCACTCATGCATTGGGCTCCATCAAAGTATAAGGACCATTGTTCAATATGGTCTGCCTCTAATTGAAGGCATTCATCAGGAAACTCAATGATGATGGGATGGGTAGACTCTAAGGGTGCAACAGCAAATTGATCTGCTATGATTTGAACCTTAACAAACTTTTGTCCTATGAACGTGAGGTCAAAATCACTTAGAGCAAGAACCCACTTGGCTGTGCGACCCGATAAATAAGGTCGACTCATGAGATACCTCAAGGGATCATATTTAGCAATGACATAAGTTTTCTGATTAAGCATATAATGGCATAATTTTTGTGTAGCAAACACGACTGCTAGACATAGTTTTTCTAATGTTGTGTAGCGGGTTTCATAACTGATGAAGGTTCGACTAATATAATAATTAGCACGTTCTCTCTTCGCATCATCGAGCTAAGATAACATAGATCTTAAGGCAAAATCTGAAGCTGAAATATACAGGAGAAATGGGCGATCAGGTCTAGGCGGTGAAAGCACATGTGGGTTAAGGAGGTATTTTTTGAGAAGTTCAAAAGCTTCTTTACATTCGTCATCCCAATTAAAAGGGACATCCTTCTTAAGAAGTTTAAGAAAGGGACCGGTTTTGTCCGCTAGCTTATCGATGAAGCGACGGATGGCTTGAAGCTTACCTTGTAAACT
The DNA here is from genome assembly GCA_028583015.1 of Wollemia nobilis. Taxonomy (NCBI): domain Eukaryota; kingdom Viridiplantae; phylum Streptophyta; class Pinopsida; order Araucariales; family Araucariaceae; genus Wollemia; species Wollemia nobilis. The sequence continues at coordinate 1,712,660 of JAQPPZ010003109.1, read as the reverse complement.
TCGTAACTCAGATATATTAGTAGGTGCGGGCATATCAGTGATAGCCGCAATCTTGAGAGGGTCGATTTTGATACCATGTAAAGAAACTAAAACCCCTAATAGTTTACCGGACTTAACTTCGAATATGCATTTGGCTAGATTTAATCGAATAAGATATTCTCGTAATCAATTAAAAACTTTTCTCAAATCATCTAAATGATTATCTTCATTAATAGAGCGAGCTATATTATCATCTACATAATCATGTAGGATATCATGCATCATATCATGAAAAATATAAGTCATAGCTCGTTGATAGGTTGCACCTACGTTCTTTAAGCCAAATGGCATCACTTTCCAACAAAAGGTACCCCAGGGGGTAATAAAGGCTGTTTTAGCCTGATCTTCAGGAGTTATCCTGATCTTATTATAACTGGAGAATCCATCCATTAAGGACATCATTCCACTCCCGACAGTAAATTCAATGATTTGACCCATGTTTGGAAGAGTAAAATCATCTTTAGGGCATGCAACGTTAATATGTCTAAAATCTGTGCAAACCCTAACTTTGGTGGCTTCTTTCTTGGTAACTAGAACTACATTTGAGATCCATTTAGCATAATCAATAGTTTGTATAGAAACAACATTCAGGAGTTTTTCTAACTCCCCTTTGACTAGCAAAGCCACTTTGGGATGCATTTTTCTAAGTTTTTGTTTAACAGGTTTAGCATCTGGATGGACCACTTGGTGATGCATGACTACAGAAGGGTCTAGACCTGGCATATCTTCATATGTCCAAGCGAAGATATCTTTATATTATTTAAGGAATGCAATGTATTGTTCTTGTTTTTCTTGACTTAATTCTAATCCAATATTGATTATGTGAGGACTATCCTCAGTTCCAATATTAATTTTAATGACATTTTCTACCTCCATGTGTAGATATCTTTCAAAATTAGGTGGGGCGGGTGAAACACCCAACTCTTGTAATTCTTGTAAGGTTAAGTTGGATAATTCATCTTGAGGATTAGTGGTCTCAAGCTGGGCTATAGTTGGTATAGAACCATCAAAATAAAATCCATTGTGTAACATCTCTTCAACGGAGACATCATGGAAGATATCTCCTTCCAACTCCTCATTGGAGTCAGCAATCATTTTAGGGTAAGCTATGGATAGCATGTTACATGTAAATGGCTGATTTTTTAGAGGCAAATCATCACGCCTATCCAAATAATCTTGATAACATATGATTTGATCATCATCTTCAAAAGGAAAGGGTTGACCCTTACTAGAAAATAGGCCCACACCACAGCAGGCAGGCCACGGTTCTACCTCGAAAGGTTCTTTCATGCCATTTTGGAAAGGTCCCAAGACTTTCCCTTTATATATCATTTTAAGCATTATGGGTTTAGCTTTAATATATTCATTGGTGAAATAACATCGAGCATATCCCTCATGATGAGTTTTGATATTCCGAGGGATTCTTCCCCAGTCATATCCTTTATAAATGAAGGCACAACTCTCGAATTGGTAAGTACTTCCCATAGGTTGTGGGAGGCCCAAAGTACAAGGAGATGGCGGAAAGTTATTTAAAAGAATTGAATCTTGCATGAAAGCATTTGTTTTTTCTAATATTAATATTGTGGATAAATCTGGTAAAAGTTCATCAAAAAGAGCATAAGATGTAGAAGGATCATTCCCTATATCTTTAGATGTGGAAGGTATGATAGATTTTGATAATGTGGAAGTGTTAATAGATGGGTCTATAGGTTTTGAAATTATAGGGATAGAACATGAAGGATTGGTCATGGATTGGAGATATTTTTGAGGTTCTAGAGTGGTTTGTTTAGAAGATTGTTAATTTATATATGAGGATGAAATGAATGGAGGGGAAATAGGTGAAGCTATGGGTGTGTGTTTCATAGTTTTAGATGAAAAATAGGAATTAGGATGTGTGGATGATAGAGTAGGACAAAATTGTACTCCAACAGGTTCTGCCAAAGCACACATATCAAAGGGTCTAGGATCACCGTGGATAGTGACCAACTGATTTTTAAATTCGAATTTAACACATTGGTGTAAAGTTGATGGGACAGCCTGCATTGCATTGATCCAAGGATGACCCAAGAGTATATTGTACGATGTGGGGCAATGTACAATAAACATGGTGGTATCTAGAGTTTGAGGACCAACTTGCAATGGGATGGTAATAACTCCACACGTTTCTTGTGTTTCATCATTGAAAGCTTTGATAATCATGTCAGTTTTCTTCATTTCATCACTTCTAAAGCCAAATCATTGGTAGAAGTCAAAAGTACAAATGTTTAGAGATGAACCATTATCAATCAAGACTCGTTTAATAACTACATCTCCAATTAGAGTAGTAATATATAAGGGATTATCCTTATGTAAACTGTGTTGTGGGATATCTTTATCCCGAAAGTCAATACAATCAACTTCTCGAGTGATGATAGTATTGGCCATGGCTTCAGAGTTGAATATTTTGAGGTACCATCATTTGGCTTAATGTAAGCATCAACTCATCCCTATGGGTAGGAGAAGATTTTAATAAATCCAAAAGGGAAATTCTGGCTATAGTATTGGATAATTGCTCATTAATATTGTAAGGGGGTTTAAGTTGAACATTGGAAGCATGATTCCCTTTATTGGGATTTTTCAAAACAAATGGAGCTGATCCATCATTTTGGTTTGGTTCTTGTTGAGAATTTTGATCCTGTTGTCGGGTAACGACTCCAATGGTACCTACAATGTTATATTGAAGACGCTGAACTGGTCTCGGTTGAGCGTTTATGGCTTGTTCATTTGGGAGGAATTGATTAGAAGAGGTTCAAGTAGTAACTCTTCTAGGAAATGGTTCTTCAGGAACCATAGCATCTGTGATGGGTTGAATAGGATCTGATTCATTTTTAGAACTATTCGATTGGTTTGAAGTGATGTCCATGTCACTTTCAGTATCTGATTCTATATCACTAGGATCTAGAGTTTGAAAATTATGTAGGGGCCTGGTTGTGACCACGGATAAAGTTGTGTCAAATTTTTGTAAATCATGAATAGGTAAATGTTCGCTAATAGTTCCTACATATCGGGTAGGAGGAGGAACATTATGATGTTCAATTTGATTGGCCACCTCTTTACCATGTCTTGGTAAAGGGTGTTGAAATATGTATAATGATTGATTAGCATTTTGATTTTGATTTTTGGGAATGGTATTTTGAGGATTATTAGGAGCATTTTGTTTAGGTTGGAAGGCTTGCACCTCCATTTCATTATTATCAATCAAAACCTGTATTTTATGTTTCAACCTTTTACAAGCATTGGTAGAGTGTCCAGGCCCTCTATGGAAATCACAGTGTAAGTCGACTACGTATCCGGGTATAGTTGGATCAGGTTCCTGGATAGCTGGTAATTGGATCAAACCTCTTTTGATTAATTGAGGTACAATAGTTGATAAGGGTTTATTCAATCTAGTAAATTCTCGAGGAGGCTTATCAGGCGGTTTCAATATAAATTTTTTTGTTGTTTTCATTGCATTGATATTAGCAATATTTTTGTTGTCAGTGACTCCATCACCTACAACTTGTTTGTTTTTATACTGATTTCTGGATGTTTTCTCATCAACCTTCTTCCTAAGTTGGCCTCTCCTAATGAGGGCATCTTCTACTCTTCGAGCTAAATCTATAGCCTAATCGAAGGTAGTTAAAGTAGCGATTGATAGCTCATAAGATATTTGTTCTTGTAAATTATTAATAAAAATGTCCAACATTTCCCTATAAGGTAGCACAAAATGCAGTTTTCCTTTCAACTGCCTCCATCTAGCTAAGAAATCGACAAAACATTCATCCTTGTCTTGTTTTAAATTGTATAAATCTTTAATGGTTACATGCCTCTCGATGTAGGCACTAAATTGATGGACAAAATATTCAGTTGTTTCTTCAAAGTTTCTCAAATAATGAGTGGGCAATTGATAGTACCACTCTAATGCCATTCCACCTAAACTTTTTGGGAACATTTTTAGTAATAGCAAGTCATCATGTGATATATCATGACATGCTATCCTAAACATGCGAAGATGCTCTATGGGATCTTCGATTCCTTTATATATAGGCAGGATGGGCATGGGAAAATGCTTAGGGTACGATTGTGCTACAACTATGGGATCCAAAGGTTGACTACATATCTCTCGATAATTGTACGAGGGACGGTAAGGATCTATCTGGTCCATACGCGAAGCTAACTGTTTCACCATGGCTTCCAGATTACTAGTTTGCCCACCATATTGGTTCGGTAGGGCATTGATATGGGATTTGTGAGCATATGATGGAGGGACATGAAGATTAGATGCTATGTTGCTATTGTGTAAATTGTTGGTAGGAAAGGTGTTATGAAGGAATTTTGAAGTTGTATTATGCTATATTCCAGATTGTTGAAAATTGGTGTTTGGCTTCATTTTAGGTTTTTGTTTACTTGAAGCATATTTATCAATAGTTTGGCAAAGTAAAGCAGTGAAGGAAGTTTTCTTTTGTGTGGGAATGATTTTAGGCTCAATAACAGGTTCCTTAGGAGGTTGGGTAACCTGTTGTTTTGGCATGTTCTGAATCATAGTGACCATATCTCTATTGGATGGTCTAGCCTTATCACTTTCTTGATCAATGAAAGACAAGGGATTAGTGTGCACATCAAACATATGTTCCATGGCTTCTTGAGTGTCACTAATTTGCCCTTTATCAATACGAACTGCCATATTAAGAGCGCCAATGTTATTATTGAAAAATTTGCAGAAATGATCTAAGTTGTCAAAAGCAATAGTTCCATCTGGAGCTACTCTAGGGGATGAGGATCCATCCTATTTAACATTTTCTTCTTGTTCATTGTCTTCACCTAGGTCATATTCTGGTTGATCTAGAGTTTCTCCTTTCGAAATTGGATCTTCAGGAAGGACATTTGGGTTTCTAGTTTTATCTTCTAACCAATCTTCTTCTTCTCCTTCAGTTTGTTTACCATTCCTAAGTTTAGGCATTGTGCTTAATTTAGATTTCAGCAAATATATATATATGCAACAAGCTTAAGAGGTATATATTAATTATATACCTACTACAATATTTAAAATGAAAGGTTTTGGTTTTTGTTATGTTTTTTTTTTTTTAGTTTTTGTAATAATATTGTAAAAACAAACAACACAATAAATGCAAGAAATAATACTGAAAGTAATGATCTAGTTTTCTATAAACAATTTATAAATATCATTAATGGGCTCGAGTTCTTTAGGAGTCATGAAGTTTTCTTCTTCAAATTGAAAATTTTCTTTCAAAAATTTAATGAAAAGAGCTATAGTGATATTATTTGTCTCAGATTCTGGTTGATAGAAGTAAAGCTCATGGCAATACTCTCGATATAACACAGCTCGAGGAACTCTATTCCATCTTTCCCTATCCGTAAGAACAACCTCTTGGTCTTCTACATGACCTAGGAACTGGTGTATAATGGCTGCGTTCTCGAGGTATTCCTCGAAGGTGAACAATTTTGAAGACACAAGAGCTCTCCTATAAGCTAACCATCTATGGCAGGCTCTCTGAAGTTCATGATAAAAGACAAGTTGATGAGGATCCAGGATTCTATCTAGGACAAGCCTCTTGATTTGTTTAAGTTTTGTTGACCTAGATGAAATGACACTTAGTCTTCTATCAAGTTCGTCCCACAAAAGTTGATTTCTATCTGTTTCAGGCATGCTAAGCACATAATTGATTTCTATGGCTGCCAATTGGTTTTCAACATTTATAGTAACTGCTAATCTTTTCTTAGGAGCTACCATCTAAACATGATATGCAACTTATTAATTTTAAATGATTTGAAATGCATCTTATGTTTTGGTTGTTTTATTTTTTGTTTTTTTTTTTCAAAAGGTTTTAAATGCATTCACGTCGGGTTCACCAAAATGTATCGCTCCAAATTTTTCACACCCTTACCTTCAGGCTATAGGATCCATGCCCGGAAGGGGGATGTGAAAAGGATGGCGCGGTACCTCAGACTGAGAGGCCTTGTGAAGGTCCCGCCTCTCGGGGGAGGTGTAATATGGTGATTTTTTGACGGATGGTGGGTTCACCAGGAAACGTTTGAATGGCAGTTTCCATGCCTAGGTTGGGAATGTGTTTGATGTGTTCAGTTTTATCTTTAATCATCCAAGTCCTAGGTTTTTCCAAATGAAACTAAGTTGTTATATTATGAAAGTGCAGACTAAATACATACAAAGAACAAAATTAGATAGAAAATAGAGAGAAAAAGCTAAATTACAGAGCCATACCTGATCCGGATGTCTGATGGAGATTTTGATTTTTGAAGCAGTCAAGATCATCTGGAATTTGATAGGATCGTCTCCTATCTGACAGGATCGTTTGAGATCTGACGAATCCGTCAGAGACCTGCAAACAAAGAAACAGATGCAAAATACAGAGAATGCAACTATGATAAGAGAGGGTAATGATGTAAAATGGCAGTAAGAACATTAAAATGATAATATCAAACTAAGACACGAATGCATTATAACGATCTAATGACAATTTATGTTTTTATTATGCATTAAAGCTACATGGGTGAACTCCAAGATGCAGGATAATAAAGAATAACCATAGAATTGACTAAATGCAAAACAATGCAGCAAAAAAGAGTGCAAAAAATGCAAACTCTGGGCACTGATTGCCCCCAATGTGGACTACAGTCGAAATCGTCTCGAATTGGGTCGAGATCATCCGAGATTGTACGAGATCGTCTGAGACGAATTGAGCTTACTCCGGCTGAAAAACAATGAAGTTCCTGCAAACAAACTTGGAAAAATACAAATGCAAACATTGATTTAAGATGGTCTAGTGCATGTAGAATTCGAGTTACAGGGAATTTCAGCCAGGGGGATGCTAAGGGGAGGGCCTAGGATTAAATAGGCTTAGGATAGAGGTTGGGAGGTTGGAGATCATCCCAATTTGGGAGATCTCCAATGGGGGAGGTCTCTAACGGTGCAAACATGCTTTTGCCCAAATTAGAGACATCGTTGGAATAGATTCCAACTATGCACAAATCAGTTTGTGATGAGATCGTCTGGACGTTCTATGCCAGACGAAATCGTCCGATCTGAGGTGATATCGTCTTATCGGAGATGATATCGTCAAACGGACAAAACAAACTCTAAAAATGGCGCGAGAAAGAAGGAAACGGGTTAAATAGTGGTTTGGGAGCGGTTTTGGAGGTTGAAATTTGAATTTGAATATTTACTAGAGTAATTGTAATTATTAATGTTTTACTGTGCCAATTTTAGGGTGCTACACCCAGGAATCCCTTCTACGTAACATTCCCCCCTTGGTCACTCCAGAGATGAATGCTACCTTGATTCAGACCCTCTCTCTGAAAGAAATTGAGATTGCTCTATTCTCCATGCAAGCTGACAAGGCCCCTAGCCCAGATGGCTTTCCCCCTCAGTTTTTTCAAACCTTTTGGGACATCCTAAAGAAATACATCTACAAAGCCATCATCGAGCTACAATCGACTAAGTCCATTTCAAAAGGGACTAACTCAACGTTCATTGCTCTGATACCCAAAACCCACCCCTGCAAAACCATGGCAGGTTTTAGACCCATCAGTCTATGCAACATCATCTACAAGATCTTAACCAAGTTGCTAGCCCTGAGACTAAAGAAGATTCTCTTGACTATCATCGATCCTTTTCAAGGCAGCTCTATGGAAGGCAGATCTATCATAGACAACATCATATCCCTTCATGAAACTCTACACTCTTCTCACTGCAACCACAAGGCAGCCAAGTTTTTTAAGCTAGATATCAACAAAGCCTTTGACAAAGTTAATAGAGAGTTCCTTCTAAAATTCCTTGCCAAGTTTGGGTTTCATAGAGAATGGATCAAGCTCATCAAAGGTTGTATTTCGATGCCTTGGTTCTCGATGCTTGTTAATGGGTCAGCTACAGGTTATTTTCCATCTCATAAAGGCATAAGGCAATGTGACTCCCTTCCCATTTCCTTTTCATCATCCTGGCAGAATCCCTAGGAAAAGATTTCAAGACTGCCTGTGCTTTCGGACATGTGAAAGGGATCAAATCCTCATCCACCATGCCCCCCATTTCTCACCAGCAGTTTGTCAATGACAGCATTACCGCTTCCTCCACTTTCATCATCCAAGCTAAGTCCATCAAATCGATCCTCGACACCTATGCCAGAGCAGCAGGCCAAAAAATCAATTACACCAAAAGTGAATGCTTCTTCCTTAACAATCCAGATAGCAAACAGTGCAAGATTGCATGTATCCTATAGTGTAAAATCTTGAGCTTACCCACTTCTTACCTGGGCCTTCCTCTTTTTATCAAGAATTCAAAAGAGTCCATGTGGGATAATGCCATTGAAAGGTTCAAACGCAAACTCGCAGGATGGAAGGGTGCCCTCTTATCCCAGGTAGCTAAGGCTACCCTCACGATAGTGGTCCTCCAAAGCATTCCAGTCTACTTCATGTCCATTTTTAGAGCCCCAACGTCTGTTCATGCCAAGATTGAGAAAATCCAAAAAAATTTCCTATGGTCAGGTCATGAAGAAAAAAGTAGAATCCACCTTGTCAATTGGGACAGAGTTTTTCAACCCAAATCCCAAGGGGGCCTGGGATTGAGGAGATCCTCCAATATGAACCTTGCCCTCCTGGCTAAGCAGGCATGGAAACTTTTCATCAATGCCAAATCAGAATGGGTGACAATTGTCAAGAGCAAATATTTCCGATGATCATCCTTCATGAACCAAGACTTCCATTCTTCTGGATCTGCTTTCTGGAGGGTGGTTAGTCAATCCAGACCTCTTATCACCAAAGGGACCTAGTGGCAACTTGGAAATCGCTCCAAGATCAATTTTTGGGATGATTTTTGGTTAAACAACCAGCCCCTCGGAGTCATCCCATGTATGGCTGCTCTCAAATCCTTTCTTGAGCATAGATGTGGCAGCAGGGTGAGGGATTATTTCAATAGCCAGTGAGAATGGAAGCAAATCCCCACTGGTAGTGCCAGTGCCCAGATAACCCAAGTGAGCACTTCTTTATCTTATATTCTCAGAACCACCATCATTACTACTACAAAAATTCTAGATTCTCCTATCTGGTCAGGGACAGACAATGGGGTTTTCTCAATCAAGTCGGCTCACTCCCTCCTGGTGAACCATCATGTTTTTGCCTTTCTGTTTGGGTCGGTCTGGATCAAGCACCTAGTCCCTAAGGTTGGGTTCTTCTCCTGGATTGTTGTTCTCAACAAAGTTCTCATCATCGATAACTTGATGAAAAGAGGCATCCTTATCCCTAATAGATGTCATCTTCGCATGTCTAATGGAGAATCAGTCAAACACCTCTTTTTGCATTGTGAGTTCACCCAAGGGAGTCTTAACCACTTGTTGTCTGTGTTCCAAATCTAGTGGGCCCAACCCCACACTCTCTAGGATCTCTTTATCCAATGGCCCACCCCCTTTTAGAATCCCAATGATTCTTTCCTATGGAGGATCTACCTCCACCACCTTATTTGGCAGATTTGGTTAGATCGCAATCACAGAGTGTTTTCCACCCCTTCTAACGATGCCATATATACGGCCACCAAAGCCATTGCCTATGCATCTAATAACCTCCAATTACTCTCTTGTTCAAATTCCTCGATTGGAAAGGTGGAAGGGGACATTTTCCATTCCCTCAACATCCCTATCCCCAACTGCCCTTCCCCCTATCCCCACCCCAGACGGTTAGCCTTTTGGCATCCCCCTCCCACAAGTTTTTTAAAGATAAATTTTGATGGGACATCCAAAGGGAACCCGGGAATCTCTGGAGCTGGAAGGGTTCTCCGAGACCACAAAGGGATGATTATTCTCACCTTTTCTGAGAACCTCGATCATAAGACTAATAAATTTATGGAAGCATGGAATCTTTGGCATAGCTTGAATCTGATCAAAGATTCTCATATCTGTCTTCACATCGAAGGGGATTCTATGAACATCATCCGCTACATCAAAACTGAAAAAAATCCCCCTTGGAACATTAGCTCGCTAATCCGTGAAAGCAAAGCCCTCATTGGTTAGCAGCACCAGGTGGTAGTTGTCCATGTTTTTAAGGAAGCAAATAAGCTCGCTGACCAGCTAGCCAACATGGGTCTCAGTCAATCCCCGATGATGGTGTGGCATAATTCCAATCCACCAGGTGCCTCCCACATAGTAGATGCTGATAGGCAAGGCAGGTTCGTGTCACCCCCTCCCTGCTAACCAATGTGTTTTCTTTTTAGGTTTGCAACTGGTCCTAGGAGTATCTTATCCAACAAGCTCCTTTGTCATAGCTGGCTCATGAGTGGCATCCCCGTTGGCAATGCCAGTCATCCTTTCCCCATGGGGATGATTGGTATCCTAAAATACACTCCCCAATATGGGTTGTGCTATCCCAATGCCACCATCGGTGCTCCTACCCAATCAACCTCCTTACCCACCCTCATCAAATCCAAGCGGCTCTAGATATTCCTGTTTCCTTGTGCTACCTCAGGCCATCGAACCGTCACCAATCCCCACCATCCTTGGTCTTTGGGCACCTGTCCCCTCCCCGATCCCATCGACATGCCCAATCATCCCTTGCTGGCCTTTTTAAGCATTTCCCTTGTCCTTCCTTTCATGGATCGTCACCCTTTGCCTTGTTCGCTTTATCTTCCCTTGTCCTGTCCTCCTGACACTATGGCCTACATCGAACCTAGCTCCCTCTAGCTCGACCCTCAGATGAAACCTTTCATTGATAACTTTAACTTTTCACCCTTCCTAAGAAAATTCTAGGGCCCCGAAGTTGATATTTTTGTTGACTTTGTCAGGACGTGGAAGAATGGGTTTGTCATCATCCGCAGCGTTCGTTTCAAGGTTACCCTTGAGTTGATTGCTCAAGTGTCTGGCCTTCTCTTGTCTAGTCGTCGTGTACGTTGAGACAAGCATAGTTGGGATCCCGATCTGGAGGGTTTCCCCAACTACCAAGAGTTCAAGTGGTCAGGTGTTTCCCTTGAACGCACTTCCCTTCCTTCCCCTTGGTCTACTGTCACCATTCCCTTGATCTAGTATTTTGCCTCTGATGATCCTACCAAGCCAATGTCTAGCTTCCACCTAGCTCTTGTCAACCACTTTCATGGTTACAAGCCCATGAAAATTCCTGCCTTCCTCCACCACTTTATCTGTTTATCAGTTTCTATCGCTTGAAAGAAGCATTACCCTCCCACCCACCAGGGCCTTTCCATTGTTCTCTTTCGCCATGCTGTAGGCAATTCCCCCCTGGTAGCATATCCCCTCCAATCCAACCCTCCTATTTCCCACTTGTGTCTTCACTAGCTCACTCTTTCTCCAGCGAACCCTTGGCTAGTGAGACGGACCCCGAGTTTCAAACTCCTGATTCCAAGAAGGACCCCCCCAAACAACCTTCCCCACCTAAGTCCACCCCATCCTCCAAGAAGATGACAGTGGGAAAGCATAGAACTACCATTGAAGATGTTCCTATGATCCGTAGATCATCGAGAACCAAGAAGCTCAAGACATAGTCAAGCCAGAACTCCCAGGTTAATGTACCTGATGATAACAGCGAGGACTCGGACCCCACCCCTGAAACATCAAAGCGCATGACCAAAATGTTTATCAAGTGTTTCATTTTTGTGTTTGAAAGCACCACTAAGGCTATGAAGCGATGTTTGGAGGAGCTCAATCCAAATGCTAAGGAGAACTCCACGAAGGTCGTTCCTTAGGGATCTCCTTTCAGCTTCCCTATTTTGTTTTGTTATGTTGGTCATTATTGATTTCTTAATGTCTTGGGGTTCTAGGAAGCCCTTGGGGCTCTGTCACCATTTCTGGGTAAGGTTTTCTATTAGAAAGGAATGCCCCTGCATGGGCTATTCAGCTGTAGATGTTCAGGTCCTAATATCCTATGTGGGACTACTGTCTTGCTTATCCCCCAAGTGGGATTTTACTAGGCTTTCGGCTTCTATTCACCACTACAAGGTTTCTACAATATCAATTTCCACCACCCTGGCAAGGGTTTTTGTATATCTGGGACTGGGACCCAGTTAAAACCTTGATAATCAAACTACTACTTACCAAAAAAAAAAGTAGTGGTTCTTCTTGAATAATGTACCCCAGAGAGACCTCCATGAAACTCCTTCAATACTTTTTTTTTATCATCTCCTATGCATTTCAATAGTACACCATCAATATTTTTTTTGTACAACCCTTCTGATTGAAGGGTGTACTTTAATGCTTGTTCTCTATACCTTATTCTTTGTGAAACATTTAGATTGTCAGGACATATTCCAGTCTAAAAGTACTTCAATAGATCATCAATCTAGTCAACCTTTTCCAGATTTTGATCTAATTCTGTATTTACCATTATGCTTTGGTGATCCACATGATCAATTGTAGCTTGCTTAGCTAATTCTTGGCATAGGTCTCTACCCCTTACTATTTTTTTGGGTGTATTTCCGCATCATATTCCTGTATTTTAGTCACCCAACCAGCTCTCTTTTCACCAAGTTATCCTTGTATTATAAAATTTCTGACATCAGGATGGATCACATAAACAATGGTCCTACTCTGTGATAGAAAATATTTGAATTCATTCAAAGACTTCATGATAGCATACACTTGTTTCTCAATAAATTTATATCTTTCCTCATGATCATGCATAGTGGCACTTAGAAAAGCTATGGGTCTTTCTTCATAATCTACTCCCTTCTATGTGAGGACTACAACATAACTTTCTTGCTCACCAACAGTGTATAAGATGAAACCTCGGGAGTAGTAAGGATTAACTAGCATAGGCACTTGAGCTATTTCCTCTAAAAAAAATTCTAAAAGCATTCTTCCTTGGATCTGTCCATTTGAAAGATGCATATCTCTTTAATAATTCGGTCATTGGTTTAATAATTTGTGCAAAATATACAATAAATTTATGCAAAAAAATTATTTATCCAAAGAAATATTGCAAGTCTCTCTTGTTTTATGGTAAGGGAAGTTCTAAGAGTGCTTTCACTCTATCAGGATCTATGGTTAATCCAACTTTTGAGATGACATGACCAAGTAGGATACCTTCTTTCACAATGAATATGGATTTCTTTGGGTTTAAAGATATTCGAAATTCCTTACATTTTTAAAAAACCTTCTCCAGGTGTGTTATATGATCTTATTTATGATGAGAAAAAATTGTCATATCATATAAAGAGATGACTATGATATTGTTAGCAAGCTCACTGAAAGCTACATCCATTGACCTTTGGAAGGTTGCTCCGATGTTAGATAAATCAAAAGGCATCCTTTGATAGATGAATGTTCCCCATTTGGTGGTAAAGGCAGTTTTATATTGATCTTCGTCTCTGACCCATACCTGATTCTACCCAGAAAAACTATCTAGCAAAGAGAATCTCTCTGCTCTTGCAACTGTGTGTAAAATTTGGTCTATATTCAAAAGAAGATAATGATCCTTAAGTGAGGCTTTGTTCAAATTATTGAAATCAACGCATAATATAATGTCTCTATTTTTCTTCCTAACTAGAACTAAGTTTTCCACCCAGGTAGAATTTTTAATAGGATACATTGTCTTAGCTTGAAGGAACTTTAACAATTCTTGCTTCATCAGAGCTTCTATCTTTGGATTCATAGGCCTTTGCTTTTTCCTGAAAGGTTTGGATCCTTCCTCTAGTTCAATGGTGTGTTGGATAACCTCTTTACTGTACACTTTTAGATCACTGTACACCCAAGCTATAATATCTGGAAATTTCTTGCACAACTCCCTGATTTGGTTTAACTCTTCTATTATACAACTAATTTTAACTTTAATCATTTTTATTGGTTCTAACTCAACCTCCTTATACCGACGCTTATCAAATTTTATTTTATGGCCTACTTCCCTATCATTATTATCAAAAATACTCTCAAGGGTTATAAGTCCCTTGTGAATATGATTATTCTTCTTTAATTGGATCAATCCTTCTTCTTCATCATCTTGCAGCGTTCTGTCACTTGAGCAGTTCATCTCATAGATTAAAAAATATAATATTTTCTCATCGTGCTCAAAAAATTGCCAAAAACAATTCTTTTCTGGCACGGAAGGCCTATATATGAGTCTAATTGTCTTAAATTTTTGGATAACGTTACTGATGGGGCAAAAATTTGCTCTCACAAACACCAATAAATTTGCATGGGTATTCTAATCTATTAATAGACTTAATATTTAGAGCCTCAAAGGCTTCTAAAAGGCCCCAAACTTTATTTTTGTATGCCTTTAGGTAATTTGTTTTACTGATACATTTCCCTGTGACTTGATTCACGATAAGTTTTGAATCTCCATAAATTAGTAACTACTTAACCCCAGTTTCTCAGCATCTATAGGGCCCAAACAAAGTGCTTCATACTCTGTTGCATTATTGGTGCAACTCCACATTAGTATGTAAGAGAAAATTATTTCTTTTCCCGTAGGAGAAATCAAAACTATTCCATCACTAGCTCCATTCTTACACCTAGCTCCATCAAAGAATAGCTTCCAAAGTTGACTGGTGGAATCATCTTCTTTGGGAATAGGTGCCAATTAATTTTTTGGTTTTTCAATGGAATAACTTCCCATTTCTATTTCTATAATGGCGTTGAAATTATTCAAAGAGAACTAATATTTTGTTTGAATTTCCTCTAGTGTTTCCTCCATTATATCCAAATATTTGATTTCCTTGGTCATCATATTTACGATGCCGATCACCCCTATCTTCTCTACATGAAAAGTAGATGGATTTTCATTAAAGATATTGATCCTCCTACCTTTGAAAGGTATTTCTAAATGTGAGTAGTCCAGAGATAGATATCCCCATATCTTGGCTATGAATTATCTGGACAAACACATACCAAAGTATGGCACTAGATCTACAACTACCACTTCTTGTATGACCACTATTTGAGGTATCCTATGAAGTTGTATGGGGATGTCTTTACTCCTATAGTCTTTACCAGAGTACCGTCGAACTGTAGAACTCCTAGATCACTTCTAGTATAATCCATCCCATGATGTCATACACTGCTTTTGGTATCACTGTAGTAGCAGTTCCTGAATCTATCATGCAGTTGTGTACTACCCACCCTTCCATTTGAAGAGATAAATAGAAGGGATATGGTCTATTTTTTCTAGGGGTAGATGTTAGATTTTCCTAGATTGTATTTGAGTAAGATGTGTTCTTACATTTATTTTTTATTGTCTTCAAAAATTCCTACAGGAGATCAATATAACCAAGAAACTAAAGAGCATCGTACATGCTCGCCTTTGAGGGAGTCTTATTCATTTCTTCCACTATGTTGAATGAAGATGATTCAACACTCTTTTCTCTCTCCTTGGAAAAATTTTCATATCTATTTATGTATCCCTGGGTTGATTTCATTCTTTGTCTCTTAGTTAATGAAGAAAATCTTAACCTCTCCTTAGCTTGATCTTGAGTCTCAATTTCTTTTTGTGGAGTAAACTCTTTACATATTTTTATCCCAGAGCTTTGGGTAGGAACCTGAGGTCCCTTTTCATAGGAATAATTCCTTTTAGGTGTTGCTTTAAGAGTTGGGGGAAAACTTAGAGGTTGAAGCTCTTGAGGATCTACTTGCAGAGGTTTTTTGCCTGATCTAGTTAAGACTACAACTTGTTCAACTAAAGGCATCATAAAATTGTGATCAGTTTTTCTAATCATGCTTACATGGCCTATCATTTTTTATCTACTTTCTCAATAGCTACATTCTACACATAGTGTTGATGAATCATACATGAACTTTCTCCATGTGGATCATTGCATGTGGTACACTAGGAATAGGAATTTATGGGAGGAGTTGCAGCTTCCTCGACTTCGTTTGCATAAACAACATTTGATATTTCCTACCCTCTATTGCTTGATGAAACCGCATCCCTTGTTATTTGAGAAAACCTTCTTGGTTAAAAGTTTCTCTCAGCCTCTCTTCTCTTCATTGACATCATATCATTTGCAAAAGTTTTCATTGTGTCTAGTATAATAGAGAGCTGATTTTATTGGGCTAGCTGAGCAAGTGGCATAGGTAATGCAGGAATATTGGGAATAGGAGGTAATGTCAAGGGATTTTGAGGCATCCGTATTGCATGAATGGATGGTTGCCCATTCTATTTTGGAATATCTATACTTGGAAACTAGGAAGAGCTTGAATAACTAGTATTGAAAGCTTAGGGAATATCCAAAAAAAAAGGCATTATTACTTTTGGTGGATATCTCCCAATGGCAATGAGATCTCTCTCTAATTTAGATGCTTCTTTGTAAGTAGTAGGGAAAGTGAATATTCATGATTGTGATATTATCATACTAATATCAGAATCAAAGGCTCTTAAATAATAATACACCACTTGTTTTGTAGTCAGTATCAATCCAATGGGAACTCTTTCCCAAGTGTTACTGAGTTGGATATTGAAATCAAGAATTTCCTCTTGAGGATATTTTTTGATAATTTTTAACTGGCTAAGTAGGGAGAAAAGATCTACATGCTAATTAAGTTCATCTACCAGCCTACCAGCAAGTTCTACCCAAGTTGTGATGGATTGAACAGGAAGTGCTCTGTACCAGTAGAGCATTTTTCCTTTTAATGAAATGACCAACAACCTGATCATTACATATTCATGAGTGATGTTGTAAATTACTGCCAAAGAAGCAACATCTAAACAATTCTCATACACCATTTTGCATTTTACATCATATGAAGGTAATGCCTTTAAAGCTGCAACATGAATCAAATTTTGAGCCACCAGGTTCAATGGACCAGTGTGGTTCCATGTAAGATAATATGGTGGAGGAGTTGCCATTGTAGCGACTGTACTTGTCAGAACTGTAAAAATATTGGCAGTTATATTTAAAGATGTATTGAAAATAGGGCTAGGAAAAATAGAAGGTATAAGGTTAGTAATATTGGTAGCAGGTGGGTTTGATCTAGCAGATAAAACTAGATGCACTATAAGGCTACCAAGGTGTAACTTGAAAAACTTAATGGGTTCTTCAGAGTTTCTTTCTTTAGATATGGTTATCATATAGGTAAAAAATCATAGGTTCTAACCAGATAAATAGATAAGGCATTTCTTAGGTCTATACCTTCAGACAGAGTCACCAGGTGATTTGATTTAGATCTTAAAAAGGTCAAATACAAACACTAAACCTTATAGAATACTATGGGATTTAGGGTCCCATCGGGCGTGCCAAAAACTATTGGAACAAAATTGGCCTATGGTTGTTATTTGTGACTATGACCTTGTCAACATTGAATAGACAAACTTAGCCTTTAGAGCTTTCATCTAATCTGTAGAGGAGGTTGGTTCCTTAATAGTTTTTATGAGAAAATGGAAAAGAGAATTACTGAAAGAGAGGGAAATATAGTCATAGCTAGAACTTTTCTCACCGTACAGATTAAACAAAAACTAAGATAAATGTATACACCCTTTCTATTAAAGAATTTATTATATCTTCATGTAGAAATTATAGTATTAAAATGTGATTTAGATCTCTATCTAACACACATATGTATTGAATTCTAACTCCAGCAATATGATTTATATCATGTATAAGTCTAAATTCTAGAACATATACAATGTACAACTCAATAATGTGAATATAATCATAAAATTTTAATACATACACTTGCACACCATGAACCAAAAGCCAATAGAAGTGTATTTTATTTCTTGGATTAAGAGTACATACATCCAGTCTTGTAAACGCCTAAGAGCTGACCCCTTTTTAGGGTGCTTTTACTACTATATATACCCTATGGTATCTTTTTCAGCTAGTATATTCTAACATAAAATAAATTACAAGCAGTCAAGATATAAAAATGCTTCAATATGTTTTGCATGGCTTCTAATAATAAGCAAAAATCTGGGATTTGATGCTTCTTTCACTGTCTGTCATCAGCTATTGACATATTCTTTTGAAGGTATGCTTATTTACTTCTATGTATATCTTTGTTCTACAAAAAAGTGCTTGCTCGTGAAAAAATATCACATCATGAAATCATGACATTTCCTCGCACTTTGGTTCCTTCGAGCTGCTTGCTCACGAAAACCTATCATGTTGCAAAATCATGACATTTCCTTGCACTTTGGATCCTCCGGGCTGCTTGCTTGCAAAAAATTGTCACGTTGCAAAATCATGAATTTATGGCTCTTCAGCTCTCGTCTACTCTCCAAAATTGTAAAAATCATCATGTCACAAAATCATGAACCGTTTCATGCCCTAGTCTTTTTTGCTCCTTATGTCTCAAAATCGCAAAAATCATCATGTCGCAAACTTTGCTATATTTTAAGGTAGTCTTTTTGGACTAACAAAAATCGATTTTTTTCTCATATATCTATCCACTACTCTAATTTGATCAACCAAAATTATACCTATATATTGCACCTACAAGGATTTTTAATCTAAAATATGTGAAACATATACAAGATAAGGTTTCAATAAAGTTACATAAAGGACATATTGAATATGGAAAAGACTAGGAGGTAGAGCAAATCGGTATACCACTAGGTTTACTACTTATAATATATCAAAAGGACCTAAAAATATTGGATACCATTTAGCTAATTCTTCAAGTTTTATAGAGCTTTTCATAGGTTTCACTTGAAGGAAAACCTTGTTTCCCATTGCAAATTATCTTAGGGTTATGTTCTTTTTAGCATAAATTTTCTAATAGTCCACTACTTTAATTTTTTATATATATTTAGCTTGCTCCTCTATTTCATTAATACTTTAAGTTCTACAATTATTTTATCCTCCACTTGATCCTAATCAAGGAGTGTCTTATATTTCCTCCATACAATGCTCTAAATGGAGCCATGCCTATACTAGAGTCATAGGATTTGTAAACAAATTCTACCAAAAAGAGGCATTATTCTAACTAGTACTATGAATCTGCAATATATTATGAATAAATCTTCTAAAACCTAATTCATTCACTTTGTTTTTCCATTTGTTTCAATGTGATAAGAGGAGTTGATGTTAAACTAGGTAACAAGTGATGCTATCATATTTTACCAAAACCTAAAAGGAATTTGGTTTTCCTATATGAAAGTATCATCTCTAATACCCTATGTAATCTAATTATATCTTGAACATACCACTTTTCCACCATGAGTGCATCATTTTGTAGATTTCTTGGTATAAAATGTGCTACTTTTATTAAGTTATCCATAATAACCAGGATGATATCATGTTGGTTGTTATATAAAAACAATCCTTGCATAAATTTCATACTGATATTTTGCTCCCATTTAGGAATATCATAAGATTATATCATCCCTATTTTAAGTAAATGCTCAACTTTAACTTGTTGGTACTCAAAATACTTGGCTAAAATATTTGCTACATCCATCTTTAGCACTAGCCAAAAGTATAATTTTCTCAAGTTGACTAACATTTTTGTTACCCTTAAATGTTCCAAGTATGGAGTACAATGTGTTTCACTCAACACCATATATCGCAATTCTCCATCCTTGGGTATATATAACCCTAAAATCGAAGAAACCTATCAATCTCAAATTTATAACCATCAAACCTGTGATCTACTACATTAATCTAAAAGGTATCCTTTACCAGGTTGTAGGATGCATCATTCTTAGACTAGATTAATATGCGTTCCTAAAATATAGTTCTCATTGTCACAAGGGCTACTATATGTTATTCTTTGCTTGAAGCATTTGCAAACTCTATTTTTTTATTTTGATAAAAATAATATTAGAATTATTCTCATAGGGAAAATCTAACCGTTTTCATTTTCTTGTATTCAAATTTATTTATGAAAAGATATGTTGTAGTCCTCAATGGTTTGTTTTTAGTTCAATTTTTTTTCCTATGATATAATATCTCTAAATTTTTAGTGCCTCCCCTATAGCTACTAATTTCAAATCATGTGCATCATAATTCTACTCATTAATTTTTACTTTACAATATTCATATGCTATTAGCCACCCTTTATACATGATTATTCTTCATAATCCTACACCTGATGTATATAGAAATTTGTATCGGGGTTCGGTACCTTTGAAATTGGAGCTATTATCAAGTTTTTTCTTGAAGAATTGGAAGGATTTTTCACATTTTTTTATCCATCCAAATATTTTTCTACTTCATTGAAGAGAAGACATCCATGACTAATCCATCAACAATTATAATATGGATCAGATAATGTATCTTCCTTTGTAAAATCACACTTTTAGATAATTTTTCATATAACTGATGTCCCCTTAATTTGGTCATTACCATATGATGTGCTCAAAATATTATTTTTTGTTTTGAGAGTAGAATAAATTTCATCCTAAAATATGATCACAAACTTATCTAAGAAATTCTAAAACACATAGTTCATTAAATTTATAAACATCGATGGTGAATTCATAATACCAAAAGGTACCATGGTGAAATATTAATTCTCATATTTTATTTTGAGAGTGGTGTTAGGAATACGTTATTTATCTATCCTTAATTGATAATACCCTAATGTAAGATCAATATTATAAAATATTGTTACTTCCCTCTTTGGTCAAACAAATAAATAATTTTAGGGAGATGGTATGGATTCTTTGCAGTGGCTTTATTAAGCATTCATTTATCGATGCATAGCCATAGTGTTCTATCCTTCTTATTTACACCTTTAGAATCAAAACATCCCATAAATATAACCTATTCTGATGAAATGATTATGTCTATAAAAGCCTAAAATATTGAATCTTGGATCTTATACTTTGATGGAGCTCGATGTATCAAAGGTGTAGGAGCAGGGATAATTTTAGTCACACCACAATAAATATCGCTTTGCTTTAAATTGTAGTTCTCATGTACAAACAACACAACAACATATGAAGCACTAATTTTAGGTCTTTGAGCCACATTGAAACTTGAAATTAAAACGCTAATAATATATGATGTTTCACAATTGGTGATGAACCAAGTCAACGGTGTTTATCAGACTAAATATGATAAAATAAAGTCTTACAAAGACATCATAGATAAATCGATAGCTTATTTTGATTAAGTCAACATAGAAGCTATTCCATAATCTAGCAATCGCCATGTCAATGCTATGGCCATAGCAACATCCCTCATTCCCTTGGAACTAGAATATGAATAAGCTTCCATTGTCATAACATCAATAAGTGGACTATCAACATTAAAATATTGTCTACAACCCCTAAACATATGCATCATCCTCATCACAAGAACCTTGGTATCAAGACGTCCTTTAATTCCTCAAAGAAGGAACATACCCTAAAGGATTAATTTACCAAAAAATAAACATATTTTAGGTTAAAATATTGTAAATATGTCATCATTGGAGATATCTTATATCAACACTCTTTTAAAGGTATACTCCTTAGATATGTAAATGAAGAAGAATCCCAAAAAAACATCAAATAAGTCACGATGTATTATGTGGTGGGAATTTTAGTGGGCTAGCCATAGCTAGAAAACTTCTCAAGATGGGTTACTATTGACCTTCCATTGAAAAATACACCTATAACTATGTTAGGATATGTGATAAATATCAACAACATGATAATCTAGTTTGTGCTCCTTATCAATAATTGCAACCAATCACATCACCTTGGCCCTTATCCTCTTGGCGATTAGACATTATAGGTAAAATCAACCCTTAATCATCAAATGACCATAAATTCATTATCATTTCCATCAAATATTTTTCCAAATTCATCATCGACAAAACTTTTAGCTATTATGGAATTCCTTCTATCTTAATTACGAACACACCATTAAAAAACAAGGAAGTCACCAAAATATGCACCAAATAAAAAATTCAACAAAAATGGTCAACACCATATTACCCTCAATGAAATGGATAAGCAGAATCTTCCAATAAAATATTGGTTAAACTTCTCATAAAATTAGTCAAAAAAATTGCTAAGATTGGCATTTAAAACTTTATCTTATCTTATGGGCATATCTTACCAACATACAAACTCCTACAGAAGTGATATCTTACACCTTAGTTTATGGAAAAAAAACAATTTTTCCTTTCAAACTTGAAATACCCTCTCTAAGAGTCTTGTTACAAGACTCTTCGGTTGGAGATGAGTACCACCTAAGTCATCTACAACAATTAGAGATTTTAGAAGAAAAGTGAATAAATGCCTTAGAACATATGATAACATACCAAAATATAATTCAATATGTCTATCACAAGAAAGCACATCCAAGATCCTTTGAGATTAGGGACCTAGTTCTCAAACAAAACTAAAAGAATACCAATGCCAAAGATAAACTAAAAGAAATATTTGAGCCCAACTGGCTATGACATTTCATCATCATTGTTAAATTTAGCTTTAGAGCTTATTACCTAGCTATATTAGATGGCAAAGAACACAAATAACCAATCAACATCTTGCACATTAAAAGGTACTATACATAAACATTGCATTACTTGCTTGCTCATATGATTGATAGCATGAATTCTTGAGTGCATAGTAGTCTAAAATATAGTACACCCAAAATATTATGCCATTTACACAATTTTTTGGTTTTCTTGATCATACCATAGAGTCAGGAGGATTTTGTGATAATGAAAACAAAAATCCCACCTACTACAAATCACTTGCATTACTTTCACATTGGAAACCTCTTGAGCGATCCTCCCAGTCCAATAATTTGTTTACCTTTATTATCTTATCACACTTTATTCTATATCAATTTTTTTATCTATCATATTTTTTCTCTTCTTCTCTCTCTTGGGTTAAGTGGTTTATGACACGATCATCCACGAACCTGATGACTTGACCCCACTCATTTATTTTATTTAAATTTTGATACATTTAACATTAACAACAATCAATTACACACACTTTATTCCATCTCACTTTCTTATCTATCACATTTATTTTTTATTATCCCTCTCTTATATTAAGTGATGTATGATATGAACTGTCCCTCTCTTGTATTTGTACAATATTTCATATACCAGTTAATAGATAGAGAAATTCCTCCATCTAGGTACAAGTAACTTTTCCTATCATAATCATCCTATTTTTATTTATATATCAATGGCATCCTTGTCTATTCACATACCATAACTCACGTATATATAATTGTTGTATACATGTCAGACAAGGGACAAGCATTGGTTGATGAGGACTACTGATATACTAAGTAACTTAGGATATCATCACCTCAACCTCATATTAACCTACAATATTTTCAAACTTTATTATATATCACCTTGTAGAATCAAGTTTTTTGTTTTACTATTTTGTGTATATATATATGTTTTTATATAAATTCTAGAAAACAAAACCAGGGACAATGAATCCGCTTGTCGATACACTAGACAATTAAAAAAATCATTCTAATTTCAAGTCTCTTTTTTCTTTCACTATCATAAAAAAATATAGAAAATAATTTCATATCAATGTTCTCTATCAATATATCAATGTTGATAAAAACAACAATCCAACAATCACATAATCAAGCTGCATCAACAAAGAGAATATTCTTGTTGATTTGTAGGTCTTGTTCTCTCTTTTTTCTTTTATTTTCTCTTCTTTTCTCTCTTTTTTTCTTTATTTTCTCTTCTTTTCTCTCTTTTTATCTCTTCTTCCAAATGTGTGTCCCATAACTTGTATTTTTAAGGCAAAAATTTGATCATCATTGAGATCCAATTGAATTCATGGTCTGACCTCGAATTCACATCGGGCCTTGCATGACAATTTCTTCCAAAAATTAAATGTAAATTAAAATACAATATTAAATCCTAGTCTATCCTAGTCTAGAGGTTAGGTTTTGTTCCTTATCCATTCTCACTCTATTTTTGTGCTGACCTTTCCCATTTCAATGGTTGAGCAGTGAAAATGATTTTCATTTTCACCCTTTTCCCCCTTTTATCCCTATTTTTCTCTCTACTCTTTTCTTTTTCGTTATTTTTTCTCTTTGTTTGTTGCTTTGATTTCTTTTGTGCTTTCCATTTTAATTTTCTTCAAGAATCTTGCATTCCTTCTAAACCTCGATGGAGCACCTTGACCTTAGGGTTATTAATGTCATTAATGCCTTGTTTTGCATGCAAAATTTTGAAGTGTTTGGATTAACTTTATTTTTGCACCATCCCTTCTTCTAAACTAGACACCCCTTTTTATGTTCATCATTTTTTACCCGTAGATATCTACATATTTCTTTGACGCATTTATTAGGCCATAAATGCATCAAAGAGGGGGTAAATATAGAAATGGAAAATTGACCAATCAAAATGAGTCATTTTTTCCCTTTAAATCCCTAAGATGTCCCTTAATCTTGTTAAGGGTAATTTTGGGCTTATTTTTCTCTCTTTTTCTTGCTTTTTTCTCTTGGCCTTACCAAATTTGTGGTCATCCAAAATGGGGTGCAAATTGAGCAAAGTTAGGATTTTTCTCTTGAAAACTCCCAATTTTGGGTTGATCTTTATGGCATTGGATCTTGGCCAAGGTTATTTTTTGCTTTCCCACCTTAACCCCTCAAAAACTCCTATAAACAGAAGTATTGGATCCCATTTTTCTCTAAGCTCTATTCAAATTCTACCTGGCTAAAATTATTTGAAGATTTGACTTTGTGGTGATTGTATGTGATTTTATGCTTTTGGAATTCTCTAGTGCTTTGCTTTTTGTGGACAAGCAAGTGGAGAAGCCCTGATAACGAATTGTGTACACCATTTGTCTTCTAGATAAGGAGGGGAGGTCTTCCTCCTTGGTTGTTGATTTTTTGCCTACTTCCTCCATAAGCTTATCAAGTTTTATCTATGTTATTAGCTCTTAGATAATTAAATTTTAGTTGTCTATTATAATTTTTCATCCACAATTTAGCTCTTTAGTTTTATTTCATGAACTTCTACACTACCCTTATGGGGCATGAACTCAATGAAACCTTTAGTTTCATTGTTTCTTCTCTATTACCAGATTCATGACCGCTAATTACATGACATGATTTTTTTTTTTTTAAAGCGAAAAAACCCTTGCGGGGCCGCCTTGGTCTGAGAGACCACGAACAGGGGGTTCTACATCATCAAAGTCACCCGAGAGTCGCACCCGACCCTACTCGCAGCAACATTATTAATTGGATTTTGGATACCCAATTCAACTTTTTTTTAGGGTGGAGATTTGAACTTGGGACCTCCATTGGAGGATTGCCCTCTCCTCTCCAACTCACCTACAACACCTGGGTAATTACACGACATGAATTAGGTCACAATAGCTTGGGGGCAATATTATTGCTTCCAAAATCTTAGTTATTGCTTGATGCATTTTTTTTATCATTGCATTCATTCTATTTACATTTTGTTTCACTATTTCATGCTATCATATTTTGTCTTATTCCCAAATATCAACAATCATTTTTTTTTAATGATCAACTAAAAGGACCAAGGGGGCTTGATTGCTTAACGTCCAATATTAGTCACATAGTGTCCTAATTAAACCCCAAACACTGATCAATTTTCTAAGGGTTTTGAAGTTGTTTTGCAGGTTTGACCAAATTTACGGCCAAGATTTATAAGGCACAAATTTGGCTAGATTAATTATCGGGTCAAGTAAGTACTTTTTTTGGATCTTTTCGATTGTTCATTGGGTTTCCATGATCATTGTGCTTCTTTTAGTTGAAATAAATAACCTAAATTTGATAGATTAGAAGATTACATACTTGGTTTCCTTTTTATGCATTAAAATAAGAAAATCATATAGTTTGCATCTAGGCTAATTCTATTTGTGCATTCTCTAGAACCCTTGCTTGAAAAGAAAATATTTACTTTCTTACAAATTTAGGAATAGTCTTCATTGAAATAAAGAATCATTCTAGGAATAGTCCTTTGTTTGCTTGCATTATTGCTTGCCTTGCATTGTTATTTATTTTTCATAGCTTAGATATTAGTAAGACCAAAAATAGGTTCTTGTTCAAAGAAACACATCAAAAATTCGATCCCATAATTAGAGAAAGTACTTAAACCATTATTGGTGAACCCTTCAATCCCTAAGCCTTGAGTGTAGAGGAACAACAACCCCGCGATCACCTTAGCTCCCAACGAGATCAAAAGTTTCCCCCTATATATCTTTGGTGAACCCAATGTGAAAGATGTAATTAGTGGTCAATCTAGGAAGCCTTTCCATTTGTCTCATTTTTTTTATTTTAAACTAAAAGCAAGAACATTTAAATCTATTTGCCTATATTATAAAAACTAAACAAAAACTTAATATATTTTTTTGTTTTATTTGCGTTTTTACATTAGCTTTTATCCCTTTCTTTTTCTCTTAACATTATGGCCAGAAACCTTAGGAATAAGTGAAATATGATAGATCTAGAAGAGAATCCTCTATGCCATGAGGATAGTCAAGTTGAAAGGAGAACCAAAATCTAGAATAATTAGAGGACATGTTGGAAGTTAAAGTAAAAATTTATTTTTCACTTTACCTTTATTTACCTTTACCTGGACGGCAGATGAGGTGGTCGGCAGACTCCAATGTGGATGACAAGAGGAAGGACGACAGACAAGAGAATTCACTCCTAAATTATTCTTTCCTCCCTATTTCTTTTCTATCCTATTTTCTCTCCCTAATTTTCTCCTAAGCTATTTCTGGCTTATTCCTAAGTTATTTAAGATTGTAATCTAGTCTTTATTGATTAATGAACTTTTTGGAGCTTTATAATTATTTGAGAACCATATTTGGTATTAGAGATGGGTATGGTCCAAGGTGGGAGCCTGTAATAGGCACGAGACCCGAGGAAGACAAGGGAACCCGTGCTAGGCACAAGACCCGAGGAGCGAACAAAACTAGGTGGAAACATGGCAATCGACAAACATAGGACACATGGTGAAGAGTGGACATGAGGCTAACGTGGAACTCGAATGCAGACTCAGAGGACGTGGGACACATGGCGAGGATCAATTGGACACAAGTGGCAAGGGTGAGTGGCAACAAACACGCTTATGTGATGGAGCGTGAGTGGGTGGAGGCTTCCAATTGCTTGTAGGAAATCGAAAGAACTATTGCTTGTTAGTTTTTTGAAACCACTAAATAATCCTTACTCTTGTGCATGTGGGATATTATCCCAAAAACATTTTTTTATCTAAGAAATTGTAGTAGTCGGAGAACAACTTCATCGAAGCAAAGAAAATCGTAGCCAACAAAGGAACGAACCAGATGTGGATTTCATAGTAAAGAATCCTCACCTAGCATTGTTGCAAGATAAATCGATGCAATTATAATAGAGTTCGACCAATGGATCATGTGTGTTCATAGCCCCACTAATCGTTGTAGTAGAGAACATGCAATGGATCTCTGGTTTGATTGGATCGTGCAATGAATCAGAGTTGTGCAACGGAAGACTGTGTTTAATTTTTTTCCTTTCTTCTCTGTATTGAATATCTTAGAAAGAGTTCGTTGTTCTGTTATTGAAGACATCTGACAGAACTGGTAAAAAAAACCCGTAAAATTGTTTTTGTATTGAAAGAAACCCCAGAAAAAATTGTATATTATGCTCCTGATACACCATAGATCTATAAATGGCAGAAATAAATTGTTTCTCAGTAAAGGTTTTGGAGGGTACAACATGGAAGATAGGGTTTTAAAATATTATCCGTGATGGCTGAAGAACTAAGCACATCGGGTGCTTAAGGGATCTCATCTGAGGTGCTAGCTAACTTGGCAAGAGGGCTAGCTTGTAAGGAAGGAGTCAAGGGTTCGACTCTTGCAGGTGTAATTTTTTGTTTCAAATTTTTTTTTAAAAGCTACAAAGAGAGTAGCTTTATAAGGAAGTGTAACTTCCTTAGCTCAAGGTAGGTGAGCTACTGTCGTGGCAAGAGAGCACGTGGTAAGGCCCAAGGGCCATCATAGGTCAAGATTTCGAAACTTTCAAACCTCACTTCTAAAGTTCATTTTTTTTTAATTATTATATTAAAAAAATATTTATATCATATTTAATAAATTAAAACATAATTGTTTTAAAAAAAATTAAGCAAATGTTTTTTTTTATTAAATAGAAATATAATTTTTTTTCATTATAAAAATAGGACATTGCCTAGGAGGCAATTCATTGTAAAAGAAAAGTTTTTGATTAAGGGAATCATAAATCTAGTGTAAATAAGCCTAAGAGGCTTAGTTTTGTTAAGGACACGACAAGTCAAATTGTAAAATTGTAACAAGGCATTGATGATAAGACCAAATGGTTTTTATCATGCCTTATGTGCAATTTTAGCATGAGAAGGTGTAGAGAGATTTGATAACAAAGTCAGAGGTTATGGACTCAACATTGTGTTTAGTCAACTTCAAAATGCAATGATCGCACATCAAAGGCATCTTGACTCAGGGTACGAGGCATATTTTGAAGACAACTCATTCAAGAGTCAATTTGAACAATCAAAATCAGTACAAGCTGCACCACAAGAATCAGAGTATACACACTACAATAATTCAATGGAAATCCTAGAACCAGAATCACCAGAAATCATACAGATAAGTGACGACGAAGAAGAAGTGGAGGATAACTTTGTAAATCAAGAGATAGCATCCCCACATCAAGAGGAACAAGCAGTCAATGATAGAGTAGAACAAGTCAGATTTGACTTAAATTTGTAATCTCTTCCTTCTTTCTTCTTCTTCTTTCCTTCTTTCAAAAAAATTTCTTTATTGTAACCATGAAATAAAGAGAGCTTTTTGGTAACTATGGCCTCACACAATAGCTTACCTATACCATAATTTAATGGTTATGACTATGAGTATTGGTCTATAAAGATGAAGACCTTACTCATAGGTAGAGGTTTATGGGACATCATAGAAGAGGGCTACACAGAACCCTCATACTGGAAAACACTTAGTATCGTAGACAAGAAAACATGAAAATAAGAGAAAAAAAGCAACTCATCTACTATTTCTCATCTCCAAGTTGCATTGGATAAAACCATATTTTCCAGAATTGTTGCTTGTATGACTACACAAGCTACATAGAAATCATTGAGTGATGGATTCCAGGGTAGTAATCAAGTGAAGCAGGTAAGGCTTCAAACATTGAACCGATATTTTGAAAATCTCCGAATGAAAGATGATGAAAAAATTGATGATTGTTGTGTTAGAGTAAAAGCAATTGTAGATAAAATGGTTACACTAGGTGAAGAAATCAAGCTTGATACAATTGTAACAAAAGTGTTGAGAACACTTACACATAAATGTAACCATATTGCCATAATAATAGAAGAATCCAAAGATCTTTCCCTTTTAACATTTGATGCATTGATCGGATCGTTAATGTCACATGAAGAGAGGTTTCCTGAAACTCCTTCAACCAGCTATGGAGGTGATGATAATGCCTTCACTTCCAATGAAAATAATGGAAGAGGATGGGGAAGAGGTCAAGGTAGAGGCAAGTAAAGAGATAGAGGAAAAGGCAACTACAAAGGAAGCAATTCCAATAGAGGAGGCAATTCCAACAGAGGAGGCAACTCATACAAAGGAGGCAACCAACAAAGAGGTGGAAATCAAAATCAGGGTGGAAATCAAGGACAAAGTGGCAATCAAGTACAAGGAAGTGACAAGTCCAAATAAACCTATTTTAATTGTTGCAAGCCAGGTCACTTCGCTTGTGACTGCTGTTAAAAATCTTTACAAGTCAGTAGAAGTCAATATGTAAATTATGGAGAAGAAGATGATGCTTCTAATATTTTTCTATCATATGTACAATCATATCAGAATCTAAATGACACATGGATTCTATATACTGGTTTCTCAAACCATATGAGTGGCAAAGAAAATCTATTTGCTACTCTAGATTCCACTTATAAATCCCAAATCAAATTAGGGGATGACAAAGGATTGCAAGTAGAGGGAATTGGAGCCATGGCGGTTCCAACCAAAGAAGGACTAAAGAAAGTGAGTGACATATATTACACTCAAAATCTCCAACACAATCTGCTCAATGTTGGATAAATTATGGAGAATAATTACAAGCTTGTATTTGATGAAGGACAATGTATTATTTTTGATAAAAAAATTGTAATCGTGTCATCACACAGGTCCCCATGACCAAGAACAAGCTATTCCCTCTCAAATTTGGTGAGCCAGGGGGAGCTCAACTTGCAAATGTAGTCATAACAAATCCAAGTGTGTTGTGGAACTTGCGATATTGTCACCTTAATTCTACTAGCTTGAAATTGCTAACTTCTCAAGCTATGGTGATAGGACTTCCCAAAATCAACAAAAAAAAGGAAGTATGTGAAGGATGTGCTTTGGTAAAGCACTCCAGGTCGAAGTTTCCAAAAGGACAAGCGTGGAGAGCTAGTTATCCACTTTAGTTAGTACATTTGGACATCTGTGGTCCGATGCAAACACAGAGTCTCAGAAATAATTATTATTTTCTCACTTTCATAGATGACTTCTCTAGGATGTTTTGGATTTATTTCTTAAAGAACAAAGATGAAGCATTTTATTTCTTCATAGATTTCAAAAAAAATGTAGAGAATCAAAGTGGGAATTATATAAAGTATCTTCTGATAGATCGAGGAGGTGAATACTCCTCAAAATAATTCTTGAACTATTGTAAAGCAAGTGGGATCAAAAGGAAATTAACCACTGCTTATACCCCACAAAAAAATGGTGTGGCCAAAAGAAATAACCATGCCATAGTTGATATGGCAAGATCAATGCTTCAGAAAAAACATCTAACTAATATGTACTAGGCTGATGTTGTAAAAACAAGTGTATATATTCTAAATAAAAGTCCAACTTCTAGTTTAGATGGCATCACTCCTTATGAGGGGTGGTACGGAAAGAAATCAAATGTAAAGAACTTCAAAAATTTTGGTTCTTTAGCATATGCCCATATTCTTGATGAGAAAAGGAAGAATCTTGATCCTAAAAGTCAAGCTTGTATATTTCTAGGGTATTGTGAGTCTACAAAAGCATATAGACTCTACAATCCCAAGGCTCATAAAATTGTACTCTCCAGGGATGTAATTTTTTATGAAGGGGGAGAATGGTGTCATCAAAGAATTTTTGTTGATGATGTGTCCCAAGATGTAAATTCTTTATAGGTACAACACATACAGCAAGTGTCTCCAAAGAAAAGCAAAGGCACACCACCCCCTCCAAGATTGAAAATTTCAAGTACATCAACCGCCAGTCCAAGTACTTCTCCACAAAGAACAGTAAGTTCTTCATCGATTGACATTGAATCTCCATCAAAAGGCAGATGAACTTTACAACATCATCCTTCCTTTCAGATGCTAGATCAAAATTTTCAAATAAGATTCACTAGACGCCAAGCCAATGAAATGAATTCAGTTCTACAACAACTTGAGAATTTGCAATTTTATGGGAATGATAACTCCCAAGAACCTATAGGATATGAAGTCAATTATGATTTATTTACTAGTACACAACTAGAACCAGCTAGCTATGAGAAGTCATGTACTCAAAATGTATGGCAAGAAGCCATGAAAGAGGAAATAACCTCTATAAAAAATAATGATACATGGGAGCTAGTAAAGCTAACCAAAGGTAAAAAATGTGTTGGATGTAAATGGGTCTACCAGACCAAGTACAATCCTGATGGAAGCATTGAGAGGCATAAGGTGAGACTAGTAGAAAAAGGTTTTACTCAAAAATATGGCATTGACTATGAGGAAAATTTTGCTCTTGTTGCAAGACAAGATACAATTAGATTAGTTATTTCCTTAGCAGCCCATAAAGGATGGAATATTCAACAAATTGATGTAAAGAATGCTTTTCTGAATGGATACTTGACAAAAGAGGTTTATGTTCAACAACCTCAAGGTTTCCAAGAATAGGGAAAAGAAAACCTTGTTTACAAATTGAAGAAAGCACTTTATGGCCTCAAGCAAGCACCAAGAGCTTGGTACTCACGCATTGATGGCTATTTCAGCGAGTATGGATTCACAAGAAGGAAAAGTGAACCAAATATGTACTACCTAAAGCATGGAGTAGACATTATCATACTTTATTTGTATGTGGATGATCTAATATTTATGGGTAGTAACAATAAAATAAATATGGAGTTCAAAAACTCCATGATGAAGCAGTTCGATATGAAAGATCTTGGTTTAATGTGATACTTCCTAGGCATGGAAGTGCATCAATCAAATAAAGGGATCTTCATATGTCAACACAAGTATGCTCGAGGTATGATTAAGAAATTTTCCATGGATCATTTTAAATTAGTTGCAACTCCAACTAGACATGGGATCCAATTGAGCAAGGACGATGAAGAATCAAAGGTTGACATGACCACTTACAGAAGCATGGTTGGGAGTCTGATGTTTCTCACCAACACAAGGCCCGATATTCAATATGTTGTTTCTCTAGTTTCAAGGTTTATGGCTAGTCCTTATGAGCTGCATCTACAAGCAACTAAAAGAATATTGAGATATGTAAAAGTTATATTGGATTTTGGAATCCATTACCAACAATGTAAGTCTATGAAATGAGTTGGCCTCAGTGACAGTGATTGGGGCAACAATATAGATGACAGTAAATCTACATCAAAAAAAAAATTTAGTCTAGGATCAAGACTAATTACATGGAGTTCCAAGAAATAAACTGTTGTAGAATTGTCATCGACTAAGGCTGAGTATATAGCCATTACACATGCTAGTACTCAAGCCCTATGGTTGAGAAAATTTCTTGAAGATATTGGATAAATTCAAAGTGGTCCAAATTGACTGTATTGTGATAACATAAGTGTCATTCAGTTGGCATACAATCCAATCCATCATAGCAGATCAAAGTATTTTGATATGAAGTATCACTTCATTCGAGATATGGTGTAACAGTAAATAGTTGAGCTTCAATATTGTAACACTTTGGATAATATTGCAAATATATTCACCAAAGGTATAGGTAAATCTCAATATATAAATCTGAGAGACTGTATATTCAGACCTCTCAACTTTAAGGGGGATAATTTTGGAAGTTAAAGTAAAAATTTATTTTTTACTTTACCTTTATTTACCTTTACCTGGACGACAGATGAGGTGGTCGACAGACTCCAATGTGGATGGCAAGAGGAAGGATGACAGACAAGAGAATTCACTCCTAAATTCTTCTTTCCTCCCTATTTATTTTCTATCCTATTTTCTCTCTCTAATTTTCTCCTCAGCTATTTCTGGTTTATTCCTAAGTTATTTAAGGTTGTAATGTAGGCTTTGGAGATTTACAATTATTCGAGAACCATAACATAGAGATAGGTGATGAATTTGATCCCATTGAAGGGTCTAATGAAAAAATCACCTTCAAATCATATAATAATTTTATGAACTTCTTTAGGAAAAGTAGGTAAGCCCTGAGTGAAGTCGTGGATAGAGACACCCACTTAAAAGAATCTAGAATGCCTCACCGTAAATTCAATTCTCCATAGAATATTTGTATCAATCCTCTATTTGAATCTTCTCATAATTTTAATCCATTTCATAAACCTACATATGCTACTACAACAACGACCAACATTGGGAGAGTTTTGCAACCTCCCCTAGTTAGTAGTGAATCCCAAAATAATGTTTAATTTACATATCATAATGTTTCTCCTCTCAACATTCATTTTTATCTTCGACAAAATGTGAATTATGTTCCACAACAAGATACTACACAAAACATCACATTCCATAACCCTTACCACAATAGTGTTATTATCTCCAACTTTAACCAATTTTATTTTCATCAATCTACCTATAACCCTCTAGTTAATCTAGGGGTATTGCACAACAACTATCTAGACATACAAAATATGATAAGTATAATGAAATAATTAGCATTAATAATGGATACACTACAAACACCAGGTTTCACCTACAACTATAAGAAAATGTGCAATCAATCCTTAGACCCTATGGTCACCACTAGGTCCTATCCCAAGCATTTTTCAATGTCCATCTTACCCATTTATAAGGGAACACAAGACCCAATTGAACATTTAAGGATTTTAATGCCATGGTATTATACATGATGACATGTTTTTGCTAAAAATATTACCTAAGAGCTTTGGTGGTATGGTATTGAAATGGTATTATCAACTACACCGTCATTCTTTGAGAAAATTCAAAGAAACAACTAAGTTATTTGTTCAAACATTTGGAGCTTATGTGGAGAAAAGTGTAACCACCTAAGATTTGTATCTACTAAAGCAAGGTAAATATGAAAGTTTCTCAAAATTCTTGTCTCGATGGAAAATTTTAGTTGGACATTTAAGATACACCTTACCTCCTCAAGACATGTAAGAGATATTTATTAAAAAATTTCAAGATTATATCTTATATGAGTTGGAAACGATAACTGCTACATTTTCAAACAAGAAATAGATTTAGGAAGAAGAGTAGAGAAGTCTCTCATTGGAAGAGTTCAAATAAAGTTAATAAAATAATAAAAAAAGACCATAGAAACCCAATATAAGAACAAGCATGTAGTTGGTGATGGGCTAATAGATAACAAGTAAACCAACAATGTTAATGCAACTAGTACCTTATAAATGTTGGTACTTAGCAAACCTCAAAAACACCCACCAAGGAATTTCACCAGACTCAACCAACCTATCTTGTTCATCCTTAAGCATCTTTTGGAGGCTAAGATGATAAAACTACCTCTCATAAGGCAACCTGCTACCATGATATATTGGTTTAATCTTGGTCAACATTGTGAGTATCATAGAGTGGAGGTACATGTGAAAAACTCGTGTAAGAGGTTCAAACACATGGTTTAGGATTTAATAGACAAAGGTCACCTTATTGTGGATGATTTCCAACCCACTCCTAACCAAAAATCTTTAACTAATCAACCTCCTAGTCAACATACATCTACAACTAATCAAGATATGGGGATTTTTCAAAATCCTCTACCTAATCATAGGCAAAAAAACAACTAATCAAGTATCATATCATTATGTGCCACCTACCTACAACAAAATTGTGGGTATTATAGTAGCTACTACAAGGCAACAAGCTCAAGCTTAACTGACTCAACAATCTCAACAAGAGACAAGTTCTACATCTAATGAACCCTCTAGACCATCCTTAGTTCTTAAGAGTACCCAAAAAAGGAGCACAAGTATAGAATAACCAATCTTAGTATTGAAGCTACAACCAAAATTCTCCTTCAACATACAACAATAGTTAAGTAGCACACCTACCAAGATATCCCTATTAGAAATTGTTTAGACTTCTATTAATTAAAGCTTCTAAGTCAACAATATGTCCCACAAGATATTTCCCACAGTAACCTAGTAAATGTTGTGGATACCCTTGGGACAAATCACATATACTTTTATGATGATCTTCCTTTGTCAAATTTACAAGGGGATTTTTCCCTTTACATCACTGGATACATTAGGGAGAAGTTCATCAAGAGGATCTTGGTGGATAATGGTTCTGTAACCACCAAAAAGGCTCACACCTAATAGGGTCTATTGCAATTAAAGAAAGATAACAACTAAACATGCACCAATTGACAACAAAAAGGGAATGAAAATACGAGAATCCTTTATTAATTCCAAATTGAGTCAAGTTACATATTCGTCCCTCTTAGGGATACCCATTTTGATACTTCAATTACAATAGATCTAATTCCCTTTTAGGGTAGATGTGAATCAAATGCCTTCTAGGGTGACACGAACTGCTCTAGGGTGTCGATGACCCTCTTCTCCATGATTAGAGGTATTTTTTGCCTTGCATCCCAAAACCCTGTTAGTCCTGCATGCAATAAACAACAAGAAACATTAAAAGCAAAGGAGGCCTCTCTTGATGAGGCTTTAAAAGGAAATTTCACAAAAAGATGCCATAACAAGCATGTAATCAAGAAAATGAATAAAACATGGTAAACCTATATTAATCATGAAATGTCACCATCAAACATGTGCAAGAAAGCAAGTATTATCTATCTATTGGGTTAGTTTATCAAATGGAAAGCATAAACACATGAAATAACCACAATTGCACTAATTACCAAATTGACAATATGAAGGTAAATCTACTTTAAATGCCTAATTCAACAGGTTATAAATCTCTAAAATGCAAATTAAACCTATACTAAGCATAATATGATCTAACTAATTAATCTAAAGAAAAGAGCACAAGGGGATCTATAGTCATTTGCTCACCATGGGTCTGATGTGCGGCTAGCACTATTCACCACGGCTGACAGCCGCGACGGGGCTCTGAATAGGTTTACCCTCCAAATACGGGCTTAATCTCTGATCCACCTTGCCAAATTGATGGTCAAGGGTCACCTCTATGTCCTCTGATATATTTGGTGGTTGAATTGATCAGATGGTGCACGGATTGCACGAATTGGCATTTCTTGGCTCTCTTAGGCTCCTAAGACCTCCATGGCAATGTGATCTCCAATTGGGTAGCAAAAGTGTCCCTCTCAATGCACCTAGGTGAGTATGCAATTCGATAGGGCTTCACTGCTCAATTGATTATGCTTCTCTCTCTTTTCCCCAATTTGGAGGGGGATTATAGCAATTGCCAAGGGGCTAGGGGTGGCTTCCTCATGAAGCCAAGATCAAGATTGGGCAGTTGAGCTTGTTGGATGGAAGGATCCAGAACCTTCCTCGCTCAAACCGCTCCAATCCACAACCAATTGGCCATTGCAACCGATTTTGGGTCGGATGAAGGCCAACTGATTTTGAGTGCTGACCATGGATGACATGCATGGTGAGCACTGCTAACCATGGGTGTCAGCAGTGGCTAGCACTGACTAGGCAAAGATGCCCAAATGAGTGGTAAAAACCACTGCTATACCTTGGATTTGTCCAAAGGTCTTCCATATGGTCTTCTAGCATGTCCCATATGAGTAGTCACCTCGGCATGACGTGTTTTAGGTGTCTACAGATGCCCCTTTTGAGATGCATTGTGAGATTGAACAATGCTGAGCAAAACTAGACCTCCTAAAATGATGTCGTAGGTTGCATGATGATCATTAGTCTGATCAACATTAGATGCCCTAGGTCTAGCAAAAGGATGCGCATCCTAGAATCATTGCTTCTAACTCGATAGAAGGCTTAAATTTGAAAGAGTTTGCACTCATCATCAGACATTCGGATAGCATCAATGCCAAGTAGGCTTTCATGCCTGTCAATCCGAAAGGAAGAGAGTTACAAACTAACTATCATATATGCTATTTTCCCCAGTAGAAGGGTAAGCTTATGATAGTCTTTGGCAATGATTCATAAGATGAATGTAATTTTGACAAGATCAAGGGATCTTCTATTGACTTTGATTATGATTTAATATTATGACTACCCCCTCAAGCGATGAGTCGATGAGGGTAATGACAATAAATGAAGCGACGAGGTCACTTGACCACTATGAATGATCTTGAACAAATTAAGATTTAGCATTTGAATACTTGGCAAGGCCTAATCAGCTATGATTGCAACTGTTAATAGTAATTGCCTATTTCTATCCCATGGAGCGGTCCAGCCATGAAGGCCTTCTTAGGGAATCAAAATGAAAACAATCCCGATTAGGCATGTGTTGAATCATATTGTCGATGATATGCTAAAAATATCATAGGAGAATTACGATGAATATCTCGTTCCCATGGAGCAGTCCGACTATGTAGGCCTTCTTAGGGATTGAAATGAAGCATAACAATTCTACGATGATGAATTTACCCCAAATGTCCTTATGGTAATTTACTCATCTTTCCATATTGCATGGATCGCAAGTCGTTGCAACCGCCAAGTGTATAGGGTAAATAACTGAATACGAGGCACATTTGACTTTTGATTTATTTGATTTTTTTGTTAATTTTTGAATTGAATTAGTTTTATTGGCTGGGAGGTGTGATACTCCATGAAAGGATTGTCATAGCGATGACCTCGGTTGAATGTACTTTGTAATCTCAGCTAGTTATTTTGTTTTGCCTTATGATGATATTTTCCAATGTCATTGTGCTTTGTTTGGCTTATTTTTTATATTTTTTGATGCAATTTTGGTCTGATGAATAATTTTATTTTGACCTTTTAAGGCTCTCCATGGTGGGAATTGGGAGCATTTAATGCAGCTCATTGACCACGCCTATCAACTATGGGTAAATTGCTTGACCGTAGCTCGAAGTCATGGTCGTAAAACCCTAATTTGGGGACCATGGGTGTCAGCCACGGGCCGACCCAAATTCGAAAAGGTTAAATAAGGATTTGCTTTTGAAAAATTCATTATTTACCTGATAGTAATAGTAAATTTGAGAGCTCTAAGAGGTAAATAATAAAATTTGACTTGGAATGCTGCTAAAAACTGTACTTGATTCCACACATTCCACATCGATGGTCGATCAACTGGAGGCTTCTACCAACGGAGGAGTCGGTGCCTCCAAGGTAACTCAAAAATCGAGACCTCGCTTGTAAATTACCAGATTAAAATTAACCACATTAAGAAATTGGTAAATTAACCTCATTAAACTATCGATAACGAACCTCACCCTAGCTAGGTTTAGCATAGGTTAGATTAAGGGGTGGGTTAATTTTTATTTTTTTTTAGGGTTTATTTGGGAAGGATGGGCCCAAAATGGGTCTCGCTCCTTAGCCACGGGTGGTATCCGTGGGCTCCCAATTGGTATATTGGGGGCCACGGTTGTCAGCCACGATGGGATTTAAATCCCAATGGTCAAATTTTTTACCATTGGGTCGACCGTGGTTCCAACCCGTGATGCCCAAATTTTCGAAATTTTTCAATTTTTAATTTTTTGATTTTCTTGGCAATTAATGCCATTTATTGCTTTTTTGAAGTACTCTTTTGATTTTTTTTGAAATTTTTGATCATATTTTGCATGTTTTTGTGTTTTTATGAGATTTTTATGATTTGTTTGTCATTTTTTAGTGATTTTAATTATTTTTTTACTTGATTGCTTTTATTCAGTCCCTGATGAATAGAGCGAGGGAGACCGATCTCCTTCACAACCTATCGCACACTAACTACCATAGAGCGGGCTTGGTTTACTATTATGGGGTTCGACTTCATCTTAGACCTCCCCACTATTCGAGTGGACCAGGCATATCTTACTACATTGGCCCATCACTGGGATGCGAGGACCAATACATTTCACCTACCTATGGGTGAAATGACTATCACCCTAGAGGACGTATACCACATCTTCTAGCTACCCATTGATGGTGAGGCCATCACTTCTTCTCCTATTAGGGTGAAGAAGGTAGTATTTGATTCTATCTTTGATGATCGGAGCATGGAGGCATAGGGCCGCATTGACCATGGAGGCATCCATGTTTAGGAGTGGTATGAGGCTAGATTTTTCTCTTAGAGGGAGGTAGTATTCATGCACCTCATCATTCAGATCGCCCTCCCAGATTCTTTAGGTGTGAGGTTCCCTTGGAACCTCTTGGCTCAGACTAGATATGTCATGGTTAGCTCGATCGTGTAGTCACTCATCTTGTCCTAGGGGAGTGCTCTCTTAGCGTAGCTCTATCATGAGTTATTCTAGATTACCCATCATAGTAGAGTGGGCATCGACTGCAACTTCCTTCTATAGATCTAGGGCTGGCAGCATATTCTGATAGAGTACCCCATCGACTTACCTCTATAGATCACTACTATTTTTGATGATCGATAGTGCTATACCACCTTTGGCCTTGGGAGTAGGAGGGCTTCAGGAGTAGGTCTCATGTAGGAGACCTAGATCATTACATCGATCACTTTGCATAGTTGTACCTTGAGGATATCTAGTGGTGACCCTACATGGACTACCCACCATGGATGAATGTAGATAGAGACCTATGCCAGGATGTAGAGATAGATGGATCATCGACCGTAAGGCTGATTGGTATGAGTATCACTACTTCTCTCATGTCTTGTGATAGTTTGGGATTTGGTAGGATATTCTAGATATGCCGACCATTTATAGATGCTTGGTCCTAGAGAGGGACCTAACCTGGCCTAGGTCACTCCACTAGGGGAGGATGATGATGACTTCTAGGAGTCGAGGTTAGCAGATATCGGGACTACTCCAGATTATGATGGCTAGTGGGCCGACTTCTAGTGGCATGGTGAGGGTCCTCTAGGTCGGCCAACTGAGGGATTTGTAGTTGAGGGTGTAGAGGGTGTAGAGGTGGATCCTCATGGGTTGGACCCATCAGTAGATAGAGGGAGCATGGGGCACAATAGAGGAGGGCCCGTAGGTAGAGGTAGAGGAGGAGGCATCTGAGGAGGGTGAGGCAGCTCTAGATAGTGATATTGGATAGTTGAGAGCATAGATTATTGACCTACGAGCTAGGTGGGGAGACTCCACACCCAGCTACTACATAGGGATACCTCTATCACCACTCTGGAGGTGAAGCTATCTCATGGGTAGAGGTAGTGGTAGGGATATGAGGAGGAGAGGGCAGCTCTCTAGGCATAGGTTACCACTGTAGGCACTCGGATCACGGAGCTCACTAGCGAGCGGGATCTGGCATAGGCACAACTTAGTGTAATGACTACTAAGAGGGACTTTCTTAGGGTAGTGAGGGGAGATCCCTCATCCTCATAGGTTATCATGCCACCTCTGGTAGTACCATCTACTTTATTTCTAGGAGGTCATGATCCTATGGTAGAGATCAGGTGGTTACATACCCTCATGGAGGAGGGTAATTATGGCATACAATGCGTGTAGCTCGCATCGACCAGTTGGAGGGTCACATCAGGTTGCTAGGTGGGGAGGTTCTAGAGGATACCCACACTATAGGGACCCACAGGAGTAGGTCTAGGACTAGAGAGATAGGGCAGTCATCTGCTAGCTCGAGCCATAGGATGCACATGACTGAGAGGACTCATAGGTCTTTGAGTACTCATGGTGCTAGCTCATAGAGGACCCACAGGGATGGTGGAGGTGATGGAGGTGCCTCATAGGTTGGGGGTGTAGGCCCTATTTAGTATAGATATTTAGAGATGCTTATTGTACCATTTTTGAGTGTAAGGTCGAGGACCTACACATATGTAGCCTACGGGCATTTTGATGTACCCCATTGTACTTATTGACACATATATATATGATATGACATTTCATCTCATTACATGTGTACTTTATTTTTGGTATTTTATGTTTTATGTTATGCATATGGATGCAATGCGTTATTGATTTGATGCTATATGATGTGATGTATGGATGACATGCACTAGATAGCTATGTGATAGATGATTAGATGTTATGAGTTATGTATGCAGATGTACTACTTATGATGGATGCATTATGAATGCCATATTTTGATGTTACATGCATGTATATATTTGCTTTACTTACATTGCTATGACATAATTTATGCCATGTATGTACTGCATGTATTTCTTTGTTTCTTTGATAATGTGTTATGTAAAATGGACATGTATGCTTTAATCACTTAAAACATAATGTATGCAATGTGAGTTTTAATCAATCTAATGGATGACACCACAGAATGTATAACAATCATGGATTGTAGTTGCTTTATCTCTTTGTGAAAGATAGTACACCCATATGTGAGATGCAATGATGTATTGTTTTCTGTTCATAAGCTTTTGTAAATTAAAAGAATATGTATAATATAATCAGTGGCCATCTAAATATCATTTCTGACATCCATCCGGTATCTAATTATATAGTACAAATAGTTCTAATAAACAAACTCTCATAAAAGAAATTGATGTTTTGATGATTGCAATTTGAATGATTGGTTGCTATTTGGGAATTTTTGAGGTTTACCATGAGACTCAAACACCCTAGTTGACTGATCAAAAGTTGTATACTAACCATACTAGACTTCTGAAACATAAGGTTTTCGCTAGGATAGGCCCTAACTATTCATTATCCCTATGTGTGCAAATGAGTATATTAAGATAAGGCATAAGCATACCCCGATGTCAAGCAGGATTCTTTCAGCCCATTGCTAAGATCGGGGGTCCGCAAATGTCTTACCCAATCCTAGGTTTAGATTTTAGTTGGACTAGACCACTAGGTGATACAGGACACCTGAAGCTAGCTCTTCCACATTCAAACATTGGTCTGCACATAAGCGAAATGCTAATGCATCAGACATATCATCATGCGTAAGGTACAGTAGTGCTTGACAATTCCAGGGATTCAAGCTCACCCCCTT
The DNA here is from genome assembly GCA_028583015.1 of Wollemia nobilis. Lineage (NCBI taxonomy): Eukaryota > Viridiplantae > Streptophyta > Pinopsida > Araucariales > Araucariaceae > Wollemia > Wollemia nobilis. Next base: position 1,670,533 of record JAQPPZ010003109.1, on the reverse strand, counting down.
CTTTTCTTCAATTTTTTGGGATACTTGCTCATATAAAGTGATAAAAATCACTATTTATTTTTGTACTATAGTGATAAGAATCACTTTTATTTTGTATTTTTTCTTTTTATTTTCTTTTTTAGCAAGGGATTTGATATTGATTTTACTTTATTTGTACAATTTGATCTTCATTTGATCTAAATTTTTGGGATTTACATTTGATAATTTGCTTCAAAAACTTCCTTTGGGGATTTTACTTTGGGAAACTATTTCTGGGATATCGATTTAGGATATCGATCTTATGATATCAATATGGGATATCAATCTAGGATGTCGATCTATGATATCGATCTAGGGTATCAATATGGAGGATTGATCTGGGATATCACTCTGGGATATTGCTCATTTTAATGTAAGCAAGGGATTTTGGGTAGGGAATAAACTTGTCCTTTTTCCAATTGCCAACATTTCCCATATCGTCTGCATAGAGGGATAAGCAAGAATAAATATTTTCACCTCAGGATACTTGGTCCTGCTTCATGGCTTTCATCTTCCCCTAGTCCTTATTAGGATTGTTTAATTTTTTGATTAGTGATAGGATTCTGATATGCTAAGGGCTATACTAACTAGACCTCAACTACAAAAGCAAAGCAAGATTTCTATCAACTCTTGAGAAGACCTCTAGGTATGGTTGAATGATCGAAAAACCCTAGTATATTCTTCATAGCAACAAGATGGGTTGTGTTGAAAAACACAATTACTCACAAGGGTGATAAATGGATGAAAAATATAGTGCATAGATGCATGATTGAGATACAAACATGGTGTCATTTGTAAGATTGTAAACACAATTTATTCTAATGCAAGTGTGATGGATGAATATGCCTAATGCAATGCAAAGGTGAAATGCAAAATGAAATGCAATGCAATGATGCAAATGAAATGCATGGTTGCAACATGAAATGCAAATGTTTTTTATTTTTGATATATTTTTCCAATTTTTTTATGGATTTTAACATTTTGACCAAGGGATTTTTGAAAATCCTTGGAGCCTTTTGGGATTGACCAAGTGGTTTTGAGAAACCCTTGGAGCCTTTTGGGATTGACCAAGTGGTTTTGAGAAACCCTTGGAGCCTTTTGGGATTGACCAAGTGGTTTTGAGAAACCCTTGGAGCCTTTTGGGATTGACCAAGTGGTTTTGAGAAACCCTTGGAGCCTTTTTTGAATGACCAAAGGGCTTACAGATGCCTTTGGAGCCTTTTTTAGTTCTTAGGCATAGAATACTTTAATATGAAGGATATTGAGAGGTTCAGGCTCTTCAACTCCTCCAAGCGATGTCAAGTGATATGTCCCAGGTCCAATATTCTCTGAGATCATATAAGGACCTAACCAGTTAGCCATGAATTTGTCTCACATTTTTGGTGGTAAATTTGAGTTCTGTTGGTTCTCTTTCAGCATAAGATCACCAACCTCAAAGTCTCTCAGATGGACTTTGCTATTGTAAGCTCATTTTAAGTGCTCTTGATAAATGTGGAGGTGCTCGAGGGCATTCATGTGATGTTCATCAAGTAGCATCAATTGATCTAGGTGAGCTTGTCATCAGGTGTCATCATCAATGAACTCTTTCAATGTGATGTGCAATGTTGGAATTTCCAACTCTAGGGGTATAATGGCCTCAGTGCCATATACTAGTGAAAATGGAGTTGCCCCAATGGGTGTCCGAATACTAGTCCTATAAGCCCATAATGCAAGGGGTATGCCCATTTGCTTGCTGGATAATATGGAGTCACAAAACTATGTTTGATTCTATACTTAGACATCAAAGCTCTCATAGTTTTGTTCTTAAATGACGTTCCATTATCCAAAATTATCTTGGATGGTATCCCAAAATGACTAATGATATTGGTGAGTATAAACTCAACAATACATGCTCTAGTTGTCATTGTTAAGGGAATAGCTTCCACCCACTTAGTGAAATACTCAGTAGCCATGATAATAAAAGTATGTCAACCCGATGATGGAGGAGAGATCTTACCTATGAGATCAAGTCCCCATTGAGCAAATGGCCAAGCCGCTTGAATGGGTTGTAAGGCCTGTGATGGTAGGTGCATAAGATTAGCATGATGTTGGCATTTAATGCATTTCTTGACATACACATTGCAATCCTTCTCCATAGTGGGCCAATAATAACCCATATGAAGGATGCGCTTGATGATAGCCATGCCACTAAAATGGCCACCACACGTACCATCATGAGCTTCTAAAATTTCCCAAGATGACTCTTGGGGCTCAAGACAATGAAGGAGAACTCCATCGTAGCTTCTACGGTATAGGATGTCTGCTAACAAGACATACTTTGTCACTTTCTATTTGAATGTGCATTTTGTGGCATGTGATAATCCCTGAGGGATTACACCAAGTTTAAGGAAGTCATATATCTATGATGTCCAGTTATGATAAGCTTCAACCTCGATCGACAAGACAACATGCTCCCCCTGTGGTTCTACATTTGCAAATGTAGACTGGGAAACAACCCTATGGTGAATGGTAGTACCACTCCCCATCGGATCTTACGAGATCAAAGACCCCCAGGATGCTCTCTTGAGAAAGTCTCTAGCTCTGTAGAACCACTCATGGTTTGGTTCTACATGAATCATGTTGATTGACTCTTTGTTATCCAATGCTTCATGTTGCACAATAGAATGTGACAACATTTTTACATGGATGGTAGTGAAATCGATAGATGGATTCTGAGGGATTAGAGATCCCAAATATGCCATTGTGTCTACAAATCTATTGGATGAATGAGGGATTGCCTCGATGTCATACCATTCCAATCGAGCTAGATAAATGTCAACAAGATCCTTGTAAGCTTTAAATACTAAACATCGACATTGAAATAATCCCTTAACTTGGTTCACAATGAGAAGGGAATCACCAAAGATATTTAACCTTTTTATCTTCATGGTGATAGCTGTTTGGAGACCCAAAATTAGGGCTTCGTATTCAGCATTGTTGTTAGTGCAAGGAAAGTCCAACTTGAATGACAAGGGCATTGGAGCTCCTTGTGGCATGAACAACACTATTCCTGCACCACCCCCTTGCTCACACTTTGAACCATCGAAGAACAAGGTCATATCAGCTTTGTTGTCTGGTTCTTTGGGTTTGGGTGCTTCTGATAAGGCAAAGACTACATCATCAGGAAGCTCTATGGTGAGGGGCCTACTATTTTTGAGAGGTACCTCAGCTAGTTGATCTGCTATGACTTGTCCCTTAATGGAATTTTGGCTTATGAATTCCAAATCAAATTCTATCAGTAGCATGATCCACTTTATAGTACGTGTATTATGATATGTCTTGCTCATCATATACTACAAAGGATTTTGTTTGGATATGACATATGTCGTATGACTCAACATATAGTGTCACAATTTCTTTGTAGCGAACACTATTGCTAAACATAACTTTTCAACGTATGCATATCCGAGCTCATAACTCACCAAGGTTCGGCTAATATAATATATGGCCTGTTCTTTGTCTTGCACATTCTTTTGGGCTAACATGGTTCCCAATGCAAATTCGGTTGCTGATATATATAGCAAAAATGGCACATCTAGCCTTGGTGGAGCTAGCACTAGTGGCGTCACTAGGTATTGCTTAATTTCAGCAAAGGCTGCTTGACAGTCCTCATCCCAATTGAATGGGACCCCCTTGTGTAGTAGTCGATTCATGGGTCGACATTTATCTGATAATTGAGTGATAAATCACTTTATGGATGCTACTTTGCCTTGAAGGCTTCTTAATTCTTTGATGTTCATGGGGGGACGCATTTCTAAAATAGCCTTGACCTTTGTTGGGTCAACTTCGATGCCTCATTTTGAAATGATGAATCCTAAGAGCTTTCCTAAAGTTACACCAAACACGCACTTCTTAGGATTCAACCTGACATTATGCTCTATCAGGTGATCGAAGACCTTCCTCAAGACCTCCGCATGCTCAAAATGCAATAATGACTTTGCCAACAAGTCATCAATATAATCTTCTAAGATTTTATGCATATAGTCATGAAAGATATATGTCATAGCCTATTGATATGTGGCACCAACATTTTTAAGACCAAATGGCATAACTTTATAGCAAAATGTTCCCCATGGTATTATAAACATGGTTTTATGCTGGTCTTCGGGCTTAATCTAAATTTTATTGTAACCAGAAAAACCATCCATTAAGGAGAGCATCTCATGACCTATAGTTGCATCTACAAGAGCATCGATATTCAGCAATGGAAATGAATCCTTTGGTGTTGCCTTATTCAGGTCTCTGAAATCCATACAAATATGGATCCTTCCATCAGGTTTTCCTACAGGCACCATATTGGATACCCATTCTGGATAGTCGATGGAGATGACAAACTCTACATCCAACAACTTTTGCAATTCATCCTTAACCATTAAGGCTACTATTGGATGCATCTTCCTGAGTTTCTGCTTGATTGGCTTCTTTGATAGATCTAGCGAAAGGTTATGAGTAACCAATTTTGGATCTAGACCCGACATATCCTTGTAAGTCCAAGAAAAGAGAGCAGGTCTCTCTCTCAGTAGAGGGATGAGGTTGGCACGCTCATCAGGAGTCAAAATTTCTCCAAATTTAACCTTCCTTGGATTGGTGGGATCATTACTGATATCCACTTCGAAGGTTTCCTCTACTGACATATGGGATCCCTCCTCAAGCTGATGAGGCGTAGGGATCAAGTGGATGTCATCTGCTGGGTTTATAGGTTCCTCATTGGAAGCATCCTCAGCATGATAGACATCATGTGCATAGCCTAGCATAAAATGGAAAGGTTGCAACATTTCTTCATTAGGGAAGAAATATTCAGGCTCTAGAGGTGAATCAACATGATCCCAATCGATAGCATCTACATTTAGATGCAATGGTTTGGATGGATCGGTTGGATTGTGGAGTGGAGTGGTCAAATCAATGGAGATCATGTTGATGGAATGGATTATGTCTCCAGGACCACGTGCAAGTGACTCAACATTAGCAAAACTACCATCCTCGAGATGTGGTTCTGGGGGTATGGGGATCTCCGGATCTGGTCTATGAATAGATTGTCGGATGGGATCACTGGGCTCAAGGAGCTCCATGTACATTGGTGGATTAGGAAACACCATATGATAAATCATATTAAGATTCGGTGGTCTCCCTCTAAGGAGAGGATGGAGATTGATCTCTCTATGCAAATCCTCCATAGTGTAAGGTGCATTACGATAGCGTAAGTATGGAGGTCCTAAATAGGCTCTCTCTATCTCATCCTCTTCATCACTATCATAATAGAGACCTTCATCACTACCAACTAGGAATGGGATATTAGGAATATGTGGTCCCATGTATGTTAACACTTAATAACTATTATCACTCATGAAGGATTGATCATCTTAGATGATTGTTTCCTCCAGAAATAGATGATGTAAGTTATGAGGGCCTAAATAGGCTACCTCAGTCTCATCCTCATATAGATCATTATTTGAGGACTCATTGTCATCATCGCTCTCATATATGCAACTTGGTCCACCTATCTCGTAGATGGATTCTATTGTATCCTCATCAGAATGATCTTCTAACTTGGAATTTATCACTAAATTATCATTATGAACCTGCATGCCTGTATCATCGGCTACCTCATAGATTTTTTGACCCAAGTTTTCTCTTGGTATATGATCTGGATTGGTCCCCACCAAGATATCCTCGTGATATGTCTCGGGTGGTTCTATAGTGACATACGACACTATCCGGTTATCCCTCTAGAATGTAGAAGGATTAGGGTGATAAGGATTGAAGTCAACTTCACCCCCAGACTGAGGTACAGGTGGTCTAAAGATGCTATGAGGAGTTCAGCCTATCCTCCATTATAAAATCCCAACCTAAACCTATCAGTAGGTAACTGATATTATGGTTCTATAGGCCTCTTACGCCCCTACTCAAATAGTTCGAGACCATAACCATGCCAATGGTAATGCTCAAAGTATCACATGGCGTAGTCTGGGTTAGAAAGATAATGAACATTCATAGTGAATGGTTCATTATCATCCTCATCCATGGGTATGGGAGATGCAATCTGGTCTAAACCTCCATAGATGAAGTTGGTTTGGTTAGGTGGTACCCCCAATGGTTCCATCATCCCTATGGGAAGGTGATGGGCTCACGGTCGGCCCATGTCATGTGCAGTCTCGATAATAGGTGTGAACATCACATTCTACATAATATATTCCCCTAATCTAGGATTAACCAAATGGATGGTCACCTGCGGTGCAGATGACCTCGTTGAAGACACAGGTGAAGCAGGTTGAGGTGCCTCTTCGACTCCTCCTTGAACTTCCTCTACTTCCATGGGAGTAGGGGCTTCAATGATAACTGGCTTGGGCTTTTGCTTTATCTTCTTTTTGCCCACATTTTCTTTCAACTTCCTATCATCCCACTGTATCATGGATGCAGTCGGTCTAATAGAAGTAGTTGTTGTGTGCTCTGATAATTGAGATATAGATGTTGTAGGTCTAGCACACACTTCTTTGATTTTACCTCTTAGATATTTGATTGGCGATGCTGGTCGCACATCCAGGTGCATTGAGGGGAGCACAAATTCCCTTGGAAAATCTACTAGATTCATGTATTTAAAGGGTTCTTCATCCGAAGGCACCACGTGAACCTATCCCTCATGAATGTATTTGATACACTAGTGTAGAATAGAAGGGATGCAATACATTTCTCTGATCCAAGGCCTCCCTAGAAGTATATTATACTGCATAGCACCTTCGATTACGTGACACATCATCAGGATGGTCTTCAGTCCCACCTGGATAGGTAAAACTATAGTATCGATCATCGAGCATAATGCATCATTGAACGCTCTCAACGTGAAGGTAGAAGGGATGATATGCATCTTGGGTAACTTCAAGTGAGTTAACGCCTTGGTAGTTATGATATTGATTGATGACCCCATGTCGATCAAAACCCACTTGAATGGTTTGTGATTCACACAAGCAATAATATGCAATGGTGGGTCTGCTATAATAATGGAAACCATCTTGATTTCATGGTCATGAAATTGAATGACCGATTCTTGACACTATTGCACGTGCCCCATGAAGTGTGTAAATGCTTTGGGATCCTGAGGCTGCACTTCTATGGACCTTAAAATATCCATGAGCATCTCCCTATGCTTAGGAGACTACTGAATTAGCTCATAAATTGACAACTTTGTTGGAGTTGTCTATAGGTTTTGAATCAACCTACTTCTGATGGTCACCACCGGTCTAGTTGGTGGGCTAGGCACATACTGGGCTGGCCTTGGAGGAGGCACAACTTGGACCCTAATAGGTGTTGGAGGTTGATTCGGTCATTCATACCTCACGTTTCTTGTGACAACGTTGACCATACCGATGAACCCCTGGGTTGGTGGTTCGATTCACACTTGGTTGACTTGGCCAACATTATTCTTGGGCGCCTCATGATTTGGTAGAGGATTTTTGTAAATCCCCATATTTTTGTTGTCGGGTGCTTGTGGGTTGTCGACAAGAAGCGTACCTCTCTCGATCATATTTTGCACAAGATGTTTGAAAGACCAACATACCTCGATGTCATGGCCTTTCGATCGATGAAAGATGCAATAATGATCATCTTTATAGCCTTTAGGCTTAGGTTGATTAGGATCCATCATCTTGACTTTGGGTAAGTTTATAGCCTTAGCCTCACATAACTGATGAAAAATCAAATTCAATGACTCTGATAACTGAGTGAATATGTGAGGTGGGTATTGCTCCTTATTTTTACCCTTATAATTGTTGTTGCATTGCTCATATTGCATAGGTGGAGGTTGGGCTTGATAATTTTGCTTTTGCTACCCTTTTTCTCCCTTTTGAAGGTTCAACACTACCTGATTAACATGGGTCGGCTTGGCCTGATGTCTCTTAGTACTTTTCTTGTGCCCCTCCTTCTTATTCCTAAGCTTCAAGTTACCCTCCTATAACTTGATGTCCTCAATCACCTTGGCTTGCACCAAAGCCTCTTTGAATGTCTGGTATTGTTGCAACTATAGCAATAATGAAATGTGCTTGGCACAATTCTTCATGAACATTCATGTTAATTTAGAGGATGGGATGGAGAATGGTAGCTTTGCCATCATCTTCCTCCATAATTTTCCATAATCCATCATTGGCTCATCATCATGTTGCGTTAGAGTAGCTAGGTCGGATAAGTTTACCTTCTTCTTGATGTCGAAGGAGAAGCATTCAAGAAATGCATCAGCTAGTTGTTTGAAACTAGTAATATTGTGCCTCTTTAATTGGTTGAACCACTCTTGAGCTGGGCCTAAGAGGGTCATGATGAAGGTGCATAGGAGCAAAGCATCATTGCTCTCAATCTGAAAGCACATATCTAGGAAACTAGTCACGTGCTCCTGTGCATCTTCCTCTCCTTGAAACTTTTCTAGTCTAGGCATCTTGAAATGCTCAGGATATGTTGGAATAGGCACTGATGTGCATAGAGGTTCATTGTGAATTTTGTTCAAGGTAGGCTTCTGATAAGTCATTCCTTGCTTCTCTATGGCTTGAACCTTCTCTGCTAAGGTCTTGTAGGCTTGCGAGGAAAGAAACTCCTCCTCTCGAGATTGTCTTGGAGGCGGCTTCGGAGGTAGGTTCTTCCTCGATCGAGGTGGGGGACTAGGCTCACCCTCCTCCTCGAATTGGGAGATTTCTAGATATTCTTGTTCTAATTCCTCTCCCACTTCATTCTCATACTACCTATGCTCATGTTGTTCGGATGTTGGATGTCGATCTCTATGTTGAGTTGCATGGCGAGTATGTGTGTCTATGTGCTCAGGGTGTAACTCGGGCTGTGAAGCCACTCGTCTATTGACATGCTCCCTGATCTCACTATGAGGATGTAAACCGATGCTAGCCAATCGATCCTCTCTCTCTACATGCTCCTTCTGATCAAGGATGCATTGTTCACGCATGCACTATTCATACAATTTTTGTCTTGATGAACCTCTACCTCTGAGTATTCTCATTTTTGAGGTGCTCTTTCTCTATGTGAACATCCTCCAATTGATCTTGGAGAATCTATCATCTCTACTCCGACATCAGTCTATGAGCCCTATCAAGATGATCGACCATCTGAGGCCTCGGGGAGTGCGCTCTGTTCGAGCGACTTTATGAGTATGTCCTCCAATGGACTGATTTACCACACTCTTGCCTCGGTCTATAAATATGACATTCATGTCAGGTTGTCTCCTATACTTAGTGCTTACATGCGATGTAGGAGCATGCATGTCTCGAGAATGCTTGGAGCACTCTCCAGGTTCTCGGGTGGTCCTAATGGTGCTTCCGCTACACATGCTCATGGGTTGAGAGGGTGCAGGCATAGGCTTATATCCTAGATGCCCTAGGACTTTGTCTAGACCATCTAATTGTTTGCTATGCCATGGCTCATGAGGTGGCATACCATTTGCTCCCACTTTGGATATATCTATGGTAAACTTGGTATGTTCACCCCTATAGGGAGTCTATGTGGGCCTATGCTCGAAAGCAGCCCTCTCTATTTACCCTTGAATGGGTGGATCTTGGACATGTCTATGCTCTAATGGTGGAGGTCATGAGCCTCCCTTAGATACCTGTTGAAGGGGTACCAATCTGGATCCCTCGATGACATATTCTTTGGTAGAACCCATGGATCCATGTGGAATGTGGTCATGGTAAATGCTACCATATGCGGAACCCCCATGCTGGGAAGTCCCATGCTCTGATATGTGTCTAGAGGGATGTCTAGTACTTCCTCTAATCGGGGTATTCTCAATGGAATCCCCTCATGTAGAATTATCCCCTCTAATGCTCGTTGAACGACGTCTAGGAGGATTCTATGATTGAGGGCATTCTACATCGTGTTGTGCACTAGGTGGAGCTTGGGCTTCGATCTCGGGTCTATGCCCGGATCGACCTCTCCGTGTTTGCACCATTGTGTATCCTATGTCTAGATTTAACTTTTATTAACACACAAAGAATACAATGATGATTATCTCTTTTTACAATTTTAAAATGAGCCCTAAACTATTTGATGTGTTTTCAATTTGTTGTATCAGTAAAGTAACTCTTATCATGTTTTGCAAAGCGTTGATGATTTTCTCAATTGTTTAATGGCTTTCACCTGTATGCTCATAGCTCGACAACCTGGCTATGAACTCCAGGTCACGTAATCCCCCCAAAGTGCGGCAATGAAAGTCCACACCCAGGCAGGGAGCACAGGTCCTCCCAGATCCTCACCCATTTTCACCCAGTCAGCGTCATACCCTCCGAAGAGGAGTATATGCAAATTTTCTAGGCTACGAAAGGTTCTTGGATCCGGTATTGGTCTAGAACATAGGGTACGTGGGAGTTGGGCCAACGGATGGAAATCACCTCCACCATCATTGAAACCCTACTAGTGGTTGGATGTGACTTCCAACTCACTAGCGTTTACTTTGGAATGTGGTGTGTGTGTGTTATTTTTAATTTGCATAAAGGAAATATGCATAATACAACACTCACATGATCATTTCCTACATGATATGCAAAAAAATAATATTTGATATTCAGAAAGTATGCATGCTACATCCTACATGACCTTTCGACAATGCAACTTTATGATGAAAATGGCCTTTTATTTGGCCTCAAGCATGCAAAATCAACACACAAATTATTCTAGCATGCTGGAGTCTAGGGCGGACTACAATCAGAGGTCCACTGTTCCTAGCAGCGCCTAGCGAAAATTAAGAAATGATAACCCTAAGGACCTTAGTTCATTTTATCCTTCTTTCATGGTTATCCTACTTAACTTTCATTTTTTAGTCTCTGGAAAAACACAGACAAAGAAATAATGCATAGAGAGTGAAAATGGGGCCTACCTCAGGTCCTCATCTGATTAAGCTTTGACTCCCTACTCTGTGATTGATCTATTGTTGACCACGGCTCTAATGCATGGCTGCAACTATTGCCCATGCCTATCAACCATGGGCCAACTTTTTTCCATGACTATCAGCCGCGGTGAGTACCTACCATAAAAACACAGACCACAATCAGTAAATCATGGCAAAATATGGAGTTCCACCGTGATCACCTTCTGTAACCACCAAAAAGGCTCACACCTAATAGGGTCTATTGCAATTAAAGAAATATAACAACTAAACATGCACCAATTGACAACAAAAAGGGAATGAAAATATGAGAATCCTTTATTAATTCCAAATTGAGTCAAGTTACATATTCATCCCTCTTAGGGATACCCATTTTGATACTTTAATTACAATAGATCTAATTCCCTTTTAGGGTAGATGTGAATCAAATGCCTTCTAGGGTGACACGAACTGCTCTAGGGTGTCGATGACCCTCTTCTCCATGATTAGAGGTATTTGCTGCCTTGCATCCCAAAACCCTGTTAGTCCTACATGCAATAAACAACAAGAAACATTAAAAACAAAGGAGGCCTCTCTTGATGAGGCTTTTAAAGGAGATTTCACAAAAATATGCCATAACAAGCATGTAATCAAGAAAATGAATAAAACATGGTAAACCTATATTAATCATGAAATGTCACCATCAAACATGTGCAAGATAAGCAAGTATTATCTATCTATTGGGTTAGTTTATCAAATGGAAAGCATAAACACATGAAATAACCATAATTGCACTAATTACCAAATTGACAATATGAAGGTAAATCTACTTTAAATGCCTAATTCAATAGGTTATAAATCTCTAAAATACAAATTAAACCTATACTAAGCATAATATGATCTAATTAATTAATCTAAAGAAAAGAGCACAAGGGGATCTATCATCATTTTCTCATCGTGGGTCTGATGTGCGGTTGGCACTGTTCACCATGGTTGATAGCCATGATGGGGCTCTGAATAGGTTTACCCTCCAAATCTAGGCTTAATCTCTGATCCACCTTGCCAAATTGATGGTCAAGGGTCACCTCTATGTCCTTTGATAGGTTTGGCAATTGAATTGATCATATGGTGCATGGATTGCATGAATTGGCATTTCTTGGCTCTCTTAGGCTCCTAAGACCTCCATGGCAATGTGATCTTCAATTGGGTAGCAAAAGTGTCCCTCTCAATGCACCTAGGTGAGTATGCAATTCGACAGGGCTTCACTGCTCAATTGATTAAGCTTCTCTCGACTTTTCCCCAATTTGGAGGGGGTACTTATAGCAATTGCCAAGGGGCTAGGGGTGGCTTCCTCATGAAGCCAAGATCAAGATTGGGCAGTTGAGCTTGTTGGATGGAAGGATCCAGAACCTTCCTCGCTCAAACCGCTCCAATCCACAACCAATTGGCCATTGCAACCAATTTTGGGTCGGATGAAGGCCAACTGATTCTGAGTGCTGACCATGGATGACATGCACGGTGAGCACTGCTAACCATGGGTGTCAGCAATGGCTAGCACTGACTAGGCAAAGATGCCCAAATGAGTGGTAAAAACCACTGCTATACCTTGGATTTGTCCAAAGGTCTTCCATATGGTCTTCTAGCATGTCCCATATGAGTAGTCACCTCGACATGACGCGTTTTAGGTGTCTACAGTGTTCCTCCCTTAATATATGCACTTATAATTTCTTCCAAAATTTTGGATTAAAGGAGGAATATTTAACCAAATATTATGTCATCATAAAGGCTTTCAACGATGATTCCTAAGAGGCTTATGATATTTTATCCCTTCCCCTTAGGTTAGGATCAAATATATTAGATACTTTGTTTTATGTGGTATCTATTAGGATTTAAAGCGATTATATATAGTATTGATACAAAGAAGTACAATATATAGGCATAAGCCTATATGAAAAACATGACACTTGTCAAGAGAAACTGACAAGTGTCAAGATAGAAGGCATAGTGCACATTAATATTCTAAAATTCCTCCTTAATGTGCACTATCCTAACTATAAAGAGAAAAAACAAGTCAACATTAGGTAACATTCCCCCTTAATGTTGACTTCTCTAAAAGAAAACATGACAAGTGTCAAGAAAAAGATATAATGCACATTAATTATAGCATTCCCCCTTAATGTGCACTATCCTAAATATAGAAAGAAAAACAAGTCAACATTAGGTAACATTCCCCCTTAATGTTGAATTTTCTAAAAGAACCCTATCATCCTCCTTTATTACATGACTTGGTCTAGGCTTGTGCTCTTTGTTCTTGGCTCTCCAACTATAAATAATGCTAGATCAACGGTGTAAACATCTCAGTCTTTTGCCTCAGAGTTAGCCACTTCCTTGGATATTTTGTCACTAGGTCAGCCATCTAAGTACCTTAGGATCATCTTGGGTGCCTTAGGTTCAGCCACATCTGGGTCTATTGCCTCCGTAGGTCATCCTCTAGGTATGTTGACTCTCATAGTTCACTGACTAGATTCACCATGAATATCATTCCCTCTCATGGTGAACTCAATATAGAAGGTGTTAGTATTTGCAAAAAATGTACCTTAATACAGAACAAAAATGAGCCATATAAAATACAATAAAATGAGCCATATAATCCAAATATGGAGGAGAAGAAGAAATAAGAGAATAGAATCTTTTGAAGTGTCTTCGTTTGTAGTCTTCAAAAGTTGATCCAAAAAAATCCTCGAATAGAGTCTAGGGTGTCTATGTCTATAGTCCCTAGAGTAGGTATACTTATTGTGACCATATCATACCACTAAAATGCATGGGTAACCAGCCACTGCATCTACCAGGTGCTATAGAGAAGGTGACTAGGTACAAGGATCACATACAAATGCCTTGGGAGTGTTGGGTTCAACCAAGAGTACACTGTAAAATATAATCATATTTGAGGCTAAAAAATACAAACCAAACTACTTCAAAATTACAATTAAATACCACCATTTTTTCTGTCTTGGAATAACCTTTTCGACAACTATAAATACCTCTATGTTTCATTATCAATGGGGCCTTCATCCATGGTAAAAACAACATGCCTCCCTAGGTAGCAAATTGAAAAACATCGCACAATGGCGGCATCGCTCTCATGCAAAAAAAAAAATAGAATTCCTTTTTCCTCATTTGGGAATATTTTAGAATTTGCCTTGAAATACAGTGGCCCTTCCACTATGTGTGGGAAAAACATTAAAAAAATGTCCCCTTAATTTTTAATTTAAGAGCCCCTTTTTCAACTCTTAAATTAATGAGGGAATGAATGCACTAAGCACAACAGCTTGAAGTATTGTCCCATGATAGTGTTCACTATACCATTGGCCATGGCATTCAGGATAGAAAAATCCACTTATCACAAACTATTCATGCCCAGTTCATTCCCTCGGCTTAAAACAATTGGAGTTATTTCATGCATTTTTCTCATGATAGCTGCAGTCCTTCGAGCTATCCACATCTTCATTCCTATGATGCTCGACCAAAATCAAACCATGCACACCCTTCAACATGTGAATACTGAGCCTCATGGCCTCATTTGGTTAAAATAATTCTACATTGAGAACTCCATATAGGCTAAATAAGGAGAAGTAATGATCAAACGATAGATAGGTGTCACCATTTGATATAACATTGGTGGAGATGCTACATCGCCACATTTGCTACACTAAATGCACCATGGGCTTTTCTATCCTATACAAATGATCTGAACACAACCTCCACATTTCCTCCCAAAGTCACCAAAAAGAAAATCCAGCAGGAATCAATTTGACCATCTCAAGAGTTGTCCTGAAGACTCCCCACGTACTGCAATGGTTTCAAACGGATTTTCTATGATTGTTTTCCTTATTAATCAAAATAGTGCAGAAAAAATAGTACGAGTAAGCATCCATTGAAAAAAACACCAGTGAATGCGTCCTGCAGATCTGATAATTCGATCACCATTTCTGATATACCTAATATTTTGTACAAAACAATCCATCTCTCGCTAATGCCAAGCAAACATCACTAAAAATAGGTGCTCTTTAGGTGAATCCTCCACGTGTGTTGGAACTCCATGCATCAACCTCAAGGAATTTATCCAATGACCCCATAATATATTCCTTCAAAGCTACACTTAAACTCAAAAATATCAATGAAATGTGCACCCGAGCCATCTTCGAAGTGCCTTGACTTGGAGGCTTTTGTCACGACATTAAAAAAAAATCATCATGGTTTGCGTCTCTCTCGCACACCTGATTCACTACGAGGATTTAATTCCACTAATTTAAAGTCACCACCATTATTGTGGAATGTTTTTTATACGCTTTCTACGCACAGTCAAAAACAAGTGAGCACAACAATATTTTGAAATGCCTACTCACCCTGGCTAATTAAATGCCATCTGTCCACCATAAAACATGCATGTTATTACGAGCATCTAGCAATCTCTGCATTTTTGAGATTTTGCTTCATCTGAAGCTCATGATCATGAAGCGATTGTATGGAAATCATGGGAACCTTCTAAAAGCGAATGTAGAAGGACGGCGTACCAGACATGATGCAAACAAAAGTTGATACAAATGCTAAGTCCTACGAATGCGAGAAGCAATGCATGAAGGAAATGATGCATAAATGAGATGTTAGCAAACAAAGAAAAGTGGGGCCTCTTTTATTAATGTTTCTTTTTATTCAGTTATAATACGTCTCCCCCTCTAGGGCTTAGAATGTTTGATACAGTTCGTTACATCAACGAATGGTATGCTTCCAGTGTCTTCTGCATGCCCACATTCAAAATGGGCGGGCCATAAGTTGTCGCCGCTTGTGTCTATGTGTTTGTCATTCCTTGCTGCCCCCCTAGTGTTCCTAGTAGCTATATCCTACACACAAAGAAATAGCAAATAGTTAATAGCATATGCGGATATAGGAAAACATGCGATCCCCAAAGCCTCCGGCTAGTTAATGTATAAAAAAGCAAAATGATGATCAAAACATGTCATAATGAATTCAAACTTTGACAGAAGAATCAAGACATTATTAGGGACACATTGCAAAAATAATATTCAGGAAATCATGCATGGATTTCTAATCGCTCCAGGGTGGGACACTAGGGACTGTCACAAAATGTGCAAATGTGACCTTGCAAATGTCCTCCATAGGCCTTCAAAATTCTTGCAAACTTGGGGTTAGATAAAAAGATGCATTTTGAGATGACCCAGAATGTTAGATTTGGCAGATTTTGCCCAAATAATCCTGTATCCGAAGACGCTCCCTGTAGGTTAGTAAACGCATAAAAATGATAAAAACAAGGTCAAAATAGGTCAGAATGCAATGAAACTTGAACAGTAGCATAAGTAAATCAGATACAACATAATGCAAAAAGAACAATAGAGAAATCAAGCATATATTTCTAATCACTATGGAGTCGGGTGATTAGGAC
Source organism: Wollemia nobilis (assembly GCA_028583015.1). NCBI lineage: Eukaryota > Viridiplantae > Streptophyta > Pinopsida > Araucariales > Araucariaceae > Wollemia > Wollemia nobilis. The sequence continues at coordinate 1,654,169 of JAQPPZ010003109.1, read as the reverse complement.
TACAACAGTGTAGGAGGCGCCTCGGGGCAGGACGCCCACCATTTGGGGCTTGGTTTTGACACCAATCCAAGTGGGATGGGTCCAAAACCTCCTAGGGGGTTGTGTCAATGACTTTAGTGTGGTATTGTGGCTGATTGCTTAGGTTTTGGGTCTAGATTATGTTCCTAGTATTCACCCGATAACCTCCCTTCCGAAAGAGAGAGATTAAGGATGTAGGAAGCACAAAGAGAAATGGGGGTATAATTGGGCAGCACTCCATTGCTCCAAATTCTCCTGCCCTATTTTTTTTGGGGGTGAGGAGGTTCACCATTTTATAAACCTGAGGGTATCCTTTGAATGCACATGCGAGGGTGCCACTTGGTTCACCATGCCTTTTTTGGGGGGAGATAAGATTCCTCCCTGATTTAGGGCCTCCTTGCATGAGGCCTCCATGATCAGGGCATGCTTGACTGAAGTACCTCTCTTTGATTTGAAACTGTTCCTTGCAATTGCATGCCTTGAAGGTGAATTTGGGTGGTGGATCTGAGCTACCATTTGTCGAGGCTTGACTTTTTTCCAATCAAACCTGCTATTCGTCCCACCTTGGAGTGATTGTTTCTAATCGTCTTAGGGTGGGGCAAATAGGATTCTAATCGTCCTAGGGTGGGACGAATAGGGAGCAAAGTGATTAAAAGGTGCAAAATTGACCTCTAAGCTTCCAAAACTGATTTGGGAGTGGTTAGGACCACTTTTTAACCTCTGGAGGCTACCCTAGGGGGTATGTATGCCAATTCGATTAGTGCTTGTCGTCACATAATCGGATTGGTGTTGTTTTGGTGTCTATAGATGCCCCTTTTTGGGATGTGTTGTGTGTGGCACAATGCTAAGAAAAAATAGATGACCAAAGCACTAAATGATTAGGGTTTCTTAGTAACCTAACCAACATTTGATGCCCCAAGTATGAAAATGGCACGCATTCTTGAATCCTTGCTTCTGACAAGCTAAGGAGCTTAACTCAAGTGTAACCTTTTTCAGTGAGGTGTACTTGATCTTGGACATTGTTCAATCATGAATAGGCAAAGGGCACAATATTTTTTCTAAGGAACCTTCTCTTCATGCTTCCAAAATTCCAAGTGTTTGTTTAGCTTGTGATTATTGTTTATTTGCTGCCCCAAGCAGGAACGTGATTATCTTTGTCAATGATTCTTTGAATGCATGCCATTTTCTTGATTGGGTGTGTATTTGTTGATTGGTGACTAAGTGTGACTACCCCCTCAAGCAATGAATCGATGAGGGAATGACCAAAAATGAGAAAATCGACGAGTCGCTTGACCCAAGATGACATTTGTAAGGTGCCTTCAGTTGTTTTCATTGAACGCTTATTGCGGTTTTCCAACAATTAGACCTATTTTTGGTGGCTTTTGACCATTTTCTTTGACACCTATTGGGGTAGAAATCATCAAAGATCCTCCTTCCCATGGAGAAGTTCGGCCATGCTAGCATTCTTAGGGAGTAGGATAGTGAATAGTTGTGACCCCGATAAGGGTTTTTCATGCCATGAATTTTAGGTGCAAATGCACCTTTGTTCGGCAGGTTTATTGCTATTTTTGGTGCATTTTTTGGATGTTTTTGTTGCTTTATTTCTTGCTCTGTAATTGTCCCAGGGCGGGACGAATAGAAATTTTATAATCGTCCTAGGGTGGGACGAGCACCAACTAGAGAGCTCATCCCAGGGTGGAACGATTACAGGCCTAACAGCCTATATAAGGACCAAAACTAGGTTTTGGGCTCATTTGCAATATTTTTTTCTTGACGATTTGGAGTAGTGAGGAGGAGGAGTGCGAGTGTGCATAGTGGAGCGCTATCAAAATTTCGCAGACATCATGAGTGCGAGAACCGGATCTTCAAGTGGAGGAGCTAAGGTGAGGTCGGTATGATGTTCCTTCCTTCTATCTATTATTTGTTTGTTTTTATATGAATCTTTAAAACTCACATTTTATCATTGTTTGTTGTTTTTGCCATATTAAGGTTGAAATCCGAATAGGAATTTTTTGTTTTGTTTTGTTTTTTTTGTTCACATTAATGTTGAAACCCGAATAGGAATTTTTTGTTTTGTTTTATTTTTTTTGTTCACATTAAGGTTGAAACCCTAGCATGATTTTTTTTTTTTTTTGTTTTTTCGTTCATATTAAGGTTGAAACCCAAATAGGAAATTTTTTTTTATTTTGTTTTTTGTTCACATTAAGGTGGAAACCCTAATAGAATATTTTTTGTGTTATTTTGTTTTTTTTTGTTCACATTAAGGTTGAAAACCCGGATATATTATTTTTATATTTTGGTTTTGTTTTGCATTAATATTAAGGTTGAAACCCTAATATTAATTTTTTTTATTTGTGAAAAACATCCCAAAAGGGATGCCACTTTCGGGTAAGACCCAAGGAGGCAGGGGTATCCATTCCGCCAAAAACACCCAGGACTCGAACCTGGCCTACCACCTTTGACACACTTAAGGAGCAAACAAACACACAAACCCAATTAAAAATAAGCAGATAACAACAAAAATAATAAAATAAAATAAAAAACATGCTCCTTGAGTGTGTCAAAAACAAAAACACAACCAACCACACACAATAAGATAAAAGAAACCACAACACAAACCACATAGAAAAACACAAGAAACACATAACAAAACACAAACAAGACAAAAACAACAGAACACTACAAAGACATAACCCCCCGAAAAAAAAACAAGAAAAATAAACACAACCAAAACCTAAAAAATTAAAAAATAAAAATAAAAAAAAACCAACAACAGACAATAAATAAATAAAAAAAATTAAAAATATAGAAAACACTCACCCATAAAAACACGAAATAACACAAACAAAGAGAAACCCAAGAACAAGAACGAAAAAAAACACAAGAACGATAACAAAAAACATAAAAAAAAGTAAAACAACAAAAACACGACAACACAAAACAACACAAAGAACACAAAAACAAAACAAAATAAAAAAACCCACCCACCTTAAAAAACTAAACAAAAAGGAAAAAAGAAATAAAAAATGAACAAAACAAAGACCTATCTAGACCAAAAGACTATTAAGGCAAGAATCAACAGAGGAAACAAAATAAAGAATAGAATGAGCTAACACTAATATTAATTTTTGTCTTTTGTTTTGTTTTTCGTTTTGTTGATTGTATAGTTTTCTTTGAAATGATTATGTACTTTTGTTGTACATTTTTTTGTCTGTACTCCATATGTTGTACTTTTGCTGTACAATTGTAATTTGTAGTCTGTATTTGTGCTGTATAGTTTTATTTTAATGTTTTTGTTTATATTAAGGTTGAAACCCTAATATATTTTTTTGTTTTATGGTTTTGCAGGTTGTGAAGAGTTGGTACCACCAATCGACTATTTTCTCTGATGCTCGGGATGCTCTGACAGTTGTGGATTGGGAGTGGCTTGATGCCCTTGGGCTCAAGTAGGTGACGCGTCTGGAGCCTGTGGTGGGGGATCGGGCATATTTTACTGCCCTGATCAATCTGTGGGATCCTCACACCAACACCTTCCATCTCCCAATAGGGGAGATGACTGTTACTCTAGAGGACGTGTATCATATTTTGTGGATTCTGATAGATGGACTACCCATCCGGATGACCCACCGTGACAAACGAACGGTGGTACTGACATGGTGTTTTGGTTCGGCGGTAGAGAGGGGGTGGATAGGGCTATGGAGAGGGCAGAGGTTGACTGCTAGATAGGCGGTATTCTAGTGTGGTGGTGGCTGGAGAAGGGCGTATTAGGGGTGAGGCATGCTTTGATCATGACCCTCATCTCCAATATGCTGCTTCCTGACTCCTCAAGTGTGAGGTTCCCTTGGAACCTACTTGAGTTGGTGTTTAGACTGGTGGAGTGTCCTACATCAGCTCCACTTATTATGAGATGGGGTCAAACGTTGTTGGCACAGCTGTACGACGAGCTATACGAGGTCCACTGCTAGAGGCGAAAGGGGATCGGGTGCAACTATCTCTTGCAGTGCTGGGGGTGGCAGCACATAGCTGTGGAGTGGCCACAGGGTTTGCCTTGGACCACCCGAGGTGAGATGGTGGATCGGGAGATTGGGTATGCCACTTTATGGTAGAGGTCGGAGGAGCATGGGCAGAGTCGATGGTGGGCAGGTGACGTAGGTCACTATACTGATGCCTTCTCCCATCTAGCACTGGGGTAGGTGTTTCGACGATCATACTGGGACTGTCCAGCCTAGCCTGAGGCTGGAGAGTGGCTCTGGCATGTGCGTAGGGGTAGATGGTTGATTGGGCGGCATGGGACAGAGCAGGAGTACTTCCCGTATGTTTGGGTGATACGGTAGTTTGGGGTGCGCCAAGGATTTCCTGGTGATCCCTTGATCTATCGACATCATGGCGATGAGAGGACTCTAGTCTGGCCGATCATTGAGCCATTGGGTGAGGAGTCTGATGTAGTTATTGATGTACCCAATGTGGATGATGTCGGGGTGACTACAGAGTATGACCGATGGTGGACTATGCGGCGATGGCGGGGTGAGGGGCCTCTAGGAGGCACGGATGCTATAGTAGTAGGAGGTGGGGGTGCAGAGGCATCGGGGGAGGGTTGGGGGGCTCTGCTTGATGATGCAGACATGGTGGAGGTCGATGACCTCACTGGCGATGGAGATGATTTGGGGGTTCCAGAGTAGCCGGATGTACAGGATGTCCCGGAGTAGTGGGTGCCAGAGCAGCAGGCCGTCCCGGAGGTGCCCATGCCTCAGGCTATCTCAAGGGATGTGGAGGCTGGGTTTCATGCTGAGATAGCACGATTGGAGGGTCTCTTACGGAGATGGGAGGAGGAGCATAGAGATGTTTTGTAGGAGAGGGATCTCCTGCGGACTCAGTTGGCATAGCGGGATAGCGCATTGGTTGTGTATCACCGACGAGATATGGAGTGGGGTCGATACTGGGTGGAGTTAGAGACGGAGGTTGTCCGCCTCGGTGGATAGTTACCTGTGCTCGATGGAGGTGGTTCATCATGTCGTACGAGAGGCAGTGAGACTAAGCAGTCTGCATCCTCTCATCGCAGGTGGCTAGATGAGGGTAGCGTTGGTGGGCAGGGTGCGAGGGCTAGCAACAACCATCCTGAGAGGTCCCATAGGACCCATACTACTGGGGGTAGTTCCAGCTGCACCGATCCTGCATGATCATGGTGGCCGACTCCCTAGGCTTTGGGGATTTTGAGTTTTTGGTTTTTTTGTGAGGTCAGAGGACCTTCTTATTGTAGCCTGAGGGCATTTTGACTTGATATATATACATGACTCTTTTTTGGTTTGATTATATACTTGTCATGGTTTATTGTTCTTTATGCACGTTTATTTATGTTGATGTATGCATATGCTATTATGACTGTGGATGATGTTAGCTATATGATATAGATGTATGCATATGGAATGGATGGAATGATTTGTTGGTATACAAGTGGTGGCACCATAGACTGTACAAGATTTACTGGCTTTCTGTACTATGTGATTGCTTTATGGAATAACTTTGCATTTGTAATTTTTGTTTTGTATTTTTTGATGGTGATGTAAGTAATGAAATGTACCACAATTGTTTTAGAATGTAGTTAAGGTTTTTTTGAGACTCAGATGCTTTAACTAACTAGCCAAGACTATACATTATCTTACAAGACTTTCGAACAAGGTACGAATCAGACTTGAGTTTGACCAAGTTATTTCACATCCCTGTGTGTGCGATTGAGTTCGTTTATGTGGTATTCATAAGGATACCGCCAGTGCCAGGTAGGCTGTCCACCAAACCTGTACTGAGGATCACCTAATTAGCTCCACTAACTCCTTTGTTGCATTTAGTAAGATTAATCTACGGGGCAATCTAGGATACCATAAGCTAGCTCATCCACATGCAAACATTGATCTGTACATATGCCCAACAACTAATGCGACAGATATATCGTCATGCGGGAGGTTTGCCACCAGTGCCAGCAGGCTATCCACCAAACCGGGACTGAGGATCACCTCATGACCTTTCGAATGTTGAGAGTTCTAGGGATTCAAGTTCGACTCCCTTCTTTTCTTCAATTTTATTGGGATACTTGCTCTCATATATAGTGATAAAAATCATTGTTTATTTTTTGTTTTTGAGCAAGGGATTTGAATTTTGAGTGATGGGGATCACTATTTCTTGTGCTTTTTGATGTGTGCACTTTGAGGGTTTTGATGTCAAACTTTGGAGTTTGTACTTTGACTTTTGCAATTTTTTTATTTTTGAGAATTTGGGATTTCTGATAGTGGTAAAAACCACTGTTTATTTTGGGGAATTGGGTAGGGAAGATGCTTGTCCTTTTGCCAACTCTCAGCATTCTTGGGGTCATTCGCACAGGGGGATGAGCAAGATAACCATTTCGCTGTATGGTAACCTAGACCACTTTGCAGGTTTCATCTTTCGTTCACACAACTTGGGAATTTTTATGTGTTTTAAGCTTGTGTTGGGATGCTATGTAACAAGGCGTGATCCAAGTAAAACTCTACCTTGTAAAAATCGGTCTAACTTTGTACAACATTTGACTAGAAATCTAAAGACAATTGAATGACGAAAACCCTAAAGACATTAAAAGACAACTGACTATGATATGGCAAAAATGTGAATGGCGTTATTCTTGTTGGATCATTTACAAAATGGATAAATGTGGAAAATGATGGAATTGCCGAGTAATTACAGTCTATGGTGCGTTTGACATGTATGACCAACAAATATGCAATGTATGTATGCGATGCCTAATGCAGTTCTTTTTGTGTTTTGATTTTTAAGATTATGCATGAAAGTGAGATGCAATTTTTTTTGTTATTTTTTATTATCTGTTGTTTTTTGAATATTCATTTTTGACCAAGCGATTGTGGGAACCCTTGGAGCTTTTGGCTTGACCAAAGGGATTATGGATACCTTTGGGGCATTTTGGGTGACCAAGTGCCTTTGGGGTTGATACCTTTGGGGCATTTTAGGGTTGACCAAGCGATTGTGAGAATCCTTGGAGCTTTTGGTTTGACCAAAGGGATTATGGATACCTTTGGGGCATTTTGGGTTGACCAAGTGATTGTGGGAACCCTTGGAGCTTTTGGTTTGACCAAAGGGATTATAGATACCTTTGGGGGTTTTAGGTTGACCAAGCGATTGTGGGAACCCTTGGAGCTTTTGGTTTGACCAAAGGGATTATGGATACCTTTGGGGATTTTTGGGTGACCAAGCGATTGTGGGAATCCTTGGAGCTTTTGGTTTGACCAAAGGGATTATAGATACCTTTGGGGCATTTTAGGTTGACCAAGTGATTGTGGGAATCCTTGGAGATTTTGGGGTGGGCTATGGCTCTCTAAATGTTGAATGGCCTCAAATGACTGATGTTCAAGGGTTCTAGTTCCTTGATTCCTTCAAGAGAGGCGAGCCGGTATGTTCCAGGTCCTATTTTACTATCGATTACATAAGGACCTAACCAATTTGCCATGAACTTGTCCCTTAAATGGGGCGGCAAGTTAGAATTTTGTTGGTTCTCTTTTAAGACCAGGTCACCAACCCGAAAGTCCCTCAGGTGAACTTTCATGTTGTATGCTTTCTTAAGTCGCTCTTGATAGATACGTAAATGCTCGAGAGCATTGACGCATCGTTCATCGAGTAACGTAAGTTGGTCTAACCGGGCCTGCCATGCAGTGTCATCATCGATGAACTCTTGCATTGATATGCGTAGGGAGGGTATTTCCAACTCGAGAGGCATGACTGCCTCGGAGCCATACACTAGCAAAAATGGAGTTGCCCCAGTGGGCGTCCGAATGCTAGTGCGATAAGCCCATAGGGCAAGTGGTATTTGGATGTGCCAATCCTTATGATTATCTATGACCATATTTTTAAGGATGGCAACTAGCATTTTGTTTGACGCCTCTGCTTGCCCATTTGCCTACGGATAATAGGGTGTCAAAAAACTATGCTGAATTTTGTACTTTGTTGTCAAAGCATGCACATATTTGTTCTTAAATGACGTCCCATTATCCGAGATGATCTTGGATGGAATACCAAAATGACATATGATGTTATGTAAAATGAACTCCGCAATGCGAGGCCCAGTCGTAGAGGTAAGCGGAATTGCTTCCACCCACTTAGTGAAGTACTCTGTGGCCGTTATGATAAATGTGTGATGACCTGACGATGCAGGGGAGATCTTTTCGATGAGATCTAAGCCCCACTATGAAAATGGCCAAGCCGATTGGATCGGTTGCAAGGCCTGAGAAGGTACGTGTGTCAAGTTAGCATGGTGTTGACACTTCATGCACTTCCACACATATGCGCAACAATCTCACTCTAAAGATGGCCAATAATAGCCCATGCAAAGAATGCGCTTTGCGATGGCCATACCGTTGAAGTGGCCACCGCATGTACCATCGTGCACTTGGGTGATCACCCAAGTGGACTCCTGCTGGTCCAAGCAATGGAGGAGGATTCCTTCATAGCTCCGACGGTATAAAATGTCTCCTAGCAAGACATGTTTTGCCACTTTCTGTTTGAATGATATTTTCATGGCATGCGACAATCCAAGTGGGAGGCTACCTAACTTGAGATAGTCTCTTATGGGTGTGTACCAATCCTGCTGATCAGAAACCTCGATGGTATGAACGACCGATCCCTCTTGAAGTTCATCCCTAGCAAAAGCTGAGTGGGAAAGAACTTGTAAAAATAGCGTTGTGTTGCTATTAAGAGGGGTTGGGGAGAACAAAGACCCCCAGTTGGCATGATTCAGACTATCATGGATTCGAGAGAACCTATCCTGAGATGGTTCAATCTGGATCAGGTGGATTCCTGGCGTTATGTTAGAGCTTGCACGCTCCATCATGGATTGCGATAATGTTTTGACTTGAATGGTTGTCATCTCACCAGAAGGGTCTTGCAGGATTAGTGACCCCAAGGAGGCCATAGTGTCCACAAAATGATTCGATGATCGAGGGAGTGCCTCGATGTCGTACCATTCAAGATTTGCCAAGAATTTATCCACAAGGGCTTTGTAGGCCTGCAGAACTAGGCATTTGCATTGGAATACCCCTTTCACTTGGTTGACAATTAACAATGAATCACCAAAGATATTCAAGCATTTGATGTTCATGGTGATGGTTGTCTTGAAGACCTATGAGCAAGGCTTCGTATTCAGCATTGTTATTGGTGCACGAGAAATCAAGTTTAAATGATAAAGGCATTGGAGCCCCTTGCGGTGTGAAAAACATGATTCCCATGCCACCCCCTTGCTCACATTTAGAACCATCAAAAAATAAGGTTATGTCGGCCTGTGACTCAGGCTCATCAGAATCTGGCGATTCTGAGACATGGAAGACCCCATCATCGGGTAGCTCTATGGTCAAAGGCTGATCGTCTTCGAGAGGAGCCTCTGCTAGTTGATCGATGATGACTTGACCTTTGATGGACTTTTGTCCAATGAATTCGATGTCAAACTCCATCAACAACATGATCCATTTCGTCGTGCGACTACTATGATAAGTACGACTCATCATGTACCGCAATGGATTCTCCTTAGACACAACATACGTCGTATTGCTCAGCATGTAATGGCATAGCTTTTTGGTGGCAAATACCACCGCCAAGCATAGCTTCTCAACGTATGCATAGTTAAGTTCATAACTGACCAGGGTGCGGCTAAGATAATAATTAGCCTGTTCTTTATGTAATTCATTTTTTTGGGCTAGCATGGCACCCAGTGCCACCTCAGTAGCTGAGATGTATAAATAGAATGACACTCCTGGTCTAGGTGGTGCCAATACTGGCGGTGAAGCCAAGTATTGTTTGATGTCGTCGAAGGCTGATTGGCACTCGTCATCCCAATGAAATGCTACCCCCTTGTGTAATAATTTATTCATGGGTCGGCACTTGTCAGATAACTACGCTATGAAGCGCTTGATTGATGCGACCTTACCCTGCAAGCTTCTGAGCTGCTTGATGGTGGTTGGGGGAAGCATTTCAAGGATTGCCTTGACTTTATTTGGATCTACCTCGATGCCTCATTTTGAGACTATGAAACCCAAGAGTTTTCCAGATGTGACGCCAAATACGCACTTCTTGGGGTTTAGCCTAACCTTGTGTTCGATGAGGCGATCAAGGATCTTGCGTAAGTCATCGAGATGATTTTGGCACAAAAGAGATTTGGCCAACAAATCATCCATATAATCTTCCAAAGTTTTATGCATGTGATCATGGAAGATGTATGTCATAGCGCGTTGGTAGGTGGCACCAACATTTTTAAGGCCAAAGGGCATGACCTTATAACAAAATGTCCCCCAAGGCATCGTGAACGCCATTTTTAGTTGATCATCGAGATTGATACGAATCTGGTTGTATCCCGAGAAACCATCCATGAGGGAAAGCATTTCATGGCCTATTGTAGCATCTACCAATGCATCGATGCTAGGCAAGGGGAAATCGTCCTTGGGACTCGCTTTGTTTAAATCTCAAAAATTGATGCATATGCGAATCCTCCCGTCAGGATTTTTGATGGGTACCATGTTGGACAACCATGGTGGGTAATCTACGTAGATGACAAACTATGCATCCAACAACTTTTGTAGCTCATATTTGACCATTAAGGCCACTGTTGGGTGCATCTTACGTAGCTTTTGCTTGACTGGCTTGACTGTCGGATCAAGTGTTAGATTATGCGTGACTAGCTATGGGTCTAGCCCCGACATGTCTTTGTAGGACCATGCAAAAACCTCCTTCTTCTCTTTGAGAAGGGCAATGTAATCGGCTTGCTCTTCGAGGGATAAACTTACCCCCATCTTGATGATTTGTGGATTCATTGGATCAGAACCGATGTCTACGTCAATCATCTCTTCGACTGACATGTGGGATCCATCCTCCAACTGGTGTGGAGTTGGGATCAGGTGGATATCATTTGCTGAATTTAGATCTACGTTGGGAATGTCGGGTTCCTCTTCAGCATGGAAGATATCCTGAGTCTATCCTGGGGTGAAATGAAACATCTCACCGCAAGGCCAGTACTCTGATGGGGATGGTGGTGAGTCAGCATGATCCCAGTCTATGGCATCTAGGTCTAGATACAATGGTCATGTTGGATCGGCTGGATTGTGGATGGGGGCGGTTAAATCAATGGAGATCATGTTGATGGAATGAATTTGGTCTCCATTACCGCATGGGTGTTGATTCGGACATTCTTGGTGATCCTTGTGCCCCGGATCTGGCTCTGTGGGTACTGGCACAAAAGGATCGGCCCTATGTGTGGATAGAAGGATAGGGTCTACCCTTGGCACTGATGGCCCTATAGGGTCTCTAGGTGGGAGGTGCTCTCTGTATGCCCAAAGTGGTGGATGAAGCACTTGGTTTAACTGTACTTGGTTTAAATGCCACCTATGCCTTGGTCCCATATTCAGATGTTCAAACATACCATCGATGTCTATGGGGTATTCTTGTTGCCTCATATGGTTGAGATATGCCATCTCAGTCTCATCCTCATAGTCACTATCGAAGATCCATAGGCCTTCATTGGCTCCGACAACTATGTGCCCCTCTGGTTGGTATAGCCTCCCACTAGGCGTTTCTTGATCACTATCCTCACTCTCTAGTGTGGAATATTTGATCCTCCTTGGATCACTTGGCCTTATGGCCGGCATGGGAGGCTCATTTTGTTTGAGCATGTTGATTTGGTCCCTTCTGGGTTGTTCCACTCTCTGTGGGAGGGCTGGATTCTCTGGAGGTAGCAATTTCCCGATTGGAACATTAAAGGGGAACATTGCCATGAAGTTCTCCTGATAGTCGTCAATGGGTGTCACCTGCGAGTGATTGCTATCGAACTCAAAAGGGTCCCAGGGTGCTACCTCATAATCTGACTCATCTTCAGAAGACTCCCCTTGATCTTGTTCATATCCCTCTTGGAGGTTATTCCTTGAACTTTCCCCTTTCTCGATCAAAGGGGAGGGGTTGTTGAGGTCAACAAGGTTTGTTGTTAACAATGGGAGATAGTCCCCCAATGTGTATGTTGTGTTGGGATTGGCATATGGATCTTGTGCCAACCCATCCCTGTTGCCTAGACCTAGGCCTTGCATGGTTTCTACCAAGATGTCGAGGGGCAAAGGGTGGTTGAACCCTACTCCTGATTTATCATATGGCATCTGGTATCTCGGTTGACAAAGAACGTGCATTCCTTGTTCATATCTGCCCAATCCATATCCATGCCAATTACATTGGTTAAGGTATTTCAAGGCGAATTCTGGGTTGGACAGATAGTCAACATTCTTAGCAAATGGCTCTTCATCCTCTTCCTCTTGTAGGTAGGGTTCAAGGCCATTCTCGAGGCCCCCATATACAAAGTTGGTCTGATTTGGTGGGTAGCCTAAAGGGATGATAGTGCCGATGGGGAGGCGAGGTCTCCCCATGTCTTGCATGGATTCGAGCATGGGTGTTGCCACAATGTTCCGCACTAGGTACTCCCCCAGGCCCGTATTGGCCATCTCAATGGTAATCATCGGTGGTTGAGGGGGAGGGAATGGGAGTTCTCCCTGAGTCCACTCCATGTTGGGTGAACCAGGTGTCTCGACTTCCATTCGGCTGGGCACCTCTTCGATAGAGATGGTTGAGACTAATGGTGGTACCTCCTCTAGGGGCTTCTTCCCATTGTCCTTCGGTGTGGCCACCATAGGTGGCATCGTTGGTGAAGGAACATATGATGAAGATGGGCCAGGTTGGTGAGTTGAGGGACTCAACAATGGGGATGTAGGCAAAATCGGACCCTGTGTGGATGGATTCAATTGAAAGTCCAAATGTGTCGATGGGAGGGTCGATTGTGGCATCAGCTGCACCGCATTGCAAAACTTAAAGGGCTCTAGGTCCACTGGGACTACATGTACTTGCCCTTCGTATGTGTATTTGAGGCATTGATGGGCTATCGAAGGGACACACTTCATGTCCCTGATCCAAGGCCGGCCTAGCAAGATATTGTAGGCCATCTCACCCTCAAGGATGTGACACAACGTAGGAATGGTCTTTTGTCCTACTTGGATGGGTAGGACAATTGTGCCAACCATCGAGCATAACGCATCGTTGAATGCTCGAAGAGTGTAAGTGGATGCCACAATGTGGGATGCTAGCAACTTAAGATGTTTTAATGCCATTGTCATGATTATGTTGTTGGATGAGCCAGTGTCCACCAACACCCTCTTGAATGGAATCTCGTTGACCCATGCGATGACGTGCAGGGGTGGATCCACCATATCACTAGTCACCAATTTTAGTTCATCTTCCCTGAAGGTTATGACTGGTTCTGTGCATTGTCTCACATGTCCCACAAAGTTGTTGAAAGAATTGGGTTCTTGGGGTTGTAGCTCAATGGCTTTGAGTATCTCCATCAGAGCCTCCCGATGGGGCGGTGATTGTTGGATGAGCTCATAAATGGAGAGCCTAGCCGACGTGGTCCTTAAAATTTGAGTAAGCTTAGTCTAAATCATGGCCACTGGTCTAGGTGAGGGAGGTTGTGTAGGGTGTTGTGGAGGTTGTGACGTTGATGGAACATCTCCTGTAGCTGCAACGGGTGCAGCCATGTTTGGGTATCTTTTGTTTCGTGTCATGATGCTTATCATCCCTACGTATCCTTGCATGGGGTAGTCTTGTGTTACCTCATTCACTTGTAAAGTCTTTGCCTATGCATCATGGGCAGGTAGGGGGTCTTTGAAGACTTCCATCTGTTGGTTGCTCAGTGCTACGGGATTATCTACCATGAGCGTTTTGTTGTCTATCAAGTCCTGCACTAAGTTTTTGAATTTCCAACAAGTGAAGATGTCGTGTCCTTTCTGTCGATGAAATCTACAATATAAGTCTTCCCTATAGCCCTTGGGTTTTGGTGCGTTGGGGTCTATGGGTCAACTTTCTGGCAAGTTTATCAGGTTTTCCATGAACAAGCGGTCAAACAAGGAGTCTCTAGACTCCGTGAATTGTGTGAATTGTCGCTTAGGGCGACGCTACTGATTTTGCTCTTGTTTATGATTTTCCTTTTCATAGTTATCAAGAGGAACTACTTGATAATTAGCCTTTGGGGGTTATGTCATTTGTGTAGGCTTTGGTATAGTGATGGCAACCTGATTGACCATGATGGGTTTCGGTTGCATGGGCCTAGTTTTAGCATTTTTGGTCCACTCTTTCTTGCGTGGCTTGGCAATCTCATCATCTTGAATTTTGATCTCCTCAATTATCCTGGCTTGTGCCAGGGCTTCTTCGAGGGTGGCATATTGTTGTAGCTGCAATAGCATGGAGATCGACCTTATGCAACTCTTTGAAAACATTTGAGTCATGTCGGCCATGGGAGGGAGGTAAGGTAGCTTTGAAAGCAATGTCCTCCATCGATTCCCATAAGCAGCCATGGTCTCATCATCATACTACTTAAGGCCAGCTAGGTCACTTAAGGATGCCTTCTTCTTGGTGTTGAAGGCAAAATGTTCAAGGAACGCGTCCACTAGCTGGTCTAGATTATTGATGCTATGCTTCGACAACTGGGTAAACCAATCCGAGGCAGGGCCTACGAACGTGGTTATAAACGTTCTCAGAAGCAATGCATCATTGTCTTGAATGCCAAAGCATTGACTCAAGAATCTTGTTACGTGCTCTTGGGCATCCTCATCCCCTCTAAAAATTGCCAATTGAGGCATTTTGAAGTGGTCGGGGTATGGGGGTGCTAGAACTGAAGGATGCACAGGGTGACTACGGAGCTGGCGTAAGGTGGGCTTTTGGGGCCCCGAAGTCTTAGTCTCCATAGACTCTAAGCGCTCTAGCAGTGCTTTGTATGCATCAGAGGATTTGATTTCCTCTTCTTTGGTTTGTTCCCATTGTGAATTACGAGGAACTTGAGGCCTATGGAGGGGTAGCCGGGTAGCGCCCCCTGCCTTGGTAGGGCATTTCAGCCCGCTCTTCTTCTCACTCAAATTCCTCATAGGCTTCTTGAGGAGTTTCTGGGCGTGACCTATAAACATGGATGGGTGCCCGAGGAAGGCGCCCATCATTGGTTCTAGGAGTGGCCTC
This sequence comes from Wollemia nobilis, assembly GCA_028583015.1. Classification (NCBI taxonomy): domain Eukaryota; kingdom Viridiplantae; phylum Streptophyta; class Pinopsida; order Araucariales; family Araucariaceae; genus Wollemia; species Wollemia nobilis. The sequence continues at coordinate 1,639,091 of JAQPPZ010003109.1, read as the reverse complement.
CCGCTCAGGTCTAGGAGGTCTTGGAGGCAACACTTGATAAGGTCGTGGAGACCTGTCTCGTACTAAGGGGTTGTGCCTCTCATAAATTTTTGTCCTATGCATTCGAGGGGTTGGAATCCTCTCATGCATAGTGTTCTAGAGCAACTCATCTATCTGGCACTGAATGCGCTCTTTGTTAAGATGATACAGTTGTTCTAACTATTGTTGATCTTGCCTAAGCTACGTGATTTGCGCTTGGCAGGCGGCATGTTTGGCAAATGCCAAGTCGATTTGTTCCATCGTCTTAGGTCTAGGAGGCCTAGATGCCTCCCCTACATATCTATCTCGGTCATGGTGATCCGAGATCTCTATAGGTCACTTTCCTCTATCGAGGTTAGCAGCATTCACCCGAGGCTCTGGCCTCAATAGGTGATCTTGATAATTAGCAGGTGCGGAGGCGCATTGCTCCCACGTGGTGTATTGCTCTTGAGGAATATACTGGTTTTCCTCGTGCTCCCTTTCGTACATGTGAAAGGGATGGGTGGAGTTGGCTCACCCTATCTGAAGAGCCCTACGCTCTAGATTTGGTCTATTAGTTCTAACAGTAATGAGGGGTGGAGGGGGAATGATATAATCATGTGGCCCCTCCTTATGAACCCTATGTTGCTCTAGCGCTTCATCATGCAGTGGCCACTCATAATGAGTGTCTAAGGGGGCCTTCCCATGTGTGTACTCCTCCTGAGAGGGTCTGTGTTGAATGGGAGTGCCCCTCAAAGGGGTGCCTCTATAGTCCTTTTTTGTAGTGGCATAGTGTGGACTATGTTGTGGGTCAGGTTGCCAAGGTGGTATAACCAAGTCCTTGGGGCTATAACGGAGGTGACTTGTGCCTCCTTGTATACTTTTCATAGCTTCTACCCATGATTGGGCTTGGCTATGGGTATACACCATGGTGGTGGTTTTTCTAAAAATATACGTATATTTTTATCTCCTTTACAATTTTTTATGCTACACCAAACAAAAGGGGACCACACAAACAAAGAAATGATTATCTTGTTTACAGATTAAATGTGTGCCCTAGATCTGGTTTAGTGTGTTTGATTTTTGTTATGTAAACCTTGTAAAGAAAACTTTGTTATCCATGCATAATGAGGGCTCTTGTATCTCCCAAAATGGTCGCCCCTTCAATATACCATTGCCAGGCCGTTATACCGAACCTCTCAATATACCCGCCCTTACGTGAGGGAAACTATTGGTACGCGAGAGCAGAATAGTACGTGGAACATAGGCGGTACGGAAGGGGGATCGCTCTATTTTTGACACCTACCATAGAAGACTTATCCTCATGCATGGGGAATCACCCCCGTTACACTTGGTCAGCTTTCATCAGGATTTACGTCTAGCAACAATCGCGATCGGGGTATATGTATGCAAAATCCAAGCCAAGGTGGTGATGAAATCCACCGTTGGTCTTGATCAAGTGTTGGGGTATTAAGACCAACTCCTTGATGTTAATCTTATTAGGTGGTGTGTGTGGTTCCTTTTAATTGTATAAAGAAAGAAAACATACAACAAAAGATGATTTTCACTAATGCAATGCTTTAGAGTACGTTTTATCTTTCAGAGACAATTAGTAGCAAAAAGGAAATCACAAAACCTAACTAGAACTGAAACCTAGAATGAGGACTTGCCATTTGTGCAAGTATCATGCAAGAAAACCAGAGAAAAATGCATTCCTAATCAAGTTCCTTCCATTTAATTTACTCTATGTTTTTATTTTTTTTCTTTTTCTTATTGCAAGAAGGAAAACAAACTACTTAACTTTTCTATGCAAGCAAAGAAAACAAAAAATTATAAAAATAGAAAACATAAAAACACAGAGGATGTTCAGAAGGCCTACCTCTTCTCTGTCTAAACCAGATGCCTCTGAGTTTCTGCTCAGAAAATGCACAGATCTCTAATCATCCCGGGGTGGGATGAATAGCAGGTCTGCATTCATCATAGGGTGGGACGAATTTGTATTCATCCCGGGGTGGAACGAATGCCAGGTCTGTATTCATCACAGGGTGGCACGAGTAGCAGTCCAACGCCCGAATGAGTAACACCTACAAAGAAACCACAAAATTTGGATCAAAAACTTGATCTTAATAGTAGGGGACAAGGTCCCACCATGATCGCCACTGAAATCTGAATGCAGAAGGACGGCGTACCAGACGATGGTGCAAACAAAAGTTGATACAAATGCTAAGTCCTACGAATGCGAGAAAGCAATGCATGAAGGAAATGATGCATAAATGAGATGTTAGAAAACAAAGAAAAGTGGGGCCTCTTTTATTAATGTTGCTTTTAATCCAGTTACAATACGTCCCCCCTCTAGGGCTCAGAATGTTTGATACAGTTCGTTACATCAACGGATGGTACGCTTCCAGTGTCTTTCGCATGCCCACATTCGAAATGGGCGGGCCAAAAGTTGTCACTGCTTGTGTCCATGTGTTCGTCATTCCTTGCTGCCCCTTCGATGTTCTTGGAGGCGAGATCCTATGCACAAAGAAACAACAAATAGTTAATAGCATATGCGGATAGAGGGAAAACATGCAATCCCCAAGGCCTCCGGCTAGTGAATACATAAAATAGCAAAATGATGGTCAAAACATGTCATAATGAATTCAAAATTTGATAGAAGCATGAAGACATCATCAGGGACACATTGCAAAAATAATAGTCAGGAAATCATGCATGGATTTCTAATCGCTCCGGGGTGGGACGATGAGGACTATCACAAAACATGCAAAAGTGACCTTGCAAATGTCCTATCCAGAGGCCTCCAAAATTCCTGCAAACTTGGGGTTAGACAAAAAGGGGCATTTTGGGATGACCCAGAAGGTCATATTTGGCAGATTCTACCCAGATTGTCCTGTATCCGAAGGCACTCCCTGTAGGTTAGTAAACGCATAAAAATGATAAAAACAAGGTCAAAACAGGTCAGAATGCAATGAAACTTGAACAGCAGCATAAGTAAATCAGATACAACATAATGCAAAAATAATAGTAGAGAAATCAAGCATAGATTTCTAATCACTCCGGGGTGGGGCGATTAGGACTACAACAGTGCGAGGGGCGCCCAAGGGCAGGACGCCCACTGTTTGGGGCCTGGTTTTGACACCAATCCAAGTGGGATGGGTCCAAAACCTCCTAGGGGGTTGTGTCAATGAATTTGGTGTGGGATTGTGGCCGATTGCTTGGGTTTTGGGTCTGGATTGCGTTCTTAGTGTTCACCCGATAACCTCTCTTCCAAAAGAGAAATTAGGGATGTAAGAAGCACAAAGGGGAATGGGGGTATAATTTGGTAGCACTCCATTGCTCCAAATGCTCCAGCCCTCTTTTTTTTTGGGGTGAGGAGGCTCACCATTTTATAGACCTGAGGGTCTCCTTTGAATGCGCATGCGAGGGCACCACTTGGCTCACCATGCCTTTTTTGGGGGAGAGAAGATTCCTCCCTGATTTAGGGCCTCCTTGCATGAGGCCTCCATGATCAGGGCATGCTTGACTGAAGTCCCTCTCTCTGATTTGAAACCGTTCCTCACAATTGCATGCCCTGAAGGCGAATTTGGGTGGCAGATCTGGGCTGCCATTTGTCAAGGCTTGACTTTTTGCCAGTCAAACTTGCTAATCGTCCCACCCTGGAGCGATTGCTGCTAATCATCCCGGGGTGGGGCGAATAGGATTCTAATCATCCCAGGGTGGGACGAATAGGGAGCAAAGTGCTTAAAAGGTGCCAAATTGACCTCTGACCTTCCAAAACTGATTTGGGAGTGGTTAGGACCACTGTTTAACCTCTGGAGGCTGCCCTAGGGGGTATGTATGCCAATTCGGTCGGTGCTTGTAGTCACATAATCGGATTGGTGCTGTTTTGGTGTCTACACCTTCGTAAGCAAACTAAAAAAAAAATCAACATGTTCCTTGCTACAAATGAAACAAGCTCATCGTGAAACCAACAGATCATTGTGAAGCATATGAGACATGGTCTATCTGAGTGCTAAATTTCTCCATAGTAGGTTTACTGCCATAGTAGTGCCCGTATCCACCTTGGAAAAATATGTAAGTTGTAAACCTCATCATCGCTTAGTAAGAATATTTAGACCTCCATAATCATCAATACAATCCTTTCATCCTTATATAAAAGTAGACTACGTAGTGATCTCTGATGCCCATCCTCATGCTTCTTCCACTACCACTATTATTTTCCACTTTGTACTATGCTACTCAGGAAGCCAAAAATAACTATACTAAAAACTCTGCATCAATTACATCAACATTCTTCGACTAGTCCTGACAACTACTATGCTGGCGGTATACTAAAATAACAACCAAAAATATTGACCACATCATGCACAAAATTCTTGTAGAAGTGTTGATCGTCCTTGATCATATTCAATAGCAACTATTTCACCATTTGTTCGCACAAAAAATTAAAAAATTATTTAACTAATCAGACTTGTTTTTCCTTTCTATAAAATTCATATTTATGATTCGAGCACATCAGAAGCCATTTTTTTTATATGGTACTCTGCTCAGAATATTGAAATGTTGGCTATGGAGATGTCTACTACAACATAATTAGTCTCTTCCATGACTTGGGCTACAATCACCTCTTGTTGTGTTTGTTTGAACATCGCTCACATTTGAGAATGTAGCTTTGTTTATGATAAAGCATGGGCACCAGGGAGCTTGAACTCAAAAATCAAATGTAGGTCAAAGTGCACCCATGGGTTTTGCTCAATGCAATGTACATTTTCCAAAAAATTGACAAAGATTTAGTTGAGATCTCAGCTGTTAACAGTACTTATTGATTTATTTCCTTTAAATATTAATATTTCTCATGACCATTTTTCTTCGCCATTGAACTAAATCTTCACGAGCATCCGCTAAATTCATGTTCTCCATAAAATGCCACTATGCTCCTCTGAAAAAAAAAATTGAATAGATTTCCTATTAAGGTGCTCTGATACCAAATGTTGGGATGAGAAAGATGAGATATTATATTGATACAAAAGAGTACAATATATAGGCATAAGACTATATAAAAAAAATGACAAATATCAAGAGAAACTGACAAGTGTCAAGATAGAAGGTATAGTGCACATTAATATTATAACATTCCCCCTTAATGTGCACTATCCTAACTATAGAGAGAAAATAACAAGTCAACATTAGGTAAAATTCCCCCTTAATGTTGACTTCTCTAAAAGAAAACATGATAAGTGTCAATTAAAATGACAAGTGTCAAGAACAAGGTATAGTGCACATTAATTCTAACAGTATCTTGTCCAACATCTTTTAATCTTCTTCTTGGATACCCTTGGATTCATGCAATGAGGTTTATCCCTTCCACTCTTCATCAATGTTTGAAGTATGAATTTAAAAATCAGCTTATCACCATCCACGACAACCCTCATCCATTCCAATATTGTTCAATGATTGAGCAAGCCAAATCTACAATCAATTTTTATCTATTTTCTCTCTTCATAAAGTTTCTTCTTCTTCTGCTCTCATATTTTCTCATCATTCTTCTAATGATTCTCAAATCATAAAGAATTTTGATAACTTTAAAATTTATAAGGAACCATCACTCATGATATCATCCTAGTATTAAGCTAAATTATTCAATGATAGTTCTCTTTTAGATCTAACTAAGCTACCACCTTCACCTCAAACTATGGGTTTAATTCATAAAAAGGGTGAAGTAGTAAACATTGGCATGTGTACCTTTGTCTACATGTGTACATACCAAGAATAAAATATCCATGATAGTAACCCATTTCCAGTAGAGAGAACTTTTACCCATTACTATCTATCAAATGATTACCCACTTTGTAAATAGATCCTATCTAGTATGGGATATGTGGGTAAGGGTTGGGACCATAATAGAAAGGTATTGAAGAGCCTTTGGAAGTTGATATTTGACATTGGAGATATGGCATAGGTTAAATCCCCCAAGAAAAACAACTATTTCAAACTGATGATGATCAAGTTATCATATTTATTGAATTTATGGACCATCATGGCTTGGAGTGGAGTAACGAGGATGAGGGACTATCTTATCCCTCTAGCATATTATTTTGCAATGTGATAACTATGGTGCACCTTGATTTAGTTACAATCCTAGGGGAGTATGCTAAATGGGATACTCCTTGTGATATGGATAATGATGATATCCTCCAAAATAGCTTCTTCTTTGATGGTTCAGTTCCTTATGTCACCCATGTTGAGTCTTCTAGTTCTCAAGCTGACTCTATTTCTATGTCTCTTGAAGACCTTGAGAAACTACGTGTGATTATTACCCCTTCTCATTATGATGATAAATCACACATCCTCATAGAGGATATCATAGATGTTAATATAGGTTTCAAGGAAATCCTTAGAATCCTTAAGTTAGGCAAAGCCTTTTCCATGTATGAGCAAGAGCAATTGACCAATTTATTGAAGAAATTTCAAGATATTTTTGCTTGGTCATACATTAACATATCAATGCTTGATCCCTCTCTCATTATGCATCATTTGGTAGCTAAGCCTAGTGTAAAGCATGTTAAGAAAAAACTTAGGAATATGAATCCTAAGGTCACCCTTTTAGTCAAGGAGGAGCTCCAAAAACTCCTCGAAAATCTGATGAGCACAAAAAATGCTCATTTTTATGCATGTTTTAAAGGGGTATTATATGGCATATTTAACACTAGAAATGTGTTTTTGTATAATTATTGCATATATTTAATAGAAAATGAAGTATTATGCTTGACTAGTGTTTTTAGTGGAAAATGTGCGTAGATGCAGGTTTTTGCTACTAATTTGGTATTTTTGATTCAACGCCCCATTCAGACCTAGCAATGCATGAAGACATATTGAAGAGAATTGTAGTGAATGGCAGAGACAAGTGCTTGTATCCCAAAAATAGGTAGGTACCTATATCCTAGTGACTGATAGACACTTGTATCCTAGTGCCTGTATTCCAATAACAGGCAGGCACCTATGGTAGGCAAGCGCCTGTATCCAAACACCTGTATTCCAATAGTAGGTAAGAACTTGTATTCTAGTGACAAGCATACACCTGTATCCTGATGCCTGTATACCGGTGCCTATATGCTGGAGCCTATCTTCCAGTACCTATATTCCAATGATAGGATGGAAAGTACCTATGTCAAGCGATAATATAGGAGCTATATTCAACGTTGATCGATTGACCAATTGACCATGCAATTTTTAAGGAAGTTGTGAAAAATAAGGGAGAATCATTCTTATCTATGCATATTAAATTTAAATTGTGAATTATGGTTAAAATAGAATAAGTGCTTATATTCTAAATATTGATTATTGATCGGTTGACTAGTTGACCATGTAGTTTTTAATAAAAGTACCATTTTTAGAAATAGTTTATTGTATACACCTAAGGAGCATTGTGCTTATCCTTTGGTGATTAAAATCAAACGGACATGTTTTTAATAGAATAAAATAACAACTATGCATGAATCGATTGTAGCAATAACATTGCGTGATTAAAATAGACCAATATTTTTTTTGTAACAAGATTGGTTGTGTTCTATATAAGAACGTAGGCCATTCTTGGGAAGACCAATTTCGAATCTTCAATTATAGTGCATAATTTATTAATAATTTTTTTTAGTGTTCTCATTTGTGTGGACTAAAAGAGTGATGTTTACGTAGTCAATTGGGAGGACCATTAATGGGAGCTTGGGCCCATTCCACGAAGTAATCCTCCCCTATTTATTTTATTTTTGCTTTATTATTTTTTGCATTTATTTCTTGCTTTATTTATTTTTGCAATTTCTTACTTTATTTATTTTTGCAAGTGTGAATTTCTTACTTTATTTATTTTTGCAAGTGTGTTTAAATTCTTGTAATTTTCTTTTAGCTGTGTATTTATTTCTAGCATCTTTATTTTAGTTGTGTGCTTATTTTAAAATTGCAGTTTATTTATTTATTTTTCTACACTTAGTTTTGTTGGGTTTGGATGAACTAAAAATACATGAACAACAATTCCCCCACCAAACCAATAGGTATAGAGGGACTCATTCCCCACACTACAGACATATACTATGCATGGCACTCACAAGTTTATGAACTACCGAATTAATAATGATTTTTTTTAGAACATAATTTTTGCTCACCATTTTTGTATCATTATTGAGGAGTGTCAAAACTGTAGTGGTATGATCTACAGTTTAGTTAGTTTGAAAATAACATTCATATTACCTTACCTATAGATCCCTTACCTAAGAAGCTTGAGTTCACCAAAGGCCAATAGAATCCAACAAATAATTTATTAAAAAATAAAAGACACCTTAGAGCTACAAGCTCATAAATATTCTAGAAATATCTATCAAAGAGAAAATCCCCTCTACTTGAGTCACCTTAGCATGAAAAATCATTATAGAAAATAATTTAGTGACTAAGCTAACATCAATGGGATAAATTCAACAACTATTTTGGAATTATTTCAAGAGAAAAGAAAAAATGCCAACATGAGGAATAAAAACAATAGCCTCCATAGTCAAAATAAAAATAGGAACATTGCTTGAAGGTATGCAGAGTAATATTTTATCTCTTGCTTTATAGTCAGACACATTCCAGAAGAAGAAGCAAGAAACTGAAGCAATGTTTATTATTTCTTCTCAAGAATTAGGAAAAACCATGAAAAAAATGAATGTCCAAAAAACATAGTGGAAGTCTGTGGAAACTATCACTTGGATCATCAGACCAGGTTGTATCCAAAAATAATAAAAGAAGATCCAGAAGAAGTAAAAAATTACTTCATGGATCCACTTCCACAGACACAACCATCAAAACATCCCAGCTTACCAGCTCCACCTATTACAAGGCCAAAACAATTATTGTCACAACCAAAGTTGAATCCCAGCAGTAATAGTTTAAATTCACTAGCTCATTAGGTAGATGTGGAAATGAATCCAATGTACCATAATGGTGTAGAAATAAAACAAAATCATGTTGTTGAATAATCAAACATTGAATGAATTCCACTGTATCCTAAAAGGTTATAGGAAATTAGAAAAATGATACAACCCAAGTTTGATATTATGGAACAATTGAAAAATTGTGCAGTTACCATTCCTCAAATTATTAGGGAAGTTTTTATTTACATAGAAGCCATTAGGGAGTTATACCTCAAGAAATCGAGACAAAAGCCACAACCAACAATAGTGAAAGTGATAGGTCAACACATTGATTTAATATTAAACAAAACCTATCTCAATCCAAGAAGCCCAATTTTAACGATGAAAATTGTAGGCTTAACATTACCCAACACTTTGGTGAATTTTAATGCTAACATTAGTTGTAGAATAGGAAAAATGACATTTAACAAAAAACTATAAAAAAAATAGTCATTTGCCTGCCTACACAATCTACCAATGAGTTGGAAGAATTTGGTTTCGAGGCCATCGAGGAAGATGCTCTTCCCATGTTGCAATGTATCATAGCATTAGATGAAGAAGGGGATGGGACAAATCAAGACTTAGTCATATCAAATTTTTGACATAAACTAAGATCTTATCATAAGCCCAAAATTCCAAAGACTAGCTTGATTGTAGGCATGGGGAGACCCCACCTTCAATATTATAATCAACAACATGATGAATGTTATTACTGCATTGAAAAAAGTAATAATAATAATAAATAAATTGAATTTATTTTTTGTTAACACCATTAGTTTAGGTTTTTATTTTTTATTTTGTTATGTTTTGCAGGACAACATGAAGCGCAATGCATACTATAGGCATCCAAGGTAATCGGGCCTATTAAGCAAGTGTCACTCCATCATGTTTTTCTCGAAAAAATGAAAAAAAATCATGATGAATAAAGGAATTGGCTATGAAGATTTTGCAAAGTGAAGAATTTGTATGGGGAGTTTGTAACAATGCACAATGAAACAATATGAGTAACAGTCAATAGGGTCCATTTACAACCCTGCCATGTGCCTCACATTTGCAAGATTGGATCAGACATAGGCATGGGGGAGACCCCATATTTCAATACCATACCAATAGTTTGATGAATGTTCACACATTCATCGTGAAAAAAATAAGAGAAAAACAAAAAATAGAAAGAGATGAAAAACAAAAAGGAAAAAGAAAAAAAGATACATGATAGAAAAAAAATAGATGAAAAAAATGAAAAAAAAAAATTGATGAGGAAAGGAGGCATGGAACTTGTTTTGCTTAACAATGTTAGAATATATTTTCTTTTATTTGTGTTTTTATTTTGTAGGATTATGTGCCCTGAATGCAATCTGTAGGCAGCCTAGGTAACCTAGGCCTATCAAGCACAAGCCACAATTCCTGTTTTCCTTTTTATGTGTGTATATTTTTGTAGGACACACAACCTTGAGTGTAATATGTAGGCAGTCGAGTCAAACTAGGCCTATCAAGCACATGCCCATATTGCCTTGCATTTTTTCCTACTTTCTAGGAGTGCAATGATGCGGAAAAATGTACCTACTTCCCACAAGGAAGGTAGTGCCTATATTCAGACTAGTGCAGAGGTGCCTTCTTCACACCTGGAGGAAGGAACTGATATTCAGGCCACCACAGAGATACCTATCTTCCACTAGGAGTAGCGATACCCATATCTAGACCAAAAAATAGGTGCCTAGTTCTCAACAGGAGAGTAGCACTTATATCCAACAATAGCAGTAGTGCTTCCTTCCCACCAAGAGAGTAGCGCTCGTATCTGGAAGCAGTCGGAGGCATCTAATTTCCATCAGAAAGATAGAACCTATATTCATGCAAGCATGATAATATCTATTTTCCAAGAGATAGAGTGTTCTAACTTTTTAGTTTTTGATAAAATAGTATATGTACTCCCAAGACAATAATAACATAGAACAATCACGATCGAGTTCCAATAGGAAAGTGTGTCTTCCCATGCAAGTTAATTAATATTTTTATTTTTAGCATGAGACCTCAAAACTCAAATGTATGCAGTACCCAAGAAATAAAACAAAAATAGTAAAAAAAAATCAAAGCCACATTAGCTTCAATGGATCACACAACATATGGAAGAGCACAATTCATCAATTTTCTGCAACGCATTAGTCAACCAATTTTGTAGTACCACCTAGTGTCATACACATCATGATCCATGAAAACTCACCTAGGTATATACCAATTTTTCTATTATTTATGTGCATAATTATTAAAGAATATATATTTGTGTTAAATTCAAAAACAAACCCATATGCTTGTTTTCTATACATGCAAACTCTATGTCAACAATCACCCACATGGCATTGGGCATGAGAATAATTGCAACCAATATCACTACACCCAAGCACACATTTTTGAAAGAAAAAAATAATTGCTTGGGTAAGGTAATATTATTTAAATAGTGAGAGGAAACACCAACATGCTATCAGCTAGAGGTGTTGTTGTATATGTATAAAAACAAGGGAAAGAAAAAATGATAAAAAAATATATACAACAGAATAGAGAAATGAATGCAACAACGATTGAGAAGGATAAAACGAAGAGAAAACACTAGTAAAGAACTCATAGTCAACAACTCTGCCAAAATTTTAGCATGGATGGACCCTTAGGAGATTGGGAATATTTCCTGTGATAATGGGTTGGTGCAAAGTCACTCTTACTCTACATCCACCAACAACAACACCAAGGTAGTTTTTGCGTAAAGAAAAAAAAAGAGAAAGAAAAAAGGATACTGTGAAGGCCCCCAATTGAAAAAAAAATTAAGCCACATTATGCAGCAGAAACAGTGTAGAAATTGAAAAAAATAATGCAGAAATTGTTGTTGTTGTTGTTGTGCAATGTGCAGATGTTGTTGTTGTGCAGCGTGCAAATGTTGTTGTTGTGCATATGTTACTATTATTATGTAGATGTTAATGTTGTTGTGCATATGTTGCTACGGATGTAGTTGGTCAACTAGAAGCTAATAATTTTATGGTTGCCTAGTCAACCAGTGCATCAGCAAAACACTCTACTGATGTCCAGTCAACTAGTCAACTAGAAGTAAAAAAAAATTAGCTGCCCAACCTACTAATGAGTTAGCAAAATATTTTTTTTCTACCCAATTAGTTGATCAGTTAATACTTGAATATTTTATAGCTGCCTAGTCTACTGGCAAATTAGTTAGTAGAACATTTTGCTGCTACCCAGTTAGTTGGTCATCCAACAGTTGAACATTTCCTAGCTTCCTAGTCTACTGGTGAGTTAGCAAAACATTACGTTGCTACCTAGTCAACTAGTCAGCCAACAGCTGAATATTTTAATAAATACCTAGTCGATTGATGAGTCAACAAAATATTCTATTGCTACCCAGTGAACTAGTTGGACAAAAACTGAATATTTCATAAATACCCAATCTGCTGGTGAGTTAGTAGAATATTTTTCTATTGCCCAATTAGTTGGTCAAATATTAACCATTTCATAAGTACCCGGTTAGTTGTTCAACCAACAACTAAATATTTGGTTGCTAAATCTGCTAGATATCCAAGTGATGAATCACCTATGGCTAAACAACACAAACCAGAAGCAGAACCACCAATAACATAATATACGGAGGGAATGTGACATGAAAACATGTCAAAGGTTCGGCATGGGGGGAAGATGAGCACAAAAAATGTTCATTTTTATGCATGTTTTCAAGGGATATTATATGGCATATTTAACACTAGAAATGTGTTTTTGTATAATTATTGCATATATTTAATAGAAAATGAAGTATTATGTTTGACTGGTGTTTTTAGTGGAAAATATGCGTAGATGCAAGATTTTGCTACTAATTTGGTATTTTTGAGTCAACGTCCCATTCAAACATGGCAATGCATGAAGACATATTGAAGAGAACTATGGTGAATGGTAGAGGCAGGTGCCTATATTCTAGTAATAGGTAGGCACCTATATCCCGGTGAAATGGAAGCACCTATATCCCAGCACCTATATTCCAGTAGTAGGCAGGTACTTGTATTTCAATGGTAGGCAAGTGCCTATATCTCAACACCTATATTCCAATAGCAAGAAAATGTATGTATTCCAGTGGCAAGTAGGTGCCTGTATCTTGATGCTTGTATACCGATTCTTATATGTTGATGACTGTATTCTGATGCCTATATTTTGATAATAATCTGGAAAGCACCTACATCCAGTGGGAATATATCAGCTAATATTCAATTTGACCAATTGACCAATTGACCATGCAATTTTTAAAGAAGTTACAAAAAATAAGGAAGAATCATTCTTATCTATGAATATTAAATTTAAATCGTGAATTATGATTAAAATAGAATAAGCGCTTATATTCTAAATATTGATTGTTGGTCGGTTGACCATGTAGTTTTTAATAAAAACACTATTTTTATAAATAGTTTATTGTGTACACCTAAGTCTTAGCTTTTGATGTAACAAGCATTGGGATATAGCAATCACAAGATGCAAAATAATATGAAAGAAAATAAATCTGCTAGATGACTGAAATATGTTGTAAATAGAAATGACATAAAAGCATACAATGTAGCTATAGAGGTGTAGACACCTAAAACACGTCATGTCAAGGACGACTACTCATATGGACATGCTACAAGACCATATGGAGGATCTTGAATAAACTCCAAGATAGAGTAGTGGTTCTAACCACTCAATTTGGGCTCCTTGGCCTAATCAATTTGAACCGCAGCCTAGACCTATGGTCTACATGCTAAACCATGGTTGAGACCTACGATTTATAGTCTAGATTGTAGTTGTAACCTGTGGTCTTAACTGAATTTCAGTTGGCCTTCATCCGAGCCAAATCGGTTTGAATGACCATTTGATCTAGAAGACGATGGTTAGAGGATGGAAGCTTCCATTCCAACTGTCCTAACCACCCCTTCTTGATTTTGGCTTCTCCATGAAGCCACCCTTAGCCCTAGGACATCCTATAAGTACCCCTTAAAATTAGGACAAACTATCAGACAGAGCATTGAATATTTGAGCAACGAAGCCCTGTTGAATTGTACACTCAACTGAGTATACTGAGAGAGAGCTATTGCACATATCCCCTACCTACTTGCCAAGATTCATGATGAATTTTATTATGGATGGAAGTGCATATTCAGGAAAATGAAGGCCCCTCATAGTGAATCAACTACCAAATCAATCTAAGGACACCGAAGGCGACCATTGAACATCAATTTGGACAAGGAGGTCAAGCCCACTACCCTTGAAATTGAGGGTAAACCTATCAGATTGCTAACCATGGATTTTAGTCATGGTTTATAGTGTAGACCGCTCATCAGAGCTATAGTTTGCAGTAGAGGTATCACCACCTTATTGTTTCTATTTTTGTTTGGCCAGATAGTTTAGATTAATCATTTCTATGGTTTAGTTATAGTTTAGAAGATTTCTAACTGGTAGAAATAGGTTTAGAATAGTTTCATTACATTCGCATTAAGTAGAATTTAATGGATTCTTTATGTGCTTTCATACTCTATTTTATGTGATTGATCTATTCATTATTTAGATATTATCGTTCTTTATGCAATTCCATAAATATTTATCCAAATAACATAGTTTAAAGATGCTTTTCACACTTTATTGATTATACATTCTTAATGGTATCTTTATACATTTTTCCCAAAAGGGCCTCATCATGAGAGGTTGCCTATATTTTTAACACTTTATGTTGTTTCTTGATCGTAGGGAACATATTCGAAGGAGATTCAACCATCAAGTTCCTTCCTCAACATGAAGAAGAGGGCAACTCCACCCTAGAGCAATTTGTGACTAGTTGAAAAGCAACATTAGTGTGCCTACCCTATTGAGGGCTTTGACATTGTATTAATTGTATCATCATTTGAGTGACCCTAAGAGGGGCATGCTTGTAATTGGGGATTATTTGCAAATATTAATACATGAAACTCTTATTTTGTTGAATCTATGCAATCTTGTCATTATTTTATGCTTGAATTACTGAATATAATATAATATAGTAGATGGGTGCATGTTTTTTGGTTAGATCAGAAGGCGATCACAATGGAACTTCACAATTCAAGCGATCTGATTGTCATTTCTTATGTTTTTGAAATTGTAGGTACAAACCGTAGCTATCAACTATGGGCCAACAACTGAACCATAGGTTCAACCCATGATTTACAGTTTGAACCACAGATGAGACCTACGTTTTACATCTGACTACACAGACAGCAAAAATTAGAGTGTAGATCAAATCAAGACCTTAGGTAGGCCCTATTTTCCACTCTCTATTCTGTTTTTACCCTTTGTATTTTTACAGAATGCATATTTTGAAATGCAATTAGGAAAATAAAACTAAGAAACTAGAAATCAATCATGTCCTAGTTCATTTCAATTTGCATTTGTAGAAATGTGCTGCTAGGAACAATGGACCTATGATTGTAGTTCACCCTAGGCTACAACATGCTTGATAGAGTGTCTTGTTTGGTTTACATGTGTGAGGCCCAATTACTGGCCAATTATCATTGTCATGTGCATGGTCTCAAAGAGCATCTAGAATAGCTTGCATTTTCTGAATTTGAAATGTTCTTTCATTTGCATAGCATTTAGAAAATGAACATGAATGTTATATGATGCATTTATTTTATGTACATTAAAATGAACCACACACACCACTTGGCACTTAAACGCTAGTGATTTGGGTTTGACATCTAACCACTAGTAGGGTTCAACAACGATGGGTGTAACTTCCATCCGTTGGCCCAAATCCCATGAACATTTTGGATACTAGACCAATACCAGATCCGAGAACCTTTCATACCCTAGAAAATTTTCATGTATTCTCTTTGGAGGGTATAACGTTGATTGGGGGAAAATGGGTGAGGATCTGGGAGGACCTGTGCTCCCTAACCATGTGTGGGCTTCATTACCACACATTATAGGTTGGATTACGCAACTTGGATTTTATAGCCAAGTTGTCGAGCTACGAGCGTACAGGTGAAATCCATTAAACTAAGAATAAAATCCAACAAGTTTTACAAAACACGATAAGATTTTCTATACTGATACAACAAATCTTGAAAACACATCAAACAGTTTAGGGCTCACTTTAAAAATTTAATACGAGATAATCATTATTGTATACCTTGTTTTATTAATAATAAAATATACATCTATATGCTAGGTACACAATGGTGGCTACACTGGGTGGTCAGAAAAGGTCTAAACCTAATGTCGATGACCAACCCCTAACCAATTCATAGCAGCATGTATCAATTCCTCAACCAGATGAGCGAACCGAACATCATTCAAAAAGCATCAGAGGAGATAAATAAACATGAAGGGAGCTTGTAGAGCATACCTCGAATAGAGGAGCTTCAATACACTCCTCTAGGCATAGGATAGAATAGGGAGCCTCTTAGTATGAGGGTGCTCCACTTGAGATCCATTATTGAGACCGCACTGCATGCACGTACACAGGATTTGCCAAAGATTTTATTGTGTAGGGGACCAGGTTGGTGCCCCTACATACTAAGTCCATAGGAGGATCCATACCTCCACCTTTTGAGTATAGAAGGACTAGAGATCTACCCATTCAAGGGCAAGAAAATAAGCTCATTATCGAGCATAGGTCTAACCATACTACCATGCGTGGTCCACCACGCAAGATCACCATTGATATATCAAAGGTGGGAGCTAATGGCACACCATCGCATGATCAATGGTGGTCTAGATAGCTAGAGGGTCTAGGTAGTGTTTTAGAGCAGCTAGGCTACAAGCCTTCCACTCCACCCACTCATGCCTCGAGTGAGCGTATCATGAGTGTCATTGACTACTAGAGAGCATGGAGAGACTTCTAAGCACCCTCATGTCACACACCCACTATCTGTACATGGTGGTTCATCAACAAGATGCCAATGTCATCTTCACAAACAAAGGCAAAGGCACAACACATCAATCTAATGGGTACAAAACCCACAAGGTCACTCATACAAAGCATGGATACCAAAGGCCTCCCACGGCTGATCATATTGATAGGTCACATTGACTGGTATTAGAATAGAAATTTCAAATCCTCTAAGATCAATTGGAGGATGCTCGCCTAGATAGGTAGCGCATTGAATATGAAAATCTTCAAGCACAAATGCTCATTAGATAGAGACTATATGAGCAATGTATGCGCTAAAAGCGTATCCTTTCTCAGAAGGAGCATGTGGAGCATGAGGATAGATGTTGGCAATTTTGGGTACCTTGAGTACATTGCCTTTGCTCAAGTGTAGTTGTCATTGATGTCAAGGAGTTCTTGAAACAATTTGATTTGAGGTCAAAAGGATCTAATTTCAAGCAAGGGTTTTTGTGAAAACCAAGGCAGATAAAATAAAAGGTTTTATTTAAAACCATGGACAACAGATTTGAAATGGGTTTTTCTTAAAACCCAAGTTGGCTTTTCGTTTCATTGAAAAATGTGCCCCGGTGATGGAGTTATTTAATTTTAAATATTTAGATTAAATTTTATTTATTTAAAATTTAAATTAAAATTTTAAAATTAAATTAAAGTATTTTCCGTCGTGTTTGGAAATGCCGACGTGTTAAAAAATGCATCATAGTGCATATAAATTGAGGCAATGGAATTCATTAATGGGATGTGAAGTTGTCGATATTAATTTCTGTGCATTTTGTTTTCGACATCGAGCACCTGCGCCAGCGAAGGAGGAAGTCAAGAATGGCATGGTCTTTGCTGTGACGAGTTAGTCGTGGCACCAAGGAGGAAGCACACATGGTGGAAAAACATTGCTGTGATGAGTTGGTCATGGTGCCAAGGAGGAGGCACACACGGTAATCAGGATGCAGGTTTCGGTTTTCATGCCAAGGAAGAATATTGTTCAGAGATAAGAGGGAGGCCCCTCTCCCTTCCTCACGTGGGCGTGGATAGCCCATGCGGTTTAGCCAAGCATCTTGGCTGGAGGAGATGACGGATCAAATCATGCCGAATCCCCTTTTAGGGGTGTAAAAGGTATGCTCATGCGCTCAGATTTTTGCGGAAAGAATAGCAATTAAATATTAATATTTTGATTGCTAAGGTTAGCCTTGGGAGGTATAAGGTTAGCAAACTTAATATTCTCCTTTTGGTTTTATTTAAATGTAATGGAGAGAAAAGGGTGTATGGTGTTGACATGATTTAAATGCTTAGAATTTTTGAAGTCAATTATATTTTTGAGGAAGTTCTTTGTTCTATGATTGTTTAAAGAATAAATTAAATATCCCATGGTGTTGGATATTATTTGAGAGGAGTTTGATGCATGATTAGAAAAAGAGATATTTCTGGTGTTTTTCCTTATAAAAGTATATCATATTATATATCACTGGAAAGCTTATTTCGAGGGCTATTTGACTAACTCATTTAGAAGGAGAAATAAGGTGTATATAGAGAGAGATACTTCTTTTTGTAAAAGAGTTAAAGTGAAGGTTGTTTTGCTCTTTTTCAAAGTGTGTTGAGTGTGGTAGATTTCCAAAGGGGTTTCTTCACTTCAAAAAGGTATGGGCACATTCTCCTATTAATTGTTTATGGTGGTTGATTTCTGAAATATCATTGGAGGGAAAAGGATTGTTTGTGGTTTCCTTTTCGAAAGTGGTTGGGTGAATGCTTCAAGGTTGATGTTGAGTTGAATGGTGTTGGTTGACTAAACCTTGTTTGATGAGCATTGTTGTTGAAACCCAAATTGTTTGGTGAAAATAACATGAGTATCATTGTTATATGAGATATTGCATGGTTGGCAATTGTTGGGTTGTGTTTCATGTTCTTGAGAAAAGCATACTACATCTATCTTATTCTTTTGAGATTTGAGATTGAATTGAGATTGATATTGATAGTTAAGTATAGAACATATTGAGTCTCTAACAATTCTCTTTATGGTTCTATGAGATTTGAGATTGAGATTGGGAGTTAAGTATAGAACATATTGAGTCTCTATCAATTCTCTTTATGCTTCTATGAGGTTGATGAATCACATTGGGTCTCTAACCATTCTCTTTGTGGGTTCATGCCAAGCAAGTTTTTCTTGATGAACTTGTGAGCAGGTTTTGGATAGGTTCCATTGGGGACTTGTGAGCAGGTTTTGGACAGGTTCCGTTGGGGACTTGTGAGTAGGTTTTGGACAAGTTCCGTTGGGGACTTGTGAGCAGGTTTTGGATAGGTTCCTTTGGGGACTTGTGAGCAGATTTGGACAGGTCCTAGCAGAGGACTTGTGAAGCTGAGTTTGATAGTTCTATCAGATAACTTGAGGACATAGGTGCATTGGTTCTATGAGAATAACGCGAGGACATTTGTGCTATACTGAAGGACTGTGTTTAGTGTAGATTCGAGGACCAACTTTCGAGTTTATAGAGTTGAGGATAGAGGTCTCCAACCAGATCAAGGAAGACAGGTGTCTTCTGTGGATAGAGTTCCATTTGCTAAGGGCAGCGGAGGCAGAGGTCTTCTAGAGGATCACCGACCGGAGCCAGAGGTAGGGGAAGGTATCTCCTTTGAGCAGAGGCTCATAAATTCAGATTGGGGGAAGGTATCTCCTTTGGGCCGAGGCTTATAAACATTTTAATTGGGAAGGTTTCCCAAAGAAATTTGAGATAACTTTTAGAGAAAAGTTTTGTGGACGTAGCCCAAGATTTCTAGGTGAACCACATTAAAATTGGTGTCACTTTGTGGATGATCTTGTGCATTGTTTTAATATTGCTTTAGATATATTGCTTTATTGTTTTGAAGTATAAAGGAAAAGTAAAAATAGGTCTTATACTATTCACCCCCCCTCTCAGTATAAGCTTGTGTTCTTCAATTGATATCAGAGCAAGTGCCTTCAGAAAAGTTTAACAGCTTGAAGGAAAAGCTAGTGAAGAACACAATGGATTATTCCAAGGGTAAATAGACTCAAGATAGTGATGAGTCTTCTAGTGATGAAGAGGCATATTACAGCAAGAAAGGCATGTTCTATAGAAATCGCAAAAGTATGAAAAATGTAAGATGTTTCAATTGTGGAAAGTTTGGTCATTATGCTACTGACTGTACTGTTGCCAAGGATGAAAGTGATGAAGATAAACAGGACTATAAGAGCAAAGATTTTGAAAGGCATAGGCATCAAAGGAAGAACAAATATGAGCAAAGCAATCAAGGAAAGAGGTACTCTCACAAACACAAGAAGAGTTTCTACCTAGACAAAGCAAGTAAGTGTTCTAGTAGTGATAGTGAAAGTTCTTCAAGTGATAATGAAAATGAGATGTTGCTCATATCAAAAAAAGAGGAAGAACCGAAACTTAGATTCATTATCATGAAATGTCTTAGATGTGGAAATTTTGCTCACCTTGAGGATGATTGCACAAATAATGAATTGGTTTCTAGTATGTATAAAGATGCTTCAGAAATTGATAAGGAAGATGCATGTATGGTTTTTGAAAAGGGTAGCACCTCTAGTAATAAGAAATCTGAAAAAGGCCTTGATGATTCAAAATGCAATCAAATAGAGGATATTGAAAATGAACTTACTAATGCTCTTAGTGTTTTGAAAAAGGAAAGAAAGAAGAATGCTAGACTCAAGGATAAATTAGATGAATGTTGTATGAAGAGAGATGAACTCATAGAAAGTCTTGACATCTCTATGGCCAAGACACAAGAACTCAAGAATGAGTTAGAATCTAAGATGTTTGAGTATAGTGAATTAGAACAGAAAATGGCTGCCTTGGAAGAGGAAAATAAAGAATACAAGGATAAACTGTACAGGTTTCAAGAAAGCTCCAAAAAGGTTAAATCTCTTATCAAAGGACAAAGAAAGACAACAGATAAAATAGGTCTTGGTTTTGTTAAACCACACAAGGAACAAGTTGGAGAGTCTAGTAAGAGACTCCAAAAGGAAGAGAGTTCTGATGAAGAGAGTATTTCAGAGAAAGAGTCTGTGAATGATAGATGCACAGAAACAGAAAACAGAATTCAAAATGAGAAGAAGTTTTTAGGACCCAAGAGGTCAAATAAAGGAAAGTTTCAAGGCAGATGTTTTGCTTGTCACAGGTTTGGTCACATGGCTTCACATTGCATGGCTCAAGTGAAGAAGGTAAATGATAGTTTCAGAGGTGGTAATTTCTTTCAAGGGTATTGCTACTCTTGTTAACAGTTTGGGCACAAGGCATTTTATTGCAAGGCAAATATCAGGAATAGGTTTGATTAGAATAGGTTTGGTCAAAACAGGTTTGGTCATAATAGGTTTGGTCAAAACAGGTTTGGTCAGAACAGGTTTGGTCAAAACAGGTTTGGTCATAACTGGTGGATTCAAAGAACAAGTATGCCTAAAATAAATAACATTGTTACTTGTTATAAGTGCAACAATGAAGGTCACATAGTCAGACAGTGTAAAGCTGAAATTCTAGAATACGAGAACGAGGAACAGGTGGCATGATCAGGTCCAAGGATCAAGGCATGGACAAGAATAGGGATGAGAAAAAGAACAAGAACAATGACAGGAACAGGAATATGGACAAAGAGTTCAAGAGAAGGCCCGACAAGGAAGTTATAGACGCTGATGATGATCGAGTGCCTAATGGGAGTTTTACTCCCACCCCGAATTAATCACCTCAACAGGAGGTGGGGGAGGGACTAAGCTAAGAGGCTCATTCTTAGTCCCGAGCCCCAAAGGTGGCCCTTTGCCATTGATGACAAAGGGGGAGAGATATGAGTAAGGGGGAGAGCTTCAAGTGAATAGGAAAGCTTTAAGTCAGGGGGAGCAAAACTTCAAAAGAATATTCTCAGTTGTTGGCTCTGTTGGTTTCATTTTTGACTCCTAAGATGTGTTTTAGTAAAGGTTTGCCATCAATGACAAAGGGGGAGATTGTTGGCAATTTTGGGTACCTTGAGTACATTGCCTTTGCTCAAGTGTAGTTGTTGTCATTGATGTCAAGGAGTTCTTGAAGCAATTTGATTTGAGGTCAAAAGGATCTAAGTTCAAGGAAGGGTTTTTGTGAAAACCAAGGCAGATAAAATAAAAGTTTTTATTTAAAACCATGGACAATAGATTTGAAATGGGTTTTTCTTAAAACCCAAGTTGGCTTTTCATTTCATTGAAAAAGGTGCCCCGGTGATGGAGTTATTTAATTTTAAATATTCAGTTTAAATTTTATTTATTTAAAATTTAAATTAAAATTTTAAAATTAAATTAAAGTATTTTTCGTCGTGTTTGGAAATGCCGACGTGTTAAAAAATGCATCATAGTGCATATAAATTGAGGCAATGGAATTCATTAATGGGATGTGAAGTTGTCGATATTAATTTCTGTGCATTTCATTTTCGACATCGAGCCCCTACACCAGTGAAGTAGGAAGTCAAGCATGGTGTGGTCTTTGTTGTGACGAGTTAGTCGTGGCACCAAGGAGGAAGCGCATGTGGTGGACAAACTTTGTTGTGACGAGTTGGTCGTGGTTCCAAGGAGGAGGCACACACGGTAATCAAGACGCAAGTTTCAGTTTTCACGCCAAGTAAGAGTATTGTTCGGAGATAAGAGGGAGGCCCCTCTCCCTTCCTCACGTGGGCGTGGATAGCCCACACGGTTTAGCCAAGCGTCTTGGCTGGAGGAGACGGCAGATCAAATCACGCCGAATCCCCTTTTAGGGGTGTAAGAGGTATGCTCATGCGCTCAGATTTTTGCGGAAAGAATAGCAATTAAATATTAATATTTTGATTGCTAAGGTTAGCCTTGGGAGGTATAAGGTTAGCAAACTTAATATTCTCCTTTTGGGTTTATTAAAATGTAATGGAGTGAAAAGGGTGTATGATGTTGACTTGATTTAAATGCTTAGAATTTTTTAAGTCAATTATATTTTTGAGGAAGGTCTTTGTTCTATGATTGTTTAAAGAATAAATTAAATATCCCATGGTGTTGGATATTATTTGAGAGGAGTTTGATGCATGATTAGAAAAAGAGAGATTTCTTGTGTTTTTCCTTATAAAAGTATATCATATTATATATCACTGGAAAGCTTATTTCGAGGGTTATTTGACTAACTCATTTAGAAGGAGAAATAAGGTGTATATAGAGAGAGATACTTCTTTTTGTAAAAGAGTTAAAGTGAAGGTTGTTTTGCTCTTTTTCAAAGTGTGTTGAGTGTGGCAGATTTCCAAAGGGGTTTCTTCAATTCAAAAAGGTATGGGCACATTCTTCTATTAATTGTTTATGGTGGTTGATTTCTGAAATATCATTGGAGGGAAAAGGATTGTTTGTGGTTTCCTTTTCGAAAGTGGTTGGGTGAATGCTTCAAGGTTTATGTTGAGTTGAATGGTGTTGGTTGACTAAACCTTGTTTGATGAGCATTGTTGGTGAAACCCTAATTGTTTGGTGAAAATAACATGAGTATCATTGTTATATGAGATATTGCATGGTTGGAAATTGTTGGGTTGTGTTTCATGTTCTTGAGAAAAGCATACTACATCTATCTTATTCTTTTGAGATTTGAGATTGAGTTGAGATTGATATTTAGAGTTAAGTATAGAACATATTGAGTCTCTAACAATTCTCTTTATGGTTCTATGAGATTTGAGATTGATATTGGGAGTTAAGTAAAGAACATATTAGGTCTCTAAAAATTCTCTTTATGCTTCTATGAGGTTGATGAATCACATTGGGTCTCTAACCATTCTCTTTGTGGGTTCATGCCAAGCAAGTTTTTCTTGATGAACTTGTGAGCAGGTTTTTGGACAGGTTCTGTTGGGGACTTGTGAGCAGGTTTTGGACAGGTTCCGTTGGGGACTTATGAGCAGGTTTTGGATAGGTTCCGTTGGGGACTTGTGAGCAGGTTTTAGATAGGTTCCTTTAGGGACTTGTGAGCTGATTTGGATAGGTCCTAGTAGATGACTTGTGAAGCTAAGTTTGATAGTTCTATCAGAGAACTTGAGGACAGAGGTGCATTGGTTCTATGAGAAGAACCCGAGGACATTTGTGCTAGATCAAAGGACTGTGTTTAGTGTAGATTCGAGGACCAAATTTTGAGGTGATAGAGTTGAGGACAGAGGTCTCCAGCCAGAGCAGGGAATACAGGTGTCTTCTATGGATAGAGTTCCATTTGCTAAGGGCAGCGGAGGCGAGAGGTCTTCTAGAGGATCACCAGCCAGAGCAGAGGTAGAGGAAGGTATCTCCTTTGAGCAGAGGCTCATAAATTTAGATTGGGGGAAGGTATATCCTTTGGGCCGAGTCTCATAAACATTGTAATTGGGAAGGTTTCCCAAAGAACTTTGAGATAACTTTTAGAGAAAAGTTTTGTGGACGTAGCCCAGGCTTTCTGGGTGAACCACGTTAAAATTGGTGTCACTTTGTGGATGATCTTGTGCATTGTTTTAATATTGCTTTGGATATATTGCTTTATTGTTTTGAAGTATAAAGGAAAAGTAAAAAGAGGTCTTATACTGTTCACCCCCCCTCTCAGTATAAGCTTGTGTTCTTCAATAGGCTAGCTAGGGTTGGCCTATATCCTCATGATGAGCATAGAGAGCATGTATATAGGAAGGCTTTGTCTCAAGTTGATATGCATCAAGAGCAAAGAGATGCTCATACTCATGCTAGTGCCAAACAGAGGGAGTGGCAACCACCACTCGATAATCAAAGGCAAAGGTAGTATGAAGAAGAAGAACGATATGGATATGAGCAAGAATATCCTTAGATATCCTGAGCTGAGGAGGAGGAAGAGCAACACCCTCCATCTCGTACGAGGAAGACAATACCTCCTAAGACACCTCCATGTCAACTTAGTGAGGAGGACTTTCTATCTTCAGAGGCCTATAAATCCTTAGCCAAGAATATCAAGGCCATCAAGAGACAAGGTATGGCTATTCAAAAGCTGACATTAAGTAAAATTCATAATGAGCCTTTGGATCCTTCAGTGCCTACTCTAGCTTACCTTGAGCATTTTGATATGCCTAGGTTGGACAATTTTAAGGGTGATGAAGATGCACAAGAACATGTCACGAGCTTTCTGGATGCTTGTTTCTAGATAGCAAGCAATGATGCATTGTTGTTGCGTATGTTCATCACGACACTATTTGGTCCAGCCCAAGAGTGGTTCAATCAACTAAAGAAACATAGCATAACCAGTTTTAAATAATTAGTTGATGCCTTTATTGAATGCTATTCCTTTGGCATTAAGAAACATGCCAATATTTATGATCTGGCTATGCTAGCTCAATGTGATGACGAGCCAATAGAGTAATACAAAAATATATGGAGGAGACTAATGGCAAAGTTGCCATTCCCTATTCCTACCATAGAGTTAACATGAATGTTTACAACGAGTTGTGCCAAGCACATCTCATTACTGTTGTAGCTACAGTAGTATCCTACATTCGAAGAGGCTTTGGTGCAATCCAAAGTGATTGAGGGCATCAAGTTGTAGGAAGGCAACTTGAAGCTCAATAATAGGAGAGAGGGATAAAAGAAGAGTGCCACAAAACAAGGCAAGTAGACCCATGTGAATCAAGTGGTGTTAAATCTCTAGAGGGACAAAAAAGGGCAACATAAATAGAATTATTAGGCCCAACCTCCTCCTACACAATATGACAAACGCAACAAAAATTATAAGGGCAATAAAAAAGATCAACGTCCACCTCGCCAATTCACACCATTGACAAAATCATTGACGTCGATTTTCCATCAACTTTGTGAGGCCAAGGTAATTAGATTACCTAAAATTAAGATGGTAGACCCTAATAAACCCAAATCAAAGGGGTACCAAGAATATTTATTTTGCATTTTTCATCGAACGAAAGGTCATGAAATTGAGGTGTGCTGGACTTTCAAACACATGGTGTAAAATATGATTGACAAAGGTGAACTTGTAGTGTCACACAACCCATAGGCGCCTGATAATTAGAATATAGAGATTTACAAAAACCCCTTGCCAAATCATGAGGTACCTCACAAAAATATTGGCCAAGTCAACTAGGTGCGAGTCGCAACACCTACCTAGGGTTTCATACGTATGGTGAACGTTGTCACTAGGTACGATAGATTTGAACAACATAATCAACCTCGTTCTTCCATTCAAATACAATCCATGTCGAATCAGTGATCAACGTAGAATATTCCAGGCCCACCAAAAATATCGGTGGTGATCATAAGGAGCAGGTTGGTCCAAAACCTATAGACAACTCCTATGAAGTTGTCGATATATGAGCTAATACAGTAGTCCCCGAGGCATGGGGATACTCTTATAGACATTTTGAGGTCCATTGAAGTATAGTCCCAAGATGCATAGGAATTTAGTAATTTGGTGGGACATGTACAACAGTGTTAGGAACCGATGATCCAATTTTATGATCATGATATAAGGATGGTTTCTACAACCACGGTTGACCCATCGTTGCACATAATTGCATGTGTTAATCACATCCCATTTAAAAGGGTCTTGATATATATCGGCTAATCGATCAACATAATAATGACCAAGGTGTTGAGTCATTTGAGGGTACCTAAATCACACATTGTGCCCACTATATTTACATTGAGATCATTTAATGATGCACTATGTTTAACTATTGGTACAATTATCCTACCCATGCAAGTAGTCTTGAATAACATCTTTGTGATGTGTCATGTGATAGAAGGAGCCATGCAATACAACATATTACTTGGTAGGCCTTGGATTCATGAAATACGTTGTGTTCCCTTGATATTACATCAGTGTGTGAATTATATTCATGAGGGATAGGTTCACGTAGTGGCATCGGATGAAGAGCCATTTAAGTTCATGAACCTAGCAGATATGCTTTGGGATTTCATACTCCCATCAATGCACCTAGATGTTCGGTCATCATCATTGATAAGGAAACTAGGAGGTAAACCAGTAGTACGTTCTCAACCAATGCCATCGGTTTCACATAGATCAGAGCACACCACTGCCACTTCCCTGAAATCATCAACATCAGTCATGCATCAGGATGATAGGAAGTTGAAGGTAAAAATGGGTGTTAAAGAGAAGGAGCGTGAGCCCGAACCAATCGCTGAGGAGGTTCCCATTCCTATGGAAGTTGAGGAACCCCAAGACAAATTCGAGGAGGTGCCTCAACCTACCTCATCTACATCTTCAGCAGGGTCATCCGCATCGCGGGTGATGGTACATCTCACCAACATCAGATTAGGTGAGTACCTTATGCAGAATTTAACCTTCAAACCAATTTTGAATACTGTGCAAGAGATGGGTCGACCATCCACTCATCGTTACCTTGTTGGATCGATGGTTCCATTGGGATAGGAACCTAATCAAACTAACTTCATCTATGTGGTTCTAGACCAGCTTCCAACATGATAGCCCATGGATGAAGATAACAACGAGCCTTTCATGATAAATGTTTGTTATTTATCCAATCTGTAGTATGCCATACATATTTTCAAGATATATCATTGGCATGGATATGGCCTTGGGCTCTTTGAGACAGAGGACTCTATTGGAACCTTGTTATCAATTAGTCACTGATAGATTCAATTTAGGGTTACAGATACAAGGGCACGATGATTTGCTCATAGCATCCCTAGATCATCTGTATCTTAGTATGGTAGACGATGTGGATTTTAATCCATATCATCCAAATCCTTCCAAATTCTAGAGGAATCACCCTATGATATCTATCATCATCGTTGAGCCACTTGAATATCATCATGAAGGGCTTCTTGAGCAGACTGAGACAAAACTAAACCCTAGAGATCACCTGGGACACCAAACCCATGATGCAGTCAATGACACAGATGTGCAAGGATGTAACCCAATTACTGTATGCAATCTCGAGCTAGGAGATCTTTGTAATGAATATGGAGTGGAGTCCACCTCTGATATGAGTGGACTAGGTTATGACGTAGATGAGGAATCCTCAAATGATGATGAATCCGGGTATGAAGTCGAAGGTGCCTAAGTGAGGCCCTGGCAGGTGCATCATTTGTTGCCTATTGAGTTGATATAGGTTACCAAAGAGATTCTTCTCAATATTGATCATTCAAGGGAAGAAGCAGAGCTATATTTCTTAGTGATGTCACACTCATGATATAATTATTTGGTCTATCCATCTAGTGATGATAGCGATCAAGCGATCAGATTCTTGGGGCTACACCTTCCAAAGAACCCCCAGGATTAGGGGTAAATGAAGGATTCTATTATGACAGTGACAAAGAAGATGAGCTATAAAGGGTCTATCTTGGTCCTCATTATTTGCGTTACCATCATCAACCCATCGATATTGATAAGGTCTATTTGCAACTACATGTTGGTCTTCATCTAAGAGTAAGACGGTTAAACTTGGATCAAATTCATCGGTTGGTTAATCCCCTTTCGCCAACCTACATGGAGCTTTGTGAGCCAAATGATCCTATTTTGTAGTTAGTGCATAGGGAGGATCTGGTTGTTCATAGTCCTCATAGGGAAGACCCCTTTGTGTCTGTGCCATTAGAGCCAGATCGTGGGTATGAGGACTACATATATTTTGTAGAAGTCAGTCTGTGTTGTCCTGGAGATCAATTTTATTCCATAAACATGGTATCCATTGATTTGACCACTCCACTCTATAATCTCGCAGATCTATCTAGACTGTTGTATCTTAACAAATATGTTATCGACTAGGATCACTTTGATTCACCCATTGAGCCTGAGGATTTCTTCCCCAACAAAGAAATGTTGCAACCTTTCTATTTTGCACCAGGTTGTGCATATGATGTTTATCATGCCAAAAATTCTTCCAACGTAGAACCAATCAACCCGGATGATGACATCCATCTGATTCCTACACCTCACCAACTTGAGGAGGGATCGCATATGTCAGTAGAGGAAACCTTTGAGGTGGATATCAGTAATGATCTCACCAATGCAAAGAAGGTTGAATTTGGAGAGAGTCTCACTCAATATGAACGAGCAATCCTCATCCCTCTACTGAAAGAGAGACCAAATTTGTTTTCTTGGACGTATAAGGATATGCCAAGTCTAGACCCAAAATTGGTTATGCATAACCTTTCGCTAGATCTAACAAAAAATTTGGTCAAGCAAAAGCTTAGAAAAATGCACCCAACAGTAGCCTTAATGGTGAAAGATGAGCTATAAAAGTTGTTGGATATAAAATTTGTGATCTCGATCGACTATCCAGAATGAGTGTCCAATATGGTACCCGTGGGAAAACCCAGTGGTAGAATCCATATTTGCACAGATTTTAGAGACCTAAATAAGGCAACACTCAAAGATTCATTTTCATTGCCCAATATTGATGCTCTTATAGATGCAACTGTAGGTCACGAAATGCTCTCCTTAATGGATGGTTTTTCTTTTTACAATCAAATTTGGATTAAACCTGAAGACCAGCATAAGACCGTGTTTATAATGCCATGGGGAATGTTTTGCTATAAAGTTATGCCATTTGGCCTCAAAAATGCTAGTGCCACATATCAACGGGCCATGACATACATTTTTCATGACTATATGCATAAAATTCTAGAATATTATATCAATGAATTGTTGGCCAAGCCATTGTTGCAAGAAGAGCATGTAGAGGTCTTAAGAAAATTCTTCGATCACCTCATAGAGCACAATGTCAGGCTGAATCCTAAGAAGTGCGTATTTGAAGTAACTTTTGGAAAATTACTAGGATTCATCGTCTCTAATAGAGGCATCAAAGTAGACCCAACAAAGGTCAAGGTCATTTTTTAAATGCGTCCTCCCACCAATATTAAGGAATTAAGGAGATTTCAGGGCAAGGTAGCATCGATAAAGTGATTTATCACCCAACTATCAGATAAATACCGACCCATGAATTGACTGCTACATAAGGGAGTCCCATTCAATTGGTATGAGGACTGCAAGGTAGCCTTCACTAAAATAAAGAAATACCTGGTGACGCTGCCAGTGCTAGCTCCACCAAGGCGAGAGGTGCCTTTTCTACTATATATATTGAAAACTAAATTTGCATTGGGAACCATGTTAGCCCAAAAGAATGTGCAAGGCAAAGAGCAGGTCATATATTATATTAGTCAAACCTTGGTGAGTTATGAGCTTGGGTATGCATATGTGGAAAAATTATGTGTAGCAGTAGTGTTCGCTACAAATAAATTATGACACTATATGTTAAGTCATACGGCATATGTTATATCCAAAAAAAATCATTTGTAGTACATGATGAGTAAGATGTATCACAATACACGTACTACAAAGTGGATCATGCCATTGATGAAATTCAATCTGGAATTCATAAGCCAAAATTCCATTAAGGGAGAGGTCATAGCATATCAATTAGCTAAGGGACCACTATCAAATAGTAGGCCTCTAAAAATTGAGCTTCTAGACGAAGCAGTCTTCGTCATATTAGAATCTCCTAAACCCGAAGAACTAGAGAACAATGCTGACATGACTATGTTCTTCGATGGTTCAAAGTGCGAGCAAGGAGGTGGTGTTGGAATAGTGTTCTTCACACAGCAAGGAGCTCCAATGACCTTATTGTTTAAGTTGGATTTTTTGTGCACCAAAAACAATGCTGAGTATGAAGCCCTACTGTTGGGCCTCCACACAGCCATCACCATGAATATTAAGAGATTGAACATCTTTCGCAACTCCTTGCTCATAGTAAATCAATTCAAGGAGCTTTTTCAGTATTGATGTCTCGTACTGAAAGCCTATAAAGATCTAGTTGACACATATTTGGCCAAATTTGAATGGTATGACATTGAGGCAATCCCTCAATCATCAAATAGGTTTGCAGACACCATGGTGTCTTTGGGATCTTTAATTCCTTAGAAACTATCTATTGATTTCACTACCATCCATGTCAATATGCTCTCACATCCAGTAGCAGAGCGTGTAGCCTACGATAATAGAGAATTAGTCAACATGATCAGTGTAGAACCAAAAGTTGAATAGTTCTGCAAAGTTGAAGACTTTCTTAAGAAGGCACCCTAGGGGTCATTAACCTCTCAGAGTCTTATGGGGAGTGGTACTACCATTCACCATAGGGTTTTTTCCAATTTTGCATTTATAAAGGTAAATATGTAGGGGAGCAAGTTGTCTTAGCAATCGAAGCTAAGGCTTATCAAAATTGGATGTCATAAATTAAAGACTTCTTGAAGCTTAGTATAATAACAAAGGTATTTTTGCATGCCGCTAAGTGCACATTTAAATATAATATGGTTAAATATATCTTAATAGGAGACATCTTGTACCGACAAGGCTACGATGGATTTCTCCTTCATTGCCTAGATCCCCTAGGAGGCATCATGGGAAATTTCACAAGCTCATGATGGTACATGCAGTGGCCATTTCAATGGCATGGCCATTGTCAAGTGCATCCTTCGAATGGGCTACTATTGCCCACTATGGAGAAGAAGTGCAATGTGTATGTCAAGAAATGTATTAAATTCTAGCATCATGCTAATCTTACGCACTTTCCATAACAGGCCTTACAGCCCATTCAAGCGACTTGGCCATTTTCTTAGTGAGGATTAGATCTTATAGGCAATATCTCTCCTCCGTCATCGGGCTGGCATACATTCATAATCATGGCTACTGAGTATTTTATGAAGTGGGTGGAATGAATACCCTTAAAAATTACAACTGGAGCTTGTATAGCATAGTTTATACTAGAGCATATCATAAGTCGTTTTGGGATTCCATCCAAAATAATATCAGATAATGGAACGTCTTTCAAGAAAAAAATTGTGAGAGCTTTCACATATAAATATAGAATCAAACCAATTTTGTGACTCCATACTATCCATAAGCAAAAAGGTAGGCTGAGGCTTCAAATAAGACAGTGGTGGCCATCTTTAAAAATACGGTCCAAGAAAACCACAAAGACTGGCATATCTAGCTACCCCTTGCATTATGGGCTTACAAGACTAGTATTCAAACGCCCATTGGGGTAACGTCATTCTCACTAGTATATGGAACTGAGGCTATTATGCCCTTGGATTTAGACATTCCAATTCTATGCATTGTATTGAAAGAGTTCATCAATGACGACACCGCACAGCAAGCTCGACTAGATTAATTGATGCTACTTGATGAACGTCATGTGAATGCCCTGGAGCATCTTTGCATTTATCAAGAGTGACTAAAATGAGCTTACAATATCAAATTCCACCAGAGAGACTTTGAATTTTGGGATCTTGTCTTGAAAAAGAACCAACAGAACTCTAATTTACCGCCAGATATGCAAGACAAATTTGCAACTAATTGGCTAGGACCCTACATCATATCTAAAAATATTGGTCCGGGTACTTATCGCCTAACGTCGCTAGGGGGTTTTGGAGAGCTTGAACCTCTCAACATAATCCATCTTAAGATGTTTTATGCTTGAAGAGCATAGTAGAAGGCTCCAAGGGTTTTCTTGTAATCGCTCGGTTATCCTAAAAAGCTCCAAACACTATCATAAGTAGTTTGGTCAATCAAAAAGCCCCAAAGGTATCTGTAAGCCCTTTTGTCAACCTCAAAAAGCTCCGAGGGTTTGTTTAAAACTACTCGGTCATCCCAAAATGCTCCAAGGGTTCCTGAAACCATTTGGTCATATAAGTTAAAAGCCTTGAGGATTTGCTTATAATCGCTCGATCATCCTAAAAGGCTCCAAGCTTGTCTGTGAGTAGTTTAGTCAATCAAAATGCACCAAGAGTTTTTGAAAAACTGCTTTGTCAACCCAAAATCTCTAAGGATTCTTAAAATATCACTTGGTCATCCCAAAAATCCCCAAATGTGATCATAAACCCTTTGTTCAAACCCCAAAAGCTTCAAGGGTTTTCTTAAAACCGCTCAATCATCCTAAAAAGCTCCAAGGATTTTGCAAAAAAAATGTTTGGTCAATCTAAAGGCTCCAAAGGCATGTACTTACTGTTTGGTCAGATATGAGGCTCAAAAATCATAAAAATACTAAAATCAATATAATCCAAAAAATCATTAAAGCATAAAATCCAAAAACATTTTGTATTCTTATTTTGCATTATCATTTTTGCATTCACACATGCATTTGCTACATTACTACATTGCATATAGGCATTTGTCATCCATTGCATTCCGTAGTAGGAGGGATTATGTTTGTCAGTATTACAAATGACACCACATTTATGTTTAAATCATGCATCTCTACATTTATCATGATCCATCATTCATGTGAGTAATTGTGTTTTTCAACATAACCTATAATGTTGCTATGGAGATATACTAGGGTTTTTTGGTCACTCAACCATACCTAGTGGTATTATCAAGAGTTGGTAGAAAGCTTGCTTTGCTTTTGTAGCTAAGGTTCAGTTAGTATAGCCCTTAGCATATCGGAATCCTATCACTAATCAACAAATTAAAAAATCCTAACAAGGACTAGGGGAAGATGAAATCCGCGAAGCAGGACTGGGTATCCTAAAGTAAAAAGAGTTATTATTGCTTATCCCTTTATGAGGACGGTATGGGAAATATTGGCAGTTGGAAATATTATAGGTTAGTTCCCTATTCATAATCCCTTGCTTACGATAAAATAAGCAATATCCCAGAGTGATATCCCACATAAATCCTCATGATTGATACCCTGGATCGATGTAATAGATCGCCCTCCCTGATTGATATCCCATATTGATATCATACGATTAATATTCTCAATCAATATATCAGAAATAATATTCTTAAGTAAATCCCCCAAAGGAAATTTTTTGAAGAAAATGATCAAATGTAAATGCCAAAAAGTGAAGATCGAATGAAGATCATAAAATAGGCTTAAATCAAAGTTCAAAGTGAAGATCAAATGAAGATCATAAATCAAAGTTCGAGTGGAGATCGAGTGAAGATCCAAAATACAGTTCAAAAAGAGATCAAATGAAGATCCAAAGACAGTTCAAAATGAATATGGAATCGACTCCTTTTCTTCACTACATATGAGCAAGTATCTCAAAAATTGAGGATAGAAAGGAATCAGCCTAAATCCCTGGAATTATCGGCACTACTGTACCTTATGCATGATGATATGTCTAATACACTTGCATCTCGCTTGTGTGCAGACCAATTTTTTAAAGTGGAAGAGCTAGCTTTAGGTGTCCTACATTGCCTAAGTGGCTTAGTCCAACTAAAATCTAAACTTGGTATTGGATAAGACATTTGTGGTACCCCTATCTTAGAAATAGGCTAAAATAATCCCACCTAACATCGGGGAACGCTTGTGTCTTATCTTAAAATAATCATGTGCACACTCAATGATAATGAACAGTTAGGTTATATCCTAGCAAAAGCCTTTTATCTCAAAAGTCTAATGTGGTTAGTATGCAACTTTTGATAAGTCTATTTGGGTGTTTGAGTCTCGTGTAAAACCTCAAAAATTTCTCTCATAACAACAAAATATCAAATATCATAAACCAAATTAATCATCAAATTGTAAAGTATTTAGTCCATGATACATCATCATATAGAGTACAATCAAAATATAAGATAGATATCAAATGAATATTAGAAATAACATTTAGACAACCACTAACTATATCGTGCATATCTTTCAAATTTTGCAAAAGAAAATAGAATGACCCATTATATCATTCGCATCAAACAACTGCATTCATTGCATTTCATATATGGGTGATTAATTGATTTAAATTTTATCTTAAGGATTTTCAATTACATTCATGATTTTTATACATTATGTGGTGTCATCCATTAGATTGATAAACATATTTGCATTCATTCCTTATGTTTTAAGTGATTAAAGCATACAGGTTCATTTACATTAGATTACCATCGTGTAAATAAATCATTACATACATTAATGCATACAATAAAGCAATATCAAATATGCATTAAGAGAAAACATTGCATCCATATGCATCCATCATACATCACACATCTAAACATCTAGATCATTGCATACCATCATCATAAAGTAAATAGCTATCTAGTGCATGTCATCCATACATCACATCATACAACATCAAATTAACATAAGCATTGCATCCATGTGCATCAAATAAACATAAAATCAAAACATATAAATCAAGTACACATCATGAGCCATAAATGATCAAGTCATATATATATATATATATATGTGTGTGTGTGTGTGTGTGTGTGTGTGTGTGTGTTCACAAGAGTACATCATAAGAGTACAAAATACCCGTAGGCTACAATCGTGTAGGTCCTCGACCTTACACCAAAAATGGTAAATATGCAAAATGTAGTTGTGATCTAACAAGAGCCCTATCTCTGGTCGTCTCCCCTTGAATTGGATCTCTCACCACCTCCCTCAACCTTGTGATTTGGAGCCTACTCTACAGTCGACTCGGGTGGGTGCCTGCTATGCACTCTACTGAGGTCCCTATGTACCACCTAGTCTGAATAGGCCTAGCACACAAGATAATGGTATGTCCAGGAAACTAGTCCTATGGCTAGAAGTTGCACCTATCTCCTTGTGGCTTCTATGTAAGCTATCATCATGTGTGCTAAAGGACCTATGTGTCCTTTTTGATCTGTTAGTCCTCTGGTTTGAACTAGCCGTGGACTGCGCTGTAGTCTTGGATCTAGTTCACTAACTCCCTATAATATGAGAATCCTCTAGGACCTGCCCACATATCAACCTGATGTAACCATCTAACTGGTCTATGCAGGCTATCCTGCCTGTATATCTGGAATTACGCTCATCCATGAGGACCTATAAGCACTAGATATCTTACATGGGATCGTAGCTGTTAGGTAGCACTAGCACTGGTGTTGCGGGTGGTGCCATGACAGCATGGGAAAATGAAGGATCTCCCCTATGATCCTGGGCCAATTCCCTCTTTGCTATAGCTATACCCAGTTGCACCTCTACCAAATCATGTGCACTAGTAAGCTCCTAGACCTTCCCCTCTACTATCATAGCTCGTGTACCCAGGATAGTGATTTGTTGCTCTACCTAAGTTAGTGTGTGATCTCTGTTAATTATTTGTGCCCTCAAAGTGGCAATAGTGGTGTCTCGCTCCATCTGCTACATAATATATCTACTAAGCTAACTCTATAATTCAGTAACCTAAGCTAGGAGTAGCCCCTCTACGCTTTCAAGAGGTACCTCACCCTCCTCTAGAGCCTCATTATCTGGATCAACCTTAGGAGCCTCCTCAGTAGTGGCCTTTGTCCCCCATCTACCCTTTGTTTTTTGGTGCACCCTATGCCTGTCAGGATCCACCTCTGCCTCTACCTGGCTTGGCACTCTGTCTAGAGGCCTCGATCCATTCCATCGAAGCATGGACCACCATCCATCATATGTTGGTGTGGTAGTATCCCTATCAACCCTAGACTCTTAGAAGTCATCTGGCTCATCCCCTAGAGTTGAAGACCAAATCCATGGAAGATCCCACTCTAAATATAAGCATCAATACACAAATAGGATCTCTAGGATGTCCTACACTATGTCAAACTGATGCAGGATGTGAGAGTAGAACTGATACTCTCTAATCTCTGCCTTCCAGCTGAGTAGCCACCTATCTTAATGAGCCTATCAAAGCCACTCACCCACCTTAGTCCATGCTGGGAAATCCATGTATG
Source organism: Wollemia nobilis (assembly GCA_028583015.1). Lineage (NCBI taxonomy): Eukaryota > Viridiplantae > Streptophyta > Pinopsida > Araucariales > Araucariaceae > Wollemia > Wollemia nobilis. The sequence continues at coordinate 1,602,600 of JAQPPZ010003109.1, read as the reverse complement.
ACCGCCACTAAATATCATTTGGACCGAGTGATGTGAACCATGTAATGTAATTTTGGATGTCACCAGCATGGGTCCTGCTCTTGAACCCCTCCTCCTTATGAGGCTAGAAGGCGGTACAGCACTGGTGGTCATCGTCGATCTTTGAGATGTGCAGTGGAAGCTCTCTAGGATGCTCTATCCTAATGTGATGCTAGCACCAAATCTGAAGTAGCAAGCTACAACTGATGCCCCGGAAGATCCGATCAGTAATCTGATACAACTCTCTGTATAGTTGGCAAAGCAGGGTGCTCCCCAAGGCCAGTCACAACAGTTGATCTACTAAGATCTGAACCACTCTTTAGATAGTGGCCAAGAGGTTCTAGGGAATCCTCATGCTCGAGGAGTTTGGAAGAACAACTTGCACCACCAGGTGCATAAAAATGACCTCCCGCATAGAGAAGATGTTCTTTCCCTACCAGTATCCGATGTGGACTCCTCCATGATCGATATTGCACTGAGCCTCTTGGCTTCGATCACCAAATATAACATCAAAAATGGGCCCCTTGTCCCCAGACGTAGAAGAGATGATGTCCTTGCCATCAATGGGGATCTTGAAGATCCTATAGACGTCCTCCAAGGTCACAATAATTTCACCTGTAGGTAGGTGAAATGTGTTGGTCCGTGCATTGTAGCGTCGAGCCAATGCAGTCAAGTAAGCTTGATCCACCCTAATCATGGGTAGATCTAGGGCATAGCCAAAGTCGATGGCTTTGAACCATCTTCAGTCCCTGGGAGTGAGTTCTCTATGGAGAGTCTTAAGGATGTCAAGCTCACAAGTTCTAGAGGTCAACCTCTAAAATAAAAGCATAGTATAAGGAAAAATCTAACTAAAAACAAGCAAAAACATTTAAAAATGATCTAAAAATCATCAAAAACATCTAAAAACTGATAAAAATACAAAAACATGTCATCAGGGAGTCCTAAAAATAAAAAATTTCACTTATATAAGTTAAAAATTCATTAAATGACATTATTTACCTATTAAACCTTGGAAAAATTAAAAATTTGATAAATTTTTCCTAAATTTTGCGAACTGCAGGTCAACCATGCAGTTTGCATGCAGTCAAAAATTGACCATTGGGATTTTAAATGTGGACCATAGCTAGAAGCTACCTTCCCCAATTGATCAATTGAAAACCGCAATCGGTACCTACAATTTCCAACTGAGATCCTATCGGGGTCATTTCCTTAGCTAAAAAAATAAAAAAATAAAAATAAAACCTACACTAGTCTAACCAAACATGAGGTTCAATTAGCCCATTTCTTAATGAGGTTAATTTTACTAGTAATGGATGCGAGGTATCGGTTTTGAATTATCTTTCCCTAGCCTCTACCTCGGCTGGATGAAGCTTACCCATGGTCTGCCATCGTGCGGTGTGTAGGGTGTGGGTGTAAAGTTTGATAGGGTCAGGTCAGGTAGCTTGTCACTGTTAGAGCTCTCAAATTACCAATCGATGTCAAGGAATAATGAAACAAATTTAAAAATTGATCCTTTTATAAGCTTTTCTTATTTCATGCAGGCCGCAGGCCCTAGCTACGGTTCTCAAAATTGTAATTGAGAACTGCAGACCCTAGTCGTGGTTTGCAACTGGTAGCAAATTTAGTCAAATCCCACTATGGGAAGGTCTAAAAAGGATAATTAATGACTCCCATTGGATCAAATTTTCAAAAAGAGCAATCAATGTTGCAAATTTGGTGATTTTCAAGCACCAAGATCAATTTAAAAAATAAAAATTAACAAAAAATTCATATAATTAAAAACACCAAATGTGCCTCGTATTCAGTAATTTACCCTATACACTTGGTGGTTGTAGCAAGTTGCACTCCATGCAATCCGACAAGATGATTAAATTACCATAAGGAAATTTTGGGTAAAATTGTCATCGTTGATCTAATATGCTTCTTTTTAATCCCTAAGAAGGCCTTCGCAGTTGGACTTCTCCACAGGAATGAGGTGTTTCATGTCATGTCTTCTATGACATTTTTTAGCAGATCATCAATAATTTTATTTAAAATAAATCTAATTGGATTTGTATCAATTTGATTCTATAAGACGGCTATTTTAGCCCGACTGCTCCATGGGATAGAAATGTGCAAATACTATTAACGGTTGGAATCAGAAGTTGAACTAGGCCTAGCCAAGGCATTAATATGCTCAAATATAAATTTATTCAGATCATCCATGGTGGTCAAGCGACATCGTCGCTTTAATCATTGTCATTACCCTCATCGACTCGTTGCTTGAGGGGGTAGTCATAATATCAAATCATAATCAAAATCAACAAAAGATCCTAAAGATCTTATTTCCCTTGATCTTGTCAAAATTGTTTTCATCCTTGCAAATCATTATCAACAGCTATCATAAGCTTACCCATTTGCTTGGGGAAAATAGAAAATATGAATTTGCTTATTGTTCTCTGCCTTTCAGATCTATGGGTCAGAAGATACCTATGGAATGCACAGTTGCATTGAATGATATGATAAGGGCTCAAGCTTTTCAAATATAAGCCTTTCACCTAGTTGGAAGGAATGATTCCAGGATGTGTGTCCTTTTGTTGGACAAGAGGCATCTAATGTTGATCTGAACAATGATCTTCATAGAACCTTCGGCATCATTTTAGGAGGTATATTTTTGCTTAGTGTTGTTCGATCTCACAACGCATCTCAAAATGGGTATCTATAAACACCTAAAATACGTCATGTTGATGGTGACTACTCATATAGACATGCTACAAGACCATATGGAGGATATTGGATAGACTCCAAGATAGAGCAATGGTTCTAACCACTCAATTTGGGCTCCTTGGCCTAATCAGTCTAAATCACAGCTCATACCTGTGGTCTATAGGTTGAACCATGACTGAGACCTATAGTTTATAGTCTATACTATAGCTGTAACCTACAATATTAACTAAAGTTTAGTTGCCCTTCATCCGAGCCAAATCAGTTTGAACGAACATTTGATCTAGAATGTGATGGTTATAGGACGAAAGCTTCCATTCCAACTATCCTAACCACCCCTTCTTGATCTTGGCTTCTCCATGAAGCCACCCCTAGCCCTGGGACATTCTATAAGTACCCCTTAGAATTAGGGTAAACTATCAAAGAGATCATTGGATATTTGAGCAGCAAAGCCCTATCGAATTGTACACTCAACCGAGTATACTAAGAGAGAGATATTGCACTTATCCCCTACCTACTTGCCAAGATTCATGATGAATTGTATTATGGATTCCCTAGGAGCCTAGGAGAGCCAAGAAGCACATATTCAGGTAAATGAAGGCCCCTCATAGTGAATCAACCACCAAATCAGTCTGAGGACACCAAAGGTGACCATTGAACATCAATTTGGACAAGGAGGTCAAGCCCACTACCCTTGAAATTGAGGGTAAACCTATCATATTTCTAACAATGACTTTAATCCATAGTTTATAGTGTAGACCACTCATCAGAGCTACGGTTTGTAGCAAAGGTATCACCACCTTACTATTTCAATTTTGGCCAGCTAGATAGTTTAAATTAGTCATTTCTATGGTCTGGTTGTAGTTTAGAATATTTTTGACCGATAGAATTAGGTTTAGAATAGTTTCATTGCATTCATATTAAGTAGACTTTAATGGGTTATTTATGTGCTTTCATGCTTTATTTTATGTGATTGGTCTATTAATTATTATTTGTTATCTTTCTTTATGCAATTCCATAAATCTTGATCCAATTAACATAGTTTAAATATGTTTTTCACGCTTTCTTGATTATACATGCTTAATGGTATATTTATGCATTTTTCCCAAAAGGACCTCATCATGAGAGGCTGCCTATATTTTTAACACTTTTATGTTGTTTCTTGATCGCAGGGAACAGATTCAAAGGAGATTCAACCATCAAGTTCCTTCCTCAACATGAAGAAGAGGGCAACTCCACCCTAGAGCAGTTTGTGACTAGTTGAAAAGCAACATTAGTGCACCTACCCTATTGAGGGCTTTGGAATTGTATTAATTTTATCAAAATTTGAGTGACCCTAAGAGGTACATGATTGTAATTAGGGATTCTTTGCAAATATTAATACAAGAAACACTTATTTTGTTGAATCTATGTAATCTTGTCATTATTTTATGCTTGAATGAATGAATATGATATAATATAGTAGATGGGTGCACACTTTTTGGTTAGATCAAGAGGAAATGAGCACTCCATTAATAAATCTAATGAACTAGATTACACCCATCACCAATGGATGGTGATCTACATAGAACTGTACTATGCTCTAAGATACACTATCTGACTATGTCCCCTAACTCTATATTTGTATTACGATGACACCTTTCTTATATTGGAAAATAGGTTCTTTGGCCAACACTCTACCTAGTTGTGCAAGGGACAACTTGCACATATACAACTTGCATATAGACACTTATGTATTTATTACATTGCATTAAGTAACTAGATAACTTCTCCCTAAAGTAATATAATGTCTTAATTACCTTGGAAGATACATTTACATGATCCAAATGAGGTAATATACTTTATTTCTAACACTAAAGAACATTGTGTTTATCCTTTGGTGATTAAAATAAAATGGTTGTGCTTTTAATAGAAGAAAATAATAACTATGCATGAATCGATCGTAGCAAATCACATCGTGTGATTAAAATAGACCAAGCTATTTTTGTAATGGGATTGGCTACATTCTATATAAGAATGCAGACCATTCCTAGGAAGACCAATTCCAAATCTCCAATTGTACTGCATAATTTATTAATAATGTTTCTGAGTGTTGTTATGTGTGTAGACTAAAAGAGTGACTTTTACGTAGTCAATCGGGTGGACCATCTATGGGATATTGGGCCCACTCCAGGCAGTAATCCTCCCCTATTTATTTTATTTTTGCTTTATTATTTTTTGCATTTATTTCCTGCTTTATTTATTTCTACAAATTTACTACTTTATTTATTTTTGTAATTTCTTGCTTTATTTATTTCTACAAGTGTGAATTTCTTGCTTTATTCATTTTTGTAAGTGTGTTTAAATTCTTGCAATTTCCTTTCATTCATGTGTTATTTCCAGAATCTTAATTTTAGTTGTGTGCTTATTTTAAAATTGTAGTTTATTTATTTATTTTTCTTCACTTAGTTTTATTGGGTTTGGAACTGAAAATAAACAAATAATAATTCTCCCACCAAACCATAGGCACATAGGGACTCATTCCCCACACTATTGGCATATACTATGTGTGGTAATCACAAGTTTATGAACTACTAGATTGATAATAATGGAAAGAAAATGATTTTTTTCATAATATAAGTTTTTCTCACCAACATCAATTTTATCAAAGCCATCGACTATTCTGATTGGATCTCCAACATCATTCCTATAGCTAAGAAGGAAGGAATAATCTAAATATGTATTGGATTTTGGGACATTAACTTATCATGTCCTAAGGATTATTTTTCCCTCCCCAACATAGATATGATTATAGATTTTTTAATTAGATGTGGAATGCTATCGCTCATGGATGGCTTCTTAGGATACAATCAAATTATGATAGCCCCTAAGAACCAATCTAAGACAACTTTCATAACTCCATAGGGTACCTTTTGTTATAAAGTCATTTCTTTTGTCTTGAATAATTTTGGTTCCACATACTAATGGGCCATGATATATATTTCATGACATGATGCACGATATTATTGAAGACTATGTGTATGATCTTCTTGGTTGTTCCATACATCGAGAAACTCATGCTCAAGATTTAAGACAAATATTTGAAATGCTTTGACAATACATGGTTTGTCTTACGCCCTCTAAGTGTGTGTTTGGAGTCACATCTAGTAAGCTTTTAGGTTTCATAGGCATTGAAATGGATCCTACTAAGATACCGACTATTCAGATACCCAAAAGGTAATGAGCTACTCCTACAGCAAAACTTCAAGCTATTCATCACTTCATAGTCCAGTTAGTCGATAAGTGTTAGCCCTTTCTTAAGCTTCTTAAGAAATATGTAGTGTTCAATTGGGATTTTGAGTGTCAAAAATCCTTTTAAGAACTCAAAAATTATCTCACTTTCTTGCTTGTCCTTGTTCCCCCTAGACCAAAAAGTATTTTATGTTTTACATGGCAGTCATATCCCACACTTTGGTGTCTATGCTTACTCAGGATGATGATTAGAACAAAGAGAAATCTATCTACTATATCAGTAGAACCTTGGTTATCCATGAAACCTGGTACACTCCCTTAGAGAAGCTTTGCCTTGCTATAGTGTTTACTTCTCAAAATTTGAGACACTACATGCTTATTCATAAGATATTAGTAGTTGCGAAGTTTGATCATCAACTAATGAATATTGAAACCCCACCTTTTAGGTCAAGTCACTAATTGGATTCTATCCCTTAGTGATTCTAACTTAACCTCTATAGTTTAAAAGACTATAAAAGGTTAGGTGATTGTTGGCCAATGAGTTGTTGCTCCCTTAGAGTCTTTCCATCCCCTAGTCATCAAATTTCTTGATGAGTACCTTATCTTAGAAGTAGAAGAGCCTAAGTCTTGGATTATTTTATATGGAACCTAATGCTTAAATGGCACTAGTGCTAGAATTATTCTAGCCACCCAACAAAAATAGTTGATCCCCCTTTGCTTCAATATTTATTTCTCTTGCACTAACAATATTGTAGAATATGATGCCTTGATCATAGGCATGAGGGTAGCTTTAGTCATGAATGTTATATTCCTTTAAATATTTTATGAATATCAACTTGTGGTTAATCAGATCAAAAATATTTATCAAATCAGAGATGATAAACTAAAACCTTACAAGGAAATTATCACTAATATTTTGTTCATCTTTGATAGGGTAACCATAGAGTTTGTCCTTAGATCCTCCAACCACAATGTAGATGCCATGGACACTACTACATTATTGATCCCATTGGAGTTATAATATGATAAAGTGATTATCATTATTCACCAACTCCAAGAGCCGACATCCCTTATTTCTAGCCTCGTTCTCTTAGGTTTCCTATACATTGAATTTTATCAATATAAGCCTTGGTATAAACATCTTTAAATTTTTTAAATATGGTTCAATTCCTAATGTTTTATATCACAACCAACAAAAGCTTTTGCAAAATAGAGAATGTCAATTCATCATAATTGGCAATACTTTATATCGACATTCATTTGAAGGCATCCTCTTGCAATGCATTAACTCTGATGAAACTCAACAAGCCTTTAGTGAAGCTCATGAAGGATCATGTGGAGGCCATTTTAGTGATAATACCATTGCTAAGAATCTCATTTAAATTGGCTACTATTGGTCTTCCATGGAGAAATATGCTTGTTATTATGTTTGACGCTATAACAAGTATCAATGCCATGACAACCTTGTTCATGTCCCTTCTCAAAACCTTCAGGTTATTTCTTCCCTTGGCCATTCTCCATGTAGAGATTGGATATTATAATGAATATTAAACCCACATCATTAGATCATCATAATTTTATCATCATGACAACTGAGTACTTCACCAAGTGGGTTGAAGCCATACCCTTGGCTATGGTGATTGAAGCCCAAATATCTAAGTTTATATTCAAGTAGATCATTGCAGTCATACTAGATCATTTATGCTTAATGAACCCCCAACCTAGGTCACATCTCCATGCATTTTTCATATCATTGCATCTATTTTCGTCAATCATTATTTTCTTTTCTTCTCTTCTCATATATTCCTTGACCTTGAAAGTTTCAATAATCATAATTTTTTTCTCCAAGTCAAAGGATATAGTTCTTCATATCTTGTATATCTTTTGTCCTTTGAATTTTTTTAATATTTTCTTCTCTTCTCCAAGACAAAGGATCATAACACCTTTTTAGGATAGATTCATGGTCACTCGTGAGCACTACACCCATAGTAGGTTTCGCTCCATTCTCTACCATTTGTGAGAATACATCATCACAAGGTTTCGTTCCATAATTTCTTTGAAGAACACAAGCTTATACTGAGATGGGGATGAAAAGTATAAGACCACATTTTACTTTCTTTCAAAATCAATATCAATTAATGTCCTTAATTGCAATAACCAAATATAGCAGTGTGCATTAATAACTCAGATAATAGTAGTAAGCAAGAGCACAAGTCACCACACACAATTGAGATACAAGATTTAACATGGTTCCCCCAATATGGGGTACTCCACAAGTTGATCTCCTTATAATATTTCACACAAAAATATCCAATACAATGATTTCTTTGATCTGCTCAAAGCTAGGCAATAACAATTTCAGATAGAACTTGTCCAAATCTGAATAACAAGCTCACACAAAACTTTTCCAAAGTTGAATAACAAGCTCACACAGAACTTGTCCAAATCTGAATAACAAGCTCACATAGAACTTGTCCAAAATTGAATAACAAGCTCACATAGAACTTGTCCAAATCTGCTCTAGCAAGCTCACCAAGAACTTGCCCAAAACTACTCCAACAAGCTCACTAATAACTTTTCCAAATCTGCTCTAGCAAGCTCACCAAGAACTTGCCCAAAAATGCTCCAACAATCTCACTAAGAACTTGTCCAAATCTGTCCCAAATCTATCCACAAATTTGTCCCAAAACTGTCCACAAAGCTTTCTCAAAACTATCTGCAAATGCCTTCTCAAAGGCTCAATCAATCATGCTCAAGTAGCACTCAAATATCAACCACAAATCTATCAAGGCAAATCCCAAAGATAAACTCAACAATTAATTGCAATGTACTCTTCAATGGATGAAAACAATGATCCACAATGATCTCAACTCAACTCAACTCAAATCAACTCATAGAAGCATAAAGAGAATTTTTAGAGACTCAATATGTTCTAGGCTCAATCTCAACTCAACTCAACTCAACTCATAGAAGCATAAAGAGAATTGTTAGAGACTAAATATGTTCTAGAATCTCAACTCAACTCAACTCAACTCAACTCAAATAAAGTTAACTCATATAATCACAAAGAGAATTTTAAGAGACTCAATATGTTCTAATCCCAATATCAACTTAACTCAAATCAGAATAATGGAATAGTTTATTTCATAGGACTTGAACAATCACTTCACACATCACTTGACTAGGCTTATTCAACTCAACTCAACCCAAGTCTTATAGAACCATAAAGAGAATTGTTAGATAATCAATATGTTATTAAACTTAATCTCAACTAATCACCGCAAGGGATAATTCTTCCTCACACAACCCTAGTCCAAGTATGTATCAACCAACTCAAATGTTTCCAACAATGCTCAATTACAAATCTCATATAACAATGATACTCATATTCTTTTCTAACTCATGTTCTTTCACAACCAATGGGCTTCAACAACTATGCTTATAAAATAAGGTTTAAACACAACTCTCAATTTAGAAAACCTTGAAGCATTCAATCAACCACTTTCGAAAAGAAAACCACAAACAATCATTTTCCCTCAAATGATATTTCAAAAATCAACCCCCATAAAAAATCAACAAGAGAATGTGCCCATAGCTTTTATGAATATGAAGAAACCCCTTTGGAAAATCTAACACACTCAACACACTTTGAAAAGAACAAAACAACCTTCACTTGAACCCTTTTACAAAAATAGAAATATATCTTTATGTACAACTTATTTCTCCTTTTAAACAAAATAATCAAATAGCCCTTGAAATAAGCTTTCCAATGATATATAATATGATATACTTCTGAAAGGAAAATCACCAAAAATATTTCTTTTTAACAACATGCACCGCAAACCTTATCTCTCCTAGGGCAACCTTAGAAAAATAAAATATTTGGAAAAATTAATAACTTACCTTTAACCTCAGCGGGATTCGATCCCCTGTCGCTGCCCCTGCACCACTCAAACTATGGTACCAACAACCACATGAGCCAACCGCTCACATAGAAACCAAGAGCACAAGATGTCCTTCTTGCTTCCTTCGAACTTGCCCTCAAAAACCACGTGCGTAAAAGGTTCACCCATTTTACCTTGCAAAAACTAGCATCAATAGGATTCGAACTCCGGATTTGTTGGTGCTTAAACACCTTACATGCCTTCTTCTTACCACTAGGCTACAAGAGCCTACGATGATATTTATGAACCTCCCTCACCTTTGTTCCCTCTTCTCTTCACTGGTTTTCAAACGAATACGACACTTCTACTCCCTTAGCGCTTCGAATGGGTTATCTTCGTCAAGGACTTAGGGAAAATAAAAAGTTTAGTGGCATATTTATATATGCCCACCTTTTTCTTTTGATGTTGGATATGACTTAATATTATTTTCCTCCTCCTTTTTGACGTCGGCAATAATAAAATATTAATTTTAATTTTAATTTTAAAGGATTAAAATTTAAACTTAAATATTTAAAATTAATTATCTCCTTCACCAGGGCACGTTTTTTGACAAAACAAAAATCCAACTTGGTTTTTAAGAAAAACCCATTTCACCTCTGTCATCCATGGTTTTAAATAAAACCTTTTTATTTTAATTGCCTTGGTTTTCACAAAAATCCTATAAATAGACATGCTTTCCAAAATATCATAAATGCTTATTTATGAAATATTTTGGCAACCAAAACTCAATGCGATCCATGTAACATCAATGATCCATGTGACATCAATGACAACATAAACTACCTCAAATTTCCAACATTCTTTTATTTTTTTTCTTAGCTTATGATTGTTTGATTACATTGACCCTTGCAGTCTATGTTAATTCAAATATCATGATCTAAGAATATGTTTTCTTTATTTGATCTTTTGTTGACCTTCTTCTTCTTCTACTTATTTTTCTTTTTTTATATCTTTTTTGTTGAATTGGTGCCCTATCCTTATAGGGCATGAATTCACTCTTAGATGAATTCATGGTCCATTTTTATGGGGCACAAATTTGGCTAGAGTGTAGTTTTTATTTTTCCTTCTTGTTTTTATTCTCCTTTTCTTTATTCCATCCCCTTTTCTTGTCTTCATTTCACTTCTCTTATCATTTTGTCATGCATTTCATTTAGTTTGATTCATTCATTTTGCATTCATTAGTTAAGTTCATTTTGCATTTATTAGTTAAGGTTCATTCATCATGCATTGCATTCATTCATCTAATCATGCATAACCAACAATTAACATCACATAATAAAAACATGCACATAATAAATCACAACATGGTATTACTCAAAAGCAAGTCTATGTCAGTCGATGTTTTGGTGTGCCATAATTTGAGCCTAGCAAACTTGACCATAACCTAGCCTAGGTATGCATAACACAATCAAAATTGAAATGTCATCTCAATCTTAGCCCTAGATCTATGAGCTAGTCTCATTTGCTCCACCTACTAGAGGTGGTCCTAGTGGAGGCATCTTCATAGACCATGAAATATTTTATGATTTTGATCATAACCTACTCGATGTCTATAAGGAGGATGATAGAGGTACCCTCTATTTTGTTGGAATCACCTAAATATACAAGGTCTAGTAGAAGGTCTCCCTCCATAAAAATACCTCTAGAATCTCCCCTGCCCTCTATAACTCCTCATATAGTAGGTATATCCCCTTTTCCTACTAGCTTCCCATAAAAATAACCATCCCCTCTATCCAAACTTTCTATTACTCTAGCTCCAGCTAGATCATCTCTCCCTTGAGGTAGTCTGCTTTAGCCCTCATTGTGTCCCTCTCTATGAGTGTCATGTTTAGGGTACTTCACATCCCCTCTAGCCTCTTGGTGTTATCCTCTCAAAGTATATCCATATCCCTATAAATGGTTTCCATCATAGCCATAGATCCTTTGGCTCCCTCTTTGGATCATATTGACTTGTGGTCCCACTATCACCAATGTAGAGGCACCTCCTACCATCTTTCTTGGCCTAGCCATAGTCATCATGAGGAAACCTCCAACTGTCCTCCTTCCCCTAAGTGAGAGAGGGTAATGGTCATCCTCATGGTTGTTACTATCTCTATTCTAACCTATACTTGTGTCTGCTTAGGAGGGTCTACACCCCTCTACCTACACATTCACACTTACATAAAAGGGAAATATAAACTACACTCTAAACTATTGAATTGACCCTAATATATTATTTACAAATATACCATAAAGGTACCACGGGAGTACATTAGCATATACCAAATAATTTAATATTCTCCAACAAGTCTCTTGATAATTACTATTCAAAGCCAATTCTAGTAGGCACAATCTAGTGTGCAAGCTTAGTTTGATAAGAAAAAATAAAAATATATATGGACACCACACCAACAAGGGTTTCAGGCATGTTAGACACCAAGCAAATAAAATACATACTAAAATTTATGACTTCTACTATGTCCAAACCATCATCCCAACTGAATGAAACTAACTATCAAATAATAACAAATATTGTAGACATAGATAGCGTTACAATTGATGATAAATCTCAAATAGTGCATACATTTATTGATGTGTTGTATACAGATGGAGTATGGATGATAGCTAAGTACCAAAAAATAAAATAAAAGGAAATAATGGTTGGCCAAGGCCCTTGAGAAAGAAAAGACACAAAAAAATGCCTTGTAGAAGCAAGTCTAGTAGCTACAGTAGTACCTTAATGAGGCATTGATGATAGCATAGTTACAAGCAAAGGATGTTAAGGATTAGACTCTATAAAAAAAGTGTAGGACCTGTAATAAGATCTTGCTATGGTCAAACAACAAATCTAGGCCTCTTAGATCTCCAAAGACACATGATAGAGAAATAATAAGAGATGTGTTAAATTTTAGAAGTTGTTTAGACCTGGTATTTAGATTTAGAGTTTATTAATTATTGTTGGTAAACCACTTAATAATTTTAAGCTAACTTCAATGCCATGCAACATTTTATTATCAAAAATAGCCCAAAAGTGTATGTCATCATGGATACACTAAATAAAGCCTCCATACAACAAGTTTCATTATCCAAGGATAGGGAAGCAATGTACAAGATGGTGATAGAGCTCATTAAAAGGGAATGAATAATCAAACAATGATATGAGGATCTTACTTCACTCGTTGGCACTAGAAGCAAAATTTTGAGCAAAATACATTAAATCATCAATGATAGACTCTCATTTATCTAGGTACCAGATGGCCATTTATTATATGGATAAGCTAAAGGGAAATTTTGGTAAAGCAACTGAAGATCCAATTGAATTCTCTAACTGGCCAAACAATTATGATGAAGAGAATTTTTCTATTTTTTGAATAAGTTGGTAGTGTTTCACACCATAGTGATAGAGTTGGGAAAGCAATATGAATCTCATTCATATAAGAAATCTTTTGACTTAACATCTATTCATGATAAGACTAAAATATTTTAGGTTCCAACACAATAGGAATGGGATGCATCCAAACAGGTTTTAGACCTACAAGTTGAAGATCTTGCATCTAGTATAGAGGAAAGAGAGGACCCTACAATAGAAGAGGATTCTAGGTTTGAAAAGCAAGGCTTTGTATCGCAATAATAAGGACATCTAGTTTCCAAATTTTGCTAAGAAAAACTCACTAAAGGTGCCAATAATATAGCCAAATTCTTTACCAATATCTATAAGTCCAAGCACACATTACTAGATTCTTTAATTTTTTAAGCTTGGAGAGATTCTTTGGACTTGTGATTATTTTTTGTACTCATAATTCTTTGAAATTATTTTTTCTAGAGCCTAAGGAAGCAATTTTAGAATTGAATATTGCTTAAAATTATAATTTCTTTGAAGGTAGAAGATTTTGTGTAGACTAGTTGTATATTCTTTAGAGCTAGACTCATGAAGTCTTAGTGGTCAAAACTTCTTTGTAGTTACATTACCAAGGAACACAAAAATATCCATCCTAGTAAGAAGAGAGTATTTCAAATCCCAAAGGACGTAGGCTAAATATTTTTTGCAATGACCTCAGCAAAGTGCTTAAAAATATTTGGCCCAATGAGAAGTTACTAGGGTAGGAATGTTTGCTCTAGCAATAAATAAGATCCCCAAAGGAAAGTAAGCAAAAATATTTATTTTATGACATCAAACCTAGGCTTCCAAAATTTTGGACCTGGTAAAAAGTCTTGCATTAAGCAAGAAAAACAACCTAAAAGGTAAGACAAAGGAAATAAGCATCCCAAAATGAACGTTCTAAGCATATAGAATGTTTGGTATGCTTGCAAACTAGAATAGTTATAAGAAAAAATCACCTAGCATTCTCAAAATAAAGTTGTTGGGCCAAAATTCTAGTTGTCAGAGCATGAAAGCAATAGCCACTCTATCAAAGCATAATTGAAGATCCTAAAAATCATTACTAGAGGACAAACAAAGAACATGTTGAACATGCTAAAGATATCGAGTGGTACTAGATCATCTTAGATCATGCGATATTAGGTTTCTTATAATTATAAATAGTGGTCAACTTTATATCTAGCTAGGCAAAGAGTATAAATAGAGGAATGCTCTTTATATAGGATTAGATAATTCAAGGTTTGCTTGATGTAAACTTTTTTCATACTATTCTAATGTAATAAAGAGTTTTTTGACTTCTTTCAATTAAAGTGTGTAGAATTATTGATTGTAGTGATATTGCACTTTCAAACAATTTTATTTATATTTTGGTTGAGATAAGATCTATTAGGCTTGAATTTATTTAGCTTATTTTATTTGATATTTTAAGTATGATCTGTTAGGCTTGAAGTTATTTGACTTATTTCAATTAGAGTGCTTGGAATGTTGGATGTTGTAATATTTGGGCTTATTATATTTTTTGCATAGCTTTAATTGAGGGTTGATCTATTAGGCTTTGCTTGTAGTAAATGGTTAGTGCTCATTCAACTGAATTTTATATTTTATCTAAGCTTTGATCACATTAATCATTCTCTCTATCTCTGCTCTTATCTCAACCCTATCCCTTATCTATCTTTTATCTTTTTCATAGTATAATTTAGATAAGGATCTAGCCTTCTCTAGAGGTTTAATTAGAAGCAATTCTAAATCGTCTAATATTGACCCTAGTCTAGGGCGTATATTCTATATTAGGCATATTGAAGGATCGAGAATTATTTAAAGGAGGAAAATACTTATTAAAGTGAATAGGAAGAATAATTTTTGAAGAAAAGTGAATTAATTAAAAGAATTGAGAGAACGTTTATAATTGATATGACTTAGAATATTGAAGAAAACTTTTATTCTTCACTCTAATTTAATTAAAATAATTGAGATTATAAACATTAATTTGAACATTATAAATGTCAAATATGAGATAATTATTGAAGAAAAAATAGAGTGCAGAATAAAAATTAAAAATTGAAGAAGATTATTAATTTGAAGATTAAATAAAAATTAAAGAAAGAGAAAATAATGATTTGAAGAAAATATATTGAAGAAAAATATATTAATTGATTATTGAACTTGGGAGCTAAAAGGATTTTTGCTACAAAGAAATAAGTTATGTTGAAATAAAAAGAATTTATTAAAGTTGAAGACATATTTATGAAAGTGTCAAATTCTATTGAAAGAAGAAATTATTGTTGAAGAAGAAAAATTATTCAAAGACTTATTATTAAAAAAACAAATGTTTATTCAAAGTTTATTTGATTGCTAGTGAGAAATTTGCTAACATAGTAATTAAAAAAGAAAGCAAACAAACAATTGAAAGAATGCATCACCAGAGATCTTGTTCAAGGAATAAAATTAGCATGTGACACAAGGGACTTGAGTATTGTTCATGAAAACAAAGAGTGTGCAAAAAATGTATGTGATCATTATGGACATGGTAATGATATCAATAACAGGGATAGGAAAATTGGTATAGACTTTTTAACAGGAGACAGTGGCACAAATATTGAAAAGTATTGGCAAGAGAATATTGTGAGGGAAAATATGAAGACCTTAAACAATCAGTTAATAATTAATCAAGGATTGATAAAATTTGTGAAATAGAAAATTTTGTGACAAGAACAAACAAAACTAATATTGATACAGGGAAAATTAGGTGTAGATATTATGGCAGGCATGGATATAATATAGAAAAATGTTGAAATTTTTATTGTTGTGACATTTGTGGAGGTAACAATCATTCTCAAATATATTGTTAGTACAAAGTAAATAATAATATGAATATGAATTATAGATGGATAAGCATGCACAAATGGAATAAGATAAAATAAATGATAGCAAGCATAGCACTACATGGGATCTTTTAGATGAGCTTTCAAATTCCATACGTGGCAAAAAAAAAAGTATGAGCTTATCCAAAAATTGAAATGGTGGGAACATAATCAGTACCATAATCAAAACAAGCCTGAATGCACCATCAAAATAGGAAAACAAATACCAAAACCAAAGATATAAATATTATGCCAAATAATGCAATATGGGGGATGTTGAAAGTATTATATTGTTTGGTACCTTACAAGAATATTTCAAGTGCCTTGTAAATAGTTTATAAATATTTGAGTCTGAAAATAGTCATGTAAATGTTTATCTTTTAGTTTTTTTATTATTATAGTTTTCTCAATATTAGGATTCAATAAAATATATTTATTTTATGAGAAATATGAAGAGTTGGATTTGTTGTGTGTTTGAGTAGATGAGTTAGTAAAATTAGAAAGGTCAAGAGTTGTGAATGTGAAGAATATCATATCCAAGTTGTATATATTGAAGACAAAGCATTATAATATGTGATCAATCAAGCTTTGGAATTCATTGGGAAGTAGTGGATCATGAAAATTAACTAAGTGCCAAAGCGCAACCCGACTTCACAGCGAAGTCGGGTTGCGCCTTGATTGAATTCGAGTTGTGCTCTTCTTCCTATGTGCACCTGGGAAGTAGTGGATCATGAAAATTGAAATGCAACCCTAAATGAAATTAGCCTTTAGATAGGTATCAAACAAGAAAAACTAACAACTAGTTTAAATATGGGTTGTATCTATGCAAACAAATATACAACAGAGTTCATAAGACACCAGAGTGATCAGAATGGGGTTCATTATACCCTGGAGTGACCAACAGAAGAGGTCACTGGACCCAAGAGCAATTACCATCAAAAATTTTGAAATTTAAAAATTTCTCTAGATTTTCCAATTAAAATTGTTATTCTATTTTTTTGCAAAAACACAGTAAAACCAAGAACAGTGATACTCACGGGTGTAGCCAACATTCAATGAAGATGCTTCTAATATGATTTCTATACTTTATTCTAAGGTTGTCAAGGGGTAGAGTGGTGAGCTCTACTGGCCGTCAGAGGATATGACGGTGGCTACTGTGAACTGTGCCAACCCAGAGCAGAGGTACCTGTAAGTTCAAGAAATAAAGAAACAAGTAGTTAGCACCAAATTAAGAGATCATGGAAAAATTCCCATGGTGATCACCACTGGAGAGTAGCAAAAAAAATACACCTAAAAATGTAATATGAAATCAAATGATAAATGCAAATCAAGTAACCATAATGACAAAGAAATATAGAAAATAAAGTGCCCTTCTCATTGATATTCAAAATTGTCTTTATAAGAGGTTACAAAATATATTTATTAGGTTTTACACCATTGATACAAATTATAATATGAAACCCCAAAGAGGAATGTGCAATTCACAGAGTTTATGTGCTCTCAAAACTAATTATGGAGGGTTTCTTTGTGACCTTCGCTTGATGATGTAAATTTTGGAGGATATTTATGATGATTAGCTCCTGCGGAAACCTAAAATCTACACACAAAAGAACTTACAAGAAATTAGTAGCACATGTGGAACCTCTCAATACGAGGTCCATTTCCAAGATATGCAAATGGAAATAAAATGCTTAAAATAGTAAATAAATGCATGTAAAACTAAATGAAAATATGCTAAATTGTGTTAGAAACCAAATTGAATGCTGCTAAAGCTAATCTAACTAAGAAAATATAGTAAATCAAATGTCACCAAGAGGTCATCATGGGGTAGAACGACTACTTTTTTAGCCATCATAGGGTATAGTGGTTGCGCCTACAAGCCACTTTGGGGTTAAGCGATCTCTAAACAAAGAGCATGTTATTTGTGCTCAATGTGTGGTGGCATATAATTGATCTATCAAATTTATGTTCAAGGATTGTGTGCTTTGAAGCATAGTTGAATCGAGGGAATTGGCTCTGATTCAAGGTGAATTGTGATGCACAATTGTGGGATTTGACCTTCAAGCTCTCAAAAATTCCATTGGTGGGCATGCAATATTCATGATACAATTTAGATAGCACCTTAGTGCATATGAGAGAGTGTTCTCTCTGTTTCTCAAACTGGCAACACTTCTTTGCATTTGATTGATCTCAATTCTCTATATTTTGTGAAGTTTTTGGGCACCTTTTATAGAATGTCCAAATTGGCATCTTAGCTTGCAAGGGAAGCCAAGATCAAGATTTAGTTAGGAATAAGTATCCCAAGCGTCGATTTTGGAAGCTTCCTCATGGTTATTCATTGCATGCAAGTTGCTCTGTAACAGATTTGGCTCGGCTCAAAGAACCTGAGTTTGTTATAGGCGAGGCCATCCCAAGGTAGAGCGTCCAGACTTGGGTGCCATCATAGTGTACAGCGGTCACTCGAGGCCACTCTCGGGTATGATAGCCTAGGTTGAAATTGGACATATTACCCTGTTAGAGTGGTAAGAACCACTGCTAGGTCTTGGAAAGGCCCAAAATGAGTCATATGGCCTAAAAATATGTCCATATGAGTATCCACTTCAACATGGCGTGTTTTAGGTGTCTACAGTATGGAATTTTCCACTTTCATCAAGGAATACCTCATATAATGAATGGAATTGATAAACTACATTTGAAAAATGAAATATAATACATTTGTGTGCTATCTCTAGTTAACCATAATTTTATTATCACACTTGTAATAACAATGGTTTTAACTTTCCAGATTGAGCAAAAGATAAAATATATAGTTTTTTCATGCATTTAGGGTAACCATTAATTTAACCAATTCTAAAATATGCAAAGAAACACAATAAGCATTCCCCATTTTTATTTATAAATACCCATTAATCAACAATGCAATATATCATTTAAAATGTATTTTAAGAATACAGAAGCAATTCATCTCGAGTTGGGATGCTTTCATAGTAAGAAGGAAATATTTGACATGATTTCCCAAACGTTCTCTTTTAAATTCTAGTTTCATTTCATTCCTTTATTTGTCTCCTTTGTGCTCCTCAACCCTAGCATAGTTCCCCCATAAAAAATAATTTCTTATAGAAATTACCCATTTCTCCTCCCCTTCCTTAATAAGGAGCATTGCCTTACTAGTAGGCAAAGAAAAATAAGATCCATAAGTAAAGGAAAACAATGCAATTCTAAGTTCCTATTCCTTTACCCACTCTTTCTTCTACCTATCCACAATGCCCTAACTATAACAAATAAAAGAAAAAATTATTTCCATTTTTGGTGGCTCCTCATGAAACATCCATAAAATCCTTCCAGCATCCACATGTAAAAGGAAAGTTATAACTTATAAATTCAATGAATATATGGTGGGTACAATTTTGTTTTACTAAGTAACATAAAAATATTTACTCCTTTCAATTTTAATTTGAAACCATGGCATTCATTAAGGTCAATGTCTATTTATTCAAGGATATTAAGATTTAGAAAATATGAATTTATAAAGATATTATTTTGTTTATATACTATCCAATGCACTCTAAATTGCTAATACATTGAAATTATGCAATTTTTTATTTGTAGCCATCAATTCAAATGTGCACATAAGTAATCATGTAGTTATTATTGTTTTCATGTATATATTTGTATGTGTTGTGTGAGATCCCTCTCTATTGGTTGCTTCTCCTATATGATACCTTCCCTCATTTACCTCCTAAAGTATGACTTGTTAACACTTGTAGCAAATTTCAAGTCATTCAATTTCATATATATATATATATATATATATATATATATATATATATATATATATATATATATATATATATATATAGATAATTCAAATTCATGAAATTTAAATTTCTAAACATTGATTAATTTTTTCAATAAAATAAATTTCATAAAATAGAGCAAATTAGTGGAATGTGATATACTTCCCCATTTTCAAGAATCTTCATCCTAATGACTTAACAAAAAATAATTATTTGTATTTTCATCATTCAAACATATTTAAACAAAAATACAACTAAAACTATATCAATTTTTTTTATTTTCCTGTAATATATAATTATAAATGAGTACATAATCATAATTTAAAGAAATTTTTTAAATATATTTTACAATTTTAGTGAATAAAACACATGAAGGTTGAATTTTATAATGTCTTCCATGTTCTCTTAGGTGGCACTATCTCCAAAATATTGTTCCCATTGGACCTTACATTGTGACACATGTTTATTCCTTACTAATAAGGTATGTCTCTCTAGTACATTAATTGGCTCAACCAAAAAGCATGTTTGGGTCCTAAACATATAAGGATTTCTAGTCTAAAATATGTAAAACATCAACATGGTATGGTTTCCATAAAGATACATGAAAAACATGGTATAATTCAAGAAAGAGCAGAAGATATATTAATATGATATATTATTGGGTTTGCTACTTCTAGTATCTCAAATGGAACCACAAACCTTGACATAAGTTTAGTTGATTTTCTAATTTATAACTTTACATTTTTCTCTAATGAAGACCTTGTTTATTAAAAAACTACCTCAGAGTTCTACACTTATTGGCATAATTTTATGTCTATCATCTACCTCTTTCAATATTTGCACTTTATGCTTAACCTTATTTTCCATTTGTTTTAATATTTATGGTGTCGCAATTAACTTATCTTCCACTTGATCCCAGCTAAATGGTATTTTATATTTCCTATAGTATAGTGCTTCAAATGGAGGCATTCCTATGATAAAGTAGTAGGTGTTGTTATAAAAAAATTATATTCGAGGTAGATATTATTCCCACCAATACTATTGATCTATGTAGTACATCCTAAGTCCTCCATAAGCTAATTTACTCATTCTATTTACCCATTTATTTGAGGGTGATAAGAGAAACTAATGTTAATTTTGGTACCAAGTGAACGACTCAATGTTTATTAAAACTTAGAAGTGATTTTGGTGTCTCTATCTAAGACTATTATGTTTAGTCCTTTATATAATCTAAAATGATCTTAAACAAATATTTTTCCATTGCAAAAGCATCATCTTGGATATTCCTTGGTACAGAATGTGCTACCTTTATTAACTTGTCAACAACAATAAAGATCGCATTTTGTCAATTCTTGGATAGAGATACTCCTTGAATAAAGTCCATATTGATATTTTATCACTTTAATTCAAGTATATCATCAATATATAGTATCCCTATTGGATGTATGTGTTCAATATTATGCTTGATATATTTAGCTACAAAAGTTGTTATATCCTTCTTTAGTCCTAGCCACAAATCTAAACTTTTTAAATTGACCATCATATTTGTTACTCCTAGGTGACCTAAGTATGTAGTACAATGTGCTTCTTTCAAAATTATGTCTCTCATTTCTCCTTTAGGTATACACATGCATTCCTAAAATCTAAGAAAATTTGTGATCTATTGTATTAGTCTAAAAAGAATCCTTCAAAAATTTAAAATATGCATCATCCTCTAACTAGTTAATACTTATTTCCTAAAGGTGGTTCTCACTATACTAAGGGTTGCTATACTTATTATTTATCTTAAATAATCTACCACTATATTTTTCTTACCTTTGATATACTTGATGTCAATAATGTACTCATAGAGCAACTCTAGCCACCTCTATTACCTTACATTCAAATTAGGTTGTGAAAAGATGTATTGTATGATGATTTTTTTTAGTTATATTTTATCCATTAAATAGTATCACCAAATTTGTAATGCTTGCATGATTTCTTCTAATTCCAAATTATGTGGTGCTTAATTTTTCTTATAAGTCTTGAACTTGTGGGATTCATATATTATTAATTATCCTTCTTGCATGAGTACTCCTAACATCTCGCTTGATGCATCTATGGTGACTATGAATTATCCACTGGGATAAGGTACCTTTAAAATTGGAGTTGTCAACCTTTTCTTAAGGATTTGGAGATATTTTTCACACTTTATGTAAATTCAAACCTTTTCCCTTTCCAATACAGAGAAGTAATGGGTTGGTGATCGTGGAAAACCCTTCCACAAATTGTCTCTAGTAACTTGCTAACCCCATGAAACTACATACTTCATGCATAGTTTTTAAATTTTCCTATCCTAGTAGGACTTAAATCTAGGATATGTTAACTATTAATCCATCGGTAATTATAATATGATCCAAATAGTGTATTTTATTTTGCAAAAATACACATTTGGAAAATTTTCCATATAGTTGATTTTCCCTTAATTTGTTCATTACCATATCAATGTGCTCAAATTGTTATCTTTCATTTTGACATTAGATCATAAAATTACTAATCATAAAATTCATGAAGGTTGTAGGTGTATTCGTAAGACCAAAATGTACCTTATTTTAAAAGTTATATTAGGAATATGTTCTTCCTTTATACTTAGCTATGGATACCTTGATCTAAGATCTATTTTTAAAAATATAGTTGCTTCCCTCATTTGGTGAAATAAATCATCGATTTAGGGGAGAGGTATTAGTTCTTCACCATATTTTTGTTGAGCATTTAGTGATCTATGCAAATTTGCATGGTTTCAACCTTCTTCATAGAGATAACCAAAGCACCCAATGGTGATACATTAGGTTGAACAAACCCTTAGATAAAATATCATTTAAATGATTTTTCAATTTAGAAATATAAATTATGGTCATTTTATATGGTTCCTTCGATTGAGGCTTAACTCTTGGCATGATATCAATATAAAATTCAAACTTCCTCTAAGGAAGTAATCTAGGAAGTTCCTCAAGAAAACCATCTCAATACTCAATTTAGAAAGAGATAGTATTATTAAGTTGGAGTTTTCTTCTCCTTTATTTCATCTATATGTACTATATACAATAAACACCCTCTCCTTTGATCATTTTTAAGTTACATTACTAAATTATACCTTAAGCTAACATGCTTGTTTTCTCCTTAAATGATTATATTATAGCCTTCATCATCTAATAACTCTATCATCTTATTAAAGTAGTTGACCTTGATCCTATGCTTCCAAATCCAATAAATACCTATGATGATGTTGGCAATTTTGGGTACATTGGGTACATTGCCTTTGCTCAAGTGTTGATGTTGTCATTGATGTCAAGAAGCGGAAGGGTTTTTGTGAAAACCAAGGTAGAAAAAATAAAAGGGTCTTATTTAAAACCATGGACAACAGATTTGAAATGGGTTTTTCTTAAAACCCAAGTTGGCTCTTCGTTTCGTTGAAAAAGGTGCCCCGGTGATGAAGATATTTAATTTTAAATATTTAGTTTAAATTTTATTTATTTAAAATTTAAATTAATATTTTAAAATTAAATTAAAGTATTTTCCGACATGTTTGGAAAAGCCGACGTGTTTGGTAATGCATCGAAGTGCATATATAATGAGGCTAATAAATTCATTTAAGGTTGTGCGAAAAAGGCGATATCAGTCGGGAATAAGGAGTGTTGAGATAAAATGATTTTTCGATGACAAAAATAAGCAAGTGAACCTTTGATCAGAGCGCACGCCAATCGAAAGGGAGAAGGAAGTAAAGTTTGCGAAGATACAAAGGAGAGCGGTTAATGCAAGGCTAAGAATAAAACGTATTCGCATCCGCTCGAACACGTGAGGGAGCAAAGAAGAGGACAAGTTTTTGCGTATTCCAAGGCCAACGAAAGGACTAAACCGAAGCACACCTTTTTCGTCTTACATGGGCAGATAGCCTAGGTGGAAGGTAAGCTTTCAAAGCGCGTAGCAGCCGAGAAGTTAAGTGTTCGAATCGCTACGCAATATTTTTCTTTGACTAGGAAGACGCACCGGTTTTTTAGTGGAGAAATAGAAGTGCATGCTCCTCGATGTTTGCATGAGTGGTGACACGGGTTCAAAGTAAGGTGGGTGCACTTGAGGCAATATAATAATTTTTATAAGGTATGCTTGGCACATGACCTTGGGAGTTATAAGGGTTTAGATATTTGTGAGATTAAAAGGTATTGTATGTTAAAAATAATTAGAGAGGTGTAATAAGTTGTTGAAATAATTTAAAATTATTGTGATTTAGTTTATGGTACAAGTGGTTTTAGGAGAGATAAGGAAGTTGTGCAATTAGAGACCTTGGTGATGATTATTGAAAAGTGGAGTAATGTTGATTATGTTGTGATCTACTAACCCTTGTGAATATTGGAAAAAGAATTTTGTGATTGTGGCAGATTTCCAAAGGGGTTCCTTCACTTTAATAAGGTATGGGCACATTCTTCTTATGAGTATGATTGGTGTATGTTTTCCTGAAATAAGATTGGAGTGAAAAGGTATTCTACTAAGTTTCCTTTGTTTGGGTGTAAGTCCTAGTTTCTGGTTTGTTGAAGACTACTTATGCATTGTTATCATTGATGAGAGTTTTGGTGAATGCATAATTTTGGTTTGAGGTAGTGGAAGCATTGTGCACTAGGGTTTATGGTTGTGAGTCTTGATACTTGCTTTGAGTTGGTGAAACCCTTGGATGGTTGTGTTGAGGTTGGTGGTTGAGTTGCTTCCATAGAGGTTGGTTGATCAAGTTATTGCTTTTACTTGATACATGATATTGGGCTTACTCCATTGAGTTGATTTGAACAAGTTATTGTTTGCATTTGGTGATATTGTGTTGGTGGCTGTTTTGTTCAAATATCTTTGGAGGGAAAAGGATTTCCACTTGTTTCCTTTTCTTGTGATTGGTTGAATACTTCAAGGTTAATGTTGAGTTGAATGATGTTGGTTAAACTTTGTCTTTGAGCATTGTTGTTGAAGCCCTAATTGGTTGAGAAAAGATATTGGTTGTGGAAAGAACATGAGTATCATTGTTATATGACATATTGCTTGGTTGGCAATTTTTGGGTTGTGTTTCATGTTCTTAAGAAAAGCATACTACATCTATCTTATTCTGTTGAGATTGAGATTGAGCTGAGATTGAGATTGGGAGTTAAGTATAGAACATATTGAGTCTAACAATTCTCTTTATGCTTCTATGAGGTTGATGAATCACATTGGGTCTCTAACAATTCTCTTTGTGGGTTCACGCCAAGCAAGTTCTTCTTGATGAACTTGTGAGCAGGTTTTGGACAGGTTCCATTGGGGACTTGTGAGCAGGTTTTGGATAGGTTCCATTGGGGACTTATGAGCAGGTTTTGGACAGGTCTTAGCAGAGGACTTGTGAATCTGAGGTTAATAGTTCTATCAGAGAACTTGAGGACAGAGGTGCATTGGTTCTATGAGAAGAACCTGAGGACATATTTATGCCAGACCGATGGACTATGTTTGGTGCTGATCAAAGATAGGGATGAGGACATTTGTGCTAGATCGAAGGACTGTGTTTAGTGTAAATTCGAGGACCAGCTTTGAGGTGATAGAGTTGAGGACAGAGGTCTCTAGCCATAGTAGGTAAGACAGGTGTCTTCTATGGATAGAGTTCCATTTGCTAAGGGCAGCGGAGGCAGAGGTCTTCTAGAGGATCACCGACCAGAGCAGAGGTAGGGGAAGGTATCTCCTTTGAGTAGAGGCTCATAAATTCAGATTGGGGGAAGGTATCTCCTTTGAGCCGAGGCTCATAAACATTGTAATTGGGAAGGTTTCCCAAGGAACTTTGAGATAACTTTTAGAGAAAAGTTTTGTGGACGTAAATTGTTGAAGTATAAAGGAAAAAGTAAAAAGCGGTCTTATACTGTTCACCCCCCCTCTCAGTATAATATTGTGTTCTTCAGATGACATCATAGGATCCTAAAAGTATCCACTTAAAGGTTTACCTTAGTAGTGAAGCAAGGGATTTTCAACTTAGCTATGCATGGGCATTGCTCCAATTTCTTTTCTTCCTAAATCCCACATTCGATTTTCCATTAATTAGACATAAATCCAACTCTTTTTTATATTATATAATGCAATAAGGGAAACAAAATTTCTAATTGCTCCAATATCAATAAAATTGGAAATAGGTATAATATAAAGAAAACCTAGAGTCTAAACGGGCATACTCTAGTATTCTGCATGTTGATTATCCATTGCCACATGAATTCTTTGAGGTTGTTATGGATTTTTGATTTGGTGATTAAAAATTGGCATGTTATTCCTTTATGGACACTAACTAGCATAATGCTTTATAATGTAGTTGTAACACTCACCTTTAGGCACTCTTTTACTTTCATTTCTATGACCCTTATATGATTTTTGAATCGTGATCCATGAAATGTGGTCGTGTTTAAGGATTGTTGATGGCCTATTATAGTCTCGATGATTATCTACATCATTTATGCTATTATTGGTACCACATCCAGTCTTCCCTACATTATTGAGCAAGAATGTAACTACCTACCATGACCAGTTTCAAAAAAAAATAAAAAGGAAATGACGTATGATCCATTGATTGCTCATGCCTACCATGGCTCATATCCACACCTACAGGTCTTTTTTTTTTTATCGTGAAGAAGGCTTGGTCATGCTACATTTTTTTCCTCTGATGATGTGCAGTTATGTGTAGTTCACATGGTATGACTATGCATGGCCCATCTGGAGGCTATTTTTTATTCTTCATTGAAGGGAGGATATAGTTGCCAGAATTATCAAACATGGTGATGCATTCTATGAATGAAGACAATGGTAGTAGTGATACCTAGAGTTCATCACAGTTGTGTGACATCCATTCTATCCATTGACTTCATCTAGCTCATCATCTGCAAGAAGGGTGTTTGTTCAAATAGTTTTTTGAAAATCCAAAGATGTGAAGAGATGGCCCACATGGAAGATTTTTTTTTTGCATTTTTACCTTGACACGGTATTGTAGCTTTGATTTTATGATGGTGCAGTCTTATGGGAGCCTACACACATCCACTCTATGATTTATTCTCCTGCTCGATGGATCTTGAAATACGCAGTAAACCCAACACCCCTCTTTGCACGAGAAACTTCTGCTAAAATGGCTTGATTCACTAGATTTGATCTAGGGTTGATGCATTTTTTAATTCATGGAGCACAATTTTTGTGTTTGTAGTGGATTCATGGATCACGATTGATTCAAGCGCAAGGCATCCTCTGAGGTGTTGGTTGGAGGTGCTAGTTTTTCTGTTCCCACCTTGCTTTCGAAATGTGACCATCGGTTGATCATTAAAATTTTCGATGGTCCACTTATCTTTTTCTATATTTTTAAAATGTAAGTTGTAAGGGACATATTTTATTAAAGTGGAGGGGACCACTTTATAAATTTCTTCATCTAAGATGGATTTTGTACCCAGGTTTTTTATCCATGTTTTAAAAATAGAAAAATAAGGGAAACCCCCCTTATTTATTCCCTATAGATGGACTCCACACCCACTTATAGAGATTATGTAAAATACCCCATAATATTTCACTTAACAATGGACTCCACACCCAAAGACTTAAGGAAACCTCCCATAATTTCCTTATTTCTATTGGACTCCACATCCAAAAACATACCAAGCTTTCTTTTCCTCAAAGCAAAACAAGCAATATATTTTTGCACAATATAAGCGATATATTTTTGCATAATATATTCACAAAACCAATAATATTTTTCCACAATTTATTCCTCTAATCCAAACAATATATTTCCACAATATAATTTACACAAACAAGCAATATTTTCACAATATATTCTTCTAAACCAAACAATATATTTCCACAATATATTTTTCACAAACAAGCAATATATTTCCATAATATATTCTTCTAAACCAAACAATATATTTCCATAATATATTTTTCACAAACAAGCAATATATTTCCACAATATATTCTTCTAAACCAAACAATATATTTTTCACAAACAAGCAATATATTTCTACAATATATTCTCAATCCATTTCTATCTCTTTCCAAATCTTAGCAATGCATTTCTATATGATTCATTTCAATATGGAAAATGCATGCATAAATAAGTCCATACTTCTTTCTAAAATATTTTCCACAAATACAAACTACAAAATCATTCATTAACCAAACACAAAAGAAGCCCATACTTATTTTCCAAGATATTTTCCACAAATATCAATTTCAAAACAACTACAAATCCCTTCATTAAAACTTCCTTTCCAAGATATTTTCCACAAATATCATTTCCAAAACAAACTACAAAATCATTCAATAAAACAACACAAAATAAACCCATACTTCATTTCCAAGATATTTTCCACAAATATCAATTCCCAAAGCTACAACGATCTATATGTTAGCTTATCACTAAAATTGACTCATTCTTTGGTTAGGTAGAAAAACATTCATTTTGCCAATTGCAAGCCTTAACATTCTTTTGAAAGGACTTAGGATTAATCTATCAATTGATTAAGTAAACCAAATATTGGAATGAGTTAACTCTTTCATTAGATCAATATCCAATCTAATCTAACATGTGATTAGTTTATCATCTAAAAATTATCATACATTTAGATGTTGGATTCATTGCCAAACTAAACTATCATTAAATTAATTAATAATCTAAATATTATAATGCATTAAAATGGTTGGATTCACTTCCAAACTAATTTACCATTAGATTAATTAATAATATAAATATTATAATGCATTAAAAAAGTGGGTTCATTTCCAATCTATTCTACCATTAGATTAACTAATAATCTAAGATTTTAAAAGCATTAAAGAGTTGTGTTCATTTCCAATCTATTCTACCATTAGATTAATTAATAATCTAAGGTTTATAAAGCATTAAATAGTTGGGTTCATTTCCAATCTATTCTACCATTAGATCAATTAATAATCTAAGGATTATAAAGCATTAAATAGTTGGGTTCATTTCCAAACTATTCTACCATTAGATTAATTAATAATCTAAGGTTTATAAAGCATTAAATAGTTGGGTTCATTTCCAAACTATTCTACCATTAGATTAATTAATAATCTAAGGTTTATAAAGCATTAAATAGTTGGGTTCAGTTCCAATCTATTCTAGATAAAATGCCAACTATCTAACATGTGAGTAGTTAAGAAGCTAAAGTGCTAATCTAACCCTTAGATTTAGCACAACTACTCAATGATTAAGAGGCCAAAGAATCACTCTTATCTAGACATCTATTATATAAAGGGAATAAAAACAATTCCAAGCATACACCCCCACCCAAAAGCTTATTGCACCTACAAACTTGGGCTAGCATTATCACGAAAGGAAAGCATACTAAACCTTAGCTTCAAGCATAAATTACCCTATGAATACAACAAGAATAAATCAATGCTAAAAAAGAGGTGATATAAAAAATTCCCTACACACTACATCACCAGCACTATCATGGCACAGTCAGGCATCGTAGTAATAGGAGGGTTCACATTCAGAGATAAGCTACTTAGCAATAATGTGAATGTATGGAACGTGTTCCATTATTTTCCTTCCACAGAGCCCATTCTTCACTTAGGTAAACCCATTCCAAGAGGGTGGAAGTACTCACAAGCTCGAGGAAACTCCACTAAAATCCACTTAATATTGTAAGAAAAAACATAGCTAGAAGCAATAAGAATAAAGGAAGAAACCAAGGAAACATTATCTCAGATTGTGAATCATTACCTAGTTTCAACAAAGAAAAATGTAAAGTGTTTGTCCTAAGCCCTTTCATGCCTTGCATTGCAAATCCTCATTGTACATCTGCATCCACTCTACTATCACTACTCCTCAATCATGACATCCTCCTTTGCACAACAACAAAATTTCCCTCTTAAAGGCCTATGGAACAGAGAAAATGCAACATGTTCATGAGCTAGAGTTGAGAGGTGACAAAAAGTGATTCTTCTACCCCACAACTCCATACTCAAGTGCTCCTTAATGTAGCCAAAGTGGAGGAGAAAGCATAAATGTAAAAATGTGGTACCAACTTTGTAGCAAGTGTGAACAGGACTTAGCTTGAAACGGCTTAGAAAAATCTAGTTTTTCTAAGCCCAGTGTGAACACACTTACCTTTTGTCGGCTAATCTTGTCGGATGGTCGGCATGATATTCTTTCTCCCTTACCTTTATTTTCTCCTTATCCCTCCATTCTCCTTCCTCCTTTCCTACCGTCCATTTTCCCTTATCACTCCACTCCCTTCCTCTCCCCACGCTCGTTGCCACCTCCCACTCCACTTCCTACTCCTCCGTACTCTCTAATCTCCCCGATCTTCCTCCACCTTCCCTTTCCTACTATTGCGCATGTTCTAAGCCTATATAAGGTTTATTATAATGTAATTATCATGTTGATTAGTTTTTATGAATAATTTTGGCTTTGTATATTTTGTGTCAATTATTACCTTGGCTAATGTTAATCTAAGGTTAATTTAATCTTGGAATCACACTGGTATCAGAGCAGAGGGGGCACGGATCCCGAGGGCCGAGGTAAGGCACGAAAGCTGAAGCGCAACGGATCCCGAGGTGCGACTGGCGAGAGACTAGCGCATGGATCTCGAGGAATGGCTATCGCATGGATCTCGAGGAGCGCACGGATCCCGAGGAGCGGTGGAGAGGCTGTCGCATAGATCTCGAGGAGCGCATGGATCCCGAGGATCTGACTGGATGCTGATAGCAGGCTGACGTGGCGGTGGAGCTAGGTGGTAGCTGCTGACGTGGAACGGAGCTGGCAGCATGTGGATCGAGGCTGACCAGGAGCTGACATGGACGACGTGGCAGAGCTGACCAGGAGTTGACGTGGACGACGTGGCAGAGCATGAGCTGACGTGGTAGAGGAGCTGATGTTGCAGAGCGTGAGCAGACGTGGACGAGTGCTGACGTGGACGACGTGGATGCTCCGGGTGTGTGCCACGTGGCAGAATTTGTTTGGTCGACGGACGGGCAAAAGGTTGGCGAGATCGATTGCCCGAAGGCAATCGACCTATAGAGTGTTCGCAGGCTTTGATAAAGCCTGGACACACTCTTCGCCCACTGAATGTGGGACTAATTTTTTTTAAAAACGTATTAGCCACCCGGTAGAAGTACTTCCGGATACCTTCATTCTCCCGTCCGCCTAGAATGGTCTAGCGGTCAAGTCTCCCGCCTTGCAGAGTAGAGACCCGGGGTCGAATCCCGCCGGGGTTAAAAAAAAAAGTTTTTTTTTTTTTTTTTTTGTTCTTCGCCGATAGTAAGGGTTTAACATTGCTCTGTTTTACTCTCCCTACCACAGCAGCCGCGTGGTGCAGCGGCTAAGTCTGTCGGGTAGACGACGGAGGTTACCAGTTCGAATCTCATCTGGGATTTCAAAAAAAAAAGGTTTATTTTTTTAATTAAATTTTTATTATTTGTTTTTTCTAAAAGTTTTAAATAAATAAATAATAATTTCTATATATATTTTTTATTATGTTTTTTTTAAATATCCATTTCATTTAAAAATAATAATTAAAATATATATAGGAAATTGTTAATTTTTTTTAAAAAAAGGTCTTTATTAAAACAAATTTTAGAATTTTTTTTTTTATAAAAATAAAAGGGTGCAAAGATATTTTGATATAAAAAGTTTTTTTTGGCATCATACTAAGTTGTAACCCAGTTCATACGGTGTGATTCTGGGTAGATGATCCGGTCAGTCGGATGCTATAATGCATTACTCTCTCTGTTGAGAAGAGAGACTCCTGATTCCTTTGACGGGAAAGTCCAGCGGTATGGACTTCATACAGTGTTTTGCCAATTAGAGAATCAAGTGATTGCTCATCTGAGGAAACCAGATTCTGGCTACGAGGCGGATTCTGAAGATAATATCTTCGGGCAAAGGATAGTTGAATCCGAGACGGTTGAAATAGTACTTGAAGGACAATCAAGTGACAGTTATTCACCTGTAGTTCCTGAAGTAGAAACAAGTGAGAGCTATACACCACGCTCTCTTGATTCAGAACCGGAAGAAGAAGAAGAAGAAGAAGAAGAAGAGGAAGAAGAACCAGTGGAGGTGAAACCTGCAATTGAAGAACGAAATGTTCTCAAAAGAAGTTATGAACCAGCATCGACACAAGAAGTCATTATAATTAGTGACGACGAAGCAAAAAATTTCACCTTTCCAGTTTTGGGTGATCCTCGAGAAGAAGAACGCCAAATCAGTGAGCATATTAAGAAAGCTAGATTTGATTTAAATCAGTAAATCAGTGATCTATTTTGTACTTCTTTGTACTACTTGTTTGAAGTTGCAATAAAGTTTGCTTTCTAAAATGGCTTCCAATACTAGTCTACCAATCCTTGAGTTCAATGGTGGTGATTACGAGTATTGGTCAATTAAAATGAAAACTCTTTTGATAGGCAAAGGTCTTTGGGATGTGATTGAAGAGGGATATATTGAACCTATTGCTGCTGATTGGGCAGCTTTGAATGTTGCTGATAAAAGGGCTAGAAAGGAAGCACAGAAGAATAATTCTTCCGCCCTTTATCATATCCAAGCCGCCCTTGATAGAAGTATTTTCCCTAGAATAGCTTCTTTTATAACTGCTGAATCTGCTTGGAATGCTTTAAAAGAAAGTTATAGGGGTAGTGACCAAGTCAAACAAGTTAAACTACAAACCTTGAAATGAGAGTTTGAGACTCTTAAAATGCAAGAGAGTGAAAAGGTTGGTGATTATTGCGTGCGTGTGAAAGCCGTAGTAGATAAGATGGTCACTTTAGGAGAAGATGTAAAGCCTGAAGTTATAGTGAAGAAAGTGTTGAGGACACTTCTTCCTAAGTGGAATTCAGTTGCCATAATTATAGAAGAATCCAAAGACCTAACTTCTCTGTCTTTTGAATCCCTAATTGGCTCACTTCTCTCACATGAAGAGAGGTTACAGAAAAACTCCTTCCACAAGTTACTGGAGGAGATGATAAAGCCTTTGCTTCACAAGAAGGCAGAGGTAGAGGCCGTGGCGGAGGACAAGTATAGAGGTAGAGGCAAAAATAATCAGAGAGGTGGAACTCCTAACAGAGGAGGAAATCAGAATAGAGGAGGATTCTCAAACAGAGGTGAACAACAGAATAGAGGTGGACAACAAAATAGAGGAAAACAATTAGGCAGAGGCAAAGGAGGAGATAAGTCAAAACAATCTTGCTACAACTGTGGCAAACTTGGCCATTATGCTCGTGAATTGTTGGACAAAGACTTCACAAGGAACTAATAGCAGCCAGAGCGATCGGTTTGGAAATTTTGGAGAAGAGGAAGAGGCCACAAATCTCTTTCTCTCTTATGGTCAAGCAGATCAGAACATGAATGATACATGGATCTTGGACACTGGGTGTTCAAACCATATGAGTGGCAAAGAAGAGCTCTTTGCTACTCTAAACTCTTCATACAAATCCAACATCAAATTGGGAGATGATAACTCATTGGCAGTTGAAGGCATTGGAGCCATGGCAGTTCCAACTAAAGAAGGCGTCAAACATGTAAGTGATATCTATTACACACCCCATCTTCAACACAATCTTTTAAGTGTTGGTCAAATGTTAGAAAAGAACTACAAGTTACTTTTTGATGAGGGTAAATGCACTATTTTTGATAAAAATAACAGTAATAGAATCATTACACAAGTGCCAATGTCAAAGAATAGATTGTTTCCTTTAAAGTTTGGCCAGCCAAGGGGAGATAAGTTAGCAAATGTTGCTATTTCCAATCCAAGTGTCCTATGGCACTTGAGATATGGTCATTTGAATTCAGCTAGTTTGAAAATGCTAACTTCACAAGCGATGGTAACCGGACTTCCTAAGGTTCGGGATAGTAAGGAAGTCTGTGAAGGGTGTGCTCTTGGGAAGCATGCCAGATCAAAATTTCCTCATGGACAAGCATGGCGGGCCAGCTATCCACTCCAGCTAGTGCATACAGACATCTGTGGTCTGATGCGGACAAAGAGTCTGGATAACAACTCTTACTTCCTACTCTTCATTGATGATTTTACTAGAATGTGTTGGATATATTTTTTGAAATATAAGGATGAAGCATTTGAATGCTTTGTCGATTTCAAAACAAGAGTTGAAAGTGAGAGTAGATATTTTGTAAAATGTCTTAGATCGAGATAGGGGAGGAGAATACTCCTCTAATGAGTTCTTGAATTTTTGTAAGCAACATGGCATTAAGAGGCAGTTCACAGCTGCCTACACTCCACAACAGAATGGTGTCGTAGAGAGGAAGAATCGCACCATTGTGGAGATGGCAAGGTCTATGCTTCAGACGAAGCATTTGACTAATTCATATTGGGCAGATGCAGCCAGGACCAGCGTACATATCTTGAACAGAAGTCCTACTGCAAGTTTGGAAGGACGAGACACCTTACCAAGCTTGGTATGGTAAAAAGCCAAATGTTAAGTATTTTAGAGTGTTTGGCTCATTGGCATATTCTCACATTCCCGATGAGCTAAGAAAGAAGCTCGATCCAAAGAGTCGGGCATGCATCTTTGTAGGATATTGTGAGAATACAAAAGCTTACAGACTCTACAATCCCAGGACTAGAAAGTTTGTGCTTTCCAGGGATGTGATTTTTGATGAAGGGGGAGAATGGGGTAAGCCCCAGATTTTTAGTGATGATGAATCTAGTGATGTAGGTTCTAAGAAGGTGCAGCAACAGACACCACAAAAAAGTAAGCAGTCTCCTCCCAGAGATCCAGGTTCATCTTCTGATTCAACTTCTTCACCAAGTCCTTCTCTACAGAGATCAGTAAGTTCCTCACCAATGGACATCGATTCTCCATCCAGAGGTAAGAGAACTCTACAGAATCATCCATCATATCAGATGTTGGATAAGAATTTTTCAAAAAGATACACTAGGAGTCAAGCTAGTGAAATGAATTCTGTTCTACAAAGATTAGAAAATATGCACTTGTATGGTGATGATGTTTCCCAGAAGGAACCTAGGGGAGATTTAGTTAACTATGCTTTGTTAACTAATACACAGCTTGAACCTTCTAGTTATGAGAAGGCTTGTACTCAAAATATTTGGCAAGATGCCATGAAAGAGGAGATCACCTCTATAAAAAACAACGACACTTGGGAGTTGGTGAAGCTTCCTAAAGGAAAGAAACATGTTGGATGTAAGTGGGTCTACAAGACCAAGTTTAATGCTGATGGTAGCATCGAGAGGCACAAGGCGAGATTAGTTGCAAAGGGATTTACTCAAAAATATGGAATTGATTATGAAGAGACTTTTGCTCCTGTCGCCAGACAGGAGACTATCAGAATAGTTCTTGCCTTAGCTGCACACAAGGGATGGACAATCCAACACATGGATGTAAAGAGTGCATTTCTAAATGGTTACTTGACAGAAGAAGTGTATGTTGAGCAACCACGGGGATTTGAAGAGAAAGACAAGGAACATCTTGTTTACAAACTGAAGAAGGCACTTTATGGCCTCAAGCAGGCACCAAGAGCTTGGTACTCACGCATTGATGGGTACTTTAAATATTATGGGTTCATCAGAAGCAAAAATGAACCCACGCTCTACTAACTGAATCAAGGAAATGACATCCTCATAGTTTGTTTGTATGTGGATGATCTCATTTTTATGGGTAGTAATGAAAAAGTTAACATGGAGTTCAAGCACTCCATGATGCAGGAATTTGAGATGAAGGATCTTGGCTTAATGAAATACTTTCTTGGAATGGAAGTACATCAGACAGATTCAGGGATCTTCATCTGTCAACTTAAGTATGCTCGAGATATGATTCAAAAGTTTGCTATGGAGCAATGCAAATCAGTTGCAACTCCAATTGGACATGGGATCCAATTAAGCAAGGATGATGGAGCACCGAAAGTTGATGTGACCACTTTCCGAAGCATTGTTGGGAGTTTGATGTTTCTTGCCAACACCGGACCGGACATTCAGTATGTTGTATCTCTTGTTTCTAGATTTATGTCTAATCCATCTGAGCTGCATTTGCAGGCAGCTAAAAGGATTTTGAGATATGTGAAGGGTACATTGGATTTTGGAATCCAGTACTACAAAAGTGATACTATCAAGCTTGAAGGCTTTAGTGATAGTGATTGGGGCAGCAATATTGATGATAGAAAATCCACATCGGGTAACTGTTTTAGTCTTGGTTCGGGCCTAATAACTTGGAGTTCCAAGAAGCAGACAATAGTAGCGCTATCTTCAATAGAAGCTGAGTATATAGCGGTTACTCATGCTAGTACTCAAGCTCTATGGCTACGAAAGGTATTAGAAGAGATTGGAGAGCAGCAAAGTGGTCCAACTCGAATATTCTGTGACAACATCAGTGCCATTCAGTTGGCATACAATCCTGTCCACCATAGTAGATCAAAGCATTTTGATATGAAGTACCACTTCATCCGAGATATGGTGGAAACTGATATTGTTGAGCTTCACTATTGCCACACTTTGGAGAACGTCGCTGACATCTTCACCAAGGCATCGGCTAAAGCTCAATTTGTAAAGCTGAGAGACTGTATAGTCAGTTCTCTCAACTTTAAGGGGGAGAATGTAGCAAGTGTGAACAGGACTTAGCTTGAAACGGCTTAGAAAAATCTAGTTTTTCTAAGCCCAGTGTGAACACACTTACCTTTTGTCGGCTAATCTTGTCGGATGGTCGGCATGATATTCTTTCTCCCTTACCTTTATTTTCTCCTTATCCCTCCATTCTCCTTCCTCCTTTCCTGTCGTCCATTTTCCCTTATCACTCCACTCCCTTCCTCTCCCCACGCTCGCTGCCACCTCCCACTCCACTTCCTACTCCTCCGTACTCTCTAATCTCCCCGATCTTCCTCCACCTTCCCTTTCCTACTATTGCGCATGTTCTAAGCCTATATAAGGTTTATTATAATGTAATTATCATGTTGATTAGTTTTATGAATAATTTCGGCTTTGTATATTTCGTGTCAATTATTACCTTGGCTAATGTTAATCTAAGGTTAATTTAATCTTGGAATCGCAACCTTTTCCCATCCATAGCATTTAATGCAACACTACCTCCACGATACTAAAGGCGGCCAACATGCCTTAATGCTCAAGAAGAAATGAAAAGTGAAAAGATAAATAAAACCATAGTCTAAAACAAATATAAACAATCAATTGGATAAAAAGAACTAACATTAGCTTGACATTAATCAATTCCTTAGATTAAATTCTAATATTAGAACAACACCAATTATTCCATTGATTAATTAGATTTAACTAACATTAATCGTTTCTAAAGATTAATATTAAATCTAAAATTAGGATAACATTAATCTTTATATTGATTAAAACTAACATTAGATTAATACTAACATTAATCATTCTATTGATTAATATTAAAATCTAACATTAGGATAGCATTAATATTTCTATTGATTAATACTAACATGAGATTAATGCTAACATAGCAAACAAAAATAATATTTTTACTCTCAAAGCTAAGAAGCAATATTTAGATTAAATCCATCCAGTCCAAACCAAGAGATCATACGAACACAATCACAAGTGAAGAAGTAAAACATCTTACCAAAAATAAAAGCACTCTCTCATTATTTTGTACCTTCATTTTATCCCTAAATGAGTGGCTCCTTGTTTTAGATAGACCCAAGTTATCACCTACTCATGTTGAGGCTCATTGCAAGAAATTGTACTGGCCCAAAGGTATGAATAGGAGAATAAGCAAATCAATAATGCACCTACATGAAATATAGTATCCATTCATGTTACCCTAAGTCGTTTGGTCATCCTTTCCCCTTCAATATGGTCTCACATTTCCATGTGGCCAAAAATATTGTCCATCCATGAGAGTACCTGATTCTGTGATGGCGGACAAGAGGTTACACCTTCGTAAAATTCCACTTTTCATTAAAATCTTTTAAAAATAATTACATACAACAAAATAACACAGCCCACAGGTTTTACAAAGGACCAAGCTCAGCTTGGTCTTCTCCCCTGCACTCTGTCTCCCCCGTTTTCTAATCTACCACCCCCGCTTTACTTACAAAGCTCAAGTTTTTTTTTTTTGAGGCCTTGACCCTCTCCCCCATTAATGACTCACCTATGCGAATAAATTAACAGGACCTGCCAAAATCGGCTTCCCCCATCGAGTCATCAATTTTCCCTCCTTAATTGACCAACTCCCTGATCTGCCATGAAAGCATGCAGTTCATTGGTCCTTCACCTGCAACCGTCGCTTTGTTAGAATGTTTGTCTGCAACAACTGTCTCTTTTCCCACGCGTGCGGCCTGTCCACGTGTCAAATTTTAAATTGTCTTCAATCGGCCGTGAAATCGTGACATGTCGCGATATCACAACCAAACTGGCGCCTTGCCTTCGTCTGCAAAAAACGTCATGAAATTGCGACCAAAATGCCCACGAGTCCCTTGCTCAAATTCTTGTCACGATATCGCGACATCGTGACCGTTTCACCTCTGAATCCTCTGCTCAGTTTCCTATCGTGATATCACGATGTTGCGACCGTTTCACCTCTGACTCCTCTGTTCTATTTCTTGTCATGATATCATGATGTCGTGATATCACAACATCGTGACATCACGACCACTTTTCCTCTGAGTCCCTTGCCTTGGACTTTTTGCCTCTGAGTCCATGCCTTAAGTTTTTTGCCTTTGATCCTTGGTTCTTCTCTGCCTTCACCTTTCGATCCCTTTGTCAACTCCGTCTTTGCTTTTCTTCGAACCTTTCATGCCTTTACTTTCAAAGACATCACGATATCATGATGAAAACTCCCTCCATACCTCTGCCTTCAAAATCATCGTGACATCATGACGTCGCGATATCGCGACAGAAACCCCCTTCGAGCCTCAGCCTCTAACATGTCGCGACATCGTGACGTCGCGATATCACGATGAAAACTCCCCTTTGCCTTGTCGTAGCCTTTGGGGTCGCGATTTCGTGACCCCCCCCAACTTTTGCCTTGGGAAAAAAATAGAAATAGAACAAATTACTTAGAAAATTTGGTTGATGCCAGATTGTCCTGTTGTTGCCGGATGCTCCTGCATCAGACACCCGAGGTAAAAAGGAGAAGTGACCTTCACTTCTGTGTTGTTCGGTTCGCATCTTTTGTAACATCTCCAAACGAGCACCTGTCCCTGTAACCTGCTTCAACCCTGTCTCTTGGCAAAAACTTTTTCTACCTTCTACCAGACAAATTTTGGCATTGATGCACACCTTCTCATCCACTGCCTGTAATGGCTTTAATTTTTGGCGCACTACACCTTTCATCAAGGAGTACGTATTTGCATGACCATAATGCACTGCACTCCGATCAAACTACCATGGCCTTCCTAACAGCAAATGACAAGCATCCATGGGAAAAACATCACACAGGACCTCATCCTGGTACTTCCCAATATTGAATGTGACTAAGCACTGTTCACGGACCCATGCTCTGTGGTCCTTTCGCAACCACACAATCTAGTATGGATGTGGGTGCTTCCTCCTCTCCAGCTATAACTTAGCAACCATCTCCTTGGAGACTAAGTTATCTGTACTTCCATTGTCTATAATAACATTATAGACTTTGCCTGCACTTTTGCATCGTGTGCGGAATAGGCTTCTCCTCTGCTCTGGTTTGTCTTCCTCAATCAGCATGGTTCTCCTCATGATCATTGCTTCTCCTTTCTCAGCTTCTTCAGAATGTTCTGATTCAGCATCTTTCGCTGCCACAATAGCTCTGGCAGGACCCACTTGTTTCTTGTTCACTCTCTCGGGGTGCTGGGGACACTCATATGCCCGATGTCCCTCTTCTCCACAGTGGAAACATGTTCCTCGAAACACTCCTCTTCCATACCCACGTCCAGATCTACCTCTTCCCCTTGGGTAGCCATTGTTCTAAACTTGGGGTTTGGGTTCCTCATCTTCCTTCTGATCCCGGCTGCTGCTAACCTCTTCCTTATTCTCCTCTTT
The DNA here is from genome assembly GCA_028583015.1 of Wollemia nobilis. Taxonomy (NCBI): domain Eukaryota; kingdom Viridiplantae; phylum Streptophyta; class Pinopsida; order Araucariales; family Araucariaceae; genus Wollemia; species Wollemia nobilis. Next base: position 1,562,697 of record JAQPPZ010003109.1, on the reverse strand, counting down.
TCCTTCCTCTTTTCTCCCACCAGTATTTCCTCCATGCCCTCTTCCTTTTACTTACTCTCAAACCTTCTGTTCAATTTTTCTTCAACTTTTAGAGCAAACTGGTAAGCATCTTCAATGGTGCTCACCCGCACTAAGCTCCACTCTTCCTGGATACTGGGTCTCAACCCATTAATATAACGGGCCACCTTCTCCTTGCTTGCTTCTAAATGGCCAGTTCTGATGGAGATTTTATAAAACTCCTCTGTATATTCTTGGACAGTTTTATTCATCTGTCTCAAACCCTACATTTTTCATAGCAGATCCAACTCATAATCTATCGGAATAAACTGTCTTTTTAATTTTTCTACCATCCATTCCCATCTTGTTATCTGTTCTTTTCCTCTTTGGTTCCGTTCCAGCTATACCCCCTTCCACCATATGCTGGCATGACCTTTCAGTTTGGTCTTGGCAAATCTGACCCTCTCGGGATCTTCAATTTCTTCATACTCAAAATACTCTTCCAGATCATTGATCCAGTCAATCAATTCTTTCGGATCCAAGTTCTTGGAATACGTGGAAACTTCCATATTTGGCCTCTTCCCAATCTGGGATATGGCTTTGTACAGTCTGGCTTGTGCCGGATCCATAGCTTCTTCTTCTTCTTTAGACTGATTTTCTTCTTCATCTACTTCGTCTTCACTGTCTGCATCTCTTCTTGGTTCGTGTCCTCTGCGCAGTTCTTCTTGCAGGGCCTAAACTTGCCGTTGCAAAGCTCAAAAATCTGCTGCTGCCATCATGCCTCCCCCACCAACAGGGTTTCTTCTCGGAGGCATTCTACTCACTTTCTCACGAGCCTTTCCACAGATCCTGGTGTAACTGCCTCACGTCCGGTGATCTGTTACACACTTAGGAACTTTTGGCTCTGATACCACTGATGGCGGACAAGAGATTACACCTTCGCAAAATTCCACTTTTCATTAAAATCTTCAGAAAATAATTACATACAGTAAAATAACACAGCCCGCAGGCTTTACAAAGGACCAAGCTCGGCTTGGTCTTCTCCCCTGCACTCTGTCTCCCTTGTTTTCTAATCTGCCACCCCCGCTTTACTTACAAAGCTTGAGTTTTTTTTTTTTCGAGGCCTCAACCCTCTCCCCCATTAATGACTCACCTGCGCGAATAAATTAACAGGACCTGCCAAAATCGGCTTCCCCCACCGAGTCATCAATTTTCCCTCCTTAATTGGCAAACTCCCTGATCCACCATGAAAGCACGCAGTTCATTGGTCCTTCACCTGCAACCGTCACTTTGTCAGAATGTTTGTCTACAACAGCTGTCTCTTTTCCCATGTGCACAACCTGTCCACGTGTCAAATTTTAAATTGTCTTCAACTGGCCACAAAATCATGACATGTTACGATATCGCGACCAAACTGGTGCCTTGCCTTCATCTGCCAAAAACCTCATGAAATCACGACCAAAATGCCCATGAGTCCCTTGCTCAAATTCCTATCGTGATATCGTGACGTCACGATATCGCAACATCACGACCGTTTCACCTCTGACTCCTCTGCTCAGTTTCTTGTCATGATATCGCGACGTCGTGATATCACTACGTCGCAACCATTTCACCTCTGACTCCTCTGCTCTATTTCTTGTTGTGATATCACGATGTCATGATATCGCGACATTACGACATTGTGACCGCTTTTCCTCCGAGTCCCTTGCCTTGGAATTTTTGCCTCTGAGTCCATGCCTTAAGTTTTTCGCCTTTGATCCTTGGTTCTTCTCCGCCTTCACCTTTCGAGCCCTTTGTCAACTCCGTCTTTGCTTTTCTTCAAACCTTTCATGCCTTTGCTTTCAAAGACATCGCGATATCGCAACAAAAACTCCCTTTGTACCTCTGCCTTCAAAATCATCGCGACATCACGACGTCACGATATCATGATGGAAACCCCCTTCGAGCCTCAGCCTCTAACATGTTGCAACATCACGATGTTGTGATATCGTGACGTCGCGATATCACGACGAAAACTCCCCTTCACCTTGTCGTAGCCTTTGGGGTCGCGATTTCATGACATGTCATGATTTCGTGACCCCCCCCCAACTTTTGCCTTGTGAAAAAAATAGGAACAGAACAAATTACTTAGAAAATTTGGTTGATGCCAGATTGTCCTGTTGTTGCTGGATGCTCCTGCATCATTCTACAACCAAGTAGTGCATCATTAGTACTATATTCTTATGCACAAATGGAAACAATATCAAAAACATGCAACCATTAAAACCATTAAACTAATCATTAACACCATTCATAATATATAGTCCAACTTGAAGGATTAGTACTACCAAGGAGGGTCATGACATCTCTTTAGTAAAATCCCATAGTTTAAAATATTTGCTCATCTTGTGCCTCTACTCCATCTCCAATGATATTTCCATCATAGTTCAATAGAGTATTTGTTTTGAGGTCTTTGAAAAATTCAATTTTGAATCATGTCCTCTTGGGAATTTGATTTTCATTATGACCCTACTCTACATAAGTAGATACTCATTTATCATTCTAATCCTTAGAGGATTCCACCTTTTGAAAACAATTTTCTACTCCTTTTTCTAATCCATCTAGTCCTTTATTTTCTAGCAAGGTTATTTTACCTCATATATCTTACTTCAAGTTTATCCTTTGGTCAAATTTTCAACTCTCTTCTAAATTATGATAGATGGGTTAAACTCAGACGTTTTCCTAAGAAACATGGATGAACCCTTTAAGCCCTAGTATTTTAGCACTAGGCTCTAATACCATATGTGACAATGATCCCTATTCTAATTTAAATAAACGTTATTCTAATTTTAATTAAACAACTATAATTTTTTCCAAATATAAATTATATCACATTCATTAATCTCAAAAATTAAAAGTTGATGTCATATAATATCCAAAGAACCTTGACTTGTCATATTTAAGGAAACATAGCTTCTATTAAATCTAGATATTTGCTCTCTATATAGAACTAATGAGGTCACCTTTATTTTCTATGGTTATACCTAGCCCTTAGAGAATGTACAAGTTATCTTGAATCATATAGGGCATACAAGTATACTTACCCTTCTTGATGATGAATGTAAATTCAAATTACATCAACATTATATTTTAGATTCAAAATGTTGACAAGCTATATTTGCTCTCCAAGTTAAAGCTCATGTTCAAGTCTTTATTTTGATTTTGTGTTTGATTTAATTTTGATCAAATGGATCATCTAAAATAAGTACTACATTATTATTTTAAGGATGTTAAAAATTTTACTATCATAATTCTATTTATGAATAACATTGAGTTTATCTTATGGTTTAATGATTGTGTCTATGTTCAAAATATCCATGACCATTTTTCAAAATTTAATATGTACTTGTTAAAGTAGCATTTATGCCCCTAAAAATCCTACAAATCGCTTAGTGCTTTGGAAATCCCTTAGCCAAATGAAAATTTCCTTCTCTATTGAGGGATGGATGTTCATGGGAGATTTTAACAACCCACTTTATCCTTTGGATAAATGTGGAGCACCTATCACTCCAAAATGCTATGAGGATTTTGCAAAATTTGTTGACAACAATGAACTATTGAACATCGAGTTAAAAGTGACTAAATTCACATGGAGCAACAGAAGGGTAAGGGATCATCTCATACAACTTCGTCTAGATAGATTTTTATTTCCAAAGAAAATATCCATTTCCTTGGTGATGCTTCCCTCCACTCCCTTCCAATAATTGTTTCAAACCACAACCATTTGATCTTTGAAGGTCTTAAATCTACCTCCTTTCAAACCTCCCTTTATATTTATGTCCATGTGGTTTCAACATCCAAATATCAGGTCTAAGATATTCGAATGGTGGAACCAAATATTCAATGGTTGTTGCATCTCCCAAATCGCTAAGAAGCTCTGCTTCATAAAAGATAATCTTAAATTTTGGAACAAAGAGGTCTTTGGAAATAATTTTTAATCCAATAAGATCATTTTAAACCATATCATAATTTTTGAAGAGTAGATCCAATCTGACAACTTAACTCCTGATCTCAGAACCAAAGAGAACAACTCCTATCTAAATTCCATAATATTTTAGCAAAAAATAAAATATTTTAGAGGAATAAATCAAGGGCTCTTTGGCTCCTAGATGGGTACTCCAACACAAAGAATTTCCATACCTCAACCCTCAGGAACTAAAGCACCAACAAAATCATAGAATTACATAGAAGCAATGGATCTATGACTGACAACATCTTGGATATCAAAGTTGAAGCTGTTGACCACTTTCAAGATATTCTTGGTCTTTGTCATCCCTATCCAGATCAAGTCTCTAATTCTCTCTTCCAGAATATCTTGAAACTTGTTCCTCTTGACTTTAATGTTTGTCTTCTTCGTTCTTTCTGTCAGGATGAAATTAGAGATGCTCTCTTTTCTATGGTAGCTGACAAGGCCCATGGTCCATATGGATTTCCACCTAGATTATTTTAGGTTTTTTGGTATATTGTTGGTCCTAGCATCATAATTTTCATTCAAGAAGTCCAAAGGACCAAATATTTGTCTAGGGATGTTAACTCAACTTTCCTATCTCTCATTCCCAAATTTCATGAATATTTATCCCTCTCTGACTATCATCCTATCAGCCTATGCAATGTCATTTACAAGATCCTAACCAAAGCCATTACCAATAGGCTAAAATAAATTCTCCCTATCATTATTGACTCATGTTAGGGAATCTTGGTTCAAGGTAGGCTTATCACCAATGACGTCATTACCATTCATGAACTCATTCACTTAGTTAACAAAAGAAAAAAAGTAGATCTCTTTCTCAATTTGGACATGAACAAAGCCTTTGATAAGGTCTCTTAGGACTTTATTTTTGTGGTTCTTTCCAAATTTGGTTTCCACGATGACTAGATTTATCTCATAAAAGAATACCTTTCATATGTATGGTTCTTTATTTTTATTAATGACTCTACTACTATGTATTTCAAAAGCTTTAGAGGCTTGAGACAAGGTGATCCTTTATCTATGTTCCTCTTCATTATCCTAATTGAATATTTAGGTAGATCCTTCAAGGAAGCTTACTCCTCTGGATCCATCTCAAAAATAAAGATCTTCTCAAACATCAACTCTATATCCCACTAGCAGTTTGTTAATGACACCATCTTAGCTACATTGTCATTTATCCCGAAATTCAAAGTTATCAAGCATATTCTAAAATTTTATGAGGAAGCTACAAGTCAAAAAGATAACTACATCAAAATAAAAATATACTTCATCAACACTCCTATGGAAATACAACTCAAAATTACCAAAATCTTGGGGTGCACCATCTCTAATCTACCCTCCATCTATCTTGGTCTTCCTTTGTTCCAAGATAGCTCGTTTGGAAGTATGTGGAACAATATCATTGAAAGAATCATGAAGAAGCTTGCTAGTTGGAAAGGAGCCCTTCTTATTCACGCCACTAAAGCTACCTTAGTTCAAGCATACCTCTAGAGCATATCAGTTTATTTCATGTCTATATTCAAGGAATCCATCTATATGTACCAAAACATTGAGTAAATCCAAAAGTGTTTCCTTTGGTTTGGAGCTGATAATAGATGAATATTTCTTCTTGTTGTCTGAGATAAATTTTGCACTAGGAAATTTCAAGGGGTTTAGATTTTAGAATAATTAGCAATATGAACATAGCCCTAATCAGCAAACAAGGATAGAGAATTCTCACCAATACCAAAGTTGCTTGGGTTGACATAATAAAAAAGAAATATCTTCAAATAAATTATCTATTATATGAAGGTCCTCTCCCTAAAGGTTCTGATTTTTGGAATTATCTTACTAAATATAAACATATTCTTAGGAAATACCTTATATGGTGCCTTGGTAATGGAAGTAATGTTCACTTTCGGTAAGACCCTTGGTTAACGGATCAACCTCTAATTTTTGAACCCAACCTAAGCATTTTAAAGCCTCTCATGGATCACCTCTTTGGAATTTTTATCTAATTTCATCACTTGTAGGCCTTCCCATATTCCTGATTGGAAAAACATTCCTTCCAATGGTCTAATCTCTGAGTAATAGGTGGTTGTTAAATTCCTATCTAGTATGCTCTAAACTTGTATCATCCCAAGTAGACCCTTGTAGGATTTTTATTTTTGGAAATCCAATGATAATGGTCACTTCTCTATCAAATTTACTTACCATATTTAGGAATAGCCTAGCTTAAGTTGGATTCTGGTCAGTCACATTTGGCTCAATTATCTTATCCCCAAGATTGTGTTCTTATTTTGGCTAGCTACTCTGAACAAATTTTTAACTATAGATAACTTAATCAAAAGAGGTTTTTCATTCTTAATCGTTGCTATATTTGTTAGTCTATATGGGATTCGATCACCCATCTATTCCCATATTGTCCCTTCTCTTCCAAGGTGTTGCTCTCATTTTTCTCTACATTTAGCATCAATTGGGTCCCATCCAATTCTATTATTGATATGTGTGTTCAATGTTCAAACCTCTTTGAGCACCATCACCTCAAGTCCCTTTGGTCTTTTTTTTCCCACTTTCTTTAGTAGATCTAGTTAGAAAGGAACAACAGAGCCTTCTGTGATTCCTCTAGATATCCCATCTCTATTGTTTCTAGGACTATATCATTAGCCATTGAGAATTTAAATGTTTTTCCTTCTTCTAACAACCCTTACCATGGATTGGAATCTAGGTTGGTTGCTTCTTTCAATCTCTCGTCTAGTCCTCTTAGGTTTACTTTATCTATTATGGATAGATCCAATTTCATATGAACTCCTCCCCCCTTAGGGTGGTTCAAGCTCAACTTCGATGGTGTTGCTAGAGGTAACCCAAGAAGAGCTAGTTATGGGGGCATTATTAGAGATAATCTCACCAGGATCATCCTGGTGTTTGCTAAGAACATCGACACTCAGATAAATAATGCAGTCGAAGCTAGAGCTTTGTTCCAAGGATTATCAGCTTTGTAGGTTATCCATATCAATAACATTATTATCAAGGGAAACTCCCTAAACACCATAAATTTCCTCAAAATAAATAGGTCTCCTACATGGAGCATCTTCAATTTGATTGAAGAGTCAAAAAAATCCTCTACAGTTTTGGAAATGTTATCATCCAACATGTTTTAGAGAGGGTAATAAATTTGATGTTATGGCCAATCTTGGATTGGCTAAATATTCTTTGTGAATTAGATTTAAAAAAAAATTGCATATTTTTTAATCTTAGTAGCTCTAATGAATCTTCCACATATCTCTAACTAGTGTGGGTCATGCGATCCTCCCAGTCCTATCAATCCCATTCATACGGTACCTTATCAGTACTCTAGAGAGGCTAAGGTATCTGTAATTGTATGACTTTCTCAGATAATGGAGGTGTCTATTTATTTGTGGATTTATTAGATGATTAAGGTGTCAATCTCATTGTGGCTTTCTCATTCAGCTAAGGTATCTATTTCCTTATTGTCTCCTTGGGTGACTGATGTGTCTACCTCTTTGTGGCTTTTTTGATCTATTGAGGTGTCAACTTCTTTGTTGCTTCCTTAGAGGGTTGAGGTGTCACTCTCTTTACAGTCAACTCTCAATGTTTGGTGGACCGCCTTTGCTCATGATTGATCTGGTGGCTAAAATTCTCATCCTAGAGATTCCTTTCAATGCATCCTACAACAAAATCATCTTTGGTAGTGTGATCATGTCTATCTTGGCCGTCCTTTGAGTACCAAGGACACAAACGTAAGCACTTTCTTACCTTTGTGTGATAACATCATTGGTGGTGTCACCCTTAACACGAATTGGGCACTCGAGCCTAGGCTTTCTTGGCTTGAGATGTTCTATCAATGATACTAGAAGGGTGAAGCTTCTTAAATTTGTGGTATTGAATAGCCCTATCATTTTGACTCTCCAATCAGGTTTAAATTGAACACATAGGGAGTGTTATTCCCATATATTTTTTTTTATTTCAAGCCTTTGCAATGGTGTTTAGGTATTATGGTTTGTAGAAGTGTATAGTTCATTTTTTGGTTGGTTAGATTTTAGTGAATGATAATCAAAGATAGGATTGCATTGCTTGAGATTGATATGCTACAATTTGATGCCACGGTTGAAGATATTCAGGTAACCACTTGCACAAGTTTAGAGTAAGTGATCTTGACCTATCCTTGTATTTTATCAGATCTTAGGATAATGATAGGGTGATGTTTTGGGGTCTTCCTTCAAGGTTACCATAAACTTTCTAGTGGATATGATTAAGTTGGTCAATGAAAATGATATCATTTAATGCGATAAAAACTCTCTAGTGATTGAGCTCATCCATTTCAGGGATAAATGGAATCACCTTACAAAGGAAAATAGTGGCATCATTAGGGAAGACCTCCCTACACTATGGAATAGAGTTCTCATTCCCATCATGTAGTATTTTACCATTGATGAACCAATTTTACCCCTTAGGAGCTTCCATTTGTCTTTCCTTAACCACCTAAGGGACATAAAATACATTTATGTTCCTAAATACCTATTCAATTCCATGGAGCTATCAGTTTTAAGCATTTGTAAGGTAAAATCAACTCATCTTAAGCATCAAGGATTACATATGATCATTTACAATCACACTCTTCATTTACAGGCCTAAATATCCACTTTGTCCATTATTGGTAGTCTTGAAGACTGCCCTTAGCTAGGGTTCCCTCTTGTAGGAGGACCCGAGTGACACTGATATGGAGGACAACATTGCTACTTTAGGAAAAGCGGGAAAGAAAAATTAATCTTTGACTCGTCTAATACCATACCTTCCTCCTATCGTTGCTTGACCAGGAGCAAAGCCTCTGAGGATAAGTGCAAGAGAATTATTCTCATTGACCAAGACAAGGAGAATCCTGGGGATTCTCCTTCGACCCACAAAAACTAGAAGCTTGGAGATGCTCATGGTCATGCACTCTCCCTCAAGAATGACCTCTCCCTCGGTGGGACTTCTTCTTTATCACATAAGAGAGACGATTATGATCCTATGGCCAACCTAGATGACCTAGTAAATCTTGTGTTAACTCTACTCCTCCAAGCTATGAATGTTATCAACAATCTCATGAACCAAAAGGTTGTGATCACTCAAGCCATGGATGATTTCCAAAATACCATCAACAATGAGCAGGATCCTCCCATGGATTCTGAGTAATATGTGTGCTTTTGTCTTCTTGATCCTTTTTGTGTTTGGGTTCCTCCTTTTTATCTGCATCTTGGGGTGATGGTCTTCCATGCTATTTTTTTCTAATTTTGATCTTTTTGTCTTACTGATCTATTGAGGTCATCCCTTTGTTGGATACCTCCTCTTAGCTTGTTCCTTTGTAAAAGGTTTTGGGACCCTTTCAAAACCCCCTTTTATCAATAAAAAAAAATTGAAAGTAGCATTTCTCCATAAATAAGGTATGGTCAATTGATCTTCTATACTAGCCATCCCATATAGCTCATTACCTAGATTCAAATTAATTCCAATCCAATTGAAAAAATAGTATCAACTTCTCAATTAAATGGTAAATTGATAAAAATATAGTAATATCATGCATTTACATCATTGAATAAAATGCATTTCTAAAACTACAATCATTAAATATATTACAAGGTTTTTACAAGAATATAAGTAGCTTCTTCTTCCATCTCACTATTACATTTATTCAATTTTAGAAAATCATAGTACAAATTATTCTCATTGCAATTTCTCTTTCAAATTTGGGCTAATTCTTAAATGAGAGAAGGCATCATTTGGGTGCTTTATTGTCCAACAAAGTGATATTTCTTAAATATTCCTATCTTAGCTTCATATTATGAAGCCTCAACCCTTTAAAAATGGGAAGATATGTAGAACCATCCATTTAGAGAGGTCATATGTGCAATGTATACTTGCATGATAATCATGGGTATATACTCATGCTAGTACTAGATTTCAATATATCAATCAGATTGCACTTTGGGAATACAACTACTATGCATATAATTTTTATATCTATGGTGCATTAAATTGTCCTCCAAACCACTTCTATATCTATGGTGTATTAACTTTTGTACAGTTCATTTAAAGGATAAATCATCCAAACCATGCAAGATATTCATATGAAGAAATTTATTATAATCATGATTTGTACTTACAATAACAGATAGCCATAGCCAAGTTTAGTGCATTCATCAATAATTATCATAGTAGTTTGAAATAATATATAAATCTAATCTATTGTCATTTAACTACAGTTTTTGGTGTATCTATCCAACAAATATTATAGTAGGATTCAAGGTTTTCTAAGAATGAGGTTAGGGGTTTTCATTGTACAAAGTAATCTAATATGTAAAATCAATCATAAAGGACTTATATTTTAATTTCTAAGTGTTCTAAGGCAAGTTATCAATCATTTGTTATATGTTGTACAAGATAACATGGTGTGATGATCATTTTTAAAAGTGTCCATGAAAACTTTTCAAATAATAAATAACTCTATTTTTTAAGTCAAGAAAATAACAAGTGATTTCTAAAACAAAACTATCAAAAGTGATTTGAAGCCCAAGTAATTTAGGAATACTACTAAGTAATGATGTAATCATTTACATAATATTTACACTAGATCTCCCTAATATTGATAATAACAAGGTTCACAAAAAGTAAGCCTCAACAAACTTATAAGGAAAACCAATTACATTTCTTATGATTTTTCTATCCACAATTATAAATTAAAATATATACATAAATATTTTCATTAATTTTCATTAGTCAAAAAGGGTTTTCATATGATAAATATTTCTAGCCATGCATACATTTCCAATATAGTGCAGAAGATACATGTTTATACGTGTAGTTAGGACCACCAACCAAGGTAACAAGTGATTGTTCTATTATATCCATATCCATACAAAGAGTACATCATGGCATCCACTTACAACCATAGTTTCAAAAAAATAAGTATAACAGAATATGCATTCACAATGATATATCTAAAATAACATATAATGAATATGCATTCATAGCCATGCTTCTAAAATAGAGGATAATTAGATGTACACTCATAACTAGGCATCCAAAATGGAGTACAATGAAATATGCTCTCATATCCATGCATATAACAAGATATAGTAGAACAAAATACAGTATTTATTCATTTTTATGCTACAAAATAGGGTGCATTATGTATTTCAACCAGTCTTATTTTTCAAAATAGGTTATAGTATGTGTTCATTATCATGTTTTTCAAGATAGGGTACCTTATGTATTTCAATCACTACCATGCTTTCCAATATAGGGTAATAGTAATAGATTTACTCAGCCATCCTAGGAAAGAAATCAAAACATTGGAACAAAGGCAATTTTCTATATGGGTTTGAACTTATCCAATTTCATCAAGGAAAATCCCATACCATGCATGAAATTAAAAACTTATGCTTGAACAATGGAACAAGATACAATTGTGTTCTACCTCTAGCTAACTATAATGCAATTGTCATATTATTGTGAAAACAAGGGTTTTAACTTTCTAAATTGAGCAAAAGGTATAACATACTAGGTCTAATTTCTTTCATGCACTTAGGGTAACCATTAATTTTACCAATTCTAAAATATGAAAAGCAACACAACCATTCCCTTTTTTATTTTTTTTATACCCATTAATTAGCAATTAGCAATGCAATATGTTGTTAAAAAAATATTTTTAAGAATACTTTCATAGTAAGGAAGAAATACTTGTCTGTATTTTCCAAACGTTCCCTTTTCTATCTTGGTTTTCTTTCGTGTCTTTCTTTGTCTCCTCCGTGCTCATTAATCCTAGCACAACTTCCCCATAAAAATCACTATTTTTGGTAGTTTTTTGTTTCTCCTCCCTCCAAGAAGGAGCATTGACTTACCATAGGCAAAGAAAAATCAAATTCACAAGTGAATGACAATGTGTTTTGGGGTTTCTCTCCCCCTTATCTACTCTTTCTTCCAACTATACATGCTTCCCTAAAAATAATAAAGAAAAAAAATAAAATCCTTTCCATTCTTGGTGGCACTTCATGAAACCTCAATAAAACCATTCCATCTTCTAAATGTAAAAGCAAAGTTTACAACTTCAAAAGGCAATGTATATGTGGTGGGAAAAAAATTGTTATTGTTTAGAAAATATTTTCTCATTTTGGGTTTAAGTTGAAACCATGGCATTCATCAAAGCCAGTACCTTTTTATTCAAGTAGCTCAAATTTTAGAAAACAATAATGTATAAAGATATTATTTTATTCATATGACTATCTAATGCACTTTAAATTATTAACATATTGAAATTATAACCTTATTTATTTGTAGTCATCATTCAAATGTGTACACAATCAACCATACATCTATTATTGTATTCCATGCATATTATTTTATGTTGTGTTGGAATATCTCTCTAGTGGTTGCTTCTCTCAAATCTATCAACTTCTTCCAGATGACACCTTCCCTCTTCTACTTCTAAAGGGTGGTCTGCTAGCACTTGTAGCAAATTACAATTCATTAAATTATATATATAATTGATAAAATATAATTAAAAATCATAAATTTAATTTTTTTAATTAATTAATATTCTTCAAAAAAATCCATAAAATAAAGCATATGTGATAAATTAGGTCTGAGGTGTAGACCAATTGGTTCGATAAAACCCTGTAATTGGGATGGATGTCCAAGGTTCAAATCTCAGGCCTCATTGGACTGAATGCTTTTCTGTATTCCTGGTGCTTTCAGTAGCATAAAAGGTTTAAAATGATATGATATGGTGATTATAAGGGTGGACAGCACGGATAACCGTGGCGTCTACTGATTCCACCATGTTTAGAAAAATAGTATGTGATAAATTGGACTGTTGTTGTTTGATATTTATAGTCATATCTTATCATGATCACAAGAATATATTAACTTTCACAAAATATACAAGTTGTAAAAGAATTTTAAAATGTATAAATCACTCATTTTTATAATCCTTTGCTTTTGGTAAGATTGTATTTAAACACATTAGTTTGCACAAGTTTTTGACTAACAAAGTCCCACCTTCAACAATCAACTTTGGCATTAATGTGTACCTTGATGTTTTAGAAAATTCTAAAGGGTCTTACTCCTTCCAAGTCCATTCAACATATAATTGAGATTATAGTAGATGTCAGTTTCTTAATTGACCATCTTGTCACACTACATCTACTTAAATTATTTAGATCATACAACAAATAAAGCAATTGCTAGACAATAAGATCAAGTGCAATGCCAAATTGGATGAGATTAAATTGTTATAAATATATGCTCTCTATGTGGAGACTCGAGTTCAAAACTCTCTAAGAAATATATGTAATATTTTTAAAATAATAAATATTAAATTAGTAAATTATTGCTTTCAAATTTATAACAAACCAGCTTTAAGAAAATAGCAATTCCAATAGTAATTTTTAAAGCAATAGCAATAGAAAAATATTCACTACGATATATGTAATAGAAATTAGATTCAAAAACTAAATCCAAAAAATATTATAGATCCTAAATCTGAGTCCCAAAAACAATCTAAACCACTTAGTAAAGGCATTCTCTTATGTGCACTAAAGGCATTAGAGGTTGGACAAATGAATAGATGATTCAACTATATTGCATGTCTTTATATTTATAGTCTAACAAATTAATAAATGCTAACCCTAATGTTCAAGGATTGACTATCCTAACCAAAGCTCTTGACCCAACCAAAATAAATATAGAAGCATGGCTACATTATGGCCATTACATGACCTCCACCTTAGAAATTGTCCTCGAATCTTAAAAAAATTTGAGAATGTTCATTATTTTTCACATCATGTACTCTTCAAGAAGATCTTGTCACTTCATGAGTATCTCTTTCTCCTGGAAAAATTATAGATTATGTACCCATAATTGTAACACTATTTTTAACTACGATTCAATATAACCTTCTTCATCCAACTCAAGGAGCTTTATTTGGGACTACATCTTCCAACCAAGTACCTTATTAAAATAAGAAACATGAAAAATATGGTGGATTTTAGTTAGTTGGGGAGATCCAACTAATATGCCACATCCTTAATCCTAAAAACCACTTAATAAGGGCCATAGAATTTGGGTGCATGCTTTCAACTAGACTTAGTCTTGAGAGAAATCCACTTATATGACTAGATCTATACAAAGACCATATAATAAATCTTAAAATACCATTTGAATGTGTATAAATATTATTGTTGCTTCGTATGATTATAATACTGATAAATATTGTCCTTGAGGAGATTAATAACATATTATCACTAATGGATATGGACTTTTACCCATACGAAGCTTGAAATGGATACATCTTAGTGGAAATACAATAAGTAATATACCACCACTCTATTAATAAAAAAAATGTAACCCACTGATATGACTTATCATGGGCAAAGCACCTCAAATATATACCAATAAAATTCTTCATAATTTATGCTTGTTTATTAGTTTGAGGGTGGTAAGAAGAGCTTATGTTAAGCTAAGTACCATAAAGAGTAAACAATTCCTTCCAAATGTGGTTGGTGAAAATATGGTTAGAATTACATATAATAAACTTGGGCATACCAGAGTTTAAAAATAGAGTTAAGGAATACCTTACCTCCTTTGTTGTTAGTGAATAGGTGTTGTAAGGCATAAAAGTGGGCTTGGAGAGGCGATCAATAACCATAAAAATCATTCTTTTATTTTATGATTTTGGGGGACCTTCAATGAATTCCATATAGATGTGTTCTTACTAACAATTGTAAATAGGTAGGGGCTACAACAATTATTTGATTGTTGAAGTTTTTGTATTTCTTTTGCTTGTTTTTAAAGCTTGTTAGAGTTCTTAACTCTCTTTTGCTATTGTTTATGTAATCTATCATCTGCATGTATGTAAATTTTGGTAGAGTATTCATTTGCACTCTTTTACTTGGTGTTTGAGTGGTTGATCCTCTTTTGGTATGTAAGCTTGGTAGTGTTTGCTTATATTATTTATTTATTGTGTGGTTAAATCCTTGCATGCTTGTAAGGTGCGACGGTGCTCTAGATTCGTTTGGCAAATGTAGTTTTGGCTGAGGGTTGGATCTCCTCTAGTATGGTCAAACATCTTTGCTAGACAACCGGATCATTATCTCAGCTTGTGTTAGCTTGTTTTATTTTTCCCACCTTGTGCTATCCAGGTTGGGAGACGTTAGTGGCCTTCAAGTTTAGTGTAGTCCGTGTTCTTTGTTTGAATTTTTGTAAGTATGTTGTTTGGTCTTTATCTTGAGCTACGTAGAAGACCTGAGGGCCACTGTGTTTGTTTCTTTGTAAGAGCTAGTTCTTTTTAATTTTAAGGTAACACAAATTCGTTCCTTTGGCAGTGTTCTTCTTTGTTGTTTGTGCTCAAATCGAATGGCGCATATTGTGTTGAATGCTTTGGTTTTTTATGTTTTTGCTTTCCTTTGTATTTTTTTTGGTAATTATTTTAACAGTGGGTTTTTATAGAGGATCCCAAAACCTTATGTACAAAAACAACCTTGCTAAATGATGTATCATGCCTCTTGGCTGAATGTATAAGCCTATTACAGAAATCGTAAACCCTAAACTAATTGCCCGGAGGCTACAGAAAGGCATTTATGCCTGATTAACCAGGTAACAAACCAAAATTTAAACAGGATAACAAAAAGTAATAGCCAAAGAAAATGAAACTTAGAGAGTAAAAACAAACCAGCTAAACACCAGACAAGGAAACAGATAATCCGGATCCTCCTGATCCTCAGAGTTCAGTCATATCACAGCTACTCTAGATCCTCCAGATCCTTTGAGTTTTGACTCTCCTGGGTCTGCTTCAGAATCATCTGGATAGTCTGAAGATCTTCTTGCCTCCCTTACCATGTTGGAAGGGAGGTTTAGGTACATGTGTATCACCCGTCTGAGTGTTAGAGTCATCTGAAAATAGCAAACATTGGGAGCCATTCACGATGTCTGCCATCGTCTCTTTGTCTCTTCTGTCTTTGTTGGAAGGTTGGCCCTGCTTCCTCACACTTCCATAATCCACATTTTGCTTTCGGCTCCTAGTGATTCAAGGGCTAATATGTTTGATATGATTGATGCCCCTCCTTCCTAGGAGGTAATATTCTAGTAAGGTTTGGGACTGGCTAAAATCGAAAGGGCCCAGGTCCTGGAGCCTAGGAGGCTCTGACTGAGTGGTGATTTGGGGGGGGTCACCCCTCTTTCCTAGTAGGTAATATTCCAACACATTTTGGGACTCAAAAGGGTTCTGGTACTGAAGTATGGGTTGGGGGGGACAGTTCCTTCTCCTCCTAAGGTCCTAGAAGGGTGCTAGCAACACACAGTTGAGAGTCCGATTGGAGGGAGATTCCCTCTACTGGGTGGGAGGATTTGAGAAGGTCCCTGGGTGGCCCTAGAGACTTATGGTCTTTCACAGCAGGGGGCTTCGTCTGACCATCATCGTGTTCCAAGGGGTTACAGGATTCCTGTTTCTTTTTCCCCGGATTTTGAAGAGGACAATTATGCTGGAGGTGCCCTTGAGAACTGCACTGGGGGCAGAAAGTTGGTCTATTCTCATATGCAATGACTTGCTTGTGGAGAATGGAACCTCCGGATCGGAGAGTGATGGAGGAGGGGAGGTCCACCGCCAAGTCCGCCAAAACACAGAAACGGGCTTGGACAAATCTTGTCCGAGCTCTGGTGGGAGGGTCAATGGTGACCAACTCCCCAATGGAGTGGGCAATACCTCTAATTACATTTTCATGCCAACAAAAAAGAGGGAGACTTGGGAGCCTAACCCATATTGGAGCAATGTTGATGTTCTGGGTATCAGGGTTGAAGTCCATACCCCACTTCCTTAGAAAGAGACTCCTATGGCACAGGAACCAAGGACCTCCAGATAGGATTTTGCAGAAGTCCTCCTCATTGTTCAGTCTAATCACAAAAAAACCTTGGGTTAAGGCCGCCAACTCCATGTGACCAGAGGTTCTCCATTTTCCTGACGCCCATTTGTGAATGGTCTCCATATCTGGACGACCACCAATGAACTTTCCAATGAGGGTAAATTTTTCGAATTCCATGAAGCTTGAGAGAATTTTTGTCGGGATGTCCAACTCGTCCCCGGCCGAAAATAGCTCCTCGGTGAAGATACCGCTTAGGGTTTTTGAAATCGCTGCCAGAGAAAATGACTTAGGGATTCTATAGCCACTTAGGGTTTATGAAGTCACTGCCTAAGCATACGACTTTCGATGTCCACCTCCCCCTTTGTCTGGCAGATCCTTGCCATGGCTGACACCATCTTCCTCAGTGCCCCCGGACTCTAGTTGCTCTCCCTCCACCTTACTGTGCCCATGGTTTGACCTGCTGACGTTCCCGTGCTCTCCCGCAGAAGTCTTCCTACCCACCGTCATTTCGTTTGCCGCTTTCCTTTGTATTAACCTAAAGGTCATAAATTTATTTATTTTGCTTAAAGATATTAGATTATGGTTATGTGGTAGATATCTAAAATTGATGGGGAAATTAAAGCTTGTTATATTGTTTTCTTTAATTAAGGGGTAGTCATATTAAAGGGAATAACTTATTCGAATGTAATTTCCTTATATATTTACATAATAGAATTTTTAAGTGCTTGTATTTATTTATAAAAGTTTAAGATCATGGTTCGTGCTTTATTTATCAAAGGAATAATATTGCATTGTTATGTTAAAGAAAGCTAAGTGTTTTTATAATATTTGTTGATCTGATTTAAATTCTCACATTGGACAAGTTGAAATATATAATGGAATCCTAAGACTTTAGCGGGTAAAGGGGCCATTATAAAAAAGAAGTATGGGATTATCTCCTTGTTAAATTAGTTGTTTATATTCATTTCTTTGGGGCATATTGCAAAAGATGGAATGAGAAATTATAATGGACTCTTGAGATTTGAGTAGGTAAAGGAGCCATTATAGAGAGATTTACCTCTCTAAGTGTTTACCTGAACCATATTGGTTCTCTCCTAGGAGATTCTATTCCTTGGTTTTGAGATTCTAATTTTGACTCTTCTGTTCCTATATCTTCTTTGGATAGATCTAAAAGAATTTTTGTGTCTTCACTAGATTTTTTTGTGTCAACCTTGACTTTTTCATCAAAGACTACATCTCTACTAATGTAGACCTTTTTTGTAGATGGATCTAGTATTATGTATCCTATAGATTACACTTCACATTCTGCCATAAACTATTTAATATTATTTTTCATTTTTTTTTAAGAAAAATATTGATTGACACTTTGATAGGTTTTAAGTAACCAAGAATAGCCTACCAAAGGAGAGCTATGTGATTCCTAAAGGATGGTATTTGTTACAGAACTTTATTTTTATTAATAGAAATCATTCACCAATATGCAAAAATATCAAATCATTCATCCACAATAACATTTTCCATAATAACAATCCACAAATGAGAGATATAGATAATACCCTTAAGGTATGGAAATGCCAATAATAATCTTTAATGAAGGAATAACTCCACAAGATCTCCCAAGATGAGTGTGCCACTTAAGGATGGAAAAGTCCCATAATCCACTTCATGGGAAAAGACTTACATATGATTCATCTCCATAATGATTACAATGATAAATATCTCTTCTTTATATATCCATCTTCTAATTCTACTTTAGGGAGCCGACTACTAATATAACATTATATTATATTATTATAATACAATCAACCTTGGATTATGTGTGATCCATGCCAACTCGTATACAATATAATAATATATTCCCAAATATATATTCCTAGGTACCCTAACATGCCACCCTCCCTATAAATGTTTCATCCTCAAAATATATGAAGAAACAAGATAATATGATTTGCTAAGCAATGTTAGAAACTGGTACCAATATCAATAATCCATCCATCCTAGTGAAACATTGATTGGTGGTGGTCATTGATGTTGGTATGCCATTTTGCACCTTGAGTAACCAAATCTACTTTGTTTTCTCCACGCTTTTGCTAATTTATTTTGATAATTCGGATGATGGATCCACTTATTCTTTGATGTTGATAAACCACTCTGAAAACCAGGATCACTATGTTTTATCAGCCAAACACTGCCATACTTGGTACCCTTCTGATTCCATGTAGAACCATAATATTTCTACCTTGAGCTATACCTCCAAGATTGTTGTCGCTCATGGTGGTGTGGATGGCAATATGGTGCAACCTTAACTTGATGTTCTACCTTTCTTAACTCTTCAACATTTGGCTCCATTATTTTAAATTCTTCTACACTTTGTTCTTTCATGTTCCCTTTGTTTGGTGTGTTCTTGTGCTCTTTTAAAAAAGTTTCCTTAGACTCTGCTACTGTTATTTCTATGGACTCAGTCGTTGTTGCTTCTTCCATGGAATCTATTGTTGCTACTGCCTTCTTGGATTTTTTTCAGGTTCTATTTGTTCTTCAATTTTTTTATTTGGAACCACTTCTTTTTTTTCCTTGGATCCTTGCTTCTTAAGCTAAGAAATATCATGCAATGTTATCTTCTTTTTCTAGTACCTTAAGGAATTAGGGCAGAGTGTTTTTTGGAAAAATGTCTCATATTTTAGGGGCCATATCTCTACGAAATTTTGTTTGATTCAAGTGATTCTTGGATCATTTTGTGCATAATTTTAAAAGCTTTAAAATGAGTGGTCACATGAAGGAATCTAAGTAGTATTGAGGGAGATACAACCTTTTAAAGTCAATCATCTGGAACAAGGGCAGTAACAAATTTTTAAATCATGAATTTTTTGGAAGACAAAATTTTTTAGTTTGAGTAAACAAATTAGTTGCAATTTATTTTGTTTGGAATAAAAAATTACAGATCTAGTTGTTTATAGGAATTTTAGCTTTAAATTATTGGAGAGACAATTATTTTGGCAAAGTGGGGATTTTTTTGTGTGGAATTGCAAAATTAGGGCAGAATGTTTTTTGGAAAAACATCTCATCTTTTAGGAGCCATATCTCTACGATCATTTATCAAATTCAAATGATTCTTAGATCATTTTGTGTGGAGTTTTAAGAGCTTTAAAATGAGTTGTTATATGAAGGAATCTAAGTAGTATTGATCCATATATGACTTTTTGAAGTCAATCATTTGGAACAAGAGCAGTAACAAATTTTTAGATCACAAATTTTTTTGAAATAAAAAATTTGTTAGTTTGAGTAAGCAAATCAGTTGCAGTTTGTTTTGTTTTGAAGAAAAATTGCAGATTTAATTATTTATGTGAAATTTTAGCTTCAAATCAGTGGGGAGATATATATTGTCAAAAAATCTTAGTTTGCATTAGGGAATCTACTATGGCACTTCAAAAAAATTTGGAACAAATGATATGGATGTGAGAGAGTGGTTGAAAATAGTAAAATCTCAATATGGTGAAAGCATGTAGTTACGCTTTTGCTTTCAAAAAAATTTATGGGGTGAAGCTTTACAATGGGTAGAAAGCTTTGTTAGGAATAATCCGAGGTGCAATTGAAAAGAAATGGAACCGGAATTCTTGAGAAAATGGGTACCTTTTCAATTACAAATAAAGTTAGATATTTGTAAGAGAGATCTTGAGGGAAGGGATAAGAATATAGATAGCCTAATGGATATCATCAAAGACCTTGAAAATAAACTACAAAGGATTCAAAATGAGTGAAATGAAATGAAAGGAGAATGGAAATTTTTCAAGAAATAGAATGAAGACTATGAAAAAGAAATAAAATTACTCAAGAAAGAGAAAGAGAAAAATATTAAGGAAGATAATGAGAAGAATGAAGCCACATATTTGGATTTTTAAAAGCAAGAGACTATTGTGTAGGTTCATGGAAGCATTCAAAAGGAATAGGTTCATTGACGCTAGTAGCAAATATAACTTTATTGATATTTATTTGGCTAAGAGGTTGCAGGTTCAAGCAACAAAAATTAAGGAAATACAGTTGGAGGGTGAAAATATTCATATTTTTTAAGATTTGAAGATCACCATGGATAAATATATTTTACATTCAGATTTTTATTCTATTAAGATGATGGATGATGAGGATAGTGTTCTTGGTTATCCTTCATTAAATTCTTTGGGTACTATTAATATTAATGTGCAAAAGAATGTTATAAACTTATGGTACAAGAAAAAAAAGATAACATTGTAGGATATTTATCAACTTAAGGAGTAAGGATCCAAGGAAAAACAATAAGTGGTTGCAGAGAAATAAATTAAAGAACAAATAGAACCTAAAACAGAATTCAAAAAGGTAATAGTAGCAACTGAGTCCATGAAAGAAGTGGCAACAACTGAGTTCATGGAAATAACAGTAGCAGAGTATAAGAAAAACTTGATAGAAGAGCACAAGGACACACCAAACAAAGGGAACATGAAGAAACAATGTGTAGAAGAATTTAAAACAATGGATCCAAATGTTGAGGAGTCAAAGAAGGTAGAACATCAAGTTAATATTTCACCATATTGTCATCCACACCACCATGAGTAGCAACAATCTTGGAGGTATGGCTCAATGCAACAATATTATGGTTCTACATGGAATCAAAAGAGCACCAAGTATGGTAGTTTTTGGAAGAGAAAGTATAGTGATCTTGGTTTTTAGAGTGGTTCATCAGCATCAAGGAACAAGTGGACCCATCATTCGAGCTATCAAAATAAAGCAGCAGAAGTGTGGAGCCAACAAAGCAAATTTAGTTACTCAAGTGGTAAATTGGCATACCAACAGCAACGACCACTACAAATCAATATTTCTCTAGGATGGATAAATGATCGATATTGGTACCAGTTGCTAACATTGCTTAGAAAATAATATTATCTTGTTTCTTCATTTGTTTTGAGGATGAAATATTTGTAAGGAGGGTGGCCTGTTAGGGTACCTAGGAATATATATTTGAGGATATATTATTATATTGTATAAGGGTTGGCATGGGCCACACATAACCCAAGGTTGATTGTAATATTATATTATATTATATTATATTATATTATTATATTATATTAAGAGTAGGCTCCCCAAAGTATAATTAGAATATGGGTATATAAAGAAGAGATATTTGTCATTGTAATCATCATGAAGATCAATCATATGTAATCATATTTACCCACGAAGTGGCTTATGGGACTTTTCCTTCCTTAAGTGGCTCTCTCATCTTGGGAGATCTTATGGAGCTAGTCTTAAATAAGATAAATTTAGTCCTTCCATAGTATTCCAAAAGACAAATAAAACATTGTATCATGTAGTTTTCCATCATCAATGTCATGAATTATATTAATAGCCTTGAATATGAATGTCATTCCTCATGTAGATGTGTGATCCAAAGAGGAATAGGGTTGAATGTAGCATGAACAATGATAAAATATTCATACTTGTGAGAATAAGCATTTTCCACCATGTTCTTCTTCTCTTTGTTATAGTCAATCTTAAAATCATAGTTTAATAGCTTGGTCAACCATTTGTTCTTTTCTAGACAAGAGAGACACTAATCCAAAAAAGCACTTGATATTGTTATGACAAATTTTGATAATGAAATGGTGGCCCAATAAGTAGGACTTCCATTTGTAAATTGAATACAAGATGGCTTACAATTATTTCTCATATGTAGACCTCTCTATATTCTTATTAGTATGTTGTTTGTTTTCATAAGGTAGAGATAACCTTCTTACATCAAGATATAACTAATATCATTTCTAGAAGTATCACATTAAATTATGAATGTCTTGTTGAAGTAAGGAGTGGATAAAATAGAAGTGGAACACACAACCTTAAAAATTAATTAAAGGATCATGTAGCCTTATTAAACCAAAGGTATCCTTTTTAGTAATATCCATCGAGGGAGTTGAAATCTTTCCATAATTTTTGACAAATCTTTATACTAACTAGTGAGACTTAAAAACCTCTAGGACTCTCAAGAAATTTAGGTATTGATCAATCTTGCAATATCTTAGACCTTTTAGAATCTACCTTGACATTTTCATGACACGTATGTGACTAATATGCTTCACTCTAGATGCCCTAAATTAACATTTAGTCCTTATAACATATAATTGTTTTCCTACTTCAAAATTTGTATCAATGATTCTAAATGATGCAAATAAGATTGCCAAGACTTGTTGTAGACCAAAATATCATAAAAAGGGCCAACACAAATATGTGTACGAGAGGATGAAAGTACGAATTCATTAAAGTTTGGAAAATTGAAGGGGCATTTGTATGACCAAAAAATATGATTAAAAACTCATAATGACCCTTATGAATACAAATATATAGTTTTAGGAATATCCTTTTCTTTAATCCTAATTTGTTGAAATCTAAAACATAATCTAGCTTTGTTAAAAACTAAACACCATGTAGTTCATCTAAAAAATTAAGATCAACAAGAATAGAAAGCCTCTGTTTGGTAGTGATTGTATTGAGTGATCTAAAATCTATATATATTCATTAATAAGCATTCTTGTTCTTCAGTATTATTATTAGGAAGTATAGGGATTAATATTAGGATAAATAATTTTTTGTTGTAGCATATCCTAAACCAACTTATCAATTTCTATATTTTAAGGTTGAGGATAGTAATAAGGACGACATTTTATGGTTGAATTCCAATAATTATATGGATAGCATAATCATGTGCCTACGTGGGAGGAAGACCCTTGGGCTTCTCAAAGACCTTAGAATATTTTTTGAGGAGTTATTGCATCTCAAAAAGAAGAATAGGAGATGTATGCCTAGTGGCTAGGACTTCCATGTAACATATGGATGAATATACACTTGTTTCCCTTCTTCAAAATATTTTCATATGGTGAGAATTAACCACCTTGGATGGTGGGGTTGCAATCCTTAGAAATTAATGGCCTTTCCATTTTTATCCATCACGTATATCACTATTTTTTATTCAAGATAACACCCCTGATTGGTATAACCACTAAGACCTAAGGATAACATCTATAATTTTTAACCATGGAGCATTACCACGAATAGGAATCAAAACATTGAATATTTTATCAATAGAGTTAATATAATACCTTAGGGCTTTGCCCACATCATGATTGATGAAATTGTGAGTGTTGTAAAAATTAATCAAAATAGTGACTCATTCATTTGTACCATAACCATGTATCTTGATAGTGTGATGGGCTTGCATTTCATTAGGACAAAAATAGAGAGGTCCACATTATCCAAACCTTTTTTGGACTTCTAAGGTTCTATTGGTTCCTCTTTATGTGGTGATGTTCATGCCTTCTCATCTTTGTAACTAACATCCTTGAGATCTAAGTGAATATTTTACCTCTCATTACATACTTGATCTTGTGGGTATCACAATATACATCTAAAAAAAATCCTTGTCAGTGATCCTTATTGTGGTTATTGAAGTAACTCCTCCAAGGATTGAAATTACACCATGGTTAAAATCTAGATATATAAATCTTCTTTTCAATTACTCTATTTATATACTTAGAATCATAGAGGGTATGCAAATCATGCATATTGACTTCAGGTTGGAGATATTCCTTAAGCCCATTATTCAATGTTAAAAGAAACACCATAAAATCCATATGATGTGTGTATGTGAGGATGATTGTTAATTTTATCTAGTACTCATTCATATTCTCTACTAGAAACATCTTAAATTCTAGCTAGGAAATATGAGAATCCCAATACCATAGTTTGAAAATGAGTCATTAATGACCATGGGTACCAAGCATAAATACAATGAGAATGATCCTTCCCTATTTAGATATTTTATGTAAGTGGATGAGGCATTCCATTTTGAAAATCCATCCTTAATAATTTTCTCCACAAAAAAAATATTATACCAATTCTAGGAATCAAAACATCATGAGGCCATTATAGAATAGAAGCCACACCATCAATAGAAGCATTCAAAGTAGAGGTAAAACCACATTTATTGCTAAAATTCCTTGTATGATCACCCATAAAGGGATGATTATATACCTTATCAAAGTAAAAGCTCTTTAGAACTTACCTAAAACTCATCCACTTAAAGTTCTCATCAAGTACTTGTCAATTTTCGTAAACTTAGTTTCATTCTACCAATCTTGAATCTATTCAAAACAAACCTCCTAGAATTCACTTTACAATACTCACTTGGGTTTAGGAATATTAGACTCTAGTTTCCCTCCATTAACTCTATTAAAAATATCCCTCAACTTAGATTTTGTTGACAAACGTAGGTATCTTATCCAAATTTTCATTACAAGTTTGTTGTCTAACATTAATATTTGTAATCTTTGTGTAGAAATTGTTTTTATTCCTTGAATGTACTAGAGAAAATTTGGACCTGTTGAGTGGTGTTTTCACCCGATTGTGAAAACACACTCTTCGATAGGATTTGGGTTCTAAATCCTCTGCTTGCAAATAAATTAAACAAATAACTTCTCCAAGGTTCCTGTTATATTAGCATTTTGCATCTGTGTATTAATAATCTCAAATAAAGATATTCAATTAAAATGCTTGGAATACCTTAGTGGTTGCAAGTAACTGAAAACAAAGGGCACTGTGGTTTATTTTATTGTGGAATTTTAATGATTGTTCATTGAACCCTGATAAAGTAAATGTGATCTGATCCTTATATGACCATGCTGTAACTTCAAAATGAAATTTAATGAAAGGCCATAAATGAAGGAATTATTTATGGATTTTGAAGTTTTTTAATTTTTTTATTTTATTTTAAAGCTTGAAAAATTAAAGTTGGAGTTTCTGGAAATAAAGTGCAGCAGAAAGAAAAATAAAATGCAAAAGAAAAGAAATTTAAAATTGCATTCAGTTTGATGCTATCCCGTCCTGGCAAAACCGAAGATGTGAGGTTTCCATGCATGCAACCTAACCTATGGGACCTGTAAACACGCACAATCCTGATAAGTTAAGTTCTGATTCCTAGGGTTTGAAATAAAATTTAGATTTCAAATATTCGCCTAATGCAACCCACAAAAGTGGTGTTTAACATTATCTATAAATCTGAAATCTGAAAACAAAAGAATAAACATTAAATCCATTAGCATGCACAGAAGATCTCCTTCTTTCTTGCCCATAAAATGCAAATTTTTGAACACTTCTACATAAAAAAATATGTCATTTTACAGCAGCAGAACTTTTTGGTTTTCTCAAAACCAGCAAAAGGAAGGAAAATAGCCCCAAAGCAGGCCCAGAATGACCCTCTGGCCTCTAGCACTGCAACTCTGCTCCAGCGGTTTTCGACCTTCGTATTTGTCCTGTGCCTCTACTTTTAAAGCTTGGCAATGCTTTTTATTTCGGCCTGTGACGCTTCGCTTCATCTTCTAGATCGATTCGTTTCATCTTTCTTTGACTGCGTGTGTTTTGGCTTTATGCTTGACATTGAGACGTTTGATCTTCTCTGTAACGCTTCTGTAGCCTGTACGCCACGTGTTCTGCACTTTCTACATCTTTTGTAATGACTCCCTGTAAATCATGACCAAAAATAGCATGCAGCTTTGTCCGTCTTCCTGGCCGCAGAAACGCGACATGTCACGATATCACGACGTTTTCCTGTCAGCAGCCTTTCTACCATTATGCCCAGCGAAAACATGACATGTCATGAAATCATGATGCTTTCCATGTCTGTACGCCTTCGCCTGCCTCTTGTCGTGAAATCACGATGATTTTTCATTCGGAGTATCCTGCGGCTTTCTATCGCGAAATCGTGACGCTTTTTCACTTGGTATGCCTTCGTTGATTTTTGTCGCGATATTGCTATGCCTCTTTTGTTCCATACAGCTGGGCTACAACCTGTCGCGAAATCATGACACTTTTCTATTTTGAGCTGTTTTGCGACTTTCTGTCATGAAATCGGACACTTTTCTATTTCGTACCATTTGCCAGGTTACCGTCGTGAAATCGTGACACTTTTCTATTTTGGGCTGCTTTGCTACTTTTGGCCGCAAAAACACGACATGTCACGATTTCGCTACGCCTCTTCACTCCGTACACCTTCGCTGCAACCTATCGCGAAATCGTGATGTGTTTCCACTTCGGGCACCTTTGCTGCATGCTGTCGCGATATCGCGACTTTTTTTCACTTTGGGCACCTTTGCTGCATGCTGTCATGATATCGCAACATTTTTTCACTCTGTGCCCCTTAGCTGCTACCATTGACTGCATTGACCGTGATTTTGCGACATGTCACGATTTCGTGACACCTTTTCTGCCTCGTCCTGTTTGACTGGTTTGACTCGCGATTTTGTGACATGTCACGATTTCGTGACACTTTCCATTTTCTGGTAGCGACGGAGCAACCTGTCATGATTTCGCGACACTTTTTCATTTTTGGCTGCGATTTTGCAACACTTTTTCATCCTTGTGAAAATTTGCCTTTTTCTTGATTTTTAGCATCTGGGTCACTGAGATCTTCTTTGAAAGCATGCAAAAAGGGTGGGTCCCCAATTTTGGGCTGTGTTGTGGATCAGCCATAACAAATGGTGACTCTGCTATCAAATGCTCCTGAGCATTTTGTGAGAACCCAACCTAGAAGTCTACAAACTTGGAAACCAACATTAGCACATAAGAAATATAAACGAATGCCCATAGATCAGAAATACATGCATCATCAGAATCATTAAGTATCATCTCGGTGTGTGCAATGTGTTTCATTCCCTATCGTTTGAAATTGATCAACATTCCATCATTAGTTTTACATGAATGCATGTGTGAGATTGTGAATGATTTGTGTAACCTAATAAATATACTA
Source organism: Wollemia nobilis (assembly GCA_028583015.1). Taxonomy (NCBI): domain Eukaryota; kingdom Viridiplantae; phylum Streptophyta; class Pinopsida; order Araucariales; family Araucariaceae; genus Wollemia; species Wollemia nobilis. The sequence continues at coordinate 1,534,982 of JAQPPZ010003109.1, read as the reverse complement.
AGAGATTTTGCTTGCATAGTTTTTCTTCTAGTATCATACACAAACATTCAAGATTATCAAACCCTCTTAGGATCAACTATATATATAATGAATTGCTTTATTAGATCCCAAAGTTGGTTATGAGTCGCTACTTGTTAGGATCCTCAATCCTAACGTTATTAGTTAGTATTAGTTAGTATTATTAATCATTTAATTATTATATTATTAACTTATAAAGTGAACCATCACAACCCTTCATAACGTGAACCATCACGTCTCTTCATACGTGAACCATCATGTCTCTTCACCACCATAGCTTTAGGGTAGATATATATATTAGGTTGGCCATCCATATCAAATTATCCATGAATAATAAGAATAAGAATCATAGATTCCAAGGAGGGAGCCCCCTATAGTGGCAAAGCGATTACAAGGGAGCCCCCTTTGAGTGGCCTATGATTACATTTATAGTAAGACCTTGAGGTCTTACCATTTGGTATCAGAGCCATGTGGAACCCAACCATGTGGGATTTGCTCAAGGAACTTCGTCAAATCACTTTCGTGTATGAGTATCAAAATCGGTTTGAGGATATCACCAAACACAACACAGGGTTGGATGAATCAATTCTCATCAATAACTTCATTAGTGGATTGAAAGAAGAAATTAGAATTGAGGTGATAAGGTTCAATCCCTATACCATGATACAAACCTATGGACTGGCCAAATTATCCGAAGACAAAATCAACGGACAACATCGATTATGGAAACCACCTCTGGAGAATTCATCAACCACTTACATCACTCCCAAGCTGATGCATAATGCTAACCTCGATAAGGCAATAGAAGAAGAAAATGATATAGAGGTAGACATAGTGATGGATACACCTGAAGATAGCACTAAATATGGTAACGATGAGGAAGGTAAGGAAGATGAGGAAGCCACAAAAGATAAAAAAGAAAAGGAATATGTGGAAAACAAGGAAAATGAGCAAGAAATATCTCAAGACATTCCCAAAGTGACTCATTATGGCCAAACATGCACTTTACAAGAACTACACTCAAATTCCTCTCCAATAGTGAGTTATCACCATAGGGTCAAACCTATTAAAAAACAAGGCAAAAAAGTGACTACACACTCCTCCGTTGCCTCTCCTAGGGAACAACAAGAGAATGTAGAAGTTTTATCACCTCTTTTTATGCATCATTCTAAGGTGTATGAAGAACCTGAAGGATTGCCCTTCCATCATCATCACATAGTTACTAATATTTCTGGAAGTCCCCCGTTAATGCTTCATCCTTCTCGATATCCTTGCCTACGAAAGGATGCCATTAAAAGAGTCCAAGAACTTACACAAATCCTTCTTGGAAAAAAAATGACAAAGCTTCTCACTTTGAGCTTTGAGGAAAAAGCTCTTTTTAAGGAGGGTGACATGTTAGGATCCTCAATCCTAACGTTATTAGTTAGTATTAGTTAGTATTATTAATCATTTAATTATTATATTATTAACTTATAAAGTGAACCATCACAACCCTTCATAACGTGAACCATCACGTCTCTTCATACGTGAACCATCATGTCTCTTCACCAACGTAGCTTTAGGGTAGATATATATATTAGGTTGGCCATCCATATCAAATTATCCATGAATAATAAGAATAAGAATCATAGATTCCAAGGAGGTATCCCCCTATAGTGGCAAAGCGATTACAAGGGAGCCCCCTTTGAGTGGCCTGCGATTACATTTATAGTAATACCTTGAGGTCTTACCACTACTATCTTGAACTCATGTGCAAGTGGATGTGAAATCATAACTTTGGGAAATCAGACTCCCAACCTAATCAAGATGGGAGTTTAACCCTATCCTTACTATCCTGATTTAGAATTCATTACCTCACTTTGAGCAAAATAATTTAACCAATTATGAAAGAAATGGTCATGCTAGTCTAACCCTTTGAACAATCAGTGGTCTTGTTTTTTTAGACAAGACATGTTGCCATGCATGGGCATACTTAACCCCATAATCCAAGACTTATCCTCATTTCTTTGGACCTTGCGGATGACTACCCATCCTTTGCAGAGGACAAGTGGTACTATCCTTCCAGTCCAATGTAAATATGAGATGGGAAAATTTTATTTTTTACTTCTTGGACCTTAGGGATGACTACCCATCTTTGCCAAGGACATGTAGTATGATCCTTCCAATCCAAACTTTAAATTTAAATGGAGAATATTAATTTTGTTGCTTGGACCTTGGGGATGACTACCCATCCTTTGCAGAGGATAGGTAGTACGATCCTTCCAATCCAAGATTTAACATGAAATGAGACATAGGAGCTTTGGGGAATTAGATTCTCAACCTAAGCGAGATGAGAATTTATGCCCTATCCTTACTACTCCATGTAGGTCAAATCAAAGTTTTGGGGAATTGGATCCTCAACCTAAGTTCGATGAGGATTTAGCCCTATCCTTACTACTCTGATTTTAGGCTTTAAGCTTAATGGAAGTGGTCAAAACCACTGTTTAAGGATCATGCTGCATAAAGAGGATAGACATGAAATACTTCTTTCGCCCAACCTTTTTCTTCCAAGCAAGGTTTTGATCATTTTGCTCAAGATCCTTTTTAATGTGTATAAAATGTGCTTGGTTCTAGATATCTCAAGACTCAGTTCCCAACCTTAGGATCTTCTTCTTATTTAGGTGATAGCATAACCTTAAGAGGATTTGACACACTTTAATGATTCGTATTTGAAATGCATTTGCAACTAAGATGGCCTGTATTGCAAAGTGAGATGTAATATGAATGCATTGTCCTTTGAAATGTAGATGAAATATTGCCATATAAAACTAACTACTTCATGCATCACAAGTTTCAAACGATACTATTAAACTGTTTGTGTTACTTGTGAAGCTTTTACAAGACAATTCCAATGTTTCATATTCTCCCGATCTAGAACATAAGTTAGCGCCTCAACGCAGCTTTTTCATCATTTTTTTTTTTTTTTTATATATAAACAAACAAAAATGTCAAATAAACACACAACTTTAAATTAAAACTTATTCAATCCAAAACCAAACTACAATCCCAAAAATGAAAATTTGAAAACACAAACCAAAAACCAAAAACCAAAATTTATATACAAATGTACACTATAATACAAGATGATGCAAAGCTTGGCTTATCACTTTCCTAGATCCCAAACATGATTAGAACATTTCAACAAAAATATAACGTGATATGCATGCCAAATGTTGTGGGAATCCCACAAAAACAAGACCAAACCAAACAATGCAACCAATTTCCACTTGCCATGCTCACCATACCAATTTGATTTAGTTCCAATAATACTCCCATAGGTGAACATCAAATTACTAGAATGATTAGACAATAAATGATTTTTAATTTTATCATGTCTATTCTTTAAAATGCAAATTTCATAATTCCTTCCTTGATTTAGAATTAGGCTATCTTTTTCAAATATGAGACCTTGTAAGCAAGAGCCTATTTCTAAAAATTTTATAGCCAAATTATTTTCCAAATTTGTAGGCCAATCAACTTTGTGCAACAATTTACAAGCATCTAGGATATTTACTAAATTAGGATCATTGAAAGTTTTTATCCTAGATTCAATTATTAATTGTTGATGAATTTGGTTTAGCAATTCAAGTGCATCAACTTCTTTTCCATTCATTAAAACCATGTTATTAAAGGTGTGATTAAAAATTATACCTTGTTTTTCATTTACCTTTAATGACATTTCATCACAACTATCAATCAAATTCAAAACATGGTCATGCAAATTTTCAACCCTCAAATGTTTTTGGTCAAAGTGTATGTCAAGTAATCTGTTTTGATGATCACTTATTTGAGTTGCTTCCAATTGATCCATCTCTTTGTCATTTGGTTCCAATTCTTTGTTTACTATCCATGGTACTTCTTCATTTGAATCCTCAAAACCATCATGCAAACTTGTATCCGCATCTTTAATGAATTTATGTTCAACATGGTTGAATTTTGCAACCTTCTCAAATCTTGTAAATATGATATCTTCATATGATGTAGAAGGTTCAACATCCTGCATATCAAGTGAAATATGAGTTTCAACTATAGAGATGTGAGAAAAGAATGCATCATCATATCTCCCCCAACCATTGTGAAAATTGTCATCCAAATCCATGGCATGAAACTCCATGATATTTATGACATGATCTTTTGATTCATTCATCAATTCATTTTCTTCTTTGTCCTTGGTAATAGAATCATTATAATCTTCCAAAATTTGATGAGATTTGAAACCCTCTTCCAAAACATCCTCAAATTGTACAGGAGTTGTAATATCTTCCTTTGAGTAGGCAATTATGTTGTCCTGTATATCAATTGGCACACAAGTTTCATTAGTAGTTTTGGAGAGAGTGTAGTATTCCCACTTCTTCCAAGCATCATAATAATCATCTTCCAAAATCAAGTGGTGACGTTCAACTATTTCTTCAACATCTTCCAATTCATCAATGTATTTCTCATCAAATTCATCTTCACCTTCCTTAGATGGTTCAATTATTTCCAAAAGTGGGTTATTTCTTGAATTCAAATTTATAAGGCTATCATCATCCAAATTAGTAACCCATGATTCAATTTTATCATATTTTGAAGGGTGAAAATTTTCTTGATTGTTAATTTTACACATCTCATCAATAGTATCTTACAAGAACAAGTGGTGAAATTCTATCATATCTTCAAATTTATTTATTGATTTTCTTTCCATTTCACTTTCAACCACTTCATTTAATTCCATGGCAGGTTCCATCTTATCACATATATCAAACATTGTTGAATTTAGAACCCCTTCATCTAGATAATCATGTATCTCTACATGATCCTCACTAGTGGATGTTGTCTTAGTAATTTGCACCTCCCCTTGGACTACATCTAAGGTGGTTGTAAGATTTGGATATTCAAATTCATCCCCTTGATCATTCACCTTAGGTATCATTTGAGTGGAGGGTGCTATGTTTGATGGTTGGTGTAGGTTGGCATCAAAAGAACAACTTCTCATGTGAACATGTTGTGCCTTTTCTTCTTCAAGACCTTGTCGTTCTATCTCTTCTAAGGCCTCATGGATTTTATCTAGAGACAAACCACTTAGTTTTTCCCCAATGAGTGAAGCAAGTGTGGGGTGTATGGCTCCTAGGTATACTTCCGTGGCTTCCTCTTCTAATGTGTTAAAATTTTCCCACATTTGGGAGTGCAACTCACGAAATCTTCCATTGAATTGACTTAAGGATTCATTAGGCTCTTTACATATGGAGGTAAACTAATTTTTCAGGATTTCTAAGTCAACCTGATTACCAAAGTGGTGAAGATAGGCTGCTTCTAATTGTATCAAAGAAGTCCTAACCTCCATGGGTAGTTGGCTATACCAAAAGAATGGTCTATCATCCAAAATGTATGCAAATAACTTACAATCTACCTCCTCATAGAAAATTTGGAATTTACATAATGTATCCTTGTAGACATGGAGTTTTTGCAAGTATCCTAGTGGCACTTCTTGATTAAAACACCGTAAAAAATCCAATAACATTGTAGGAATTTGATAGGGTACCACAGGTATAGATAAACCCTTATAATAATCCTCTATCATAGATACCATTCTTTCTCTTAGAGACACTATTTCAGCTCTCAGGGATACCATTTGCTCCTCAAGTGTTGCCATTAGTGAAACTTAAAATGTAACTTCAGAACCAAAGCTGTTGAATATTCAACCTGCAATTTAAAAAAAAAACTCAAGTTAGCATCAATTAAGAGATGTATTCATTAAAATCAAATGAAAAGTAATTGCATGAGACCAAAATTCTGAAAAATTAAATCAAATCACTTTAATTATGTGTGAACAATCAGAAAAATATACAGCATACCTGAATTGCTTAAAATAGAATAAAGTAAACCAATTCAGGCCGTCCTTTTTACAATCTGCTGAATGTTAGAGGACTAATGCATACAAAAATTTAAATTTATATTACACTAAAAATAAACCCGTACGGCCCTCCTAGCACCAATATGTTGAGTGGTGTTAGAGGCCGTAGATGCTAATAAAATGGACTTTAAATATTTAGCAACATAAAGTTCTTAAATAATTATAAACCCGTAGCACCTAAAATCACGATAAAAAAAACCCGCTTCAGGCCCTCCTTCTAGCGTCAATCTGTTGAGTGGTGTTTTCACCCGATTGTGAAAACACACTCTTCGATAGGATTTGGGTTCTAAATCCTCTGCTTGCAAAGAAATTAAACAAATAACTTCTCCAAGGTTCCTGTTATATTAGCATTTTGCATCTCGTGTATTAATAATCTCAAATAAAGATATTCAATTAAAATGCTTGGAATACCTTAGTGGTTGCAAGTAACTGAAAACAAAGGGCACTGTGGTTTATTTTATTGTGGAATTTTAATGATTGTTCATTGAACCCTGATAAAGTAAAAGTGATGATCTGATCCTTATATGACCATGCTATAACTTCAAAATGAAATTTAATGAAAGGCCATAAATGAAGGAATTATTTATGGATTTTGAAGTTTTTTAATTTTTTTATTTTATTTTAAAGCTTGAAAAATTAAAGTTGGAGTTTTTGGAAATAAAGTGCAGCGGAAAGAAAAATAAAATGCAAAAAGAAAAGAAATTTAAAATTGCATTCAGTTTGATGCTATCCCGTCTTGGCAAAACCGAAGATGTGAGGTTTCCATGCATGCAACCTAACCTATGGGACCTGCAAACACGCACAATCCTGATAAGTTAAGTGCTGATTCCTAGGGTTTGAAATAAAATTCAGATTTCAAATATTCGCCTAATGCAACCCACAAAAGTTACGTTTAACATTATCTATAAATCTGAAATCTAAAAACAAAAGAATAAACATTAAATCCATTAGCATGCACAGAAGATCTCCTTCTTTCTTGCCCATAAAATGCAAATTTCTAAACACTTCTGCATAAAAAAATGTGTCATTTTACAGTAGCAGAACTTTCTGGTTTTCTCAAAACCAGCAAAAGGAAGGAAAACAGCCCCAAAATAGGCCCAGAATGACCCTCTGGCCTCTAGCACTGCAACTCTGCTCCAGCGGTTTCTGACCTTCATATCTATCCTGTGCCTCTGCTTTTAAAGCTTGGCAATGCTTTCTGTTTTGACCTGTGACGCTTTGCTTCATCTTCCAGATCGATTCATTTCATCTTTCTTTGATTGCGTGTGTTTTGGCTTTATGCTTGACATTGAGACGTTTGATCTTCTCTGTAATGCTTTTGCAGCCTGTACGCCACGTGTTCTGCACTTTCTACATCTTTCGTAACGACTCCCTGTAAATCACAACCAAAAATAGCATGCAGCTTTGTCCATCTTCCTGGCCGCAAAAACGCGACATGTCACGAAATCGTGACATTTTCTTATCAGCAGCCTTTCTGCCATTATGCCCAGCGAAAACGTGACATGTCACAAAATCGTGACATGTCGCGAAATCACGATGCTTTCCATGTCCGTACGCCTTCGGCTGCCTCTTGTCACGAAATCGCGACGATTTTTCATTCAGAGTATCCTACGGCTTTCTGTCGTGAAATCGTGACGCTTTTTCACTTGGTATGCCTTCGCTGATTTTTGTCGCGATATCGCTACGCCTCTTTCGTTCCGTACAGCTGGGCTGCAACCTGTCGCGAAATCGTGACACTTTTCTATTTCGAGTTGTCTTGCGACTTTCTGTCGCAAAATCGTGACACTTTTCTGTTCTGTACCATTTGCCAGCTTACCATCGTGAAATCGCAACGCTTTTCTATTTCGGGCTGCTTTGCTGCTTTTGGCCGTGAAAACGTGACATGTCACGATTTCGCTATGCCTCTTTGCTCCGTACACCTTCGCTGCATGCTATCGTAAAATCACGATGTTTTTCCATTTCGGGCACCTTTGCTGCATGATATCGCGATATCGCGACGTTTTTTCACTTCGGGCACCTTTGCTGCATGCTGTCGTGATATCACGACGTTTTTTCACTCCATGCCCCTTAGTTGCTGTCGTTGACTGCGTTGATCATGATTTTACGACATGTCACAATTTCGTGACACCTTTTCTGCCTCGTCCTGTTTGACTGGTTTGACTCACGATTTTGCGACATGTCGCGATTTCTCTACGCTTTCTCATTTTCGCCCGCGATTTTGTGACATGTCACGATTTCGTGACACTTTCCATTTTCTAGCAGTGACGGAGCAACCTGTCACGATTTCGCAACACTTTTTCATTTTTGACCGCGATTTTGCGACATGTCGCGATTTCGTGACATGTCACGATTTTGTGACACTTTTTCATCTTTGTGCAAATTTGCCTTTTTCTTGATTTTTAGCATCTGGGTCACTGAGATCTTCTTTGAAAGCATGCAAAAAGGGTGGGTCCCCAATTTTGGGGTGTGTTGTGGATCAGCCACAACAGGACCCATGTTTGGAGGGTTAATTTCCTATAGAAGGTGTGGAAGAGGTACTCATGGTGGCAATGGCTAAACAAGCATGAGGATTGAAACTTCATTACTTCAAGGATGTTGTGATCCATGCCTTGATTCCATGGATGACTCTTCTTACAACTCAAATGCTCCTTATTAGTTAGATCTTCCTTATCATATACCCATTGATTTATTCCCAACCTTTGAAAACCAAAGGATCAAACATAAAAACTAGTCAAACAATGATGCTCAAGAGTAGGCTCAAAACTATACAAAAAAGGGCTAGCAGAGATATATTATTTTTTTATCAACTTAACAAGATGATAAAAATGGCATCGGTCTCATGCAAAAATCCTGGCACACTTGATAATTATTTTTAGTTTCATGTGTCAATTATATCTAAATCACAATACTACAAAAGATATTTACTTGAGAAGAATGATTGCAAGAGAATTTTACCAAAGATTTTCCAATTAAATGTGAATTACAATTCTAGTATTTTTTCCTACCACATGGAGCCAAAATTGTTGCTCTAATGCCATTTGTAATGAAACAACTTTAAGAAGATAACAATTCATATAATAGTTTCCAAAACAATATCAACATAAACAATATTCACCCTAATATTTCCAAAAATATAAGATTCAAACAATAAACCTAAAAAAGTATCACATATCCCAAATCCAAATCTCAAAAACAGTCCAAGCCACTCAAGGTTAAAGTCTCTTATTCATTTAGAGAGGGGGAATTCTCATATGCGCACTAGAGGTGATAGAGGTTAGACAAGTGAATTGATGATTTAACTATATCACATCTCTTCCTATTTGTAGTTTAACAAAGTAACAAACCCTAATCCTAATGCTCAAGGATTGGCTACCCTAACCTAAGCACCTAAGACAATCAAAATAAAGAAAGATAGCATGGCTACATTAAGTCCATTTCAAAATTTGGGTGTGGCATACTCTAATGCATGTGGCTAGATACAAGTCATAGGTAGTAAAAAGATACCCATGGTTCTAGAAGCTGTCTAAGGTTATACACATTGAAAGAGGAATTACCAACTAAAAGACAAGATTAATTTGAATGATTTTCCTTGTGTATCTCCTCCTATATTCCAAATGAAGGGTGCATAATGCGTCATTATTTCATATTATTCACCTCTTAACATTATTGTAGAGAAAAACTAATCATTTCCTATGATTGACGATATTTTAGTTTAGCTTCATGAAGATAAGGGATTCATTAAGTTCTAGATAACTTTTGGATATCATAGAGTTCGCATGGAGCCCCAAAATACTTGAAAATAATACTCAAGACTAACTTCCATGTCAAATATCATTTTTGCTAGTCCTAAGCTTCAAGCCAATATGAAGTCCTTTAGACACACTCTAATCAAGTATTTAGGCTTTCTTATTGATGAATATATGTACACACTGATCCATAAATTCAAAGTCCTTCATGAATGACCCACTCTAGACAACATTTTAAATCTAAATTTTTTATTTAGAACATTCATAACTACTCACATTTTTCCCACTCGTTGACTAGTTCACTTCATGAAAAAAAAATTCTTGAATTTCAAAATTTGATTGAGCATTTAGTCATTTAAAATACAATTTTATGCATTGATCATATGCTTGTTCTTCCAATCTAAATACTACTTAAGGTTGTAATTTACACTTATTCAATATCATAGGTGTGATTCTTAAAAAAATATGTAGGGTTACATCATGTCAAGCAGTGTTATACCTTAATCCAATCACTCAAGTGGTGATGATATTATCTTCTTGATAAAAGATCTTTATACATGCACATCATGATATCTTTAAATTCTTTGGTAGAACCCTGAAGGTTCTAGCACAATTTTAATAAAGAAATAATTAAAATAGCATCTAAATTAAAAGAATTGCTTTTAGATATGAATCGCCTTTTGCATTGGTTTGGGAAATCCCTCCAATGGGTCTAAATAATATATATTCTTCTTGTTGGATGATTTGATATGGATGGCCAACCTAATATATATATCTACCCTAAAGCTATGTTGGTGAAGAGACATGATGGTTCACGTATGAAGAGACATGATGGTTCATGTTATGAAGGGTTGTGATGGTTCACTTTATAAGTTAATAATATAATAATTAAATGATTAATAATACTAACTAATAATGTTAGGATTGAGGATCCTAACATGCCACCTATTGTGGTTGATCCACAACACACCCCAAAATTGGGGACCCACCTTTTTGCAGGCTTACAGGGAAGGATCTCAGTGACCCAGATGCCAGAATTGAAGAAAAAGAGAGAATGCACAAGTGTAGAAAGGGGTCACGAAATCGCGACAGGTAGCGAAATCGCGACACGTCGCGAAATCGCGATCGAAGCCGCAAAACACGTCGCGAAATCGTGACCATTCTCATCCTTTTCCAACGGCATGTCGTGATTTTGTGACATCATTTATTTTCTTCTCAATAGCATGTCACGATTTCGCGACACCTTTTCTTTTCTCCTCAGCGACATGTCGCGATTTCGCGACATCCTTTTCATCCTAGTCACCGACACGTCGTGATTTCGTGACACTTTTTCTGTTTTGTTTCCGTTGACTACGTTGACCGCGATTTGGCATGGGAAAGAGGGTGCAGGTTACATAACACAAAAGAACACAATGAGAGGAATTGTCCTGAGATTGCTAGATACACTCATTGTCTTCAGGCACAAGTTGATGATTTAGAACTGGTATCAAATGAGGATCCATCGTATTAGCAAGATGAAAATATTATGGTGATGGAAACAGTATATCACCAAGAGGGTGAGAGCAAGGAGGAAGAAGACGAAGTTTTGGAACAGGAGGTGTAAGCTTTTCAAGATTTTAGAAAGGGGACTCATGGGTACCATTTGAGGAGTAAGTCTAAAGCCCCTAAAACCTCATCAACACCTCCAAACAGTTCTATCCTTCCTCCAGATACAAATGCAAGTAACAACCCTCCCCCTCCACTCAGAAGAGAAATGTCTAATGACATCCAGAAGACAGTCAAATTCAAAAAACCAAATTATGACGTAGTGGAGGATATGAAGAAGTCCAAATCTAGCCTTTCATTCCTAGACACAGCTAAATTGCCTGGTCAAAAGGAGGCATTGATAAGAGCTTTGAACTCACCTGATCCGATGTGGAAGGAAAAAAGAGTTGAATCCCATATGATTTTGTGAAAGGAGAGAAGGGATGTCCCGCCATTCTTATTAACTCTGAGAATTGCGGGTAAGAACTTGCATAACTGTTTGGTAGACACAGGAGCCACGAGCAACCTCATGCCTATGGAGATATGTCAAACGTTGGGTCTACAACCGGTTTCATCCAAGTTCACGGTCTTGCGGTTGGACCGTTCAGAGGTAAATGTAGTAGGGACCTTATATGATGTCAAGATTCAATTAAATTCTGAACCCAGGGTCCAACAGGTTGTAGAAATTTTGGTGGTTAACATCCCGAGTAGGTATGGAATGTTACTTGCGAGAGATTGGATGAAAACGTTGAATGGCTATTTTGCAACAGACTGCTCGCATATGTGGCTACCATGGAAGGGCATTGCTAACCAAATTAGAGTGGAAAACAAACCGAGGCTTAAGGAGATTATAACGGATTTTAACAAGCCGAATGAGGTTCAGTTTTTTGAGCCAGACCTAGGGGTCTATGCTCTTGATGTTGAGAAAGCTGCTGATGAACTTAAAGAAGAAGTATGTCATGGTAGTTCTTCTGAGGAAAAGGATCACACGTGGTTGCTCAAGTTTGATGGATCAAAATCTAGACAATGAGCAGGAGCTGGAGTCGAGCTCACTGGTCCAGGAGGTAAACCATTATTGGCTGCCTACAGACTACAATTTCCTTGCACAAACAATGTGGCAGAATACGAAGCATTGATCTACGATTTACGTCTAGCATTGAGCAAACATGTTAAATGCTTGAAGGTTTTGGGAGATTTCGAGTTGGTTGTCAAGCAAATCAAAGGACGAGTATACATGCCGCGACAAAAGACTGAGCCTTTATAGGACTAGGGTTATGGACCTCATGGAGGAGTTTGATGCATTCAACATAGCCCTTATTTCTATGAGAGGAAATCGAATAGCAGACTCTCTTGAAGTTGCCGCGGGCATGTTAAACCCGGTGGATATAAAAAGATGTAAAAAAATTTCCATTGAGCTGGTTCCTTGTCCATCAATACCTGATAATGTGAAGAATTTCCAGGTTTTTGAGTGTGACATGCACATCTTCAAGTTTGTCACAAACTCGGGTATTTTTGAAAATCGAGGTGATCGATGAGGAACAAAGGTGGGAGGATGAAACAGAAGAAAGTGAAACTGCGTATCAATCCAACAAAATTCCTAAATATGTGGTTTCATTAGAAAAGATGTTCGACATGGAATGCAAGAACAAGAAAAGAAAAAGAGTCCCGCTCCCCAAAGATGCATGCGATTCAATTAATCCGGGAGTGCGGACAATCCAAAGGAGGTGTACATAGCAAAGGCATGTAAAGAGGAAGAAAGGAGTAATATAATACGAGGCTTTGAAGCATTACATAGATTGTATTGCTTGGAACTACAATGAGCTGAAGACTTACAACCAGAACATTATCACGCATACCATCCCTTTGAAGCCAGACTCCAAGCCTTTTAGGCAAAGACAGCGAGTTGTTAACCCGCTATTGGAGCCTTTGATCGAAAAGGAGGTTAAAATACTATTGGAGGCGAAAATCATTTTTCCCGTTAGGCACTCAACCTGGGTGGCTAACCTCGTTCCAGTGAGAAAAAAGAGTGGAGAGATTAGGCTATGCATAGATTTTCGAAATCTTAATAAAGCCTCCCAAAAAGATAATTATCCATTGCCATCAATCGATGAAATCTTGCAAATGGTAAATGGATCAGAAATGATGTCCTTTCTCGATGGATATTCTGGGTACAACCAAGTTCTTATACATCCAGAATGACGAGGATGAAAACAGCCTTCACTACCAAGTGGGGGACATTTGCATATAAGAGAATGCCATTCAGACTATTAAATGCTGGTGCAACTTTTCAACGCGCCATGGATTATGTATTCAAAGGGCTAATAGGCAAATGCATCATCGTGTATGTGGACGATATCCCAGTTTTCTCGAAGAAGAGAGAGGATCATGTTAAAGACTTAAAGAAGGTGCTTCAAAGATGCAGGGAACATGGAATTTCATTAAATCCCAAGAAATGCATTTTTGGAGTGACAGAAGGGAAACTGCTAGGTCACATTATTTCAAAGGAGGGAATATCCATCGACCCAAAAAGGATACAAGCTATCCAAGACCTACCTCTCCCGAGCAGTAAAAAAGAATTGAGGTCTTTCTTTGGGCAAGTCAATTTTGTGAGGAAGTTCATTTCTAGCTTTGCTGAGATAGCTAAACCTCTAAACCAGATGCTCAAGAAAGATGTGGACGTAAGGTGGAACGAGGAAATTATAGTGGCTTTCCAGAATATCAAAGACGCCATTTCCAAAGCCCCGGTATTGATAAGCCCAGACTATTCCAAGCCTTTTTACATTTATGCTTTTGCATCGGAGCACTCCTTGGCGAGTGTATTAACCCAAAAAGGCGAAGATAATGTCGAAAAACCCATTGCATTTTTAAGTGCCCCCCTAAAAGATGCCCAATTAAGGTATTCAATCCTTGATAAGCAAATGTACGCACTTTTTAAAACTGTGAAAAAATTTAGGCATTACATCGTACACAGCAGAATTATTGCCATTGTGCCCGATTCTGCTGTCAAGACTATGTTTTTACAGAATGAACTAGGTGAAAAGAGAGGAAAGTGGATTGCAACCATCCAAGAATTTGATCTCGAAATCCAACCAATGAAACTAGTTCGAGGACAAGGACTGGCAAAGGCGATCGTATAAAATGATCCGCAAATAACAGGTCAATGCTCAAATACATAATACATGGCTAAGGAGGACTGGTATGTTGATATTGTGCAATTTTTATTGACTGGTAAGTGCCCTTCTAATTTGAATTCAACAAAGAGGAGAGCTTTAAGGCTTAAATCTGTTAACTATCTGATAAAGTCTGGTGTGCTTTACAGGAAAAATCATGAAGGTATCTACCTGAGATGCTTGAGCAAAGATGAAGCCGCCAGGGTGTTGCAAGAATTTCATGGCAAGCATGGAACTGGTCATGGTGTAGCCAATGCTACAGCACACCAAATCTTGCGAGCAGGATATTACTGGCCTCATATATTCAAGGATGCGCATACCCATGTACGATCTTGTCACATCTGTCAAGTGGCTGCAAATAGAGAAAGAAATGCAGCCATGCCGTTGCAGCCTGTAGTCGAAATGAGACCGTTTGCACAGTGGGGACTGGATTTTATCGGGGTTATTAACCCAAACTCTTCTGACTCTCACAAATTTATTTTGACAGCTACAGACTACTGTACAAGGTGGACAAAAGCGATTCCCACTAAACATGCCACCACGAGACGTTGTGATTAAATTCCTTGAGGATCAAATTATCACAAGATATGGAATGCCCGATTCTATTGTCAGTGACAATGGTAAAGCTTTCATTTCCACACAATTTGCAGAGTGGGCATATGATAATAAAGTGAGCTTGAAATTTGCATCCAATTACTATCCTCAAGGAAATGGGTTGGCCGAATCTTCAAATAAGAATTTGTTGAATACTATTAAGAAGTTCTTTGGAAAAGAATCCTCGGGACTGGCATAGTCAATTAAAGTTTTCCCTGTGGGCAGATAGGACCAGAGTGAAAGAAGTTGTAGGGAATACTCCTTATCATTTGGTCTATGGGCAAGACTCGATATTTCCAACAAATTTGAAGCTGCAGACCTTACATTTCATACAAGAGTACATGGGGACAGATGATCAAGTTGAAGCTAGATTGAGTCGGTTATTGCACCTGGATGAAAAGAGAGAAGAAGCCATGAATCACATGAACAAACACCAGGAAGTCATCAAGAGATGGTTTGATAGAAGGGCCAAAGTTAAATCATTCAGAATTTTAGATTTGGTGTTACTATGGGACAAAAGACATGAGGAAAAAGGGAATCATCAAAAGTTTGATTGTCTTTGGTTGGGCCCATATCAGATTTCAGAGATCCTTGGGAAGAACACCTTCAGGCTAAAAACCTTAGAAGGGAAAGATTTCATGTTGCCGGTTAATGGGCAGATTCTAAAACATTATTTTAGCCCTTAGGTTGTGGAAGTTTTCATTTTATTCTTTTGGCTTTAACAAGGGGATTTTCAAACTGTGTTTTATTTATGATTGCTAGTTTAGCTAGGATTTTGTTTGCTAGATTTTGATATCCTGATTTTGGTGGAGATTTTTAGATTTTGGTTTTTATTTAGGATTGCTAACCTAGTTAGGATTTTGATTCTGAATTTGATTTCAATTGTCATGTTTTGCTTTAAAAAAAATAAAAATAAAATAAATAAATAAAAAATTGAGATGCCAACTTATGCTTAGGATTAGGAGAATATGAAATATTGGAATTGTCTTGTAAAAGCTCCACAAGTAGCATAAAACTTTTTTAAGTTATATTGTTTGACTTTGTGATACATGAAAGAATCAAGTTTTGCATGACATATCATTTCATTTGCATAGATAAGGCATTCATATTCCATCTCACCTCACATACATTTCATTTTAGTTACATATGCATCTTATGTACAAGCCATGAAAGTATGTCAAATCCTCTTAGGGTTGTGTTATAACATATATGTAAGTAGCTCCTAAGGTTGGAAACTGAGTCTTGAGATATCTAGAACCAAGAACGTCTCATAAATTAAAAAGGATCTTGAGAAAAATGAGCAAAACCTAGCTTGGAGGAAAAGGTTGAGCGAAAGTGGTTTTCATGTCTATCCTATTATGCAACATGATCCTAAAAACAGTGGTTTTGACCACTTCCATAGAACTTAAAGCCCACATGGAGTAGTAAGGATAGGGTGTAAATTCTCATCTCGGTTGGTTGAGAATCCGATTCCCCAAAGCTCCTATGTTTTCATTTCATAATTAGTCTTGGATTGTAAGGATCGTACTATTTGTCCTCTGCAAAGGATGGGTAGTCATCCCCAAGGTCTAAGTAATAAAATTAATATTTTCCATTCTCATCAGTCTTGGATTGTAAGGATCGTACTATTTGTCCTCTACAAAGGATGGGTAGTCATCCCCAAGGTTTAAGCAACAAAATTAATGATTTATATCTAAGGTTTGGATTGTAAGGATCGTACTACTTGTCCCTAACCAGGATGGGTAGTCATCCCCAAGGTCCAAGAAATAAATAAATAAATAAATTTTTCCCATCTCATCTTTATTTTGGATTGTAAGGATCGTACTACTTGTCCTTTGCAAGGGATGGGTAGTCATCCCCAAGGTCCAAAGAAATGGAGATAAGTTTTGGATTGTGGGGTTAGATATGCCCATGCATGGCATCATGTCTTGCCTAAAAAAAGCAAGACCACTGATTGTCTAGAGGGTTAGACTAGCATGACCATTTCTTCCATAACTGGTTTAATTATTTTGCTTAAAGTGAGGTAATGAACTCTAAATCAGAATAGTAATGATAAGGTTAAACTCTCATCTCGGTTGGGTGGGAGTCTGATTCTCCAAAGTTCTGATTTCACATTCACTTGCACATGGGTTTTAGATAGTAGGGACTCATAACCAACTTTGGGATACAATAAGGAAATGAACTAGTGGATCCTAAGAGGGTTTGGCAATCTTGAATGCTTGTACATAGTATTAGAAGAAGTACCATGCCCTTTATGGAAGCAAATCTCCTTGCACATTCATTAGGGTACACAAATCATTCACCATCCCATATATGCATTCATGCAAAACCGATAATGGAATGTTGATCAATTTCAAACGATAGGGAATGAAAACACATTGCACACACTAAGCTAATACTTGATGATTCTGATGATTCATGTACTTCTGATCTTTGGGCATTTGTTATTTTGCTTATGTGCTAACATGTATTTACGAGTTTGTGATATGTTTCAGGTTGGGTTCTTACTAAAATTCTCAAGAGCATTTGACAGCAGAGTCGCCATTTGTTGTGGTTGATCCACAACACACCCCAAAATTGGGGACCCACCTTTTTGCAGGCTTACAGGGAAGGATCTCAGTGACCCAGATGCCAGAATTGAAGAAAAAGAGAAAATGCACAAGTGTAGAAAGGGGTCGCGAAATCGCGACAAGTAGCGAAATCGCGACATGTCGCGAAATCGCGACCGAAGCCGAAAAATTGTTGCGAAATCGTGACATGTCAGAAAATCATGGTCAACGCGGTCAATGGCAACAAAACAGAAAAAGTGTCGCAAAATCGCGACGTGTCGGTGACCAGGATGAAAAGGATGTCGCGAAATCGCGACATGTCGCTGAGGAGAAAAGAAAAGGTGTCGCGAAATCGTGACATGCTGTTGAGAAGAAAATAAATGATGTCGCGAAATCGCGACACACCGTTGGAAAAGGATGAGAATGGTTGCGATTTCGCGACGTGTTTTGCCGAAGCGTACGGGTGATGAAAAGTGTCACGATTTCGCGACATGTTTTGGCAAACTATACGGACGGAGAAAATGGTCGCGATTTCGCGACATGTTTCGGGGAGGCGTACGGAAAGAAAAAGCGGTAGCGATATCGTGACAGAAAGCTGCATGAAGGTCCGAGGGGGAAAAACGTCGCGATATCACGACAGGTTTTGCCAAGACGTACGGATGATGAAAGGTGTCACGATTTCACGACGCATTTTGGCAAAGTTGTACGGTACAAGGAAGATGTCGCGAAATCATGACGAAAATGAAAATCAGGCTCGAAGCAGAGAAGCGGTAGCGATATCGCGACGGTTTGTCGAAAGAGGGCAAGAGGATGATAATGGTCGTGATGTCGCGACGTAAAGTTGCCAAGGAGGCCCGACGGAGAAACGGTAGCGATTTCGCTACGCCTTGCGGAAAGAAGACTCAAAGTTCAAAACGGTAGCGATATCGCTACAAATTCCGTGAAGGCAGGCTCAAAGTCAAAGTGGTAGCGATATCGCTACCATTTCATGAAAAGGAAGCTCAAGGCCAAAAATGGTAGCGATATCGCTACCACTTCATAAAATAGAAGGCACAGAGCAAAAGTGGTAGCGATATCGCTACCAAGGGTTGCCAGGGATGTACGATCGGGAGGTTGGTAGCGATATCGCTACCATGTTTTAAAAAAGAAAACCAAAGGCCGAAGGTGGTAGCGATATCGCTACTATGTTTTAAAAGAAAGTTAAAGGCCAAAACGGTAGCGATATCGCTGCCATATTTGGAAAGAAGACTCGAAGCTAAAAACAGTAGCGATATCGCTACAAAAAGTCTTTGGACGCGTACGGACGAGAAAGACATGTCGCGATTTCGCGATCGGGAAGGTGAACAGGCGGACTTGCAATTTTGTCGGGTTCTTTCGCAGGAAAGCGTTACACAGGACGCAGGAAAAGCAGGACACGTGGCGCACAGGTGTCAAACTTGTAGAGGCGTTACATGTAGAGATGAATTTTGAGGCGTTTTCAAATTTGAGCGTGAATCAAAGCGGGAAAAAGCAAGAATTTGAGGGGTCATGTGCAGGAATGTGAAATGAAGCGACAGAGAAGATCGAAGAGCCGCGTCAAACATTATAAGACCAGAATTGCAAATCGAAGAGGGGGTTGGAAATTGCCGAATACGGAGTTGCAGAGACGAGAGCTTTGTGCTATTCTGGGCCCGTACTTGGGCAATTTCCTTCTTTTTGTTCTGGAATTTTACACCTGGAACATTTTTTTGATGTAATCAAAATATTCTTTAATACAAAATACAGAGAGTTGGCATCTTTTGGATGAGAAAGAAGGAGTTACTTTTGCATGCATGATTTAATGTCTATCTTTCCTTTCCAGATTTCTTAGGTTTCTAGGTGAAGTTTAATGCAAGATCTCTTGGTTGCTTCATGTGAATGCCTGAATCTGGAATTATAGTAGAAACCCTCGAGACCCGCACCTAGCCTATTTGGATTGTGTGAAAGTGTAGGTTCATTAGGTTAGGTTGCATGTAGAAAGCCTCAGTATCTTCGATTTCATCAGATTAGTGATAGCTTTCTGACTGTAATCTATTCTTATTGTTACTTTTGTTTACTTTTGTCTTTGCTTTTCAAATCCATATTTTATTTTCAAGCAGTTTAATTACTGTGTTTGAATAAATCACTTGAAAATCCATCAGAATTAAAGGTTAAAACAGATTTTATTCATTTTGAGTCCATTGAAATTTCAAAATTAATAAACCACAGTGCCCCTTGTTAACATCCACTTGCAAACCCTAAGGTGTTCTTAGCATTTCATTTTAAACAGCATCCTTGATAATCAATAATTAGCATAATAAGAACCTTGGAGAAATCGTTTTTCTTTGCAAGCAGATGATTTAGGACTCGGATCCTACAGGAGAGTGTGTTTTCACAATCGGGTTAAAACACCACTCAACACCACCCTCCTTAAAAAGAGATTTTTCCTCAAATTTCAAAGTGAGAAGCTTTGCTCTTTATTTTCTAATAAGGATTTGTGTAAGTTCTTGGACTCTTTTAATGGCATCCTTTCTTAGGCAGGGATATCGAGAAGGATGAAGCATTAGCAGGGGGTTGCCAAGAACAATAGTAGAATCTTCCTTAGGAAAATCATGATGACGATGGGAGGTCAACCCTTGGGATTCCTCAAATACTTCAGAATGATGCATCAAAAGTGATGGTAATGATTTCATATCCTTTTTTGGTTCCTTGGTAGATCTAACAGAGGAGTGTGTAGTCACTCTATGTTGGTTCTGAATAGGTTTGGTCATATGGCAAGAACTCACTATTTGTGAGGAAGGTATGTGTAGGTCTTGTAGAGTGCATGTTCGGCTAGAATTGATCACTTTGGGTATGTCTACCTCATCCTTGCTTGGTACATCAATCACTTCTTACACATCGACCTCATTGTCTTCATTGCAGTGAGTAGGTGTACTGGTCGCTTTGAACACAACTACCTCATTTGCTTGCTCTATGGAGAGACAGGGATCAACTTCCTTCAATAAATACAATATTAGTGTACCACATTTATGGTGGGGTCCAAATTGTTCATCACAATTATCACAGAGTCCTTTTGCTCGTCGTTCCTTCATCTCCTCAAAGCTAATATGTTTAATTCGTAAAGTTCGGTTAGATTTGGGGGTTGTGTAAGTGTTTTGTGCCCTTACATTATGCATAGGTTTGGGAGCAATGTAAGTGGTTGATGATTTTTCCATAAGTGGTTTCCCTAATCGTTGTTGTGCATTGATTTTATCTTCAGCTAATTTTTCCAATCCATAGGTCTGCATCATGGTATACGGATTGAACCTTGTCACCTCCATTCTAATTTCATTTTTTAATCCCCTAATGAAGCCATTGATGAGAATTGATTCATCCAATCTTGTGTTGTGTTTGGTGATATCCTCAAACCGAGTTTGATACTCATGCACAGAAGTGATTTGATGAAGATCTTTGAGCAATTCCCACATGATCTGGGTCCCACATGGCTCTGATACCAAATGGTAGAACCTTGAAGGTTCTAGCACAATTTTAATAAAGAAATAATTAAAATAGCATCTAAATTAAAAGAATCGCTTTTAGATATGAATCGCCTTTTGCATTGGTTTGGGAAATCCCTCCAATGGGTCTAAATAATATATATTCTTCTTGTTGGATGATTTGATATGGATGGCCAACATAATATATATATCTACCCTAAAGCTACGTTGGTGAAGAGACATAATGGTTCACGTATGAAGAGACGTGATGGTTCACGTTATGAAGGGTTGTGATGGTTCACTTTATAGGTTAATAATATAATAATTAAATGATTAATAATACTAACTAATACTAACTAATAATGTTAGGATTGAGGATCCTAACATTCTTACTCCCAATAAAATATTCAAAAACATTGGCATTTACTATGGGCAACTTATATTTGAAATCTTTATTTTGAGATCAAACAAAGGAAGATATTATTAAGGGTATCTTATATTTGAATATTTTATCTATTAATCAAAACCAAGAAACACATCACCAAAAAATATTATTGAAATAAGGTACCTTGCCATTACCCAGAGTTGGGGCTTTTGGTTAAGGATCCATATCCACAAGGTTGAGTTCAATTCAATTCTAGTTTCCCTCTTCAAATACTTACCATATTGTATGTTTGGTGCATATATAATAAGTGGGAAGATTTCTAATCTGACTCATGATTTTGGTCCACGTATTGATGCTTTGTAGTCAATCTGCTCAAGTTGTAGTTACGCTCATGGAGTCAAAATTTTTGCTCTAATACCACTTGTAATAAAACAACTTTGAGAAAATGATAATTTCAATAATAGTTTCCAAAACAATAGCATAAACAATATTCACCCTAATATTTCCAACAAAAATAATATTCAAATAATAAACCTAAAAAAGTATCAAAAATCCCAAACCCAAATCTCAAAAACATTCTAAGCCACTCAAGAGCAAAGTCTCTTAGCCATTTAGAGAGGGGGAATTCTCATACGTGCACTAGAGGCGATAGAGATTAGACAAGTGAATTTGTGAGTCAACTCTATCACATCTCTTCCTATTTATAGTTTAACAAAGTAACAAATCCTAATCCTAATGCTCAAGGATTGACTATCCTAACCTAAGCACCTAAGACAATCAAAATAAAGAAAGCTAACATGGCTACATTACAAAATTTGGTTGTGGCATACTCTAATGCATGTGGCTAGATAAAATTCCTAGGTAGCAAAAAAAATACTCATGGTTCTAGAAGCTATGTCCTAAGGTTGTACACATTGAAAGAGAAATTACCAACTAAAAAATAATATTAAGTTGAATGATTTTCCTTGTGTATCTCCTCCTATATTCCAAATTAAGGGTGCATAATGAGTCATTATTTCATATTATTCACCTCTTAACATTATTGTAGATAAAAACTAACTATTTCCTATGATTGGAAATATTTTAGTTTAGCTTCATGAAGATAAGGGATTCATTAAGTTCTAGATGACTTTTGGATATCATAGAGTTCGCATGGATCCCCATAATACTTGAAAAATAATATTCAAGACTAACTTCCATGTCAAATATCATCTTTGCTAGTCCTAAGCTTCAAGCCAATATGAAGTCCTTTGGACACACTCTAATCAAGTACTTGGGCTTTCTTATTGATGAACATATGTACACGTTGATCCATAAATTCAAAGTCCTTCATGAATGACCCACTCTACACAACATTTCAAATCTAAAAATTTTGTTGAGAACATTCATAACTGCTCACATTTTGCCCACCCATTGACTAGCTCACTTCGTGAAAAACTTTTATTTGAATTCCAAAATTTGATTGAGCATTTAGCCATTTAAAGGACAGTTTTATGCATTTCTCATATGCTTATTCTTCCAATATTATTACTACTTAATATTTTAATTGACACTTATTCAATATCATAGGTGTGATTATTAAACAAGGATGTATGGTGACATCATGTCAAGGAGTGTTATACCTTAATCCAAGCACTCAAGTGGTGATGATATTATCTTCTTGATAAAAATATTTTCATACATGCACATCATAATCTCCTTAAATTCTTACTCCCAATAAAATATTCAAAACAATTGACATTTACTATGGGCAACTTATATTTGAAAGCTTCATTTTGAGATCAAACAAAGGAAGCTATTAGTAAGGGTATCTTATATTTGAATATTTTATCTATTAATCAAAACCAAAAAACATTGTGGAAAGTAGGTAACTTGCCATTACCCATAGTTGGGGCTTTTGGTTAAGGACCCATATCCACAAGGTTGAGTTCAATTCAATTATAGTTTCCCTCTTCAACTACTTACCATCTAAGTATGTTTGGTGCATATATAACAAGTGGGAAGATTTCCAATCTGACTCATGATTTTGGTCCACGTATTGATGCTTTGTAGTAGCCCACAATCATCAATCAAAACACTTTCTTTTACTATAGTTTAAAGGATTGACGGTTGTACAAGTTGACACAATGTTGCATTGTTAAGAGTATTATTCATCTTCCCATTGTACACATATTGGTGTGCAAACTACATTCCATGAAGTTTCCAAGATAGGGATGACAAAGAGCAACTATAATCTCCAAGACAACTCGAGTGTGGTCCCAATTTTGGTGATGATAAAGAGATAGCTAAAGGACTATATTAATTAATTAAGTTTAAATTAGTATGCATATTAAAAAATCAATAAATTCATCAAATTGTATTAGAAGTGGTTAAAATGTAGGCTTTTGGAGAGACCTAAGTTCAAACCCCACCAAGCAATATAATACCACTATATACATAAAAAAGAAAATAAACATACCATGGATTTTGTTCCTCATGTCATTCGCAAGATGAGTTTTTTGTCAATTGAATGCATTATATTGAGTCATGGTCTTTCAAGACAATGTGTCATGCATAGTCAATGTCAAGGGTATTTACAAATCGAAATGAGTTTTAGAAGTTTAGATGAAAATCAAATTTTCTCTTTGAAATTAGGTATTTTTTAACATAATATTTTTGTTAGTTGAATTTATTTAGATTAAACCATGGCCTTCCAAGATAATATGTCATGCAAAATAAATGCCAAGGGTATTTGCAAATCAATTTTTTTCTATTTAAAATTAGGTATTTTTTTACCCCATAAGGCATTGACAAGATA
Organism: Wollemia nobilis; assembly: GCA_028583015.1. Taxonomy (NCBI): domain Eukaryota; kingdom Viridiplantae; phylum Streptophyta; class Pinopsida; order Araucariales; family Araucariaceae; genus Wollemia; species Wollemia nobilis. The sequence goes on along the minus strand of JAQPPZ010003109.1, from coordinate 1,510,794 downwards.
ATATGTCATGCATAATAATTGCCAAGGGTATTTGCAAATCAATTTTTTTCTATTTGAAATAAAGTTTTATTTTACCCCATAAGGCATTAACAGATATGTGCAATCATCTTTGATATGATCAAAGGCCCATCTTGACATCACATCAACATCCTTGACAACCTTTGTTTTTTAGACACTATCCAAGTGACCAAGATGATTCAAGGGCAATCCCTATTAGAGCCCAACAAAGGGGGACAAGAGGTAACATTCTATTCTACAATCCTTAAAATTCCAAGGATGGTGATATGAGGACTCTAAAAGGAATGTTAGCTAATGCAAAATAACATTCCAAGACCAAGATCAAATAATATTTAAAAACATCACAATAAAACATGAAAGAAAAAGCTCTAAATTTTATTGTATTACTCAATGGATAAGTCTTGCTTAAATAGGCAAGGGTGTTTAGTATCAACCACCCAATCATAACAGAAAAGAGAAGGGGCGAATATCCACCGTACAACAAGAGGTGCAATATGAGCCATAGATCATGAGGTAGGTATAACCGAATGGATCACAACCCTCTAAAATTAACAAACCAGGATAAGAACAAAATGACAACAAGAATATCTTGGAACATGTACTATCCTAGTAAACTTAAAATATACTCTAACACCCCCCCTTAAGTGATACTAGGAGGTAGTGGACAAACAAAAAAAACCAAACAAGTGGCATATCCACAGATATGAGTCCCAACAACAAGGCTTGATAAGGTACTCATGTACAATATATCCATAAATATTTGTTGGAAATATGATGAAAAACCACGTGGGAAAAAAACCATCTACCAGAAGAGAAAGAAGAAGTAAGATGTGGATGAAAATGTCCTCATCTACACCCCTAAAGAAAACTTTTGTCACCCCAAGCAAACCATGCAACTCAAGGTAGCGAGGCGATGCAAAAGGTTTCGTAAAGATATCCGCAATCTTCTACTAAGTTGAAAGATACTCCAAGATGAGAACTCCATCCTGAAGTTGTTTTCAAATGAAGTTCATGTGAACCTCAATGTGCTTGGTGCGTTGATGGTCAACAAGATTGTGAGAAATATGAATTACACTTTAGTTATCACACCAAAGCATAGTAGGTTGATCCTGGGAGAAACAAAACTCTACCAATAACCGACAAAGCCAAAGAGCCTCCTGAATAGCTATGGATTTGCCATGTATTCAACCTCTATAGATGATAATGCAATAGTTTGTTGCTTGCATGACCAAGACACTAGAGAAGAACCAAGACAAAAAATATCGTCGAGAGACTAGCCCAACAACATATGAAATGTCAATGCAAGTATGGGTAAGATACATGAGACTCCCCACTAGCTGTCTATACAAAGTGGTATCACAAAGAGGTGATATGTAAGAGGAAGTCAAAGTAAACCCTAATTGAAATGGTGTAGGTGATGGCTTGCAACCAGCCATCCTAAATCGTTATAGTAGATCCAGTGTATACTTCTGCTGACATAATAAAATCCCTAAATATTTCTAAGTGACCTATAACCCAAGGAAGTAATGAGCCAGTCCTAGATCTGCCATCTCAAATCTCTTAGAGAGAATGTTGAACAGTCTGAATGTGAGTAGTGGAGCTACCGGTGAGAAGTAAATCATCAACATAAAGAACAAGTATGGTGATGTCCTCTCCATCTTGCCAAATGTAAACTGTAGGATCGGAATGGCACCGAACAAATCCAATAGAGATAAGGAAGAAATCCATCTTCTCATACCAAGCCCAAGGGGCCTGTTTGAGACCATAGAGTGAAATCTGCAATCAACAAACAAGAGAATAATCCTTAACAAAACCAGCAGGCTACTCCATATAAATCTCTTCCTAAAAATATTCATGCAAGAACGCACTCTTCACATCCATCTGATAAACAAGACCATCCCTGTGATGCAGTAAGTGCAAGTACAAGCCGAACTGAATCCATCTTGGCGACAAGAGCAAAGGTCTTAGAGTAATCAATACCTTCAACCTGTGAAAAGCCCTTAGCCACAAGATGTGCTTTGTACTTGTCAATGGACCCATCTGCTACATATTTGGTTTGATAAACCCACTTACAATGAACCAACTTTCTTCCCTTAGGAAGAGGAACAAGATCCCAAGTGTGATTCTTCATCAAAGAAGAATACTCAGCTGCCATATCATTATCCCATTCTTATATCCCATGAGCTTATGAAAAATATTGTGGATCACTCAAAACTGATTGACAAATAAGGCTAGTACCTGTAGAATGTGCATGAGCATGTCTGGAAGGCGGAAGATCCTAAATGAAAGGTTTTGCCTCCTTAATTGTGGTACATGCCCATCTAGGCATGGTGATAGCTGATGTAGGATCCTCAATAGTAGGTTTTTCCTTAGTCTGATCAATTATGAAATGGGATTATCCAGTGAAGAAGAAGGTGAAGTAGGAAGAGAATAATCATGAGGAATAAAACGCTCAACGAACTGAACATATGTTCAAAAAACAACATCATGTGTATCAAGATCAAGAAGTTGATAAGCCCTCATGTCCTCGTAATAGCCAACAAAAATGAGTTGCTTGCTCTTCCTATCCATATTCTTTCATTTCTTCTTCAAAATATAGGCCCAAGCATGACTTCCAAAATCTCTAAAAAATGAGACATCATGCTTACTTCCAAACTAGGCCTCCTCTTGAGTCATATGCTCAAGTGCCCTGTGGATGTGTTATTTTGAATGTAATTCACATAGTTAACTGCTTCAACCCAAAATATATATGGTAAATCCCTAGAGTGCATCATGCAGTTAGCCATATCTTTCAAGGTTTGGTTCTTTCTTTCTGCCACACCATTCTGTTATGGTGTGTGAGGGACAAAATGTTGATGAACAATACCATGTGTTGCAAGGAAGTCTGAAAATTCTTTGCTAAAATACTCCCCCCATTATATGTGCGAAGCTTTTAATGCAACAAGAAGCCTGATTCTCGATCAAAGCCTTAAATACTTTGAAGTGAGAGAAAAATCACTCTTGTACTTGAAAAAATATACCCAGGTACACCTCGAGAAATCATCCATGAATGTCAATGCATATTTAGCTCCTTTGAAGATGCTCAAGCTCCAAGGGTGAAGATGGTCTATGTGACTTACCTTAGAGATATGGGTCTTGGTGTTGTTTCTCAAGTGCAGAACCAAGACAAACGCCATCAAGACATGAAACCTTAGGCAAACCAACAATCATATCATGATCGCTCAACTCCCTCAAATACTTGTAATTGAGATATCCAAATATCTCATGCCAAAGTTTGCTCTCAAAATATACATGAGCAACTAAGCATGTACCTAAAGAAGCATCATCAAAACCCTCAAAATGATATAGTCTCACTCTATGATCAACAAATCCCTGTGCAATCAATAAATGTAGTTCCAACAAACTTCTAATTTCATCTCCTTATGGTGTGAACAAAACAGTCTTTCTTGTCCTGGAGTTACAAATTTGATAGATAGAAAGAGGATTGGTGGTAATGTTTGAAACATAGAAAACATCATTGATGCGACCACCATATAAAAAATATCACCTTTCCCTTTTATAGGAATGAATATGAGTCTCCAAATTCAATTCTAGAGGTTGAACTCGAACAAAGAGGTGTAAAAGACTCCTTAGAAAAAGTCATGTGGTGTGAAGCACCAGAATCCAAAACCCAATTATCTGAACAAGACTCAGAAGATCTTCCTTGTACATTCAAAGCCTTACCATGTTTTGTGGGAACATCAATTTTGTGTTTCTACATAGCATCCTCTAAGTCGTGCAACTTCTTCCAACATTTGATCGTTGAATGACCATTTCCCCCACAATAAGTACAAGTGACATTAGACTTAATCTTTTTCTTGGAAGACTCTTTAAGGTTAGATTTGGATTCTTTTGGTTTAGGACTTGATGATGAAGGAGATGAAGTGGTTTTAGTCTTAGGTTTTGGCTTGCCTTTCCCTTTAGAATTGGATGTTACTAAAGCTTTAGATGAAGAGGTGTGAGACTCAACAGTGGAAAGTTTGATTTCTTCCCGAGTAAGTCTATCACAATTTTTTTTTTAAATGGGAAATTTGAAGTTTGCACCAAGAGCATCCATGATGGAGAGACAGGTGGAGGCAAATATTTGAAATGGCCCCCTTAACTTTGCAAAAATGAGATACACACATTCCTCTTCGGTTTTAGTTTTACTTCCCTTCAATTGTGTTAAGAGCTTTTTGGATTTTATGAGATAGTCAATAATCATGGGGAAATCATCAAGAGACAAAGTTGTAAGTTTTGCATCAAGTTGCATAGACCTTATTTGATCAACTTTGCCAAATAACTTCTCTAATTTTTCCCAACATTGAAAAGGAGTTATACAACCAAGTGAAACCAAAGGCTCTCATTGATATGTGTTAATTAAGACCCTTCATCCATTTTTTTGTTTTGAATAAAGATCTCATATTCTTTTGTGAAAACAGATTTTTTCTCTTCGAGAAGATGTAATTGTTGGAATTATGAAATAACTTGATATTATTGACTTAAAAGTACCTTGCTTAAATAGCAAGTGCTTACAATCTGATCCATTGGATCATAACTAACTGAGTTAATCTTAGCCACACAATATCCTAGTAACAACTTAGGATATAATTTTATTATTCTAACACCCCCCTTAAGTGGTACTAGGATATACTAACACCCCCCTTAAGTGATACTAGGAGGTAGCAAAAAACAACAAAGCTAAACAAGTGGCATACCCACAATAATGAGTCCCAACAACAAGGCCTGATAAGGTACTCATGTACAATAAATGCTTATGAATTTTTTGCTGAAAGAGATGATGAGAAAAACCACAAGGGAGAAAACCACCTGCCATAATAGAAGAAGAAGAAGAAGAAATATGTGCATGGAGGATGGAGAGGAAGGAAGATGTCCTCTTCAACCCCCCTAGGACAACTTCCATCAAGAAGCCTGTAAAGTATCCATGAGATGCCTCAGAAAAGTAGAGAAGCCTCATCATTGAACTGAATGAAAACATACTCCTAGACTGGTGCTTGTGACACAGATCAAGGTTGTGAACCATGATAAAAAGGTCACTAAAGAAAACCCCCTTGAAACCAAAGTGTCTCACAAAATAAGAGTGTGAAGATAGTGTGGAAATAACCACAAGGATCGCAAGGGATGTCCAAATCGACTCCACAAGCATAAGTAGTGGTTTCCACCTATATGAACACAATGGGCTGATAACAAGGTCCAAAACTTGTGGACAAACAACAAAATAAGGGAAATGAAGCACCAATGTAGTTGTCAAACGTGTCCTTATGGTGACCTCCTCATCCTACCGGAATGCATGGGTAACCAGCCACTGCATCCACTAGGTGATATAGAGGAGATGACTAGATACTAGGATCACTTAAGCAAATGTCTAGGAGTGTTGGGTTCGACCAAGAATGCACTCCATGATACAATAAAATTTGATCCACAAAAAAGTGTGGAAAACCAGTTTCATAACTAAAAATGGACACCACCATTGTGTCCGTCTCAAAAAAACCTTTCCAACAACTATAAATACCCCTATGATCGGGTGTCAATGAAACCTTCATTTGCAGGAAAAACAATAACCTTCTCCTTTCCCTCACAAGAGAATATTACGAAATTTTTGAAATACATGTTTTTTAAAAATTGTCCACTTTAAGATTTATCGCAGGAGAAAAATATATGGACAAATTTTTTATTACAATAAAAGTTTTAAGAAGGCTAAAAGATAGTCATTTGGTCCCAAATTGACCACTCACTTAATAAAGTTTGTCTATTAACTTTAAGAATTCAAAAAAGGCAAAAAAATAACCTTTTGGGCCCTTTGAGTGGGCCACTTAATAAAGTTAAGAAAACTTTATTGAATACCATAAAATATTAGTTGTGGGCCCCCCTTCCATCATGGCTGGAAAAGCCCTTGCACCATGCAGGAGCTGCAGAACATGGAATTCACATCGAATCACACTTTGAGGCGGCTCATTCAAGGATGGTGTATGGTGAACAGCTCCAAGGGCGTAGATCGAGTCTGCGAAGAAGTTCTGGGAATACTACACCACCTTCCTGTGACGCCTAAGAGCGCGAAGCTACTGTCAAAGGCGACGAACTTGCAACGCCATCTTTGGAGACTATGTTGCCACATAAATCAAAATCTTGTTTTCTTGGTGCTATGACATGACCTGGCCAAGACGATCTCCACCCCTTACACTATTTCGAGTGCTACGATAAACACATCTTTAATACCAAGGGAGCGCGAAAAAACCAAAACGAGATGATCGCCACATCTTTTCACGAGACCTATCACAATGTGCGGGGTTGATGATTTCGTCCAATCGTCCGCTGCACAGACGACCACGAAGAAAACTTTCAAAATACTTTGTCCAACGATCGCACTGAAGCTTCACCCAAAAACCTTATGCATGCAGGTGAAAGAAAATCGTTGGTGCTTTTGAATAGAAATAAAAAAACAGGCCACTATCTGGAGCGGCGAAAAACACGCCACTGCAATCATCTTTTACTGGACTGAGAAAATCGTGCGGAGGCCTCTGGTAGACGTTTCTCCACTCCCATCGAGAATCAATGAACCTCAACGACGGTATAATGCATGTTAATCGCCAATCTCCAGGTCGAAGGCACATAGAAGAGAGCACATCCTGCCACAAATCCCACCATTCATTTTATCATGGCGTCTGATAGCTTCACTATTAATTCGAAGTTTGTTGAAGATGCAGTTGGTGTGCTCTTGTTGTCGCGCTAGACTCAAAATTTGTCGGATCTGATTGCGCATTCACGGTTAAAAAAACGAACACATTATTTTTGGGTGTCATTGATGAGGGTGAGGCCAAAGAATCAAACACCCACTTATGTTCACGTTAGTTTGGCAGTCAAAAGTGAGATTTACCCCCACAATCACTACGACTGCTCCATCATCGAACCGCACATCCCTCCAGACATTGAATTCTAGCGTCGAGTGCTCTTTAAGCATGATCTCCCTTGAGATGAATCAAGCGCTCTGACATTTTCTACAGCATTTGTGTAATGAAGGGATCTGGGCTTCTGAAAAACAAAAAAATATAGCATAGGTGCACCCAACGTGCGCCTTCGTGACATAGAATTACTTCCAGTCATAGGCAAAGTCTAGTTGTTCCAAAAACTCCCGTCGCGCTCAACCTCGTGACCTCTACATCAACGCCCACGATGGCCACGGGCATTCAGTTTCTTGTCTCCATCACGGCTTCAAAGTTTTTGAGCACTCACAGACAAACAGACTCAGCTCCCATGCTGGTGCATCTTCCCGAAATTAGATTGCAAATGATTATTTCGCCTTCACTCCATAGTATCTTTCGCCAAAAATGAGTATCGCTCGTACGTCGCTCAATGTCAAAAATCTTCAGCCAGTAATAGCTCAATCTCCACAATGGCTCGCGATGGCGTGCATGGTGAAGGGGAGCTCGGGCCATCGACGTTTTGATAAAAAACTTTGTAGGCTCCATATTTTCGATGTAAAAAACATAGGTGTGCAGGCCCTCGTCCGCACGCGTCCCGAAGGGATAAAACGAAAAAAAAAAAATAGGACCCATCATTGCTCAGTATTGCACAAGAGCAGCTGCACAAGGGCGCTATAATCGTCCATATCAGGAGACCACGAGCGTGCTTGAAGGACAAATAGCCACAACACATAAAAACACTCTCATTCAAACTTCCCCTCTGCATGCCTCCAAAAGGTGCAGTGACACTAGTGGGACTTGCGGGTGGGCCACCATCAGCCCCATCAAACTGCTGTGGACATCCATTTTTAAAAATAACCAAATGAAGCATATGCAACAATCCCCGGAACAAACTGCAAACCCTAAAAAAAACTAAAAAAACTCCCAAACTAAAATTTTAACCATTTGGTTTTTGATCCATCAAAAGATGGAAAGCATACTCCCTCGGTAAAAAAAAAATAAGGGAAAAAAAGAGGGGGGATTTCCATGATGAGGAAAAGCTCCTCAGGTTCACAGGGTAAGGAAGGTCTGCTCTGATACCATGTTGGAATTATGAAATAACTTGATATTATTGACTTGAAAGCACCTTACTTAAATAGCAAGTGCTTACAATCTGATCCATTGGATCATAACTAACTAAGCTAATCTCAACCACACAATATCCTAGTAACAACTTAGGATATAATTTTATTATTCTAACAATAATAGACATTTTTTGTGCACGGAGGTTTAGCATGTGTGGTCTCAATGTGTGATAATTGTGTGGTGTGAGAGGCTCAATTAAAGTTAATGAATTCATCTGGCAAACACCACAAGAAAGGAAGCCAAACAACACAAAGGGTGCAAAAAAACGCACCGACAACCACCCGCCACCCAAATTGATTTTATTCGATCTTCTTACGATGAGAGACCCCCCACAACATATACTTTTATAAATCAGGCTTACAATGAGATTTTGATACAAAGGATGGGTTAAAGTTGAAGCCATCAAAATTATGCTCATAATGCAAAAACAAAATTGTCAAAAAATAGACAAAATATGAGCAAAATATGAGGGAAAAAAGACTAAGATTCAAAAAAAAACTCCAAAGCTCCAAAACTTGATGCAAAAAAAAATTACTTTAGATGCCACCAAAATGACCTTCAAACAGATGGAGTGCTAAGTTGAAGAGATTCGGCTCGAGAAGACAAATCCAACGCTTCTTATGGTTTTGAAAACGCACTCTGAATGCTCCGATTATGCAATTAATTTGAAAGAGGCTCAAATATTTAATTTGGACACCATTAAAACTTTGAACAACAAATATTTAATCAAAAAAAAGACTCACCAAACTTGAGGCACACCAAAAAATCACAATCTTCAGATCAAAATGAATATTACTCGCACGCGGCTCTGTGGAGATAGGTGGTGAAGGACGCAATGCGCATTAACTTGACACACACTTCAACATGTCATCAACTCCCGCCAACCTGGTTTGCCAACGATGCCCCAAACGGTGTCAAGAGACGCGCGCCTCAACAACAAAAATCAGATCTACCACAAGCAAAGGAGAAAGGGCGTGTAGTGGAATCGTGGAATACCAAGTCAAAAAACGAGCCAAGGCAAAACATGCAGGTCTTTTGATGAGCAATCTAACACCCCATAAACTCGTCGCAACAAATCAAGAGGACACGATAGCAAATATTGTGCAGATCGAAAACAATGCAAGCACAAATCGAAATGCACCCACCACAGGCTACAAACAACCGAACAAATCACGCTTGGCAGTCTACCCAGATCAAACCACCATTCTCAACGTCCTAAAATGCTCGCAAGATACACGCAAAAAGAACAAGCACACGAAATGTTGACATGACGCCTTGCGAAATGCAAAAGCAATGATCACAGAAGCCCCACAAAACAAATCTCAACCAAAATCCGATCTTTGTTTCTTGCGTCCTCACGATGCACAAATTTGTCCCTCAGATTCATGAATCAAATCATGAGAAAAAACCTTCAACGCACGAAAAAACACACGCCAACAAGAGTAGATCTAAAGAAAGACAATGCACAGTGGTAAATCCACCAGATCTCACGCAAAAACGATGTTCTAAAGAAAATCCAAACGAGTTTCTCCTTGCATGCCCAAATATGGGAAAAACATGCAAAAGATTTCAATGGATGCTTTCAACAATCTCAATGCTCTGATACCATGAAAGGAATGTTAGCTAATGCAAAATAACATTCCAAGCCCAAGATCAAAGAATATTGAAAAGCATCACAATAAAACATGAAAGAAAAAACTCTAAATTTTATTGTATTACTCAATGGAAAAGCCTTGTTTAAATAGGCAAGGGTGTACAGTATAAACCATCCGATCATAACAAGAAAGAGAAGGGGCAAATATCCACCGTACAACAAGAGGTGTGATATGAGCTATAGATCATGAGGTAGGTATAATCGAATGGATCACAACCCTCTAAAGAATTAACAAACCAGAATAAGAACAAAATGACAAGAATAGAATATCTTGGAACACGTACTAACCTAGTAAACTTAAAATATACTCTAACAAACTCATAGCAAGATGTGAACCCTTGGGATATAGCCTTGTGAAGACCTTGCACTATTTTCAATGCTACTTCTATTGGCCTTCTATGCAAAAAAAAAAGAGCTTTTTATCCATCAATGCTCACTTTACAAACAATTTTGACCTTTCCAATGGAAGATTGTGTTGTACCAACCTTTGTTCCTTTGCTCTAATAGGGATCAATTTCCATGAAATTTAATTAGTGGCTTGCTTACAACTCAACATCAAGATTATTACATCTTTGTGATAGGTTCTCAAGTTTAAAAAGTTATGACTCGTATGCCTTGCACCAAATTTATTGAATGCTCCCTGAGCTTCTAACTTGTCCTTCAAACACCAAGTTAAACACCAATTTTGGGCTACCACCAACTATTGATTTTGATAGTGACTATGATTCTTGAGTCACTTCAGAAAGTCATCACAAAACCTTTTTGGTTGCAAGTTGCACTTCTCTATTTCATTTCATCTGAAACCTTACGACTAAACAAAGGTTACCAATTACATCTTAATTGATGCTCTATACATCTTTCATTCACAATACTACCAAAGGGAAAATTATTTGCATTTTCTTTAGCATAACTACGATTTGAGCCATCATGAGTCAGATTGAGCATAACTACGACTTGAACCATCATGAGTTAGATATACAATTATTTGCATATTCTTTAGCATAACTATTTGCTTCATACTTGAGTCATTTTTCTACAAGGCATCCTTCTTTTAAAATTTCATTATTGCTTCCAAACCCTGGCCCCATATCAGATTCTGATTGCTTATCCAACACTTAATATGTTTCCTACACACAAGAAGAAAGAGCAAGCTCCACTCTTAGTGCCAAATTTTGTTAAGTTACCAAATTTTAAGGATATTTTGAATGGACCAAAGCTAAATTTAATGCACTCCTTGCTCTTCCAACACTATATATGTTTCACAAACACAAGAAGAAAGAGCATGATCCTTTCTTAGTACCAAATTTGGTTAAGATACGTACCAAATTTTAAGGATATTTTTCAATAAACCAAAGCTAAATTTAACACTACACAATAACCATTGAATACCCTCATCTTTCTCGGATGGTGTTTTAGTCAATTTCACTTTGATAGAAAATGTCACACCCCACATCACAAGTTGAAACCCATACAATGTGTAATCATATACAATTCTTCATTTGGTAGGGCCCAATGGTTTCCATTTGGATACTCCACCTTGACATTCATAATTTCAGAAATGTAAACCACCTAAAATAAAGTGGTCCATATTTAGAAGATATTTTTGCCACTCATCCTGAAGATCCAATTTTGGATTTTTGGAAACCAACAATGGATGATATTTCGTTCAATAATCCATATCAATCAAGGGAGGTCACCAACCATTGTTTGATGATGCTTTGCTCGATATTCTGCATCACATCAATTGCAAGAAGCAAACTATTTACTGGGTAGGACACAAAGACACATTGCAAATGCCCAGTTGTTCTCTGAATTGGCTCTTGCAAATAAGTTTTCTAATATAGCATAAAGGTTCAAGAACACTTCCACTATGTGGAGATACGATGATATTTATAATGGTCCCCATTCCTGTGAACCTGTAACTGGCTCTGTCAAATAAGGAACCTTACTTTGAATGTACAGTTCATCTCAGCTAGACTAAACAAACTGTCCGTGTACACAAAGAGCTCATTAACTGCATGTAAATTGAACAGATTAAGGTGTCTATGGATGCCCAAATCAAGGGCAGCTTCCAACCACTCGACTTAACCTTTGAAAATCTATTATAACTTTACCAACAAAGAGCATACATCACCAGTCTTGACTATTATCTTCTATCCTTTGCATATCAGTTTGTGCTTTTTGCTGTCAAAAACTTCTTAGTGGGTCAATCATTCTTGAACCAAAGTTTCAAGTTTCAATTATCTCTAATTATCTATTCCTTAATCTTCAATAATTTCCCTGTAGTGAAATGTTTAAATCCCATCATATCGTCCAATTTTTAGACCTCATGTAAAACAAATGCAACTCAACATCAATACTAGAGGCAGTTCCTTTCTTTTTAATCATCAATAACTTCGTCCTGTATTTACGAGTTCCCTTATGACCAATGGCATTTTCATACTCTGCTCAAGGTATAAAGTTGCCTATTTAAAATAAAAAAGAAAAAGGCAAAAAAAATGCATGTGCCATAGTAAAGTTATCTTATGTGTCATTTAAGTTGACAAAATATACTATCTGATATAATAAAAATCTGGGCATCAAGAATTAATGTACATAATCAAGAGATGGAAGAGAATGCTAAGAACAATATCTAATCTGCGCTTTCATGCACATTGTTAGACATGGTCAAATTTATAAAAATTCCAAGACAATAGAAAAAGTGTGGTGGGTACAACACATTCAGAGTGTATGTATTACAATAACATTTAACAAGCTTCAACTTAGATACTTCTACCATAAATAGATGTATGGGTAAAGTCACCAAGCAGGCACTTTTAGAAATTTCTCCATAATGTGAAAATGGATTTTAAAACAATAGTATAGGAAGACTATCAGAAATTTACATGTTTACCATGTATATAGAACTTGGTTTTGCAACTGAGAATCTAGTTTCCACTTCAGATGTCTTATTAAAAACATTAAAGAATTCATGAAGAACATATACGCATTAGTTTCTATGAAAAATATGAATGATTTCCAAAATATTGAAAACAATCTTTATACCTGTTTTATGGACAAGATTATGCCAAAAAAGAGCAATAAATGTGAGTCACATAATTTAGGTTACTACTGCTGTAGGTGAATGTAATTTTGATATTTGCTTGGAGCACTTCCTGAACAAGAGGCACAAAAACAAGTGGTAATGCAACATACATCAACTAATAGAGTTCTACCACCACAGCCAACAGGGCTAACTCTGAAATACTATTATAATTTATACAGAAGACTTATGAAACTAGAATAAGAAATTCTATTTCTACGATTATACTTTCAAATCTCAAGGAGAATTGGATTATACATGAACTACTTAAGATCTACTGCCATTGCCAATTGAGATATTTCTGGACCTTTTGGCCAACTTGCATGGGCATTCTGTCAAGAAGTAGAATGTGCAGTTACTATTTGTTTTGGAGAACATAAGCATAATGCAAGTTTCCTTCACCAGCAGCTGTACAGAAATGGATCTCTCCTTAAGGTGGAGAAAGCCTAATCAAATTAATCTTGTCACGTAAATATGCTTTGGGCAAATGATATTTCAAATAACCACATCCCTGTCATTTCCATCCCCCAAAATTACATTGCTGATACAAGCTTTACATGTGTCACCTCGATCAGAAAACCAGCTCAATTTTCTGCTGTAACCTTTTCTGATAGAGCTTCTCCTGCTCTAACCTTCTGTGGGATAAAGTCTGTACACAAAAAGTGCAAGCTCAAGCATAGAGTTCAGAAAATTTGTAATCTTGAACACACTCATAGGAAGAGGGTTATCCGCCCTTCAAAGGAGGCTTACCAATAACAGAATAAGCATAGAATCAGAGAATGAATGGAAAATGGAAAAACAAAATACTAGTACTAGAATTTTCCTGTGGAAGAAACTAATTACTGACCTGCAAGAAACTCATATCTCTTTTGGTTAGCCACGGTAGAAGCTGAAAGAGACAACAAATAGAAATTTTACAATCATTAGCTAAATCTCAACTGAAATAGCAGGTATAAGAAGACCAAACATTGTAGATTGACACTTCTCAGTTTTCAAATGATATATATTCGATATTATGATGCACATTACAGAAAACCAGCAAAAGCCATGGGTGATAGATACAATAACATTTAGAGATGAGTTATCTTCACTTTCTGGGGTCAAAAGGGCTTAAGCAGTAATTTAAATAGCATGTTTTATTTTGGTACACCTATAGTGCCTCTGCCTCTGACAAGCAATTTCCTTATAAGTTGTGAGCCCACAAAGAATGTATCATAAGAGAGTTAGAGCAACTAGAAGTTGGGACAACTACTGATGCCCAACTAGCACATAAGGAAGGTTCACTCCTAACTTTTAAGTGGTGGCTGTCAGAGTTTTGCTCAAAATTGCACTAGTACATTTTCATTTTCATCATAATCCCAAGTTCAAATGTTTTTTTTTTTTTTTTTGGGGGGGGAGGGGCAGTGCTCATACAGAAAAACTAGAACCAATTTAGAACCAGAAATACTATCCAGCTATAGACAAGCACTATGAAAATTCTACGGCGATGCCTTGTTGAAAGATAACTCGGCATTATGTAGCACCAACGTAATGTCATCCTAACACCACTTTGAAGCTTCAACCTCGACACCCGAGAAGCAAAAAGGACCAAAGCCATCAATTTTCACTTTTCGTTCTTTCCTAAGAAAACAAAGATTAGAGATTGAAAAGAGTGTCGAAGATAACAAAGATCAAAGAAACCAGCATAGAATAGGAAAACAGAAGGAAGCAGTAGAAGAGGCAGACTAAAATCGTTAGAAGAGTTAGCTGTTTCCAAATTATAACCTTTAACGTGTAACATACTTAGCTTTAGCAAAGTCTTAAGTCAAACCCTTTTAATTTTAAATTTTACATAAATGCTTGTAGGTGATAGTAAAATAAACTCAAACCCTCCTTTTATATGAAGGTTTGTAGGGTTAGAGTTGATGTTATAAAATTTTAAAAAATATAATTTTAGTTATTACTAAAATTTTGCATGATTTATGCCAAAAAAATGTTAAATTGATTTTTGTTTTTAGTTAAGATTGATAAAAAATGTTAAAGTTTCAAATTTCATTTCTGAGTTGCATGTCCTTAGATTTTAAGATAATGAACCAAAATCATCCCAAAAAACTAAATGAGTTTTTATAACAAAAATCAAATTTTGCCCACCGTATGCTCAAAAAAAGTGGTTATTTTGCAAAGGAGACTGATGAGATGCCAAAACAGCCAAACGAGCTCTTCCCCTAAACTTCTTTATCACTCTTTGCGATCTCATCCACATAGGTAAACTTCTACCCTACCCACCCGCGGTGTAAATCTACATCTGATGCTACAACATGTAGACCTATAGTACCCTCCCCAAGACAACTAATATTATCTTTTACAACAAACACACACTTAAATATGAGAATGAAGAAAATGCAAAAAATTATCCACATTGTTATGTCGACTTTGACTAATTATTGAAAAAAATCCGCTCCCACTCCCTATCTTTTTAAATTTCAAATAGTTGCCTAGAGATTTGTCCATCTTAGAGTTTAAAAATTCCTCTTAAGGCTTGTTTGGTTACAACTTGAATGGATGATGACACAGATGTCTTCATACACAAAAAGGGCAAGTAGGGCAAGTATTGTGAAAATTTTATTTGTATATTTTTAAGTTAATATTATATATATAGAGAGAGAGAGTTAAACTTATAAATATTTTTTGTTGATAACAGTTTTCAACTTGTACAGTTATTGCTGTTAGATTAATATCAGATTAATAATGGTCAATTAGCTTTTAGACTTGGGCATAAATAAAGTCATTATGACTTAAGGTTATTTTATGCTTCTAAGTTGTATTTCACTTTAGTGTGTATCTCAGTCTATCTAACATTCATAAAGTGGATTGACTTGACTTATAATAATCATTTATAAGGAAGCTTTCGCTCCTCACTTTTAAAATGATATGCAATATAGAGAACTCTCACAAGTAATCTTGGTTTCTTTTATGTGTTCTGTGTTATCGTGATATGGTATCAGAGCTAGAGCCACGAAGTCTATGTGAGTGCGAAGACCTAAGGACTGCTACCGGTAGAAACGAATCGAGGGATCGCCAACGTGACACATCAAAGAGCCAAAAGGGTTTTAGATCAGCCAAAGCCAGTATTGATTTGATTTCGGGTTTGCAGTTTTAAAGCCAGAATTTTTTTTTTTTTAAGAGGAAGTCGCTTTGAGTAAAAAAAAAAGACCGTACGGCCCCCATCGAACTGCCAGCCACTAAATCAGTTGCTGTCAAAGTTTTTAGCCCACACGTGAGCCGCCAAGGAGATCCGTATGGATGTGCGGGACCGTTCAGCGCTAGGAATTGAGTCGTTCAGCTAAATTTGACTTGTACGGTTTAATTAGACAGTCAATCAAAAAAAATTCTTAGTTTTATTGACAGTACAGAAGAATTTGAATTAAATTGAAGTTGTCCCTACCTGTATTGCTACCCAGATTTGCAGATCTGGTAGAATTGGTTGCTGATTTGGTGATTTCCAACACATCCAAGGAGAAATTGACGGTGTTTTGAGTGTTTTGTTGTTGATTTTGGACAAAATTTTTAAAAATCTATGTTTTGTGTTATTTGGAACTGTTTTTGAGCAGACTTCTTTAAAATCTGTGTTTTTCAGCGATACATGGCTGCCACAGGTGTTCAAAGCCAGTATCCAGGTGTTATTACTCCAGTATTGCGGACTGAGGGAGGGAGAACAAGTATTTCCAGCATTTTCCTTTATTTCAGTATATATTTTTGCACATTTGATCTGTAGCTATGGCCTCTTTACCCAATATCATGTTGGAAGGCAGCCAGAGATTCTCTCGGAAGAACTACAATACATGGAAGCAGCATATATTGGCCATATTTGAGTACAGATGTGGATAATATCGTCTTAGGCAAAGACACCCGACCCACATGTCTGAGTAAAGACCAGAACAAGTTTGATGAACGAAAGAGAGTAGTAATGCTGCATAAGTTGTCTATAACAGATGAGATGCTTCCTGAAATTCAGACAGGGAAGACTTCAACGGCGATTTGGAAGCATTTGAGAGAGTTGCATGAGACTTCGGACAAGGGCAGAGCCTTCTTCCAGAAGAATATGTTGTTTTCGATCATGATGGATGAGCATGCATTATTGCAAGAGCATTTACTCAAGATCAAGGATATCAAAGAACAGTTGTCAGGCATTGGTCAAGAAATGGAAGAAGAGGACATGATGGTAATAACGTTGAAAAGCTTACCACGTGCTTATGAGCACTTCATTGAAACCCTAAACATCACCACTACAAATGTTGACCTGAAGGCTGAAGAGTTGTGTAATAAGATCTTACAACAAGATAGATGGAAGAAATTGTTCGGTAGCAATAGTGAGACAGAGGGTTCAAAACAAGCCTTTGCAGCCAATGTCAAGTACGAAAAGAAGAAAGGACAAAGCAGCGGCAACAATGCAACCAAGAGTCTAAAGACCATCACGTCATTATTGTGGCAAGGTAAGCCATATGAAGAAGCACTGCAAAAAGAGGTTGGCAGATCAAAAAAACAACCATGGAGGGTCTCAGCAAAAGGCTCATGTCGCAGAGCATACAGAGGATGAGTCAGCCTTCTATGCATTCATGGCAAAGAAACAAGCAAATCAGCCCAGATCATCTGCTTGTACATACATTCAAGGGGTTCACAACACTTCACCAACAGGAAGGATTAGTTCTCAGAGTACACTGCTTGTGAATTCTCCAAGGATTTAGTGAACTTTGGAGGTGGGGAAGATTTCACGATAATGGGTAAAGGAGATGTGCAGATTTCCTTTGGAGGGAAAATGTTAATTTTCCTAAATGTGTATTATGTGCCAAGAATGGAGCTTAATATGCTCTCAATTAGTCAAATTATGAGGTAGTACCCCCATCTAGATGTCATCTTTAGCAATCACAAATGCTACATAGTTGACAAAGAGACCAAGAAGACTATTGCTCTTGGTGTGGAGGATCATGGACTGTTCAGACTGGTTGACATCGAACAAGTCAGGGAGCATGCATTAGCAGCCAAGAGAGCATTGGACATCAGTAAACTCTAGCATCAGCGGTATGGGCACCTAAATCTGACCTAACTCTCTCAGTTGGCACGAGAGAAATTGGTAGATGACTTCCTGACATCCAATAGCAAATACAAGGTGTTTGTGGAGCTTGTCAGGCAAGGAAGCAGCATAAAAAGCCATTTGATGAAGGACAAACTTGGAGAGCTAACAAAGTCCTTCAGCTGGTTCATGCAGATGTTTGTGGACCAATGAACACCGCATCCATCACAGGTGCCAAGTATTTCCTTCTTTTTGTTGATGACTAAAATAGGAAAATGTGGGTGTATTTTTTGAAACTGAAATCTAATGTGTTTAGTAAATTTCATTGTTCAAAGCATTAGTAGAGAAAGAGTCAACGTGTTACATTACCACTCTTAGATCCGATAATGGTGGAGAATTTTGTTCAAAATAATTCCATGTGCAAAACATGGTATCAAAAGACAGTTTACTACACCCTACACTCCACAGCAGAATAGAGAACAAGAGATGGCCCGATGCATGATGGAGAACAAAGGTGTTCCAAACAGGTTTTGGGCTGAGGCAGTGTTCACAGCAGTATATCTGCTGAATAGATCTCCAACGATGGCGGTGAAGCAGAAGACCCCAAAGGAAACATGGTCTGGGAGGAAGCCCAACGTTAGTCATTTTAAGGTCTTTGATTCCATTGCATATGCCTTGATTCCAAAAGAGAAGCTCAAAGGCAACCCCCTGCAAGAAATGCTGCCATTGAGGATCAACCTGGCACTTCTGATCAAGTCAACTGGTGCTCCACGTGCAACGATCCACACTCAGAAGAAGGGTGCACGCTGCATCAGCATTACCTCCAGATCCTAGCAGGCAGCGCCATAGAGGATGAATTATACATGATCCTGGACAATGAAGGCAACTTTGTCATCTCAGAAGAAGATCATGCGTTGCTCCTGCCTAAGGAAGGCAAAAAGCCTGTTGAAGCTGTCACGGCCCAACCAAAGCCATTAAAGGTATACGCCAGAAGAGAAAAGGCGCAACCTGCTGGGCCACCACCTGGCAAGTCACTATGGCCCCATACAACCGAGGAAAAGTTTCCTGTGCCCAAAGCTCCCGCAGTAAAAGCTCCCGCAGCTCAGCCTCCAACTGAAACAAAAGAACAAGCTCAGGAGAAACTGAGATATCCGTCCCTGACAAAAAGACAAAGAGTCGAGGCCAC
The DNA here is from genome assembly GCA_028583015.1 of Wollemia nobilis. Taxonomy (NCBI): domain Eukaryota; kingdom Viridiplantae; phylum Streptophyta; class Pinopsida; order Araucariales; family Araucariaceae; genus Wollemia; species Wollemia nobilis. The sequence goes on along the minus strand of JAQPPZ010003109.1, from coordinate 1,491,720 downwards.
GCAGCAATAGCGGACTAAATATGAGCCGGCGAAAGAAACGGAAGGAGCTAGCACTTCAAGCTACAGCATAGTTGATGATCTAAAGAGGACTCCCGCAAAGATAAGCATGTACAAAGCTCTTCTGCTCCCCGGACAAGTTGATCTGTTGCAGGAATCTTTGAAGAACATAAAAGATGGGAAGCCGACACGGCCTGCTGTGTTAGCTCAACCACTGACAGTCTCCGCCACCGGAAAAAACAAACCACCACCTTTCTATTTGTCATTGCGGATGGAAGGCTATATAGTTCACAACTGCATGGTGGATTCTGGTGCCTCTACGACTGTTATGCCGAGAGCTGTCTGCGACGAGATTGGTATGAAGTATACAAGGAGCAGCCAAGGTGTGCTGCAACTAGACGGCACCCCTGTCAAGACAGTTGCTATCATCAAAGATATTCCGATCCGGCTGCACAAAGCTCTTGACATAGTGGTCATACAGGAAGTCATGGTTGTCGACTTGGAACCCTACTTAGGCATGTGTCTCTCCAGGGAGTTCACTGCAAAGCTGGGTGGGTATCTGTCTCTAGATTACTCACATATGGAAGTGCCCTTCAAAGGAAGGAGACTGAAGATCTACAATGAAAAGCCTTCCACGTTTCTAGTAGAGAAGATACCCGGAGAAGAGTCACAGAACTGCATGGTTCAGCTGACGACTGAGGAACTGGTGGTGGTGGACATGACAGAGCAAGCTCTTGAGCTGTTACAAGTGGAGGATGAGTTTTCCTTGCTGGACTTCAATGCCATGATCGAGACTGAGCAAGGCTGCTACACCATCACTCAGCCTGAGAGACTGGACCAGTCAGCCAAGAAAGAGGTAGGACCTGCACCAGAAAAGCTATGGAAGCTTTTCTTTGATGGTGCCCGATGCAAAAATGGCGCCGGTGCAAGTGTACTCTTAGTTTCCCCGTTCGGGATCCAGAAGGACTACACCTACAGGCTGTCTTGGAGCTGTACTAACAACGCAGCGGAGTATGAAGCCCTGTGCTTGGGTTTGAGAAAAGCGGAGAGACTAGGGATAAAGCATTTGCAGATCTTTGGCGACTCAAAGCTGGTGTGCAACCAGATTACGAATAAGTGCGCCTCCAAGAAGCATTATCTCAAGGCGTATCGTAATCGTGTCTGGGACCTGATGGAGTCATTCGACTCGTTGAATGTCAAAGCCATATCACGTGAGAAGAACAAGCACGTTGACATTCTGGCGTATGTTGGAGCCAGGTACGATACGGAATGACACTGTCCAGAAGCCGAAGTCGGTTCGTACCATCTACAGGCCTTCTGTGCCTGATAAAGACACCCACTGGCAGGCGTTTGACTGTGACGAGGATATCGTCACTTTTTTTATTACCGAAACATGTACAATCAAAGGTAGAGACCCTGATGACGAGCAGTACGAGGGGTTGATACAGTTGAAGAATAATCATGTCCTGAAAGGACTAATTACCTTAGAGCAATATCACACAGGATCAAAGTAGACCCCAAGCAGTACGTAGACCTGGAGCTGGAACCTGGAAAAACAATCAAGGTCGGGACGGACTGCACTGAAGAGGAACTCGGGCAGATCAGATCATTATGTAGAGACTTCCCCGATATCGTAGCCTCGGTGCTACCAGGACTTGAAGGGGTATGACGGACGGATGATCCAAAGATACCATAGAGCTAGAAGATAATGCAAAACCTTTCCGGCGAAGCAAAGGGCTGTAAACCCGAAGATTGAAACCATGATGAAAGCTGAGCTCTTGAAGATGCTGGAAGCCAAAATCATCTACCCCATCAAGCATTCATCCTGGGTCGCGAATTTGGTTCCTGTGAGGAAGAAGAATGGAGCCATCCGTCTCTGTGTGGATTTCAGAAACCTCAACCAAGCCTCACTGAAGGACCATTACCCGCTTCCCCAAATCGATCAGATCCTCCACATAGTTGTTGGAGCGCAGAGGTTCTCTCTCTTGGACGGATTCTCTGGATACAACCAGATATGGGTAAAGGACGAAGATCAGCACAAGACAGAGTTCACCACCAAATGGGGAACATTTGCATATCAGCGCATGCCCTTCGGCCTGTCCAATACCGGCGCTACATTCCAAAGAGCCATGGACTTGGCCTTCCAAGAGTTGCTCAACAAGGTCATTGTCATCTACTTGGATGACATGACTGTATTTTCCCACAGAAGAGAGGACCATGCTTCTCACCTGCGCCAGATATTTGAGAGATGTAGTGAATTCGGCATTTCCATTAACCCAAAGAAGTCGGTCTTCGCGGTAAAAGAGGGTAAGCTGCTGGGACATGTCATCTTAGAGAAAGGCCTTGCAATGGATCCTGACAGAGCAAAAGCCCTCCTCCGCTTGCCCATCCCAATCGACAAGAAGGGGCTACAGTCATTCTTCGGCCAGATCAACTTCGTGAGGAAGTTCATACCGGACTTCGCACAAGAGATCAAGCCCATGGCCGAACTGTTAAAAAAGAATGCCGAATTCTTGTGGACTGACGAAAGAAGGCGGGCCTTCGAGGAGATCGAGGCTAGAATTGCGCAAGCTCCGATGTTGATCAATCCAGACTATTCCAAGGATTTCATCCTGTACGCAGTGGGAGAACCCGAGAGCTACGCCGCAGTCCTGACTCAGAAGGAAGACGATGGCGAAGAACTCCCCATAGTGTTCTTAAGCCAGGTGATTCAGCCGCACGAAGAGAAGTACAATTTTATTGAGCGGCAAGTTCACGCAGTCATGAAATCCCTCCGAAAGTTCAGGCACTTTGTCTCCTTGAGTCGGATAACTGTCTTTGTGATCCATCCGGACGTCAGGAATTTTATCATACAGGGAGAGCTTGGTCACAAGAGGGCAGGATGGATTGCCAAAATCCAAGAGTTTGACATCGAGGTACGGCCAACAAAGCTGATCAGAGGCCGAGCCTTGTGCCAAGAGCTGGCCCGAAGCACTGCTGCTGAAGTCTCCGCCTGCAAGTGGGAAGATCCGATAGCAACCACCAACCTAGCCAACTCCTTATCAAAGGAAAGTGATTGGAGAAATGACCCGGTGCAGTATTTCAGCATCGAAAGATGCCCAGATCACCTCAATGCCTCACAAAGGAGGAGGTTTAGGCTAAACGCCTTGAAATAAGTACTCCGCCCCGAGGGGCTTTATTTTAAAAACATTGACGGCATCCTGTTGCGATGCGTCAGAGTTACAGACAAACCCAGGATCCTCGGAGAGTTTCACTCCAGGATGCCTGGGTGACATCATTCTGGAAGGCCTACGGCCTTGAAAATCATCAGAGCCGGGTACTATTGGCCCACTCTCTTCACAGACTCGCATGCAGTCTGTGTCAAATGTGATAAATGCCAGAGGTTTGCTGGCAAAAACAAAAAAACAGCCCTGCCCCTCCAGCCAATTCAAGCTGAGACTCCGTTCCAGAAGTGGGGTCTAGACTTCATTGGGGTCATCACGCCTAACTCTGCAGCGGGGCACAAGTTTATCCTTACCGCCACCGATTACTTCACCCGGTGGGCAGAGGCGATCCCCACTAAGAATGCGGACCAGGAAACGGTCATTGGGTTCCTCGAGAGCCTCATCACCCGTTTCGGGGTCCCGGAGGCAATAGTGACAGACAATAGTTCGGGGTTCGTAGGCGCCGTACTCACGGAGTACACCAGCAGATACGGCATCTATAACAAGATGTCTTCTAACTACTACCCGCAAGGGAATGGCCTGGCCAAGTCCACCAACAAGAACCTTCTTAAGATTGTCAGAAGGACAGTGGAGAGAAACAAGAACATGGCACCTGCTCCTGAATCGGGCGTTGTGGGAGGATCGCATATCATTCAAGAAGTCTATCAAGACATCCCCCTACGCGCTCGTGTACAGCAAGGAGGCAGTTCTGCCTACCCACGTAGAGATACTCGCACTCTGGATGCTGGATGAAGAAAGAGGCAACGGGGATCCAGTGGATGCCAGACTTTGCCAACTGCTGCAGTTAGAAGAAGAAAGAGAGAAAGCATACCAGGCCTTAACTAAACATGCTGAAGCGACCCAAGGTTGGTTTGCGAAGGGCACCACCGACCGAGTTTTCAAAATCGGGGACCTAGTGCTAAAGTGGGATTCACTGAAAGCAAAGCCAGGCAACCATGGTAAATTTGATGCCCTCTGGGAAGGTCCCTATCAGATTGCTCGAGTGAACCAGTTTAATGCATTCGTGCTCAGGGACACAGAGGGACAGCTTCTCCCCATTCCCGTCAATGGGTTCCACCTGAAGATTTACCACCGCTGAAGGCACCCAAGCGGGTCCTTCCTTGTATATATTTCTTTTCTGCATTTTTATCAGAATGTATATATTTATTTCAGCATTTCAGCTTTTAGTTTTCAAGAGCCTAAATGAAGCCTAGAGCAAACCCCGACTTCGCAGCGAAGTCGGGCATCGCTCCCGAAACAGTGCGACATCGGGAGTTTGAAAGAAAGCAGCTGACAAAAAAGCCCAAAATTTGACTAAGTGTTGGGTGCGCAGTCCGACTTCGAAACCCCGACTTCGCAGCGAAGTCGGGCATCGCTCCCGGAACAGTGCGACATCGGGAGTTTGAAAGAAAGCAGCTGACAAAAAAGCCCAAAATTTGACTAAGTGCTGGGTGCGCAACCCGACTTCGCAGCGAAGTCGGACTGCGCACCGTCTTGGGAGCGCAGTCGAGGAACACGGAGCAAAAATCGGCTAAGTGTCGAAGACAGACTGTGCAACTTTCCTGAGCGAAGTCTGACTGCGCAAGCAAATCTGGGCGAAGTTGGAGTGCGCACGTTTTCTGGGCGAAGTCCGAGTGCGCCCTCAATTTAGGGCGCACCTTGGGTGACCTGTCGCGGGAAAAAAGGAAAAATGATAAAATGTTTCTAAGTGCGGGCCCAGACAGCGCGGTTTGGCATAGTGCGAAGTTGGGTTGCGTCCCTCCTTAAAACCCTAGGACAAAGGTTCTCCCTCGAAATATGTGCCCGAGTGGCGGCTATGACGTCATCGGAAGTGCGAGGTCCGAAAAAATTCTAAAAAAAAAAAAATGATTGCACGACTTAGAGCCTACCACAACAACCAGGGTACACTTTCCAAGGATAAACCTGTTGCCACATTTTGCACGGGGTGCAATGTTTTCAATTTTTGTAAGAGAGCTGCTCTTCCCTTTCCCTCTTCCTCTCGTTCCCCTTCCTCTTCTCCCCCTTTCTCTCTCTTCCCTACATTTTCATTCTTCCCTCTTTCTCTTGAGCCCCTCAGTCAAATCTCAAAAATGACAGTAGTTGCCCTGAAAAATGGCTAGTGTCGGGCGCAATCCGACTTCGCGGCGAAGTCGGAGTGCGCCCTCCAGTTGGAGCGCAGCAGGAGTGCAAAGTGCGCAGTGCGACAGAATCAACCAGAAGAACAAGTGTTCTGGGCGCAACCCGACTTCGCAGCGAAGTCGGAGTGCGCCCTGCTTTCTGGGCGCACTTGGTAGCAGGCTGGCAGGAAAAATGACTAAGTGCTGGGGCGCAACCCGACTTCGCAGCGAAGTCGGAGTGCGCCCCCTTTCCAGGGCGAAGTCCGTACGGTGGTAGAAATCAGCTTTCACCTGTGCGCAACCCGACTTCGCAGCGAAGTCGGAGTGTGCCCTTCGCACAGTAGGGGAATAAACTCATAAAAGTACCCAAGGCATGAAGGCCTTCCCGACTGCGCTGTTTTCTACCTGCGCAACCCGACAGCGCTCTGATCCTGGGCGAAGTTGGATAAACTGCCTTTCAAGGCAAGCACGTGTCAAGCAAAGATCATCCGCAAGTGTCCAACTTTGGGATCTGAGCCAAGACGAGCCAAACAAAAGGACAAGCATGGGATGCACTACTTATGCCAACTGCCTCATTTAAAGTTGATTGGAGGTTCTACCTGCTTCAGCTACCCGCATTCCTGCCAATGAAAAGTTCTACCTAACGCGCTGCCACGTATCTGTACAGCCTTCAGGGAGACCATGCTGCGAGTACAGCCCAGCCCGACAGAGGTCAGCATCAGCAGTTCCGCGGCTGCTTTTGTCAGCTAATGTTTGACTGGGACTTTGTGCCCATGAATGTAATCGGGAGGGACTCGGGCTATAAATACCCACCACATTTTCATTGTAAAGTGGTGGAAGGGGAATGTCTGTTAGGGAACCATTGTAGCTATGCTTCTGCTTCTTAATATAAAGTATATACCTGGCTCTGTTCTACTACTTTTATTTTGTATGCTGCCTCTCTTTGTCATATTTCTTGTGTCATTGCTCGCTGTTGTGTTGAACTCTGAACTCCAACATTTGATGGCCAAGTACTCCTGGACTTTATAGATCAAAGGATACATAGAATAAATTAGGTAGCAGTTCCTTCAGTTGTGTGTTATGTTTATGTTGTTGTCCGTAGTGGTGATTGATGCGTTGCTGTCCGTAGTGGTGATTGATGCGTTGTCGTACTGTTAGTTCCTTGGAGGGAATGTCTGTTAGGGGACCATTGTAGCTGTGCGTACACTTCTCTGCATAACACATATACTTGGATCTGACATTTCCTGGTTACGTTTTGTATTTATGTTGCTGTCCGTAGTGGTGATTGATGCGTTGCCGTACTGTTAGTTCCTTGGAGGGAATGTCTGTTAGGGAACCATTGTAGCTGTGCGTACACTTCTTTATATAAAAAGTATACTTAGATTTGGCAGTTTCTGGTTATGCTTTGTATTTATGTTGCAGTAAGTAGTGGTGATTGATGCGTTGCCGTACTGTTAGTTCCTTGGAGGGAATGTCTGTTAGGGAACCATTGTAGCTGTGCGTACACTTCTTTATATAAAAAGTATACTTAGATTTGGCAGTTTCTAGTTATGCTTTGTATTTATGTTGCAGTAAGTAGTGGTGATTGATGTGTTGTCGTACTGTTAGTTCCCCCCACCCAACTCCAATCACCTTTGTAAATTCTTTCCGCATTTTTATCTCTTTCCTGCACTCTCATCTTAAACCATAAAACCCCACAGGAAGCCGGCCTTCTTCGGAGATTGGCACGGAAGGCATTCCTTCCTTCCGGCCTTTCAATCTGGTGGACGAATCTGGGCGTGTTAACACAAAATCCTTTCCTCATGGCAGATTCGTAACCAACAGTTTCTCTGGCACGCCCGATGGGACCAAGGTCCCACATTTGAAGAGAGAATTTATAATCAGTCCCCACCTGGCGCAACAGTTTCTCTGGCACGCCCGATGGGACCTAGAGTCCCACATTTGAAAAATCTCAAGCTCGTCTTCACTCGGGCTGACAGTTCGTTCCGAACACCCGGTGGGACAAGGAAGTTTCCCACCCCCAAACAGAATCGAAGCACCGGTGTTCGCTTCATTGTTGTTCAAAATTAGAACACCTGGCGACTCTGCACGAACATATCCTTTGAGTCCGAAAGACCGGTCCTAGCACCTTCATGCAAACAACGTGGCGCGCAAGGGATCCAACAAACCCGCCTGCCTTTTACGAACTAGACATCAACGCTCGAGGCGAAATTGTCAGGCTGGCTGATCAACAAGCTCATGTCGACGAAGCCGAGGCTGAAATCCAAGAAGAAGCCGAAGCCGAAGTCGAAGGAACTGAGAACGAAATAGAAGAGGTCGAGGAAGAAGAGGAATCTACATCCTAGGAAGGTACCGACACTGAGTATACAACCGACGGAGGAGAAGAAGAAGAAATGGCTGCCCAGCAGCAGAATGATGATGATCTCTTCCCGGCGGTGGACTCTACGGGGCCCTTGGCCCTGGTCGGACAGCAAGCTGTGCCCCCTGCTGCCTTAAAGTCCATCCCTACGTACGACGGCTACGGCAAGACGGCGTACGAGCACATCCAGGACATCCTTGCCCTGGCTGCATTGCACTCCATTACTGACGAGAGTGTGAAGACCCGTCTGCTGGCCCTTTCCCTAAGGGGAAAGCTTCTCTACTGGTGGAGATCGCTGCCAGAGGGATCTATCACAGGGTGGCCCCAGCTCGCCAGAAGGCTCGTGAAAGGATGCAACGAGTCTGCTGACCCCACTTCTTTGCTGCATCAGTTCCAAAGTATCCAGAGACACCCCCAAGAGGAGGTGTCTGACTTTAACATCAGGTTTGCGAGATCCTGGAAACGGGTACCTCGTGAACTTCGGCCTTCAGCTGGCATGGCTGCTCACTACTACCTGAGATCCTTCAACTCAGACATATGCCTGCTGCTGAAGATTGCCAGAATAGACTCGTTTCCTACTCTGTACGATGCTGCCCAGCAAGCTGAAGCGGATATCATTTCCATCGGCAGACTCCCGTCCAGGGTGCAGGAACCCATTCATCCCGACTTCCCCAGATCCCAGTATCCGTCAGCTTCTGGTGGTGCGCCGTCCACATCAGGGCAGCAACCCCAGCAGCAATGGAATCCGGCGCCGGTCGTAACTCCTTATGGCCCGCCGCAAATGCATTATCCTCACCCGCCTCCTCCTCCGCATTTTCCAGCACTCCCTGCTCCCCCGCAATACGCACCTTATTCCAATCCTCCTCCATTAGCCGCATTGCCTCCACCGGCACAATTGCCGCCTCCTGACAATAACATTCATAACACAATCCTCCAGGAGGTACGGGCTTTGGCCTCAGGTTATCATGCCATGTCCAATGACATGACCGCTCTGAAGAAGAAGCAGGCCCAGATGGACCTCGCTCCTAGGAGGCCATATCCGCTCGAACTGCTACAGCTCGAAGATGAGTTCTCTTTGCGGGATTTCAATGCCGTAATTGAGACAGAGCAGGGTTGTTACACCGTTGTACAGCCCGAGAGGCTTGACAAGTCAGCTGAAAAGGAAGTGGGACCTGCACCTGAGAAGCTGTGGAAGCTTTTCTTTGACGGCGCGCGATGCAAAAATGGCGCCGGTGCAAGGGTGCTTCTGGTTTCTCCGACCGGGATCCAGAAGGACTATACCTACAGGTTGGCCTGGAGTTTCACTAACAACTCGGCGGAGTACGAATCCCTGTGCTTGGGATTGCGAAAGGCAGAGAGGCTGGGGATTAAACACCTGCAGATCTTTGGAGATTCAGAGCTGGGGTGTCACCAGGTTACGAACAAGTAGGCCTCCAAAAAGCACTATCTCAAGGCGTACCGCAACCGGGTGTGGGACCTGATGGAGTCGTTTGACTCGTTGAATGTCAAGGCAATATCACGCGAGAAAAACAAGCACGCTGACATTCTGGCGTCTGTTGGAGCCAAGTACGTTCCGGCTGACGACGTTGTCCAAAAACCGAAGCCGGTTCACACTATTTACAGGCCTTCTGTGCCTGATAAGGACACCCACTGGCAGGTGTTCGATTGTGACGAGGAGATCGACACATTTTTGGTAAATGAAGCATGTTCAATCGAGAGTAGAGACCCTGATGACGAGCAATATGAGGGGTTGATACAGTTAAAAAATAATCATGTCCCAAAAGGACTGATTACATTGGAGAGTCTATTTGATCAGAATGACAGAGCTATATCTCATAGGATCAAAGTAGACCCGAAGCAGTATGCCGACCTGGAACTCGAACCTGGTAAAACTATCAAGGTCGGGACAGATTGCACTCGGAGGAACTTGAGCGGATCGGATCACCGTGCCGAGAGTTCCCCGACATCGTGGCCTGGTGCTACGAGGATTTGAAGGGGTATGACAGAGATGTAATCCAGCATACCATTGAGCTAGAGGATGGCGCCAAGCCATTCCGACAGAAGCAGAGGGCCGTAAATCCGAAAATTGAGGCCATGATGAAAGTCGAGCTCTTGAAGATGCTGGAGGCCAAAATCATCTACCCCATCAAACATTCATCCTGGGTTGCGAATTTGGTGCCTGTGAGGAAGAAGAATGGCGACATCCGTCTCTGTGTCGATTTCAGAAACTTGAATCAGGCCTCCCTCAAGGACCACTATCCGCTTCCCCAAATTGATCAAATTCTACACATCGTTGCTGGAGCCCAGAGATTCTCACTTCTAGATGGATTTTCCGGCTACAACCAGATTTGGGTCAGGGATGAGGACCAGCATAAAACGGCGTTCACCACCAAATGGGGGACGTTCGCCTATCAGCGCATGCCTTTCGGCTTATCCAATGCTGGTGCCACATTCCAAAGGGCCATGGACCTGGCCTTCCCAGAGCTGCTCAACAAGATCATTGTCATATACCTTGATGACATGATTGTTTTCTCTCGCCAAAGAGGGGATCATATTTCCCACCTGCGGCAAATATTTGAGAGGTGTCGAGAATTCGGCATTTCTATAAACCCGAAAAAATCTGTCTTCGCGGTAAAAGAGGGTAAGCTGCTGGGACATGTCATCTCCGAGAGAGGCCTCGCCATTGACCCTAACAGAGCAGAAGCCCTCCTTCGCTTGCCAACCCCAATTGATTAAAAAGGGCTGCAGTCCTTCTTCGGCCAAATTAACTTCGTGCGGAAGTTCATCCCGGACTTCGCACAGGTGATCAAGCCTATGGCCGAACTGTTGAAAAAAGATACAACTTACGAATGGACTGATGAGAGAGAGTAAGCCTTCGAGGAAATCAAGGCTCGAATTGCGCAAGCTCCGGTGTTGATAAACCCGGACTACTCCAAGGACTTCATCCTCTACGCGGTGGGAGAACCGGAAAGTTACGCAGCAGTCCTAACATAGAAGGGAGACGATGGCGAGGAGCGCCCCATAGCGTTCCTGAGCCAAGTGATTCAGCCGCATGAAGAAAAGTACAACTTTATAGAGCGGCAAGTTCACGCGGTCATGAAATCCCTCCGAAAGTTCAGGCATTTTGTCTCCCAGAGCAAAATGACTGTCTTTGTGATTCACCCGGACGTTCAAAGCTTCATCATACAAGGAGAGTCGGGTCACAAGAGAGCAGGATGGATTGCAAAAATCCAGGAGTTCGACATCGAAGTGCGGCCTACCAAGCTTATCATAGGCCGAGCCTTGTGTCAGGAGCTGGCCCAAAGCGCTGTAGCCGGCATCTTCGTCTGTAAGTAGTAGGACACAGCAACAAGCATCAACCTGGCCAACTCCTTATCGGAGGGGAGTGACTGGACAGATGAACTGGTGAGATATTTTTGCACCGGAAGATGTCCAGATCACCTGAACGCCTCACAACGAAAGAGATTTCGACTAGGTGCACTCAAGTACACTCTTCGCCCCGAGGGGCTTTACTTCAAAAATATTGACGGCATCCTGTTGCGGTGCGTCATGAAATCAGACCAATCCAGGGTCCTCGGAGATTTTCATTTCGGGATGCCTGGAGGTCATCATTCTGCAAGGCCTACGGCCTTGAAAATAATTAGAGCCGAGTACTATTGGCCCACTCTATTTACAGACGCTCATGCGGTCTGTTCCAAGTGTGATCAATGCCAGAGGTTTGCTGGCAGAAACAGAAAAGGACCCCTGCCCCTTCAACCGATTCAGGCCGAGACTTCGTTCCAAGCAATGGGGTCTAGACTTCATTGGGGTGATTTCGCCTAATTCCTCTCGCCGGACACAAGTTTATTCTTACGACCACCGATTACTTCACACGGTGGGCGAGGCGATCCCAACCAAAAACGCGGACCAAGAAACGGTCATCGGGTTCCTTGAAAGCCCGATTACCCGCTTCGGGGTTCCAGAGTCAATTGTAACGGACAATGGTCCGGGGTTCGCAGGCGCTGTACTCACAGAGTACACTTGCAAACTTGGCATTTATCACAAAATGTCTTCTAATTACTACCCGTAGGGGAATGGCCTTGGAACCTCCTGAAGATCATCAGAAGGACCATTGACAGGAACAAGCGGACTTGGCATTCACTTCTGAACCGGGCGTTGTGGGCGGACAGAGTTTCATTCAAGAAATCCATCAAAACGTCCCCTTATGCGCTCGTCTATGGTAAAGAGGTTGTCATGCCAGCCCACATCGAAATCCCTGCCCTATGGATGTTGGACGAAGACAAGAGCAGTGGAGACCCGGTGGATGACAGACTGTGCCAACTCCTGCAGTTAGAAGAAGACAGAGAGAAAGCATACCAGGCCTTCACCAAGCATGTTGAAGCCACTCAAGGCTGGTTTGCGAAATGCACCACTGCCCGAGTTTTTGAAATCGGGGACCTGGTGCTGAAGTGGGACTCGTTAAAGGCGAAGCCGGGCAACCACGGGAAGTTCGATGCCCTCTGGGAGGGCCCTTATCAGATTGCCCGAGTGAACCAGCTCAACTCTTACATACTTCGGGATATGGAGGGTCAGCTCCTACCTATCCCCGTTAACGGGTTCCACTTGAAAATCTACCGCTGTTGAAGGTGCCCAATCGGGCCCTTCCTTGTACAAATTTCCCTTTTTGCATTTTTTAATTTTCAGTATGTACAGTTCCTGCTTTCAGTTTTTTCGTTTTAGAAGAGCCCAAGTCGGACAAAAGGAGAAAACACTGACTTCGCGGCGAATTCAGGTGTCGCCCCTGAGAAAGAGCGAAGTTCATAGAAGGGACTGCCCAAGAAAACAGAAAATCTGCTGTCTGGGTGCGCAACCCGACTTCGCAGCGAAGTCGGGCTGCGCACCACCCGAAAGGCGCAGTTGGAGAAGAAGCATCAAAAGGGAGTTAAGTGTTCGGACTGCGCTGACTTTCAAGGCGAAGTCTAACTTCGCGCGCGAAGTGCGAGGTGCGCCCGATCTTCGGGCGAAGTCCGAGTGCGCCCCGTTTTCCTGGGCGCGGCTTGGATAATTTTAAATAAAAAATTAATACTCCAAGTGTGGGCCCAGGGCGCATTGCGGCTGTGCAAGTTGGGTTTCCGAACCAAAAGGGTTTTTCCTTGAGCAGTGTGCCCAGATTGTGGCAGTGACGTCAGCCATGGCGCAGCAATCAAAGTCAAATTTAATGATTGCGCAACCTTCAAGGAAAACGCAATCAAGGAAGCATAGCGCGGTAACCAGGGTACATCTTTCAAGACGATCTCTTGTGCGGCCACCAAAAAACATAACGTCTTCACTAGCCGGCCGACCTACCCCCTCCTGCGCACCATTAATGACGCTATCATTATCTAGAAAAGGAGGTCTGGTGCACCCAGACATGCCAAATCGTGCAGATTATTCCTGTGACTGCGAAATCTTGTGCAGTCGTCCAAAGGTCATAATTATTGTTGTTTCGAAGGAATGGACAAAGGAAAGTTGCCAATGCCAGCGCAATCCAGCGAAGGGCGCGAACTCGGAGATTTACCGCAATCAAGTACTTTTGAGGGTAAAACGCCGCAAGACCTGAAAGCGAAGGGCCGGACAAAGAAGGTACAACGAGGACAAGCTCTACCACCACCCGTTAATCACTTATCCGGGTACAAAGACGACTCGTTCTCTGTCAGTCTTACTAAATTGCGGCCAAGCATAGAAAGTTGGGCTGATAAGGTTTCACCCTCACACCATTTCGGAGCGACGTACAAGTCGAACCTTTATCGGTTCTTGTGCCCTCCTGTCCATCAATGCCCGGAGCTGGTCGACCTAATTGTCAGACATTACAGACCAGCTACCCGACAAGTCTGCAACTGCAGCGGAAAGCCCTTGTTCACACTTCGCAAAGAGACCGTCCAGCCGGCCTTCGCCCCAGGGTTGCAGTATGACTCCAGCACGATTGTTAGAAAGATAAATCTTGGCGAGCAAGCGGGGCGCTTTACGCAATCAAAAAGGATGAGGGATTTCCTCAACTCAGAGTTGAACGCCCCGCTCGCAGCTGGACAATGGCCAACCGGCCCCATACCCTTGGAAAGGTTTCAAAGTAAATAAATATACACCATCTTGGCGTGGGTCCTCGACTGCGACTCTGACGAGTTGGTACGGCCGTACCAGCTAGCGCTGGCAAAATGTCTCCTATGCGGAGAATCTTATGAACCATCAGCGCAGAAAAGTGGGAAGCGCCCTATCTTCTTTGACTGGGCGGACTGGCTTGCATACGCCATTCACTCCAGCCTGGTGAAGCTACAGAAAAAGCAGTCAACTGAATTTCGATTCAGTTCCTTCTTGGCTTGGCTATGTTTGTATCACTTGCACTCCCGTATGCCGATCCCTAACCTGAAGAAGGTAAATGAGAAGGGAGAGCCACAGCCCGTCTATAAATGGACGGATGACCTATACCGAAAAGGGTCTTATTACAAGTTCAACTTCAACTTTCTAGGCTTGGTCATGTCAGTCTTCAGCGATGGTGAGATCCCTCGCCCCCCGCAGGAAATGACAAACTATTTGTTGAATCACAAGCTCGGGGACGTTTTTAGACTGATGCAGGGGATCGTGGTCAGAATCTACGGATTCAAGGGCAAGCCTCATCTGCTGCCCTATTGGTGCACGGATCATCAGTTTGGGATGGAGGTTGCGCGACAGATGGATTACGTTGAAGAGGAGTTCGGCCAGGGAAAGAAAAAGGGCCATATCTTTCAATATCCTCTTTCCTGGGCGAACGTCGAAATATCAGAGATAGGACAGCATGTCTATCTCGAGCGGGAGCTCTATGACATTGGCCTGATTCTGCTGCCGCAGCGTTGGAAGTACGACCCATACGGGATAAGGGGAAAGTTTGCACATATCTGCCCTCGGGCGGATATAATCGAAGACAGATGCGATGTGGTCCATGTTGACCTCGACTGGGAGATTGACTTGATGGAAGCATGGCCTCCGTGGCAGGATTTTTACTGCGAGGAGGTAGCATATGACCCCGAGCGAAACCCGGACCACAAGTTCACTTCTCCGTGATTTAAGAAACTCATCACCAAGCTGGCAGGCCTTAACTGGCCAAAAGAAAAAGTTGTTGAATGCTGGAAGATGAGGTGCGAGCACGCAGCACGATAAATCCGTCAAAAGGAATCTGGCCGTTGATGATGATTTTTCAGCTCTATATGACCAACACATTGACAGCTGGCGGCCTTTCGCATTCCGAGATTACGTTCCCCGAGGTCCCTTCGAGGTTATAAGGGGGGGTCTTCCTCCCAGCAGTTGTACACTTTTGCAACTGCCAATGCGGGCCCAGCAGATATCCAAGTGGACCCAATGCATCCTGTTGCTTCCAAGGTGGCGCCCGAAATGGCACAAAAATCAATCAAGTCAACGCCCGAGGTGGCTCCTCAGGCACAAAAGACGCCAGCGCCGCCAGCGAACGGACCGGCAGCGGCAGGTCTTCTGCAAGTCAAACCCCGGTACAAGTTTACCGTGGGAACATCAGCGCCCGCTGCACCTACTTCATCTCCTTCTTTCGAACCAGCCATTGCTCCAGAAAAGAAAAAGAGGAAGAGAGTTGAGAGGGTCAGGCAACCTAGCCTGATGGTGCAGCAGTCAATCGCAGAGCCGCGACCGCGTCCAGCCGCTCCAGAGGTTGTTTCTCTGGATAGTCCTGAGCCAGCCGCCGGAACCAGAACCGCAGACATTCATCCAGCATCGGCTCAGGCGGAGCCCGCAGGTACGTCCGCTGCCCCGCTCCCTCAGATCTCATCTGGCCCTACTCCGACTCCATCTCCCGCTCAATCCAAGCAAGCCATGCCGCATCTTCCTCTCCATCTCCACAGCCTTCTAGCGGCCACCATTCTTTCGACCAGTTTGCTCAGGACCCCAACGCCTCCCTATCCCTGAGTCAAACCCCAAACCCTTCACCTGTGGTTAGTGCTGAAGCTGCGCGTTCACCGCCGCATCCATCGCCTCAGCCGCTTGAAACCCTTCAAGCATCAACCGCTCCGCTCTCCGCTCCCCGGTCGCCCTCAAAAGCGGCCGCTCCTTCCGAAGACCTTCTGGTTTCTCCTATTTCCCTGTTCGCAGGAGAGATGTCACAGCAGAACCCTAGGCTGGGGGAACCAGCCTTCATGGATGATCTCCAGAACACGGACGATTTGCCTCTGGCAACAAGAGCCGTAGAATATCCTATCTCTTTTCTCCAAAACTTGAAGCGGAGGAGACCTGAAGAGATTGTCGCCCCGGTAAAGCGCACCAAGTTTGACTTCGAGAGGAGAGTGCTCACGACAGAAAAGATAACTCCTAAAGTGAAGAAGCATCTCCGGGAAATGACCAGGGCAGACTACGAGCTTCAGAGGAAGGAGAAGAGCTTTGACGATATCCATCAGCAATACGAGATTCAGGGAATCCTTCGTAAAGCGGATAATCTCCTTGTCAAAAATCTGGAGGAACAGGAAGAGCTTTTCCGGTTGCAGGACAAAGCAAGACAGCTTGAAGAGGACCTGTCTAGGTCCACTGAGCAGCTGGAATCGGCGCAGCGAGAAATAGATGAGTTAAAAGCCCAGCTGGCCGCTTCTCAGCAAGAAGCCGCAACGGAAAAGCAGGCAGCCCTGGAGCAGATTTCTCAGCTCCAGGAGTCTTTGAAGCAGGCGCAGTCGCAATCCGCAGAGAAAGCATCTCAAGCGACGGTCTTTTCAAAGAGCAAAGTTGAAAAGAGGCGCACACCGAAGTCGGTGTGCGCCCTTCGACAGGTGCGCAGTAGCGGAATAAACTCATAAAAGTACCCAAGGCATGAGGGCCTTCCCGACTGCGTTTTTTTCTACCTGCGCAACCCGACAGTGCTCTGATCCTGGGCGAAGTTGGATAAACTGCCTTTCAAGGCAAGCACGTGTCAAGCAGCATCATCCAACAAGTGTCCAACTTTGGGATCTGAGCCAAGACGTGCCGAGCAAAAGGACAAGCATGGGATGCACTACTTATGCCAGCTGCCTCATTTAAAGCTGATTGGAGGTTCTACTTGCTTCAACTACCCGCATTCCTGCCGATGAGAAGTTCTACCTAACGCGCTGCCACGTATCTGTACAGCCTTCAGGGACACCATGCTGCGAGTACAGTCCAGCTCGACAGAAGTCAACATCAGCAGTTCCGCAGCTGCTTTTGTCAGCTAATGTTTGACTGGGACTTCGTGCCCATGAATGTAATCGGGAGGGACTCGAGGCTATAAATACCCACCACATTTTCATTGTAAAGTGGTGGAAGGGGAATGTCTGTTAGGGAACCATTGTAGCTGTGCTTCTGCTTCTTAATATAAAGTATATACCTGGCTCTGTTCTACTACTTTTATTTTGTATGCTGCCTCTCTTTGTCATATTTCTTGTGTCATTGCTCGCTGTTGTGCTGAACTCTGAACTCTGAACTCCAGCATTTGATGGCCAAGTACTCCTGGACTTTATAGATCAGAGGATACATAGAATAAATTAGGTAGCAGTTCCTTCAGTTGTGTGTTATGTTTATGTTGTTGTCCGTAGTGGTGATTGATGCGTTGTCGTACTGTTAGTTCTTTGGAGGGAATGTCTGTTAGGGGACCATTGTAGCTGTGCGTACACTTCTCTGCATAACACATATACTTGGATCTGACATCTCCTGGTTACGTTTTGTATTTATGTTGCTGTCCGTAGTGGTGATTGATGCGTTGTCGTACTGTTAGTTCCTTGGAGGGAATGTCTGTTAGGGAACCATTGTAGCTGTGCGTACACTTCTTTATATAAAAAGTATACTTAGATTTGGCAGTTTCTGGTTATGCTTTGTATTTATGTTGCAGTAAGTAGTGGTGATTGATGTGTTGTCGTACTGTTAGTTCCCTCCACCAACTCCAATCACCTTTGTAAATTTTTTCCGCATTTTTATTTCTTTCCTGCACTCTCATCTTAAACCATAAAACCCCACAGGAAGTCGGCCTTCTCCGAAAATTGGCACGGAAGGCATTCCTTCCTTCCGGCCTTTCAATCTGGTGGGCGAATCTGGGCGCGTTAACACAAAATCCTTTCCTCATGGCAGATTCGTAACCAACAAAACCCATACACAGCAACCAAAGGTTATAACGCTTCCTCCAACTTCAAGCAAATCACCTTAACCCCTCCCCTTGCGCCATTAATGTTGAATTCCTTGCCTAGAAAAGGAGGCCCTGGCACACTCAGAACATCCAAATTGTCGAGCTGACTCCGAGCTGCAAGATCCAGAATTAAGCAATCAGTAGCCAGAATCCCCGTCTCTGCCACTTCGTGCAGAAAATAGAGGAAATGGACAAATTGAAAGCGCCCATGCCAACGTAGTCCAGCGACGAGGAACGCAAAGTTGAGGAACAGATAGAATCCAGCGCTCATGAGAGAAGTGTCGTGTGAGCAAACGAGGAGAACCAGGTCAAAGAGAAGCCAAGGGCAAGCTCCACCACCGCCCATCAATTGCCTGGCCGGGTACAAAGATGGCGAGTTCTCTATCAGCCTCACCAAGCTACAACCGAATATTGCGAAGTAGGCTGACATAGTTTCGCCCTCACACCATGTCGGGGCTGCATACAAATCAAACCTGTACTGGTTCTTGTGCCCTCCTGTCCACCAATGCCCGGAGCTGGTTGAATCCATTATGGCATACTACAAACCAGCTGCCCGACAAGTCTGCAACAAGGGAAGAGTCTTGTTCACACCCTTCATGGAGAGCGTCCAGCCTGCTTTCGCCCCGGGGCTCCAATACGACCCCAGCGCAATTGTCAGGAGGATTAACCTGGACGAACAGACGGGCAGATTCACCCAGACCAAGAGGATGAGAGAATTCCTCAACTCAGAGCTGAAGACTCCGCTGGCAGCCGGACAGTGGCCTGTTGGTTACGAATATGCCATGAGGAAAGGATTTTTGGTTAATGCGCCCAGATTCGCCCACCAGCATGAAAGGCCGGAAGGAAGAGATGCCTTCCTCCGGAGAAGGCCGGCTCCTTTTGGGGGGCTTGATTTAAGCTAAAGGGAACAGGAAAGAAATAAAGGAACGAAAAGAGACAAATGTACAGAAAGAGATACAAATATGTCCAAAGGTTGGTGGGGGGGAACTAACGATGCGGGAACACACCAATCACCGCTACTTACCGCATACAAACACAGAGCATGACAAGGAACCGCAAAACCTAGGCGTACTTCCGATACACCGAGCGACGTATGCACGACTTCAATAGCTCCCTAGCAAACATTCCCTACAAGGAACTAACGGCGAGGGATCGTATCAATCACCGGATACGTACACGCGATGGGGGTAGAAAGTAAACCTAGAGATGTCGAGCTAGGTATATGTGTTAGGTAGAGAGTTTAACCGCACGACTTCAATGGCTCCCTAGCAAACATTCCCTACAAGGAACTAACAGCAAGGGATCGCATCAATCACCAGATACGGGCCAGCAACGTCACACACAACTGATGGAACTGCTACCAAATTTATAATGAATGCTTTAAATAATGAAGTACATAAGGTGCTTTAAGCAAGCAATGCTAGAGGAACCTGATCGCCAAATGCCAAAGTGAATCAACGAGCAGCGACACGGGTGGGCCTAAGGCATATAATGAAAGACAAAGATAAAAGAATAAAGACAGGTAGAACGAGAACCGAGCATACAGATTGTATTCATAAGCGAAGCACGGTTACAATAAGCACGATAGTTCCCTAACAAACATTCCCCTTCCACACACTACAATGAATTTCGGATGGGCTTTTATAGCCCGAGTCCCACCCGTTACATTAATGGGCACAGAGTCCCGATCAAACATGAGCCGCAAGAGCCGCAAATGCTAACCTTTTGTCGGATCGGGCTGTACCCGCAGCATGGTCTTCCTGGAAGGCTGGACAGCTACGTGGCGGAGTCTTTGGGTAAATCTTCAAGTCGGCGAGCTTGCTAGTAGTGGAGCGGGTAAAACCTCGGATCAGCTTTGAATGAGGCTATTAACGCAGGCGGTGGAGGCAGCCCATGCTTATCCCTTTTGGTCGGCGGTCTTGGTTCAAATCCCGAAGCTGGACACTTGTCCGATGATGGGTTATCTTTGTGTGACACATGCCTGCCTTAGAGGGCAGTCTATCCATCTTTGCTTGGGATCGAGGCTCCTTGGGATGCGTGCAGAAATCAATGCAGTCGGGGAAGGCCTTCAAGCCTTGGCCAAATTCCGGGTTTGTTCCCCTACTGTACACCTGTCAAGGGCGCATTCCGGCTCCGTTGAGAAGTCGAACTGCGCACAGGCGAACACTGGTGTCTGCCGCCATATGGACCTGCTCCGGCATTTTACCTTTTTTCTGCATTGACCTGCCAGTGCAAGGTGCGCCCAGAAAGTGGGGAGGAGTCGGACTTCGCACCAAAAATGGGCGAAGTACGGACTTCGCACCAAAACTGGGCGAAGTGCGAACTTCGCACCCAGACTTAGCCAATTTCAGATAGACCTGCTGGAAAGCTGGAAAATCAACTGGGGAACTCCAAGGAAAAAGGGGGGAGAGAAAGAGAATGGGAAAGAAAAGGAAAGGGAGAGAAGGGAGAAAAACGGAAGGAGGAAAAGAAGAGCAGCACTATTACAAAACAATATTGAAGACATTGCACCCCGTGCAAAATGTGACAACATTGGCCCATAGGCCCTATACAGCTGGACAGGTTCGAAAACAAGTACATATACATAATCCTGGCGTGGGTACTCGGCTGCGATTCCGACAGAGTGGTGCGCCCGTACCAACTGGCGCTAGAAGAATGTATCCTGCATGGGGAGTTTTATGACTCCACTGCACAAAGGAGCGGGAGGTGCCCTATTTTCTTTGACTGCGCAGATTGGCTGTCATACGCCATACATTCGAGCCTGGTCAGGTTGCAGCAGAAGCAAACAACAAAATTCCGGCTCTCCTCATTCCTCACATGGCTGTGCCTATACCACACGCACTACCGGATTAGGGTTCCTGACTTGAAGAAGGTAAACGAAAAAGGAGAGTCGCTGCCTGTGTACGAATGGACCGAGGCCCTGTACAGGAAAGGGTCATTCTATGAGTTCAATTTCAAATTTCTAAGTATGACCCTGGCGTTGTTCAACGGCGAGGCATCCCGCCCGCCAGAGGCCATGACGAGCTATCTGAGGAAGTACAAGCACGGGGACACCTTCCGACTGACGCAGGGCATCGTAGTCAGAATCTACGAATTCAAGGGGAAGTCGTTCCTGCTACCCTATTTCTGCACTGACCATCAGTTCGGAATGGAGATTTCACGCCAGATGGACTATGTCGAGGAAGAGTTCGGCCAAGGAAAGAAAAGAGGCCATATTTTCCAGTATCCTATTACCTGGGCTAACATTCAAATACGCGAGATTGGACAGCATGTCTACCTCGAACAGGAGCTCATCGACATGGACCTGATACAGCTCCCTCAGCGCTGGAAGTATGACCCGATTGGGGTCAGGGGGAAGTTTGTGCATATCTGCCCTCGAGCAGAGATCATGCAGGAAAGGGGCAACAGAATAGGCGCAGACCTGGAATGGCACATTGAGCGGATGCAATCATGGCCGCCATGGCATGATTTTTACTGCAAAGAAGTGACGTATGATCCAGAGCAAAACCCGGATCACCGGTTAGATTCGGTGGGCTTCAAGAAATTCCTCTCCAAGGTGGCGCCCCTCAACTGGCAAAAGGACAAAATCATTGAATGCTGGAAGATGAGATGCCGCACGCAACACGATAAATCTAACCGAAAGACGTTGGCCGTTGATGATGAGTTTTCGGCCTTATATGATCAATACGTTGACACATGGCGGCCTTTCGCATTTCGAGATTGCGTTCCCCGAGGCGTTAGGAAAAGATATACAAGGAGGTCTCCATCCCAGCAATTGTCTACTCCCGGGACTTCCAGTGCAACACCAATGAGCAGTCAAGTGGGCCCAATGTTGCCTCCAGCTCCTGAAACCTTACCTCAAAGGGTACAGCAGCCAGCAAAGTCAACTCCTGAGGTGGCCCACCAAGAGGAAAAGGCCCCAGAACAGCCAGCTAGTATAACGGCCGCGGCAAGCATCCTCCCGGCTAAACCCAAGTACGAGTTTACCGTGGGAACATCGCAACCTTCCACCCCAACATCTTCTCCCTCCTTTGAGCAAGCTGCAGCGCCAGAAGAAAAGAAGAGGAAGAGGAGCGAAAAGGCCAAGCGGCCTAAGGAGTTTGCACAACAAACGGCCGCAGCGCGGACAGGGACAGCCACGTCGGAAATCGTCTCGTTAGACAGCCCTAAGATGGAAGCAAAAACTTGGGCTATAGGCATCCTTCAATCAGCGGCTCAGGCGGAGCCCGCAGGTACGTCCACTTCCCCGCTCCCCCAAATCCCAGTCGGCCCTGCCATAACGCCGTCCCCCATTGTATCAGGGCAAGCCATAGTTGCATCATCTTCTTCTCAGACCGCCCAACCCTCCCATAGCCCCCATTCCTTCGACCAGTTTGCCCAGGACCCGAACGCTTTCCAGTCCCTCAGCCAAACCCTAGACCCCTCGCCTGCGGCCAATGCCGAAGCTGTGCCTACATCTTCGCGCCGCTCACCTCCACTGTTCAAAGCCCCGCCTACGCCTTCCACTCAGCTGCTCACTTCCCCTAGGACCCGATCGCCCTTAAAAGCGACCACGACTTCTGGAATACCTCCTGCTTCATTGTTTGCAGGAAAAATGCCGCAGCAAGACCCAATGCTGGAAGACCTTGACTTCATGGGAGAGCAGCTGTAGATCACAGATGATCAGCCCCTGGCAGCAAAGGCCGCAGGGTGTTCCGCCTCTTTCCTTCAGGGCGTCAAACGGAGTAGAGCCGAGGAGATAGTTGACCCCGTAGAGCGCACCAAGTACGACTTGCACAGGAGAGTGCTGAGAACTGAGAAGTTGATTCCGAAAGTGAAGAAGCCTCTCCGAGAAATGACCGAGGCAGACTATGAGCACCAAGTCAAGGAGAAGAGCTTTGACGACATAAACGAGGAATACGAAATCAACGGTATTCGTCGTAGAACACATAATCTCCTTGTCAAGCGGCTCGAGAGTCAGGAGGCGTTGTTTCAACTGCAAAATAACTCAAGGCAGCTGGAGAAAGATCTGGCTAGGACCACCGCGCAGCTGGAGTCTGCACAGCAGGAGATCAATGACCTGAAAACCTAGCTCGCCGCCTCTCAGCAGGAGGCCGCAGCGCAAAGACAGACAACCGAACAGTTGTCAGAGGAGAAAAGGGCAGCGCTGGAGCAGGTCTCTCAACTCCAGGATTCGTTAAGGCAGGCTAAATCTCAGCTTGAGGAGAAAACATTCCAGACGGCGGCCTTTTCGAAGAATAAAGTCAAAACAATGCGGGTTGGTTTGCTACAAGGATGCAGGGCCAACGTTGTTAGGTCCATATCAGTCCTGGACTTCACGTCCAGGATCCAAGAAGTATCTGCCCAGGGAAAGCCTGTGGTAGAGGAGGTCGAACACCAAGCGAAGCAGTGGCTGGACTTGGCATTAAAACTTGAGGAGTACGAGCGCAAAGGCCTCCGATTTCCCCCGATGTCCCGTATTGCCTTAGAATGGGCAGATGCAAGGGTAACCTTGCATAATTATTTTGAAAAAACAGAGAAAATAAGGGCCACCAGGAAAATGCTGGATGCATTAGACCACGAAATGAACATTTGCCTGGCCCCCTTCAACGCTCTTTCTGAGCACGGTTGCCCGAGCTTCGTCCAAGATGGAGAATTTTTGACCCTTGAGCAGGTGAAGATGAATTGGCTGTCTTTCGAGGCAGACACGTTAGAAATTGACAGTTGGGCCGAGCCAGTACAAGAAGCTCAGGTCACCCAGATGGTGTCGAGATATTGCAAAATCAACACCTCCCTTAAGGAGTTGGGAGAGAGATACAACACCATCGACGCACATGCGGTTGCAGCGTTCAGAGCAGCGCTGAAAGATGTCAGCGACTTAGGGCCCTTTCAGGCAGCAGCCTGGGACCAGGCCAAAGCTGCGTACAATCATGTCCGCGAGCGGGAGGGTGACAGTGGCGATCATTCAGACTCAGAAAGAGGAGGAGAAACAGAAGAAGCAACTGCCGAAAGTGAATCCGAAGAGGAGCAGTTGCCCAAGAAGAAGTCGTCAGAGCAGCGGAAGGCAGGGGAAGGGAGTTCCTCTGCGCCCAAAGGATGAAGGCCTGGTTCTTTGCGTCGACGCGAGCTCGACACCCCGCGAGCCACCAGGAATGTTGCCACATTTTGCACGGGGTGCCATGTTTTCAAAATTTTGTAAGTATGTTGCTCTCCCTTCCTTCCATCTCCTTTCCCTTTCTCCACTGTTCCATTTCTTCCCTTCTATTAGTTGCATTCCTCCATTTTTCCCCTTATTCTTTCTTCGGCAGAATTCCCAAACAAGAGCAAGCATTCCCTAAAAAATTCTAAGTCTAAGAGCGCAACCCGACTTCGCAGCGAAGACGGGGTGCGCCCTACAGTTCAAGCGCACTCGGGAATGCGAAGTGCGGAAGAAGACAAAAAATGAGCAAAATTTGGCCAAGTATGGGAGCG
Organism: Wollemia nobilis; assembly: GCA_028583015.1. Taxonomy (NCBI): domain Eukaryota; kingdom Viridiplantae; phylum Streptophyta; class Pinopsida; order Araucariales; family Araucariaceae; genus Wollemia; species Wollemia nobilis. The sequence continues at coordinate 1,467,462 of JAQPPZ010003109.1, read as the reverse complement.
CAACCCGACTTCGCAGGGAAATCGGGGTGCGCTCCTCTTCCTGTGCGCACCTGGGAAGCAGTATCCAGAAAATTGGCTAAGTGTCAGAGCGCAACCAGACTTCGCAGTGAAGTCGGGCTGCGCCCTGATCCCTGTGCTCAGTCGAAACGGCGGCCAAATTGACTAAGTGACGGAGTGCGCAACCCGACTTCGTAGCGAAGTCGAGCTGCACCCTCTAGCCTGTGCGCAGTTGGGCAATACCTCTCAAACAACCCAGAAAATATCTAAGGCACGGAGGCCTCCCCAACTGCGTTGTTCCCCACTTGCGCTGTCCAGTTGCGCTCCGTTTCCAGGCGAAGTAGGACACAAGAAAGAAGCTGTCTTCCAAGGCAAATACATCCCTCATCAGAGTTTGACAAGTGTCCAGCCTCGGGATCCGAGCCGGGATGTGATGGGAAAAAGGACAAGCATGGGCCAAATCACCTCCTCCAGCTGCCCTCATTTAAGCTGATGCAAAGTTCCATCTACCGCAGCTACCCGCGTTCATGCTGACTCGAAGTTTCATCAACCGCACTGCCACGTAGCTGCCAAGACTTCAGGTGGACCTTGCTGCCAGTACAGTCCTTGTCTGCAGGAGTCAACATCAGCAGCCCTTTCGCCGCTTTTGTCAGCTCTGGGATTTTGTGCCCAGGATTGTAATCGGGGGGGAATTGCGCTATAAATAGCCGCACTACATCATTGTAAAAGGGGGAAGGGGGATATCCTGCTAGGGAACCATTGTAGCCATATGTTTGCTTCTGAATGCAAGACACACACTTGACTCTATTTTGCTGTTATCATTCTTTATGCTGCCTTTACTTGACATTTCTACCTCATGTTGCTTATTTCATTGCTTACTGTTACTCTGAATTCTGGATTCCGGTATTTGATGATTGAGTATTCCTAGAATGCGTAGATAGAGGATACATAGAATGTATGATAGTTGTAGTTTCTGTAAGGTGTTCTACATTTAATTGTTGTTAGTAGTGGTGATTGATCGTTGTCGTGCTGCTTATCTCCCCCACCCAACTCAAATCACATTTCAATCTCTTTTCGCATTTTAATCCCTTTCCTGTACTCTTAGCTTAAAACACTTGAGAAAACCCATAGGAAGCCGGCCTTCTTCGGAGATTGGCACGAAAGGCATTCCTTCCTTCCGCCCTTTCAATCTGGTGGGCGAATCTGGGGCGCATTTTACCAAATCCTTTCCTAATGGCAGATTCGTAACCAACAAGACTATGTACAACATATTCTATCAACATGTGCATTCATCATGGGGGAGCCCATAGACAAGAAAGTAGGAGACTAGCACCTTGTGATGGTGTGTCATGGAAACATGTTGGGCTGAAAACATGCTCAAAGTGTATTATGCTAGACATACTATGGAAAACATGAAATACCAACTCAAGAATTCATGCTCAAAGTGGATTATGCTAGACATACTATGGAAAACATGTAATACCAACTCAAGAATTTCTGGCATGAGAAAGTGTTCGATTACACTTCCTACAAGATCTAGTTGATCATCTTCCAAAAGCTGAATTGGATACATCAGCTAAAAATTCAACACATTGGTTGAAGATGGAAACACTACAATGTTAAAATTTGTGTAATTTGATCTTGTTTAGGCCAAGGCCAAAAGTGTGAAGAAGTGCTTATGAGCACTATTAATGTAGCCTATGGGTATTGTGATCATGTAAGCCTATAGGCATTCATCGTTAATGTTAGCCTAAGGGCCCCTCTAATATTTCACCCTTAGTGGTATTGGTTGATCCACCTTTATGGATAACCTTGCTTAAAAAGGTAATTTATTATTATTTTATTGTAAGGTTAACCTCAAGGTTAAGTTAATGTTGCCCTAAGGTTAACCTCTCATTGGGGTTTTGGTATCACTACAAATACCCCTCAATGAGGATCCATTTGGACAATAAGTGTGAATAAACTGTGATATACTATGGTGCCCACAGGCACCCACTATATAGTTCTTATCATCTCCATTTGCTTCTTTACTTCATTTACTATTGCTATTTTTGTATTGCCTTTTCTTCTTTTCAGCATATGATTGTGGTGAATGCATGTTTTGGAAAGTTTCTTGAAAATATTGCAAATCCAAACAAGATATCAAAGTGGATTCCAGAGTTGCATCACTCAATCACCAGAAGAGATTTATTCGCAAATGATTATTGGCATCACATTCAAGTTCTTACCTTTTGAATATTTTAAATTTTAATTTAAATCAGTTTTGTCATCATTCTTTTCCCGCTCAACGGACTAGTTCGTCCGTTTTGCGCACGGCTTGTCTGTTCTCGCCCCCGACCTCCCCGTGAAATCTGTGACCCCAACATTGAATAAGTGCCTGCATCAACACAATGGATGCAATATAGGTTTGTGTGTTCGTATTCGAGAGGTATCAGTTTTGAAACCCATTGCATCGTCCTCATTTTTTCACCATCATTTCCAAGTATAGAGGATCCTCTCATCTGTGTTGCACCAAATGGGAGGGGCACAACGGCAAAGGCCAACCTTTTTTGGACTGAAAGGCACAAGACCAAATCCCCAAGCCTCAACTACCACAAATGCATTTGCTTGATCCAGTGGGTAGACATGTTAAGTGAATGTGGCTACAACTTTGCTCCAAGCATGATGGTTTGGCGTAGTAGATTGACCTCTTGCTTGCTCAAAAGAGGTTTCCAGTTCAAGACTCTGTAACCTTTTCACGAATTTCCCAAAAAAAAGGAGGGCATAAAGGAAGTTTCTAAAAGTTAAATATTTGCATCCGACAGTATGCCACAGTGGTTGAGGTGGTGGTTTGCTGAAAGGAGGTCTCGAGTTCAAAACTTGAACCTAGCATTTTTTATAAGACGCCAAGGAAGACTTGTTTTTGCACATACGTCAAAATGCAATACTTTCTCTTTATAGTCAAGAAGCATGCATTGCGCAATTGGTTTGCCTTTTCACTTGCCAATAGAAGGTCTTGGGTTCAATCCCTGTCCACTTTAACTCGTTTAAAATAAAATTATATATATATATGACCATGAGAAATCCAAACCATCATATCAAGTCAAGTGGCAAAATCGGATTCGTCAATTGATGATGCAGCATCCAATCCAATGGCGCCAGGTGGCAATTGTTGATTCGGCTAAAAAATTCCTAAGGTTTGGCATTTGATTTTTTCTAATTTTAGTGCTAATTTACCAAATCTTTTGGAGGCCATAACTTTTGCATACAAAAGCATTTTGAGCCCATATTTTTTTCAAATTGCACAATTTTTTGAGTTCTATGCAATGATGACATCAGTTTATGGACCTGTTATAGATTTGTTTAGGGTTTTTGTGCAAAATAGATTCCTTAGGGTATGTTACTGTTGGTCATCAAATCCGCACAGGAAAGGACTTTGAGTATAAATGGATAAGTATGCGCCCTGGACCTGCGACCAACATTGAAAGGCCGAAAGGAAGAGATGCCCCTCGTGCCAATCTCCGGAGAAAGGCCGGCTCCTATGCTAAACTACTTGGGTGTTTGAAGACAAGAGTGCAGGAAAGAGATAAAAGGGATAAGGGTTAGAGAAATAAATAAAAAGGGGTTAAGGGAAGAGAGATCGGTGTTTTAAGGTGGGAGAGAACAGAAAGCAGGTTTGCTAACAGATAGCTTGAATAACAGCAAGGAACACCAAGAATAAAACAAAAGAAACGTAGTATCAAACTTCCTATGTATCCTCCCGAACGAGTTTCAGGACACTGTCCCCGATCGCACACAGGACGCAGAGTTCAGCATCTCAGTCTACAAACGAAGAAAGATAGAAGAATCAAGCAAGGCAGGCAGCATAAAAGAAGGTTAATACAACACTTTTCTACTCCTATGTATCCTTCCGAACGAGTTTCAGGACATTGTCCCCGATTTACAAACGAAGAAAGATAGAAGAATCAAGCACAAAAGGCAGCATAAAAGAGAAGAATTAAGCTCAAAGTCTCTTAGTATTAATCGCAGGACATCAAGTTATAGCAACTTTCTAGCAGATAGTTCCCCCCTTTTTCATTACAATGTCTGGGTTTTTATAGAGGACCCGGGCCTCTGAATCATAATTACATAGCAAGGAACAGTAAGCCCCCGAGCTCTGAGAATTCGGCCTTCCTCGACTCTCGCGACTGAGCTTTCAAATCTGTTACCAAAACTGGCAACTGTGACCGGGTCAATCATGGAAAGGTGCATTGATGAGCCGTCTGGACGTCCTTGGTCTCTAGGTGCAGTGCTCGAGTGGCCGCCATGCTCGCCGGGTTCTTCATCATGGCTCGATACTTCGCTTCTGATTGCCAAAAATGAGCAACGGGCTTGCTGGGCACGAAAAAATTGCATTTATGAGGCACTTGATCGCCTTGGGAAGATACCCGGCTTGGAACGTGTGCCCGTGAAACGCTTCGCTAGGTTTTCATTCACAACTTCGCTTCGCAATGACTGGGCCGAAGCGGAAACTCCTCCTTGAATTGAGCTTCGCAAAACTTCTTCGGGGATGTTTTGCGCCGAAGCATATCTTCTTCGTAAGATGGTCTTCTTCATCCTTGCTTCTTTGCTGACAAGGCCCGATCTAGAAGGAGATGCCAAGTCCTTTTGTTCGTCTCCACGAGCTTCCTTAGCATTCTCAATAGAGTCTTGTTGGTGGATTCTGCCAAGCCGTTACCCTGGGGATAATAATTGGAGGATACCTTATGATATATCCCATATCTATAGAGGAATTCATTGATTTTAGCACCTGTGAAGCCAGGGCCATTATCTATGATGATTGCTTCAAGGGTACCGAACCTGGTGATCAATCCTTCTAGGAAGGTGACTACAGTTTCTTGATCTGCATGTTTGGTAGGAATCGCTTCGGCCCATCTGGTAAAGTAGTCAGTTGCGGTCAGGATGAACTTGTGTCCCACGGAGGAGTTCGGTGACACGACCCCTATGAAGTCCAACCCCCATTGTTGAAAGGGAGTTTCTATCTGAATCGGGCGAAGTGGCATCGAAGCATTTCTGCTTCGACCGGCGAACTTTTGACACTGCTCGCATTTGCGACAAACGACGAAGGCATCAGCGAAGAGTGTAGGCCAATAGTATCCTGCTTTGATAATTTTTAATGTCGTCATCCTTCCCACGAAGTGGCCCCCAGATAGCCCCGAATGGAACTCTCCTAGGACTTTTCTTTTATCATCCTCTTTGACGCATTTAAGAAGGACCCCATCAATATTCTTGAAGAACAGACCTTCGGGACGCAGAGTATACCGAGAGGATCGCGTCCTAAAATGCCTTCGTTGCGAAGCATTTAGATGCGAAGGACAACTGCCAGTGTTGAAATATTCAATAATTTCACTGACCCAGTCTCTCTCGTCTTCCTCGTGGTTGGCGAAGCATTCCTCGACTGGTAAGTCATTCTTCTGAGGTTCTTCAGCTTCGGCCGCTGCGTTCTTTGCTAATTCTTGACATAGTGCGCGACCGCGAACCAATTTGGTGGGCTTGATCTCGATGTCAAACTCCTGTATCTTGTTCACCCAACCAGCCCTTTTACTCCCCAATTCTCCTTGGATGATAAAATTACGCACGTCGGGGTGAATGACAAAGACTGTGACCCGACTTTGAGAGATGAACTGTTTGAATTTTCTAAGGGATTTCATTACTGCATGCACCTGGCGTTCTATGAAATTATACTTTTCTTCATGAGGGTTGATTACCTGGCTCAAAAATGCGATGGGGCGCTCCTCGCCATCTTCCCCCTTTTGTGTGAGGACAACAGCATAACTTTCGGGTTCTCCTATAGCATACATGATGAAATCCCGACTGTAATCTGGATTGATCAAGACCGGCGCCTGAGCGATTCGAGCCTTAATCTCTTCAAAAGCTTCTTTTCTTTCTTTCGTCCAGCTAAATTCGGCGCCCTTCTTCAGGAGTTGGGACATTGGCTTGATGACTTGGGCGAAGTCGGGAACGAACTTCCTTACGAAGTTAATTTGACCGAAGAAGGATTGAAGTCCTTTCTTGTCTGCTGGGAGTGGGAGCTTCATTAGAGCTTCGGCTCTATCAGGATCTACAACGAGCCCTTTTTTTGATATCGCATGTCCCAGCAACTTTCCTTCGCTAACAGCGAATATGGACTTCTTTGGATTAATTGAGATGTCGAACTCTCGGCACTTTTCGAAAACTTGTTGTATATGTAGTGGATGATCTTCTCTTCTTCGGGAGAAAATGGTCATGTCATCCAGATAAATGACGATGACCTTATTTAGAAGCTCGCCAAAAGCAAGATCCATTGCTCTCTGGAAAGTGGCCCCAGCATTCGAAAGGCCAAATGGCATTCGTTGGTAGGCAAATGTTCCCCACTTGGTGGTGAATGTTGTTTTGTGTTGGTCTTCGTCCCTGACCCAGATCTGATTGTATCCAGAAAAACCATCGAGCAGAGAGAATCGTTGAGCTCCAGCTACTGAGTGCAAAATTTGATCAATCTGTGGGAGAGGATAGTGGTCCTTGAGGGACGCCTGGTTTAGGTTGCGAAAGTCCACGCATAACCTGATATCTCCGTTCTTCTTCCTGACTGGAACCAGGTTCGCTACCCATGAAGAGTGCTTGATGGGATATATGATCTTTGCTTCGAGCATCTTCAAGAGTTTGGCTTTCATTAAGACCTCGATCTTGGGATTGACCGGTCTTTGCTTTTGTCGAAAGGGTTTGACCCCCTCCTGCAACTCGATTGTGTGTTGAACCAGCTGCCGATTGTATCCTCGAAGATCTTGATAAGACCAAGCGATTATATCAGAAAACCTTCTGCACAGATTCTGTATCTGTTCTATCTCCTTCGCAGTGCAGTCGGTTCCCACCTTTATCGCTTTCCCAGGTTCGAGCTCCAAATCCTGATACTGTCTCTCATGGACTTTGATCATGTGAGAGAGAGCTTGGTCATTTCGATCAAAGAGGCTTTCAAGGGTGATTAGTCCTTTGGGAACATGATTATTCTTCAACTGGATCAACCCTTCATACTCTTCCTCATCAGAGCTTCGATCTTCAACTGTGGCGGCTTCTTGGATTAGGAAATTTACAATCTGCTCGTCGTTATCAAACACTTGCCAATGCAGATCCTTGTCTGGGATAGAGGGTCTATAGATCATTCTCACAGCTCTAGGCTTGTGCACCATGTCTTCTACTGGAGAGTATTTGGCTGCGATGGATGCCAGAACATCGGCATGTCGGTTCTTCTCTCGTGGGACTGATTGCAGATTGAGAGACTCGAACCGATCGAACAGGTCCCATACCCTGTTGCGGTATGACTTTAGATAGTGCTTTTTTGAAGTACACTTATTTGTGACCTGGTTGCAAACCAGTTCGGAATCTTCGAAGATTTGGAGATGCTTTATGCCTAACTTATCAGCTTTCTTAAGTCCTAGGCATAACGCTTCGTATTCTGTTGCATTGTTAGTGCAGCTCCATGTCAACCGATAGCAATATTCTTTCTGCTCTCCGAAAGGTGAAATTAGAAGAACCCCTGCCCCAGCGCCGTTTTTACATCGGGCACCGTCGAAGAACAACTTCCATAGTTCTTCCTGGGCACTTGTTCTATTCCCGGGGTGGGAGTGTTTTTTTGGCTTGACGATCGCATAACATCCTATTTCGGTTTCCACCATGGCGTTGAAGTCTGCCAATGAAAACTCATCTTCACATCTTAATTGCGCAAGAGACTCCTCAACCAGATCTACCTGTTCTATTTCCTCCACCATTGCGTTCACTGGTTCGCTGCTCTCTTCCTCGGACATCTTCTGTACAAGAAAGGAAGAAGGCTTCTCATTGTAGATCTTTACCTTCTTTCCCTTGAATGGAATCTCCAGATGGGAGTAATCCATAGACAGATATCCGCCCACTTTGTCGTGAATTCCCTCGACAAGCACATACTGAAATATGGCTCCAAGTCGACTACCACTACCTCTTGTATGACTGTGATCTGAGGCATCTTATGTAGCCGGATAGGAATGTCCTTGATCACCCCTACAGTCTTCACTGGAGTTCCATCCAACTGGAGTACACCTTGGCTGCTCCGTGTATACTCCATCCCTATTTCTTCGTAGACTGCCCTTGGCATTACTGTTGTAGCGGCCCCGGAGTCGATCATGCAATTATGCACAATATACCCCTCCATTTGTAGGGACAGGTAGAACGGGGGTGGTCTGTTCTTCCCCGTGATTGACGTGGATAGGGTTTGTACCAGGGCTAGCGGTGCAGCCTTTTTTACCTTAATTGTCTTTAATGATTCCTGCAGCAGGTCTACTTGTCCAAGAAGTTGCAGTGCATCATACAGGCTGATCTTGGCTGGAATCTTCTTCAATTCCTCTACAATATTATACGCCAGGGATTTGGGTGCTTCGGGCTCTTTTCTGGGCTCATATCTTGTGCGATACTGTTCTGTAGCTTCCACTCTTTGTCGCTTAGTCAGTGAAGGAAATTTGAGCTTTTCCTTGGCCTGCTCCTTAGTTTCCTCCTGAGGCGGTTCGGCAGAGGCCTTTTGAGCCTTTCCTTTGGTTGGTGCAGGCGAAGGAGCTTCGCTCGGGGCCGAAGTAGACGATTGTCCTTTCTCGGGTTGACCTTGCTCTTTTGAAGGAGCCAGCTGAGTAGCGTCTGCTCCTATTGTCTTTCTTCCTCCTCGGGTAAGTACTGCAACCGACTCCTCCTCGCCGATTGCCAAGTTGTGATTCATCTGCCTAATGACATTTACTTGAACGCTGGGACTACTGTTTGCCAGTGTCTGAACATAATGCTGGTGCAGGGTGCAAGTATTCTCTTCATGCGGATCATTGCACGTGGAACACCAATACACATAGTCGGAAGTGCTTGGAGCCTCATCAATTGCAGCATTTCTCGTCGAAGCCTTCCCTTGCTGGACTGCTTGGTCCTTGGTAAGCGCAGGTGCAGGATAAGATCTCCTCGGTAGGAACTCTTGTTGTGCTTGCTTCTTTTTTACAATGGTCATGTCATTAGACAACATCTGAACTGTAGAGTTCAGAGACTGCATTTCCTGTAGAATTCTGGTTTGTATATCATCGGCTTTTGGAGCGAGTGGTGATGGAGCCATCGTCGGTATGGGAGGAAGGGCAGGGTGTTGAGGTGGTGCTGGTAGTACAGGAAATGCTGAAGAGATAGTGGGTTGTGGTGTTGAAAATGTAGGGAAATGTATTTGTGGAGCAGTGATTTGAGACACGACAGGATTAGGATTCCAAGATGAAATCGGGAGTGCGGGGGTGATAGAGATTTGCGAAGCGGCTGCGCTTGCATACTGGAGTTGTAAGAATTCGGGAAGTATGGGCATCGACATCCTTTGGGGAAGCTTGCCCATAGCTATTAAATCCATCTCCGCTCTCTTAGCTAACTCATACAACTCGAGAAAAGTATTAACGTTAGAATATCTTACCATGAGACCGATATCGGGGTTGAAAGCCCGAAGAAAATAGAGCGACTGCAGCTTCGTCGGTTGGCCGAAGTCCAACTGGCACTCTCTGCCAGGTTCGAGCGAACCTCACATTGAAATCCATGATCTCCTCTTGTGGATGTCTCTTGATTGAAGTGAACTGGTGTAGCAGAGAGGTAGGATCACAGGATTCATTGAAGTTTCCTATCAGTTGATCAGCTAACTGGTCCCATCTTGTAATACTACCGGGTGGTAGAGATCTATACCAGTAGAGGAGTTTACCTCTAAGGGAAAGGACCAGAAGCTTAACCATAATCGGCTCTTCTGTAATGTCATGGATCGCCGCCAGAGATATTATATCCTGGATGTGCTCTAGAGCGGTCTTCCCAGTTCCATCGAACGTTGGGATTTTCTTCACGGCAGCAGGTGGCACTTGTCCTTGTCCCACTAGATTTAGAGGTGACAAAGAATCCCATGTTGGAGACAATCTGGGTGGCGGTGGCTGTTGCATTTGTTGTTGTTGTTGTTGTTGTTGTTGTGCCATACTTGCTCCTGGATTTTGAGAAACAGGAATTCTCGAAGCTCCCCTTTGACTGCTAATAGGACAATTAATAGGAATAGAAGGGCTAGGACGCTTCGAAGAGTTGGGAGGATTGGGAGGAAAGCTAGATGTTATACTATCAAAAGTTGGGCTTTGTCTGCCAATAGAGGATGTTCCTTGCAGCAGGAATTCGGGGGTGATCAACCTTGATTGTTCCCCGAAGGCGTCAATATCTAGCTCAAAGAACTCGGTTTCCTCTCCTTTATTCTTAACTCTCCATCTTGTTTGCATGAAGGCACAGACTTTTGGTACTGGTCTTTTTGACTTAGAGATTCTAGGGTAAACAGAGTCGCCAGATGCTAAAAGTCTTTTAGTAATGAGGGCATCGATCCTCACTACCACTAATCAGGTGAGACTGATCGGGTCACACCGGGAACTGATTAGAACTATTGGCCCCGATGAAGACGGGTTTGAGATTTAAAATATGGGACCTTGACTGGTTATGGATCTTTCTAGAACAGATACAGTCGGTCCCACCGGGCGTGCCAGAAACTGTTGGTCATCAAATCCGCACAGGAAAGGACTTTGAGTATAAATGGATAAGTATGCGCCCTGGACCTGCGACCAACATTGAAAGGCCGAAGGGAAGAGATGCCCCTCGTGCCAATCTCCGGAGAAAGGCCGGCTCCTATGCTAAACTACTTGGGTGTTTGAAGACAAGAGTGCAGGAAAGAGATAAAAGGGATAAGGGTTAGAGAAATAAATAAATAAGGGGTTAAGGGAAGAGAGATCGGTGTTTTAAGGTGGGAGAGAACAGGAAGCACGATCGCTAACAGATAGCTTGAATAACAACAAGGAACACCAAGAGTAAAACAAAAGAAACGTAGTATCAACCTTCCTATGTATCCTCCCGAACGAGTTTCAGGACACTGTCCCCGATCGCACACCGGACGCAGAGTTCAGCATCTCAGTCTACAAACGAAGAAAGATAGAAGAATCAAGCAAGGCAGGCAGCATAAAAGAAGGTTAATACAACACTTTTCTACTCCTATGTATCCTTTCGAACGAGTTTCAGGACACTATCCCCGATCGCACACCGGACGCAGAGTTCAGCATCTCAGTTTACAAACGAAGAGAGATAGAAGAATCAAGCACAGAAGGCAGCATAAAAGAGAAGAATTAAGCTCAAAGTCTCTTAGTATTAATCGCAGGACATCAAGTTACAGCAGCTTTCTAGCAGATAGTTCCCCCCTTTTTCATTACAATGCCTGGGTTTTTATAGAGGACCCGGGCCTCTGAATCATAATTACATAGCAAGGAAGAGTACGCCCTCGAGCTTTGAGAATTCGGCCTTCCTCGGCTCTCGCGACTGAGCTTTCAAATCTGTTACCAAAACTGGCAACCGTGACCGGGTCAACCATGGAAAGGTGCATTGATGAGCCGTCTGGACGTCCTTGGTCTCTGGGTGCAGTGCTCGAGTGGCCGCCATGCTCGTCGGGTTCTTCATCATGGCTCGATACTTCGCTTCTGATTGCCAAAAATGAGCAACGGGCTTGCTGGGCACGAAAAAATTGCATTTATGAGGCACTTGATCGCCTCGGGAAGATACCCGGCTTGGAACGTGTGCCCGTGAAGCGCTTCGCTAGGTTTTCATTCACAACTTCGCTTCGCAATGACTGGGCCGAAGCGAAAACTCCTCCTTGAATTATACTTCACAAAATTGAGCTTCGCAAAACTGCTTCGGGGATGTTTTGCGCCGAAGCATATCTTCTTCGCAAGATGGTCTTCTTCATCCTTGCTTCTTCGCTGACAAAACTGCTTCGCCGATGCAGATCCTTGGTGAAGTACTTCGCCGCGATCCTCCTCAAAATTGTGGTTCGGAGAGATTTCGGCCGAAACACATTCCTGCCTTCAAAATGCTTTGCTTCTTTTGGCCGCCAGAACTTCGGTTGAAAATGCTTCGGGTGAAAACTCGTCGAAGTGAATGCTTCGATGGGTTTTCCGTCGAAGTAGAAATGGTTCGGAGGTGAGGAGGCCCGAGGTAGTTGCTTCGGCAACTTTCTGGCGAAGTAATCTTGGATGTTCCTTTAGATTCTGCTTCGCTGGCGCCTTAGCCGAAGTGTTCACTGAAAATGCTTCGGGCCCGAAGTAGTTTTCCCCTGGTCTAGACTATTCTCCTTCGGCGAAGTTGCTCTCCTGAATGCCGCTTCGGATGATTTCTGCCCGAAGCAGTGTTTTGAAATGTTTCGGGCCCGAAGCCCCTTTTATCGGTCCTTTTGCATTTTTCTTCGGCGGAACTACTTCGCAAAAATTTTCACCCGAAGTAGCGTTGGAAATACTTCGGGTGCGAAGCAGTTCCATTTTCTTTAGCGAAGCTCTTTTCTCTAGTTGTTTGGTGGCGAAGCCTTTTCCTTTCTACTTTTTATACAAAGGGGCGGCTTTGAAAGCCAAAATTGCTGTAAAATAAAAAGACAACAAAGAAAAACTTTACAAAATCTATACAAAATTCGGTTTCTTTTTCTACCCCTCGAGGAATGTGACGAAATTGTCAACAGTTACTCGCATCAATGGACAAAATTAAAGCACTTCGTCAGTTCAAATTGCAAGATTACTCGAGCAAGAATCTCTTGTTCATCTTCAATAATGAATTAGAAGGTGGTCTCAATGATTATGAACTCAATAAGAGAAAGAAGGAAGCTCTTGGACTCTTCTTCATGTTAGTGGAACCATATGTACTTTTCCACATTAGAGAGAAAATTGATCCTATTGAGGTATGGTCTACTTTGAAAGATCTATATGGAAAAGTAAGTGCTAGTGAAGTTAACAGGATAGAGATAGAGCTCTCCAATCTCGAAATTTCATATTTCAGTAATTTTGAAGACTATATATCTCACTTCAAAGCTTTAAAATTTGATCTAGCTACAACAAGAGGTAAGGTAAAGAGTGATGAAGAGTATGTCAAATCTATTACTTCCAATATTTCTCCTCCTTTTCATATAGTTGGCTTGGTTCTTTATGTAAATGATATGACTATAAAAGAGCCACAAACCATCTCTCTTGAAGGACTTTTCACGCTTCTAATCCATTATGAAGTGCGGAGCTCTTTCTCATACACAAGCTCATCCAAAAGAGTTCGAGTCAGTGGACTCTAACGCTCGAGTGCCTAAGGGCAAGTCTAAGGTTTCAAAGAAGTCAAACACTTGTGAGTATTGTAAAAGGGAAGAACACTCCATCAAGAATTGCATTACAAGGCTGAAGAAGATTGAGTAATATGATAAGTGTGGATCCATTTGGATGATATGTGTGAATAAACCACTTTATACATCTCGTCGTCTTCCTTCGTTTCATTTCTTCGTTTACTATTGTTATCTTTTAACCGCTTTTTTTTTATTTTCAACATACAATTGTGGTGAACGCAAGTTTTGGAAAGTTTATGTAAAATATTGCAAATTCAAACATGCAATTGTTGTCAACTGGATGGTCATTCCCAAGGAAGTGAAGGGAGCAATAAGCAAAGAATTTTATGAAACCATTTATGCTCTAACAATGCACCACATTGCTTGTCCTCATCCAAGACTATCTCAAAAGACACAACAATTGATGCAAGGGGCCAAGGAGGCTAGCAGCCAGTATATGGGTAGTACTAGGTTGTTCGTCTGCCTTTATGGGTATACATCCCATCCATTCCTCCTACCAACAAATGTTCCTAACCACTTGTTCATATATGAGTACACAAGGCAACTTGATCACATTGATCAACAATATTGCATGTGTCAAAAGCAAGGAACCTATTACAACACCTACATCAAGTACTTCACAATCACCATCAAGAATCGTGGGTATTATCAAAAGTTGGAGAAGAGGCTTGTAGAATTTGGGTTCCAAAGACATTGTCCATCAACCATTACCCCAATGATTGCTCCAACAACTAAACCAATAGGAACAACAATTCCTACAAACACAATGCAACCTAGGACCAAGACAATCCTAGAAGTGGATTCCATAGGAATTTTAGAACAAATTGCACCAGCATTAAATTTTGCAATTGGCATAGTGGTCACTTCAAAGGCTGCCACCTCCACATCCACTATTTCCACTTTTGCTCCCATCTCAACTATGCTCTCCACATCCATTCCACCCTCCACCACCATTCATCTACCCCTGTTGCACCCATAACTACTGCTACATTCACCAATGTACCAATAATCATTAAATCAACCACTCCTACCACTTCCATCCCCATGACAATTGCAACATCCACCACCACAATGAATATATACGCAACAACCATCACTTTCACACAATAACCATTGACGCAACCAACAATCATTGTCACCATGCATACCACTCCCATGCCATCTACCCAACCATCTCAGCCACCAATCGTCCACATCTCATCTATCACATCTACCATGACCACGACCACTTCCAACACCACCCCCATCACAAAATTGATGCCCCCCTTGGACACAACAGCTTCAACCACTTCATAAGCAATAATTGCCTCCAATGGAGCAGCATTCACTACCCCATGCACGCTAAGCAAGATGGGGCCCATCACCAACACTGTCACAGTTCAACTCTCCATTTAGACTAATAGGATAGACATCTGGTACAACACAACAAAGAATGAACCAAGCATTGGCAGCATTGCAGCAGACAAAGGAGATCATGGAGAAATATGTTTCAAGCAAATTCCCACTAAAATCTCCTTTTACATCAATAACGTAGTTGATAATGCAGGTTCGAAGAAAGGTAAGGGAACTTCATTTTGCTGCAATAGCCCCCAAGGATCCCAGCACACCAGCAAATAGTTGCAGCCTTTTGATTTTGTTGCTCAAATTTTCACTCAACTTGAGCCAAGACAAAAGACAAGATTAGATTGACGTCTGAATGCGCAAAGGTAGTATCAATTTACTACAATCGATACGTCTAGAAGGCTGAAAAATATAAGTGTTAGGTTGAAAACATGAGGCAAATAATTGATGAGAAGGATGTTGAAATAAAAGACCTGGAACAGTAAAACTAAATGAAATGCAGAATAAAATAGAGGGGGCAAAGTTAAAGAATTAGCACATGCAGTACTTTGTATTATGATTTCAGATTAATATATAGAACAATATATTCTCCAAATAGATAACTGCCTATCAAACTAAATCAGACAAAAATCAACTGGCAGTATCTACAAAACCACTTATATGATATGCTGATTTGTATATCATACTAGAATGCTTAATTTATTCTAACGCAAAGGATGAGGAGGAACTGTCCAAACTAATAGAAGCTACAACGAAGGAAGCAGACTTGGGAAAGCAAGAAAAGGACAAAACAGGCACTAATCTCCAAGCAAAAATCAAGAAACTGAAAAATGAGATCAAGAAGGTGAAGGGTATAGGGCAAGCTTCAGAGATTGTGAGTAAAATGTTCAAATCCAAAGTTTAGAGAGTGGATACATTGCTATTGCAAATCAATGATTCAAAAAGTTAATCAGGGGAGTTAAAGAAGCAATAAAGGAACTGAAGTCGGAATTGAATGCCAGATGCCCCTAGCCTCTCACATTTCTGTTAAGATGTTATGAGGAATCCAAGTCCAAACTTTGAAATATTGACATTGATGAGAAGGAAGAAACATACTTCATTCAGATGCAATTCAAGAAAAACAACAAAATCTGGACGAATGCATTGTTGTTAAGGAGACCCTGAAGAAGGCCACTATTCACATGAAATAAGAGATACTTTAGCAGCTTGAAAAGGGCCAACTGATCCATGGGATGCACATGGAAACCTGAAGTCAGAGTCTGAATACATGCAACTGATAGATGAAAGGAAGGCCTGGATGCCAAGCCTCAACCAGTTGTCCCCGACAGAAGCAGCACAAAAGATCATTGATTCTATCATCACATTACACAAATCACATGTCGATATCAGGGCAACAGAGAATTGAAATAGAATTTCCCAAAGAAAGGCTATGGTGAACTGGCTACAACGTTCTGCAAAATGGCAAAAGTAGAAATCCCTTCTCCAGCCAAAGGGTTTGGACTGATGAATCTATTACCCTTGAAAATTGGGCTTTAATTCTTGATTCTTCATTTTAGAGATCAACATTCTTTACAAACTTTGTGCCCAACAAATAAGGCACCTAGGATTCAACACCACACAAGCTTGATGCCCCAAAAAGTCACCAAAAATATAGTAAACACCACTCCTATTGGGTGATTGATACAAAATCGACATCACCAAGGAAAAGCACAGCAATCTTGACAAAACATAGGATTAGAGGATTGAAATGGGCTAAAATGATCAATCCCCCAGCATGAAAACAACCTGAGATGGATTTTGTCCAATGGAGGAAATTCAATTTTTCAAGAAAGTTTGCTAAATTCTGGTCCACCAAATCAGATGATCTATGAGGGGTTGATCCATCATTGACCAATCAGGATCAAGAATCAAAAATTTCAAGGAAGAGAATCACCTTGTCAAATTGTCAATCTGTCAGATATAATGTCAGACCTAATGTGCGAGTCCATCAATCAATCGAGCAACATGGGAATGAAAGATATGTTTCAAATTTGGCTGACCCGTGAAAATAAGTGCTCAAGGTGATCGATTCATGGGTGATTATGGCAAGGATGACAGTGGAGCCCCCACTCAGTCAAATTATTTAAGGAAAAAACTAGTTGAGCTAAGATCCTAAAACATCAAGGCAGTCGATCCATGAAGAGAAATGCCTAGGACAACAAATTTGTTGAAGATGACATCAGAAATAACACTAGAACCCACCGATCAACCAAGGCACAAGGAAACGAAGACTAAGACAGAAAAATGCAACCGATTCATAGTTTAAAATCAGCTAGAAGCATCTCTTCGTGGAACGGAGAATATAAGGTCACCAATCCACAGAATAAGTGAAAATGACAACCCAATCATCAAAGACGAGACTGCCAATAGCATTATGAGGCTCAAGGGGCCTATAATGGGCATTAGATTGCGGATTTTAAGGCACCAACTCAAAAAGCGGCCATTTTGGGAAAAGGAAGAGATCATGCAACTGGAAAAGCATGCCTGATCAAGTCAAAAGTGAAAAATCACCTTCAAAGTGGAAGTTTGCAGCCCATTGATGTAATGATTGCATATTTTAATAGAAATATCTCATACATAGGTCTTTACTTCTGATTTTAGCTAATTTTAGACATTTTGATTTTATAAATAAGTGCTACAGCACATTGTAAAGGATCTTTTTCATGATACTCAAACCTACTTTCTACTCTTTCTCATATTCAGACACTATTTTCAGCAAAACTTTAATGTAATTGACAACTATGCATGGCTGATTTACTTTCATTTGTGTATCTTTTCTCGTACCTCGTGAATGTGAACGAGAATTGGGATTGCAGTTATTTAGTTTCAACTCTCTCCCTTACAAGTTAGTCCTCTTGTGAATTAATGGATAAATGTGTTGAATTTATTGCTATGAATGAATGTCTGGAATAAGGTTATAGTTACTTCAGCAAGTCCATGTGATCATTGGATGGATAAAACACATATTCTCAATATTTTACATTTCACTAAATTTTCTTCTAATACTTTTCCTCTCATATAATAAAAACAAGGAGCTGACCCTCCCAGAGGTTGACCAAATTCACCTTCGATCATCCCATCATACTGTGATCTAGGGCACATTCACATAACCTTATGTGGATCAATGTGTACTTGCTTTCACTCTAAACATTTAAGAAATTTTTCATGAATTAAATGAGATCCTGTGAAGTTATCGCTTCCAACAATACACATGGCAATGTCATTATCACATTATAAGGGTGCTAAATTTTTGAGAAAGCTCCTATAAAAACTTAAGTCCATATCAAGATTATTCTTGAACTTATTAATGACTATACTTTGACAGAGAAATGGATGGCTTGTCAATTTGTACATTATAACGCACTTGTATGTCTATTCATGCCCAAACAAAACCCTTCTAAGCTAGGCAACAAAGTCACACTATATAAATTTATTTCTGAGTTAATCAGTCTTTGCAGTTCAGCTATAATTTATGATATTGTCTAGACAAGATTCTATGCAGCGATTAGATTTATGGTGGATTTGAAAATATTTCATAAGGCTCAAAAGCTATCCTGATAAATGCATTTGAAAGAAATTTATACAGGCATGACATGTTTTCCTAGTTGCCAAATATTCATCTTAAAATCATGACAGTGATTAGAAGTCATTTATGAATGGCCTTAGCCAAATATAAAAGATAAAATCATTAAAAAAAAAAGTCACAGCGCCCATTTGTGTATAGCATTGAAGTCATTTGAATCCATTACAACTGTACTGTAGTTATGCTTTCCCTTTACTTGCCTTTTCTTACCATTGAGTCTGTAAATGCGCTTCTTTGATGTTTTCTATTGTTAGAATATATTCTAATGTGCACTATGCCTACCTACTTTTTGACACTTGTCATCATCATTGACACTTGTCATATAGGTTTTGCCAATATTTTGTAACCTTCGCATGTATACTATTATCTCATCTCTTTTTAGTACCAACATTTGGTATCAGAGCTCCAGGCGTTCTCCTGTCTTGTGAGCTTGAGGAGGGATTTCCCTCATGGAAATCCCCCTCCCCCAATTCCCCCTCATTCCCCCCGCTCATTTTTTTTCCTCCTCCATTTTTTTTGAAAACCAGGGAGTATGCTCTCTATTGAAAAATAGATCAAAAACCAGAAGTTTATCAAAATTAATAGCTGGAAATTCTTGACGTATCTGACCGAAGAAGTAGTTTCTCACCAAAGAAACGAAAAACGGGATACTCTCTAGGTTAATGTTTTTTTTACAGGCATGTTTGTGGAGGCCAGATCGTAGTGTATTTCTAATCTGTAACGAAAAGACAACTTGAGCTACAAAGCCACAAAGATGAGATCAATGAACGCTGTTCACTTGAAAGGAGTTCGCATATTTCCCATCTGATCGCAGCAGAAGCGTGGTGGTGCTACAAAGCCACAAAGATGAGATCAATGATCGTTGTGCACTTAAAAGGAGTCCTCATAGTTCACATATGATCGCAGCGAAAGCGTGGTGGAGCACCTCCCTGAAAATGAAAAAGAAGCTCAAGCATTGCACCTGATGGGCGGCAGTTCCAAGCGTGCGCAATTATTTTTTCAAAAACTTTGTTTCTTTGAGCGCAAAGGCTAGGATTGGTGGCAGTTAAAACAAGGGGTTCCGTTCCAGCTAATGTGTGCGCCACATTTGAGATCGTATTTTTTGACAGCAACTTTGATTCTGCGCAATGTAGAGGAATGCAATCTATATAGCCGAGTGATGACTGCTTGTGATGTTTACTATAGTGCCAACACCTCACGAAGCCCCCCACGAGCAACAAGCACAGATTTGTAACCAGCAAATCAACAACAACAGTGGATCGTGTTGGATGGCACGCTGCTATGCTCCCACTGCCTCGTTGACAGAGATCGCATATCCAACAAATCAACAACAGCTCTCTATTGGAGCACTAGCAGCAGACGGCGTGATTCTCCACGGAGAAGCACTTGGAGCGCGTTTGGAGCGCAAATAGATACTCGGAACCCAATCCGGAAGATAATTTTTTCTATTTTTTTTAATTGTTGCTGTAGGTTGGATGTGTCGTGCCCCGGCGGAAGTTTTGTGAAGCAGCAAGGATGGTAGCACCAATCGTCGGGAAAACTGCAATGAACCTGTGCAAGTACTGTACAAAAAAAGGGGGCATACTGTTTTGGTGCCGAAATGAGTGAGAGGATGGCGGCATCAAAGGCAAATGATGGACGCCAAACACAAACACAAACTTGCATTTGGCTGCGAAGAAGGACGTCATCACATTTGCCTGTTTCTTGTGTTTTGCATTTGCCGCATCCCTTGAGGCTGTAGAAAGAATTTTATCAGCAATATTTAAAAAAAAAAATTCTTCGATCCATGACACGGGGGGTCTGCGCAGGCAAAGGTGGAATGAAATTCTGTTTTGTGTTTAATACTTGTGATGCCACCAAAAACGGATGCGATCCGTGCACCATTCCTCAAAGCGCCAGTTGCTTTGCAAATCATGGACTCGTTTTCAGCGTGATATGTGGCGTAACAATGATCTACATGAGCACGATGGACGTGACCGTTGAATGTAATTTTTTTTATGGTGAAACTGATGTTGTTTGTTGTTTGTTGTTTGTTGTTTGTTGGAAGGCGCCTTGTTTGTTGGAAGGCACATTTGGAGCACGTGTAGTATCACTTGCGAAGATTGTGAAAACTTGTTCTTTGATGGCGAAGTATTTCAATGGGCCACAGAAGTAGTTCTGGTTGCGACAGTCGGGAAGTGCGCAGGGCCATTGCAATGAAGATACCAAATGGAATGGCAATCACCGTTTTCCTCTTGGTGCAGACAATGTTGCGGGCCTGAGAAGGCGTAGAACGTGGCCAGGGCATCGTGGAACGGTGACGAGCCTTGTGGAGCCGCGGGTGGCTAGTGCAGAGTTTGTTTTTCCAGAGAGATGCAATGCTATTTTGAATCCATTTTTTTGCCTTCTGGTCAAGATCGCCGCCAATTTTTTGAACAATCTGCACAGTTTCAATATGGTCGCAGATGATAAGATCTTAGACCGACGAGTGGACAGTAGAAAATCAACACTCCTGTGTAGAAGAGAATGCTATGTTTTGCTATAGTAATGCTCGTAGTTTTATTGTCTAAGGAAAGACTGCACCGCCAGGTAAAACGGTGGATCCGAAGTGACTGATGTTGTTTCCCACTCCAAGGTTGAGATGTTAATGCCAATTAATATTTGCTGGAGTTTGACAACCTCCGCAATTTTACCGATGACTGCAGCATACAGATTAACGAGATTCTTTTTGGAGTTTTTTTTTTATGGAGTTGCTGTGGCCGTTGCACCAGAAGGAGAAACTGGAGGACTTCTGTACGGGGCAATTTCAATTTTTTAGGCGCAATAGACGCCATGAGATGGAGCGCCATACAACATGCAAAATACGTGTTATGTTCATAGGGCCGTGATTTGTGGATCTGAAAGTGGACTAAACCAGCGTGTTGCGTCCTGGCTTGATGCCTTGTTGACGTGGCATGGTGGCTCATGATTTTTTCCCCGATCAGTTTTTTTCCTGTACATGCTGAGTCGTGGCTTTGACGCAGTGGGTCCGTGAAATTGAAGAGTGAGCGATGACGTGTGTTTTTTTTGGCGCGGCATTCTTCTTTCCTATAGAGCCGCGTGAGATTGCACACCATATCGGTAAAATTTATTTTGGAAGCCATGAAACTGTCATTTTTTTTAATGGAGGCCATGAAACTATCATGGCGTTGCGTTGAGGGAGGAGCCTTAAAAGACAGTGGTACTTGAGATTTGGTTGGCAGCATGGCGGGATTTGACCTGAGGAGGAACGAGCGCACGAGAGGCGACACATCTTACAGAACGAGCAGAGCGCAGAAATCGTGCATTATGATGGCATATTTTTTTAGATGTTGCCATGGGTGATCCTTTATCGGCTAAGTTTTTTTCTGCGTGCATGAAGTTTTTTTTCGATTAAATGGTGTTAGTGGAGTTCCGAACGCACGACGTAAGGAGGCACCAGCTGCATATGCCTGTGTCTGTTCCAACTGTCAAATAGCCCGTTTCGTGTGTTTGATGTCAACAAAGCAACTGCAGTTCTAACTGCACTTCTTAATGTGGAGATACGCGCTAGGTGGGCACTAAAATACTGATTTCTTTGCTCATTTCTCGACGTAATGGAAGGATCGTGGATAGCAGGCATTTTTTTTTCACGCTCTCGAACTCTCTATCAGACTGTCAATGCGATGAGCGTGCCTTTCCATGGTGCGTGGTTTCGGTGGTGGACAAAAAGTTTTCCAGCAATGAATAACCTTTACACCAGTATTGCTAATTTGGAGCATTGCCAAAATTCCAAAAGCTCAAGGACGCGGCCAGTGCAGATGGGAACTGCCACATAAACATGGTTTGTTTTTCCCTACTAAGCCTTCACGGAAATATCGCCACGTGGAGAGTAGGATATTTGCATACCCAATGCCTTTCTTTTGCTACATACCTTAAGGTGTCATCTTTTGCCCTCCAAAACAATGGTGGCCGAGAAGGCCTTTCTAATGGGCAAGTAATGGGCTATTTATTTTTTAAAAAGCCTAAGTGTTTTTTATAAGGAGGTAATGCTGGGGTAATAATATTTACAAAAAGGGGCACCTTTTTTTGTGAACGTGGAGGAGACCACTTCTATTAAACCAAATGGGGGCCCGACTTTGGCAAATTTTGTTTTAAAATTAAATTCCACGCCATGGAACGTGTGAGGGAAACATGGCCTCATTCACATTTTCTAACATTTTAAGTGGATGTGTGAAAGGGCATGCTTTAATAAAGTGGAGGGACCACTTTAATGGGCACTTAATTTAAATTAAGTGAGGTATTTTTTATTGTATGGCAACATGGCTTATGTAATTTCCCTTGGAGGGAAAATTTTTCAAGCATGGTGAAGTTTTATTTGGCCATTTTTTAATCCTTTTTCACATAGAGAGTGGAAGTGGGAGGTGAAGGCCTCATGGCCACCTTATTGTATTTTTCAAATATAACGGCTCACATGATCCATGTAATTTCCCCTGCGAGGGAAAATTGTGATGATGTTTTTTATTCCGCCATAGTGCGATGCCGCCATAGTGCGATGTTTATTTGCTGCCAAGAGAGGCATGCTGCTGTTTTTTTCCCATGGATGGAGGACTTATTGAGATCCAACTATAGCCATGTTTATAGTCGTTGGAAAGATTTTTTCGAGTCGGACCTAATGGTGGGGTCCATTTTCAGTTTTGAGATTGTTTTCTATGATGTTTTTAGGCTCGAATATTGTTGTATTCTAGAGTGCATTTTCGGTTGAACCCGACACTCTATGTAAGTGAACCTAGTATCTAGTATTCTCCTCTATCTCACTTGGCGAATGCAGCGGCTGGTTACCCATGCATTCCGGTTGATGAGGTAATTACAATAAAGACACTTACTCTAGGGACTACAGACATAGACACCCTAGACTCTATCCGAGGATTTTTTCGGATCTAATTCTGAAGACTATAGACGAAGACACTTTAGAAGATTTTGTTCTCTTCTTCTTTCTTTCTTCTCCTCCACATTTGGATTCTAAGGCTCATTTATATTATATTTCATGGCTCGTTTTTCTATTGTATAAGGTGCATTTTCGGTAGAGACCGACACCTTCTAGATTGAGTTCACCATTTGATGTTATTCATGGTGAATCTAGTCAGTGACCTACAAGAGGCAACATCCTCTAAGGATGACCTGCAGAGGCAACATACCCAGAAGTGGCTGACCCTGAGGCACCCATGATGACCCTGAGGCACTTAGACGGCTGACCCTGTGGCAACAGACCAAGATGTATACACCGTTGATCTAGCGTTATTCACAGCTAGAGAGCCAAGTGCAAAGAGCATGAGCCTAGACCAAATCAGCAATAAAGGAGGATGATAGGTTTCTTTTAAAGAAGTCAACATTAAGGGGGAATGTTACCTAATATTGACTTGTTTTTTTCTTCTATAGTTAGGATAGTGCACATTAAGGGGGGATGTTAGAATATTTATGTGCACTATGCCTTTAGTCTTGACACTTGTCAGTTTCTCTTCACAAGTGTCATGTTTTCATATAGGCCTCCTGTGATAGGATTCTTTTAGAGAAGTCAACATTAAGGGAAAATGTTACCTAATGTTGACTTGTTTTCTTTTTTTCTATAGTTAGGATAGTGCACATTAAGGGGGAATGTTAGAATATATTCTAATGTGCACTATGCCTACCTACTTTTTGACACTTGTCATATAGGCTCTGCCTATATATTGTAACCTTCTCATGTATAATATTATCTCATCTCTTTTTAGTACCAACATCTATCAGACTGAGCTTCTTTACACGATAAGCTAAGAGCCTGAGTCTTCTTGGCAGATCCTAAACTTGTGGAAACAAACTTATGAGTTTAATTTAGCATGCAAGAGTATAATTTTTGGACAGCAAACATATGCCACATTTGAGAACTAGGTCAAAACTAGGTGAAGAAAATGGAGACAGAAAAAGAATCAACTACAAAGTCATGTCAAGCATCAACCATGGAAGATATCCCATAATTCCTTTTGACACCCGCAATCTAGAATTTTGATAATATTTAAAATGAGAAAACCAGGTTGAATATTATTATGTGCATTGTAATACATACGAAAAAAATTTAAGGATATTCCTACTAAAAAAGGACATAAATCAAAGATGAAAGTAAATCAATGGACTAAATCAAAAGCAACTTAATAACAAAAATATATATGTGAAACCAAAGGTCCAATATTCAAAAAACTATTTTTTTCAGTTGTAAGATGTCCTGATTTGATATAGCCATTTCAAAGCAGATATCGCAACTAGTATCATGAATTGAAATTCATTTACTTATATGACATTGTTGCACAAGTACACATAGGGCATAGAATCTACCCCTCACTTTAGGCTTCCTTAATACGGAATTTTTTCTTCATAGTAAGTATAATATGGTTTTCATTATCATAAACATACTAGTTAATGTAGAGAAATAACTTACACAACTGTTTGTAGCTTAGGATATTTCTGTTTTCTTCCTGAACATATTCAAATGAGTCATCCAGCAATTGTTCCAAAAATCGTTCCTGAAAACATACAACTTTTGAACTGAGGAGATGCAATGAGAAAGATTCCTTGGAATATCCTTCTTCAAGATTATACAATTTTGGGCAAATGTACACTTTCATAAGCAAAGGGAAGATTACACAAAATAGGAATGAGATACTAAATTATACATACATAAACAAACTTAATAGAGAACAAGCACACATACTTAGATTCTTCAAACATAAAATTGGTACTGCAAACATTTTTCTTACCGGAAGATGACAGGTCTCTTGTTCAACTACTTTAGTTTCGCAATTGTTCTGCCCCCAAGGGTCTATGAAAAGGAAATAATATTTGGAAGTACAGATCACAGGTTAAACATGTTACATTCATCACAGATTCAAGAATTAATTGCCTTTGATTGACTACATTTTAAGCCTAGTGTTATAGGTATATTTGTTTTTTCAGATATGATGAAACTTTTAAATAAAAACTCAGATTTGTTCCCACATGTCAAAACTCTTTTCAATGGTCTTTTTGAGATTGTGGAGCATTCTTATCAGTAATGTTTGCATAGTTGTTCTATACTGTATTTTTTCAGTCCACAACAGTCGTCATTCATATTTATCAAGCTGTATGGCCATTAAAAAATGCAGGACTTGGATGGCTAGCATTCAAAAGCTTAACCAATGCCCAAATTTAAAAAAGCAGCAGCCCATCCATCAGAACTGTTTGGACTGATCTTTTTGAGGTTCACAAATGTGCTAAATGAATAATAGCATGAAATGCATGTTCACATAGAAATTCTATGCTATTTCTCTCACCCCACAATTGTTATAGTTCATAACTAGCAAGCATTGTAGCCTTTGACAATTAATGACTTGAGCAGTTGGCATTCCAAGGCTTTACATATGCAAATGTTTAAAAGTTACATGTTTCTCCAAAACTAAGTCATGGTGCCAAGGGCTTTCTTTAACTACTTGTTGCATGCGAGCACACACGCGCAAGCACACAAATGATCTTTTTTGGTGCTTGTTCCAGGGTCGATTTTCGATATCTCACTATAGAAATTCCATTTATTGGCCTAAACAATGATGACAATACAATTGATGTTTTACCTACAATGAGAGCAGATGGCATTCACTTCGACTTTATGTTAGGATTGATCGCACCCTTTGACTCTTTTTCATTGTTTCAAGATAGGACTTTATCCATGTCAAGCACAGTTTAATTAATCTTCAACCAGCATGGCCAAACTCGGACTCAGCACAGACTCAACAAGGCCAATTTTTGACTCAAACTTGAACTCGGACAAAAGTTTTAAAATAAGTGGCAAGAACTTGGCAAAAAAAACGAAGAAAATGCAAGTTTTCTGAATTTTCCCACCATGGCCGAGTTTTTTAAAAAAAAAGGGAACTTCGTGAGTCAAAAACAAACTCACCAAGTCGGTTCAAAAAAACCCAGGAATTGTGACTCGGGTGCAGACTCAGCAAGTTTTTCAAAAACTCGCCAAGTTTCATAACTACAGTTGTTTCAATGTTAAAAAGAGTAAAATAGATGTCGATTAAGTGGTAGTGAAAAAAATCAAATCGCATTAGCTCAACCAGTTAGATTCCTCAACATTGAGGATGAGATCCAAGTTCAAACCTTGTCAAGTGATACATGGATATAGCTAAGTCATTGTAATATCACTAAGTGGTGATGATATAATATGGGTGGGACCCGTTTCAATCCCATATAACCAATTAAAAAAAAATGGTAGTGGAAAATGCAAAAGCAATTCCAAATGTATATATTTAAAGCATGTTTTGGAGCATTCCATGGCTTGTGTCTTTGCATCCTGGGTATCAATTCAAAGGCCTTACTTCCAATACCCGAATGGCACCTCAAAGAAAACATAGCAAGCCTTTTAAGATTTGTTTTAGCTTTAAATTATTTGTGGTTGTCAAAGCAGCACTAACCATTCCATACCTTCTTCACCCTTTGTAAATGTCAATGCCAACCTTAGTACTTTCATTTATCCAATGTTGATAATAGAGAGTTTTTCAAAGTTCAAATGCATTAATGTTTTGCTGTGTTATTGTTATTAGATGGAGAAATATTCCAAATTATATATTGGATAGCATACTTTAATCCCATGGAAAAATCATACTTGTGCACTTCCACCTGCATAATATCATCCTAGTTTTAGTTTGAGTATTGAAAAAAGTGTGTGTTTGCAGGAATAGCCAATGCCCTTGGTAAATTTATCAAGACTTCAAAGGTGAAGAAAGTGGCAAACTACTTTGAAATATCCCTGAATTCATACCTTGAGAAGGGTCTTCCAGGAGCACTTTGTCTAATTCCATTAGGCAACAGATAGAAAATGTCAATAGGTTGTGCAAATAATGAATAATTCTTACAAATGCGGGCATGCTATTATCACGGTTGGTAACAATGGATTTTATGGGATATTTTTCTGACTCTGAGATTTTCTTTCAAATTCTTCAAAATTAGATTCACTGATTAACTATTTTTTCCAAAGCATTAGCCAATTTGTTTTTCTCAAATATAGATAAAGATAATAAATTAACCAAAATTTTCTACTGAAATCAGTTCATAATATACATCATAGTATTATCAAATGGATGCTCAACCGGTTATATTACTAAACTTTCAAGGATGAGACCCAGGTTCAAATCTCGCCAAGCTATACATGCATAATTGCCAAACTATTGTTATATCACTGTCATCATGATGTAATACGGGTGGGGCCCGTTTCAATCCCAGATAACCAACTAAAGTATATATATATATATCATAGTATCAAGATTTGGTCTTGGAAAACCCCTTTTTAACCAGATTAACCAAAACTTTCTACTGCAACTAGCCCATTATTTACATCATATTATCTATATTTGGACTCGGCAAGCACCTTTCTTTTGACCCAAAGGGCTTGAGGCAAAATATTTTTGGCCGATGTTACTCAGCTCGCAGACTCGGGGACAGTCTCAACAGTACAATATACATATTTTTAATTCTAGGAAGAAAAACATCAGTCCAATAGTCCATACTTTGAAATCTGAAAAAATAAAAAAAGCTTACCATTGACATGAAAGATAATGAGAAAATAAATTAACCCTAGTAGAAAATGCAAGAAAAACAAAAATAAGTAAAAAGAGAACCAACTGAAACAATAAGGTCAAAAAAAACTCAAACTACACCTTGGGCAGGCTTCCATATCATAAGAGTAGAAAAACTCAAAGACTCTAGCAGGTAATATATATGCAAACATCGCCTCAAATAGTAATAACCTAGAAACAAAAAGATTTTTAAAAAGGTCAAAAAACAGATATCTGAATAAGGTAGGTGACAATTCATCGAAAAGAATTCAATTGAAACTTGCAATGAAGTTCAATTTATACCCCACTCAGTATGACGGGACCGGGACCCCTCATAAAAACCTGTGTAAACTCATTGAAATCAAGTGGCATTAGCTCAACCGGTTAGATTCCTCAATATTTAAAAGAGGAGACCAAGGTTCAAGTCTTGCCAAGTGATACATGAATAATATCCAAGCTTGGTTGTAATACCACTATGTGGTCATGATGTAATACGGGTGGGGCCCATTTCAATCCCATATAACCAATTGAAAAAAAAAAAATAGCATATGGTAGGGAAGTCAGTAGGCTTCTGCCAAAAATGCAACTAACAAGTGAAAATTTCTCCTATAGTATCATTCAGGTACCTCATGCACTAGCAAGTCTTGAATTACTTTGATAAAAATCCTAGCAACGTCGGCATGCTGGCTAATTTGTCACCCTAAACTAATTTTATTTAAAAGAAAAAGAAAAAAAATCCCCATGATTTTAAAATATTTTCACCAAACATGCAAAAAGAGATAACACCTAAACAAGTTAGGATGCAAGTGAAGGAGGAAAAGGAAAGGCATGATAGATCAGCGACTATAATCATCAGATGGGTGAGAGACTATAAAGAGGGTGAAGACAGAAACAGTCTTTGAAAGAGATTTTTTAAAGATAGACTACCATTGAAAGGAAGATTCACCAAGGAAGTTTGGAAAAAATAAGAGAGGAAAATATTGGTTATCAAAGTTATCATGAGGAATGTTGAGCAATGGCCCAAATATTAAGAAATAAGAGATTTCTGAAAGGTTCTAAGGATTTAACTCCAATGCAACAAGAGGGAAGAAAGGAAGAAATAGATACAGTAAGAATAGCAAGGAATGAAGGTAAACAAGCATGGTTATAAAGCAAAAAAAAGCATACATTACTAGTCAAATGGTCCACAACAAAAAGGGACTTGCTCCCCCGAGAACAATGAACCTTGGTATGTTAAAATTCTAGAGGATACCCTTGGATAAGAGGGCCTATGATCTAAGCAAAGCAAGGGTTGCTCAAGTACTCAAAAACAGTGATGCCCAAACTTTTAGCTTGCAAGCCTTGGCACCCATCAACATATTTGACTCGATACGCAACGCACAAGCACTAGCAACATCAAACTCAATCGTGGCACCAACTTTAAATGTGGCGTCATGACCACTATGGTACCAACGCTTACGGTGCCCATGCACAAAGGCAATGACATTTGTGAAGCCAATTCCATGGGATACCACCAAATGCCAATATGCAAAGAAGGCATCTTTCCAATGCCAGGCTTTAGGGACACAATCACAATCGTCCAATCTTCCCACTTGGCATCCTACGAACTAGCACCAACACCAAAAGAGGCAGATGGATAGTTTTGTAATTGTAACTAAAACTGCTTCCTAATAAGTTGGAAGCCACACTATTTCAATTCTCAATTGCTTTGTAATTGTTGTACATTTATATATGGCTTAGAAACATCATAAATCACTTTTTCCTCTATGTCATCTCTTCCTTCATCTCTTTCTCTCCTTCCCTACTACAGATCCTTGTCACTTTTGCAATTCTCAAACTTTTGTTCTTCTACTTTCACTACAGAGAAACAAAAGGTACATGTGCCTTATGCACCACACATCCCATGTATGAATCATTTATATTGTTGTCAATTCTGCTACATGAGCCATCTATTCTGCAAAATATTTACATTTGCATTATTTGTAAATAAAGTCTCATCGTTCTGGGAGAGATTTTGTGACACAAGCTAGTTTAGGGATTTGTCCTTCTATCACCACATCCTGGACCCCATGATGCAAATCAAGTGATATTACTTATTAGAGATTGTTTCTAATTTGTTTCAAATTCTTTCACCTTGTTTTCATTTTTTTACATTGACTCTTGCCAACATCATTAGATGTTCGTTGCCACATGTTTGTGGTACCAGAAAAAAGATGTTACACCAAGTTTTGTGTCCGACTACCCTCAAGAATGCCACAATCATAAAGAAATGTTGGAGATGGAAAAATCCACTTCCACAGAGACAAAGCCTTGGGATGTTAAGAAGTTTATTCAATATGCCTAGAGGAACAAATAAAACCTTAGTTGGGACATTCTAAGATCTCATGATCAACATGGGAACATCATCTGTTACTATCAGCCCTGCACATTTCTAGAGCCACAATCTTCTCAAGGTGCAAACCGACATTGACATCCATGTCTTCTCAGGCCAGATCAATGTTGAAGGGTTCGACACCTAGCTTCAACAGCTAAAAGCACATATTTCCTACTAACTACTTCTATGATGCTGATAGGATTGCTTTTGCAACATTGAAGATGTCAAATTAGTTGCTTGTTGGTGGGAAGCCACTAGCAACTAGCTCGTAGGTGATGGAGATCACATAAACATCTAGGCAAAGTTTGTCAAAATCATTCACACTTTTTTCTACCCATGCATCATTATGAAGACAAGTACATGCATCTCAAACAGTTATGCCAACATAGAGACCAATCTATCCAGCAATACACTAATAAGTTCAATGAACTTCTTAGTTGCCTCCACATCAACAGTAATAAGAACCATCAACCATTAGGTCCTCAACTTCATTAGTGGATTCCTTTATCACATCCGCTCTAAAATGGAGTTCCTCCTTGTTGGTTCCTTGACATCAACATTTCACTTTGTGACCAAGCTAGAAGAGAACTCTCAAGCAAAGTTGAAAGACCCTACATGCACAGAATACCGAACACTAGGGATATGGATATGCAAACATCGCCTCAAATAGTAATAACCTACCGAATAGTAGGGCTATGGATACGTTGAATTTTGCTTGACAGTGTTCTATGTGACGATGTTCTTTTGACTCATAATGTGAATGATGATATGAAGAGCCTTGCCTTTCCCTAACAATGGGTGTGGAACGAGCGTTCCTCATTCTTTGAAATGTCAAAGGTTGAGGCATTGCCAGCCTATTGAGTTCTGGTGCTCTGGCATGTGACCATCGACCTCCTTTCCACTTTCTTGCAAAGATGTGCAATCATTGACCCATGGTTGCACTGTCAAAGACTTTTGTTGTGTGTTGCAGTCAATGTCATTGTGAGTGTCTTGTGATGGCTACACCATTTGTGTCCCACCTTTCGTTTGCCTTTGACCTGTGCCATCAAGGGACTCGTAGGCTTGTATGGCATTGTAGGGCCTTTGGGTGTTGACACCATATGTGGTCGTGTAAGAGGTAGGTTGTGATGTCAACTTGTGACATGGCAACATTGGACATTTGTGATGTCCAGCTAGGGAGACCCTACCTTTTTTACTGTCAAATGACCGACCAAGCTTGCCCACAACAATGGTTGATGTGTGTCAATGTTGACCTACCAAGCTTGACCCTAGGGACAATCTGTGCGTCCCCCATGGGGCCCAGCCGTCCCCCACGGCTGGGCGTCCCCACCAAAGGGGAAAACCAAAAAAAAAAAAAATTACTTTTTAAAAAGGTAAGGGGTGGGACCCATTTTGAGTCTCACCCCCCCCCCCCAAAACCCTAAACCTAAAAGTATGTTATATAAAGTGAAAACAAAAAAACACTTACACTCATCTTTCATTTTTCAAGAGAGAAGAAGAAAAAGAGAGCTGGAGAGCAAAAGGAAAAAGACGATGGCAGCAAGGGCAACAAGGGCAGCATAGCGGCAGCGAGTAGGCAGCAAGGCAGCAGGAGTAGAGCGAGCAAACAACAACGCAGAAAAAACAACAGACAACAGACACTAGGTTTTCAAACTTTTTTTACCTCTTCCAAGTTGTTAGTGTTTTCAAATTGAAATTTTATATTTTAATTTCAACACAAAACATGGCCAGCAGTGCATCAGGTTCTTTTGAGGTTGATTTGGAGGAGGGAAACCAAACTGAAAATCTAAACATAAACATGAATACTGCTGCTGTTAGGGATTCATCCTCTACCATCCAACCCCAAACTTCCAAAGGGGATAGCACTGCTTCTCAACCTAGTTTTGACTGCCCATCTTTGTTACTTAAAGAATATGCCAGGGGTCCATTTAATATAAAAAAACCACTGCTGCAATTTGTAACTAACTGTGACCAAGGGAAAAAAAATTTGGGGGCTCAAGAACATGGCTGTGTAATTTTTGCAAAACTTCATTTAAGGGCAGCTATACTAGGGTTGAGTCTCATCTCACGGATAAGGCAGGAACAGGGGTTAGGGCTTGCCAAAAAATGACCCGGGCACAAGTTAATGAAGTCCATAAGATTGTGCAAGAGTCTAGATTTAAAAATTCTGGTTTGTCTTTACCTACAGGCAGCCCATCATTTAGAGAGGACATTGGGGCCTCCTCAGAACAGCCACAAGAATTAACCCAAACATCCAGTATGCCACCGCTGCCCTCAAAGAAAAGGGGAACTGTAAATGAAATGTTTAATGTGCAAGGAAGAGAATCAGCAGATGATGCTATAGCAAAATTATTTTTTGCACATGGGCTGCCTTTCCATATTGCACGCTCCCCCTACTTCAAGGACGCAGTAAGAGAAATAGCCAAGGTAGGGACTTCATATCTACCGCCTGGAGAAACTAGGCTGCGTACCTCTCTTTTAGACAAACACTATTCCAAATGCAGTGTGGTTATGGAGCAGATGAGGAACACATGGTTGACTCATGGATGTTCTATCATCATGGATGGGTGGACTGACATTCGTCAACGTCCACTCATCAATATCATTGTCACATGTAAAGCAGGTCCCTATTTTCTCAAAGCCATTGATTGCACGGGAAAAAAAAAGGATGTTGAGTTCCAGTTCCTTCAGTTGAAGGAGGCTATTGAGGAGGTTGGAGCCTCCAATGTTGTACAGGTAATCAATTCGATAATTTCTGTTTTACTTTTAAGTTTTAAGTTTTTCAGATTTTTTTATGAAAATCAGAATCTTTAAATTTTAAAATTACAAATCTAGATTCTAAATGGCTGTTAAAAACTTAAATGAGACCATTTTAATTTTTTGTTGTACACTACAAGTAGTTACAGATGCAGCCCCTGTTTGCCAGCGTGCAGGCAAAATGATAGAACAAGAATATAAACATATTTTTTGGACCCCGTGTTGTGTTCATGCATTGAACAATGCATTGAAGGACATTGGGAGGATAGATTGGGTGAAGGAGATGGTTGCACAAGCCAGAGATATGCAAATGTTCATTTGCAACCATCACACTTCGTTAGCCCTCTTTCGGTCCTTCTCAAAGAAGGAGTTCATCAAACCGGGAGACACTAGATACGCCACCTACTTCATTTTATTGGAGAGGATGATTGAGGTGCAAGATGCTCTACAATCCATGGTAGTATGCACGGAGTGGAAGAGGTGGCCGGAATCAAGGACAGAGGAGGGCAAAAAAATTAGAGACAAAACATTGGATGATAGTTGGTGGTCTCAAGCCAAGTAAGAAACCAAAATGTCATTTATGATTTTTCAATTTTCATTGTTTGTTTCAAATTGGAGTGCTCATATGACAATGTGACATATAAGTTTCTAAATTTTGTTTTTGATTTCTTGTAGGTATATTGTGTCTTTTGTTGCCCCTATTGTTGTTGTCATCAGATATGCTGACACAGATGCTCCTAGTCTAGGAGAAATATATGAGACTTTTGACAGCATGTTGGGGGAGATTAAAAAAGTCATTTCTGCTAGAGATCCATCCCTATTATTCTATGAGGCCTACATCAGGCCTATTATACAAAGGAGGTGGGATAGGATGAACACCCCCCTTCATATGGCAGCATATTCAGTAAACCCAAAGTGGTATGAGCCTAGGCCTGGGAGAGTGTCTCCCCATGAGGATCCAGAGGTGAGAGAAGGGTTTTTGGAGGCCATTAGAAAGATATATGCGAGGGAGGAGAGCTCAAATATTAGAGATGAGTGGCTCAAATTTGCTAATCTCGAGGGCCCTCGCTTTACCACCAGAGTGTAGGGAGGATAGGGCTACCATTGCCCAAAGAAATCCCATTGGATGGTGGCAGCTATATGGGGACAACACACCTAACTTGAAATATTTTGCAATTAGGGTTCTTTCACAGGTTGCTAGTTCCTCTGCTGCTGAGAGGAATTGGTCTACATACAACTTTATCCACAATGTGAGGAGGAATAGGCTTACCTCTCGCAGAGCGGAGAAGCTAGTTGCAGTGCATAGCTCTCTTCGTCTTCGTGAGAGAGTTAAGCCAAAGTACAAGCAATCTCCAGCTACACGATGGGATGTTGATCCGGAGGATGCAGGACAGATTGATGAGGATGAGAGTCATGAGGGGTTGGTTGGAGTTTCATTGGAGGATCTTCACTTAGATGATGAGGGCAGCTCATCAAATAGTGATACAGATTTTGATAGTGATAGCCCAACAGAAGTTCCATAGGAGTTCTATTACATTGTATACTCTTTTACTATTTTAGTTTTGAGTCTTTTTGTTGTAAATGAGCATTGATACTATGACTATTTCAGATTTCTTATTGCTGTCATATTTGAACAGTTAGTGACTGAAAATTTTTAAACATGACAGTCTTTGTTTGAACATTGGTGGCTGAAAAAATGATGACTGTTATTACTTAAAATGATGACTGTTTGAACATTGTTTGCACTTGATATCCTTGGCTGAACCTTCAAGTTATAGTTGTTGAACTTGAAACAATTAAATGGCTGCAAATTAGTAACTAATATGAACATGAAAATGTTAAATGACTCAATTATGGCTGCACTTATGTGTTAGTAACTAATCTGAATATGAATGGCTGCACTTACATAATTGATTAGTAATATGAAATATCATTTTTGTTGGGTGTAGAATTTTGAATGTGTAGATTATTCTAAATTTCTAAAAAATTTCATTTTTTATAGTATTATACCAGCCGTCCCCCAGCCGTCCCCTAAAATCGGCCTGCCGTCCCCGGAAACCCGTCCCCCCGTCCCCCAGGCTCGTGGAACCTTGGTGCAATTGAATATTATCCTGATATCTAATATTAACTTATGCAAGCTAATCTATGAACAGTCGTTCAGATTGGAATAAATATCTTAACTAATATATATTATTAAACTAGCGCACACCAGACAATTGATATATACAAGAATGCTTGCTTGTATCTCTAGGGGGCAGCCAACCACAAGAATATAGATCAATCTTTAAAAGAGCTTAGAGATCAAGTTACAAATGCAGTTGCTAATTATTTCACTAACTGAGAAAAGAAGTACAATAATCTGATCTGCATGTCCCCCCATGGTTGTTTGAATGATCTACTACTTATATGCCTATTGCAACCTACTAAAAGGGGTTATAACTATTATGCCTACTGATATCATAACAAAAAATCAAATACTAAACTAGATTGTCCTATAAACAAAATCATGACATTCTATTTTCCATAAGCTCATCTCCACAGCCTGAAGATTGAAACGGTTACAATTGCATTACCAGAATTGATTGAAGGGTACTAATCCTTCGTGTATTTATAGTCTTCATGTCTAGAGGTTGTCAGATCCTTGATGTAGACATTGCTCCCCTAAAAATCTCACCAAATCGGATTGCTTTTGTTACCACAAGATAAGTGTTTCACATTTTCTGTAGGCAAGTGTTCCATAGGTGATTCCATAGGTTGTTTAGATTTTGTTTTCTGATGAAAAAACAAACAAGGACAATAACGGGAATCTTTCCACACCAGGAATTATCAATATCCATGTTATCAAATATATGCGCAACTTAGTAAATTGTGCAATTCAACTATAAAAAACTATTAAAAATACTATTAAATCAAAGTTTCTTGAAATTGCCGTTTGGGCTACAAAAAGAGAGAATTTGAATAGTTTACTACAAAAAGGCAATGGAAAACATTAAAGTAAAAAATATTTGCACAAAAATGGTCATTTCTCGCACTCATCACTCTACACTATTCAGTGAACCATAAGATCAACTTGATTTTGCAATCATCATTTCCCAACAACCCATTGTATCCTCAATAAGTCTAGGAGAACAAGAAGATTCGATAACAAATTTAGGAATTGATTGACCAAGGGCAAGATCAAATGAAGCTCTTCCCTTGTGGAAGACCTGTTTTCTTGGCACCAAGGAAAGATAGGACTTGGCACTTACGCATTGACAATAGGGCGTTGAACAAGCTCACAGTGAAGAATAGATATCTGCTACCCCACATTCGTAATCTACTCTGCTAGACCAACTTGAGAGGGCTTGATATTTCACCAAGATCAACCTCAAATCGGTTATCACCAAGTTCATCAATCCCATAAACATCTAGAAGACACCCTTCAAGACCAAACAGACCATGATAGCGATTGGTTATGCCTTTCGACCTAACCAATGCAACTACTATATTCATGTTGATGCAAAAGCAGACAAGGTGGTTTGGTTTTCAAACCTGCAAGTAGATGATAATAGACTTTTGTCGACAAACTCCAGTTGATGACAGACGACACTCATACTGTACACTAGATGACCCAATTCAATGGCAGTCTCCTTTCACTTCTTTGTCAACATACCTGGACGGTGCTCTAGTTGGCAAACTCAAGTCAACAATCTCTTGATGGCAATCCCCTTCGACAATGATGGCAACAAATAGTTCTAGACTGCAATTTTCACTTCCACTAAACGGCAACAAACTTCATCAGCTCTAACGACGCACTCCAAGACGACCGCGTCCTTTGGTTGGAAAGTTCTTAGACGACAAAGTCTCATTGGCAATCTCCTTGTCAACAGATTTTACCAAGGCGGCAAGTATATGATAGTAGTTTAGATGACGACAAACTTGTGATGGCATTCTCAAACAACAAAAATTCCAAATGGCACCTTACTTCAAACAACGTCGACGACACTTCAGATTTAACAAGACAACCATTGACAACGGTTTCTAATTGCACTGCTCCAAACGGCTTCCACTCCAAATCTCTAAAGGCAGAAACACGTTGACGACAATGTTTCAATTGCAACACTCTTAACGGTGAACTAAGACAGTTGTCTCCTGAAGATAACCTTCAAACAAAAATTGGCATGACTCAACTTTGATTACTTGCAACGCAATTGTCTTGACCACATACAAGATTTAAACAGACAACATATAAGTTTCTAACACACTAAAGGATAATGATTATCATGTATTAATCATTTGTTGTATGGCATCGTTTCTACATAAAATGGCTCAAAAATACACAAAGCATTCTCAGAAAGTTCTTCTCTCTGTCCGATGCTCTCTCCTCTCACTCTCTTTCACCTTTTCCCCCTTTACTTCTTTTCCTCCGCTCTTCTTTTACCTTCGCTCGTTTGTTGCCTCTCTGCACCTCACCATCCCTTGTTTCTCTTGAACCCTTTCCATTTTATATGGTCAGGAAGTCAATTACGACCTACCTACCAAGACGATTTTACAACTGTCTAGATGATTAACCTTCCAGTTCTCATGCGTCAGTTACCTACGTGGATGCTCTTGCATCACATGCGCCTGATGAATGACTTTCTATGACCATTCACAGGATCCTTCGTCATCGTCTACCTCAACGAAATTTTCACCTTCAACAAGGCATGGAAGCAACACCTTCAGCATGGGTGCCAAGTTCTGGATACTTTGCACTAGCATAGTTTTCAAGCAAACCTAGCCAAGTGTACCTTCAACATCACACAAATCTCCTACCTTGGCTACATTGTTAACGGCAATGGCATACATGTAGATCCAAAAAAGATACATATCACCAAGAAAGGGCCTGCTACAAAAAAAGTGAAAGGGCTCAGAAGCTTTTTGGGCCTTGCTAACTTCTCCCTTAGTTCGTGTTGGGGTTCTCGCAAGTCTCATGGCCATTCAATCAAGTCATGTGTGATAAATCAAGTTTCCACTAAACTCCACAACAGCAACATGTGTTTCACAAACTCAAACAACAACTTTACTCGACGCTAAGGCTAGCCATGCCTAACATCACTTAACCCTTCAATATTGATACTGACACATCCAACTATGCACTTGGCGCCATCTTGACCCAAATGAACACCTTGTGGCATACCATTATAAATGCTCAATGACACAGTTTGTCATTATTTCGCATATAAGAAGTTGTACACCATTGTCCAAGTTATTCGATAGTAGCGCCACTACATCATGGGCAAGGAAACAATTATAAACATTGATCATAGACCTCTGAAAACTCCGTACACTCAAAGTAAATCAGGGAACATGCACTCAATGTATATTAGAAAATGCATGCCACTTGAAGTGGAAGACTTACCTATAATAGTTTCATCTTGTGATCAAGCATCACAATGGTAAGAAAAACTAGGCCATTGACTACCTGAATCATCCACTAGAGCAAGCGCTAGTGACAATTTACATATCACCTGAGTCATCCACTAGGGGTCACAACGCCAACAACTAGAAGGTGTTATACACCAATGATGCTAACTTTGTTGTCACATATCACCAATTGATACAACACAACTCAATGCCAAAGCATCACCCCAACGACAAGTTGTATTGTTTGGATAAGTTTTGAGTACCTTCTAATATGCCATGTTAGCACCTCATTTGGGAAGTACACTACTCCAAGGTGCTTGGACACTTTGGAATCTGCAAAACACTTGCAATGCTACAACAACATTTTCATTGGCCTCATATGCACCAAAAAGTGGAACTCTACATCAAATCCTCTGCACCCTGTGAAATTACTAAACCTACAAACAAGAAGATGGGGCTCTACACACCATTTTGTGCCCTGGGAATCCATTAGCATGGATTATCTTTTAGGTCTACCTACCACCAAACACCAAAATGATTGTGTATTCATATTTGTGGAAAAATTCACCAAGATGGCAATCATGGTCCAATGCAAGAATGGCATAGACACAACAAAAACTGCAAATTTGTTCTTTCAACATGTTTGGATTCATTTTGGCATCCCAAACTCCATCTCTAATCAAGAGTTTCGTTTTTCAACAACTCCTAGCACAACCTCTGGGAGCAACTGGACACCAACTTGTAGCACTACACAACTTTCTATCGACAAATAGATGAACAAATTAAAGTAATGAATCATATGTTAATACATCTACTCAGAATGTACACCCATAATCACCCATTGGATGTGGGATGAAAACCTCGCTTACATTCAACATTCCTACAACAACGCTCTACACAGTTCTACAGGTCACAAAATGTTCAAGGCATATTTCAAATTTCAGCCAAACATGCTCATGGATGTCACTTTCACATTCCACTAGAGCCATGAAGCTAGCATAGGGTAAGGAAGTCAACAAAGCAGAGCATTTTTTGCAACATGTACAAAGTATACAAAACCAGTCCAAAGATGACTTGATCATCAACAATAGAAATACAAGGATATTGGGTTTGGCGCAACTTGAACAAGGAACTCTTCTCTAGCACACATCGGAAGATCAAACCACCACATTATGGTCCATAAAGCATAAAACACAAAGTACGTTAGAGTGTTTTCATTCTCAATCTACCTTCTTACTTGGGAATGCATCAAATGTTTAATGCATAACTCTTCAAGCCATACCATCCTCAAGTCTACGGCAATACAACACCCCACTGACCAAGATCCCACTTACAAATATTGCAACCAATCGATTGATGATACTAATAAGCATACTCACCAAGGGACACGCAATGTTTTCAGGTTGTTAAAAGTGGTCAGTATGTAGTGCAAGCTAAATAGTATACACTTGACTAACTCAAACATTTGTTTCCATGGTTGGAGTTTGACATAATGTGGACCATCGCTTCCCAAGGGAGGACAAATGATTTGAGCAATTTAGGGACTGCTCAAGTCCTCAAGAACAACGACACCACAACACTTTCAACTCATTGGACTTGGTGCCCATCTAGACTTTTGACTAGACATGCTAACACCATAAGCACCTATGATGTCAAACTCATTCATGGTGCCAACATTACTTGTGGCGTCATAACCACTATGGTAACAACCTTGCATTGGCACCAACACCTAAGGCACCCATGCACACAGATAGAGAAACCTCTAACACCAACATTGTGTTTTACCACTGTAATGTCCCCTTTCTAGCCAGTCAGCTTCGCAGTTGTGATTAGCCTACTCACGGGTTCCCGTAGGCTAAATTGGATGTGTGGGAACCCATGGTGATCTTAATCAGGCCACTCTCAGCTTTCAGTTGCCAGTTTCTGTGGCTTATTTGGGTAAAGGAGATGGGACTTACTATTTATAGTAAGTCAATTCTGGGGTTTCAGTCAAAGCGGATGGTACCTTTGGATTGTTCGTCGAAATGGGTATCCAAATCCATGATCAGTTGGAAGGTTGGTTTTGCGGAGCTTAGAAATTTTAATGCCCGAAGATTATTTATATAAAATTAAATTAATAATTTAATTTTATATAAGTTATGACTTTATAATAAAGGGGGAGGATTAAAGAGTCACTTAAGTTAAAATTATTTTATAAAGTGACTATTAGAATTGCAAAAAGGGGACGCCATTTATAATGAGGAAAAATAATTTCTAGAAGACATTTTAAATTGCCTTTTCCCTCCAAAAAGCCATCAACCCCTTGTGAGCTCTATAAAAGGAGATTTGGTCATTCATTTCAGGCATCCAGGTTTATATGTTTGCTTTGGCATTTGGTGAAGAAGCTTGCAGAGAATCTTTGCAGGGTTTCGAGCTTATTGGGGACGACAACCTCCAATAGGGACATCCTCTTCGGGTATGAGAGATTACCCCTGGTGGATTAGGGTGGCGATTTCATACAGAGATTGCTCAAGTGCTGATTGTGGAGAGATTTGCAAAGTTTTTTCGAAAGATTATACAGAAGTGTTTTCAGAGGTGCTGGGCGAAGTTGTTGATTGCTGGCCGTACAGCACAGGCCGTACAATTACCAGCCAGGCGTGATATCTTTGGGGAATTGGGCGATCAGTCCATAAACCCCTATCTCCTCCTTCATTGGTGCCCAAGGATTGCGAGCTGCTAGTACATCATTTCGTGGGTGAAGAAAGTTGCATTTCTGGAGCTAAGTGAATAAGTGGTATGTACAGATTTGCTGATCAAATAATACAAACTGAAAATTCCAGATCGATAAATCTTTGTGGTATTTGTGTGTTTCCTCGATTCCTTCACTGGGTTTCTAGCATTACATATGTAAAATCTGCATCTCAAGTTTCGTTTGATTTGGTTGCATAGTTACAAAGTTGTGACAGTTGCAAGTGGACTGATTTAGCATTTATCTGAGTTTTTTATTAATTTGAAAAAATACAAAAAAAGTACATATTTGCAAAAAATTTAAAAAATATTTTAGCCAGATTGGGGAGGGTTGTTACATGGTATCAGAGCAAGGCTCAACACTGCCATCCTATGGGAAGTTGAGCTTTCATGAGTGACAGGGATAGAAGAGCAGCTGAAAGGGAGAAGAAAAAAGCAGAACAAGGTCACGGTGGTAAAGAGAAGGAACACAGTAACAACATGGGGGAAAGAAGTGATGAAGAACCAAGTCTCAGACACATTCTTAATGCTCTAACCAGAGCACAGGTGGATATGCAGGTTGCATTGCAACGTAATCACCAGGAGATGACCGGAGTTCTAAGAGTAGTATCTGATAGGTTGAGGGGAACTCACATTGGTGGCCATAATGGGGAGGCTAGCACCTCCAACCATTCGGTTTTTACAAGAGGAAGCAATAATGTTCCTAGACCGACACAACCCACTTTCATTCCAAGAGAGGAGCCTATTGAGCAGGAGGAGCAGGCACATGGCCCATCAGATGATACAATAATAGCATGGTGGACTCAGTATCAGGCATTTCCGGAGGAACTTAAGGCTAGTTGGTCTTTTGAAAAATATTGTGCACAAAAGCAGGGACGTCATCATGAACAGAAGAAGCAATCGACTCAGAAGGACTTGCAGCATGCCTTGAGTAAGATAACCATTCCTCAGTTTGATGGGAGTGGTAAGAGCACAACAAGGGCGTGGGTGGAAAAGCTGGACAACTTCTTATCACTGAGGCCTATGCAGGAGGAAGAGGCAATTAAATTTGCCACTCTTCACTTAGAGGGAGCAACTCATGATTGGTGGTTCCACGGTCTCAACACTTTGGGCCACGGAGCCATTAACACATATGATGAGTTCACCAACAAACTCATCGATCGGTTCGACAAGAAAGATCCAGAATTGCACTTTAGAGAGCTAGCTCAGTTGAGGCAGACTGGTTCAGTTGATGCCTACATTGCAGAATTTCAGGGGCTGTCAGTCAAGGTTCGAGACATATCCGAAAGGAGGTTGGTAATTCTTTTCGTTGAGGGATTGACTGAGCCACTTCGTGGATGGGTGAAGGCTTTTGAACCACAGACATTGCAGGAGGCCATGAAGAAGGCCCGAAGTATGGAGTTCGTTGTTCCGAAGAATAAATCAACATTCAAACCATTCCAGGACAGTAGGGACAAAGATAAGAAGATTATGCACAAAGGTCTTCCGCAGCAGAAGCATGAATAAAAAATATTAGGAGATGATGAGCTTAATGAGCTCAGAAAGAAGAAGTTATGTTTCCATTGCAGGGAGCCATGGGATTTGTCACACAAGTGCTCACAAAAGGCTAAGGCAAGGCAAATGGAGCATAAGGATTATTTTGAAGTGGAGGAGTCCGAATCTGAAAAATCAGACCAGCAAACTAATTCGGACACAAGTGATGATGATAGTTCAGAAGGAGAGCTAGAAAAAGATGTAACAATGGCTCAACTATACAGTTTCCAGAAGGGGAGTTCATTCAAGGTTCGGGGCATCATAGAAGGACAACGAGTCATCACTCTTATTGACACAGGTGCGACCCATAACTTTATTGATGAAGGGCTGGTCAATAAGCGAGGACTCAAGACAAAGGAGTTTGGGGGATTTCGGGTTATGGTAGCAGATGGTTCATCTATCCAGTGCACCCGCAAAATCTCCAATTTGCGGATAAGGTTGGGAGAATACGAGCTCAATGATGAATTTTATGTGGTTAACATCGGAGACACTCATGTGATTTTGGGAATGCATTGGATGCAATCCCTTGGAGAATTCACAATGAACCTGCATGCTATGGAAATGAAGTTTAAATCAACAGGTAAGAGGGTTGTATTGAGAGGCATATCTGATGGTGGTCCGAGAGTGGTTTCCCTCAAACGCATGGAGAGGTTATTTAGACATGATGAGGTCGAGTGGGCAGCAGAGTGCCTTATCATGCCAGCAAATGTGGAGACACAGAAGGACACTTACCATCCAGAGATCCAGAAGATTTTGACCAAGCATGCCAAGGTCTTCAGTGACATACCTCCAGGGAGACCTCCAGAGCGGGGCATTGAGCATATCATTGAGTTAGAGGATGGGGCGAAGACCGTTATCACTACTCCTTACAGGCATCATAAATGGCATAAGGACGAGATCGAGAAGGCAATACAGGAGCTGCTGGATATGGGACACATCCGTCCAAGTAAGAGTCCTTTTGCCTCCGCAGTAGTTTTGGTTAAGAAAAAAGATGGTACTTGGAGAATGTGCGTGGATTACAGGGAGCTGAACAAGAGGACTATAAAAAATAGGTATCCTATTCCCCGCATAGATGAGTTGATCGATGAGCTGCACGACGCCTGTTACTTCTCGAAGATTGATCTAAGGTCAGGTTATCACCAGATTAGAATGAGGGAGCAGGATATCGAGAAGACGGCCTTCGGATGCCACTTCGGCCATTTCGAGTTCTTGGTTATGCCTTTCGGCTTAACCAACGCCCCTGCCACTTTCCAGTCCTGTATGAACAGGACATTCAGCAGACAGTTGAGGAGATATGTTTTGATTTTCTTTGACGACATCCTGGTCTACAGTCGTTCTTGGGAGGAGCACCTGCAGCATTTAGATGAGGTGCTGAGCATATTGGAACATGAGTCTTTCTATGCCAAGGAGTCGAAGTGTGACTTTGGTATGACCGAGCTTCTCTATTTAGGCCACATCATCAGTGTTGAGGGTGTGCGCATGGATTTTGAGAAGATCAAGGCCATTATGGAGTGGCCTACTCCTACGAACCTTACTCAGCTCAAGGGGTTCTTCGGATTGTGCGGGTTTTATCGAAGGTTCGTTAAGGGATTTTCGCAGCTTGCAGCCCCACTCACAGATTTAACAAAGAAGGGGGCGTTCTCCTAGTCTGACACTGCACATAAGTGTTTCGAACACTTCAAAAAGGTTATGTGCTCCTGCCCAGTGCTCGCCATACCAGATTTCTCTCAGCCATTTGAGTTGTAGTGTGATGCTTCGGGAGAGGGAATTGGATCAGTGCTAATGCAGAACAAACATCCCATAGCTTTTGAGAGTCGGAAACTTCATGGGGCTGAGCGGAGTTATTCGATATACGACAAGGAAATGTTGGCCATCATGCACGCGTTGGCCAAATTCAGGCAGTATTTAGTCGGGGGCAGGTTCACAGTGAAGACTGATCACAACAGTCTTCGATACTTCCTCAACCAGAGAGATCTCAACGAACGACAGCAGAAGTGGGTTAGTAAGCTGCAAGCTTACGACTTTGACATCGTCTATGTCAAAGGTAAGAAGAATGTCGTAGCAGATGCCTTATCCAGGAGACCTTACTTGGGTGCTATGACAAATGTTTCTGCAGCATGGAGGGATGAGATCTCAGCCGAGTATGCTAAGGACCCTTGGACATCTGGCTTGATTGATGGGACTACACTTGATGACAGGTTTTCAGTGGTCCAGGGGTTGATATTGTATAAGGACCGTATCTTCCTACCTCACAATTCCAAATTCAAGAGGAGGGTTCTTCAGTGCTTTCATGATGATCCTACAGCAGGGCACGTTGGATTCTTCAAAACATACAGGAGCATCAGGGAGCGATTCACTTGGAAGGGACTCAAGAATGAAGTCCTTCAGTATGTACGGGAA
The DNA here is from genome assembly GCA_028583015.1 of Wollemia nobilis. Taxonomy (NCBI): domain Eukaryota; kingdom Viridiplantae; phylum Streptophyta; class Pinopsida; order Araucariales; family Araucariaceae; genus Wollemia; species Wollemia nobilis. The sequence goes on along the minus strand of JAQPPZ010003109.1, from coordinate 1,422,553 downwards.
TGTGCCATCTGCCAGCAGAATAAGGATGAGCACACCTACCCAGCAGGATTGTTGCAGCCATTACTAGTTCCTAACCAGAAATGGGAAGGAATATCCATGGATTTCATCACCGGGTTGCCCTCGGTTCAGGGCAAGGATTGTATATACGTGGTAGTCGACAGGCTCACGAAGTTCGCACACTTCCTTGCTATCTCAGCAACTTATACAACAGCTCAGGTGGCCGAATTGTTTTTCAGGGAGATATTCAGATTACATGGTATGCCCAAGACGATTGTCAGTGACCGAGATAGCAGGTTCATGAGTATGTTCTGGCAGGAGCTATTCAGATTAGGGGGGACTAAGCTTACTCCCAGCACCAGCTATCACCCTCAAACCGACGGGTAGACGGAGATAGTGAACAAATGGTTGGAGGGTTACCTTCGGAACTATGTCTCAGGTCAGCAGAGGGCTTGGATCAGGTGGCTACATCTCAGTGAGTTCTGTTATAATACCACACATCATATGACCATCGGGATGACTCCATTTATGGCCTTGTATGGATATGAAGCTCCCAGCTTCATAGACTTACTGCTTGGTGATAGCAGAGTACCCAGAGCCAAGGACTTGTTGCAGGACAGCCAGGATATTATGAGGGCTTTGAGGGACAACATACACCAGGCACAAAATCGGCAAAAAATGTATGCCGATCAGCACAGGATAGAGCGTAGCTTCGAGGTCGGAGATCTGGTTTACCTCAGGCTACAACCATACAGGCAATCCACTCTCAAGAAGAGTGGAAAGGAGAAGCTGAAGCCGAGATTCTATGGACCCTTCAGGGTAACCAGACGGGTAGGAGAGGTAGCTTATGAGTTGGAGCTACCAGCGGACAGCAGAATCCACAATGTCTTCCACGTTTCTCGCCTCAAAAAGGCGATTGGGCAGAATGTTGTTCCTTCCACAGAGTTACCACCATTAGATGAGGAAGGGAAATTAATCCTGGTACCCGAGGCCATCATTAACTTTAGGGAAAGGACTCTGAGGGGGAAGGTGATTACGGAGTATTTAGTTAAGTGGAAGCACTTACCAGCAGAGGATGCGACTTGGGAGAATGAAGAGGTATTACAACATCCAGAGTTGAAATTGCTTGAGGACAAGCAATTTCGGGGAGGGCGGACTGTAATGTCCCCTTTCTAGCCAGTCAGCTTCGCAGTTGTGATTAGCCTACTCACGGGTTCCCGTAGGCTAAATTGGATGTGTGGGAACCCATGGTGATCTTAATCAGGCCACTCTCAGCTTTCAATTGCCAGTTTTCGTGGCTTATTTGGGTAAAGGAGATGGGACTTACTATTTATAGTAAGTCAATTCTGGGGTTTCAGTCAAAGCGGATGGTACCTTTGGATTGTTCGTCGAAATGGGTATCCAAATCCATGATCAGTTGGAAGGTTGGTTTTGCGGAGCTTAGAAATTTTAATGCCCGAAGATTATTTATATAAAATTAAATTAATAATTTAATTTTATATAAGTTATGACTTTATAATAAAGGGGGAGGATTAAAGAGTCACTTAAGTTAAAATTATTTTATAAAGTGACTATTAGAATTGCAAAAAGGGGACGCCATTTATAATGAGGAAAAATAATTTCTAGAAGACATTTTAAATTGCCTTTTCCCTCCAAAAAGCCATCAACCCCTTGTGAGCTCTATAAAAGGAGATTTGGTCATTCATTTCAGGCATCCAGGTTTATATGTTTGCTTTGGCATTTGGTGAAGAAGCTTGCAGAGAATCTTTGCAGGGTTTCGAGCTTATTGGGGACGACAACCTCCAATAGGGACATCCTCTTCGGGTATGAGAGATTACCCCTGGTGGATTAGGGTGGCGATTTCATACAGAGATTGCTCAAGTGCTGATTGTGGAGAGATTTGCAAAGTTTTTTCGAAAGATTATACAAAAGTGTTTTCAGAGGTGTTGGGCGAAGTTGTTGATTGCTGGCCGTACAGCACAGGCCGTACAATTACCAGCCAGGCGTGATATCTTTGGGGAATTGGGGCGATCAGTCCATAAACCCCTATCTCCTCCTTCATTGGTGCCCAAGGATTGCGAGCTGCTAGTACATCATTTCGTGGGTGAAGAAAGTTGCATTTCTGGAGCTAAGTGAATAAGTGGTATGTACAGATTTGCTGATCAAATAATACAGACTGAAAATTCCAGATCGATATATCTTTGTGGTATTTGTGTGTTTCCTCGATTCCTTCACTGGGTTTCTAGCATTACATATGTAAAATCTGCATCTCAAGTTTCGTTTGATTTGGTTGCATAGTTACAAAGTTGTGACAGTTGCAAGTGGACTGATTTAGCATTTATCTGAGTTTTTTTATTAATTTGAAAAAATACAAAAAAAGTACATATTTGCAAAAAAATTTAAAAATATATTTTAGCCAGATTGGGGAGGGTTGTTACAACCACCAAACTCAGATGCTTCAAATGTTTGATGAGAACAAGAACATCACAAGCGCTCAAAGACTTGTAAACAATCCTAGGATAATCAGAAACTTTTATAGCAGAGCAAGTGAGCCATTGTCGGAGAGTAGGTGAATCATTATCGAGGAGCGGGCGTGGGGAGACCTTGCATGAGAACGAGGGCAAGAATGATTGACATAATTTTAAGAACTTTTCCCTTTTTATATAAATTTTATGCATGCTTTATCAAGTGGTTAAATGCATGATTAAAATTTAAAATTATAACCTATTTGTATTGATTTTTTATTTCTTTAGTTCCTTGTCCACATTTGTTATAAGTTATATTATAATATATAATATTGTATATTATCATTTTTTTTTCAATGGCTTCTATGGGATTGAAACAGGCCCCACAGATATTACATCATGACCGCATAGCGGTATTAGAACAACTTGGCAAGATTCGAACCTCAATCTCGTCCTTAAAATTTGAGGAATCTAGCCGGTTGAACAAATGCCATTTGGTATATAATATCGTATATTATATATAATAATATAATATATATATGAGATAATATCGTATATTATATATAATAATATAATATATATGATATAATATCATATATTCTATTATATAATAATATAATATATATTATATAACATCATATATTATATTAAAATATAATATAATATATATAATATAATATCATATATTATATTATATATTATCATATTTTTAAAAAGCATATTTTAATATATTTTCAAAAATATATTACTATCATGGTAAGTCCTTGGATTTTCATTCAAGAGACCCAAGTTCAAACCCCGAGATGAGGGGACCAGGACCCCTCATAAAAACCCACGTTTTTAACTCAACATTTTACCCCGTGAGGGACACCATAGTGGTAAGTCCTTGGGTTTTCATCCAAGAGACCCAAGTTCAAACCCCGGTACGAGGGGACTAGGACCCCTCATAAAAACCCATGTAAACTCAAAATTTTTTATCAAATGGCATTAGCTCAACCAGTTAGATTCCTCAACATTTAAGAAGGAGACCCAGGTTCAAATCTTGCCAAGTGATACATAGAGATACCACTATGTGGTGATGATGTAATACGGGTGGGACCCGTTTCAATCCCATATAACCAATTGAAAAAAAAAATATATATATATATATATATATATTACTATACATAATATAATATATATATATATATATATATATATATATAATATGTTTTTAAATATATCAGGTGGCATTAGCTCAACCGGTTAGATTCCTCAACATTTCAAGGAGGAGACCCAAGTTCGAATCTTGCCAAACGATAATATATAATATGTTTTTAAATATATCAGGTGGCATTAGCTCAACCAGTTAGATTCCTCAACATTTCAAGGAGGAGACCCAAGTTCGAATCTTGCCAAACGATACATAGATAATATCCAAACTTTGATGTAATACCACTATGTGGTGATGATGTAATACGGGTGGGGCCTGTTTCAATCCCATACAACCCATTGAAAAAAAATATGTTTTTAAATATATATTTTTATTTTCTGAACAAACTGAACCATCTTGACAAAACCGAACCTTCAAACATTTTTTGGCCTTCTGAACCTATGGATTGAACCGAACCTGGTAACTATAGGCAGATGGGCAATTCTATAATCATCACTGAAACTGCTTCTTGGTCAATTGAAAGTCAAAACGTTTCTTTTATCAACTGCTTTGTAGCTATTGTACATTTGCACATGGCCTAGTAACGTTGTAAATTACTTCTTCCTCTACATCATCTCTTCCCTCACATCTTTCTCTCCTTCCCTGCTACAGATCCTTGTTCTCCTTGTAATTTTGCTACTTCTTTCACCACATAGGAACAGAGTGTACCCTGCACAACACACATCTCATGTACTATTCATTTTTATTGGTGCAAGAAGAGAAGAACTAATTTATCTAGGGAAGCATAGTAAAAAAAAAATGAATGGAGCTTCAACAAAATAAGAAACAAACAAAAAATGATATTATAACAGCCCAATGGTTAGAGCATACAAACCAGTTATATAAATGTGATCACGAAAATGATGCTTCTACCACAATTAACAAAACAACATATATATTGAATTTGAAAAAAGTTAAGGAAGCTATTTAGAAGTTGGGGACAGGTAAGGCTTGATATGTGGATTGACAACGAACAGAATATTTAAAATGGGAAGTAGAAAAGCCAGCATCACATATCCAAAGGCTACTTAACGGTGTCATTCAGCACAGTTTTCCAATAGTCTAGACAACAAGAAATGTACCTCTCTTCAAAATTTGTGACGCAAACAATCCTTCAATGGTCAATCTAATCCTCTTTTTGCAAACCTATTTGGAACCATGGTTGCGAATAAAATTGGCAAGTGGGTGGAAGAACAAAGAAGGCAGGCAAAATGACAAGCAGGCTTAAGACCAAAGAACCCAACAAAAATCATTGCATCAACTGAGTTATATCATTGAAAAATATGGAATGTAAAAGGGTACAGATATTTATGCTCATTTCAAGAACTTTGATGTAATGTAAAAGGTAAACTATGTTGTCAAAAAAATATAGGGCAACAATCCACAAACTCTATGAAAAGGTCCAAGCCAGAATCAAAACACAAGCAGGTCTCTCAAAATGCTTTGAATGTGAAATAGTAGTTAAACAAGGATACTTGCCATCCCTGACATTATTTGGCCTATATATTGACAGTTGGAATGGTTAAATTTGAGAGGAAGTGAAGGTGTTCAGCTGAACTTATATGTGATAAAGCTACTTTTGTATGTGAATGATCTCATTTTGATTGCAAGGACAGCACATGGGTTGAAAGACCATTCAAAGGCCCTAGACAAATTCTGCAAGGAAGTTAGCATGCAAGTAGTATTAGCAAAACCAAAAACTTGGTTTTCACCAACCAAAGAACAGAAATGACGAAACTTTCAATTTGAAGGAGGACTCCTAAAAGCAGTGACATAATACAAGTATCTGGGGATAAACTTTAATATGTAACATGCAGATTCCAAAGAATGATAAACTTTAATATGTAACATGCAGATTCCAAAGAATAATGTAACTGGAAAGCATTGTTTACATTGCAGAACAAGCATAGGGAGGCAGCATTATGGGATTGCAAGCAGAACAAGCATAGGGAGGCAGAATTATGGGATTGCAAGACCACCTAAGTCGAATTTAGATCATTGGCAGTATGAGTGGTGCTTTATAGACATGAGGTATGGGCCAGCAGCACATCAAGGTTGAAATGGAGACAAATAGAGAGGATTCAAAAGCATTTGATTACAAATTTACAACCAAATTCAAAATTAAAGCTTAAGTTTGATTTGAAATACTTGAAGCAGAAATAGGCCCTTTTCCTATTGAGACAATAGGAATGATTGAGGGAAAAATAGCCAATGACTGCCAAGGAAACCATTGAGGATGCCGAAAAACGATCCAAGGAAAACAGAGATGGGTTGTATGAAAGCAGCTAATGGATCCCCATTAGTGGAGTTGGCATTGGAGGATATCCAAGAGCGAATAGACACGATGGAGAGGAGAGGACTAGTTTTCTGGTTCATGGGATTTCAACCGGATCTTTCTACCGTCAAGCAATGGGCTGCCAAAAACTGGAGAACTAAAGGTGAGTTCCAAATCTCTATTTACCCTAATGGTTATTTTCTTTCTATATTTGCCACTGAACAAGATAGGGAGGATATTTTTCAAGGGGGGGAATGGTTCTTAGGTTGGACAGGGCTTTTCATGAAGCCCTGGCATACCAAGTTCAAAGCTGAGGAAGAAATGCCATCAACTGCACCTGTCTGGGTCCGTTTATTCGGCCTCCCAGCAAAATACTGGAATCCTAATATTTTAGCAGCAATTGGAAATTCTTTAGGAGTCTTCATGATGATAGCTGATAGCACTCAACAGTTGGATCACATGATCTATGCTAGGATTTGTGTTCTACTTAACTTTGACAAACCTCTTCCAAAGAGGATCACTTTACAATATGAGGAAGAAATATGGAAGCAACAAGTAGACTATGAAAATGTCCCTTTTAGATGTAGAATCTGTCATGAATATGGCCATCTAGCCAAGGATTGTCCTCAAAAGCTCCCCAATAAAGAGAAAGAGGATGAGGATTTAGCAGGATTTCAAATCCCCAAACAGAAGAATTTAAAAAAAATATATATATATAACACCGAAAGATAAAACAGTAATTTCACCTAACATCTTTGAAGTTCTATTTGTTGATGAACAATCAGATGAGGAGGATGACAAAACGAAAGCAATGATTAAGGAAACACAACATGATAAAGAGAAGGAACAAGAAGGAATGGATGATGAAATTGGAATAAAAGAAACTGCCCTAATTTGGAGAAACAACCAAGGAGAGCCATCTCATCCAGCAATGGACCTTCACCAAAAAAACAACATAGAAAATTTAAATAAGTGCAAAACTAAAAGCCAAATTCAAACGACAAACAAGGCAATTCCTAAAAAAGATCATATGGATACCAACAACAGTGCCTTGGTTCCAAGTAATCGTTATATAGCCCTTACAGGAATGAAGCAAGATACAAATAAAAATATGAGGATGGATACCAACCAAAAGGTAGGACGTAAATCAAACCAGCATCATATGGCAGAGGAAGGTCAAAAGTTAATTGAGGAAGGTAAGGTAGCAAAGCTTACCCAATACTTCAAATAAGGTTAATTATAAAGATTATCACTTGGAATATTAGGGGACTTAAAGGAAGTCCTTCTAAACAATCAAAAATTAGAAGAATGATTCAAAAAAATCAGCCTCAACTTCTCTTTCTTCAGGAGACAAAGGTTTCTATTGATGAAATGGAAATTATAGCGAAAAAGATTTGGCCATCCAGTAAAGTAGTGTCCCTCAGCACCCAAGGGGCCTCAGGAGGAGTGGCAAGTCTTTGGGATCCAAAGGAAATTACAGTACAATGCATGATGGGGAGTAAGGGAATGCTAGCAGTGGTTGCCCAAAACAGAGATTCAGATCAGGTTATTCTTTATATAAATGTCTATGCTCCATGTACTATAGAAGAGAAACGAACAATATGGAGAAATATAGTTTCTATCACCTCACTTCCCGGAAGCTTGGGCTTTGATAGGAGGAGATTTCAACTCTATCCTTTCTTTAGAAGAAAAAATGGGAGGGAATAGGAAGTTGGATGGGAGTTCAGAACTCATGAAGGAATACCTGGCCAACCTTTATCTAGTGGATATCAGGTGGATATCAGGCCAACCAATGGTTTGATGACTTGGTCCAATAGAAGACAAGGCTCAGCATGCATTCTTGAAAGGCTAGATAGGTTCTTGCTTTCAGACAAGTGTTTAATTCAAGGACACATCCCAAAAGCAAAAATCTTAAACAATGTTGGATCTGATCATTGGCCAGTTTTAATTGAAGTGTGGAAAACCAAGGGTAAGCCAACTCCATTTCGTAATGTGGCTCAGAGAAGAATCTCTCAAGTCAAGGATACAACAGTGGTGGCAAGAAGGCAAGCCAAGACATGGTACTAAGATGTATTGTTTTGTCAAAAGATTGCAGTATATTAAATTCAAAATAAAGACTTGGAATTGGGAGGAATTTGGAGATGTTAGGGCTAAGAAAAGGGAAGCTCTAACCCGACTTGAGGAGCTGAATGAGCAAATTCGTCTTGAGGGACTCACAGAAAACAGGGTGAAGACTGAAATTAATCTTTCAGCCCAAGTGAAGGGATGGGACAGAAGGGAAGAAATAATGTGCAAACAAAAGTCAAGGATTCGATGGCTTCAAGATGGAGACCAAAATACAAGTTTCTTCCACAAGTCTCTCCTAGCCCGTAGAACTCATAACTTTATCCCCTCACTGAAGAATGATCTAGGAGATATAGTCCACACATGGGAAGGCATGTCTTCATTAGCTGTGAATCATTTTTCAAACCTCTTTACAGCCCAATTACTTGACCCAGAAGCTCAACAAGAAATTCTTCAAGCTATACCTGCTCTTATTTTTGATGAGGAGAATGTGGCCCTAACTGCTCCTATAACTAAGAAGGAACTACAAGAGGTAGTTTTCAAAATGCAAAAGGGGAAAACCCCAGGTCGAGATGGTTTCCCTATTGAATTTTATCAACAATTTTGGGATGTTTTGTAGGATGACATTCTTGAGGTGGTGTTGCCATTTCTGCAACATGGTGTATAATTAGCCTTCCAATAATTTTTGTTCCCTGGAAACCCTTTTCTCCGTACTCAAATGTGTTTTTCTCATTTTCCTAAGTTTACTGTCAAAACCCTTCTACAGTGCTAAAGCAGTGTGCAGTTGTTTTGTGTACTGACTTCCCAAGGAAATCTTCCCCCAAACGACCGTGGAGTTCTGTAGCAGGCGGCCTGACGCATTTCAGCCACAGAGACCAAGGAGGAGCCCGGCACTTCGCTCCGGCATAATGGAACCAGTATGCGCCCGAGGCGAGGCACACAACTAGCATGTGCCCCAAGCTTGGCGCACCTTCAGCATGTGCCCCGGGCTGGGCGCACCTCAAGAATGTGCCCAAGGTTGGGCGCACAACCAGTATGCGCCCGAGGCTGGGCGCACAACCAGCATACGCCCGAGGCTGGGCGCACCTTCAGAATGCACCCCAAGTTGGGCGCACCTTCAGCATGCGCCCCAGGTTGGGCGCACCTCAAGAATGCACCCGAGGTTGGGCGCATAACCAAAATGCGCCCGAGGTTGGGCGCACAACCAGCATGCGCCCCAAGCTGGGCGCACCTCAAGAATGTGCCCTAGGCTGGGCACACACAGACAATGCACCCAGGTCGAGCGCACAAGGTCCATTGACCCTTTTGACCATCATGTCGGCATCTTCCAAGGACACCCCGCATCAGCAATCTGAAGGGCATCCTTATCCGATCAGGTGCAGCTTTTCTGAGAAGCTTCCAGACTAGACGTTCCGGGATTTCAAGCATATCTTCCACGAAAACAGTCCCCGTGAGTGAGGAGGCAACGCCAACAAGCTAAATTTATCAGAACATTGAAGGGGTTCAACGGCATTTCTAAGGAGTCACCAGTCTCTGCCATGCCGGGTTAATACTTTGTGACTGTACTCCTTGTAATCCTTATCTTGGTTTCCACCGCTATATTTTGTTAATCAGCATTTATTGTTCAAGCGGCAAAATTCTCTATATAAGCCCGCTCTTTTATTGTAAAATGGATGGATGTTTGCTAGAGGCTAAATGAAAACCTGAATTATGCTATCAATACAGCTGATGTTTGGCTCTAGACCTGGACTTCTATTTTCATGTGTATGTCTTCTATTGCTTATCTTCTATTATTCCATGCTTTAACTGTAAACTTGAATTCGAATATCTAGATGTAGTTTCTGATAAGGTAGGGCCTCTGGAGTAGCCCTGGAGATTATGCATGCTAGTTGTTCTGGTTTAATTTTTGTTAGTTATCTGTATTTGAGGGCTATTTGGTTCAGAATGCAATAGAGTTTTCGTGTTGTTAGTCCATCACCCCTGTTCTATCTAGCCTGTGGCCATATTTCCCATCCCTTTCAATTATTTCCCATCTCTTTCCTGATCCTTTATCTCAAAACCCCCAGTTAGAATAGCAAGGGAACCAGCCCCTCTCTGAAGATCGGCACGGGAGGCATTTCTTCCTCTCGGCCTTTCAATGTTGGCTGGGTCTAAGGCGCACTAAAATACCAAATCCTTACCTAAGGCAGATCTCTGACCACCAGGTGGTAGAAGAGGCTAGAAAGGCTAAAGAAATCGTCAAAAATATCAACAAGACTTTTATATCTCTAATTCCTAAAGCTCAAGAAGTGGATAACATTACTAGATATAGACCAATTGCTTTATGTAATGTTATTCTAAAAATAATTTCGAAGATTATGTCAAAAAGGCTCAAACCTTTGCTTCACAAGATCATTTCTCCAAAACAAGGAGGATTTGTCGAAGGACGACAAATAGTTGATGAGATAGTGTTAGCCCAAGAAGCAATTCATTCTATGGAAGCTCAAAAATCCCCCTCCATGTTCATTCGATTGGATTTATCCAAAGCATATGATAGGGTGGATTGGCACTTTCTCATCCAAGTTTTGGAAAATTTTGGATTCTCTCAAGAATGGACAAAATGGATCAAAGGTTGTATTTCCTCAATTTCTTATTCAGTTATTCTTAACGGATGCCCTACTTGGTTCTCAGCTTCTAGAGGCATCAGACAAGGAGACCCTCATCTTGGGTAGCCAAAAGAAAGAGCGTTGGAGCTGGTTATTAGAGAAAGTGAAGAACAAAATAGGCAGTTGGACCAACAAATGGCTTTCATCAGGAGGTCGAATAACTCTTATCAAATCAGTTCTTCAGTCTATCCCAATCTTTGTTTCAGCAGTGTTGAACATCCCCAAGTCAGTGCTCAATGAACTGGACAAAATTAGTCACAGATTTCTGTGGAGAGGTTCAAAAATGGAGAAGAAATGGGCCCTAGTAAGGTGGAAGACGCTATGTCTTCCTACTCACGAAGAAGGTTTAGGTCTCAGATCGGCAGTCAAGAATAATAAGGCTTTGGCAGGAAAATTATATTGGAGATTAATTAGCCAACCCAATGCCTTATGGGTCAAAAATCTAAGAGCCAAGTATGCAGAAAATAAAGATCCGTCTGACTTAATTCATCATCAACTGCCTTCTATAGGGTCCCCAATTTTAAAGATCTTAAAAATTGGAGAGGAATTGATAAAGAAAAAACTTTTTTGGGTTACATAAAATGGTCAAAAGACAAATTTCTGGACAAACTCTTGGGATGGGCACCTTCCGTTGTCAATCCAACATCCAGAATTGAGGCCTATAATGGAGAAAATGCATAGGATGAATTGGATAAAAGTTGCCAAATATTATACAGATCAAACAAGAAATGCTGAGGTGGGAAGATGCTGGATCCCAGTAGAAGAGTGGCCAATCCAACTTTCTGAAGCTCAAAAAAAGGATATTCATAGAATCCTTCAAATGAGATCGCCTTCATGGTCACAAGCTGAGGATTGCATTGGCTGGAATAGTTCAGGGCATGGTGAGTACACTGTTGCTCAAGGCTACTTAGCCTTAAGCCCTATTAATCCCCATCAGGATCAAGATTTTTTCAAGAAGTTATGGGCTCAAAAGTTATGGCCAAAAGTAAGATTTTTTGGTTGGTTACTGCTCCATAAAAGGGTTCTCACTGGGGAGCAGCTTATGAAGAAAGGTTTTAATGGGTCCTTTCAGTGTGTAATATGTTGGGATAACAATGAAACTATTAACAATTTGTTCATAGAATGCCCCATAGCTGCAACATTATGGAAGATGATGGCTTCCCTTCTAAAATTAAGATGGTCCAATGAACAATCCATAGAACAACTATGGAGAGATTGGAGCAAACAAGAAGGAAAAGACTGGTATGTGAACCACATAGTTTGGACAAGGATGACTATTCTTCCCTGGAACATATGGAAGGAGTGAAACAAGCGAATCTTTCAACAAGAAAGTAGGGACATTCACTATGTCTGGCTAAAGACCATAGAAAATGTGAGAGAGACTGTCAAGTATTTATTGACTCATCCTCACAATTCAAATCAACTATGGGAACAAACAATGGCTCGATTGAAGATAAGAAATGGATTAGTCCATCATAGAAGGAAGAAAGGGACCGGCCAAATGATGGATAGAACTCAGCAATGGCAGCCTCCCCCACAGGACTTCATAAAAATCAATACAGATGGAGCATCCAAAGGAAATCCTGGAAGAGCTAGTATAGGAGGGATAGGTAGATTGGAGGATGGTACTCCAAAGTCCAATCTTTACTTTTGCAGAAAATTTAGGAATTCTATCCAATAACTTAGCAGAAGGGCAGGGTATTCTGAGAGGTTTGCAGGAGGCTCTTAAGACAGGGTGGAGAAGGGTGATTGCAGAATCAGACTCTCAAGTTATGATCAATTACCTAAATTCAACTTCAGGGTCTAAGAAGATTGATTGGAGAATCCAAAAGATTATAGATAAGATTAGGTTAATCATAAACAACTTTCAAGAGGTTGTTTTCAATCACGTGCCTAGAGAACAGAACAAAGTGGCAGATGCTATGGCAAATTGGGCTCTTGACAAAGGAAATTTTAAGTGATATGGTTATCCTCCTAGGTGGTGGCCAGAAAAAATTAGGACTGATCTTCTCCTTGTTCAGTCTCTTGATGGGAATTCAGGAAGCTATGTTTAAATTGATCCCTGCTGTGATTTTGCAATTATTGTGATCTTTTCTGTCTTGGTGCTATTCTTCAACCCTTTCCTTGATTAAGATTGTCAAGGGATTTTTCAATAGCTCCAATGGCTTAGTTAGTTTTGGGTGTTTTTGTGTTTGTTAGTGTTGTTGTTTTTAATTATTGTTGTTGTTTCTGTATGTTTGTGTTAATTGGTGTTTTGTGTTTTGGTGTGTGAGTGTTTTCTATGTTTTTGTTTTTGTTTGTTGTCTGTTGTTGGCTGTTTTTTTTGTTTTGTTTTATTTTATTTTTTAGGTTTTGGCTGTTTTTGTTTTTCATGTTTTTGTTGGTTGTGTCTTTGTAGCATTTTGTTATTTTTGTTATGTTTGTTCTTGTGTTTTTTCTGTGTGGTTCGTGTTGTGCTTTTTTTATTTTTTTATTTTTTATTTTTTTTTTATTGTGTGTGTGATTGGTCGTGCTTTATCTTTTCGACACACTCAGAGAGCATGTTTTTTTAAATCTTATTGTGTGTTTATGTTTGTGTGTTCTTGTTTTTTTGTTGTTTCAGGTTTGCTCTTTAAGTATGTCAAAGGTGGTAGGCCAGGTGCGAGCCCTGGGTGATTTTGGCGGAAGAGATACCCCTGCCTCCTTGGGTCTTACCCGAAAGTGGCATCCCTTCTGGGATGTTTTCCACAAACAAAAAAAAAATAGGAATGATTCATCTTCTGGGATATCTGAAAATGATTGGAGAAATAGATGCAAAGATGTGGCTTAAGGTTATAGAAGGAGACGAGTTGAACAAGAAAAACATATAAATAAAACAAAATGTCAAATGGATGAATAAGTGGGGTACTAGTTTTATAGAGTGCCCAAACAACAGCAAGGATATAAAAGTCTATGTTAGAGAAAAATCGAAGGCAGCAATGTAAAAAAAAAGAGTTAAAAAGGGACATTACCTTGCTGAACTCAAACATGCATATAAGCACCGTCAAGCAACATATATAGATGCAAACACAAATAAGAGAGCAAAGGTGCTCATAGCCCCACTAAGGACTAGCTTAGGTATGAACCAGGTAGATGGAAGAAACCTAAAGAGAAGTGGGAAGAGAGGATATGTATATTTAGTATTTTAGGGCAGTTGAAATGAAAAAACCACTTCATCTTGGAATGCAAAGCATATACTGATATTCAGGCTGGTTGTGTGGATTTGCTAGCAACGGATTCTATGTTTGAATTGTTTAAAACAGTCTTACCTGACTTGGCAAATTTTACTTAAAAATGTTTGAACTTTGGCAATCTCTTACCTTACATAAACAAATTCAACAAACATAATTGGACAAACATATACTTGCCCCATTTTCTACTTTCAATTCCCACATTTACTTGACTGTAATGACCCCGATGTAGCCACGCCAGCAATCTTTATTAGTCGGCTCAAGCCCTAAGGGCAGGGATAGTCCGCCCTCGAGCATTAGGGTTAGGTTATGTTATTTTGATTAACAATAGGAGAGAATGTAATGTAGTTGATTCATCAATTATCCATCTAACTTTTATCGCCTCTAATGCTCATAAGAGACTTTGCCCTCTCTGAGTGGCTTGGATTATTTCTAAGACTAGAAATCTAGATCTATGATACTTTATTGGATTTATTGTTTTGGAATCTCATTATGTTGCAAATATTTTGGTGTATGTTGTTTTGTTGTTGTTATTCTAAAACTTATTGTTGCAACTATTGTTTTTTGGAAGTTGTTTCGTTACAACTGATATCAGAGAAATGATTTTGGCTCTTTGTAGCGAGAGAAAAGGGCAACAGAGTGGTGAGCAAGCCTATTTCAAAACCTCTTTCGGCCAAATTCGTGTCTTCCAATTAGGTACTTTTTGACCAAATTGTTTTTGGTTACCAATTTTCTAATGCAATTATATTCTATAATATTGTGATTTAGGTAAAACCATTCGTGTTCCCTGATCTCGAGAGGCGAACTGGGTGTCCAGACCTTTGCAATAGACCTATCTCATTCGGATCATCATGTTGAGTTGACCAAAGCAAGATATATCTTTGGTAACCCTTTTCTCGGGCAATTTTGTGGTCTACTCAAACCACATCGTTTGGTTAGTGATGTATGTTTGATCCTTCGACTTCCACAAGCTAGGAATGAATCAATAGGCACCTACAGAGAAGAAATCTAATTAATGATGATTGTATGAGTTAAAAGAAGCATCATCCAAGGAATCAAGGCAAGCCCGACACGTCCCAAAAGGCATCAACAACTTCAACCCTCATGTTCAATCAGCCATAATCTTTATGAGTTCCTCTTGCGCTTCTCGAACAGAACGCCTTGACTCATTCAATCTTATCCCTCTAAGCCTGGATCCAAAGGACTACCACTACCTTTAGACAATGGCAAGGAATTTGCATGGACTAATCAAATTCGATCAAGTCAAACAACTTGCACTAAGTCTCTCAAATGCATCAAAAGGAAGATGAATGAACTATTTGCTCAACATATTAGAGGGCGGCAAGGCCTTGACCTTCCAAAAATAGAGCTCACACTTGAAGACGAACCCCATTAAGTCTTCCTTGAGCATAATCAATATCATAAAAAGGGACCTAAGATCTCAAAAGATGGCCTAGCACTTGTCAAGCATTTCCAGCATCAAGACTTAGGGCACTTCCAAAGGATGACTTTCGAGCAAGATCCAAGGTAGCTCCAACGAACAACTTTTAGGCATGATCCCAGTTGCTCTCATTTTGCATAAATGCATAGTCAACCTTTCATGGGAACTCATACAAGTGCAATTGGTCATGAATGGCATTTTGATCCTAATGACGATTCCACAACCGATTGTGTCGCCTATCTGCTTAACTAGCTTCATGATGTTTTGGTCCCTCGAATTGATAATATGCTTGCACAAAGTTCTTGAACAAGGTAGAGTTACTCTTGTAATCTCTAAGTTAGGTGCCCATGCTCATGAGTGGCTTAGTTGGGAATTGTAGCATCCAGGTTGTCATCTTTCCTGGTTGGAATTTAATAAGATGTCCCTACCGATGTTTGATAAAGGTCCTTCTACCTGTTAAGTGGTCAAGTTAATTTAGACAAAACAAATAAGAATGGTGAATGAGTATTGCACAAAATTCATAAGCCTCCTCACATATACATCATTTGGATCTAGCAATGGTGGCTTTTGCATTCACGGATAGGCTCAAGGACGAAATCCAACGAGAAGTAAATATGCACAATCCGTACACCCTTCGTGATGAGGAGCATGTGGCACAAGAAGTTGAAAAGAAGCTCCAATTGAATAGATTTCAGCCACGCTGCAATTTTAATCCCCATAGGACTTACTGCAATAACCGCAATGAGGATCAACCGTAAGGTTATTCTTGTTTCAAATGTCGATCAAGACATCCACGAGATAAGGCATGTGAGGAGCGGCATAACTTCCACATGGAAGTTAAGGATGAAGATTTCAAAGAGGAGGAGGTCCAAGCATCAACTCATCAAGAGGAACCAGTAGATTCTAGCAAGCTTCAACAAGGTATGAGTACGATGGCTCTCTCAGCATTTGCCCTCATGTGAATGCATGCCTATCACACTATCAAGGTACAAGGCTTCATAAAAAGACAATAGATCATTGTTTTGATTGATTTAGGAAGCAGTAATAAATTTATCAATCGTGATGCAATCAAAGCCTTGGGATTGTAAATTAACAATACTGACAAAGACTAATTCAATGTCTAATTGCTAATGGTGGCAAGGTTCAATGCATGGGTCGCATTGCAATGTCCACATCCAAATGAGTACCTATACTTGGAACAATAACCTATATGTGATGGATTTGGGTAGTGCAAATGTTATCCTTGGAGCTCAATGGTTGTCTCAATTGGGGGATGTTACTTTGAACATGCAACAATTGTATGTACAATGGACAAAAAATGGCAAGGTCATCTGTCTCCAAGGTTCGCAACACCTACCTGCCAAGGTTCACAACACCCACCTACCAAGGTCGTCAACTCCCCCCAAATGCAAAAAAAATGTTAAAGAAGAGCAGCAACGGGATCTTCTCCAAATTTGTTGCATGGAAGTCGTGACCTCCGAGCAATCACCTCCTACTCCTTCCCAAACACAATCTCTTCTTGACAAATATGCTCAGGCCTTTGAAGAACCCAAGGGTCTTCCTCCCAAACGAGTACATGATCATGTTATTAACCTTCCCTTTGGCAGTCAAACACCCAATGTCTGTCCTTTTCCCTATCCCCAACCTCAAAAAGAAAAAGAGAAGCTAGTTCAAGATATGTTGGAGCAAGGTATAATTTGCCCTAGTACAAGTCCCTATTCGTCCCTAGCAGATGTGTCTAGATTTTAAACCACTCAACAAGATCACTATCAAAAATAAGTTCCCTATTCCTATTATTGATGATTTGTTGGATAAATTGCAAGGTGCCAAGTTTTTTAAAAAGTTAGACTTGCATTCTGGGTTTCATCAAATTAGGGTTAGTGAGGAGGATATTTTCAAAATTGTTTTTCGTATTCATGAGAGTCATTATGAGTTTTTATGATGCCTTTTGGTCTTAAAAATGCACCTTCTACTCTCCAAAGTTCAATGAATTTTGACTTCCATCTTGTCCTTCGCAAAATTATGTTGGTCTTTTTTCTACAGTAAATCTTGGGAAGCTCATTTACATCATGTCAAATAGGTGTTCCAACTTTTGGATTGGGAACAATTATATGTCAAAAGGTCCAAATATTCCTTTGGTGTGTCTAAAGTAGAGTATCTTGGTCACATAGTGTCTCATGAAGGTGTCAAGGTGGACCCTAATAAGATCAAGGCCATGCAAGATTGGCCAATGGCTAAATATATTAAGAGTCTTAGGGGTATGACAAGAAATTTGTCAAGAATTATGATAATATCGCAACTCCCTTGACATCTCTCACCAAGAAGGATGCCTTTGTTTGGTCCGATGAGGCTACAAGAGCCTTCAATGCCTTGAAGGAGGCTATGTGCACCACTCTTGTTCTAGCTACTTTAGACTTTAGCAAGCCTTTTGTCATTAAATGTGATGCTTCTGGAACAGGTATTGGTGTTGTTTTGATGCAAGAAGGTCATCCCCTAGCTTATGAAAGCAAACAACTCTCTAGCAAGAATTTGGGTTGTTCTACTTATGAGAAGGAGATGTTAGCCATCTTGCATGTGATGGACAAATGGAAGCCTTACTTGTTGGGCTGACATTTCATTATCAAAATTACTCATAGCAGTCTTAAGCACATCTTGAAACAGCATCTCTTTTGTCTAGAGCAAAACAAAAGGTTGACCAAGCTTTTCACCTGACTTTGAATATAAGAAAGGGAAGGAATGCGGTAGCAAATGTCCTTTCTCGCAAGTATAAGATATTGAATTTGTCCATTACTATAGCTAGCCCCCTTCCCCTTTGGATCGCCTAACTTTGAGATGAATGGCATTTGGATCTTGAGACTATTTGTTTAATTCATGATTTTGAGGCAGATGACCCACACAATACATTGTTCTCTTGGTCTGACAAAGATTTTGAGGAAGAAGGACTGCATTTATCTCATTCAGTCTTCCCAAGCCAAGAACAAAATTCTTCAAGAATTATATGTTTCTCCCATGGCAAGACGTTCTCGATTTCTTAAAAAGTTAAGCAGGTTTTTTCTTGGAAAGGAATGAAATCTAATGTCAAATAGTTTGTGGTAGAGTGTGAAAGATAAACTAGAAAAATAAGGCTAAAACAGTTAAGCCTTAGGGATTGTTGCAACCCCTTCCTATTCCAGATCATCAGTGGGAACACATCAAGGACTTCATTGAAGGACTTTCAAAGTCAAAGGGCAAAACAATGATTTTTGTGGTGGTGGATTGTCTCTCCTAGTATGCCCACTTTTGTGCCTTCCAACATCCATTTACCACGAGGAAGGTGGCCAAGGTATTCTTTGATTATGTTTTCAAACTACATGGTAAGCCCAAGCCTATTGTTTGTGATTATGATCCTATTTTCACTAACAACTTTTGGAAGTTGTTCACTATCAGTGGCACTCGGCTTAATATGAGCTCTTCCTATCACCCTCAATCCAACGGCCAGACAAAAATTGGGAACAAGTGCCTAGGTACATATATGAGATGCTTTGCCCAAGATAAGCAATATCAGTGGGTTAAATGGCTTTCATTAGCAAAATAGTGGAACCATTCTTCTTACAAATGTCGCCATTTAAAACGTTATATGGGCAAAAACCCTGAGCTTTGGCACACTACCTTCTTGATTCTTCCCATGCTGCTCAAGTGGATGATTTCCTCCAGCAGCATCAGACTACCCTCCAACTCCTCAAAGACAAGCTTTGTCAAGCCAAGCATCGTATAAAGCAGCAACAAGATTTACACCACTTTGAACAAGACTTTGAGGTGGGTGATATGGTCTCTTTGCAACTTCAATTGCATAAGCAGCTTTTGCATGGTAGACCAAAAAGTCATTTGCATGAAAGATCGAGAAGTCACTTGCCATATTTTTGGATAGCAAATTGCCCTTTAGGGTAAAATCCAAAAAAATGACATGTTTGACATGAATCCCAAGGTGTAGAAATAAAGGTAATGGATTAGAAAGTGTTTCTCTTTCTAAGTAATGTTATTGGGAAAAATAGTTACTAAAGTGGGTTTGGGAGAAGTTTAATGGCAAATATGGCTGGCTAAGCAACATTTTTCTACAAGATGATGCTAAAGTCATGTTGATTAGAAATAGAACTCATTACTATAGTTATAGAAGTAGCGTTCCTTTATTTTACTATATATAAGAGCTTAATGCTCATTTGTAAGGATCCTTTTTGCTATTATAATACTAGATCTACTCTTTGAAATATGACTATACATTAACCTCATAGATTGAGCATGACATTTATAGACCAATAGAGCCTTTAAGTGTTTTATTTATAAATGTGTGATATTAGTGGTTCTACCCTCTTGTTTGTTGTCGGTCCTTTGTATTCAGTTTATTATAGGTCATTCAAGATCTAAAGCATTAAAGTTGGTTATTCTAGATTTTTTGATTGGATCACATGCTAATCTCGCTATAGTTGCAAGACTATATTTACTTTTCTTCCTCATACCCTTTTGTCTCAAACAATTAGATCAAATCATTTAGATTAGCAAGGAGCTCGCCTAAATCTAGAGATTGAGAGCATTCTCCTCTCTTTCAATATTGAAACATGATTATGTGGTCATTTAAGAAGATCAAACATTTTCACCAATCAACACTCAACTTCGAGATACATGGTAAAATTCTACTTTATATCTAAGAATGCACAACAAGAATTTATAAGAGTATTGTAAAAATAAGAAATGGTATATTCTCTAAAAAAATTATAAAAATTATTTGGAATGGGGTAGAAAATATTATCCCTTCATATTTCTCTACTTTTAGAATTGACACCTATTGGGGTATATTGGGTGCTTGTAACTAGTGCTAGTATTGATTGTTGGTTAGAGACTAAGAAGTGGATTATGCCAATTATCAGTCTCATTTTATATTTAATGGTGAAGTATTTATGATAATGACACGGAAGGTGATGGGATTTGGGTATGTAGACATGCATGGCAAGTGTAGGAAATAAAATATAAAACACCAAATCTGGCATACCCAAACATAGGTTTTAATTTTGAATGATAAATACAAAGTTTGTATTTTTGGGTTGTTTGAGTGCTATCATAATTTTATTTTATTAATGATTATCGTGATTAGTTTGTCTACTAGCCATTCTTAAAATTGATCTCTCTCTGTCACATACATATCATAGATCTTATATCATGAGGTTAAAAAATATATTAAAATGACAATATGTTATCACTAGCTACACAGATGAAGTTATTGAATTTTGAATTAGAGTTACATTTTTTCTATTTGATATGGTTATTTAAATTGAAATTACTTTTGATATTCAACAATGGGATTGAAATTTTAGTATGAAGAGATTTTTAAACTTACGAGCAATTCACCTCTTAGCTTACTTGCATTTACTAAGGTTTACAGTATTGCAAGTGAAGTTGGCAATAGTGGTGAAGTTATTTTAATCAGCACTGTAGGTGAAGCTAGAGCCACGGTGTGTGAACTAGAGAGCCTGGTCATCCGAGGCAGAGCACGAGGTTGCCTAGAAAGTTGAACCATCATGCAAAGAGCCAAAAGCGAAGGAGAATTCACAAATAGCAAACCCTAGGATCTGTAGAGTACAGTGGGAGGATTTCATGCTGCTTAGAGTGGAGGAAGATTCAATTTGTTTTACAATCTTGAGATCTTCAGATATGGTGGAAGAGCAGTAGGTTCATTCATATTGTATCAATGCTTCAAACCCCTACCATGAATGCGGTGAATATTGTTTTGTTTCGGAAAATTTGTCGAAATGAAAAAAGTATTGGTGGAAATGAAAAAAAAAGGAAGAGCCAAGAAACCAAAACAAAGAGAAAAAGAATCCCAAAGGTATATTGCTATGGGAAAACAAAAGCAAATATTGCAAATGTTATCAAGGCTAAACCCACAAATAAAAACAAAAAATAACAATGAAAATAATATCTTGGAATATTAGGGGATTGAATAAAAACCCTGAAAAAAGTATTAAGAAACTATCATATTGTTATAGACAAGATATGAAAAATGGACAGCAAATGTTTTAGTCAATCATGGTATTAAACTTTATCTTGACAAAAATTTAATATGGGAAAGCATATATGAAATGCTAAAAAGAAGTTGATTGCAAAAACTTAACAGTGAGAAGTATAGCAAATCTCTCTTTCTTACGCAAATGAAAAATATTTTTGATAGAAAAACAGGTTGGATATGATTTAATTAAATTTATAAAAATAAAAACAATATAATATTTTGTTTTATTTTGTTTTTTTAATGAGAGTGGCTCCAATAAAACCACTCGTAATTTATTAAAAAAAATGTTCAGCTTTTAGTTAAAAAGCTTTCTATTCTATTCTATTGCATTTTGTTCCAATGCAGCCCCGTAAACATTATTTTTCACAGCTCTGCTTGCGAAGGCGATTTGAATCCTCGATATCCAGGTTTTCCCCTATTGTTGTCATCTTAAAAAATAATAATTTAAAATAAAAAAATTGAAAAAAAACACACACAAACTTAAGCTCACCCAGAAGACAGCATTAA
Source organism: Wollemia nobilis (assembly GCA_028583015.1). NCBI lineage: Eukaryota > Viridiplantae > Streptophyta > Pinopsida > Araucariales > Araucariaceae > Wollemia > Wollemia nobilis. The sequence continues at coordinate 1,400,721 of JAQPPZ010003109.1, read as the reverse complement.
GCTCACACAGAAGACAACATAATCATTAAATCCTAGCTCTAGAAAGATAAATCTAGGGTTTAAATTAAAAAATAAATAAATAACTTACCGTCGCTTTGTTAATGAGAAACGCCGCTTCGATATTTGTCCGAAATTCCTCCTCACTTTTGATGAGACGCCTCACCCTTGTCATCGGAAACGCCAAACTGGCGGGGGTGTCGGGCCTTGGCGATTTTTTGTGTGGTTTTTTAGAAGAGCGCTCTGCGACTTCCCCCTCCGCCAAATTTGGGGACAAAACAGACTGGGCGCCATTGTTAGCGTCATTAGTGTCGTCTCCATGGTCGTGCTCTTCGCTGAAATCAGATGCGGAGTGTGAAGCAGAGTCTGATTTTGCGGGTTCCATTGCTGCTTAACTTACAGTACAGAGCTCGAAGTCCTGTGGAATAACAGGAATGGACTTCGTTTTTTTCTTTTTTAAGGGGTGTAGGCGCGGAAATTTGAAGGGAGATTGAATGATTAATATTTTGGTTAGTCTTTTTAAAATTTAAAGAATTTAATTGATTAGATTTATTTTATTGAATTTTAATTATTTTTAAAAAAATATTTAATTTTAAATTGTGTTTATGATAGTTTAGTTAATGAGATTGGTGTGAGGGCTTGGTTCAATCATCAAAACGCTAAATGCTTTTGTAGGAGCTTGGATATTAAGGTTTCAATCTCTGGGGATCTGTAGTACTGTGGATGTGTCGCATCAGCATAGTTGATTATGAATGAATGAAAGATTTTAATTACGTCCGCGAGACCCAAATATGGTCTATGGGACCTCAAATATGGAAGTACAATTACTCAAATCATATCATATGATCTTTAATATCTTTGAGAAGGTTGTTCCTTCTTCTGTTGATTTGTGTTAGCAATTCTCCAACTTTTTTTTATGTAAAAGGTTTACCTAGAGGTTATAGTGGCGATAAGGCGAGATTTGAACCTAAGAAGAGGCATAGAAAATTGTAACCAGTTATAATTGTTTTAATAATAAAAATAAATAAAAAAATTTAGTTAATGAAATTGTTAGTTGTAAATAATTGTTTTTGGTACACAACACGCACACACCCCATGTTGGTTTGAACCTTGTTTCCCTAAAAAAAAAACCCAAAGCCCTAACCACATGGATGTCCTTCAGGGACCTAGTTGTGAATAATTAGTTGTTGATTTGATTACGTATTTATTTTTAATCTAAATTTTTAAAAAAAACCTTAAAATATAAGAAAATAATATAAATATTTTATTGATGGAAGTGGTTTTTATTCAAGATTAGTTGGAAATGTTTTTGGTCTTATTTTTTAAGTTCTTTTTAATTTAAAGAAGAAAAAGTTAAACTTTATAGTAATTGTTTTCTTATCATATTTTATCAATGTTGGATTTTGTTGTAGTTAATTTTCTAGGTTAAAGTGTAATTTTATATGGTGTACTTTTGTATAAGTCCATGAGCATTTATTATATAAATTATTTAATAATTTATTTATACATTGTGATGGTTAAACTTATATTTTATAATTAACTTAAAGTCTTCTCGTTATGTCTTTTTAGGTTATTTTATTTATGTCATTGGAGTTTAGGTATTGGTATAAATACCCACCACTTCATCGATTGAATATAAATGTTTTGATCCTTATCTATGGATAATACAGTGATTATTTATAGTGACTAAGGGTATCCACTAATTTTGTGTGTTTTTTTTTTTCTTTACAATTCATAGATAGGATTTAAGTGGATAGATTGTTTTGTTTGTTTCTAAAAAGAAAAGGTGTAAATTCCAAAAATATTATTAGAGTGGGTATAGAGTGACATTATTAGTCATATAGAAGACTTGTCTTGAGCCTCAAATCTCAAGGACAATTAGCATTCGAAGCTCTAAGTCAAGTAAAATATAAGAAGAAATGGTGGAACAAAAAAAGATTTTTTTTGTTTATTTTCAAAAAGGGCATAATAATTTTTCTTTCCTTCCATTTTGTTTATTTCACTATAATAGAACAGGGATGGAGAGGGAAAACAATACATTCTAATTTATATTTTTTAAATCATTCAAAAAACTTCTTGCTTGACAAAATCAAGGATTGTGTTTGTCACGTGGGTGATTGCGGAATGGGTCTTCACTTCCACTTTCTTCCATATATCTTTGGGAACATGGGACCATATAGTGGATCCAAAGATATATAAGTGAGACATGTTAGGCTTGTGTGTTGTCAATGTCTCAAAAAGAGTCATGCCCTTAATGGCTTGAGTAAGAGTTTGATTGCTGATATGCACTACACATTGCTTTGACTCAAAACTTGTGCTTTATCTACTTGCCATGCAATATATCTAGCCATATCCATGATAACCATGTTGCTTTGCTTAGTCATCCAAATATATTCTAGGGTTTAATGAATAATCCTATGAAAATAAATGTCATGAAGAGTCAAGAAATCACCAAATGCATGATTGACATGTTTACCTCCTTTATCTATGTACAAGCACTTAATCTTCCTCTCAAATTGGTTTTGCATAAGGGTTGTAAAGTCCTTAAACTTTCTAAAGAATTCATCTTTGGTATGAATGGTGTGCAATCAAAAACACCTAGAGAAATCATCAATAAAGATGAGAAAGTACTTATTCTTAGAAAGGGATGGTGTCCCCATGGGTCCACAAATATCATTGTGAATGAGCTCCAAGGCTAATATAATATGCCTAATAGTCTCTTTTAAAAAGGACTCTCGATGATGTTATTCCAAGATGCACCCCTCACAAACATCGTTACGAAGATATATAGGAGGGAGACTAATAGTCAATTGATGTTGATTGATGTAACTCAAGGATCCATAGCCAATATACCTAAGCTTGTAATATATTTGCTTGCTAATATCATCTTCCTATGCCACCATAGCCACAAAGTCTTTCTTCTTGGATGGGAAAGAAATAGAAGATGGATGATCTACACTCTTATACGTATGATCAAACTCATCATGATATCCTAAGGCAATTATATTGAATCCATCATCAATATCCTTAATCACCCATCAATTTAGCCAAAACTTAACCTTATTATTTATATGAGTGATGTGATAGATGGAAAGAAGATTGGGATCCACACTAGGAACACAAAGGACTTCATCAAATAAAGATGAATGAATTATCACCCATGATATCCAACCATCTATAAAGAGGAGGCCTTCCCAATAACCACTGCTCTCTAGAATACTATGTACTATAGCCATGCAAGAGATGGCAATGCTTGGTCATGTGACAAGTTACCCATGAATATACAATCCACTTTTTAAAAGAGGTGGATGTATAGTGTATTGAATGAACAATTGCACATACCTTAAAGGTCTCACCATCATGGCCATCATCAGCATGAACATAAAAGATAAAAACAACACTCCCTTTTTTGCTACTTTTTTCAAGCTTCTTAAACCACAAACAACAAAACTTTACCTTGTATTCTTTCTTCTTACAAAAAATACAAACTAGCTTCTTTAAGGGATTATTGGCTTTATTCTATCCTTTCTTTGATTTATTATCAACTTTTGATTTAATCATTCTTTTAAATATACCGAGATAGAGAGAGAATAACTCTTAGGCCTTTGTCATCGAGCCTACAATGAATAAGGTATTTGAACATGTTGTCAAGATAATGATGAGGACTCTTGGGAAAGCATACTTGAAGCATATTAAACACAAAGGTAATCATATTGTATTTCTTAGAAATATTATTGAACATAATATTAGTAAGATCAATAGTATCCTTTTCGTTTGTACCTCATTTGGAAATGCATGTTTTTTCTAACTTCTTGAACAAACTAGTGTGCATTGATGGTTTTGAAATTCTTTATATTCAAAGTAACAAGTTATGCATCCAATCTACTCATCTATCTAAAGTCAATGTGGTCACACATGCTCTAGAACATTTTCAATAGTTCCTTTGGATTTGAAGTGTTAGTAATATAGTTGTCATAAATCTTATCAACATGATTAAAAAACACACCATGAGCTTCCTTCTTCTTGACCTTGTACAACTGTTTTTTCTTGTTAGAATTAGTGGCTAGAGGGTCCTCATTCACGTAATTGAGGAGTCACTTGCCCTAGAGCAAAGCTTCAATCTTGATTTTTCAAGTGGTAAAATCAGGTCCATGAAGAGCACGTGTTGATATTTGAAATCCATATCAAAATATAATCTCATACATGTAGTTGTGGCCAAAAACAAAATTAATGTAAGAATCTTGAAAAACCATGTCATTTAAAAAAAGGGGATTAAAATCATTTAATATGCAAAAGTTATGACCTTAGAAATTTAAACTAAAAATCATACAAAATGCCATAGCAACTTTCCAAATAAATAAATGTACCTTCAATAAATGAGGAGATGCTACAAGTCACTGACTAAATGGTTGTGGTGATGCCAATTATATTTTAATTGATCAACCACCTAGGCAATATTTTAGTGAACCAACTACCACAAATTATTTTTGAACTAGACAAGGGGATGCTACCTAGATGTTGACTATATAGGAAACTAGGCAAAAGTTTGGTAAATAGAATGTTGTTATGTGTCACCTTGTATCAAATTTGATGTGCCAAATCTATTGCTAACTCAGCATGCAATTGAGTGAATAGCAAATCTAAGTCTACAATGTGGTTGAATGTAATTAGTTATACTAGTTTACATAGTGAAATTTTTGGTTTAGGTGTTGAGTTGTCAATGCCAAGTTGGCCACCCTACCATATCAATCCATATCCTCAACAAAAGGTGTAAAATAGGTTTGAACTCTATACCTCCAAGGTGTCATGCCTTGAGATCCACTCCACTATCAATCAAGCCACCACAACACTTTAAGCTCAAGGTTTTTAGTGTTATATAAGAAGAGACAATCATACCCCTTCTAAAGCATCATAGTCACTCCAAACAAGCCAAAAGGGATGGGATTTGAACACATTCCCTAAGGAACCAACTTCCCTCACACTTGCTTCCCATGTCACCAAGCTAGTAGTCCCTTCACATTCCAAGGCAAATGTTTCCTTCTCCACTTTGAAGTAATATGCCTAGGGGAAAACACATTGCCTCCATGGCTCCCCCATAAACTAGCAAAAATACAATGTCCTCCTCTAAATTTAAATCCATGACATGGAGTTTTTGAGGCTCCACAAAAGCAAGAAAATGCCAACAAAGCACAACCTCCAATGGGATTAGGGTCAAAGTATTTTCCAAATAGTCCTTGTGCCCAACCAAAATACCTCCAATTTCCATGAATTGTCCACCATTCCCCTTTAATCATGGAATATTTGTAGAAATAGTCCTTTATCTAAATTTTAAAATTAAAAAAATGGAGACAAAGGTGTTTTTTTTTAATAAAAAATGGAAATACCCAATGGCAAAATGATGAAAACATTCCAAACTATACCCCCCTAAATTTCATAAAGAATAAATAATTGCTAATGGTTTGTCCATATATCTAATGTTTTGCCCTACACAACCATTTTTTGAGATGCAACCATTATAAACATCCTCTCATGCTAAAGCAACATTAAGGTTGTTGAACCATTTTACAACCTTATCAAGTGTATTGGAGTTCTTCAACTAGAACAAAATCCTACCCATGGTTTCGCTTGCATTTGGGGACAATCATAAGTTATTCGACCTCTTCTCTATTTTGGAAATCATGCAGATTGCCCTATTTTATTTGTTGTGTCAAAGCCAAAAAATTAGAACAAAGGACATATATATATATATATATATATTTTAAATTCATGAAAGACAAATAAGAGTTTTAAACAAACCCAATATTTTTAATTCGACAACCATGACATCCATCTAGTCATTCAATAAAAAAATGAATGTTACAAGAGGAAGATAAAAAATGAATTTGTCAATCAATATTTCCCTCAAGGTAGCAAATTTATTATGGCATAGAGAGATCCTCATGGTCCAATTCCAACTAGATTTTTGCCACAATATCCTAAAAATTGTTGGCACCACAAAATGATTCTACATGTTACTTCTAGAAAACTTAAATACTCCTAGAATGTCCATGGAAGAAAGATTTTTGAAACTTCATAATTGAGCAATGAAGATCTGCATCCACTCTGATACCATATTATAATTAGTAGCAATATTGAGAAATCTAAATAATCAACACATTATCCTAATGGAATAAAAATCCCATAAATGAACTCAATGTGATATGAAGGGTGTTCATGTACACCAAAGTAATCTTACTAAAGAAAAGAGACTTTAATCAATAAATAAATGTTTGGTCTCAAAGCATATAAATTTTTGATTATATGTGACCTCTAGGTCAAGGTTAAAGAATCAACCTTAAGGTTTATTAACAACATATTATAATAAACCCAAGCATACAAGGTGTATAGAGGCCCAAAGGGCTATACAATAACTATAATACAAAAGTTGATCATGGCCTCAAGTGAAGCTTAACACCACCTATTCCAACATTAAGAACGTAAAAAAATATTTTTCCTTCATCATTTTACTTCATTTTGCCATTCGGCATGTTAAACTCACCTATTATAAGTTTAATTTTAAAATCTCTTCATACTAAAATTTCAATCCCATTGTTGAATATCAAAAGTAATTTCAACTTAAATAACCATTTCAAATAGAAAAAATGTAACTCTAATTCAAAATTCAATAACTTCATCTGTGTAGCTAGTGATAACATATTGTCATTTTAATATATTTTTTAGCCTCATGATATAAGATCTATGATATGTGTGTGTGTGAGAAAGGGATCAGTTTTAATAATGGCTAGTAGACAAACTAATCACCATGATCATCAATAAAATAAAATTATGATAGCACTTAAGCAACCCAAAAATATATACTTTGTATTTATCATTCAAAATTAAAACCTATGTTTGGGTATGCCAGATTTGGTGTTTTATACTTTATTTCCTACACTTGCCATGCATGTCTGTGTACCCATATCTCATCACCTTCCATGTCATTATCATAAATACTTCACCATTAAATATAAAATGAGACTGATAATTGTCATAATCCACTTATTAGTATCTCACCAACAATCAATACTAGCACTAGTTACAAGCACCCAATATACCCCAATAGGTGTCAATTCTAAAACTAGAGAAAAATGAAGGAATAATATTTTTGACGCCATTCCAAATAATTTTTATAATTGTTAGAGGATATACTATTTCTTATTTTTACAACACTCTTATAAATTCTTGTTGTGCATTCTTAGATATAAAGTAGAATTTTACCATGTATCTTGAAGTTGAGTATTGATTGGTGAGAATGTTTGATCTTCTTATGTGACCACATAGTCATGTTTCAACATTGAAAGAGAGGAGAATGCTCTCAATCTCTAGATCTAGGTGAGCTCCTTGCTAATCTAAATGATTTGATCTAATTATTTGAGACAAAAAGGTACGAGGAAGAAAAGTAAATATAGTCTTGCAACTATAGCGAGATTAGCATGTGATCCAATAAAAATTATAGAATAACCAACTTTAATGGATTAGATATTGAATGACCTATAATAAACTAAATAGGAGGGATCAGCCATGGTGACAACTAAAGATCCATCTATAATTTTTTATGCATGTGAACAATAGTTTGAAGAAGTTTGTTTGGCTAGAATCATGGAGTGCACGCAACAAAGCTAGGGTTTGCAAAGTGAAGCATAGAGAAAAAAACACAAGTGACAATAATTTATTTTTTTACAGAAATCTTTGCTGGAGGAGGAAAGAATTTGGGGTAAGACAAAAAATCCTAGCATCAATAGATTTTTCCAAGAGAGATCGTGAGTATTAGTTTAGGTATGGTACTTCTTTGGCTTTAGCTTTGAAAATATTTCATTGGCTAGGGCTTTAAAAATAGGGACCTCTTCGTTGGGAAGTTATTTATGGTAGTCTATTAGTTGCAATGACGATTGTAGCCTCACTTTTCAAACAAGCAAGCAATGAGGCCTTCTCCATGTTTTCACAATAGTTTTCCTTTAATGAGGAAAATTTGGATCATATGCGTCAAGTGCTTAAAGCGAGAAAAGAACCCCATCCAAAACCATATGATTGCTCTAACAATGGTACCTTTGTACCCAAGTTAGATGAGTCTCCTATGATTGAGGTACCTCCAACTTACATCCAGTAGCCTTTTCTCACGCTTTCCACCCAAGCCCTTGCATACAAATTTATAGGAATATGGCCTTATCCAATCACAATCCAAAAATGGATTAACACACATTGGGGGAAGTCTCCTCTTATGAATTCATGATGATAGATAGAGGATACTTTGTCATTACATTTACCTCTATGGAGGACAAGAGCATTATATTTCATGGAGGTCCTTGGTTTTGGGGATCTAGCCCACTAAACATGACCACATGGAGCACGGTATTTTATCCTCAAGAGGAGGAGCCTGAAGAAGTTTTTGTTTGGGTGAGGTTGCTATTTTTGCCACTACACCTATGGAACAAACCTTCGATGGAATTAATAGGAAACACTATTGTAACATTCATTGGTTGGGTTCCTCCAAAGGTCAATAATGCTACATGTGCATGCATCTGTGTGCAAGTCAATCTAAAAAAGGGTTTGCCTAAGCATATTGGAATAAAGGTGTTTGATTGGATACATAACCAAACCCTCGACTATGAGAATATACCATTCAAGTGTATAACATGTAATGAGCATGGGCATTTCTCTCGAAACTACCCAATTAAACAAGCATAAGAAACAAAAAAGGAAGAACTAGGATTCCAGGAATTCAAAAGGATACCGCGTAGATCAAGAAGCAAGAATCGACAACCTCAACCACAAGATCAAAAAATCTTCCACCACAAAAATAAATTTGCATTTTTTAATGAAGGATAAAAGGAAATCACCTCTCTAGATGTGATGGCTCCTAAAGATAAAGAGAAGATACCTACAACTAAAGCTGATAAGTCACCAGAGATCTTAGGAGATACACCAGAGAACACAACAGCTAGAGAAGAAATTGATGGGAATTCAGAGGTAGAAGTAGAAGAAAAAAAGTGGAGGAAATAGTGATCCCCAAGGGCTTGCCAACCACACGATCTGCAACTAAAGGAAGAAACTTGAACCAACAACTCAAAAATGAGCATGCACAGAAAGACTTGCAATCCAAAACGCATGTCAAAATTGAGGAGAGCTTCGTAAAAAATAAGAAGCAATCCAAAAAATGAAGATTATGTCATGGAACTATAGGGGACTGGGAAGTCCTCTAAAAAAAAACTATCTCAAAGTTCTAATATAGGAGCAAAATCCAACAATAGTTTGTATTCAAGAAATAAAAATAGTAGAGGCAACACTAACTACATAATGTCAGAAGATATGGGCACAATTAGAACTGATAATTGTTGATTCTGTCAGGGGGACTAGCTTTGGCTTGGGATCCACAACTATTAGTTTGTAGCTTACAACATAAGCATAATAACTGGATATGTATAAAATTTGTCTTACCAGATGGAACTAGTGTAGTAGTAATAATTTTTTATGGTCCAAATCATCCTATCCAGAAAAGAGAAGCATGACAAAACTTAGCATAATGGCTAGACAATGAGAAGTTTGACAACATAATACTAGGAGGAGATCTCAACATGATTCTCTACCATTGGGATAAGGTTGGGGGAAGTTTAGCAAGGTATCCAAATAGATATATACTCAATCAAATTATGGCAGATAAAATCTTACAAGACATTCGACCGACCAAACGAAAGTACACTTGGAGCAATAGAAGAGTAGGGACAAACTATATTGCAAAAATATTGGATAGATTTTTTATTAGTGAAAATAATACACTTTCCCCTCACTTCCAGTCACTTCATTCAGAACTCTATCTCAGATCATAATCCAATTCTCTTGGATAGCAGCCAAAGCCTACAACCCCAAAATATTCCTTTTAAATACAACTCTGAATGGGCAACAAAAGAATATTTTAGTGAACTTGTAGAAAGCACTTGGAACCAATAGGTCCAATCCACCAACCCCCAAGAAAAGTGGAAAATCAAAATTTAAAAATTGAAGCATGTGATAAAACAATGGTTGGCAGAAAAAGCGAGAGTCAAACCAGACAAGAAGCAGTTGGTGCAACAACTAGAGCAACTAGGAACAAAAATTGGGGATCATCCTCCTCAACCATGGTAAGAAGATGCAAGAAATTGCCTAATTTAGAATTTCAATAAATTAAGCACTTAAGAAGAAACACATCGAAGGCTTAGATCCCGAATGGTCTAGCTAAGCAATGGGGATAGAAACACCAAATATGAAAACCATGCAACGATGCCAAAGGAACACAATCATGGAGATGGATAATGAAGGAACCACTTATACAAACAAGGAGAAAATTAAGGAACTTGCCAATCAACATTACTCATCTCTACTCTCTAGAGAAAATGGTAAACCTCATTCTCGGGGAATCTTGCTGCAACATATACCAACAATATTAATTTTGGAAGACAAAAAGGATCTCAATTAGCAAATCATTATGGAGGAACTTAAGGATATTATAGCAGCTATACCAAAGGATAAAGCTCTTGGATCCGATGGATTCACAAACAACTTATACTAGCAATACTTACACTTCATCGAAGAAGATTTGCTATGTATGATTGAGGATGTTAGGATGAAAGGTAAACTTCTTGGAACCATCAACTCCACCTTTCTAGCATTGATTCCTACAGAAAAAAATGTCACTGCTTTCTCTAGATTCAGACCAATTTCTCTATATAACTCTTCCTATAAAATTATTACCAAGTTGTTGGCCAATAGAATAAAGAAGAAACTTGACAAGCTAATATCATAAGAGAAAGGAGGGTTCATGCCTGGAAAACAAATATATGATAATATCATAACAGTGCATGAAGCCCTCCACGATAGTAGAAAATAAAAAAAGAAATAAATTTTTATAAAACTTGATATGGCAAACGCCTTTGATCGAGTTAATATACAATTTGTAGAACAAGTCCTACAAAAGTTTGGATTCCCACATCAGGTCATCAAGTGGATCAGAGCATGCATAAAAAACCCATGGATAGACCCCTTAATAAATGGAGAGCCAACAAATTTCTTTTAGGTTACAAGGGGAATTAGACAAGGGTGTCCACTATCACCATACCTTTATATCATTTTAGCTGATACTCTTGGAAGATTAATCAACCATCTTCAAAGAGAAAGAAAAATAACAAGGATAGAGGTTGAAGCAGGATGCAAAGTTGTAACACATGCCCAATTTGCAGATGATATCATTCTTCTAGGTGAAGCCACCAAGAAAAATGTTAGACAATTCAAGCAATATCTGGATTGGTTCACACAAGCTATTGGGGCTCATATAAACACTTAAAAGAGTCAGTTCTATACACAAAATGTTGTAGTAATAAGAGTCAAACTATTTTGCACTATCCTAGGATTTCAGTCTGGCACAAAAAATACTTCAAATATCTAGGAGTACCCATGAGCTTCCACCTCAAAGCCTCAAACTGCTAGACCCCAATATTGGACAAGATGGTTATGAGGATACAAAGTTACAGTAATAGTTGGCTTAGTCTTGCAGGAAGGGTAGTATTGATCAAATTAGTGTTAGCTTCTCTTCCAGTCTATGAACTATTAGTATATCATGCTTCCAAGTTTATTTTGAAAAAGGTAGATGGAATCATACACAACTTCCTATGGCAAGGAGGTAGGCAATCAGAAAGAAAAAAGTTCCACTTGGTCAATTGGGAGATGGTCACCAAAAGTAAAATTCGAGGACTGGGAATTAGAAAATGGAGATAGTTTCAAAATCACTAGGAGCAAAACTTTTATGGAATATGCTTAAACACAATCGAGCATGGCAGTGCATACTAGTCAGCAAGTATGTAAAAAATCAAATAGGTATTCAAATGCTCAAACATATAGATAAACTTCCTAGAGCCTCGTTGGTTTAGAACCATATAGTGGTTGAAAAGAGCATAATAGAGGATAAAATTTGTTGTCTTCCGGGATATGGTAAGTCAATTAATATATGGGAGAACCCGATCCTAGGAAATCCACCGTTAAGAGAGAGAATTCCAATCAAATTGCAGAATCACTTGGAAAGCCAAAGAATTCTCAAATTAGGTGATTTTTTTATTGGACCTTAGAAACTTTGAATTGGATCTCCCATCCCATTCCATCTCAGCTTCAAGAAGATTGGGATTATTTTTAGTCCCAAGTGGCGAGCATTAGACCTCTTCATCCCATGATGTTAGACAAAATTATTTGGGGTAGCATCAATAGTAACAAGGAATACTCAGTGAATCTAGGATTCCAACATCAATATATTGGGTCTACCAACAAAAAACTATCGATATTGTGAAAAACTAGAGCACCACCTAAACTGCAAGTATTCAGTTGGCTAATTTCTCAAAATAAAATCTTAAGAGGTGATAATCTGCAAAAGATGAGTATAGCAAGACCTCATGTTTGTTACAGGTGCAGGTAGAACAGTGAAACAATTTTCCATATTTTGTTTGAATGCCCAAAGGAAATTTCAATTTGGTTAGGAATAACCAAAATTCTTGACATTTCCTACTTTGGAAGGTTAACGATAGACACATGTTTTACCAAGTGGAACAAAGAATATAAAGTTAAATTGGCAGGTAAGCCCCTCCTAAAATATATGTGGAGCTTTATACCATATTTTGTCATCTAGCACATCTGATTGGATATAAACCAGAGAATTTTTGAAGGAAAAGGTAAGGACAATAAAACTGTAATACGAAGGATAAAAGAAGAACTACTCCTAAATGTCAAATCTAGTTTCTGTCAATAGTAGTATGAAGAATATCTGTCACCCACAAAAAAGTAGAATTATATACCAAGATAATCTATGAGCTTTCCTGACATAGGGAGGATGCAGAGCAAACAATTCTTTCCCTAGAATATGTTTTTTCGCACTCTTCTTTGATGGTGCCTCCAATTCCAACCTCGGTCAAGCAGCGACAGAGGGACTGATTCTTACAGGACCCCATGAGATCCTGCTCAAATACATGATCAACTTGGGAACAACATCTAACAACGTGGCAGAGGCTATTGGATGTGAAATCGGCTTAAAATTGGTGGCAAAGCAAGGAATCACTCGAGTCACAGTTTACAGGATTCTAAACTGATAATAACAACTCTTGCCAAAAATAAAGATTTTAGATATTTACAATTGAATATTATTCAAGACAAGATTAGACAACTAGGCAGGATCATTAGCAAAATATCCTATCAACACATAAGGCGAGAATTCAACAAAGAGGTTGACACACTAGCGAATCAGGAAATAAATATAGCCCCTGGTTATTGCCACCAAATCATCAAGAAGCAGAAGGGCAAGGGTGGTATGTGAGGATGACAAAGACTCCAATAATGAGGTTCTTTTTTGTCTTCATGTTCTATTTTTTAGAATGCTCTGTTCACTTTGATCTCTGATTATAGAGTTTTGTACTTTTTGTTAAGTAAATATGTCTTTTCTTTTAAAATATAAAAAATAAACTAAATAGAAAGGACCAACAAAAAACAAGAGGTTAGAACACTAATATCACACATTTATAAATAAAACACTTAAAGGCTCAATTGATCTATAAATGTCATGCTCAATCTATTTATTATTTATAGTATGAGGTTAATGTATAGTCATATTTCAAAGAGTAGATCTAATAATATAATAGCAAAAAAGATCCTTAAAAATGAGCATTAAGCTCTTATTTATAGTAAAATAAAGCAACGCTACTTCTATAAACTAGAGTAATGAGTTCTTATTCTAGTCAACATGACTTTAGCATCATCTTGTAGAAAAAATGTTGCTTAGCCAACCATATTTGCCATTAAACTTCTCCCAAACCCACTTTAGTAACTATTTTTCCCAATAACATTACTTAGAAAGAGAAACACTTTCTAATCCATTACCTTTATTGTTATGGAATGCACACGTTAACCTTGGCATTGAATTGAAGAGAGATTAAATATTACACAAGGTAGTTTGGGTAGGTGCTCAACCACCTTAACCACCATGTAACCTCCCAAATGAAGCGCTCATAATAGAATGTGTTATGAATGCGCTAAACCTATGAAATAATGTAATAAATGGTAACATAGAATATGAAATATGTTACCTATGCTAACATCCCCCCTTATTACATTTTTTGGAAATACAAAGAGCATTGTAAAACAATTCAAATTTGACACGTGCAAGTGCCTTTGTGAAAATGTCTACAACCTGCTCATCAGTGGGAATGTACTGGAGTTGTATGTGGTGCTTTGGAACTTCATCTCAAATGAAATGACAAGTGTCAATGTGTTTGGTATGCTCATGAAAGATTGGATTCTTGACAAGGTTCAAAACACCTTGATTATCGTAAAATAAATGAAGTGGAAGATTCTTTGGAAAACCCATGTTTGTAAGAATGTGACTTAACCATATCACCTCGTAGACTGCTCCACTTGTTGCGCAATATTATGCCTCTGTAGAAGATAAAGCAACCACATGTTGCTTCTTATTGTGCCAAGAGATAGGTCCAGATCCAAGATGGAAAATATATCCAAAAGTGGATTTTCGATCATCAATGGATCCGACATAATCTAAGTTCATGTATCCCTATAAGAAGAAATTATCATTCTTCTTGTACTCCAGGCCATGTTTTGTACTACCATGGATGTAATGAATAACTCTTTTTGTTGCTTTCCAATGACTCGCATTAGGTTCCTGCATGAACCTTGAAAGATAACCCACATCAAAACTAAGATCTGGCCTGATATTTGTCAGATATATGAGACTCCTAATCCACTGGTAATAGAGAGTTCCATATACCTATGGAGATTTATTATATCGCAATAATTGGCGATAGAGAGTTCCATCTACCTATGGATATTTATCATATCAAAATAACTTGAGCCCTGGTTCCATTGGAATTGTAGGCTTGCAATCACTCATGCGATATTTTTCAATCAATGTATTAGTATACTTTTTCTATGTTACTATGATATGATGCTTTTTCTCGGCCACTTCTAAACCAAGATAATAGTGAAGAAGTCTTAGATTCATCATCTCAAAAGATTGTTTCAAATCATATTTTACTGCATTGATCATGTTCTTTGAACTTCTAGTGATGATCATATCATCCACATAGAGTACCAAAATCACTATGTTAGAACCATTGTTCTTGATATAGAGATTAGCATCTAAAGGACTTCTTTTAAATCCATGTTGCAATAGGTGACTATATATTTTGATGTACCAAGCTCGTGGAGCTTGTTTTAACCCATACAAGGATTTGACCAACTTGTAAACTTTATGTTCTTGTCCTTCAACCACAAATCCTTTTGGTTGGGTCATGTACACTTCTTCTTGTAGGTCACCATTCAAGAAGGCACTTTTGACATCCATCTAATGTAACTGTCATCCAAACTAAGTTACCATGGCACAAATTACTCGAATGGTAGTAATTTTTGCAATGGGTGCAAAAGTTTCTTCATAATCTATACCTTCTTTCTGAGCATAGCCCTTTGCAACAAGACAAGCCTTATGCTTATCAATAGTTCCATCTACCTTATACTTCACTTTGAACACCCATTTGCAGCCAATGGGCTTCTTTCCTGAAGGTAGATTAACTAGCTTCCATGTGTTATTTTTCATGAGAGATGTATGTTCAACATCCATAGTAGCCTTCCACTAAGGCTCACTAAGTGCATCTTGAATTGTTGTGGGTTCATTCTCATCCAATGCAGATATATAAACCCTTTCATCATCCATATCTGCTTCTCTGTCTTCCTCTGCATCTACAGATAGTTCATAAAACTATTGGTAAATCTCATCAACCTCTGAAGTTGATGCCTCTACTCTCATCTGCTGAGTCAAGTTGTGAGTACAAGGTCGATCTAGAGTTATATCTAGAAGTGAAGTCAACTTTGAATCTCTCAATGTGCTAGTATACCATTTTGGAACCTTGTTATGTGGGATTGAAGTCTCTTTCTTAGGCTCCTCTTCATCCAGGTATACAACTATAGATGTGTTATATGATGTGAAAGCTTCATCAAATACCATGTCTCTACTGGTGTGTATTTTCTTGGTCTTAGGATCTATCAATCGATATCCCTTTGAATGCTCATCATAACCAAGAAAAATACACTACAAGGTTTTCTCATCTAACTTCTTCCTCTTCTGTTTTGGAATGTGCATGAATGCCTTACATCCAAAAACCCGTAGATGAGAAATGGAGGGTTTCCTACCACTCCATGCTTCTTGTGGAGTCATGCCCTGTAGAGCTTTTGTGGGTGCTCTATTCGAGAGGTGTGATGTTGTATTCACTACTTCTGCCCAATACTCATGCTCAAGATGTGCCCCCTTAAGCATACAATGAACCATTTCCATGATGGAACGATTCCTCCTCTCAACAAATCCATTTTGCTGTGGAGTATAGGTTGTTAGTTATCTCTTAATCCCATGTGCATTAAAAAATGATGAAAATTATTTGGAGGTATATTCCCCCCTCGATCTGAGCGGAGGGTCTTTATGGAACATCCTGACTCCTTCTCAACACTCTTCTTGAATTACTGAAAGTATAGAAGTACCTCATATTTCAATTGTAAAAAGAAAACCCACATCTTTCATGAGTAATCATCAACAAACAATTGAAAATACCTCTTTCCACCATAATTGTTTGGCATAGGACCGCACAAATCGGTGTGTACCAACTCCAAAGGTTTCTTAGCTCATGAAGAGCTGACCTCAAATAGTACCGATGTTTCTTCCCTACTAAGCAATCTAAGCAAACTGGAAATATGGATGAAAGGTTGGGAAGGCCTTTCACCATCTCATATTTGCTCAAATCGAGCAAATATCCTGAACTCAGATACCCATATCTCTTATGCCAAAGAGAAGTAGCCTCCTTTGTGTTTGCCACCATGGAAACATGAGGTATAGAAATAGCATCTAAGATAAACAAGCCATGCTTGTATGAACCTGTTGCTACATGCTTTCCCTTTCTGGTGATGAAGCATCTCTTTCTACCATCCTCAACACTAAAAACAACATCCATGTTTCTATCCAAGATCTGAGGGATGGACAACAAATTGTTTGCCAATCTAGGAATATAGAGAACCTTCTCAATCTGACATTTACCATCTAGAAGAGTGATAGAAACATCTCCTTCACCCTGGACTCAGTAGGTCTTATCATCAATGATTATCACTAGCTTGCCTTCCTTTGCCTCAAATGTCTCAAACCATGATCTATCACCAGTCATGTGTTTACTGGCATCGGAATCAATATACCACACAGGATCCTTCTACTGAGAAGATATGTGGGTCATGAGCACCTTGTGTGCTCTCTCAGAGTTTGAAATTTATTCCTCATAAGCAAAATTTTCCTTTGGTTGCTTATTCTTCTTCTGTGATTTGTATTTCCCTTTTCCCTTTTTCTTGTGATCTTGGTCATTGGGCTGTTTATTCTTGAACAAACACCTATTGGTGTCATGGTTATCCATATCACAGATTTTACAATATTTCCTTTCTTTTTATTGAGGTTGTTTCCCTTTTCCTTTGGATGAAGATCCTCCCTTCTGAAAATTACCTTGCTTCTTTCCCCCTTGTTTTGAGTAAAGTGCATTATCTGGCACTTCATCTCTTTGAAGCTGATTTGCCTCCTCATTTTGAAGAAAATTTACCAACTCCACAAAAGTAACTTGTCTACCAGACACTTGTAGAGATGTGATCAACACCTTGAAGGATTCTAGCAAAGCTCTCAAGATGATTGAGGTCAAGAGAGTATCTGCCACTATCTCTCCCATAGAATTCAATTTGGCTTTCAATTTCACCACTCTACATAGGAACAATTCAACTATCTCACCAGATTTCATACTGAGTGTATGTAGTTGAGATTGAAGGTTAAGAATAGTGGACTGATTCTTCCCTTCATAAATGGTAATCAAAGCATCCCATGCTTCTTTACCAGTTTTTGCATCACAAATATGAGGTTGTACCTCATCTGTAGTAGCAAGTAGAATAAACATGAGACACCTTCTATCCTTCTTATCAAATGCCTCTTGATCTATCCCTAGTGTTGTAGGATGTTTTGTAGTGCCAGTCACTACATCCCACAAATATTCAACCTAAAGGATAGCTCTCATTTTTGTCTTCCATGGTGCAAAATTAGAACCTTTGAGCAATTGTGAATCTGATAGATATTTGTGAATAATGGCCATTGTGAAGGTTCCTTATAACACCAAATGGTCCCCCTTTCTTTATACTTACAAAGAGTACGTGAAAGGGAATTCAATCAAATTGATGGCACCTACCTCAAAACCCTTTCAAAAAAGGATGATGAGTTGGAGGAGTTTAAGCCAAACAATAAAAAAGAATTAGGGTATTAAATGGAGTGAATATCAAAACTGGTTTTCCTTATTTCTCCTCGATGATTTATAGAGAATAATAGCTCAGACATCATTGTTGCAGCTATGTTAGGCGGTAGATACAGTAGCCCAAAGCACGACAACATTACCTATAAGTGTGGGCCAGAGGTATCACATATATCGAACACTATGGTGCAATAAATTGCACAAATAGGTGTAAAATTTGGGGTCTTTTCTTTGCTTTGTATATTTTACCTTATGATTGAAATACACAAAAACAAGAAATTTAAATGCAAAAACAATCACAAGAACCCACAAATTTAAACACTTAGGTGTCGGTTTCCACCAAAAATGTACCTATTACAATACCAGTTTTTCAAGATGTCGGTTACCATCGAAAATACATCTTTGTTTACAATGATTTTTGTAAAAAATTTGAAATTTTTATTTGCAAAAATGATATTCAAACTCACAATTTTGCTTTCAAATCCACAATTTTCTTCCCCCCCTTGTCTTAGAATTTTGCAAGAGAAAAAATGCTTTTGTATCCTCCCTTTTTGTTGTAAAATAAACAAGGATGAAAAATTGGAATATACCCTTTCAAATTGGAAAAAAAACTATATTTTCTTATCCCTCCATGGAAAAATGAGTTCCTTTTCTTTAGGGTTTAGTGGCAACAAAACAAAATGTGTGCTTTGAAGGAAAACAAAAAAAAAATAATGCCTTATCCCTCCAAAAAAAAAATCACTTTGTCCTTTTTTAAAAATAAAATGTCACTATCTTTCTTGCTTGGTTCAAACAAAAAATGTTAAAATGAACCAAAGGTATAAATAAAAAAATACCTTATAAGAATCTGCTTGCAAAATAATGTGGTTGGAGTCGGTGGGGTTTGAACCCCCGACGTTCTACCTCCCAAGCGTTTTAACTTGAGCCTCTCGACCAACTCCACTAGGGCATGGCCGAGAACAAAGGGACACAATTTTTTATTTGAAGTCCACTACAAGCATTAACCAAACAAAAAAATATTCTTTCTTGGTACCACGTGGGATTTGACCTCACAACCTCTCGAGAAAGACCTTAACGTGGGCTTGCTAGCTTGTCAGGCGACAATGCCCGACAAGAAGGATAAAGAGAGCAGCTATATTTGAATACGTTAAAGTGAGAAAAGATTTTAAAAAATTAAACCTTCTTTTATCTCATGGTAGACGACCATGTGCGAGCATCTGTAATCTTCGTGCTCGGGAGTGGTTTGCGATAGATTATGTATATGCACAAAAACTTTCAAATCTGTCATGCCTCGTGTCACAAATGTCTTCAATGATAATACATTTCCATCAATATGTGTTGTGCAGCCACATTGAGTCAGATATGTTTGAATCTTCTTGAAATCTACTTTCAATAGGTGTTTGATAGTCTTTGTTCTACAAACATGTTCTAGAATCTCAGCGTGTGAGTTATGTGAGAACAAACATGCAATACAGGGGTCCCAAGTTGGGATTTTATTTCTCTAAATTGACATGCACAATTTTTTAGAGACCACTTGCATATGTGATCAGATAATAGAGTGATGGAAACAACCTGCGTCGGAGTAGCATTAGTCAGATTATTATATCACATTGCCCAAAAAATCTAGATGGCTCGATACCATATTATGGAATGCACATGTTAACCTTGGCATTGAATTGAAGAGAGATTAAATATTACACAAGGTAGTTTGGGTAGGTGCTCAACCACCTTAACCACCATGTAACCTCCCAAATGAAGCGTTCATAATAGAATGTGTTATGCATGCACTAAACCTATGAAATAATGTAATAAATGGTAACATATAATATAAATATGTTACCTATGCTAACAATTATTTCTATGTCTTGGGATTCATGTCAAACATGCCATTTTTTAGATTTTACCCTAAAGTGCAATTTGCTTTCCAAAAATATGGCAAGTCACTTCTCAATCTTTCATGCAAATCACTTTTTGGTCTACCATGCAAATTGCAACTCATTCTAAGAGATTAATTGCTCGTAAGTTTATCATGTGAATTACATCCTTTTATACAAACAAAAACTCCCCTAAAATCTTAGGAGTTTAGGCCTTATAATCCCAAAACCAAGAAATCCAAATATGTTATGGTGTTTTGTGATTACCTTTAATGGTTTTGTAACATTATTTATCTAGATTTCAACTTTATTCGCTTCCTACAATACTAATTTCACCTTTAAAGTATAATAGTAGTAGTCAATCTACTACAATTCTAGCAACTTGTCGATGATAGATCCCAAAGTATAACTTATTATTTTTGGCACAAAGTCTATAAAATTTGGGTTGATCAAATACATAATTTTATAAACTTGTGGGATATAATTTCATTACTTAGTCATCCATTTAACATATAAAAGAGTTTTGAATACACTTAATCTTATATTTTAGATCTTTATACTACTCTTTGGTGAGGTCTTCTTCCTCCTGTACCATTTGTGTAACCTTCTCCAATGACTCCTCTAATTTGGTGATCTTGTTAGAAATATTGGTTGTTGTCTTCCTATTTGATTCCTTTATTTATATAGCTTTGTTTTTTTCCTCTTCAATCAGGCTTGGAACTTATTTAGAATAAGGATGACCTCCTTAATTTAGGATATATTTGGGTAGCCCACTATTTACTAGCTAACATATTTTACTTTTTATCCACTTGGTCACTTGGCACCCTTCCAATTTCTTTTGTTTCTCAAGTTTGTTCTTTAGTTGGACTATAATTGTTTTTTGTTAGTAATACCTAATTGATTGAGCTTATTATTAGACATATTGTATACTTATTATAATACTTGGGCATGTTTTTCTCTAAAATCAAACTCTGCATTTGCATTATAAATTACAATGATAGCTTGGTTGATCAATACTTTACCTTGTTTGAAGTATTCCAAATATCCCTTGGCATGTCTCACTTATGTGCATATTTGATCCCATAACGACTTGAATTGATCCATTATCAATAACTTGATTTCCATTTTATCCATATTCTTTCTTAGTTATTCCACCTATTTAGGCATATTGATCTCTTTATTTTTTAGCGCACCTTATCTTGTGCACTTATCTCAGGTTGTTCCAATTGACTCTTATAATCCTATATTTCTCAAAATGTTGCTTCATCTATTTTTTCTTGCTTGAGTTACTTTCTAAGGTCTTCCTTCTATTTCACTAGTTTCTATTTGAGATCCTCTATCTCTTATTCTAGCTATATTTTGAGGTTCTCTTTCCTTTGTTCTAAATCCACTTTGAGATTTTATTTCTCTTTCTATGTACCTTCAAATTCTCTTTTTAATTGAACAATCTAGTCTTCTTTAGCATTGACATATGTGTAAAAAGCATATACTACTTTTATATTTACTCAGACTTGACTCTTATAGTTCTTTATATCTTCAATCATCTATATGTACGTAAGAGTCACTACTTGACTTGTTTGTTCTACCAACTATGCCATTTCAAAAGGCATGATGCGACTCAGGTGCAATGTTGATACTTTACTACAAATTTGAGGATGCAATAATCAACCAACTTGGATCCACTAGCAATGGTTCTATAATCAACAATCAATTCCCTTTCTATATTAGTTGTGTTTGAATATGGATAGGAGCTAAAGATGATGAGGCATACCTACCTATAATACTTTGATCGATTTGATCTCTAACTTATTATAAGATTGTTTTTACCTCATCTATGACCCATTATCATGGATATTTTATAACTTACCATAAGAATTGAGCGATCAAATCAATGATTTTAATCATAAAGGTTCTACTTATTATCAAGGTAGGTCTGGTCATTGACTTTGATGAGGTAGCAATTTGCATCACTAAGTAGGCAAATTAAAATACCATATCGATGTCAAATTCGTGGGCCATAGATTAAAATATGTTTGAGTTAGATGATGTAGGTGATGACATAGTGGGTGGAGAAAATGACATACTTATGGAGGTAAACTAAGAAGGCATGATGGATGACATGGCAGTGGACATCACAATAGACTCAGTCATGATGGGATGAGATGATGATGGGCTAAACATGATAGGATTGGAATAAATGGAAGTGGATTGGTATAAAATGGATGATGATGATTTAACATCTAGTGGCATCTCATACATTAAAATGGATGGGTTTATCATCAAAACTATAGTTATGTTTTCACTTGGTGAGAAGGACTGATAGAAGAAGTAGGGGAAATTGTAGAAGATGAATGAGGAAATGTAAAGAAAAAAAGGATAAGTTATAAGTAGTGGGAATACAAAAATTTATGGATGAAAGCATGGTTAAATTGGTTGGGGGAATGATAGCAAGAGAAGGTAGGCCTTCAAAATAGTGGCTTATTCCTTTTTTGCTTCATTTTTTCGTATAATTGTCCTTATTTATTTTGGAACCTTTGTTTGTGATATCTTGAGTATCATGCATTTCTATATATTCACATTTTATCCCAATATCCAATGGTTTTTCAATTCCTATATTTTTCTCTTCTTAGGGATTATCTAAAATTTTCCCTTCCTCATCCTCCAACATTGGGGAGCTAGTAACAACATCAATTTATCTCTTTTCAACCACTATACCCAAAAATGTGACATACTTATCAGGAGTCTTTGAGGTAGTTATTATTATGACCACTATATAGATTTATGTCATAATGGTAGGACCATAATGATTATCATGTTATGTGATTAATGAGTAACAATAAGGGGTGCATTTCTTTTTCTTTCTCTCTTCCATGTAATGTTTATCCCCAAATCCTAAAAAACGATTCATCAAACTTACATTGTGTTAGTCTTGCCATTTATGTTTATCTCATGTCTCATGCATGGCAATCCCAATAATTTCACTAGACTCCATTTATGCGTGTTTGCCAATGAATTAATTTTGCAATGATTTGCTTTCATATCAAGATCAAGATCATTTTTTTCACCTCGTTATCATAAAATACAAACCATGGGAGGAGAATTTTTTAGCTTAAGCAATTAATATTCATAGGCTCACAATGCATTTCTTCTATCCTTTGCTTCTACCTATTTCAAGTTCTTTTCTTTCTACACATCAAGTCTCTTTTTGTGTATGTGTATGGTATTAACACCTTTTCTATCATATTTTTCAAGAATACCTCCAATAGATTATATGACCAATAGTGTTGTAACTTCTTCAATTCAAGTTCTTCTAACCTCTTCTAACATAATTTATACATGGAAGTCATCAAGAGGATTTCTTATTAATCTCATAGAATATGGACTTCTATCCTTTGCATATTTTTTATGTACATAATCCATGTAATCCAAAACAAATATGTAATCAAGTACATAATTAGGAAGTTCAAAAGGATGTCCACAAAACCCATATAATCTAAAAAAATGCTCTTCTACTACCTAGGTAAAAATCCCCCCTTCTTTATCTAGGTGTCTTTATTAATGCTCTACATTCTACAAACAATCTTGGCATCTATCCTTGGATGTTTTTGATGATAGGCTCATAAAATATTGTATAAATATTGTAATTGGTTTTTCATTTTCCATTACATGGCACCTTAGTGCATTCACATATAGTTAAAGGATTCTTGTCCATCCTACTTGGTTTAACTATAACATCAAGAACAAGTATATCTTTGTATATAGAATTAGTCATTTCTAGTAGGAAGTGAATCTAAAAAATATTTTCCTTTAAAAATCTTACAATTGATGCATCATGTGGTTTGATATTGTATGAGGCACAATCTAGGAGATGTGTGTCATTAGGATAATTTTGTATGGCTTGTAATATAACAACTTACTCTTCATGCATCTTTTTGTCGCTCTCTTCCCCAATCATAGTTGCTAATCTAAAAAATACATTAAGCATATAGTTTGAACTACTTGATCCTCAATGGAAGCTCATAATCTTGTGCATTTAATGGCTTATTCATCTATTATAACAAGAATTTCACGCACACCTCTTCAAAATTCTTATAGCAAGTTAATGAATAATGGGGTAATCATGCGATTTGAATGAATATATTCATTATCCATGCAAATCGTCTCTCTTATGTCATCAAGGGTAATTCTAATTAGAAGTTCATCCCACGTGTGTATTTTGATGGTGTTTGTGCTTTTCTTGAAGGCTTTAGAACATATATTTATAATATCTATACATTATAACACCTAAGGTTATTGAAACTATCCTAGTCCTAAAGATTAAATTTGATTGATGATCCAATATTCACTCTCCTACCATAATTTTTACCTCAATATGGATTCCTTTCTCAATTCCCTAGTGCATGTTTATACTTTCCTTTTACAACCTTTTCATATACATCCTTATACGTCATCTCAGGTACCCTCTTTGTCTTTTTATCACTTTAGGGTATTTGTGGATTTTAGGGACCTACCTATGCTCATGGTGTCCCTAGTTGTTCCTCACTTGGATCTACCTCTAATAACCTTGTCACAATTTAAGTTTTGATAATTATAACTAGTGGGTCTATTGATATTGTTGGAACTTATAATTGAGTTACTTCTAGGATTATGCCATTGGTTGACACTCCTGTTTTCCTCTCTATAGATTTGAAATTAGTGTTGACAATCAAGAAAATTACTAACTCTCCTTGAATGTGATTCATTAATATATTGAAATATTGGGGGGTGTGAGTCACTACTTCACACACTTGATTAAATTTTAGTATTTTTGATAGGAGAGTGATTTGCTTTGAGATGGATAGTGTGATCCACTTTAAGTGGACCTTAGATAAAATTTGGGTTCATGGTTTTGTAATGATGAAATTTGTGGGTTGCTTTTGAAGCAATGGTGTGATGTGCACCTTGGTTAGTTTTTCTCTAGATTTTATTTTTAAAACTACAAAAAATTGTGAATCATTGTAAAGACTCAAGGATGGCTTGGTCTTACTTGAACTTAACTAGTTTTTGGATCTTTCATTGCACTTGTGGTTGAACAATCCTCCAATACTTACAAAATCTGCCACATATAATAGTGTATATCAAGTGATTGACATATTCTAAAATGTTAAAAAAATATATAGGGTAGGAAAATACTAGAATATGTTTGTTTGAATCCTCAAGTACTTTCCCTAAGTGATATTTTATGTGGCTTTTGAAGATAGTATCAAACCTTCATCCTCACTTTGTTTATAGTGTTGATTTTGTGTGGATTTTAATGATAGTATCATACTTTCATCCTCGCTTTATTTATAGTGTCATGGGAAACCCCCACATAGACTTTACTCCTTAATTATTTGATGATTATACCATTTTATATAAGCCCAAAACCCTTAATCAAATTTTTTGCATCTCTTTTCAAATGGGTGTTTGTAAAATTCGCTTTCACTAAATGAATTTTTGTTTTGTTATGGATGTTAAAAGAGTGTTAAGGGTTTCATAGAGAATAAAGGATTTCAAATGTCTGTCTTTTAGAAAATATGTTTTTTAAAACAATTAATGCAATGCCATCAATGCTCCACTCTGCCACCTCATGGCTTGGATGATGCTACCCTTTACTTTCAAGTTGGCTCTCATCCAGAGTTTTTGAGCTAACAACTTGTACTTTAGTCATTGAAGATGAAACGACACAAGCAATGGAGCCTTGTTTTCTTTTCATATGCCATATGAATGTCGTGATAACCTCCCCTATGGCTTACCCATGCTTTTTATCTTCAGTCTCATGAATCCCATCTTATTTTTAGCCTTTTAATGCCACTTGACCATCGTGTTCTACCTTGGATCAACCTAATATTTTGCACTATATAGGAAAAAGTTAATTGCACCTTGTAAGGGGAAGTGAATCACACCCCTCATATCTTACTTTTTTTAGTTTTGTTTTTTTCTCATCAAACCACTTTATACCGCCTTTGTGAATTGTACAGTAAGCAAAAAGTAAATTGCTACTATTTCCCATTAGCCAAAATTTTGAAAATTTTAAGTTTTGCCATTCCATTCAACTGCTTTTAGGAAAATATGATCCATCCCTATGATAGAATATTAAAAGGAAGGTAGGAGGATCAATAATCTATTTTTATATTTTCACTTAGATTAGATGGGAATTTTTTTCTTTTTGGATTTGTTATTTTTTATTTTTTTCAATGAGTTTACATAGGCTTTTATGAGGGGTCCTAGTCCCCTCATACCGAGTGGGGTTTGAACCTTGGACCTCTAAAAGAAAGGCCAAAATCCTCACCACAGTAGTAAGCTTGCAACTTAAATTTTATGTTTACATGGGTTTTAATGAGGGGCTCGAACCCCTTGTACCAGGGTTTGAACTTGAGTCTCTTGGATGAAAACCCAAGGACTTACCATTACGGTATCCTTCACATGCTTGTCATTTTTTATTTTTTATTTTTTGTCTTTTTTTTCCTATGATTTTTCCTTTTATTTTTTCGTATTTTTCAAATATAAAGGGAAATAAAAAATACTAGAAAAAGGGACATATATACAAACTTCTATACACATTTACAACTTTAATGATGGCCTTGGACATGTTATAGATTTTTCATGTGTTGTCCATTCATCAAAATGAACAATTTTTAGCCATCAAAAGTAGTCAACTCATAAGAATTAACACCTCACACTCCAGTGATCTAATGTATACCATTCCAAACAAAATCAAACTTGATGTGCATACCTATCTTAGCCCAACCTTCATCTTATTTAAGTATATGATTTTTGACATTAAAATCTATCTCTATGGTTTTCTTACTCAGTGAATGCTTAATCATTTCAACATTAAAATCTATCTCTATGGTTTTCTTTTTGAGTGAATGCTTAATCATTACTTGGTATTGGCTAAACTTCTTAAACATCTTTCTTGTTCTTATTCAAGGAACAATAATTTATTTAACCTTTACTTGCATTTGAATGATATTGATATCTTCAAGCTTTGGTTGTGTTTCCACTTGGAGTGAGGGGGTATCTATGTTAAATTAACATCATTGCTTCTTTCCCAAACATCAATTTGCAAGACAAATTATCTTTTGATGCTTTTAGTGTTACTTTATCTTCCCATAATCTTCTTCTTTTTTAATGATTTTACATAAGTTTTTACGAGGGGTCCTAGTCCCCTCATATTGAGTAGGGTTTGAACCTTGGACCTCTCAAAGAGAGACCAAAGCCATTACCACTGTAGTAAGCTTACAACTATCCCATAAGTTTCTTCTTATGTGTGCAAATATTTAGGATTTTGTAATTAGTGTCTTCAAGATTTGGACCACATTCTTGTTGATTGATTCGAGCAAGACATTCCCTTATGGATAATAGTTTGATTATATTTCAATATGATATCATACTCTAATTGAGTTAGTTTTGATCCTATAAACATATTTTCACTACCCATAATGACCACCAAGAATACCCAAACCTAGTGACAATATCCTCAAGTAATTGAATCATAGCTCCCTAGTTCACGGCTTTAACTAGAATGAATTCAACCAATCTTATAAAATCATTTATTGATGTTAAGATCCACCCATGATTTGCATTTGATAATATTAAAATACTTTAGAAATAATTATGGGTTATAATGGGATTGAATATACTTTCTACTTTTGTAAAATCATGTAATAAGTTTTACATCGCTTAACCCATTAGAATGAATCTATAATTATGGTAGGCTAGTTATAACTAGCTCTCAAGATCTTACATATTGTCGTATAGGTTGAGTAGTGACTATATTCATCACAACACTCATAAAATATATCATTTACCTTTTCTTATTCAATTTACCTTAGATATACATCATCATACCCCTTTTGAAACAATAAACTATTGATTATTGCACAATCAATCATGTTATATCAAATAGTCTTTTTGGCTTTGGCATCAGACCTTTTAAAACCTTATTAGTTATAATGTATTGTATAACCTCTTGCATCCATCTTATTTACTTATGGTCATTTACCTACTTTGTTGGTTGTTCCAATCCATATATAAATCCAACTTGATCTTCTACATTGGATCTAGCCAATTTTTTGCACAAAGCTCTACCTCTAACCAAGTTTGTGGTTTTATTTCGATGTTAAAATCCTGATTTTTATTATCCATGCATTTAATTTCTCACCCAAATTCCTTGTTAGCGTGAGTGTTTTAACATTTAGACGTGCTACAAACATTGTGGTTTTGCTTTGTAAGAGGTAGTGTTTAAATTTGCTCAAGGTTTTCATCATGGCAAACACATGTTTCTTAATGGAAATATACTTTTATTTACATTTATGCAATGATTGAATCATGAAATAAATATGGTGTTTTATTTTTTTTAATGAGCAATGCAATAATATTGACATGTATCCTTTGTTGTAATTTAAGCCCAACTATATCAAGTCCCAACATATTTGATCAAGAGCATAATTAAATATAAGAGCAATCAAACTATAAGCTAGCTAATTTAATTATAATAACATTCAAAATAATATCAAATATGAATGTAAAATTATCAAAATCATTCATGCAATAACATGAAGAACATTTGCAATATAATTGCTCAAAATATACGTACAAGCTGCAATATTATTAATGCTTGAATATGATCTCTAAGATCCTTTCTTCAATACAATACATGCAACTTTACCTCCATAATATAGCCATACAAGATGATGAAGAACACAATCTTATAATGAGAGGGGGGTGAACAATATAAGACCACTTTTTACTTTTATTTTCAATTCAATATTATGTAGTGTATAGACAACAGTATCAATAGAAGTTCTCAAGCAATACATAAAACACCATACACAATAGAGACACCACAGTTGATGTGGTTCACCCAATGTGGGCTACTCCACAGAGAAAATATTTTACTAAAACTTTCTCAATCAATCTCTTTGGCAATCCTTCCCAATTACAATGTTTATGGATTTTTGTCGAAAGGAGATGTTAATACCTTAATATCAAGTTCATGGATCTCTTCCACAGGAGAACTCTTTCCCCTTTTGCTCTGGCTAGTGATCTTCCAAAAGACTCTGTATCTTTGCCGCACTAACTGATGGATCTCTCTCCACTTGAAGACTCCTCACTCGGATCTGTCTTCAACTGTCCTGGCTGTTGGATATCTATCCATTGAGACTGTCCTCTGTATTCTATCACATCCAAAGCTCTATCAATAGACTCACTCAAAACCTGCTCAATAGGGTCACTCAAAACCTACTCAACAAGATCACGCAGAACTTGTCCAAATATGCTCAACAAGCTCACACAAAACCTGTCCAAATCTGCTCAAGCAAGCTCACCAATAACTTGCCCAAATCTACACTGGCAAGCTCACTAAGAACTTGCCCAAATCTGCACCAACAAGCTCACCAAGAACTTGCCCAAAACTGCTCTAGCAAGCTTACAAAGAACTTGCTCAATAATTCAATCTCATAGAAGCATAAAGAGAATTGTTAGAGACTCAATATGTTCTATACTCAAATCCCAATCTCAACTCAAATCAATCTTGTAGAAGCATAAAGAGAATTGTTAGAGACTCAATATGTTCTATCCTCAAATCTCAATCTCAACTCAAATCAATCTTATAGAAGCATAAAGAGAATTTTTAGAGACTCAAAATGTTCTATCCTCAAATCTCAATCTCAACTCAAATCCAGAATATAGAATAGTTTGTTTCATGGAACTTGAACAACCACTTCACACAATCACTTGACTAGGCTCAAACAACTATTCTCAACCAACTACCACAAGAAACAACTCTTTCTTACAAACCCTAGTCCAAGCATGCATCAACCAAGTCAAATGTTTCCAACAATGCTCAACCACAAATCTCACATAACAATGATATTCATGTTCTTCTCAAGTTCAAGTTCTTTGCATAACCAATGGGCTTCAACAACAATGATAATAAAACATTCTTCACATAACAATGATACTCATGTTATTTTCAAGTTAAAGTTCTTTGCATAACCAATGGAATTCAACAACAATGCTAATAAAACATTATTCACATAACAATGATACTCATGTTCTTCTCAAACCCTATCTCAGGTTTTTCACACAACTAATGGCTTCAAGAACAATGTTTATAAAACAAGATTTAATAGCAACTCTCAACCCAGAAAACCTTGAAGCATTCAACCAACTACTTTCAAAAAGGAAACCACAATTAATCCTTTTCTCTCCAATGATATTTCAGAAATCAACCACCATAAAAAATCAATAGGAGAATGTGCCCATACCTTTTATGAAGAAGAAGCCTTTTGGTTGTCCACAAAAATTGTCTCACTCAACACACTTTCTTTTTCAACTTTCAACAAGGGTTAGAGATCTTGATTAATAAGACAACAATAACATACAAATAACACCTTATTACTCCTACTCAATAACATACACCATGTCACTTCATAAATGAATTGATCTCTTTTGAAAAAGAATAAAGCAACCTTCACTTTTGAACCTCTTTATAAAATCATAAATATCTCTTTACACACAACTTATTACTCCCTCTACGAAAGTTAATCAAATAGCCCTCGGAATAATATTTCCAACGATATATAATATGATATACTTATAAAAAATAAATCACCAGAAATCTCTTTTTAAACATGCATCATAACCCTTATTCCTCCTAGAGCAACTTTAGAAAAATAAAATATATTTAAAAACTATTAACTTGCCTCTATCCCTGATGGGATTCGATATTGTGACCTTCCTTGCTTAGCGCCTTAACCACAACCAACCTACCATTGGGCCACACGCCCTCACGTGCTCAAAATGAGCATACAACAAAACCTTATGCCATGATAATTTGTGCCCTTCGAAAACAAAACACGCTTCACGTGTTTCAACACAGCAAAACGCCTCCGACAAGCACCGAATGCAGGACCTCCTGCTTCACACACAACGCATGAACCATTAGGTCAAGGAGACCTATACGTTTGGCTTTACTCCACAATAGTCTCTTCAAAGAACGCAAAAATTGTAAGCCTTTTAAAACCCTTTTCACACACACTTAGACACACGATGCGCAGGTTCTTTTACCATTCAAAGCCAAATATCAAATCGAGTGCTTAGAGAAATAAATTGAAACTTTGGGCATATATATATGTCCTCCTCCTTTCCTTTGACGTCGGTGCTATAATTTAAATATTAGTTTTATGCCTTTTCCTTTCTTTGACATCGACGCTATAAATTAAATTTAAATTTAAATTTTAAATAATTTAAAATTTAAACTTAAATATTTAAAATTAAATATCTCCATCACCGGGGCACCTTTTTCGACGAAACAAAAAGCCAACCTAGGTTTTAAGAAAACCCATTTCAAATATGCCATCCATGGTTTTAACATATCCTTATGGGTTTGATATCCAACTTTTCACTTTCTACAATCCTATGCATGATTCTTCATATTCAATCATGTTATTTGTATAACTAGATAGTAATTAGAAAGCATGCTCAAAATGGTTTTCATGGGGACCTGTAATCTTAATTATGGTCCTTATGTCATTTCTAGTTTTATCAATATCAAGTGCATAGTCCATACCTCATTTGTGTTCAAAATTAATTCTTATGTTAGAGTCGATATTACTCCTAGCCTATCAAGCACTAGTAGATAATTTCCTAATTTCGTATCATCAAAGTAATCCTCAATATCACTACCATCCTATTGCAAATTGCCTATGATCATGTCTTCATCATATAATAATCCTTCTTCTAACATTTCTTCAATCATCGAGTTCTAGTAATTCATTCCAATGTATAGTTTTAGCATTCTAGGACATCTATCTATCTATCTATCTATCTATCTATATATATATATATATATATCCTCTATGAGGTAATTACATGGTGGTTTAACTATAATATTGATGACCTTATCATGGTATGACACTTTCATATGTATATAATCCATCATAAGGTAGCCTTTATAAGAAAACTTCTTGGTCCATGTTGTGATAGCAATGTTTTGAAGAAGGGAGGCAGATTGACAATGATGACTCCCTATATCGTAAAATTTAATGTGTGATCGAATAATCACAATTAAATCAGTTAAATATTCTAACATAGTTGCTCATGTACCATCCATCTATATTAAGACTTTTGTAATTTCTGTATGTGTGAGACCCATCCATTCGTAGATGGCTCTAAGTGTTATTGTTAGCACTACCCTTGAGTCTACTATGCAATTTCAAACTACATAATCTTCAACTCTTAGGGATATATGAGAGGAAAGTGGTTTCGATGTCTTTGGTCTAAGAGTATTTAATATATTTAAAGCATTAACCAATGTGTCTAAGGGATATTCAACCATCTAAATTTTCTCTTTAAGTAGATTAGCTTATGTCGAAGATTCTTTGCATTGGATAAGTTTGGCCTGATTTGAGATCATTTTTGCTATTTTAAGACTTCTTATAATAAATCTTGTTAACCTAGTAATGAAAATGCTTCCAACATGTTCACTTTTACATGTGTTTTCTTTAGTTCCTTTGCTATATTAAACATTGGATTAGCTTTATTCCCCTCATTTCATGGTATAAACTATAAAATTATTGTATTTTCTTATATCAACCTATTTATCTTCTTTGGTAAGAAATGGATATCTCAATATATGTTCAACAAAATCTCATACTTTTTTTTTATTGTTCTAATTTTCATGTTGCTCAAATCTAGATTAACCATTGTAGGATCTTTCTCTAGTTATATAAGGTTGTTGATTTTATGCATGAACTAATATAGGTTTATATGTTTTTTCTTCTATGATTTGTTAAGGAAATTATACTTTTTTTTTATCTTTAACATATATTGTTAGTCATCCTGTTCTCAACAACATTGAGCATGTCCCTAATTCAACATGTTTTTGTAGAGATGGCTAGAATTTGGCTAGTTGGGATTTCTCTTTTATTGCTTTTCTTTTCCTTTAGGTTGGAACCCTTATTTTCAATAAACTACTTCATCCTAAAAAAGAAATACCTAATTGTCCTCATCAATCATCCTAAAATTGGCCAATTTTACATTGTTAATATTCAAAACTACATTATACAACATGACAACTGGTTGATTAATCATTTGTTGGTTTACTACTAAGGGATTGACCACTAGTTCATTTACTATAGCATGTTGATTTATTACCAGTTGAGTCGTCATTGCAACTAATTGGTATGCTTGACAATTTTGATTATATATCATAGTTTGAGCACCACATATAGCTATAACACATCCCATTAGATTATGACATACATTATGGAAGAAGCACCTGAATGTATTTTATCTAGCACTCATATTTACTATTGTACTTACCATATTATTCTAAGTTTGGTTCACTTGCATATTAGAATATTGAGGAACTTGATATTTAGATACATATAATGTTCTTGTTTATTTCCAATCTCCTTCATACTTCCATCACTCACTAATGATCATTTTGTTTGACATGTCCCTCATGAGTACAAATATTTCATCTATGTATTGCTTAACCTTGTCTACCCTTCCTAAATCTTGTGTTATTTGATTCTAGTACACTGGAGGGGTAGTCAAATCTAATGGTACTACATCAAAAATGATCTTTTAGGGTGGTTTTTAACTCTCCATAAAGACATTTAAGGGCACTTATTGATTTGTCGTCTATGAGGGCATTGTAAAAATTTGCAACATACGAGGGTAATTTAAAACCACCTTAGTTTATCACTATGAGGGTGGTTTAAAAACGTCCTCTTAGGGTCTTTTAGGGTGGTTATAAACTTCCATATTAGGGTCTATTAGGGCAGTTAATATCCACTCTCTATAAGGATGTAAAAATTATGCAGCATATGAGGGTGGTTAAAAACCCCCTTAGTTTATCACTATGAGGGTAGTTTAAAATTGCATTGTTAGGTTCTATTAGGGAGTTTCAAAATCACCCTCTTAGGGTCTATTAGAGCGGTTTATAACTACCATCTTAGGGTTTATTAGAGAGGTTTAAAAGTGCCCTAATAGAACCTAAGAGGACGGTTTTAAACCACCCTCTTATTATTACTTTTAAAATATATATATATACCCTCTTAGAATTTGACGTTTAGGGTTACACAATGTCTTGATGCTTCTACAAGTCCAAACCATCACCAACAATGGACAAACTAAGCCATTCATATAATTAGCAGATGTCTAAACATCCCTACCTGTCACAACCATCAAATATGAGGGGAGAGGGTATCTTGAGACTTTCATTAGATACATAAATATAATATATGCAAATCAAGTACTATTGCTAAGGACTAGGACTAAGAGTGAAACACGAAATATCAATTATATATATAACACTCATTCAACATGATAAAACTTTATTTCAACACATTACAACATGCATGCATGATTAGACTCTTAATACTATGCCCTAGAAACACTTGCATTCTCTCTCTCTCTCTCTTTTTATTTTACCAAATTACCTTCTTGTATCTAATTGGCCAACCTCATGCTTCGGATACCTACTCGCCTCACTCCTAGCTTGGCTACCCATTGTACCTACAAGATGCCACAAGATCTAAGCAATACCATTTTCATAAGAGGAAACCACATGTAATTCATTATAACCTAGAAAATAAACATTTCCAATAACTTAATATATTCATTTGCATATAAATTCATTTCAAATATTGTGATATTGATTCCTTTACAACATTTCCATTCAATAATACAAATGACAAAAATAAGAAATTAACCCAACTTTTAACAGTATAGGGAAAACATAAATAAATCCTACTTTATCCATTGCAACAATTAATTGTATCATTCTATGGAACAACATAAGTGTCAAAGTGTTACCAAGTACTAACATATACTTCCTTACTAACTGAAAAGTTCAACACTTAAATCACAATAGTGTTTTATAAAAACATAACAAAAAATGTCTAACAACAATAGTTAATTATTTCCATTAATTATAGCTGCTTTTGAATTATAGTAATTAGGCTTCCAACCAATCTACTAGATTATATTTCCAACCATGTACCCTCACATTCTTCACGAACATATTGAATGTTGTGGTCATTTGTGTTTTTATCTTGTGTAGTTTTAGGTCCAATGAAATTTGTTGCTCCAAAGACATTGACATATTCTACCTCGTATGCTTTAGTGTGTTTGATCCCTCTTGGAGGTGATGTGAGAACCACATACCAAATTGTATCAAGTGGATCTTGTACATAAAAGACTTATCTGGCTTGCAATACTAGGATAAATGGATCATCTTTTAGTCTATCCTAGGCAAATAATTTGTTCATGTTGACCAGTGTGAAGCTCATTTCATCCTTTCTACATCCATTCCTTGTATCAAGAACATTTACCTAGCCACATTTGAATAGGAGGTATCAAAACCAATAGTAATCCAACAAAATTATTTCTCTACCAACATAATGTGTGATTGTTTGAAGCACTGGGTTTGATTCTTTTGTCTTTGCTCTGCACAAGGTAGTAGCATCAACACACATGGCATTGTTTTAAGTTGTTCTTTGTTCCTCTTTATATTTGATATGAAATCTATAACCTTTGATCAAATAGCTTAAATGTTTGGTTGTAGCTTTCCTCAGACCATGTGCCAACCATTTTATTGTGTTGGAGTCATTTTCATTATGTTGCATTCCATCTCCATGAAACTAAAACAAAGAAGAATAGTTTGAAGATGATTGCAAAATATTACATGACGTTTAGTACATGATGATTAGTATAAATATCAAAGATTATATTCAAGAGAGCAGACAATAATTTGATCTCGTAGCCAAGTGATGAATGTCCGATTATGGATTTTTTGCAACACCCCTTCATCTCTTGCTACATGAGGGTTGGATTTATTAATACTCTCTAGGTGCTTCCTGATTTGGCCTAAATTTTTTCAAGAATAGTTGGATCTAAATAATATTCAGCCATATATAACAACAACAAATAAACATCTACTTTACCCAAGGCTGAACTTCATCCATATTAAAGAGAATGCATTGATGGGCTTGCTTGTGAGAAGTTTCATCCAAACCAAAGTCTTCGCCACTAGACAAAGACCTCCCATCAATTATAGTTCCTTTATTGTCATCACTCCATACCTCATTGCGACCAAGGTGATCACCAATTACTTTCGTACCTCTCATGTAGTTCACATAGAATGAAATAAATTTCTCAACAAGATAACGTTGGATAATACAACCTTCAGGCCTAACTAGGTACTTCATATAGTCCTTAAAATCTTCATAATTCTGAGAAAGGAAACAAACAATTTTGATTAGATGAGACACTATACAAAAGTTAGAAAAATGGTGGTTTATAAAACTGATGAACACATATAAACCTCTCGAAAGGGTACATCCATCGATATTGTACAAGTCCATATAAATGTACCTCCTACACCAAGTGAACAGTTAGGTGGACCATGATATCAAAAAATAAAGAGGGGAAGTATTTTTTGAGCAAACATAACGTCTCCGCGATCACTATCGATAATTTCTCTATTTTTATGAGGTCCACCACTTTAGCATATATATCCTTGTAGAACATGCACAACCAACAAATGGTTTGTCGCACTGGCTTATCAAGCACACATTGTAGCATTATCAAAAGAAGTTGTTGCATGATAACATGGTAGTCATGTGATTTCAAGCCTTGGATCTTAAGTTATTTTATAGAGACACATTTTTTAATATTCGAACTATACCCATCCGGTACTTTTATATTGTCTAGTGTACAACAAACCATTTTTTTTTCAATCTG
Organism: Wollemia nobilis; assembly: GCA_028583015.1. Classification (NCBI taxonomy): domain Eukaryota; kingdom Viridiplantae; phylum Streptophyta; class Pinopsida; order Araucariales; family Araucariaceae; genus Wollemia; species Wollemia nobilis. Next base: position 1,363,703 of record JAQPPZ010003109.1, on the reverse strand, counting down.
TAATAGATTATAGGGTGTTGGTGGAAGATATATCTTGTTTCTATCTATTATTGGCCACAATGTGTTCTTGATACCCATATTTTTTAAATCCTCTGGAGTTTTTGCTATCCTTTGACTTTTCGTCGATACCTAGCAGTGTTTTGAATAGGTTTTTGCAAATATTTTTTTCCACATGCATCATATCCAATTTGTGGTGAACTAGAATATGTTATTCATAGATAGCAACATCAAACTAAAATTACTCAATATTAAGAAACATAACAACAAATACATAAATAAAGTTGCATGTTGTACCTCTTAATATGATTTATTGAAGAATATAGATTTCTTCTTCCATACTTCTATAGGAACAAACACACTATCATCATCCGTGTCATGTTTCCTTTTATTTGAGTTTCTCTTTCCCCAATTTGGTGGAATTCCTTATACTATTTTTAGTATTTTCATCCCATTTAAAGGTTTGGGTGGTTTATCAAGCTCTTTTTTGCCATTGAAAGATGTTCTCTAATGATGAAACATATGATTTGGAGGAAGGAATTTTTTATGGTCTATGTAAGTGATCTTTCTACTGCACTTAAGATATTCTGCATAGGTGTTCTCCTTGGATATTGGACATGTTGCTTTTCCCTTTGTCATACATCCAAATAAGTTTCCATAAAAAAGAAAGTCATGGATGACCCACATCATTATTGCTCTCATATTTAACATAGTATTGGAAAATGCATCATACATTTTTGCTCCTTTAGTCCATAGTTCGTGCAAGTCGTTAACCGACGATTCTAGATAAACATCAATATCATTGCTTGGTTGGTTGCAGCCAGGTATTAACAAGGTAAGTATTGAATATTTCCTCTGCATCCACACCCATGGTAGGGGGTTGTATGCGACCAACACAATGGGAAAACAACTGTAAGTAGTACTAAAGTCAACAAAAGGGTTGAACCCATCGGTTGCCATTGCAATTCGTACATTGCATGGATCATCGATGAAATATTTCCACTTAACATCTATAGTTTTCAATGTTGGGGGGGTGACTGGATGTCGTATATTACTGTTTGAACTCTTACTGGGATGCCACCTCATATTATTCACAACCTTTGTAGAGCTACAGGAAGAAAGCAACTCACTTTAACAATGTTGAAAGAAATAAATACAACAAATCTAATGATATAATAAAATCACTTACCTATATATTTCCTTCAACCTAGGTATAATGGGGAAATACCTCAATGCCTTCACAAGAATATTAATGCTTATATTTTTTGAACGAGGGTCAATTTTCCATCGAGATGCACCACTCATTGGGCAAGCTTACTTCTTTTCATGATCTTTCCAATATAAAATATAGTCATTGATGCAATGCATGTATCATTATATAATGTAATCCCAATGACCTAATAATTTTCTTTACTGCATATATGGACTTCGTAATTATATTGTTGATTAGGAGCATATCTTTAGTAGATCTAGTAAGTCACCAAAGCTTTTGTCTGACCAACATTGTTTTGCTTTGAGATTATACAATTGAGTATCATCGATAGCTTTGTGTACATTGTACAACTTGGGTATAATGGTAATTTGGTATCTTTGAGAAAACTACGATATTCATGAGTAGGAATCACTCCATAAGATGATTGGAACTCAACATCATTATCTCACAGTTCTTGTCCACTCTCTGAGCAATTGATATTGAATAATCTATATGTGTCATTGACCATTCCAATGATGTTAGCATGTACATCTTTGGCATTTGGACCCTCATCAGTGGCAGAGCATGTGTTTGATTTATATTTATCAAAACTAGAGGGTTGTTCTCAGTGTAAAACAAACTCGGTATATGTCTTGTCAATCTCATGCTAGAACATGTGGTCACGAACCTTCAAAAAACCAAGAGTTCCATATTTGAGAACTTTCGACATGGACATCTAGTTCTATTAGGGTTCGTTGAATTCTTTCTTGTGAAATCCAAGAATTGGTGAACGCCACGATAATAGTCCTATCTATTTCTACAAATAGGCCCCCAAAAAATAAGGAAGTATAGTTATACAAGTAGATTTGATCGAAAGCACAAATTTTATTCATTAATGGAGATAAAATAGTTGAAATACCTAGTTGCTCCTAGCCAAGCTTTGTCCATGATGCTTGATGGAAGATATCCTTATACTTGGCCACAGGGTTATGCATAAGAGGTAGGACCTGAAAGGTAGTTATAAAAAATGGTGAAACTATTTTGAAACGATGATGAAATCTGTCGAACTGCATGTATGCTGGCATTGCGAAAGATTTTAATTTTTCTCAAAAAATTGGCAAAAAAGGGCAAATTTTAAAGTTTTGCCAGACCAGGCCAAAAATATACCGACTACGTTTAAAATATTAGCAAAATCTTGGATGCGAATTGCGGTCCGATCATGGAACAAATGCATAATATGATCTAGTTTTGGACCGGATGTATTATATGGTCCGAATCCAAATCGGATGCATAATATAGTTCGACCTCGAACTGGTTACAAAACATGAAACGGTCTCAAGATGGGTGCATAATAAGTACCAATCTTGAACCAAATGCATTTTTATGATTTACAACATTCAAAATTTGAGTATTCGAGTAAGAGATATGATATGGCATCTAGTAAACATAAGGATTGTAGCACGACACAACTTATCGCTATTGACGTTGTTAGGAGAAAAACACATGCAATATTGGCAAAGTTGATCCCACATATCTATCTATCCCACATAACTATTTATCCCACATGATTTAGTGTACTCTAATTTCAAAGCTTAAATAAGAAAATTCCTTCATAGTAAAGTAGGCAAAGATTCAAGACAAGAAGGGTGGCCTCTTTTTGACGGGTGTAGTAGGTAAGAAATCAACTGCACTCGTCAGGAAGAAGACCAATGTGTCTTGTCCTGGATCTTAGCCTTTTAAAACCATGGACTGGATGCAATGGATGGATGCATTTAATGTCATGATGGTACAATGGTCCCAGACACCGAAAGAGTGCATTTATGCATTTGGGCATCGGGCGGATGAATTTATGCATCCTGGTACCGGATGGTTGCAAATTATGCAACCAATTTAAAATCAAAGCATATTATGCATTCAAGTGTCGAACGGGTGCATATTATGCGTTCGAGCGTCAGGCGGATGTAAACCATGCTTCAACGTTAAACCGGTTGCATAATATGAAATCGCTCGGTACCCCGGATGCATACTATGCTTCGACGTTAAACTGGATGCATATTATGGATCCGACCGTTACTCAAAACATAAAATACTTCCATGATAATGCCCAACTTATGTTTAACATCCGGATACATATTATGAATTGGTAGCATAGTTTAGTTCGACCGCCACCGTACTGCCATGTGTTTAATACTGCATGTCCCGTCTTGCATGTCTAATACTTTGTTGCCACATGTCAAATATGTTTTAAGTCTATAAAAGGGTATCAACAGTAATTTTTCCATTTCATTTCTGTGACAGCTACAACCAGAGCTAACCTTTCTGATCGACCTTTCAGTTTCCCTTCCTAATCCTTTTTCTTCCACTTCCAACTACTTCCAATGGATACCCCTTCCACAATCCAACCAAAATTCAAGAATTTTACGTGCACTTTGATATTTTGAGGTTCTCTTTCCTTTGTTCTAAATCCCCTTTGAGATTTTATTTCTCTTTTTATGTACCTTCCAATTCTCTTTTTAATTGAAGAATCTAGTCTTCTTCAGCATTGACATATGCGTAAAAAGCATATACTGCTTTTGTCTTTACTTAGACTTGACTCTTATAGTTCTTTATATCTTCAATCGTCTATATGCACGTAAGAGTCACTACTTGACTTGTTTGTTCTACCAACTATGCCATTTCAAAAGGCATGATGCGACTCAGGTGCAATGTTGATACTTTACTACAAATTTGAGGATGCAATAATCAGCCAACTTGGATCCACTAGAAATGGTTCTATAATTAACAATCAATTCCCTTTCTATATTAGTAGTGTTTGGATATGGATAGGAGCTAAAGATGATGAGGCATACCTACCTATAATACTGTGATCGATTTGATCTCTAACTTATTATAAGATTGTTTTTACCTCATCTATGGCCCATTATCATGGATATTTTATAACTTACCATGAGAATTGAGAGATCAAATCAATGATTTTCATCAAAAGGTTCTACTTATTATCAAGGTAGGTTTGGTCATTGAATTTGATGAAGTAGAAATTTGCATCGCTGAGTAGGAAAATTAATCTACCATATCAATGTCAAATTCATGGGCCATAGATTAAAATATGTTTGAGTTAGACGATGTAGGTGATGACATAGTGGGTGGAGAAAATTGCATACTTATGGAGGATGCAAACTAAGAAGGCATGATGAATGACATGGCAGTGGACATCACAATAGACTCTATCATGATGGGATGAGATGATGATGGGCTAAAAATGATAGGATTGGAATAAATGGAAGTGGATAGGTATGAAATGGATGATGATGATTTAACATCTAGTGGCATCTCATACTTTAAAATGGATGGGTTTATCATCAAAACTATAGTTATGTTTGCACTTGGTGAGAATGACTGATAGAAGAAGTAGGGGAAATTGTAGAAGATGAATGAGGAAATGTAAAGAAAAAAAGGACAAATTATAAGTAGTGGGAATAAAAAAATTTATGGATGAAAGCATGGTAAAATTGGTTGGGGGAATGATAGCAAGAGAAGGTGGGCTTTCAAAATAGTAGCTTATTCCTTTTTTGCTTCTTTTTTCGTATAATTGTCCTTATTTATTTTGGAACCTTTGTTGGTGATATCTTGAGTATCATGCATTTCTATATATTCACATTTTATCCCAATATCCAATGGTTTTTCAATTCCTATATTTTTCTCTTCTTAGGGATTATCTAAAATTTTCCCTTCCTCATCCTACAACATTGGGGAGCTAGTAACAACATCCATTTATCTCTTTTCAACCACTATATCCAAAAATGTAACATACTTATCAGGAGTATTTGCGGTAGTTATTACTATGACCACTATATAGATTTATGTCATAATGGTAGGACCATAATGATTATCATGTGATGTGATTAATGAGTAACAATAAGGGGTGCATTTCTTTTTCTCTCTCTTCCATGTAATGTTTATCCCCAAATCCTAAAAAAATATTCATCAAACTTACATTGTGTTAGTCTTGCCCTTTATGTTTATCTCATGTATCATGCATGGCAATCCCAATAATTTCACTAGACTCCATTTGTGTGTGTTTGCCAATGAATTAATTTTGCAATGATTTGCATTCAGGTCAAGATCAAAATCATTTTTTTCTCCTTGTTATCATAAAATACAAACCATGGGAGGAAATTTTTTTAGCTTAGGCAATTAATATTCATAGGCTCACAATGCATTTCTTCTATCCTTTGCTTCTACCTATTTCAATTTCTTTTATTTCTACACATCAAGTCTCTTTTTGTGTACGTGTATGGTATTAACACCTTTTCTATCATATTTTTCAAGAATACCTCCAATAGATTATAGGACCAATAGTTTTGTAACTTATTCAAATCAAGTTCTTCTAACCTCTTCTAACATAATCTATACATGGGAGTCATCAAGATGATTTCTTTTTAATCTCATAGAATATAGACTTCTATCCTTCGCATATTTTTTATGTACATAATCCATGTAATCCAAAACAAATATGTAATAATCAAGTACATAATTAGGAATTTCAAAAGGATATCCACAAAACCCATATAATTTAAAAAAATACTCTTCTACTACCTAGGTAAAAATCTCCCCTTCTTTATCTAGGTGTCTTTATTAATGCTCTACATTCTACAAACAATCTTGGCATCTATCATTGGATGTTTTTGATGATAGGCTCATAAAATATTTTATAAATATTAAAATTGGTTTTTCCTTTTCCATTACATGGCATCTTAGTGCATTCACATACAGTTAAAGGATTCTTGTCCATCCTACTTGGTTTAACTATAACATCAAGAACAAGTATATATTTGTATATAGAATTAGTCATATCTAGTAGGAAGTGAATCTAAAAAATATTTTCCTTTCAAAATATTACAACTGATGCATCATGTGGTTCGATATTGTATGAGGCACAATCTAGGAGATGTGTGTCATTGGGATAATTTTGTATGGCTTGTAATATAAAAACTTACTCTTCATGCATATTTTTGTTGCTCTCTTCCCCCATCATAGTTGCTAATCTAAAAAATACATTAAGCATATAGTTTGAACTACTTGATCCTCAATGGAAGCTCATAATATTGTGCATCTAATGGCTTATTCATCTATTATAACAAGAATTTCACCCATTCCTCTTCAAAATTCTTATAGCAAGTTAATGAATAATGGGGTAATCATACGATTTGAATGAATATATTCATTATCCATGCAAATCGTCTCTCTTATGTCATTGAGGGTAATTCTAATTAGAAGTTCATCCCACGTGTGTATTTTGATGGTGTTTGTGCTTTTCTTGAAGGCTTTAGAACATATATTTATAATATCTATACATTATAACACCTAAGGTTATTGAAACTATCCTAGTCCTAAAGACTAAATTTGATTGATGATCCAATATTCACTCTCCTACCATAATTTTTACCTCAATACGGATTCCTTTCTCAATTCCCTAGTGCATGTTTATACTTTCCTTTTACAACATTTTTATATACATCCTTATACGTCATCTCAGGTACCCTCTTTGTCTTTTTATCACTCTAGGGTATTTGTGGATTTTAGGGACCTACCTATGCTCATGGTGTCCCTAGTTGTTCCTCACTTGGATCTACCTCTAATAACCTTGTCACAATTTAAGTTTTGATAATTATAACTAGTGGGTCTATTGATATTGTTGGAACTTATAATTGATTTAGTTCTAGGATTATGCCATTGGTTGACACTCCTTTAGTTTCCCTCTCTATAGATTTGAAATTAGTGCTGACAATCAAGAAAATTACTAACTCTCCTTGAATGTGATTCATTAATATATTGAAATATTTGGGGGTGTGAGTCACTATTTCACACACGTGATTAAATTTTAGTATTTTTGATAGGAGTGTGATTTGCTTTGAGATGGATAGTGTGATCCACTTTAAGTGGACCTTAGATAAAATTTGGGTTCATGGTTTTGTAATGATGAAATTTATGGGTTGCTTTTGAAGCAATGGTGTGATGTGCACCTCAGTTAGTTTTTCTCTAGATTTTATTTTTAAAACTACAAAAAATTGTGAATCATTTTAAAGACTCAAGGATGGCTTGGTCTTACTTGAACTTAACTAGTTTTTGGATCTTTCATTGCACTTGTGGTTGAACAATCCTCCAAGACTTACAAACTCTGCCACATATAATAGTGGATATCAAGTGATTAACATATTTAAAATGTTAAAAAAATATATGGGGTAGGAGCATACTAGAATATGTTTGTTTGAATCCTTAAGTCCTTTCCCTATGTGATATTTTCTGTGGCTTTTGAAGATAGTATCAAACCTTCATCATCACTTTGTTTATATTGTTTATTTTGTGTGGATTTCAATGACAGTATCATACTTTCATCCTCGCTTTATTTATAGTGTCATGGGAAACCCCCACATAGACTTTACTCCTTAATTATTTGTTGATTATACCATTTTCTATAAGCCCAAAACCCTTAATCAAATTGTTTGCATCTCTTTTCAAATGGGTGTTTGTAAAATTCCCTTTCACTAAATGAATTTTTGTTTTGTTATGGAGGTTAAAAGAGTGTTAAGGGTTTCATAGAGCATAAAGGATTTCAAATGTCTATCTTTTATAAAATATATTTTATAAAATAATTAATGCAATGCCATCAATGCTCCACTCTGGCACCTTATGGCTTGGATGATGCTACCCTTTACTTTCAAGTTGGCTCTCATCCATAGTTTTTGAGCTAACAACTTGTACTTTCGTCATTGAAGATAAAATAACATAAGCAATTGAGCCTTGTTTTCTTTTCTTATGCCATATGGATGTCATGTTAACCTCCCCTATGGCTTACCCATGCTTTTTATCTTTAGTCTCGTGAATCCCATCTTGTTTTTAGCCTTTTAATGCCACATGACCATCGTGTTCTACTTTGTATCAACCTAATATTTTGCACTATATAGGACAAACTGAATTGCACCTTGTAATGGGAAGTGAATCACACCCCTCATATATTACTATTTTTGCTTTGGTTTTTTCTCATCAAACCACTTTATACCCCTTTGTGAATTGTACAGTAAGCAAAAAGTAAATTGCTACTATTTCCCATTAGCCAAAATTTTGAAAATTTTGAGTTTTGCCATTCCATTCAATTGCTTTTAGGAAAACATGATCCATCCCTATGATAGAAGATTAAAAGGAAGGTAGGACGATCAATAATCTATTTTGATATTTTCACTTAGATTAGATGGGAATTTTTTTCTTTTTGGATTTTTTTTTTTTCAATGAGTTTACATAGGATTTTATGAGGGATCTTGGTCCCCTCACTGAGTAGGGTTTGAACCTTGGACCTCTAAAAGAAATACCAAAATCCTCACCACAATAGTAAGCTTGCAACTTACATTTTATGTTTACATGGATTTAAATGAGGGGTCTCGAATCCCTCGTACCAGGGTTTGAACTTGAGTCTCTTGGACGAAAACCCAAGGACTTACCATTACGGTATCCTTCACGTGCTTGTCATTTTTTATCTTTTATTTTTTCTTTTTTTTCCTATGATTTTTCCTTTTATTTTTTTGTATTTTTCAAATATAAAGGGAAATAAAAAAATACTAGAAAAAGAGAGATATTGACAAACTTCTATACACATTTACAACTTTAGTGATGGCCTTGGACATGTTATAGATTTTTCATGTGTTGTCCATTCATCAAAATGAACAATGTTTAGCCATAAAAAGTAGTTAACTCATAAGAATTAACACCTCACACTCCAGTGATCTAATATATACCATTCCAAAGAGAATCAAACTTGATGTGCATACCTATCTTAGACCAATATTCATCTTATTTAAGTATATGATTTGCGACATTAAAATATATCTCTATGGTTTTCTTATTGAATGAATGCTTAATCATTCCAACATTAAAATCTATCTCTATGGTTTTCTTGTTGAGTGAATGCTTAATCATTACTTGGTATTGGCTAAACTTCTTAAACACCTTTCTTGTTCTTATTCAAGGAACAATAATTTATTTAACCTTTGCTTGCATTTTAATGATATTGATATCTTCAAGCTTTGGTTGTGTTTCCATTTGGAGTGAGGGGGTCTCTATGTTCATTGCTTCTTTCCCAAATGCCAATTTGCAAGACAAATTATCTTTTGATGCTTTTAGTGTTACCTTATCTTCCCTTATTCTCTCTTTTTTTAATGATTTTACACAAGTTTTTACGAGGGGTCCTAGTCCCATCATATTGAGTGGGGTTTGAATCTTGGACCTCTCAAAGAGAGACCAAAGCCATTACCACTGTAGTAAGCTTACAACTATCCCATAATTTTCTTCTTATGTGTGTAAATCTTTAGGATTTTGTAATTAGTGTCTTCAAGATTTGGACCACATTCTTGTTGATTGATTCGAGCAAGCCATTCCCTTATGGATAATAGTTTTATTATATTTTCAATATGATATCATACTCTAATTGAGTTAGTTTTGATCCTATAAACATGTTTTCACTACCTATAATGACCACCAAGAATACCCAAACCTAGTGACAATATCCTTAAGTAATTGAATCATAGCTCCCTAGTTCATGGCTTTAACTAGAATGACTTCAACCAGTATTATAAAATAATTTATTGATGTTAAGATCCACCCATGATTTAAATTTGATAATATTAAAATGCTTTAGAAAGAATTATGGGTTATAATGGCATTGAATATCCTTTCTACTTTTGTAAAACCATGTAATAATTTTTACATCGCTTAACCCACTAGAATGAATCTATAATTATGGTAGGCTAGTTATAACTAGCTCTCAAGATCTTACATATTGTCGTATAGGTTGAGTAGTGACTATATTCATCACAACACTCATACAATATATCATTTACCTTTTTTTATTCAATTTCTCTTAGATATACATCATCATACCCCTTTTGAAACAACAAACTATTGATTATTGCACAATCAATCATGTTATATCAAATAGTCTTTTTGGCTTTGGCATCAGGCCTTTTAAAACTTCATTAGTTAGAATGTATTGTATAACCTCTTGCATCCATCTTATTTACTTATGGTCATTTACCTACTTTGTTGGTTGTTCCAATCCATATATAAATCCAACTTGATCTTATACATTGGATCTAGCCAAAATTTTGCACAAAGCTCTACCTCTAACCAAGTTTGTGGTTTTATTTCGATGTTAAAATATTGATTTTTACTATCCATGCATTTAATTTCTCACCCAAATTCCTTATTAGCATGAGTGTTTTAACATTTAGACGTGCTAAAAACATTGTGGTTTTTCTTTGTAAGAGGTAGTGTTTAAATTTGCTCAAGGTTTTCATCATGGCAAACACATGTTTCTTAATGGAAATATACTTTTATTTACATTTATGCAATGATTGAATCATGAAATAAATAGGGTCTTTTATTTATTTTTAATGAGCAATGCAATAATATTGACATGTATCCTTTGTTGGATTTTAAGCCCAACTATATCAAGTCCCAACATATTTGATCAATAACATAATTAAATATAAGAGCAATCAAACTATAAGCTAGCTAATTTAATTATAATAACATTCAAAATAATATCAAAAATGAATGAAAAAATTATCAAAATCATTCATGAAATAACATGAACAACATTTGCAATATAATTGCTCAAAATATACGTACAAGCTGCAATGTTATTAATTCTTGAATATCATATCTAAGATCCTTTCTTCAATACAATACATGCAACTTTACCTCCATAATATAGCCATACAAGATGATGAAGAACACAAGCTTATACTGAGAGGGGAGTGAACAGTATAAGACCACCTTTTACTTTTCTTTTCAATTCAATATTATGTAGTGTATAGACAACAATATCAATAGCAGTTCTCAAGCAATGCACAAAACACCATACACAATAGAGACACAATAATTTACATGGTTTACCCAATGTGGGCTACTCCACGGAGAAAATATTTTACGAAAAATTTCTCAATAAATCTCTTTGGGAATCCTTCCCAATTACAATGTTTATGGATCTTTGTCCAAAGGAGATGTTGATCCCCTAATCTCAAGTTCGTGGATCTCTTCCACAGGAGAACTCTTTCCCCTTCTACTATGGCTAGTGATCTTCTAGAAGACTTTGTCTCTCTAATGCACTAACTGGTGGATCTCTCCCCACTTGAAGACTCCTCATTCAGATCTGTCTTCAACTATCCTGGCTGCTGGATCTCTATCCACTGAGACTATCCTCTGTACTCTGTCACCTCCAAAGCTCTATCAATAGGCTCACTCAGAACCTGCTCAATAGGCTCACTCAAAACCTGCTCAACAAGCTCACATAGAACTTGTCCAAATCTGCTCAACAAGCTCACACAAAACTTATCCAAATATGCTCAAGCAAGCTCACCAAGAACTTACCCAAATCTGCACTAGCAAGCTCACCAAGAACTTGCCCAAATCTACACTAGCAAGCTCACCAAGAACTTGCCCAAATCTACACTAGCAAGCTCACCAAGAACTTGCCCAAAACTGCTCTAGCAAGCTCACCAAGAACTTGCTCAATAATTCAATCTCATAGAAGCATAAAGAGAATTGTTAGAGACTCAATATGTTCTATACTCAAATTCCAATCTCAACTCAAATCAATCTTATAGAAGCATAAAGAGAATTTTTAGAGACTCAATATGTTCTATCCTCAAATCTCAATCTCAACTCAAATCAATATTATAGAAGCATAAAGAGAATTGTTAGAGACTCAATATGTTCTATCCTCAAATCTCAATCTCAAATCAAATCCAGAATATAGAATAGTTTGTTTCATGGAACTTGAACAACCACTTCACACAATCACTTGACTAGGCTCAAACAACTCTTCTCAACCAACTACCACAAGGAACAACTCTTTCTTACAAACCCTAGTCCAAGCATGTATCAACCAACTCAAATGTTTCCAACAATGATCAACCACAAATCTCACATAACAATGATACTCATGTTCTTCTCAAGTTCAAGTTCTTTGCATAACCAATGGGCTTCAACAACAATGCTAATAAAACATTCTTCACATAATAATGATACTCATGTTCTTTTCAAGTTCAAGTTCTTTGCATAACCAATGGGATTCAAAAACAATGCTAATAAAACATTATTCACATAACAATGATACTCATGTTCTTCTCAAACCCTATCTTAGGTTTTTCACACAACTAATGGCTTCAACAACAATGCTTATAAAACAAGATTTAATAGCAACTCTCAACCCAAAAAACCTTGAAGCATTCAACCAACTACTTTCGAAAAGGAAACCACAATTACTCATTTTCTCTCCAATGATATTTCGGAAATCAACCACTATAAACAATCAATAAAAGAATGCGCCCATACCTTTTATGAAGAAGAAGAAGCTTTTTGGTTGTCCACAAAATCTGTCTCACTTTGTAAGCAAAATAAGACAACACCTTGCAAGTAGAATAATGAAAACAAGCAATTGCATAATTAAAGAATTTTGTATTGAATTTTATTGGAGCCTTAGTCTCCTTTTTACAAGTGATTTGCCCCAAGTGCATAGGGGCATGATTACAATAAGTGAATGCTTGCTTTCACATGATAGAATGGGCACAAAGAGGGGAAAAACCCCTTTGGCTAATAAAATTATTGGTGGTGTCTTTGGTCTTCTTTCGCTCCAATCCAATTGGTGAGTGGGCTTGAGTATCCAATGATGGGCCACTCCTAGCTTCAATAGCTCTTCAAATACCTGTTACCTGCACACATGCAAACCAGCAAAGGGGGATTAGTAGCACCCATATATTCAAGTGATAAACCTAATGCTACACATAAACCTATTACTGATATGAATGAAAAGCAGATAGCACAAAACAATTAACAAACAAAGCCTTGCTTAATACTCAAATCACTAATCTCTGTCCATGGGGGGAAGAAAGTAGAGAGGGGAGGGCTCTGGTCCCTCCCTTGCTCCCCCTCCCATGGATCCTGGTTCCTACCCAGTCCCTGGCTCAACCCAGGTCATCTCTCCCGGGGAGTGGTTGTTTGCAGATGATCTCCTGGGGGAGATCCTTCTCCACTATCTGTGCCCCTCCCGGCCGGCTAGGGTTTCCTTGGTTGTTTTTTCGGACTGGTGCTTCCCAGGGATCCCTGTTTGGTTGGGGATCCCTTCCCTTTTTCCCTCAGGCTTCCCCCTGGGGTTTTTTGCAGGTTATTCGCGTGGATCTGGTCCCCTGCGTTTCTCGATGCGGTGGAGGTGACGGTTTAGGGTTTGGACAGCTTCCCCCTTTTTCTTGTGAATCCTCGACGGGCTCTGTGCTTGGACAGGATTCTTGGTCCCTGCTGCTGGGATCCTCTTCTATTTTCCCGGGGCGGGTTCCTTGTGGTACAACTTTTTGGTCACTTCCTGATGGGCTGGATCCTCTCTGTGCTGGCTGTCGACTTCCTACAGGATGGCTCTCGTTGAACGAAATGTTTTCCCGGTGGGCGGATGGTTTCTCCACAGGGCGGGATCCGCCAAATCCGCCGGTTTTCCCACGAGGTGGGATCCTTTCTTTTCTGTTGGTTTCCCGAATGGCGGGATTTCCCTGTTGCTTCCTGCTAGGCGGGACTGTTTGTGGTGGTTTTGACTGCTTCCCGCGAGGCGGGATTTTATTGTAACGGTTTTTCTTTGCTTCTCGCTAGGCGGGATCTTCTCGATGGTGGTTTTTGGCTACTCCCCACTAGGCGGGATCTCCAACACTACTTTCTTTCTTATTTTTTTGTTTCCCGCTGAGAGGGATTGTTTCATGCTTACTGTTACCGCTGGGCGGGATTTCTGTTTTGGTGTTCAGTTTCAAGGGATTGATGCCCTAGGCCCATTGCTTATGTAATCAAGTTTTGGGATCCTTGTTAAAACCTGCTGTAAATACAAACACTACTTACCAAAAAAAAAAATCACTAATCTCTATCGATGAAATCTGTTTTTGTTCTTAGGACTATGGAACCGTGAAAGCACAATTGTGGGCTGGAAACTGCGGACCTACGGTTGTGAAATTGTGGATGCATGTTTTCGACTGTGAAACTGTAGACGTGTGGTTTTGGCTGAATAACAGATTACTTCTAAATTTGAGCCAACGGTTAGAGTCAAGCTTGCACTCTCAATTTCTCGTTGGGTCTAGATATATTTCGATAGCCTGTCTGTATGCAAATCCAATTCTCTTTGTTTGGTGGATTGGTGGTGTCTTTATAGGCTGGCTGGGGCTTTGGAGGGAAATGTGAGGTGGCAAGCCTGACTTTCCAAGTGGCAAATCTGGACTTGCCCGGGTGGAAGGGGCGATTACAATGAGTCACTTAGTGTGGCTCACTTAACTCAGGGTGATGTGGCTCCAAGTGGAGTGGGATGTGGGATGCTTGTTTTATGTGAAGGGACAAGGGGACAACAACAAAGGAGTTGTGGCATGGGTATTGGAAATCTGTCTCATGTGCAAGGACAAAGGGGACAGGAGTGGGTAAGATGTGGCATGGATGTTGGATGAAGTGTCCAGGACACATGTCCAATGGGTAGACAGGGTATCCTAGGATAATTTTCTTGATTAAATAAATTAGGAAAGTATAATAATGTGCAAGATTTTATATCCTTAAGTTAGAACTTAGGCATATATCTTTATTATGCAGGATTTGATGGTGAGGTGGTGAATGTGAACTAAAGGGTGCTAGATTTTGGTGTCTACAGTTGCCCCTTTTTGTATTGCGTTATGTACAACACAATGCGATGCAAAAGCTAACGACATCTAACTTTATTGGATGAATGGGTTCATTTATCTTTGACACACAGAATGAATGAATTTTAAATTTTTGATTTGTTTGCTTACCCCCTCAATTGACGATTGGGTAAAGGTTAACATCCATAAGTCAATTAATGAAATACAGATGTTGAAAGTGGGTTGTTAATTGAATGATGTTGATATTGTTAATGAATTTTGTCTTGATTTCTTTGTGCCCCAAGCTTGGGATTATTTGTGTTCTTATAATTTTGGTTTTGGTTTCATTAATATGTAGAATACATGGTAAAAATATGACCACTCTTTGAGTTTTTGTCCACTATGACTTTAGCAATTCCTTCCAAATGATGGGTTTAAGGAACCAGTCATCGAGGATTTGATGCTCTAGTGGTTTTTGATTTTACCAAATTGTTGTTTATTGTCCCACTTTTGACCCAACGGAAGGTGTTGTAGGATTACCTTGCAAATATGTTTTTGAACACATTTAAGCTCATAGATTTAGGAGCTTATCGTCTTGATTCATTGTTGCTTGTTGCGATTTTTGAATGAGCTTCCTTATGGTGATTTACCCATCCAAACGAATTGCATGGATTTCTAGTCGCTGCAATCGCTAGGTGTATAGGATAATCCACTAGATACGAGTTTCACTCCAGATGATAAGGTGGATTGCATTTTTTTTTGAAACCACTGACTTGCGGTTATTTTGGTAAAAAACATGGATTTGCATTTGTTTTATGAAACTACATTTTTTGCATTTTTTTTATGCCTCAAAACGCATTTTTGCGTTTTTGCGCTCTGCAGAAAACGCAAGCGCGCGTTTATTGCCGCTAAAAGTGGCTATTTATAGGTTGTTATCATTTTCAAAATCATTTTTCCAGTTGTCATTGGTTTATTGGTTGAAGTGATGAGTGAGATGGAGGTTGGCGAGGGGAGCGGTGGTGGTGGCTCGACTAGAGTGGAAGTTGGTGGCCGGTTTGCAGAGGTAGGTGATTTGGCCTTTATTTTTTTGTTTTGCGTTTGTTTTGCTTGTTTGAAAATTAAGTGGGGCTGGTAAATTATTATTGTTTGCTCATTAAGCGGGGTTGGCAATGAACTTGTTTTTTTTTTTTTTGTTTTTTTTAATTTTCGTTTTTTTTTTGTTTTTATTATTTATGGTAGGTAGAAATTTTTCATTTTTGTTTTTATTACCTAGGGTAGGTAAAAAAATTTTTGTTTTTGCTTTTATTACCTAGGGTAGGTAAAATTTATTTTTTTATTTTTTATTATCATGCATAGGTAAAAAAATTTCGTTTTTGCTTTTATTTTTTTTGGTATAAGGTAGAGGTGGTTATAAGGTCCACAAACCTTTTACAAAGTCAAAATGGGCTGGTTCTAGCATCAAGCCCGTATAATCAAAATACAAAATGGATCTTTCTAAGACTCACATTAAGCCATACTTAGAGTCCAAAATCCTATACTTGTCGCTTGACTATTCAGATAAAACAAAAACCAAACAACACCTAGCACTTACTAACACTAGGTTGCCGTACCGTACACTTGTCACCTCCCGTGCCCCAAAGAAATGGGATGCCTTTTCTCGCCTAATTCCATCTCGTCGGATTACTCATCATCAGCCCCTCTCGATCTCCCCGATGCTCTAACAGGTTTGATCTTAGCTCTTCTCTAGCAACCAACACCAATAGTTCTTGAGGGAAGTTATCCTTCCAAATTTGCATCTCCCCAACGTAAACCGCAATATTTGCCATTAGATCCGCCGCTCGGTTCCCTTCTCTCGAAGGTGTGTTGGATTCGGGCATTAACCAAATGAGATTTATGAATCTTTGCTTCTAGGATAAGCTCCAATATGGTCCAATTGGGGTCTTTATCCTCCTTAATTGCCTTGATTATATTAAGTTAATCCCCTTCAAAGATAACTTCCTTATAACCCTCAAGTCCGGCAATTCTCATTGCCTCGCATGCAGCTCGGGCTTCCGCAAAATGATTTGTTTGAGTTCCCAAAGGTTTCGCAAAGGCAAGGACCACTTTTCCTTCCTCATTTCTCAAAACTCCTCCCCGCTCCCGCAGCCCCGGATTTCCTTTTAGCCGCCCCGTCAAAATTAAACTTAACCCACTTTTGTGTGGGGGGTATCCACTTGACACCATCCCGTGGGTTGGTTGTAATGTCTAGGTCCTGGAAGTTCCTCTCCCCGGCTCCGCAAAATCCTCCTTTCCCTTAGAGACATGGTCTCATTTTTGAAGAAGAAAGTTTTCCAGCTTTTCTTTCAAAGCTCGATTATTTTATTACCACATAACCCGGGATCTTTCTTACGTCCTTTAAATACTCTCTTATTTCTCTCATTCCATATCCCCCATAAAAAATGGGGTAAGCTGAGCTTCCGGAGCCAAGTCAAAAGCTTTGCCCTGAAGGGGGAAGCCCACCGTATGCGTAAGTCGACATGCTATTTGGACAGACCCAATCTATATGAAATTTGGACAGATCATTTGGAAGACTCGTACAAGAAAAATCACAAGTTAGAAATATATGACTTACATATTCTATTGCTTTCTCACACAAGATACATCGATTGATGAATTGGAAACCTCTCCTTTGCAGATTATCTCGTTGTCGGGATCTTATTTTGAACTCGCCAACCAAAAGAAGAAAGCTATTTTTGGGGTTAAATTATTTAACCAAATAACGTAAGTCGGAGTCCACCCATTGAATCCCGAGTGGATTAACTTATAGGCGCTTTTTACCGAATAGATCCCACTTGTAGTTTTGCCCCAAATCGCCTTGTCTCTTCCCTCCCCAGGAATGATCGGGAACACCCTTAAAGCATCATTGAGTTTGGTTAGGGCCACCTTCTCTTGCTCGACAGATTATGAACTCGTGATTTTCTTCCAAGAAGAAGTTTCCCGTGCTACAACGAATAAAATCCCCTACTTTTCCTCCCATTTCCTTCGAAAGTTTATGTTGGAGGACCTCGAAGGTCTAAGTTATCTTTCATAGGGGCCTCTTCCAACCACGGGTCTTTCCAAAAGTCCACTTGTCTTCCATTACCAATTCTCCATCTGATGCCTTTCCTGACTACCTCCCGACATTCGAGCAAACAATTCCAAAAATAGGATCCTCTAGGAAGATTATCACCTTTCAGGAAGTCCTGATTATTTCTAATATATTTTGCCTTAAGAAGTTTTACCCATCCCAATTGATCATTATTGATAAATCTCCATACCTGTTTGCCAATCATAGCTTGATTCAATTCTTTCATTCTCTTTAACCCCAGGCCCCCCTGATCCTTGCTTGCACACACCTGATTCCATGCTACCAACGAAATTCTCTTTCTCTCCTCCGAACCTCGACCACAAGAAGTTGCGTTGAATTAGCTCCAATGTAGCTCTGACCTTTGCAGGCATTCTAAATAGAGACATGCAAGAAATTGGAATGCTCCGTAAAGTAGTTTGAACTAATAAGGCTTTTCTCGCGGAGCCGAGAAGGCCGCCCTTCCACCCCGCTAACTTTTTGGAGATCCCGTCAATGATTGAGTTCCACAAAGTAGCCTTCATTCTTCCTTCGAACATAGGCATGCCTAGATAAGTTGCTGGTAGAAGCTCCTTTCCACAACCGAAGAGGTTAGCTATTCTTTCCTCCCTCCCACCAGGCGTGTTAAAGAAATAGATGCTACTCTTCTTATAGTTTATGTACCGTCCTGCTTCTGTCTCATACTTGGTTAGAATTCTCTTCAACTTCCTAGCTTGAGGCACCGAGGCTTTGGACACAATGATTGTATCATCCACAAACTGTTGGTGAGACACCGGCCCCGCTCGTTGAGGCCGGTTTAAAACCTTCCAATTGACCATCTGCCACCGCTGCTGAAATGTTCCTACCCAATGCTTCCGCTAAAATAATAAACAAGTATGGAGACAAAGGATCTCCTTGTCGCAACCCCCTTTCACTCTTAAAGTAACCTGAGGGTGACCCATTCACCATGACAGAAAATCTTGTAGTAGAGATACAACTAAAAATCAACTTAATCCACTGGGGACAGAAACCAAACTTACCCAAAATCTTGGTGAGGAACCGCCATGAGACCCGGTCGTAGGCTTTATTCATATCAAGCTTTAGTAACATACCCGCTTCCTTACTAGTCACCATTGAATGAATAACCTCATGAATTGTGATGATACCATCCAATATTTGTCGCCCTTTCACAAAGCCACCTTGGTTCATATCAATGATGAAAGGAAGGATAACCTTCATCCTATTGGCGATTGTTTTTGTGAGAATCTTCATCGTAGTGTTACATAAACCGATAGGGCGAAAACCGGAAAATTCCATTGCTCCCACTAGTTTAGGGATGAGAACTAAAAAAGTAGCATTAACTCCTTCTCGGGATTTCCATGTCCTTTTGAGCCTCAATTATAGCTTCCACTACATCATTGCCTAGGATATCCCAAAACTTCTGGAAGAAAGTCGCAGTGGAAGCCATCCGGTCCCGGGGAGTCGTTACCATCCATGTCAAAAACGACCTTCTTGATTTCCTCCTTTGTGAAAGGACTAAGTAAGAATCCATTAAGATTATCGCTACTTAGGGGTGGAATGGCTGCCAACAGAGAGTCCTCTTCTTCAATAGTCGGATTTACATCTTCTAGCAACGATTTAAAGTACTCAACCGCTTCCCTCCTTATGTCTTCCATATCTTTGGTGTTAGACCCATCGGCCATCTTGATCTCCTTAATTTTGTTAGTACTCCCGTGGCGAAGAGTAGAGACATGGAAGAACTTTGTATTTCTCGTCACCCTCCTTTAACCAACGCAACTCGGATTTCTCCCTCCAAAAGGTTTCTTCAAATCCTAGCATCGTGTGGTATTCGGCCAATGACCTCCCTCTCCCGGTTTCTCGCATCCTCTCGTAAGTCGCTTCCGACTTCAACTTCTCCCCGTAGTTCATTGATCTTGTCTTTTAGTTTCGCCTTTTTAACAAAAATATTGCCAAAGGAAGTTTTGTTCCACTCTCTAATGTTAGCCTTCACATTCCTTAGTTTACATGCCACTTGGGCCGCTTTCGAACCATTATACTTTTTGTCCCACCATTGGGCAACCAGATCCTTGAGATCCTGATGTTGGAACCACATAAGTTCGAATCGAAAGGGTCTCGATGTATCTTTTCTTAGAGTCCTCCCCTCGTTTCCCACGGAATTGGGTTGTGATCGGACCCGATTCTTGGGAGTGCCGTTAATGAAGAGTCCCCAAACCTCTCCAGGCATTCTTGAGAAAGAAGAAACCTATCTAATCTTATCTGAATTTGGTTTTCCTTCAATCTTTTGTTAGACCATGTATAGGAGAATCTACGCAGGTCCACATCCATCACTCATGTTGCTCAACAAAATCTCTAAACTCGTAGATATCAGCAGCTATTCTTTGAGAGCCCCCCAATTTATCTACAGGATTAAGGTAGCAATTGAAATCCCCCGCCACAATCCAAGGGTAGTTGGGGACCGTCTCCCTCAATTCAGCCTAGCCGACTCCAAAGAACCCTTCTCGATCCCTCGTCTAACCGGAGCATATACATTCGTTAAGATCCACTCTTCCCGTGTGGTTTTATCCACACATAAGAGACAAATAAACCAACTAGACATTCGAATCACTCTACTATCAATCACATTTTTGTTCCACATAACCAAGAACCCTCCCGCTGTTCCAGTGGCCTCTTGGCCTACTACTTCAGCCTTCTCGCCAAGTCCTATTCTTAAAAGGAATAACTCTACTCTCCTCCATTTTAGTTTCTTGCAGTAAAATCATATCCGGTTTGTGTTCTTGTCTAAGAGCATACAAAGCTCTTATTTTTGCAGGATTACTCCCACGAATATTCCATGAAAGGATCTTCATTTATGGGCTTTGGATCCTCGAGCCTTCGCCCCAAAGAGCAATACTGCTTGAGTGCCATCAGCCACTCCTCGCTCTGCTTCTTTCTGCCTTAAGGCAGCATTGCTAGGTTTCCCTCTTCCTACCGAACCATATCCCCATACATCCGCTCTAGGTTGAAGTTCCTTGGGATTCACTTGGCTTCTAGTAACCATCTTGGGTAGGTCAGCCTTGGTATTTGGGGTAACAATCCGGCTTTCCAGTGTTAACCGGTCTTTTTGACAAGTGGAGATGATTCCGTGCTCTTAGCTTCTTGATTAGTAGATTCTTTTTCCCCCGCTTTGGGGTTACACCGATCTTGGTGGTTCACCTCTTCCTCCCCGAGTATCCTTGCCTCGTATTATTAGTTTCCTCGCTCCTTCCTCTCGATTTTTCTCCTCTAAATCCTTCTCTTGAGTCTCCTCTACCTCGCATTCCACTTCTTGGCTGTCCATCCGATCTCCCTTCAAATGATTTAATGCATCAAAACTGCTCTCCACCGGGATGTTGATCTCCTTGGAATTTCTTCCCATAAATTCCTCTCGCAAGACATGGGACCACTTCCACCGAGCCTCCATAGGCCTCCCGTATCACCCAATCAAACTTACTTGCCCCATGGCGTTGATCTATGGGGTTCTTTCCTTTGTGATTTGGCTCCGAGGCTTGTCGTATCATCTTAGGAGCAAAGTTGAGCTTGAGGGTTCCCATCAAAGGGACCAGCTTCCCTGTGAGAGGGTTTTGGGGCATAGGAATTTTTGGGAGGAGGGTTAAAACGTTGCCTCTTGCTTACAATAGGGCGAACAGGGTCTCTGATATTCGGATTTCGAGCTCCACGTCCTTGAGGCCCAGGTTGGGTAGGAATGGAGATCTGTGGGGGAGGGATATTATTCTGGGTTTGAGGATCACATTTTGGAGTGGGGGCCGGTTCTTGGAAATGCAAGTGGATACCCCGGTGCCCTACCTTCCCACAAACACTACACTTAAAAGACATATTTTCATATTCAAATACCTGAGTATGAAGGCCAAACATAGACGACAAAATAATGGATTTAGGGAGCTCTTTACTCAAGTCCGCCAACACACACATGCGAGCAGACAGGAGTCTTGTTTTGCTCAAGGTTGCAGGATCAATAGCTATTAGTTCTCCAATCTCCGTAGCTATCCCAACCAATATTTGTTCGTTCCGAAAAGCGGAGGTAATCCCGGCATCTTAACCCAAATAGGAGCCAAATCCAAAGACTCGAGTCTCGGGGGTTGAAATCGGGGGACCAACGCTTCATATACAAGCCCCTTTTCCCAAAAAACCAAGGACCTCCTTGGAGAGTCCTTTCCATGTCCCGTTCACATTGAAATGTCACCAAAAGAAAACTCTTGGGTAAAGCCTTAATCATCATACCGGCCCTTGGCCGCCATTTTTGGATGGCCCATCTCCTTATGACTTCCATGTCCGGCCTCACCCCCATAAATTTAGCCACCAAAGATGTTCTGCCCTCCATAGCCACATGCTGAGCTAAGGAATCTGGGACGTGCAACCTACCATTGACAGATTTTAGATTAAAACAAGAGTCGGATAATTTTTGCTTACCGCGAAGAGCATTAAGATATGAAGGTCTCCAGCTGCCAGGTTTCTCTTTGTCTCCTTCTTGGGTCTTCCTTTGATCCCGACGCATAGAGTCCCGGGTCCCCCTCGTAGAAATCTTCAACCGCATCCGCCCAACGCCCTTGGACCGGTTCCAATAGAACTTCCTTGTCCACATCCTCCGCCTCGGGGGCCTCGCTATCTCGCCAGAGCCCCCACCTACCGCGTCTGCTGATCTGCCCTCTGAAGTCCCACACCTAGGGTTTGATGCCCCTAGACCTCTCGCTCCTCCTCCTTGCTGCTCCATCCGTCACAACTTGTTCTCGTTTTTGCTTTTATTACCTAGGGTAGGTAATTTTTTTTTCTTTTTTGTTTATTACCATGCCTAGGTAATTTTTTTTTGTTTTTGCTTTTATTACCTAGGGTAGGTAATTTTTTTTTGTTTATTACCATGCATAGGTAAAATTTTTTCGTTTTTCCTTTTATTACCTAGGGTAGATAATTTTTTTTTTTTTTTTTTTGTTTATTACCATGCATAGGTAAAAAAATTTCGTTTTTGCTTTTATTACCTAGGGTAGGTAATTTTTTTTTTTTTTTTTTTGTTTATTACCATGCATAGGTAAAAAAATTTCGTTTTTGCTTTTATTACCTAGGGTAGGTATTTTTTTTTTCTTTTTTTGTTTATTACCATGCATAGGTAATTTTTTTTTTTTTTTTGCTTTTATTACCTAGGGTAGGTAAAAAATTTTCCTTTTTTTTTTTTTCGAGCGAAAAACCTCTTACGGGGCTGCCTTGGTCTGAGAGACCACGAACAGGGGGTTCTACACCGTCAAAGTCACCCGGGAGTCGCACTCGACCTTGCTCGTACCAACATTATCAATTGGATTTTGGATACCCAATTCAGCTTTTTGGTAGGGTGGATATTTGAACCTGGGACCTCCCTTGGAGGATTGTCCTCTCCTCTCCAACTCACCTACAACACCTAGGTTAAACTAATTTATAGTGGAAAACACTCCTTTCGAGGTGCCACTTTCAACAGGTTGGGCATAGGAGGAATGAAGCCTTGTTGGCCTCTACTAGCACATAGGACATTCCTAACTATACCATATATCTACAGGATGGAGACAAGGAGAATGGAACCTGGGTCGACCTCTACCAGCACCCAGGGCATTTACCACTGCACCACAACAAGCAGATTAAAAAACTAATTTATAGTGGAAAACACCCCTTTCGAGGTGCCACTTTCAACATGTTGGGCATAGGAGGAATGGAGCCTTATCGGCCTCTACCAACACATAGAAAATTCCTAACTATACCATATATCTACAGGATGGAGACAAGGGGAATGGAACCTGGGTCAACCTCTACCAGCACCCAGGGCATGTACCACTGCACCACAATAAGTAGATCTTTTTTTTTTTTTGTTTATTACCATGCATAGGTAATTTTTTTTCGTTTTTGCTTTTATTACCTTAGGGTAGGTAAAAAAATTTATTTTTTTGTTTATTACCATACATAGGTAATTTTTTTTTGTTTTTGCTTTTATTACCTAGGGTAGGTAAAAACTTTTCTTTGTTTGTTTTTATTTTACTACCATGCATAGGTAAAATTTTTTGTTTTTGCTTTATTTCTAGCATATTGTGCTAAATTTCATTTTTTTTATATGTTTTCTTTTTGAGTTACGCTTCTTGATGCTTGGCATAGGTGGCCGAGGACCATTTGAAAAGTGCGGAAAGCACTTTCTGATGATGATTGGACTCTACTTTAGACCATTGGTTTAGATGGTTGCGGGCGGTTAGGTACCGTCCGAGCTGATGAGGATCTCCTTTCGACACTTGTTGAGTGTTGAGATCTAGACAGAGGCACATTTTAGCTCCCAACAGGGGAGATGATGCTCCCAACAGGGGAGCTGACTATCACTCTCAAGGATATCTATCGTATCTTTCGCATCCCTATCGAGTGTCCTACCGTTCGTGTTGGCCTTGACAAGAAGGAGGCCATTTTCCCTCTGTATGATGAGATGTGGGACATCGATTGCAGCAGGGGCGACATTGCGTATTTGGATCTCTTTACAGATGGAAACTTGGGTGCATTGCCTGCCTTTATGATGTACATTTTGAGCAACATGTTGTTGCCCAATTCCATGGGATCGAGGATCCTGTGGAACCAGGTGTCTATTGTTATTGACTTGATAGCTGATCCTCATCGGTTAGCCTGGGCTCCTGCTCTTCTTTGTGAGGTTTATAGCGAGCTCTATGAGGTAAAGAGATGCGGGTGCAAGGGCCTAGGCTACAGTTTGCTGCTCTAGATTTGGTGTTGGGAGCATGTTATCATTGGTCGCCCTGCTGGTTTGCCTTGTGGTGTGGATGCCACCTCTCCATGGGCATACAAATGGTTACTCAGTGAAGAGGTCAGTCGATCTACTATGAGTGCATCAGATTTCAAAGATATCTTAAGTTCTCTAACTAGGAACCTGATGTGTTTACAGCCTTGGAGGGGTTTGGATTGGGCAACGGATGCAGTAGAGCTTTGTTGCGCTAGGCAGGGACGATGGGTTGTTGGTGCCCATTTGAGGGATATGGAGCTTATCCAATTCTCTTGCGTACTACGACAGTTTGGTCTTGTTCAGGATGCTTTGAATGTGCCTGTTATGTATAGGCGACGAGGTGATAGTTGGGGTTACCTATTGCTTCTAATTTTTGGTGAGTCAATGATACTGCTGATGACTCAGACTTGGAGGTGCTTGACTGGGATGATGTTGGCATGACTGTTGAGAATGATGCTTGGTTTACGAGTCAACCTCTATGGACTCCTAGCATCGTTATAGATGATGATGGGAGAGATGATGATGTTGATGTGGGTGGATGGGTTCCTTGATCGACGAAATGCCGACATGGTAGCTCTTCGAGAGCTGACACGGGCACGAACATTCAACAGCCTGAGGAGGGTGGTGGCGATGATGAGGGTTTACCTCCTCGACGGTCAGAGGAGAAGTGGGGTATTCTCCAAGATGAGTGAGATAGCCTGGATTTGGAGCTAGGTTGAGTGAAGGCTGAGTTAGCACGGTATCAGGGTGAGGTGACTCATATTCAGGCTGAGGTGGACGGGATACGAGTTGGACCTAGCAACATTGTTGTGGCTGCTAAGGATGCAGAGATCACCAGAATCAGTGGTGAGATTACCCGTTTACAAGGCAAGCTTTCTCGGTTGCAGTCAGGTGTTGGAGATGATGATTCGACTCTGACTATTGCTTCTCTACCAATAGAGATTTCTTAGAGGGTCACTCGCCAGGGTACTGATTTGAGGATCCTGCGTAAGCACACTATCTACATCGAGATGTTGGAGAACATTATTCATGAGCATCAGATTCCTTTACCTGTTCCTCCATCATCTACTACCACTGGTACCCGAGGGACCGAGATGAGTCACAGGACTCATCGTACTTCTAGCTCTCACGGGGCTTCTACAGTGCAGGGTCCACGGAGGGATCCTGCTGGCACTAGCTAGATGTTGTATTTGCCTTATTTTTGTTTTTTGTATATTTTATCTTAGTATGAGCCTCAGTGCTTCAATGTATATTGCCTTCGGGTATTTTATACTTTGTAGACTTTTGTATTTATATATATATATATATATATATATATATATATATATATATATATATATATATATATATATATACATGGCATTTTATTTCGGTATTCACATGCATTATTTGTATATGTATTCTTTTTCTTTATGCTTTTGCAATGTTTATATTATGAAATATTATATTTCTATGTTAATGCTATGATAATGAATGCAAGTGAACATGTAAAATGCATTTTGATTTATAGTTATGTAACTGAATGAAGGTATGCATGGTGCTCATGTAATCTTATTTAGCTCAGAGTAGTTGACATTTACTCATTCATATTTGCAATTGGGGGTTCCCACTTGATTATTCTTTGTGGTGATGTATGTGGTATGTATAAATGGCATGTGGATGGTGATATGGATAATGATTTAGTTTTTGGTATGTAACTGAAAATATTCTCAAATACTCAAAGAAGCTAGTAATGTTAACCATTTTTCTTGAATGTTATCTTACTTTCTTTCGGATCATATTGTGTGCAACTAAAGTTCATTTTCTAAATCTTGTGTGTCAATGACCCTAAGCAATCCAGAACCAATGCATGTGATTGTGATGTTTATTGCCCCATCTAGAGTAATTTTTGGACGGTACCTTTATGGGTTTTCCTTTTTGGCTAGCTTACCCGCATGTGCGTTCAAAGGTCTCCCTCTTAAGAGAGAGATATGTCGCCCTGCATGAGTTTACTCCACTTCTAGTCAAGCGTCTATAGCCCCGATGGAGGCTCACTCCATAGTCCAATGGTTTGATCTTTAAGACTTTGTGATGACTACATAACTTTCTGAGGGGAACATAGTACAATCTTTTCAGCTTTAGATGTGTGTTGTTAATTGTTTTTTGTGTAGAGTTTTGGGGAATCGGATTCTCAATCGAAGTATGATGAGAATATTACCCTATCCTTACTACTCTATATTTATTTATATTTGCTGTTTCACTGTGGTAGTGGTGATAACCACTATTTTTGTTTTTGGACTATGTTGCGTGATAGAGTAAGCGAAGAATTTGAATTTTTTCGCTTTGAGGTTTACCCAAATTGGCGTTATCTTTCTATTATTCAAGATTTTTTAAGATTTGTAAAAGTGTATTTGGCTCTAGATTGCTTTTGGATCAATCTACCATAGTCAAGATTTTCTTAATGTGATGAAAGTGCTTTGGTCCTAAAGAAAATTGGACACTTCATGAATTTTGGTTTTTTTTTTTTTTTAACTAGACATGTTTGAGTGACTGAAAATTGTATGATATATCATATATGATGTGTATGATTTGTGAGTTGTAAAGAATCTTAGTTTAATACCACCAATTTTTGGAATTTTTTTTATTGGTCGTATCATCACCACTATTAAAGATTACGGAGCAAGGGATGGGATGGATGCAACTATATATTATTTATTTATTTTTATTTTTTTGTGTATGAACATATAATTGAAATGCAAATGCAATATGAAAAATGCAATTTAAAATATGTCTATTTACAATGTGAAATGCATGCAATGTTGTAAAATGGAATATTTTGTTTATTTTATTTTTTTATTTTTGTTTTAGCCATGTAGATATATACATATATTGCAAGTCGTTTTATGCATAAAATGCCTTTAGGTGCATAATGTTCAGTGGTTCTGGCTCTAATTTTCCTTCTAAATTGGAAATTCTGTATGTTCCTTGTCCTAATTTTTGCTTTACTATATATGGGCCCAACCAATTTGCTGCAAATTTATCCCTTAAGTGTGGTAAAGAATTAGTATTTTATTGATTTTCTTTGAGAACTAGGTCCTCCACTTAAAATTCACGAGGATGGAATTTTGCATTGTAAGCGCGCTTGACTCTATCTTGATATACTCGTAAATGTTCTAGAGCATTGATACGTTTCTCATCAATTATTGTCAATTGGTCAAGACTCTCCTGTCTAGTTGTATCATCGTTCATGAATTCCTGTATCTTGATTCGCAAGGATGGTATCTCAAGCTCCAATGGTAATATTGCTTCTGCATCGTAAACTAGTGAAAATGGTGTTGCTCTCGTTGGCGTTCTTATGCTTGTTCTGTAAGCCCATAGTGCTAAAGGGAGGTGAGTATGCCAATCTCGATGATTATCTTTTACCACTTTCTTGAGAATGGATATGCTTGTTTTATTTATTGCTTCAGCTTGTCCGTTTGCTTGTGGGTAATAAGGTGTAGAGAAGCTATGTAGTATTTTGAATTTATTGCACAATGATCTAACATCCTTATTCTTAAATGACTTTCCATTATCAAAAATTATTTTTGAGGGTATTCCAAAACGATAGATAATATGCTGAAGTATAAAATCTGCTATTTGAGGTCCAATCGTAGTTGTCAGTGGAATTGCTTTCGCCCATTTTGTGAAGTATTTTGTAGTAGTTATGATGAATTTATTTTTCCCTGATGAAGCAGGTGTTATTTTATCAATCAAGTCAAGGCCCCATTGTGAAAAGGGCTACAAAATTTGAATGGGTTGCAAATTTTGTGATGGTACATGGGTCAAGTTTGCATGATGTTGGTATTTTTGGCATCTTTTGACATATTTGCAACAATCGTTTTCCATTGTCGGCCAATAGTATCCTATGCACAATATTCTTTTTGCAATTGTCATTCCGCTAAAGTGACCATCACAAGTACCATCATGGGCTTCTGATATTGCTCTTTCTACTTTAATTGGATTTAAACATCGTAGTAGTATTCCATCATAACTACGTTTATATAACACATCTCCAAGTAAAGTGAAACGAATGACTCTTTGTTTGAATGTTCTTTTTGTAGTTTGTGTCATTTCCATTGGTAGTGTGCCTGATTAGAGAAAATATTTTATCTCATAAAGGTAAGAATTGTAAGGTTCGACATGTATCAAACAAACATTCTTATCACCTATATATTCTGCTTTTTGAATTGATGGTTTAGACACTGTTGTTATGATTAGCAGTTGCATTTCTCAATGTTCATTTTTAGGGATGAGAGATCCCAAGGAAGCCATTGCGTCTGTAAATCTATTTGTCGATCATGGCAAGTTAATAATTTCATACCAGTAAATTTTTCCTAGCAACTGTATTGCTACTTCATGATATTTCTTTAAGACTGGCTCTTTACATTGGTATTCTCCTTTTATTTGGTAGACAACCAATTGAGAATCACCAAAAATGCTTATTCTTTTTATTCCCATAGCTATATATGATTTAAGACCTAGTATTAAGGCTTCATATTCTGCATTATTGTTAGTGCATGTGAAGTCGTTTGAATGATAAAGGAATGGATATTCCTTTTGGTGTATAAAACACAACTCCTACACCTTGCCCTTTTTTGCACTTTGATCCATCAAAGAACATTGTCATATCTACTTCATCCTCAGGCAAAACTATTTCTTCTTGTTCTGTGACAGAAAACACTGAATCGTTAGGAAGTACAATTATTAATGGTGTATCATTGTGCAACAGAGCTTTCGCTAATTGATCAGCTATTACTTGCCCTTTTATGGATTTTTGACTTGTGAATTCTAGGTCAAATTTCGTTAAAAGCATTATCCATTTAGCAGTGCGGGTGTTGTTGTAAGTGCGAGTCATCATGTATCGCAAAGGGTTTTCTCTAGCTATAACATAGGTGGTATTTCTTAGCATGTAATGTCTAAGTTTCTTGGTGGCGAAAACCACTGCTAAGCATAACTTTTTGACATAAGCATATCTTGTTTCGTAACTTACCAATGTTCGACTGATGTAATTAACTGCTTGCTCTTTATTTTTCTCATTATTTTGTGCAAACATTGTTCCTAAAGCAAAATTTGTTGCAAAAATGTATAGGTGAAATGGGACTCCTATTTTTGATGGCGTAAGAATCGGCGGTGAGGCTAGATATTTATTTATATCATCAAATACCTCCTGACATTCAGTTGTCCAAGAAAATATTACTCCTTTTTGTAATAGGTGATTAAAAGGCCTGCATTTATCTGAGATTTGCGTAATGAATCGACGAATAGATTGGACTTTTCCTTGCAAACTTCGCAACTCTTTCAAGTTTTTGGGAAGTGATATTTCCAATATTGCTTTTACCTTGTCTGGGTCTACTTCAATGCCTCGCTTGGAGACAATGAATCCTAGAATTTTTCCTTATGTTACACCAAATACACACTTATTAGGATTTAATCTTACCTTATGTTTTGTTAATCGATCGAATGCCTTTTATAGCACATATATGTGTTCAAGACGCGTTTTTGATTTAGTAATGAGATCATATACATAATCTTTGATTAGATTATGCATATAATCATGAAATATGTATGTCATGGCACGCTAATATGTACCTCCTACGTTCTTTAATCCAAAAGGCATCACTCTGTAGCAGAATGTCCCCCAAGGTGTTGTAAACGCTGTTTTATGTTGATCTTCGAGATTAATCCGAATTTGGTTGTATCCAAAGAAATCGTCCATTAAGGAGAGCATTTCATGACCAGCATAGGAGTCTACTAATTGATCTATATTTGGCAGAGGAAAATCATCCTTTGGACACGATTTGTTTAAATCTCAAAAAACAGTGCATACTCTTATCCCCCCATTCGATTTGCAAATGGGTACCATGTTTGAAATCCATTCAGGATAATCAATTGGTACTATGAAGTGTACATCCAATAAATTTTGTATCTCTTCTTTCACAATTAATGTGACTGTTGGATGAAATTTCCTAAGCTTCTGCTTGAATGGCTTGGCATCATGTGCCAAAGTAAGGTTGTGGACTACCAAGTCCGGATCTAAGCAAGGCATGTCTTTGTAGGACCATGCGAACACTTCCTTCTTTTTAATAAGCATGTTTATGATGCTTTATTTTTCTTCTATGGATAATTCTTTTACTATTTTGACAATCTGGGGATTTTCCACGTCTTCACTAAGGTTCAAATCTATAGACTCTTTTATTAGCATGTGAGAACCTTCTTCTAGCTGATGTGGAGTCAAGATGAGGTGGATATCATCTGCCACATTTTCAAATGTGTTCGAGGTGTCCCCCTCTCTCTCAGTTTGAAAAATTGAATTGTTTGATGATGAAGGTTGTTGCGAAATATAAGCATTTGAAGCACGCAACAACTCTTTGAACATGATGAAGTTAGCAGTGGATGGCGGGGATGAAATCCTGTCCATGGCTATGAGTCTGGTCTCGATATAGATTGGTTTTATCTCATTATATGAATTGTAGAGTGGGGTGAGCAAATAAAAAAAAATCATGTTGACTTGATGGAAATGAGGTGGTTGCAATTCAAGAATTGATGACTTGTATTCTCTAGGTTGCAACTGAACTAATGTGTGTGATTGGTTTTGCTGTATGCTTTTCCAATGTGATGGGGGAGGTTCTGGTTCAAGACCCTCACGCTCTTTGTTTAGCCTAAAAGTGTGCGGTCTATTGGAAACTTCTGTTGATACCAATTATCCTTCTACATGGTTTCTCCATATATTATCTCTTCCTGAGGTTCTTCTTCTTCTTGATTAAACCATTCGAGACGTGCTTCATCTTGGAGCATTCTCCTGGCTTGTATCTCAAGAGCATGGTTGATAAAAATCATTTCAGTTTCATCATCATAACTGTCACTCCTCCAGAATCCATTAGCATTTGTATGAGGTTCTAGCATTAGTGGCTCAAGGTCTTGCCTAAGGTATGCTATCGCAGTAGGATCTTCATAATCTGCCTCTCATTGTAAAGCTTGCTCTCGAGGGTAAAAATTGTAGATTTGGTATCTACTTTCTAGTTGTTCATCCTCATCATTAGGTTCATCCTCATCATCGCTCTTTTCCTCCTCTTGTTCACATTCTATGTCAAGTTCTTGGAAAGCTTGATTAAGTGAAGAGCTTGCGATGGAAGGTTTATAGCCTAGACCGGAGCAGTCACTTGGCTCTTTATATTCTGGTTCAAAAATGTGGCAAGGAAATTTTTCATGTCTTCCAAGTCCATATCCTTGCCAACTAACCCTTCGAAAATATCTGACTGGAAAACTTGGGTTCGATAGATAATCAATGTTTTCATTAAACTCTTGTAAAGAGTTGTCATTTTGAGGAGGTGGGTCCGATGAAGAATCCATCCCTCCATATATGAAATTGATTACATTTTTTTGAGAACCTATTCTATATATATCTCCAATAGCTAAAGGTGGGTCGTGAGGGTGACCGTAATCTCTGACTGATTCGATAGGTGGTGTAACTGTTACACTTTCAATAATGTACTCACCAATACTTGGATTGGCGAGATGTACTGCAACTCTATATGGTTATGTGGCTAATGGCTCGATGGATGAAGAGGGTTCTTGAGCATTAGCTCTTGGCTCTACTGGTGATGTTGGATTATCTCTAACATGTGGCCCTATTTGTGAGACTACTGGTTCTAATGACTGTGAAGTAGTGGCTGATGATGTGGTTTGTGCTTTGAATGTGAATGGTGGCTTTGAATCTAGAAGTGTACTAGATGGAGCTGGCAATTGATTAGCAGGATGAGTGGGTGTAATTTGAAAATGAAATGTGGTGTTTGAAGGATATGCTGAGCTAACGCTTTTAGATGCGAAATATGGATCAACTATAGGCAACTCTTCTGGAATGGGTGCTTTTGATGATGTGGTGTTTTATGGAATGGTTCTAATGACTAGTGGTTGAATGGTTAGTGTTTCTAATGACTAGTGGTTGGATGGTTAGATGTGTTGATGGGAGTAAAGGCTCATAAGGATTTGAAATAAAGTTGTAGTATTTGAAAGGTTCAGTGTCAGCTAGTATGCAATGTACCTTGCCTTCATGCACATATTTTAAGCATTGATGTAATGTTGAAGGTACACATTTCATTTCCCTAATCCAAGGGCATCCAATAAGTATGTTATATTGTATTTCCCCTTCCAAGATGTGAAAGATAACATGTATTGTTTTCACCCCAACGGTGACGGGAAGAACAACATTCCCTATGTTGGCAATTTTGGGTACTTTGGGTACATTGCCTTTGCTCAAATGTATAAGTTGTCATTGATGTCAAAAGGCATTTTTGTGTTGATATCAAAAGAGTGTGATGTCAAGAATATCTTGAGAAGCTTCTTTATGTTAAAGGGTTTTTATTAAAACCATGGTGACAAGGCTAAAGGTTTTTCTTAAAACCATTTGGACTCATTAAGGGTTTTTATTAAAACCAAGCTTAACTTAATGCAAAGGTCCATGTTTATTATTAATAATTAAATTAACTCAAACCTTTGTCAAAGGTCCAAGTTTAATTTATTATTAATAAAATAATAATAATTATTATTTTAATTATTATTAAAGGGTCTTTCAACCCTTAAGCGATGGAAGAAAAAAGAATTCTTTCGTCGATATGTTGCCATCGTTGGAGGAGCGCCGACGTCAAACAGTTAAGGAAAAATGGCTATATAAGTGGGGATGATTTTCTAAAGTGAGCACCTCCGATTAATATTGATATCTACGATTTGTGGTTACTCGTATCTTTTGATTTGCGCTTGGCATCTACGATTTGCATTTGCTCTATTTCTTTTGATTTGCGCTTGGCGTCCGTGATTTGCATTTGCTCTGTTTCATTCGATTTGCGCTTGGCGTCTGCGATTTGCATTTGCTCATTTTCGTTCGATTTTGTGGCGTCTGCATTTGCATTTTCTCCTTCCTTTCGAACAGCGCTTGGTGTCTTCGAGTTGAGCTTGCTCTGTGTCTTCGAATCTCTGATTGACGTCTTTGAAATCATGCTTTTGTGTCTTGAACCGTGCTTGGCATACTCGGATTTGAGCTTGGGCTGCATCCTTACCTTTTTGCTTGACGGTAGTGGATTGGCAATTGCTCCTGAACTGCATTTTTTAGACTGTGCTGTGAGATGACTAATGCAAGCATTCAGTGACTTACGTCTTGGACAGCGCTCACCAGTTTGCATGTGGTTTGTGGAAGACGTTTACGTTTTCCAGATTCTTGGCGTCAAAGGAAGATAAAAGAGAGGGCAGCGCTGTATTACTTCATTGGGCACTTGTGACCCAACGACGGTGGCGTTTAAGCGAAAGCGCTAGAAGGCAGAGGTGCCGAGTTCGATTCTCTTCGTTGGTAATTTTCTTTTGGTCGCGGTGTGCAAAGGATAGTGGCTGTGAATGCGCGGGAGGTATAAGGTTAAGGTATCATATTTGTTTTGACATTGTTTTATTGATGTTTAATGTTTATGTGGAGTAATAAGGTGTAAAGAGGTTTTACTTTGTATGTATATTGTACTTTGGTGGTTTTTACTAAGTTGGAGAAATAAGGTGTTATTTTGGATCTTTATTATTGTGTATTATTGTATAGTTGCTAACTCTAATTAGTGGCAAATTGAGAGTTAGTGTTGTGACAGATTTTGAGTTCTCCTTCTTCATCAAAGTAAAGGTATGGGCAACTTCTTCCATGTATGTTGTTTATGGTATATTTTCTGAAATTGAGTTTGGAGTGAAAAGGTTGTCTACTAGGTATTCTTTGGTGTAAATCTTATTTTCTGGATATTGAAGATTGTTTATGCATTAAAGTCATTGATGAATTTTTGGGTGAATGCATAATTCTGGTTGAGGAAGAGGAAGCATTTTTGCAATAGGGTTTATGTTAGTAAGTCTTGCTACTTGCATTGAGATGATGAAACCCTAGTTGTTGGTGAAAAGAATATAAGTATCATTGTTATATGAGATATTGCATGGTTGGCAATTGTTGGGTTGTGTTTCATATTCTTGAGAAAAGCATACTACATCTATCTTATTCTTTTGAGTTTGAGATTGAGTTGAGATTGAGATTGGGAGTTAAGTATAGAACATATTGGGTCTCTAACAATTCTCTTTATGTTTCTATGAGATTTGAGATTGAGATTGGGAGTTAAGTATAGAACATATTGAGTCTCTAACAATTCTCTTTATGCTTCTATGAGGTTTATGAATCACATTGGGTCTCTAACAATTCTCTTTGTGGGTTCATGCTAAGCAAGTTTTTCTTGGTGAGCTTGCTGAGGTTTTGGACAGGTTCCGGTGGGGACTTGTGAGCAGATTTGGACAGGTCCTAGCAGAGGACTTGTGAGCTGAGTTTTTGAGAGTTCTATCAGAGAACTTGAGGACAGAGGTGCATTGGTTCTTTGAGAAGAACCTGAGGATAGATTTGGCAAGTCTTTGAGAAGGCTTGTGTGCAGAGGATTGATTTGTTCAAAGAGTTGGACAGATCTGACAGACAGAGGAAGACTTGTACTAGACCGACTGACTGTGTTTGGTACAGGTAGCTGAGCTACTGTGGACGTGATCATAGAAGGCGAGAGGTCTCTTAGGCTAAGCATTGAGGACAGGAGGTCTTCGGTGGAAAGGAGTTCCACGTGCTGGCAAGAGGTAGAGGCAGTTGATCTTCTGAGGGATCATTTCCAGAGTAGAGGGGAAGGTATCTCCTTTGAGCAGAGGCTCATAAATTCAGATTGGGGGAAGGTGTCTCCTTTGGGCCGAGGCTCATAAACATTGTAATTGGGAAGGTTTCCCAAAGAACTTTGAGATAACTTTTAGAGAAAAGTTTTGTGGACGTAGCCCATGCCTTCTGGGTGAACCACGTTAAAAATGGGCTTCCAATGTGTGATGCTTTCTGTCTTGATTAATGTTGTGTTGATGCTACTGCTATCTAAAGTTAAAAATATTAAATGGTTAAGTCTTATACTGTTCACCCCCCTCTCAGTATAAGTCCATGTTCTTCAATTGGTATCGGAGCGGGTCTCTCCGGAAAGAGCCTAACAGCTTGGAGAAGGATCTATCAGAGGATCATACAGATTCAGAAAGAGATGAAGAGGTTGAGTTCGATCTCAAAGGTGAATTCTTCTTGGCTTTGAGAAAGCTTGAGAAATTCAGGGAAGAGAATTCTGTTCTCAAGCATCAATATCAGGAAGAAAAGATAGCAAGATCAGAATTGGTTCAAAGTGTTATAGACTTCAAAATTCTAGCCGAAGAAGGGAAGAAGGTTGAACATGTTCTAACAGAGGTTCTCAAAGAAAAGGAAGCTAATCGCAAGAAACTAGAAGAAGAAGTTATGTCTCTTAGAGTGAAGTTGGAACAGTTGGCTCTCGATATGAATACTCCGTGTGAAAAGCAAAAGAAGGATGGTATCACCATTCAAGAAATAGGGTCTTCGAGCAAGATCAATCTTCCTCCTGAAGAGCGGTGGATTCCAGTTGGTCACAAGAAGAACAATCATCCAAGGCATCAAAACAGGTTACATAATACTTTCCATGGCTATTGTTTTTCCTGCAAGAAATTTGGTCACAAAGCTATGCATTGCAATAAGTCCATGAATAAACATAGTAAAGAAAATGGTAACTCTTTTGCACCTCTTATGAATAAAGATGTCATGTGTTACAAGTGCAATAATTTTGGGCATATTGCTAGGATGTGCGCTTTGGATAGATCTAGCCTTGAGTTCACTAAAAAGAAAAATGAGATCAAATCTAAGTCAATGATAGCTCAAACTGCTTTTCATGCTCTAGACAAAGTAGAAAAATGGTATCTTGATAGTGGTTGTTCAAAACATATGACTGGTGAAAAGGAAAAGTTTTTGGTCTTAAAAGAAACAAACAGAGGAACAGTCAGTTTTGGAGATAACAGGTCAGCTAAAATCTGTGGTAAAGGGACTCTTAGTTTGGATGGGAAATCCAAAACAGAAAATGTGCTTTATGTAGAAGGCCTAAGACATAATCTTCTAAGTGTGAGTCAACTTTGTGATCAAGGGCACATAGTATCTTTCTTTTCGGATAGATGTGAGATAAGTAAAGAAAAAAATGGAAAACTCATTGCTAGTGCTACAAGGACTCCAAACAATCTTTACATGCTAAGTGAGATAAAAAAGGAAAAGTGTTTTCTAACTCAAGAAGATGAGAGTTGGTTATGGCATAAAATATTGGGGCATTTGAGCTTTGATAATCTTGTCAATATTAGTAACAAGGAAGCGGTTAGAGACTTGCCCAAAATAAAAAGGCCCCATAACATCATTTGCGGTCCTTGTCAACATGGAAAACAGACTAGAACCAGTTTCAAATCAAAAGGGTATACTTCTTCAAAACCATTGGATCTTATTCATACTGATTTATGTGGCCCTACCAAAACTCAGAGCATTCAGGGAGAAAGCTACTTCATGCTTTTTATAGATGATTATTCTAGAATGACTTGGGTTACTTTTCTCAAAGAAAAATCTGAAGCTTTTGAAAAATTTAAAGCTTTCAAAGAAATGGTTGAAAATGAGACTGATAAGAGAATCAAATGTTTAAGATCGGATAGAGGAGGAGAGTTCACTTCAAATGAATTTGTGGAATACCGTGAGCAAGCAAGGAATCAAAAGAGAATATTCAGCAAGCAAGAACTCCTCAACAAAATGGAGTAGTTGAAAGGAAAAACAGAACTATTGAAAATATGGCTAGAGCTATGTTGAATGAGTCAAAACTTTCAGATGGCTTTTGGAAAGAGGCAGTCAGTACAATAGTCTACATTATCACCAGGGCCCAACTTAGAGTCAATCATCATAAAACTCCTTATGAGTTGTGGAAAGGAAGACCAGCTACAGTAAAATACTTCAAAGTGTTTGGGAGTAAGTGCTTCATCAGAAGGGAAGATCAGAATTTGGGTAAGTTTGATCCTAGATGTGATGAGGGAATCTTTCTTGGGTATTCCAAAAAAAGCAAGGCCTACAGATGCTTCAACAAAAGAACTCATACAATTGTAGAGAGCATAAATGTAACTGTTGATGAAAAGACAGGGATAAGAGAACCAATCCAGGAACTCAGTGATGAAATTTGTCAAGAAGAATTCAGAGAGGTTTCAGATGAAGAAGAGGAAAGACAACAACTGCTTCCCAAAACTCCTTCACGATATGTTCGAAACATCATCCCAAAGATTTGATCATTGGTGATCCAAATAGGAGGCAAACAAGAAGAAGAGTCATTCCCTCACATGATTCTACAAATGTTTCATTATTATCTCAAATTGAGCCAAAATATTTCAGTGAAGCATGTGCAGATAAGTTTTGGGTAAAAGCAATGGATGAAGAGCTAAATCAAATAGAGAAAAGTGAAACTTGGGAATTGGTTCCAAGACCTAAGGACAAGAATGTCATTGGCACAAAATGGATATTCAGAAATAAACTCAATGAGGATGGAAATATTGTCGAAAACAAAGCTAGGTTAGTCTGCAAAGGTTATGCTCAAGTAGAAGGTGTTGATTTCGAAGAGACGTTTGCTCTTGTTGCTCGTCTTGAAGCTATCAGAATGTTTTTGGCCCTTTCAAGCTTCAAATATTTCAAGGTGTATCAAATGGATGTAAAGTCAGCTTTTCTAAATGGGGTGTTGGAAGAAGAAGTCTACATAGAACAACCGGAAGGAGTGTCTCTCTCAGAACAATCAGACTATGTGTGTAAACTGAAAAAGGCCTTGTATGGGTTAAAGCAAGCACCTAGGGCTTGGTACTCAAGACTTGACAGGTATCTTCATGAGCAAGGCTTCAGGAAAGGTGTGGTAGATAGCAATTTGTATATTAAGGATGAAGGTGATGATATGCTGATTATGGTTGTCTATGTTGATGATATTATTTTTGGGGGAAATAATACTCAGATGTGCAAAGTTTTTGCTAACACCATGCAGAAGGAATTTGAGATGTCTATGATTGGAGAGCTATCATTCTTTTTAGGTCTTCAGATTTCTCAATCAAAATATGGTGTATTTCTCTCTCAAGGAAAGTATATCAAAGAAATGTTGAAGAAATTTGGGATGATAGATAGCAAACCAGTATGTACTCCAATGATTACAGGATGCAAGATGAGTAAAGATGATGAATCTCCAACAACAGATCAGAGGTTGTACAGATCAATGATTGGCAGTTTATTATATGTTACAGCTACTGCACTCAGATATCATGCAGGCAGTTGGGTTAGTAGCAAGATTTCAGGCAGCTCCTAAAGATTCTCATGTTATGGCAGTTAAGAGGATATTCAGATATCTGAAGGGCACTATGGACTTTGGGCTTTGGTATCCCAAAGGTGATGATTTCACCCTCATAGCTTATACAGATGCAGATTGGGCAGGCGGTATTGATGACAGGAAAAGCACTAGTGGTGGAGCATTCTTTTTGGGAAAGAGTTTGGTTTCTTGGCTAAGTAAGAAACAACCTTTAGTTTCCTTATCTACAACAGAGGTTGAATACATAGCAGCAGTGGCTGGGTGTACACAGGTTTTATGGATGAAAACCACCCTAGAGGATTTCAAAGTCAAACATGAACAACCCATCTCCATACTTTGTGATAATACAAGTGCCATAAGTATTTCCAAAAATCCGGTAATGCACTCAAGGACAAAGCATATTTCCATCAAGTATCATTTTCTAAGGGAAAAAGTGCAAGAGAAACAGGTCAAGGTAGAGTATGTGTCTACTAAAGAGCAGATTGCAGATATCTTCACCAAACCTCTTCCAAGAGATACGTTTGAGTATCTAAGGGAGAAATTGGGAGTTGTACTCCCACCCCAAAATTAATCACCTCATCAGGAGGTGGGGGAGGGACTAAGCTAAGAGGCTAATTCTTAGTCCCGAGCCCCAAAGGTGGCCCTTTGCCATTGATGACAAAGGGGGAGAGATATGAGTAAGGGGGAGAGCTTCAAAGTGAAGAGGAAAGCTTCAAGTCATGGGGAGCAAAACTTCAAAGGAAGATTCTCAGTTGTTAGCACAGTTGGTTTCAGTTGGTTTCAGTTTTGGCTCTTGAGAAGTGTTTTCAGTAAAGGTTTGCCATCAATGACAAAGGGGGAGATTGTTGGCAATTTTGGGTACTTTGGGTACATTGCCTTTGCTCAAATGTATAAGTTGTCATTGATGTCAAAAGGCATTTTTGTGTTGATATCAAAAGAGTGTGATGTCAAGAATATCTTGAGAAGCTTCTTTATGTTAAAGGGTTTTTATTAAAACCATGGTGACAAGGCTAAAGGTTTTTCTTAAAACCATTTGGACTCATTAAGGGTTTTTATTAAAACCAAGCTTAACTTAATGCAAAGGTCCATGTTTATTATTAATAATTAAATTAACTCAAACCTTTGTCAAAGGTCCAAGTTTAATTTATTATTAATAAAATAATAATAATTATTATTTTAATTATTATTAAAGGGTCTTTCAACCCTTAAGCGACGGAAGAAAAAAGAATTCTTTCGCCGATATGTTGCCATCGTTGGAGGAGCGCCGACGTCAAACATTAAGGAAAAATGGCTATATAAGTGGGGATGATTTTCTAAAGTGAGCACCTCCGATTAATATTGATATCTACGATTTGTGGTTACTCTGTATCTTTTGATTTGCGCTTGGCATCTACGATTTGCACTTGCTCTGTTTCGTTTGATTTGCGCTTGGCGTCTGTGATTTGCACTTGCTCTGTTTCTTTCGATTTGCGCTTGGCGTCTGCGATTTGCATTTGCTCTATATCTTTCGATTTGCGCTTGGCGTCTGCGATTTGCATTTGCTCTATATCTTTCGAATAGCGCTTGGTGTCTTCGAGTTGAGCTTGCTCTGTGTCTTCGAATCTCCGATTGACGTCTTTGAAATCGTGCTTGGCATACTCGGATTTGAGCTTGGGCTGCATCCTTACCTTTTTGCTTGACGGTAGTGGATTGGCAATTGCTCCTGAACTGCATTTTTTAGATTGTGTTGTGAGATGACTAATGCAAGCATTCAGTGACTTACGTCTTGGACAACGCTCACCAGTTTGCATGTGGTTTGTGGAAGACGTTTACGTTTTCCAGATTCTTGGCGTCAAAGGAAGATAAAAGAGAGGGCAGCGCTGTATTATTTCATTGGGCACTTGTGACCCAACGACGGTGGCGTTTAAGCGAAAGCGCT
This sequence comes from Wollemia nobilis, assembly GCA_028583015.1. Taxonomy (NCBI): domain Eukaryota; kingdom Viridiplantae; phylum Streptophyta; class Pinopsida; order Araucariales; family Araucariaceae; genus Wollemia; species Wollemia nobilis. The sequence goes on along the minus strand of JAQPPZ010003109.1, from coordinate 1,322,805 downwards.
AGAAGGCAGAGGTGCCGAGTTCGATTCTCTTCGTTGGATTTTTCTTTTGGTCACGGTGTGCAAAGGATAGTGGCTGTGAATGCGCGGGAGGTATAAGGTTAAGGTATCATATTTGTTTTGACATTGTTTTATTGATGTTTAATGTTTATGTGGAGTAATAAGGTGTAAAGAGGTTTTACTTTGTATGTATATTGTACTTTGGTGGTTTTTACTAAGTTGGAGAAATAAGGTGTTATTTTGGATCTTTATTATTGTGTATTATTGTATAGTTGCTAACTCTAATTAGTGGCAAATTGAGAGTTAGTGTTGTGACAGATTTTGAGTTCTCCTTCTTCATCAAAGTAAAGGTATGGGCAACTTCTTCCATGTATGTTGTTTATGGTATATTTTCTGAAATTGAGTTTGGAGTGAAAAGGTTGTCTACTAGGTATTCTTTGGTGTGAATCTTATTTTCTGGATATTGAAGATTGTTTATGCATTAAAGTTATTGTTGAATTTTTGGGTGAATGCATAATTCTGGTTGAGGAAGAGGAAGCATTTTTGCAATAGGGTTTATGTTAGTAAGTCTTGCTACTTGCTTTGAGATGATGAAACCCTAGTTGTTGGTGAAAAGAATATAAGTATCATTGTTATATGAGATATTGCATGGTTGGCAATTGTTGGGTTGTGTTTCATATTCTTGAGAAAAGCATACTACATCTATCTTATTCTTTTGAGTTTGAGATTGAGTTGAGATTGAGATTGGGAGTTAAGTATAGAACATATTGGGTCTCTAACAATTCTCTTTATGTTTCTATGAGATTTGAGATTGAGATTGGGAGTTAAGTATAGAACATATTGAGTCTCTAACAATTCTCTTTATGCTTCTATGAGGTTTATGAATCACATTGGGTCTCTAACAATTCTCTTTGTGGGTTCATGCTAAGCAAGTTTTTCTTGGTGAGCTTGCTGAGGTTTTGGACAGGTTCCGATGGGGACTTGTGAGCAGATTTGGACAGGTCCTAGCAGAGGACTTGTGAGCTGAGTTTTTGAGAGTTCTATCAGAGAACTTGAGGACAGAGGTGCATTGGTTCTTTGAGAAGAACCCGAGGATAGATTTGGCAAGTCTTTGAGAAGGCTTGTGTGCAGAGGATTGATTTGTTCAAAGAGTTGGACAGATCTGACAGACAGAGGAAGACTTGTACTAGACCGACTGACTGTGTTTGGTACAGGTAGCTGAGCTACTGTGGACGTGATCATAGAAGGCAGAGGTCTCTTAGGCTAAGCATTGAGGACAGGAGGTCTTCGGTGGAAAGGAGTTCCACGTGCTGGCAAGAGGTAGAGGCAGTTGATCTTCTGAGGGATCATTTCCAGAGCAGAGGGGAAGGTATCTCCTTTGAGAAGAGGCTCATAAATTCAGATTGGGGGAAGGTGTCTCCTTTGGGCCGAGGCTCATAAACATTGTAATTGGGAAGGTTTCCCAAAGAACTTTGAGATAACTTTTAGAGAAAAGTTTTGTGGACGTAGCCCAGGCCTTCTGGGTGAACCACGTTAAAAATGGGCTTCCAATGTGTGATGCTTTCTGTCTTGATTAATGTTGTGTTGATGCTACTGCTATCTAAAGTTAAAAATATTAAATGGTTAAGTCTTATACTGTTCACCCCCCCTCTCAGTATAAGTCCATGTTCTTCACCCTACAGTTGAGCACAAAGCGTCATTAAAGGCCTTAAGAGTGAATGTGGATGTTGTGATGTGAGATGATGGGTCGTTGATCTTCATCATGGTAGGTGTGGTAATGAGGTTGATTGAAGAACCTGTATCAATAAACACTCTCTTGAAGGGTTTCCTGTCAATGTGAGCTACTATATGCAATGGTGGATGAGGTGAATCTATTGATATCTATTTTTCCTTGAATTCATAGAATACTATCGAGGGTTCCATGCAATTTTGCACACTACCCACAAAGTAATTGAATGCATTGGGGTCTTCTGATTGTACTTGAATAGATTTTAAAATTTCCATCAATGCTTCCCTGTGAGGTGTTGATTGTTGTATAAGTTCATAAATTGACAATTTTGCTGAAGCCATATTCAAACTCTGTGTTAACTAGCTGTTCAATGTAATAATAGGGCGGTTATGGAATGGTGGTGGTGGCCCACTCGATCCAAGTTGTATGGGAACATTAGTTGGTGATGCTTCTAGAGCTTGGGTTGTGTGATTAGCTTGCCTTTGTCCATGGGTAACTATACTGATACCCCCTACAAAATCTTGTGGCAGTTGAGACACATAATTAACCTGATTGGGAGGAACTATAGAAGTTGATGCTCCCGTCGGTTGTTGATTCACCTCTTGATGTGGCAAAGGTTTCTGATATATGCCTAGGTTTTGGTTATTTTAGGCTAGTGGGTTGTCAATTTTGATTGTACCCGCTTCCAATAAATCTTGCACAATTCCTTTAAATCCATGAAAACCTTCAATATCATGTCCTCTTTGTCTATGATAGATGCAAAAGAGGTCTTCTTTGTAACCTTTTATCTTTCATTTGTTAGGATCATCAGGTTTCATTTTCGGTAAATTAAAAAGTTTTACCACATACAACTTCTGAAATACTAATAAATATGGCTCTTGTACTCGCGTGTAATTTCTTTTTAGCTTAAAATGATGTTGTTGCCTTTTCGCAGGTTGTGTTTTATTTTGTGCTTGCTGTGGGGGTGGAACCGCTTGATAATTTGGTTGGTGTGGTTGTTGTTGTTGTTGGGGTTATTGGATTTGTGTTTGAGCCAGTTGATTTGATCGTAGTTGGCTCAAAACTATATGATTAACCTGTGCGATCTTGGACTGATTGTGGTTATTCCCCTTTTGATTCTTATTGTGCCACTCTTTCTTCTTAGGCTTAATCTCGCCTTCTTGAATTGGATTTCTTCAATCATTTTTTCTTGGGCGAGTGCCTCATCGAATGTTCTATAATGTTGTAGCTGTAGTAATGAAGAGATGGGTCTACCAAAACTCTTTGTGAACATTCGTATTATCTCTGGCATAGGGAGTGAAAATGGTAACTTGATCATGACTGATCTCCATCTGTTGCCAAAGTCATAGACTGATTCATCGTCATATTGTTTTAGGTAAATCAAATCAGTCAATGTTGTTTATTTTTTAACATTTAGGGCGAATATTTCTAGGAACTGGTCCACTAGTTGTTCAAAGGTAAAATACTTTGATGCGGGAGATGGTTGTACCAGTCTTGGGCTTCCCCCATAATTATTGAGGAAATGTATGTAATAGAAATGCATCATTGCTTTTGATTCTGAAGCATGCATTCACAAATCTTGTTACATGCTCACGGGGATCCTCTTCTCCTTCAAATTCAAGCTTCGGTATTTGGAAATCATGTGGATATGGCAGCTCTGGTACTAAAGCATGAATAGGGTGATTAAGTAGTTGCCTTAAAGTTAGCGTTTAGTATTGCAAGCCTGGGGTTTGCATGGCAAAATATCAATCTAACTCTATAAAAACTGGGTTATTTCTAACCTGGTTCATGTAATATTATTATTCCCTTCTATGCATATTTTTCTTTGTTATTGTGTTTATGAATGCAAGATTTAAGTAGATTTTTCTATCCTAAGACCTAAATGCAAGCATTGGCATACAAAACTGAAACCCTTAATCTACTTAAATGTAACCTAAATCTAGAACTAAAGGAGAAATTAAAAAGATGGCACAGAGTACATACATGTGTTCTTTTTGTTGCTCCTTCTAGCTTTCAACCGTCCGTCCACATTTCAATAGTGCAGCAACCACGAATGCATGTTTCCAAAAATTAGAAACCGTGGATGCGCGGTTTCACGGTGACAAGTTAAGCACAATCCAGATTTGCCAACTCAAGATTGAATTCTCACGCGTTTCAAATCATTAGCACCTGTACATGCAAACAAAGATTAGTAAGATTAAAATAAAACAAGGCAAAACAAAATGAAACCCTTAGGAGGTCCCACCATGATTGCCATTTTGTATGCAAAATAAGACAACACCTTGCAAGTAGAATAATGAAAACAAGCAATTGCAAAACTAAAGGATTTTGTATTGAATTTTATTGGAGCCTTAGTATCCTTTTTACAAGTGATTTGCCCCAAGTGCATAGGGTCATGATTACAATAAGCGAATGCTTGCTTTCACGTGATAGAATGGGCACAAAGAGGGAAAAACCCCTTTTGCTAATCAAATTATTGGTAGTGTATTTGGTCTTCTTTCATTCCAATCCAATTGGTGAGTGGGCTTGAGTATCCAATGAAGGGCCACTCCTAGCTTCAATAGCTCTTCAAATACCTTTTACCTGCACACATGCAAACCAACAAAGGGGGATTAGTAGCACCCGTATATTCAAGCGATAAACCTAAGCAATAGTATCTTCAATAGCTCTTCAAATACCTTTTCTATCTGTCTCACTTTGTAAGCAAAAGAAGACAACACCTTGCAAGTAGAATAATGAAAACAAGCAATTGCAGAACTAAAGAATTTTGTATTGAATTTTATTGGAGCCTTAGTCTCCTTTTTACAAGTGATTTGCCCCAAGTGCATAGGGGCATGATTACAATAAGTGAATGCTTGCTTTCACATGATAGAATGGGCACAAAGAGGGGAAAACCCCTTTGGCTAATCAAATTATTGGTGGTGTCTTTGGTCTTCTTTCGCTCCAATCCAATTGGTGAGTGGGCTTGAGTATCCAATGATGGGCCACTCCTAGCTTCAATAGCTCTTCAAATACCTGTTACCTGCACACATGCAAACCAGCAAAGGGGGATTAGTAGCACCCATATATTCAAGTGATAAACCTAATGCTACACATAAACCTATTACTGATATGAATGAAAAGCAGATAGCACAAAACAATTAACAAACAAAGCCTTGCTTAATACTCAAATCACTAATTTCTGTCGATGAAATCTGTTTTTGTTCTTAGGACTGTGGAATCGCGGAAGCGCGATTGTGGGCTGGAAACTGCGGACCTACGGTTGTGAAATTGCGGATGCATGTTTTCGACTGTGAAACTATAGACGTGCGGTTTTGGCTGAATAACAGATTACTTCGAAATTTGAGCCAACAGTTAGAGTCAAGCTTGCACTCTCAATTTCTCATTGGGTCTAGATATATTTCGGTAGCATGTCTGTATGCAAATCCAACTCTCTTTGTTTGGTGGATTGGTGGTGTCTTTATAGGCTGGCTGGGGCTTTGGAGGGAAATGTGAGGTGGCAAGCCTGACTTGCCAAGTGGCAAATCTGGACTGCCAGGTGGAAGGGGCAGTTACAATGAGTCACTTAGTGTGGCTCACTTAACTAGGGTGATGTGGCTCCAAGTGGAGTGGGATGTGGGATGTTGTTTTATGTGAAGGGACAAGGGGACAACAACAAAGGAGTTGTGGCATGGGTATTGGAAATCTGTCTCATGTGCAAGGACAAAGGGGACAAGAGTGGGTAAGATGTGGCATGGATGTTGGATGAAGTGTCCAAGACACATGTCCAATAGGTAGACAGGGTATCCTAGGATGATTTTCTTGATTAAATAAATTAGGAAAGTATAATGATGTGCAAGATTTTATATCCCTAAGTTAGAACTTAGGCATATATCTTTATTATGCAGGATTTGATGGTGAGGTGGTGAATGTGAACTAAAGGGTGCTAGATTTTGGTGTCTACAGTTGCCCTTTTTATATTGTGTTATGTACAACACAATGTGGTGCAAAAACTAACGACATCTAACTTTATTGGATGAAAGGGTTCATTTCTCTTTGACACACAAAATGAATGAATTTAAAATTTTTGATTTGTTTGCTTACCCCCTCAATTGACGATTGGGTAAAGGTTAACATCCATAAGTCAATTAACGAAATACGAATGTTGAAAGTGGGTTGTTAATTGAATGATGTTGATATTGTTAATGAATTTTGTCTTGATTTCTTTGTGCCCCAAGCTTGGGATTATTTGTGTTCTTGTAATTTTGGTTTTGGTTTCATTAATATGTAGAATACATGGTAAAAATATAACCACTCTTTGAGTTTTCGTCCACTATGACTTTAGCAATTCCTTCCAAATGATGGGTTTAAGGAACCAGTTGTCGAGGATTTGATGCTCTAGCGGTTTTTGATTTTACCAAATTGTTGTTTATTGTCCAGCTTTTGACCCAACGGAAGGTGTTGTAGGATTACCTTGCAAATATGTTTTTGAACACATTTAAGCTCATAGATTTAGGGGCCTATCGTCTTGATTCATTGTTGCTTGTTGCGATTTTTGAATGAGCTTCCTTATGGCGATTTACCCATCCAAACGGATTGCATGGATTTCTAGTCGCTACAATCGCTAGGTGTATAGGATAATCCACTAGATACGAGTTTCACTCCAGATGATAAGGTGGATTGCATTTTTTTTTGAAACTGCTGACTTGCGATTATTTTGGTAAAAAACGCAGATTTGCGTTTGTTTTATGAAACTACATTTTTTGCATTTTTTTTTGCCTCAAAACGCGTTTTTGCGCTCTACGAAAAATGCAAGCGAGCGTTTTTCACCGCTAAAAGCGACTATTTATAGGTTTTCATTTTCAAAATCATTTTGTCAGTTGTCATTGGTTTGTTGGTTGAAGTGATGAGTGAGATGGAGGTTGGCGAGGGGAGCGGTGGTGGTGGCTCAGCTGGAGTGGAAGTTGGTGGCCGGTTTGAAGAGGTAGGCAATTTGGCCTTTATTTTTTTGTTTTGCGTTGGTTTTGCTTGTTTGAAAATAAATTGGGGCTGGTAAATTATTATTGTTTGCTCATTAATCGGGGTTGGTATTGAATTTGTTTTTTTTTTTTTGTTATTTTTAATTTTCGTTTTTTTGTTTTGTTTTTATTATTTATGGTAGGTAGAAATTTTTCATTTTTGTTTTTATTACCTAGGGTAGGTAAAAAAATTTCGTTTTTGCTTTATTACCTAGGGTAGGTAAAATTTATTTTTTTATTTTTTTATTTTTTATTATCATGCATAGGTAAAAAAATTTCGTTTTTGCTTTTATTACCTAGGGTAGGTAATTTTTTTTTCTTTTTTGTTTATTACCATGCCTAGGTAATTTTTTTTTGTTTTTGCTTTTATTACCTAGGGTAGGTAATTTTTTTTTTTTTTGTTTATTACCATGCATAGGTAAAATTTTTTCGTTTTTGCTTTTATTACCTAGGGTAGGTAATTTTTTTTTTCTTTTTTTGTTTATTACCATGCATAGGTAAAAAAATTTCGTTTTTGCTTTTATTACCTAGGGTAGGTAATTTTTTTTTTTTTTGTTTATTACCATGCATAGGTAAAAAAATTTCGTTTTTGCTTTTATTACCTAGGGTAGGTATTTTTTTTTTCTTTTTTTGTTTATTACCATGCATAGGTAACTTTTTTTTTTTTTTTTGCTTTTATTACCTAAGGCAGGTAAATTTTTTTTTTTTTTTTTTTTTTCGAGCGAAAATCCCCTTGCGGGGCCGCCTTGGTTTGAGAGACCACGAACAGGGGGTTCTACATCGTCAAAGTCACCCGAGAGTCGCACCCGACCCTACCCGTACCAACATTATCAATTGGATTTTGGATACCCAATTCAGCTTTTTGGTAGGGTGGAGATTTGAACCTGGGACCTCCCTTGGAGGATTGCCCTCTCCTCTCCAACTCACCTACAACACCTGGGTTAAACTAAATTATAGTGGAAAACACTCCTTTCGAGGTGCCACTTTCAACAGGTTGGGCATAGGAGGAATGGAGCCTTGTTGGCCTCTACTAGCACATAGGACATTCTTAACTATACCATATATTTGCAAGATGGAGACAAGGAGAATGGAACCTGGGTCGGCCTCTACCAGCACCTAGGGCATTTACCACTGCACCACAACAAGCAGATTAAAAAACTAATTTATAGTGGAAAACACCCCTTTCGAGGTGCCACTTTCAACATGTTGGGCATAGGAGGAATGGAGCCTTGTCGGCCTCTACCAACACATAGGACATTCCTAACTATACCATATATCTGCAAGATGGAGACAAGGGGAATGGAACCTGGGTCGGCCTCTACCAGCACCCAGGGCATTTACCGCTGCACCACAACAAGTAGATCTTTTTTTTTTTGTTTATTACCATGCATAGGTAATTTTTTTTCGTTTTTGCTTTTATTACCTAGGGTAGGTAAAAAAAATTCTTTTTTTGTTTATTACCATGCATAGGTAAAAATTTTTGTTTTTGCTTTATTTCTAGCATATTGTGCTAAATTTCATTTTTTTTATATGTTTTCTTTTCGAGTTAAGCTTCTTGATGCTTGGCATAGGTGGCCGAGGACCATTTGAAAAGTGCGGAAAGCACTTTCTGATGATGATTGGACTCTACTTTAGACCATTGGTTTAGATGGTTGCGGGCGGTTAGGTACCGTCCGAGCTGATGAGGATCTCCTTTCGACACTTTTTGAGCGTTGAGATCTAGACAGAGGCACATTTTAGCTCCCAACAAGGGAGATGATGCTCCCAACAGGGGAGCTGACTATCACTCTCAAGGATATCTATCGTATCTTTCGCATCCCTATCGAGGGTCCTACCGTTCGTGTTGGCCTTAACAAGAAGGAGGCCCTTTTCCCTCTGTTTGATGAGATGTGGGACATCGATTGCAGCAGGGGCAACATTGCGTATTTGGATCTCTTTACAGCTGGAAACTTGGGTGCATTGCCTGCCTTTATGATGTACATTTTGAGCAACATGTTGTTGCCCAATTCCATGGGATCGAGGATCCCGTGGAACCAGGTGTCTATTGTTATTGACTTGATAGCTGATCCTCATTGGTTAGCCTGGGCTCCTGCTCTTCTTTGTGAGGTTTATAGCGAGCTCTATGACGTAAAGAGATGCGGGTGCAAAGGCCTAGGCTATAGTTTGATGCTCTAGATTTGGTGTTGGGAGCATGTTATCATTGGTCGCCCTACTGGTTTGCCTTGTGGTGTGGATGCCACCTCTCCTTGGGCATACAAATGGTTACTCAATGAAGAGGTCAGTCGATCTACTGTGAGTGCATCAGATTTCAGAGATATCTTAAGTTATCTAACTAGGGACCTGATGTGTTTGCAGCCTTGGAGGGGTTTGGATTGGGCAACGGATGTAGTAGAGCTTTGTTGCGCTAGGCAGGGACGATGGGTTGTTGGTGCCCATTTGAGGGATATAGAGCTTATCCAATTCTCTTGCGTACTACGATAGTTTGGTCTTGTTTAGGATGCTTTGAATGCGCATGTTATGTATAGGCGATGGGGTGATGAGTTGGGGTTACCTGTTGCTCCTAATTTTTGGTGAGTCAATGATCCTGCTGATGACTCATACTTGGAGGTGCTTGACTTGGATGATGTTGGCATGACTGTTGAGAATGACACTTGGTTTATGAGTCAGCCTCTGTGGACTCCTAGCATCGTTATAGATGATGATGGGAGTGATGATGATGTTGATGTGGGTGGATGGGTTCCTTGATCGACGAAATGCCGACATGGTAGATCTTTGAGAGCTGACACGGGCACGAACATTCAACAGCCTGAGGAGGGTGGTGGCGATGATGAGGGTTTATCTCCTCGATGATCAGAGGAGGAGTGGGGGATTCTCCAAGATGAGTGAGATAGCCTGGATTTGGAGCTGGGTTGAGTGAAGGCTAAGTTAGCATGGTATCAGGGTGAGGTGACTCATATTTAGGCTGAGGTGGATGGGATACAGGTTGGACCTAATAACATTGTTGTGGCTGCTAAGGATGCAGAGATCACCAGAATCAGTGGTGAGATTACCCGTTTACAAGGCAAGCTTTCTCGGTTGCAGTCAGGTGTTGGAGGTGATGATTCGACTCTGACTATTGCTTCTCTACGAGTAGAGATTTCTTAGAGGGTCACTCGCCAGGGTACTTATTTGAAGAGCCTGCGTAAGCAAACTGTCTACATTGAGATGTTGGAGAAAATTATTCATGAGCGTCAGATTCCTTTACCTGTTCCTCCATCATCTGCTACCACTGGTACCCGAGGGACTGAGATGAGTCACAAGACTCATCGTACTTCTAGCTCTCACGGGGCTTCTACAATGCAAGGTCCATGGAGGGATCCTGCTGGCACTAGCAAGATGTTGTATTTGCCTTATTTTTGTTTTTTGTATATTTTATCTTAGTATGAGCCTAAGTGCTTCAATGTATATTGCCTTCGGGTATTTTGTACTTTGTAGACTTTCGTATTTATATATATATATATATATACATGGCATTTTATTTCGGTATTCACATGTGTTATTTGTATATGTATTATTTTTCTTTATGCTTTTGCAATGTTTATATTATGCAATATTATATTTCTATGTTAATGCTATGATAATGAATGCAAGTGAACATGTAAAATGCATTTTGATTTATAGTTATGTAACTGAATGAAGGTATGCATGGTGCTCATGTAATCTTATTTAGCTCAGAGTAGTTGACATTTACTCATTCATATTTGCAATTGGGGGTTCCCACTTGATTATTCTTTGTGGTGATGTATGTGGTATGTATAAATGACATGTGGATGGTGATATGGATAATGATTTAGCTTTTGGTATGTAACTGAAAATATTCTCAAATACTTAAAGAAGCTAGTAATGTTAACCATTTTTCTTGAATGTTATCTTACTTTCTTTAGGATCATATTGTGTGCAACTAAAGTTCACTTTCTAAATCTTGTGTGTCGATGACCCTAAGCAATCCAGAACCAGTGCATGTGATTGTGATGTTTATTGCCCCATCTAGAGTAATTTTTGGACGGTACCTTTTTGGGTTTTCCTTTTTGGCTAGCTTACCCGTATATGCGTTCAAAGGTCTCCCTCTTAAGAGAGAGATATGTCGCCCTGCATGAGTTTACTCCACTTCTAGTCAAGCGTCTATAGCCCCGATGGAGGCTCATTCCATAGTCCAATGGTTTGATCTTTAAGACTTTGTGATGACTACATAACTTTATGAGGGGAACATAGTACAATCTTTTCAGCTTTAGATGTGTGTTGTTAATTGTTTTTTGTGTAGAGTTTTGGGGAATCGGATTCTCAATCGAAGTATGATGAGAATGTTACCCTATCCTTACTACTCTATATTTATTTATATTTGCTGTTTCACTGTGGTAGTGGTGATAACAACTATTTTTATTTTTGGACTATGTTGCGTGATAGAGTAAGCGAAGAATTTGAATTTTTTCGCTTTGAGGTTTACCCAAATTGGCGTTATCTTTCTATTATTCAAGATTTTTTAAGATTTGTAAAAGTGTATTTGGTTCTAGATTGCTTTTGGGTCAATCTACCATAGTCAAGATTTTCTTAATGTGATGAAAGTGCTTTGGTCCTAAAGAAAATTGGACAGTTCATGAATTTTGGTTTTTTTTTTTTAACTAGACATGTTTGAGTGACTGAAAATTGTATGATATATCATATATGATGTGTATGATTTGTGAGTTGTAAAGAATCTTATTTTAATACCACCAAATTTTGGAATTTGTTTTATTGGTCGTATCATCACCACTATTAAAGATTACGGAGCAAGGGATGGGATGGATGCAACTATATATTATTTATTTATTTTTATTTTTTTGTGTATGAACATATAATTGAAATGCAAATGCAATATGAAAAATGCAATTTAAAATATGTCTATTTACAATGTGAAATGCATGCAATGTTGTAAAATGGAATATTTTGTTTATTTTATTTTTTTATTTTTGTTTTAGCCATGTAGATATATACATATATTGCAAGTCGTTTTATGCATAAAATGCCTTTAGGTGCATAATGTTCAGTGGTTCTGGTTCTAATTTTCCTTCTAAATTGGAAATTTTGTACGTTCCTTGTCCCAATTTTTACTTTACTATATATGGGCCCAACCAATTTGCTGCAAATTTATCCCTTAAGTGCAGTAAAGAATTAGTATTTTATTGATTTTCTTTGAGAACTAGGTCCTCCACTTAAAATTCACTAGGATGGACTTTTGCGTTGTAAGCGCGCTTGACTCTATCTTGATATACTCGTAAATGTTCTAGAGCATTGATACATTTCTCATCAATTATTGTCAATTGGTCAAGACTCTCCTGTCTAGTTGTATCATCGTTCATGAATTCTTGTATCTTGATTCGCAAGGATGGTATCTCAAGCTCCAATGGTAATATTGCTTCTGCATCATAAACTAGTGAAAATGGTGTTGCTCCTGTTGGCGTTCTTATGCTTGTTCTATAAGCCCATAGTGCTAAAGGGAGGTGAGTATGCCAATCTCGATGATTATCTTTTACCACTTTCTTGAGAATAGATATGCTTGTTTTATTTGTTGCTTCAGCTTGTCCGTTTGCTTGTGGGTAATAAGGTGTGGAGAAGCTATGTAGTATTTTGAATTTATTGCATAATGATCTAACATCCTTATTCTTAAATGAATTTCCATTATCAAAAATTATTTTTGAGGGTATTCCAAAACGATAGATAATATGCTGAAGTATAAAATCTGCTATTTGAGGTCCAGTTGTAGTTGTCAGTGGAATTGCTTCCGCCCATTTTGTGAAGTATTTTGTAGTAGTTATGATGAATTTATGTTTTCCTGATGAAGTAGGTGTTATTTTATCGATCAAGTCAAGGCCCCATTGTGAAAAGGGCTACAAAATTTGAATGGATTGCAAATTTTGTGATGGTACATGGGTTAAGTTTGCATGATGTTGGTATTTTTGGCATCTTTTGACATATTTGCAATAGTCGTTTTCCATTGTCGGCCAATAGTATCCTATGCACAATATTCTTTTTGCAATTGCCATTTCGCTAAAGTGACCATTGCAAGTACCATCATGGGCTTCTGATATTGCTCTTTCTACTTTAATTGGATTTAAACATCGTAGTAGTATTCCATCATAACTACGTTTATATAACACATCTCCAAGTAAAGTGAAACGAATGGCTCTTTGTTTGAATGTTCTTTTTGTAGTTTGTGTCATTTCCATTGGTAGTGTGCCTGATTTGAGAAAATATTTTATCTCATAAAGGTAAGAATTGTAAGGTTCGACATGTATCAAACAAACATTCTTATCACCTATATATTTTGCTTTTTGAATTGATGGTTTAGACACTGTTGTTATGATTAGCGGTTGCATTTCTCCATGTTCATTTTTAGGGATGAGAGATCCCAAGGAAGCCATTGCGTCTGTAAATCTATTTGTCAATCGTGGCAAGTTAATAATTTCATACCAATAAAATTTTCCTAGCAACTGTATTACTACTTCATGATATTTCTTTAAGACTGGCTCTTTACATTGGTATTCTCCTTTTATTTGGTAGACAACCAATTGAGAATCACCAAAAATGTTTATTCTTTTTATTCCCATAGCTATATATGATTTAAGACCTAGTATTAAGGCTTCATATTCTGCATTATTGTTAGTGCATGTGAAGTCAATTTTGAATGATAAAGGAATGGGTATTCCTTCAGGTGTATAAAACACAACTCCTACACCTTGCCCTTTTTTGCACTTTGATCCATCAAAGAACATTGTCATATCTACTACATCCTCAGGTGAAACTATTTCTTCTTGTTCTGTGACAAAAAACACTGAATCGTCAGGAAGTTCAATTATTAATGGTGTATCATTGTGCAGCAGAGCTTTCGCTAATTGATCAGCTATGCCCTTTTATGGATTTTTGACTTGTGAATTCTAGGTCAAATTCCGTTAAAAGCATTATCCATTTAGTAGTGCGGGTGTTGTTGTAAGTGCGAGTCATCATGTATCGCAAAGGGTTTTCTCTAGCTATAACATAGGTGGTATTTCTTAGCATGTAATGTCTAAGTTTCTTGGTGGCGAAAACCATTGCTAAGCATAAATTTTTGACATAAGCATATCTTGTTTCGTAACTTACCAATGTTCGACTGATGTAATAAACTGCTTGCTCTTTATTTTTCTCATTATTTTGTGCAAGCATTGTTCCTAAAGCAAAATTTGTTGCAGAAATGTATAGGTGAAATGGGACTCCTATTTTTTATGGCATAAGAATCGACGGTGAGGCTAGATATTTCTTTATATCATCAAATACCTCCTTACATTCAGTTGCCCAAGAAAATATTACTCCTTTTTGTAATAGGTGATTAAAAGGCCTGCATTTATCTGAGAGTTGCGTAATGAATCAACGAATATGTTGGACTTTTCCTTGCAAACTTCGCAACTCTTTCAAGTTTTTGGGAAGTGATATTTCCAATATTGCTTTTACCTTGTCTGGGTCTACTTCAATGCTTCGCTTGGAGACAATGAATCCTAGAAGTTTTCCTTATGTTACACCAAATACACACTTCTTAGGATTTAATCTTATCTTATGTTCTGTTAATCGATCGAATGCCTTTTATAGCACATCTATGTGTTCAAGACACGTTTTTGATTTAGCAATAAGATCATATACATAATCTTCGATTTGATTATGCATATAATCATGAAATATTTATGTCATGACACGCTGATATGTAGCTCCTACGTTCTTTAATCCAAAAGGCATCACTCTATAGCAGAATGTCCCCCAAGGCATTGTAAACGCTGTTTTATGTTGATCTTCGAGATTAATCCGAATTTGGTTGTATCCAGAGAAATCGTCCATTAAGGAGAGCATTTCATGACCAGCATAGGAGTCTACTAATTGATCTATATTTGGCAAAGGAAAATCATCCTTTGGACATGATTTGTTTTAAATCTCTAAAATCAGTGCATACTAGTATCCCCCCATTCGATTTGCGAATGGGTACCATGTTTGAAATCCATTCAGGATAATCAATTGGTACTATGAAGTGTACATCCGATAACTTTTGTAGCTCTTCTTTCATAATTAATGTGACTGTTGGATGAAATTTCCTAAGATTCTGCTTGAACGGCTTGGCATCATGTGCCAGCGTAAGGTTGTGGACTACCAAGTCCGGATCTAAGCAAGGCATGTCTTTGTAGGACCATGCGAACACTTCCTTTTTTTTTTTTTTTATTTGTGGAAAACATCCCAAAAGGGATGCCAATTTCTTGTAAGACCCAAGGAGGCAGGCGTATCCATTCTGCCAAAAATGCCTAGGACTCGAACCTGGCCTACCACCTTTGACATACTCAAGGAGCAAACAAACACACAAAACCAAATTAAAAAAAGTAAATAACAACAAAAATAATAAAATAAAATAAAAAACATGCTCCTTGAGTGTGTCAAAACCAAAAGCACAACCAAACACGCATAATAAGATAAAAGAAACCACAATACAAACCACATAGAAAAACACAAGAACCACACAACAAAACACAAACAAGACAAAAACAACAACACACTACAAAGACATAACCCAAAAAAACATGAAAAATAAACACAACCAAAACCTAAAAAATAAAATAAAAATAAAAATAAAAATAAAAACAACCAACAACAGACAATAAAAAACATATAAAACACTCACACATAAAAAAAATGAAATAACACAAACAAAGAGAAACCCAAGAACAAGAACAAAAAAACACAAGAACAATAACAAAAAACATAAAAAAAAAACAAAACAACAAAAACACAAGAACAACAAAAAACAACACAAAGAACACAAAAACAAAACAAAACAAAAGAACCCACCCACCTTAAAAAACTAAACAAAGAAGACAAAAGAAAAAAAAATGAACAAAACAAAGACCTATCTAGACCAGAAGACTATTAATGCAAGAATCAATAGAGGAAACAAAATAAAGAATATAATGAGCTAGGTAACTAAAAAAACTAAATGAACCAAAGAGAAAAAAAAAAAAACAAGAAGAAACTAGGTACCTGTTGGCATTTTTGCCACATTGTGTTGATTGTTGATTATTCATGCATAAGTTGTTGAAATTCTCACTTCTTTACAGGTTTTGATGCAAAAAAGGCTAAGTCCGAAGACTGTCGCGATATCGCGACAAAAAGTAGCATGGAAGACATAGTTTCAAAACCGTCGCGATATCGCGACATGTCGTGTTATCGCGGGTCTGATGAGGAGAGAGAAGTCAAAAGCCAAAGGTGTCGCGAAATCGCGACCTGTCACAGTTTTGCAGTGCAAAAGGTAGAAAAGAGCAAAGTCAAAAGTTGTTGCGATTTCACGACGTGTTCCAAAATCACTGTCAAAATGGTCAACAGGGGCAGCACAGAGAAAAGGTCGCAAAATCGTGACATAACCAAGCAAAGGGCGATGACAATGAATCTTGTTGCGATATCGCGACAGAAAGGTGAATGATGCACAAAAAGGTGAAAGACGTAGCGAAATCGCTACATGTTGCGTGGTTGTGACAAAGTGGAGACAGAAAGGCTTAAGGCATGAATACGTCGTGATTTCATGACATTTGTGGGGATGAAGCCAAGCAAGACGAAGACGTTGCGATATCGCGACAGGAAGCTACAACATTAAAGAAGGCAAGAAAATGCCGCAATTTCGCGACATATTGGAACGGAAGAACCAAATGCAAAAAATTGTAGCAATTTCATGACTTGTCACGTTTTCACGAGGAGGAAGTAAGAAGGCAGCCAGATTGTATGAAATGTCGCGATTTCGCGACATGATGAATTTTTGCGGTCAAGAGCAGTAAAGTCCAAGGAGATAGAACCTGTCGCGATTTCACGACATGATGGAGATTAATGAAACACTTGAGGCAAGCTTGTCATGTTTTCGTGGGTTAGAAGCAGGACCGTACAGGGTGGATGAAAATTGTCGCGATATCGCGACATGTCTTATTTTCGCGACATAGAAGAGAAGACTGAGCAGCGGGGAGATAGTGTAGCGATTTCGTGACTTGTTTGATTTTCGTGATCCAAAGATAAAAACGAAGATGCCGATGGAGGAAAGTAGTGAAAGCATGACTTGTCTTGTTTTTGCAATGTATAAGTGAGACACAGCTAGAAAGAGGAAAGTGTAGCGAAATCGCGCCTTGTCACATTTTCGCAAAAACAGAACGGAGAAGGAGCATAATGGTACGAAACGTCATGATTTTGCGACGCGTCATGTTTTCATGAGTTAAGGTTGTGAAGGAGACAAAGAAGCCAAACCTGTAGCGATTTTGTGACATGGTTGATTTTCGTGATTCAAAAGTAAGAAAATTTTACAAAGCAGAGATACGTCGTGATTTCGCGACACATCGCGTTTTCGCGACCTGTTATAGTTTCATGCCAGAACGCAGTTCAAATGACCCGATGCAGTTTTGTGATTTTCAAGAATTAAAAGTACTCCAAAATTAAATGTTTTGCTACTTTCCAATGCCAACAAGGTAGAAGAACGTGTTTAAGCCACCAGAATTAAAGACGCTCCATTATTCGAAGCTGCTATTCACGATTTTTCTAACGGTTCAGGCATGTTTCAAGAATGACCATTTAATGAAGACGACCGACTCCTTATTGCATTTAATTTTTGGTTTCTCCGAGGCTGGGTTAAGGGGATCATTTCCTTGTTTTTGTTGCACACTTTGTAGATCTCGAGGAAGTCCGTCACAAGTTTTTAATGATTGTAAAGAAGCAAGACTTCTATATAAACCAATGTAGATCTCAGAAAGAGGGATCGAGAGAGAGACTTTTGCTAAAAGCTTGAAGTTCATTGCATGAATGAAAGATACTTGGCCTCTAGTTTTGCAAGCAGTTGTCTGTGTGATTTTTTCCTTCTGTTATATACATTCCTAATATACACTCATATTTCTTATTTGCTGCTTCATTTGAATTCTGCATTTGAGTTTAAATATTGCTTGTGAGGGAGTGAGTTCTGGAATGTGATCTTGGAGGGTTTTTTTGCACAAGGTTGTAAGTGAATTACATTGATATCTTATGTTATATGTTGTTACTGTACTTAAAGTTATCTGCTATTATTCTTTCCCGATCTGATAAATTCGGCCTATGGCTATATTTCCCATTTCTTTCTGCACATTTATAATTCCTTTCCTGCAACTTTAGTCTTCATCCAATTTAGATTTAGTAAGGGAACCAGCCCTCTCTGGAGATTGGTCTGGGAGACATTTCTTTCTTCCAGCGTTTCAATGTTGGCCGGGTCTAGGGTGCATTTAGTATAAAATCCTTTCCTATGGCAGATTCATGACCAACAGT
Source organism: Wollemia nobilis (assembly GCA_028583015.1). Taxonomy (NCBI): domain Eukaryota; kingdom Viridiplantae; phylum Streptophyta; class Pinopsida; order Araucariales; family Araucariaceae; genus Wollemia; species Wollemia nobilis. The sequence goes on along the minus strand of JAQPPZ010003109.1, from coordinate 1,304,733 downwards.
TTTTGGCACGCCCAGTGGGACAGACTATTTCTATCCCAAAGATCCATAATCGATTAGATTGATTATTTTATTGTTTCATACCCGGAGGTCTCAAGATTTTGATGAGCTGTCTTGACCTCATAGCGAAGATTTGTAAGTTCATCTGGCGACTTTGCTAAGTTGAAGATCCGAATTTCTTGATCGTGGACGCCTGCATTTTTAAGCTAAAAGAAGATACCACGTGATCTTGCAGATCACATAATGGCGAGGGTATGTTGTCCTAGATGGGATGATCCTGGCCCTCTGAATCTCCTAATTCGGCACGAGATTCCCAAAAGTGCCTTGAAAGCCCTAACAAAATATAATGGCACCCAAGGAATGGCCTGAGAGCATGTTGAAGATATTGCCGCTTTGTTGACCCTACATGATATAGTTCACGAAGATGTTATGATCAAACTTCTGGTTCTGTCTTTGCAAGGAAGGGCGTTACAGTGGTATAGACTGCTCAAGCGTCAAAGCATTAGCTCATGGGATGACTTAGCAGGAGCGCTAATCAGAAGATTCGATGAAGATTTCTTTTACAGCTCCCAGGATCCCTTTCAGTTTTTCATGTACATCACGAGAGCACCTCTGGAGAGTATCATATACTTCAATGTCCGATTCAGTAGAAGTTGGAAGAGAATTCCAGAGATGATTCGACCCACACCCGCCCAAGCCCACTTCTTCTATGTTCGAGCTTTTCATCCAAACATAAGCCTCCTCTTGTTGCAATCAAGTGAACGTAGATTCCCTCAAATCTTTGAGGAAGCATTGCAAGCGAAACAACTTTTGCTCTTATCCGAGAAATTACCGTGGGGAGAAGTTCCATTACCTTATCCGATAGTCACCACTCCTCTCTACCCTATGCAGTATTCATGTCAGATCCCACATACTGTGCAGCCTGAAATGCAGTTGTGTGGAACTCAAGAGGTAGACTTCATCCAAAAACGATGGGAATATGTAGGTACTTTCCCAACAATGAACAATATGGTTGCTTCTACTGTCTATCAGGAGATGGGCCAAGGAGAGGAACAGATTCAAGTTCCAGAACCTGAGCACCAAGAGGGCATAACTATGCACAACATGCAAGTATTTAGCCAGAACCTATTGAGCATGCCTCATCAAGAAGAAGAGCCTTAAGAAGTCCCAGGAAAAGTATTGTTGCTGGACAATTTCTGTGATCGGATCCAGGAGTTGGAGGAACCCGTTCTCAGCTCACAACCAGGGAACCCTTCAAGATGGTGGTATTGGCTTCAGCCATTACTACAACTGGTACCTATAGGAGCCCTCCATGTGGCAAATTTCTTTGCTACATTATTTGTTGATTGTGTGGGTACTGGCATGCAGGATAACTTGCCCATGTCTGCAACATGGAGAACTTTAGGAAGAGGTCATCCTAATTTCAAGGACCGACTCAAGTATGATCGGATCTGGTCAGGACACTGTCGATTTATCGGATAACCCTCTGAGACCGAGTTTGTGGTGGCGACATGACAATCATGTTATAAACTTGTGTACATAGTAAAAAAAAAAAAAAATAGAAAAAGAAAAAAAAATGTTGTTTTCTTCTGTCAACTTCGGCTCTTTTTGCATGCGAGCCCGTAGGTACGTGTATTTCTTTCTTTTTCTTCTTCCTTCCCAGCAGTTAGTGGCTTCCTCACTATTTCTTCCCTTCCCTTCTTTATTCCCTTCTTCTCCTACTCCTTTTCTTCTGCAAGTAATCAAGCCACTGCTGTTGTTTCTTTTTCCCTTCCTGCTATTCCCATTTCTTCTTTTCCTTTTCTTCTAATTTCTCTATCATTTTAGCATTTATCACAGTTTATCCCGCATGTGTCATCTCATCACTTCCATTCCATTATTCCATTCACTTTCGTTTCCCTTTCATAGCAGCTGGTAGCACAGAAGCACTCTGTTACTGTATCTACCACATCACTCCCTCCACTCTTCCATTCCATCATTTACCATTTCCATTCCATAGTCCGCAGGATCTTATTTCATGCATTTCCATTTGCAACCCTTGGTGCTTTCATGGAGATTCTTTTACAGCACCTGGTTAGTTAAGCCAAATACAGATTACTTGAGTTTCTATCATTCAACAAGAGTTGTTGCAGCAGTCCGTCGAGATGTACCCCAGTAGCCAGCTTTCTGTTCTCAGTTTTCCATGACTCTATTGCCCAATGGATTCAGGCCTGGGATTCTTGCATACAGCAGAATTGTATACCTCACGAGCTACCAAGAATGTTGGCATTTTTTCCACAGTGTGTTGATTGTTGATTATTCATGCATAAGTTGTTGAAATTCTCACTTCTTTACAGGTTTTGATGCAAAAAAGGCTAAGTCCGAAGACTGTCGCGATATCACGACAAAAAGCAGCATGGAAGACACAGTTTCAAAACCGTCATGATATCGTGACATGTCACGTTATCGTGGGTCTGATGAGGAGAGAGAAGTCAAAAGCCAAAGGTGTCGTGAAATTTTGACCTGTCACAGTTTCATGGCGCAAAAGGCAGAAAAGAGCAAAGTCAGAAGTTGTCACGATTTCGTGACGTGTTCCAAAATCACGGTCAAAATGATCAACGGGGGTAGCGTAGAGAAAAGGTCACAAAATCGTGACATAACCAAGCAAAGGGCGATGACAATGAATCTTGTTGCGATATCGCGACAGAAAGGTGAATGACACACAAAAATGCGAAAGACGTAGTGAAATCACTACGTGTTGCATGGTCGCGACAAAGTGGAGACAGAAAGGCTTAAGGCATGAATACGTCACGATTTTGCGACATTTGTGGGGATGAAGCCAAGCAAGACGAAGACGTCGCGATATCGCGATAGGAAGCGACAACATTAAAGAAGGCAAGAAAACATCATGATTTCGTGACATATTGGAGCGGAAGAACCAAATGCAAAAAATTGTAGCGATTTCGTGACTTGTCATGTTTTCGCGAGGAGGAAGCAAGAAGGCAACCAGATTGTATGAAATGTCACGATTTTGCGACATGATGAATTTTTGCGATCAAGAGCAATAAAGTCCAAGGAGATAGAACCTGTCATGATTTCGTGACATGATGGAGATTAGTGAAGCACTTGAGGCAAGCTTGTCATGTTTTCGTAGGTTAGAAGCAGGACCGTACAGGGTGGATGAAAATTGTCGCGATATCGCGACATGTCTTATTTTCGCAACATAGAAGAGAAGACTGAGCAGCGAGGAGATAATGTAGCGATTTCGCGACATGGTTGATTTTCGTGATCCAAAGATAAAAACGAAGATGCCAATGGAGGAAAGTAGCAAAAGCACGACTTGTCTTGTTTTCGTGATGTATAAGTGAGACACAGCTAGAAAGAGGAAAGTGTAGCGAAATCGTGCCTTGTCACATTTTCGCGAAAACAGAACGGAGAAGGGGCATAATGGTACGAAACGTCACGATTTCACGACACGTCATGTTTTCACGAGTTAAGGTTGCAAAGGAGACAAAGGAGCCAAACCTGTAGTGATTTCGTGACATGGTTGATTTTCGTGGTCCGAAAGTAAGAAAAGTGTATGGAGCAGAGATACGTCGTGATTTCGCGACATGTCGCGTTTTCACGATCTATTACAGTTTCGCACAAGAACATAGTTCAAACGGCCCGATGCAATTTTGCGATTTTCAAGAATTAAAAGCACTCCAGAATTAAATGTTTTATTGCTTTCCAATGCCAACAAGGTAGAAGAACGTGTTCAAGCCACCAGAATTAAAGACGCTCCATTATTCAAAGCTGTTGTTCATGATTTTTCTAACGGTTCGAGCATGTTTCAAGAATGACAATTTAATGAAGACGACCGACTCCTTATTGCATTTAATTTTTGGTTTCTCCGAGGCTGGGTTAAGGGGATCATTTCCTTGTTTCCATTGCACACTTTGTAGATCTCGAGGAAGTCTGTCGCAAGTTTTTAATGATTGTAAAGAAGCAAGACTTCTATATAAACCAATGTAGATCTCGAAAGAGGCATCGAGAGAGAGAGACTTTTGTTGAAAGCTTGAAGTTCATTGCATGAATGAAAGATACTTGGCCTCTAGTTTTGCAAGCAACTGTTTGTGTGATTTTTTCCTTCTGTTATATACATTCCTAATATACACTCATATTTCTTATTTGCTGCTTCATTTGAATTCTGCATTTGAGTTTAAATATTGCTTGTGAGGGAGTGAGTTCTGGAATGTGATCTTGGAGGGATTTTTTGCGCAAGGTTGTAAGTGAATTACGTTGATATCTTATGTTATATGCTATTACTGTACTTAAAGTTATCTGCTGTTATTCTTTCCCGATCTGATAAATTCGGCCTACGGCTATATTTCCCATTTCTTTCTGCACATTTATAATTCCTTTCCTGCAACTTTAGTCTTCATCCAATTTAGATTTAGTAAGGGAACCAACCCTCTCTGGAGATTGGTCTGGGAGACATTTCTTTCTTCCAGCCTTTCAATGTTGGTCGGGTCTAGGGTGCATTTAGTATAAAATCCTTTCCTATGGCAGATTCGTGACCAACATTTTTTGGCACGCCCGGTGGGACAGACTATTTCTGTCCCAAAGATCCATAATCGATGAGATTGATTATTTTATTGTTTCATACCCGAAGGTCTCAAGATTTTGATGAGCTGTATTGACCTCATAGCGAAGATTTGTAAGTTCATCTAGCGACTTTGCTAAGTTGAAGATCCGAATTTCTTGATCGTGGACACCTGCCTTTTTAAGCTAAAAGAAGATACACTGTGATCTTGCAGATCACATAATGGCGAGGGTATGCTATCCTAGATGGGATGATCCTGGCCCTCTAAATCTCCTAATTTGGCATGAGATTCCCAAAAGTGCCTTGAAAGCCCTAACAAAATATAATGGCACCCAAGGAATGGCCCGAGAGCATGTTGAAGATATTGTCGCTTTGTCGACCCTACATGATATAGTTCACGAAGATGTTATGATCAGACTTCTGGTTCTGTCTTTGCAAGGAAGGGCGTTACAGTGGTACAGACTGCTCAGGCGTCAAAGCATTAGCTCATGGGATGACTTAGCAGGAGCACTAATCAAAAGATTCGACGAGGATCTCTTTTACAGCTCTCAGGATCCCTTTCAATTTTTCATGTACATCACGAGAGCACCTCTGGAGAGTATCACAGACTTCAATGTCCGATTCAGCAGAAGTTGGAAGAGAATTCTAGAGATGATTCGACCCACACCCGCCCAAGCCCACTTCTTCTATGTTCGAGCTTTTCATCCGGACATAAGCCTCCTCTTGTTGCAATCAGGCGAACGTAGATTCCCTCAAATCTTTGAGGAAGCATTGCAAGCGAAACAACTTTTGCTCCTATCAAGGAAATTACCATGGGGAGAAGCTCCATTACCTTATCCGATAGTCACCACTCCTCTCTACCCTATGCAGTATTCATGTCAGATCCCACATACTGTGCAGCCTGAAATGCAGTTGTGTGGAACTCAAGAGGTAGACTTCATCCAAAAATGATGGGAATATGCAAGTACTTTCCCAGCAATGAACAATATGGTTGCTTGTACTGTCTATCAGGAGATGGGCCAAGGAGAGGAACAGATTCAAGTTCCAGAACCTGAGCACCAAGAGGGCATAACTGTGCACAACATGCAAGTATTTAGCCGGAACCTATTGAGCATGCCTCATCAAGAAGAAGAGCCTGAAGAAGTCCCAGGAAAAGTACTGTTGCTAGACAATTTCTGTGATCGGATCCAGGAGTTGGAGGAACCCGTTCTCAGTCCACAACCAGGGAACCCTTCAAGATGGTGGTATTGGCTTCAGTCATTACTACAACTGGTACCTACAGGAGCCCTCCATGTGGCAAATTTCTTTGCTACATTATTTGTCGATTGTGTGGGTACTGGCATGCAGGATAACTTGCCCATGTCTGCAACATGGAGAACTTTAGGAAGAGGTCATCCCAATTTCAAGGACCGACTCAAGTATGATCGGATCTGGTCAAGACACTGCCGATTTATCGGATAACCCTCTGAGATCGAGTTTGTGGTGGCGACATGCCAATCATGTCGTAAACTTGTGTACATAGTAAAAAAAAAAAGCAAAAAAAAAAAAAAAACAAAAAAAGAAAAAAAAAGTATTGTTTTCCTCTATCAACTTCGGCTCTTTTTGCATGCGAGCCCGCAGGTACGTGTATTTCTTTCTTTTCTTCTTCTTTCCCAGTAGTTAGTGGCTTCCTCACTATTTCTTCCCTTCCCTTCTTTATTCCCTTCTTCTCCTACTCCTTTTCTTCTGCAAGTAATCAAGCCACTACTGTTGTTTCTTTTTCCCTTCCTGCTATTCCCATTTCTTCTTTCCCTTTTCTTCTAATTTCTCTGTCATTTTAGCATTTATCACAGTTTATCCCACATGTGTCATCTCATCATCTATTCCACTTCCATTCCATTATTCCATTCACTTTCGTTTCCCTTTCATAGCAGCTGGTAGCACAGAAGCACTCTGTTACTGTATCTACCGCATCACTCCCTCCACTCCACCATTCCATCATTTCACCATTTCCATTCCATAGTCCGCAGGATCTTATTTCATGCATTTCCATTTTGCAACCCTTGGTGCTTTCATGGAGATTCTTTTACAGCACCTGGTCAGTTAAGCCAAATACAGATTCCTTGAGTTTCTGTCATTCAGCAAGAGTTGTTGCAGTAGTCCGCCGAGATGTACCCCAGCAGCCAGCTTTTTGTTCTCAGTTTTCATGACTCTGTTGCCCAATGGATTCAGGCCTGGGATTCTTGCATACAGCAGAACTGTATACCCCGCGAGCCGCCAAGAATGTTGGCATTTTTGCCACATTGTGTTGATTGTTGATTATTCATGCATAAGTTGTTGAAATTCTCACTTCTTTACAGGTTTTGATGCAAAAAAGGCTAAGTCCGAAGACTGTCGTGATATCGCGACAAAAAGCAGCATGGAAGAAATAGTTTCAAAAGCATCGTGATATCATGACATGTCACGTTATCACGGGTCCGATGAGGAGAGAGAAGTCAAAATCCAAAGGTGTCACGAAATCGTGACCTATCACAGTTTCACGGCACAAAAGGCAGAAAAGAGCAAAGTCAGAAGTTGTCACGATTTCGCGATGTGTTCCAAAATCACGGTCAAAATGGTCAACGGGGGCAGCACAGAGAAAAGGTCATGAAATCACGACATAACCAAGCAAAGGGCGATGACAATGAATCTTGTCGCGATATCACGACAGAAAGGTGAATGACGCACAAAAAGGCAAAAGACGTAGCGAAATCGCTACGTGTTGCGTGGTCGCGGCAAAGTGGAGACAGAAAGGCTTAAGGCATGAATACGTCATGATTTCATGACATTTGTGGGGATGAAGCCAAGCAAGACGAAGACGTCGCGATATCGTGACAGGAAGCTTCAACATTAAAGAAGGCAAGAAAACGTCGTGATTTTGCAACATATTGGAGCGAAAGAACCAAATGCAAAAAATTGTAGCGATTTCGCAACTTGTCGCGTTTTCGCGAGGAGGAAGCAAGAAGGCAGCCAAATTGTACGGAATGTCACGATTTTGTGACATGATGAATTTTTGCGGTCAAGAGCAGTAAAGTCCAAGGAGATAGAACCTGTCGCGATTTCGCGACATGATGGAGATTAATGAAGCACTTGAGGCAAGCTTGTCATGTTTTCACGGGTTAGAAGCAGGACCGTACAGGGTGGATGAAAATTGTTGCGATATCGTGACATGTCTTATTTTCGCGACATAGAAGAGAATACTGAGCAATAGGGAGATAGTGTAGCGATTTCGTGATCCAAAGATAAAAACGAAGATGCCAATGGAGGAAAGTAACGAAAGCACGACTTGTCTTGTTTTCACGATGTATAAGTGAGACACAGCTAGAAAGAGGAAAGTGTAGCAAAATCGCACCTTGTCACATTTTCGTGGAAACAAAGCAGAGAAGGAGCATAATGGTACGAAACGTCATGATTTCGTGACGCATCACGTTTTCACGAGTTAAGGTTGCGAAGGAGACAAAGGAGCCAAACCTGTAGCGATTTCGTGACATGGTTGATTTTCACGGTCCCAAAGTAAGAAAAGTGTATGGAGCAGAGATACGTCACGATTTCATGACATGTCGCATTTTCGTGACCTGTTACAGTTTCACGACAGAACGCAGTTCAAACGGCCCGATGCAGTTTTGCGATTTTCAAGAATTAAAAGCACTCCAAAATTAAATGTTTTGCTGCTTTCCAATGCCAACAAGGTAGAAGAACATGTCCAAGCCACCAGAATTAAAGACGCTCCATTATTCGAAGCTGTTGTTCATGATTTTTCTAACGGTTCAGGCATGTTTCAAGAATGACCATTTAATGAAGACGACCGACTCCTTATTGCATTTAATTTCTGGTTTCTCCGAGGCTGAGTTAAGGGGATCATTTCCTTGTTTTCGTTGCACACTTTGTAGATCTCGAGGAAGTCCGTCGCAAGTTTTTAATGATTGTAAAGAAGCAAGACTTCTATATAAACCAATGTAGATCTCAGAAAGAGGCATCGAGAGAGAGAGACTTTTGCTGAAAGCTTGAAGTTCATTGCATGAATGAAAGATACTTGGCCTCTGGTTTTGCAAGCAACTGTCTGTGTGATTTTTTCCTTCTGTTATATACATTCCTAATATACACTCATATTTCTTATTTGCTGCTTCATTTGAATTCTGCATTTGAGTTTAAATATTGCTTGTGAGGGAGTGAGTTCTGGAATGTGATCTTGGAGGGATTTTCTGTGGAAGGTTGTAAGTGAATTACATTGATATCTTATGTTATATGTTGTTACTGTACTTAAAGTTATCTACTGTTATTATTTCTCGATCTGATAAATTCGGCCTATGGCTATATTTCCCATTTCTTTTTGCACATTTATAATTCCTTTCCTGCAACTTTAGTCTTCATCCAATTTAGATTTAGTAAGGGAACCAACCCTCTCTGGAGATTGGTCTGGGAGACATTTCTTTCTTCCAGCCTTTCAATGTTGGCCGGGTCTAGGGTGCATTTAGTATAAAATCCTTTCCTATGGCAGATTCGTGACCAACAAGTACCTTCAAAACTGGAGCCATCCAAAGAAATGATAGAAAGAAGAGCTTCCCTAATTTGAGAAGCCCACCATATAGGAGGGTGGCCATAACAAGTAAGATCACCTTTGTCCAAAGCCCAATTAGCTAAAGCATCAACACTCTTGTTTTGATCTCTCGACCACATGATTGTAATCAACTTTCAAAAATCCCATCCGGATTAACCGAATCTTCTCAATAATTCTTTTTATTCTCCAATCCACCTTATGATTCTTAGAAGGAGTCTTCAAGAGATTAATCATAAGTTGAGAGTCGACTCAACTAACACCTTTTCCCATCCAAACTTAGTAGCCTCCTGAAGGCCTCTAAGGATACCATACCCCTCAACAAGGTTATTGGAAAGAATACCCAAATTCTCAGCAAAAGTATAAACCAAGGAGCCATCTGAAAGTCTACCAATTCCTCCCACACTAGATTTTCCAGGGTTCCCTCTAGAGGCTCCATCAGTATTGACTTTTCCAAAATCCTTAGGAGGAGGTTGCCAATTTCTAGTCCTATCCATCTTACTAATACTCACATTCCCTTTAAGTTGGTTGCCCTTAGAAGGTTTAATCTTCAATCTTTGCATCACTTGATCCCATATTTGGTGGGAGTTTTGGGGGTGATTAAGGAGTTGATGGTCAACTAAGTTGGCTATGGTCTTTTGCCAAATATAGTGAATATCCTTCCTATCTTGATTAAAAATTTGGCTGTTCCTTTCATTCCAAATATTCCAAAGAAGAATGGTAGAACCCATCCAAACTACTCGCCTAATAAAATGATCAACACCCTCTTGATTAGGCCAATCCCTCCAAAGTCGTTCAAAAGTGAAAAAATTGGACCACCGTAAGCCAAGTAAAGTTGCCATTCTCCTCCATAGCTCAGAGGCTAAAGTACACTCAATAAAAATATGGTTGATATTTTCTACATTCTCTTCACACATTTCACATCTAAAAGGGCCATGAAAACCACGCTTCATAAGTTGCTCAGCAAGAAGAACCCTACGATGCAATAAAATCCAATTAAAGAACCTCACCTTAGGCCAGAGCTTTTGAGCCCACAATTGAGAAAATATGTCAAAAGAATGGTTGGGATTATTATGGCATAAGGTCAAATAACCTTGAGCAACCGAATACTCACCCTTAGTAGTGTTGTTCCATCCAAAACAATCTTTTTCATGGGACCAAGAGAGGGATCTCATATGAAGGATGCCTTGGATATCTTGTCTTTGCCTTTCTGGGATTTGAATAGGCCACTCCTCAATAGGGATCCAATATCTACCAACCTTTGAATTACCAAGTATGGTACCGATAGTAATTAGCCACCTTTATCCAATTAGCTTGGTGAAGCTCCTCCATCCAAGGCCTCCAATCGGGAAACTGAGTTATCAAAGGCTTGTGACCATCCCAAGAATCTGTCCAAAAATTTGCATGTTGACCATTATGAATGATCCAAAATAATTTTTTCTTTATCAAATCCTCACCAGTCTTAAGAACTGCTAAAATGGGAGAACCTTTGGTAGGAAGTTGATAGCGAACAAGGTCTTCAGGACTTTTGTTCTCAACATATTTAGCACGGAGATTATTGGCCCAAAGAGCATTGGGGTTATGCAACATCCTCCAATATAATTTAGTAGCTAAAGCTTTGTTGTTATTAATTGAAGACCGAAATCCTAACCCCCCTTCACTCTTAGGAAGACATAAAGTATCCCATTTCACCAAGGCCCATTTTCTTTTCTCCTTAGTACCACTCCAAAGGAAAAGATGACTGATTTGATCCAATTCTCGAAGAACAACCTTTGGGATATTCAAAACGGAAGAAACATAAATAGGAATAGCTTGAAGGACTGATTTTACCAAGGTGATTCTACCCCCAGAAGAAAGCCACTTGTTGGTCCACTTTCCAATTTTCTTCTTGACTTTGTCCAACAACCAATTCCAATATTTATTTTTCTGCCTTTTAATATTTATGGGAATACCTAAATAAGTGATTGGAAGAGAGGTCTTCTTATATCTTAATTTATCCAAGACCATGGATTCCCGTCTAGCAGAGCAGTGAAAGAAAATAACTTTAGATTTGTCTTCATTGATCAACTGCCCAAGTAGCCTTAGAAAAACATCTAATGATTTGCTTAATATTAGAAGCTTCCTTAACTGTAGCTTTACCTAAAATGGTAGAGTCATCCACAAATTGAATATGAGAGATAGGTCTAGCTCCATGAGCAATGGTAACTCCCTCAAGGGTTTTGTTTTCCCTCTTTTTGGTTATAGTCCTACCCAAGCATTCAACAAGAATGATGAATAAATAAGGGGATAGCGGGTCACCTTGCCTAATACCTCTGGAAGCTGGGAAAGACCGAGAAGGCCTACCATTGATAAGAACTAAGTAGGAAACTGAAGAGATACATCCCATAATCCAATCCATCCAATCCTTAGAGAAACCAAATTGCCTCAAAACTTTGATAAGGAAGTGCCAATCCACTCTGTCATAAGCTTTGGATAAGTCTAACCGGATGAACATAGAAGGAGAATTTTGCATATCCATGGAATGGATGGCTTCCTAAGCAAGAACTATCTCATCTACTATTTGACGTCCTTCCACATATCCCCCTTGCTCTGGGAAATAATCTTATGCAAAAGAGGCTTCAACCTTTCTCGCCATGATTTTAGTAATAATTTTGAGAAGAACATTACATAAAGCAATAGGTCTAAAAGCTGAGATATGATCAACCTCTTGAGATTTTGGAACAAGAGTAATATAAGTTTTATTGATAACCTTCAAAATTTCTTTGGATTTCCTAGCTTCTTCCACCACCTCTAATAAATCAACATGAAGGATATCCCAGAACTCTTGGTAGAACTCAATAGGAAAACCATCAGGACTTGGGGTTTTCCATTTTTGCATTTTAAAAACTACTTGTTGAAGCTCATTGATAGTAACAAGAGTAGTCAAAATAGAGTTCTCCTCAAAAGTGATAAGAGAAGGGATTGCTTGAAGAACATTTTGTTGTGAAGTCGAGTCAAGAGGAGTAGCAGCAAAAATATTGGAAAAGTAATCAACAACAATAGAGTTCATGCCATCCCAAGTATAAACAACATCTCCAGAATATGATTTTAAGGAAGAAATAAAGTTGTGAGATCTTTGATCTAGAAGAGATTTGTGGAAGAAATTTGTGTTTCGATCTCCTTCTTTGAGCCATTGAATTCTAGATTTTTGCTTCCATAAGATTTCTTCTCTTTTTTCCCATTCCTCTAACTGAGTTGTGAGTTTAATTTCATCCGCACTTATCTTCTCTCGTGAGGCCATCTAAATGGATTTTCTTATTCAAATTTTCAAGATGAGCAATAACTTCATGTTTTTTTTTATGAACATCCCCAAACTCTTTCCAGCTCCAAGTCTTGATTTTGGATTTAATGTATTGCAGTATTTTGGCAAAATAGAACATCTTAGTCCCATGCCTAGGTTTACCTTCCTTCCACCATTGTTGCACACGAGGTCTAAAGGAAATGTCTCTAAGCCACATTAATTGAAAACGAAAAGGAGAGAAACTCACATTGGTTTTCCACATTTCCACCATGATTGGCCAATGATCCGAACCAACATTATTAAGAGTCTTCACTTTAGGAATGTGACCATGGATTAAGAAATTTTTAGAGAGAAAAAACCTATCCAATCTCTCCATTATACAAGCTAAGCCTTGCCTTCTGTTAGACCAAGTCATAAGGCCATTATCTAGTTGGATATCCACAAGATGGAGGTTTGCAATATATTCGCTCATGAGGTCAGTACTTTTGTCCAAATTTCTATTTCCCCCCTTTTCTCATCCAGAGAGAGGATGGTATTGAAATCTCCTCCGATCAAGATCCAAGCTTTAGGAAAATGAGAGATAATATGAGTAATATCCTTCCACTATCTTCTTTTTTCCTCCAAAGAAGTCGGGGCATAAACAATAATGCAGAGCATAATCTGGTTGGAATGTCTACTTTGAATAGCTATAGCCAACAAACCCCAACCGCCAACCATATGATGAATAACTACCTCTTTTGGGTCCCAAAGACAAGTAATGCCACCCGAAGTCCCTTGGGAATTGAGGGAAACCACTTTTCCACCTGGCCAAATTTTACTCGGCAATTAAGTCCATATCCTCCATTGACATCTTTGTTTCTTGAAGGAAAACAAGATGTGGATGATTTATCCGAATCATTCTTCTAATTTCATTTTGTTTTGAAAGACTCCCTTTGAGTCCTCTAATATTCCAAGTGATGATCTTCATTAATACCAGGGCTAAAAATGTTGGGAAGGGCATTAATATTACCTTCCTCTACAAGCTTTTCACCTTCTTTTACCATATGATATTGATTGGTCTTACGACCTACTTTTTGATTAGAATCCATCTTCAATTTTTTTTCCCTGTTTCTTGACTTATTCCAATTGAATCTGAGATGGCTTCTAACCTTGAAGAATGCTCATACATAGCCAAAATTTTACTAGATGGTTCAATGGAGTCTATATTGGGACCTGCATTATTTGAAGTTTTGACATTTGAAATATTGTTTTTCTTGTGTAAATTTTCTCCTTTTTTTTTTTTGTTGAAAACCTTTGATTTGTTGGTTTGTCTCCGAGTTCTTTCCTTCATATTTAAATTGTGTTTCTAAGATTTCAGTTTCCATTATTTCCTCTTCCTCACTTGGGACATCATTTGTGGAAAGGATTTCAAACATATTAGCAAATGACTTTGATTGATCCTTCATAACTGGTTTTTTTTTAGTGTTCTTCTTCTTAGGTATTTGGAAACCTACTGAGTTTATATCTTCTTTCTTTTGATCAGGAATTTTATTTGGGCAAGCACTAGCCAAATGACCATATTCATGGCAAATTCTACAACGAAAAGGAATGTTCTCATAGTCCACTACTTGCTCCCAAGTGTCTTCCCCAAATTGTAATGTGATATTTTTAGGTAGGGGTTTGTCAAAATCCATTAAAACACAAATTCGAGCATAAATAATATGTTCAAAATTTTGAGTACAATCAGCAGTCATCATAAAAGTTCCTAAAGAGTTTCCAATTGAAGAAAAAATAGTAGGATTCCAAAATTCAATAGGGAGGCCAAAGAGTCTAACCCACACGGGAGCTATAGAAGGCATCTCTTCTTTGGCTTTAAATTTAGTATGCCAAGGCTTCATGAAAAGCCCTACCCTTCCAAAAAACCAAGGACCCCCTTGAAAAGTTTTCTCTCTATCTTCATTATTAGCAAATAAAACAAGAAAATAACCATTTGGATAAATAGAGATTTGTAACTCACCTTTAGTTTTCCAGCTTTTTGCAGCCCCGAATTTGAAAGCAGATAGACTCGGAGGAAAACCCACGAACCGACAAATTAGTCCTCTTTTTTCCAAATCTTCAATGCCAGTCTGAATGTTACCCATATCAAGCTTAACAATAGGAGTTCCATCAACCGCTTTAAGACATCCTGACTCTATTTTCCTGGGATCAATCTTAGGCATTCTTAGAGGTTTATGAGAAGCCCTAATATTGATATTAGCATTGGGCTGAGGCTATCCACCATGAAGGGCATCCCTAAAATTCATTTTTGGGACTGAGTCTTCAAAATTCTTACCCTTGATAGGGGTTTTCATAGTAGAATTATTTTGTGGGTGCACCTTAGCACCAGATTCACTTGAGATATGAGCCATTTTTTGATCAACTGCTTGAAACTTATTTCGTGGTCTCTTTAATCCTTGCCCTAGACACCATGGAAAGGTATGGTTTTCACTTTTCTTTTGTGCAGCAAATTGGAAGCCGTTGTCACTCAAGTTCATAGTATGATCTATTGAAAGAAAAATTTCTAACCCATCTTGTATCCCCTGCAACATTTCCTGCTAAAATATTGAGCATAAACCACAAAAATATTGGCCACTAGGGCTCGAAGGCCCTAAAAACCAACCTCTGGAGCTGCTTGCACTCAACCCAGATGAAACCCTCGCATAGCCGCTTGCCAAATATATCGTTCACACATATGGATGCACTAGGATCTGTGTTGCTCCAAATGATATGAAAATTTGTGGAGACATTCTAGGGTTTTTTAGGCATCTACCCTCAAAATTTTAGCTCAATCCGAGTTCGGATGAGTGAGATATGGCCGAAACGAGTTCGGCAGTTTGGGCAGTCCTGCAAAAAACGTCTCTCTCTTTTCGTGTTCTTTATCCCATCTCCAATGAAGTTGATCTTCCTTATTTTTAATAAGCATGTTTATGATGCTTTATTTTTCTTCTATGGATAATTCTTTTACTATTTTGACAATATGGGGATTTTCCACGTCTTCACTAAGGTTCAAATCTATAGACTCTTTTATTAGCATGTGAGAACCTTCTTCTAGCTGATGTGGAGTCGGGATGAGGTGGATATCATCTGCCACATTTTAAAATGTGTTCGAGGTGTCCCCCTCTCTCTCAGTTTGAAAAATTGAATTGTTTGATGATGAAGGTTGTTGCGAAATATAAGCATTTGAAGCACGCAACAACTCTGCGAACATGATGAAGTTAGCAGTGGATGGCGGGGATGAAATCCTGTCCATGGCTATGAGACTGGTCTTGATATAGATCGGTTTTATCTAATTATATGAATTGTAGAGTGGGGTGAGCAAATCAACAAAAATCATGTTGACTTGATGGAAATGAGGTGGTTGCAATTCAAGAATTGATGACTTGTATTCTCTAGGTTACAACTGAACTAATGTGTGTGATTGGTTTTGCTGTATGCTTTTCCAATGTGATGGGGGAGGTTCTGGTTCAAGATCCTCACGCTCTTTGTTTAGCCTAAAATTGTGCGATCTATTGGAAACTTCTGTTGATACCAATTATCCTTCTATATGGTTTCTCCATATATTATCTCTTCTTGAGGTTCTTCTTCTTCTTGATTAAACCATTCAGGATGTGCTTCATCTTGGAGCATTCTCCTGGATTGTATCTCAAGAGCATGGTTGATAAAAATCATTTTAGTTTCATCATCATCACTGTCACTCATCCAGAATCCATTAGCGTTTGTATGAGGTTCTAGCATTAGTGGCTCAAGGTCTTGCCTAAGGTATGCTATCGCAGTAGGATCTTCATAATATGCCTCTCATTGTAAAGCTTGCTCTCGAGGGTAAAAATTATAGATTTGGTATCTACTTTCTAGTTGTTCATCCTCATCATTAGGTTCATCCTCATCATCGCTCTTTTCCTCCTCTTATTCACATTCTATGTCAAGTTCTTGGAAAGCTTGATTAAGCGAAGAGCTTGCGATGGAAGGTTTATAGCCTAGACCGGAGCAGTCACTTGGATCTCTATATTCTAATTCAAAAATGTAGCGAGGAAATTGTTCATGTCTTCCAAGTCCATATCCTTGCAAACTAACCCTTCGAAAATATCTGACTGGAAAACTTGGGTTCGATAGATAATCAATGTTTTCATTAAAATATTGTAAAGAGTTGTCATTTTGAGGAGGTGGGTCCGATGAAGAATCCATCCCTCCATATATGAAATTGATTACATTTTTTTGATAACCCATTCTATATATATCTCCAATAGCTAAAGGTGGGTCGCGAGGGCGACCGTAATCTCTGACTGATTCGATAGGTGGTGTAACTATTACACTTTCAATAATGTACTCACCAATACTTGGATTGGCGAGATGTACTGCAACTCTATATGGTTGTTTGGCTAATGGCTCGGTGGATGAAGAGGGTTCTTGAGCATTAGCTCTTGGCTCTACTGGTGATGTTGGATTATCTCTAACATGTGGCCCTATTTGTGAGACTACAGGTTCTAATGACTGTGAAGTAGTCGCTGATGATGTGGTTTGTGCTTTGAATGTGAATGGTGGCTTTGAATCTAGAAGTGTACTAGATGGAGCTGGCAATTGATTAGCAGGATGAGTGGGTGTAATTTGAAAATGAAATGCGGTGTTTGAAGGATGCACTGAGCTAACGCTTTTAGATGCGAAATATGGATCAACTATAGGCAACTCTTCTGGAATGGGTGCTTTTGATGATGGGTGTTTTATGGAATGGTTCTAATGACTAGTGGTTGAATGGTTAGTGGTTCTAATGACTAGTGGTTGGATGGTTAGATGTGTTGATGGGAGTAAAGGCTCATAAGGATTTGAAATAAAATTGTAGTATTTGAAAGGTTCAGTGTCAGCTGGTATGCAATGTACCTTGCCTTCATGCACATATTTTAAGCATTGATGTAATGTTGAACGTACACATTTGATTTCCCTAATCCAAGGGCATCCAATAAGTATGTTATATTGTATTTCCCCTTCCAAGATGTGAAAGAGAACATGTATTGTTTTCACCCCGACAGTGACGGGAAGAACAACATTCCCTACAGTTGAGCACAAAGTGTCATTAAAGGCCTTAAGAGTGAATGTGGATGTTGTGATGTAAGATGATGGGATGTTGAGCTTCACCATGGTAGGTGTGGTAATGAGGTTGATTGAAGAACCTGTATCAATAAACACTCTCTTGAAGGGTTTCCTGTCAATGTGAGCTACTATATGCAATGGTGAATCAGGTGAATCTATTGATATCTATTTTTCCTTGAATTCATAGAATACTATCGAGGGTTCCATGAAATTTTGCACACTACCCACAAAGGAATTGAATGCATTGGGGTCTTCTGATTTTACTTGAATAGATTTTAAAATTTCCATCAATGCTTCCCTGTGAGGTGTTGATTGTTGTATAAGCTCATAAATTGACAATTTTCCTAAAGCCATATTCAAACTTTGTGTTAACTAGCTGTTCAATGTAACAATAGGACAGTTATGGAATGGTGGCGGTGGCCCACTCGATCCAAGTTGTATGGGAATATTAGTTGGTGATGCTTCTAGAGCTTGGGTTGTGTGATTAGCTTGCCTTTGTCCATGGGTAACTATACTAATACCCCCTACAAAATCTTGTGGCAGTTGAGACACATAATTAACCTGATTGGGAGGAACTGTAGAAGTTGATGCTCCCGTCGGTTGTTGATTCACCTCTTGATGTGGCAAAGGTTTCTGATATATGCCTAGGTTTTGGTTATTTTAGGCTAGTGGGTTGTCAATTTTGATTGTACCCACTTCCAATAAATCTTGCACAATTCATTTAAATCCATGACAACCTTCAATATCATGTCCTCTTTGTCTATGATAGATGCAAAAGAGGTCTTCTTTGTAACCTTTTATCTTTCGTTTGTTAGGATCATCAGGTTTCATTTTCGGTAAATTAAAAAATTTTACCGCATACTTTTGAAATACTAATAAATATGGCTCTTGTACTCACGTGTAATTTCTTTTTGGCTTAAAATGATGTTGTTGCCTTTTCGTAGGTTGTGTTTGATTTTGTGCTTGCTGTGGGGGTGGAAATGCTTGATAATTTGGTTGGTGTGGTTGTTTTTGTTGTTGGGATTGTTGGATTTGTGTTTAAGCCAGTTGATTTGACCGTAGTTGGCTCAAAACTATCTGATTAACCTGTGCGATCTTGGACTGATAGTGGTTATTCCCCTTTTGATTCTTATTGTGCCACTCTTTCTTCTTAGGCTTAATCTCGCCTTCTTGAATTTTATTTCTTCAATCATTTTTTCTTGGGCAAGTGCCTCATCGAATGTTCTATAATGTTGTAGCTGTAGCAATGAAGAGATGGGTCTACCAAAACTATTCATGAGCATTCGTATTATCTCTAGAATAGGGAGTGAAAATGGTAACTTGATCATGACTGACCTCCATCTATTGCCAAAGTCATAGACTGATTCATCGTCATATTGTTTTAGGTAAATCAAATCAGTCAATGTTGTTTATTTTTTAACATTTAGGGTGAATATTTCTAGAAACTGGTCCGCTAGTTGTTCAAAGGTAAAATACTTTGATGCGGGAGATGGTTGTACCAATCTTGGGCTTCCCCCCTAATGTTTGAGGAAATGTATGTAATAGCAATGCATCACTGCTTTTGATTTTGAAGCATGCATTCACAAATCTTGTTACATGCTCACGGGGATCCTCTTCTCCTTTAAATTCAAGCTTTGGTATTTGGAAATCATGTGGATATGGCATCTCTGGTACTAAAGCATGAATAGGGTGATTAAGTAGTTGCCTTAAAGTTAGCGTTTAGTATTGCAAGCCTGGGGTTTGCATGGCAAGACTATCAATCTAACTCTATAAAAACTGGGTTATTTCTAACCTGGTACATGTAATATGATTATTCCCTTCTATGCATATTTTGCTTTTTTATTGTGTTTATGAATGCAAGATTTAAGTAGATTTTTCTATCCTAAGACCTAAATGCAAGCATTGGCATACAAAACTGAAACCCTTAATCTACTTAAATGTAACCTAAATCTAGAACTAAAGGAGAAATTAAAAAGATGGCACAAGGTACATACATGTGTTCTTTTTGTTGCTCCTTCTAGCTTTCAAATGTCGGTCCACATTTCAACAGTGCATCAACCACGAATGCATGTTTCCAAAAATTAGAAACCGTGTATGTGCGGTTTCACGGTGACAAGTTAAGCACAATATAGATTTGCCAACTCGAGATTGAATTCTCACGCGTTTAAAATCATTATCACCTGTACATGCAAACAAAGATTAGTAAGATTAAAATAAAGCAAGGCAAAACAAAATGAAACCCTTGGGAGGTCCTACCGTGATTGCAATTTTGTAAGCAAAATAAGACAACACCTTGCAAGTAGAATAATGAAAACAAGCAATTGCAAAACTAAAGGATTTTGTATTGAATTTTATTGGAGCCTTAGTATCCTTTTTACAAGTGATTTGCCCCAAGTGCATAGGGGCATGATTACAATAAGCGAATGCTTGCTTTCACATGATAGAATGGGCACAAAGAGGGAAAAACCCCTTTGGCTAATCAAATTATTGGTAGTGTATTTGGTCTTCTTTCATTCCAATCCAATTGGTGAGTGGGCTTGAGTATCCAATGAAGGGCCACTCCTAGCTTCAATAGATCTTCAAATACTTTTTACCTGCACACATGCAAACCAGCAAAGGGGGATTAGTAGCACCCGTATATTCAAGCGATAAACCTAATGCTACACATAAACCTATTACTGATATGAATGAAAAGAGGATAGCACAAAAAAATTAACAAACAAAGCCTTGCTTAATACTCAAATCACTAAACTCTGTCAATGAAATCCATTTTTGTTCTCAAGACCGTGGAACCATGGAAGTGCAGTTGTGGGCTAGAAATCATGGACCTATGGTTGTGAAACCACAGATGCATATTTTCGTCTGTGGAACTACGGACGGGCAGTTTCGGCTGAATAACATATTGCTTCATAATTCGAGCCAACGATCAGAGTCAAGCTTGTGCTCTAAATTTCTTGTTGGGTCTAGATCTATTTCAGTAGCCTGTCGGTATGCCAATCCATCTCCCTTTGTTTGGTGGATTGATGGTGTCTTTATAGGCTACCTAGGGCTTTGGAGGGAAATGTGAGGTGGCAATCCTAACTTGCCAAGTGGTAAATCTGGACTGCCAGGTGGAAGGGGTAGTTACAGTGAGTCACTCAATGTGGCTCACTTAACTAGGGTGATGTGGCTCCAAGTGGAGTGGGATGTTGTTTTATGTGAAGGGACAAGAGGACAACAACAAAGGAGTTGTGGCATGGGTGTTGGAAATCTGTCTCATATGCAAGGACAAAGGGGACATGAGTGGGTAAGATGTGGCATGGATGTTGAATAAAGTGTCCAGGAAACATGTCCAATGGGTAGACAGGGTATCCTAGGGTGATTTTCCTGATTAAATAAATTAGGAAAGTATAATGATGTGTAGGATTTTATATCCCTAAGTTAGAACTTAGGCATATATCTTTATTATGCAGGATTTGATGGTAAGGTGGTGAATGTGAACTAAAGGGTGCTAGATTTTGGTGTCTACACACTCAAACACACTTTATTTTTCAACTTTAAACAAGGGTTAGATATCTTGATTAATAACACAACAATAACATTCAAATAACACCTTATTACTCCTACTCAATAACATACACCATGTCACTTCATAAATGAATTGATCTCTTTTGAAAAAGAAAAAAGCAACATTCACTTTTGAACCTATTTACAAAATCAGAAATATCTCTTTACACATACCTTATTTCTCCCTTTAAGCAAGTTAATAAAATAGCCATCGGAATAAGATTTACAACGATATATAATATGATATACTTCTAAAAAATAAATCACTAGAAATCTCTCTTTTTAAACATGCATCATAACCCTTATTCCTCCTAGAGCAACTTTAGAAAAATAAAATATATTTAAAAATTATTAACTTGGCTCTGTCCCTGATGGGATTCAATCTCGTGGCCTTCCTTGCTTAGCGCCTTAACCATAGCCAACCTACCGTTGGGCCACACGCCCTCACGTGCTCAAAAGGAGAACACAAAAAAACCTTATGCCGCAATAATCTGTGCCCTTCAAAAACAAAACGCGCTTAACGTATTTCAACACAGCAAAACACCTCCGACAAGTATCGAATGCAGGACCTCCTGCTTCACACACAACGAATGAACCACTAGGCCAAGGAGACCTATACATTTGGCTTTACTCCATAATAGTCTCTTCAACGAATGCAAAAATCGTAAGCCTTTTAAAACCCTTTTCACACACACTTCGACACACGATGCACAAGCTCTTTTACCATTCAAATCCAAATATCAAATCGAGCGCTTAGAGAAATAAATTGAAAATTTGGGCATATATATATATATATGTCCTCCTCCTTTCCTTTGACATCAACGCTATAATTTAAATATTAGTTTTATGCCTTTTCCTTTCTTTGACGTCGACGCTATAAATTAAATTTTAATTTTAATTTTAAATTTTAATTTTAAATAATTTAAAATTTAAACTTAAATATCTCCATCACCGGGGCACATTTTTCGATGAAAGGAAAAGCCAACCTGGGTTTTAAGAAAAACCCATTTCAAATCTTCCATCCATGGTTTTAAATAAAACCTTTTATTTTGTATGCATTGGTTTTCACAAAAACCTTGTATATATCCATGCTCTCCAAAATATCATAAATGCTTATTTATGAAATGCTTTGGCCACCAAAACTCAATGTGATCCATGTGACACCAATGACAACATAAAATCACTCAAATTTCCAACATATGACTCTTCAAGTACTCGACTATTGCTCTTCATATAACAACTCTCATGTTCTTTGGCTTCTCATCTTGCCACTTGTATACATGACTCTTGACTCTCTACTTACATGCACACTTAACTCTATGATACTTGCACACTTCTACATGACTATTACACTCCTATATGCACTCCTAATACATGAAACTTGTGCACATCCTTACATTACATATTTGCATACTTAATTACATGACACTTGTGCACACTTGCACTCTTACATACATGACACTTGTGCATATCCTGCACATAGACAATCACATAAAGAGGAAATATGAATCACTCACCTAAAATATAGACTCAAACTATTATAATATTCATATTTGTACCATAGGTACCATGGCGGTACATTAGCATGAACTAAATAATGTAAAATTTTCCACCTCCTTGTATTACATTATTTGGTTTTTGAAGACTTTAGTCTTCAATATTTGATCCTTGCTTTTGTCCTTCTACTCCTGTTTTGATCCTACATTATATTCTAGCACTTATCTGTATTTTATTTGGCTATCTTCCTTTTAACCTTTATGATATTTTTCTTCTATTTCTTTATTTTGTTCTTTTATGTCCTGATCTTGATCTTGTTTTGTTGTACCTCTAAAGTCTTTCATGTTCCTATAGTATATTTTTCTATAACATTTGCAACAATAGTATCTTCTTAAATATTTGAAGAACTTTCATTTTTATAATTGTAATCATTGATTAAAATTCTTTTTGTAAGAGCTTTGAATTCATTTCCTTTTGATGATTCTTCTATTTCTTGAATTTCTTGAACTAAGTTCCCTTTTTTATTTTTGTATCTTAATTGTATATGATATTTTTTATTGTTGACCATTTCAATACTGAGGTTGATATTGATGTTGTTGTTGACCATATCGATACTAAGTCTAATATTGTTTTTGCTATAGATTCTAAAAATATTTATTTATTTGTTTTCCTTGATTCATATTCATTTGATTTCCTTGATTCAAAATATTATATCTACAAAAATTTGTATTATGACCCCTTTTTTATATATATGATAGAATATTGTAATCCATCTAGATTAATACTTTGATGTTGTAGCAAAATTACTTGATACATTATCTTTAGAAACTAAATTATTATTAGTCATTTCATCTTTGACTAGATTTTCAACTTTATATTCCTGGAGTATATTGACTGAGTCATCAAATATGATTTCCTTATTTAGTACTTTTTTTTTGCTTGATAAAAAGGGGTTGTACTAAGGTCCCCCACCCTTAACAAATTACATCTCTCTTCTTTAGAGCTTGAGAGTTTACAAATAGATGCACTTCTCATCTCAATAGAGATGCTATATTTAGAAACCTACATCATTTTACATAAAATATATGAATTCTTGATTTTTATTTTTTAGATCTTTTCAAATATCTATATGAATACAAGTACTCCAGAATTTAGCATATTTCTTGACATTTTCTTATAGAAGCCTTCATAATGCCAAAATTTCACCTCTACTATCTATGCCTTGCATCTTAGTAGAGTAATGTTTCCAAAACATCGTACTAACATAGTCCGCTTTACCAAATTTGAATTGCTATTTTCCTTCCTGAAACACAAGTGCAACCACAAAAATTATAATAAATAGTCTAAATGAACACACATTATTGTTACAAAATAAAATAGATATTACCAATGGAAAACATTAAAGTAAATATTAATCATTAATTGATTTAGGCAATCAACAATTTTTATCAACTTCAACTAAACTTTCTACTTCCTCTAACCATGGAAAGGAGATGTTAACTTCACGATCCTCAACCAAAACCCCTCTATTGGCTAGCTTATTTGCACATTTGTTTCCTTCCCTTAATATATGTGTAAACCTGATTTCTTCAAACTCTTTAGAAATATCTTGAATTTCCACAATTATCTCTTGTATGTTCCATGGAGCCTTTGCTTTCATCAAAAGTGCATTTATTACTATTAGAGAATCACATTCCATCCAAACTCTATTTCATTTAATTTTTTTACATATTTTTAACCCTTCTAAAGCTGCCCAAGCTTCAATTTTATTATTTTTCTTAAATCCACAATTGAAAGCATAATGAGATAAAATTTATTCTCTATTATTTCTAATTATTCCTCCTCCTCATGCTGGTCCTAGGTTTCCTTTAAATGCTCCATAAAAATTCAACATAACCCACTCCATATTTGGTGGTTTCCACGTTAAATTCTTTACCTTATTTTTGCTTCTCTTGTACCCAACATCATAATTCCATTTAATGACTTGACTCCATATATCAAGACTATTTGCTTCTAAATTAGGGATTGAGTGAGTTGATAGGGTTGGTTTAGAATCCTCTATGGCTAAACATATCTTCTTTTTCATTTCCTCTAAATTGCTTTCCTTTCATTTAAATATTCTTCTATTCCTTTCTAGACATATAGTCCAAATTATTGTATCTTTTGATATATCCTATATTGTCTGTAAAACCTCACTTTTATAAGTGCTCTACCATTGCTTTAACCAATCTTCAATTTTACTATTCATCACCATGCATTTACCAAACATATTAAGAATACATTGCCATATATTCCAAATAATTGAGCAATGTCCTAAGAGATGGTCAATACTCTCATCCTATTTATTACAAAAACACATTTAGAGGGGCCATGAAAACCCCTTTTCATAAGGTTATCCCGGGATAAAATTCTTCTATGACCTACTAGCCAAACAAATATTTTGACTTTAGGAATGCTTGGGCTATCCCAAATATCTCTCCAAATTCTAGTGATATTATTATTATGTTGGTATTGAACATTATATCCACTTCTTGTTGTGTATTCTCTTGAGCTATTCAACTCCAAAATCAATTTATCCTTGGCACCCCTCAGAATAATTACAAATGTTATCTTTCTACTCAATTGCCTCCTAGCATCAATGTCTTGTATACTAGTAAAAAAATCTTCTTTCCATTTGTATCTTTCTTCTTGATCCTTGTACAAAATGTTTGAAACCCTATCTCCGTATTTGTCTCGAAGTAATATCATCCAAGGTTTCAAAACTGGATCTAAATTGAGTGGTTTTTATATCACACCAAGTATCCATCTAAATATAAAATTTTCTCCAATTCCCACCACCCATATTAAACCTTTAATCATAAGATAAATAGATTTTTTAAACCATTTCAAAGAGCAGAACCATTTGGAAGAGAGAATACAATAAATATTAAACTTGGGTCATTGGGATCAACATACTTACTTAGAAGAATTCTTGCCCATTGTCTTTGAATCTCTTTGTAAAATCTCTAGATAATTTTTCCCGTGAGAGCTAAGTTTGCATCTATAAGAGCTCTTAAACCAAGACCTCCCCTAGTTTTGTCATCAGACAACTTGCTCCATTTCATCAAAGAAAATTTCCTTTTATCATGTAAACCTGACCATAAAAGGATCGCATAATATAGATTAAACTTTTTTCAACTGATTTTGGCATAGAATACAAAGACATATAATATGTTGGAATGGCTTGTAAGACTAATTGAATTAAATGCACTCTTCCTGCTAAAGATAACCATCTACCTTTCCAAGTTGGAAATTTATTTTGAACTTTACTAATAACTGGATTCCATAAATCTATCCTCATTCTCCCCTCAAATAAAGACATCCGTAGATAAGTTGTTGGTAAATTTGCCTCCTCCATTTGAAGCAACCTATAAATTCTTTCTTTGATATTAGGAGGAGTGTTAAGAAGTGAATTTTAGATTTAGTCCTATTAATTTTTTCCCCTGAAGCTCTTTTGTACTCTTTTAAAAAGTTATTCAAAGCTCTGGCCTCATTTATCTTTGCCCTTCCAAAAAGGGTTGTATCATCTACAAACTATTAATGGGTGATGTTATCGATGTTATTACTAACCTTAAGTCCACTTATAAACCCATATTTGTAAGCCTTCTTTAAGTTCCTACTCAAAATGTTTGCCATAATAATGAACAAATAAGGAGATAGAGGATATCCTTGTCTAAGGCCTCTCTTGGCTTTAAAATATTTTGTCACCAACCCATTGACCAACATTGAATAAGAAACTTTAGAAACACAAGCTTTAATCCATATAACCCATTTCTTCCAAAAATCAAAATTATCTAAAACTGCAAAAAGAAAATTCCATTTAACCCTATCATAGGCTTTACTCATATCAAGTTTTAAGATCATAAATTTCTCTTTTCTTGAAGTTGTTGAATGTATAACTTCATGAACTACTATGATCCCATCCAAAATTTGTCTCCCTTACACAATATCTCCTTGATATTTTGAAATGATTTTTTCTAACAATGGCCTTAATATATTCACCATCACTTTGGAAATAATCTTATAAGCCATGTTACATAGGCTTATAGGTCTAAAAGAATCAAACAATTCAACATCCTTTTTTGGAATTAGAGTAAGATAAGTTGCATTTATTTTATAAGGAATGTATTGTTTTAACCTAGACTGTTCCACTGCCACCAATAAAGAATCCTTCACTATATCCCAATTATGTTGGTAAAAAGCTATAGAGAGCCCATATGGACCAGGGGATTTATCCTTATTAAAAGATAAAAGAGTTAAATGAACTTCTTATAGAGTAATAGGCTCCATCAGTTTCCTATTGTATTCATTTATTATAACTCAAGGAATATCTTAAATAAGTTTATCATTAAGAACTTCGGTCTCCTCTAAACCTAGAATATTCTTATAAAATGAATTAGCCTCTTTTCTAATTTCACTTTGATCTTCAATCCAAACCCCTTCTATTGATTTTATTCTACCAATTCTAGAAGAAGATCTCTGTACTATAGCCATCATATGAAAAAATTTGTATTTTTATCTTCTTATTTTAACCAAGTTTGTCTTGATTTTAATCTCCAAAATTTATCTTCCTTAAAATTTTATGATATCCACTAAGAAACTCCCTTTCCTATGAGCTTGTATTATTTTCATCACCTTTTGGAATTTTGAAATTTTATCTTTTAGTTCTTCTTTCTTCTCAAAATTGTTTCCAAAGGTGTTCTTGTTCCATTGTTTTAATCTAGATGTCATAGCTTTAATTTAGTTTAGAAGAGCATACAACCCACCATTACCTAAAGAATTCCAAGTTTGAGTATCATATCAACAAATTAAGGATGGTCTTCCCACATATGCTCATATTTAAAATATGATATTTTTTTGAATTCATGAACCACCATTTCTACTCTTATTGGCAAATTATATGAACCAATCCTTGTTAAGGTATTAATTTTAGCACAATTTCCTTCATATAGCCAATGATCTGAGAGAATGCATCTATCTAGTTTTTCTGTTATTAGGTTCTGGCCTCTCATGTTGTTGGTACAAGTATAGTTATCTTCTTCAAACTCAACTTCCCATAGATTGTTGTTTTGAATAAGAACTGAGAAATATTTCATACTTTGGGTCAATTTCCTAATTCTCCCAAAATTTTCATTCATCTTGGTAATGGCATTAAAATCTCCAATGATCATGAAACATGTTTCTTGGTCTTTACTTCTCATAAAGGCCTCAATCCCACTCCAAAATTCTAATCTACCTGATTGAGTTGTAGGACCATACACATTGTTAAGTATGAAGCGAATATCAACAAAGTAGCAAGTGACTAAAGAGGCTATCCAATACCTAGTTTTATGAATGGTCATGCAAGAGGTTCTAGAAGGATTCCAACAAGTTAGAATTTCCCCTGTTGCTCCTTTAGAATCCATATCATCCCATTCACATCTTGCCCAAACTACTTTCATAGTTTTAGAAACTTATTCTTTTGTTATTTTAGTTTCTCAGATATAGAGAATATAAGGTTTATTACTTAAAAATAGGTCCCTAATACACCTATGCTTTGAGGGGCATTAGCACCCCTTATATTCCATGAGATGATAATAATGTCTCATTAGGGGCTTTTGGCCCCTCTTGCGTATTACCAATATCATTTTTTTGTTTGGTAAAGAGAAGTTCAACCAACTTAGTTTGTGTTCCTTTCTCTATGTTAGCTCTTGCTTCCCTAAATCTTACTTGATAATTTGAGGGTTTTCCTCTTTTTGCCTTGCCTATATCAGGAGTATGTCTTATTATTCTATTCCTTAATATTATTTCACCATTTTATTTTTCAGTATATTTATCCTCTCCTAGATCTATTATAGAAGCTTTTGACTTATCCTGCTTATTTTCTGGTATTTCCTTATTAATGGTAGAGGCATTACCTTCTAAAACTGCATTTTATTTACCAATTATTTCCTCCTAAATGGTGCATGGAACTTCGAGAGAGTATTAAAAATCTGATGAAACACATTGCAGGTTCATCGAGAATGTTCTTCCTTAAATTAGGATCATATTGAATAGACGATTCCTTGCTAATATGTTGAAATTGTTATCCTGTGTCCTCTATGTTTTGATCTACTTTTTCTTCATAGGCTAAAGCCTCAAAGAATTGGAATTTCTTTCAGTATTCTTTCTTATTGGTCTCCACTGTTCATTTTCTTTTAATTTTCTAGATCTATTTTTTAGAAGTTAAAAACCAATTTTTATCCATAACCATTTGTAAATTTCTCTTATAATTTTCTAAAAATGATTATGTTGGGCTCTTCTCAGGGCATGATCTCTCAATATGCTCCACCTCATGACATATTCTACATATAAAATATGTTTTCATAATATTTATTTTGGATCCACATCTTATCCCCATACTTAAGAATGATTGATTCTGGTAAAGCTTTACTGTTGACAATTTTGTCACATTGCACAGTTGAATTTTTTGTAAAGTATTTCCTTTAATTTCATGAATTTGTTCCCTTGTTTTTTTTAGAAACAAAATTTTCAAGCATTGCAGCAATTTTGGCTTTCCTGCCACCCCCTTGTACATAAAATGAAGAAGAAAGAGCTTCACTGCCGAACAAGCTAAGGAAGATAGCTTCGCCGAAGAAATCACTAAGGATGAAAACTACTTCGGGCCCGAAGTTCCTCAAAAAACTACTTCGGGCGAAAACCTTGCGTAGCAGCGTTGCTGAAGCAAAAATTCTAGCAAGGCGTAAAAAAGAGCTTCGTGCCCGAAGTATTTCCAGCAGCTACTTCAGGCAAAAGTTTTGTGAAGCAGAATGCAAGTAGCATTTCAAAAGAACAACTTCATCGAAGAAAGACCGCGGACCGAATTCGCTAAGGCAAGAAAACTACTTCGGGCCTGAAGCATTTCAAGTAGCTACTTCGGACGAGATTTTTGTGAAGCAGTATTGCCGAAGGAAAAAGAATGAAAACTACTTCGCACCCGAAGCATTTCAAAAGGCTACTTCGGGCAAAAGTTTTGTGAAGCAGGATTTGAAGGAGCGCAGTATTGAAAACACTTCGCCAAAAAGCCGTCGAAGCATCCACTTCGGGCCCCTGCGCCAACGAACCATTTTTACTTCATCGAAAGACATTGCAAAGCATCTACTTCGGTTATCTTTCATACGAAGTACTTTCACCTGAAGTAGTAGCGGCCATAAAGAATGCAACATCTTTTGAAGGCAAGAATGCGCTTTGGCCGAAATACCCTCGAATCGCAGTTTTGAAGAAGGTTCGCGACGAAAATTTTTCAAGCTTATCAGCAAAGTATCTACTTCGGGCGAAGGACCTTGCCGAAGCAGTTTTGGCACAGTGAAGCAGCGAGAAGTGATTACCCCATTTTGAGGAAGAAATCTACTTCGGCCCTCCTCACCCTCGAAGTTGTTTTATGAAGATCCACAAGGCGAAGTGCAAATTAAGGAGAATATGCTTCAACACAAGTCTATTGCGAAGCAAAGTTGCAAACGAAGAACTAGCGAAGCACTTCAAGGGCACACGCTCCAAGTCGAGTGTTTTCTTGAGATGATCAAGTGCCTCATAAATGCATTTTTACGTGCCCAAAAACTAGCTGTGCATTTTTGGCAATTGGAAATGAAGTATTAGTCCATGATGAAGAGCCCGACGAGCATGGTGGCCACTCGAGCACCACACTCGAAGACCAAGGACATCCAGGTGGCTCATTAATGCGACTTTCCCCAGCTGACCCGGTCGTAGCTGCCAGTTTTGGTAACAAAATTGAGAGCTCAGTCATGAGAGCCACGAAGAGCCGACTTCTCAGCTTTTGAGGATGTACTCCTCCATTTTGTGTAATTATGGCTCAGAGGGTCGGGTCCTCTATAAAAACCCAAGCATTGTAATGAAAAAGGAGGGGGAACTTTTTGCTAGAAAGCTGCTGTAACTTGATGTCCTGCGATTAATACTAAAAAGCTTTGGGCTCAATTTCTCTCTTGTATGTTGCCTTCTGTGTTTATTTCTTTTGTATTTCTTCATTTGTATACTGTAACTCTGAATCCTGAATTCGATGTGTGATTGGGGACTGTACCTTAAAATTTTCTCGAAGGATACTTAGGAGAGAAAAAAAATGCTATATTGGTTTTCTTTTATGCTGCCTAGTGGGTTGTGGTTTCTGTTATATTCGCTTGTCCTAATTGTCATTACTCTGAACCCTAAATTTTGACGAAAGGGAGAAGGAGAATCCTGGAGGTCACCTAGAGCACATCCAGGACATAATCTCTCTAGCGACGATTCATGACATCATAGAGGAGCAAGTTATGGTAAAGCTTCTGGTTCTTTCCATTAGAGGAAAACTCCTCTACTGGTATAGATCTTTACCACCCGATACTATTACAGGATGGGACCAGTTAGCTGGGCAGTTGATGCGACACTTTAATGAGTCCTCCGATCCTACCTCTCTCCTGCATCAGTTCACTTCAATCCAGAGACATCCACAAGAAGAGATCATAGACTTCAATGTTAGGTTCGCTCGAACTTGGCAGAGAGTACCAGTTGGACTTCGGCCAACCGATGAATCTACAACATACTATTTCCTTTGGGCTTTCAACCCTGATATTAGTATCATGATAAAATATTCAAACATCAATACTTTTCTCGAGTTTTATGAGTTAGCAAAGAGGGAAGAAATGGATTTGATATCTATGGGCAAGCTTCCCCAAAGGATGTCGATGCCCATACTTCATGAATTCCCTCAGTCCTAGTATGCGAGCGCTGCCACTTCGTAGATCTCTATAACCCCTACATACCCGATCTTATCTTGGAAACCGAATCCTATTGTGTCTCAAATCACTGCTCCATAAATTCATTTTCCCACATTTTCAACTTCGCAATCCACTGTCACTTCGGCATTCCCTATACTGCCAGCACCACCTCAACACCCCGCCCTGCCTCCAATACCGACGATGGCTTTATTGCCACTCATTCCAAAAGTCGATGATATGCAAGCTAAAATTATGCAAGAGATGTAGTCTCTGAACTCCATAGTTCAGATGTTGTCCAAAGACATGACCATTGTGAAGAAGAAGCAAATGCAACAATAATTTCTACCAAGAAGGTCTTATCCTATGCATGCGCTTACCAAATACCAAGCAGTCCAGCAAGGGAAGGCTTCGACGAGAAATGCTGTGATTGATGAAGCTCCGAGCACTTTCGATTGTGTATATTGGTGCTCTACATGCAATGATCCACATGAAGAGAACACCTGCATGCTACACCAACACTATGTAAAAATGCTAGCGAGCAGTAGTCATGGCGGTCAAGTCAACGTCATCAGGTAAATGAGTCAAAACCTGATGATTGGCGAAGAAGAGCTGATTGCAGTGCTTACCAGAGGAGGAAAGAAGGCGATAGAAGTGGATGCTACCCAGATGACTCCCTTAAAAGTGCATGCTCGACCCGAGAAGGGACAATCATCTTCTTCGGCCCTGAATGAAGTTCCTCTGCCTGTACTGACCAAAGAAAAAGCTCAAAAGGCCTCTGTTGGACCACCTCAGGCAGAAACTAAAGAGTAGGCTAGGGAAAAGCTCAAGTTCCCTTCACTGACTAAGCGATAAAGAGTTGAAGCTACGAAGTAGTATCACACCAGATATGAGCCGAGAAAGGAATCCGAGGTGCTCAATTCCCTAGTGTACAACATTGTAAAGGAGTTAAAGAGGATTCCAGCCAAGATCAGCTTGTACGATGTACTGCAATTACCTGGACAAGTGGACCTGCTACAAGAATCATTGAAGACGACTAAAGCAAAAAAGGTAGCATCGCTTGCTCTTGTGCAGATCCTATCCACATCTATTATGAGGAAAAATAGACCACCTTCGTTCTACTTGTATCTATAGATGGAAGGGTATATTGTGCATAACTGTATGATCGAATCTGGGGCCACAACACAGTCATGCCGAAAGCAGTCTTCAAAGAAATAGGGATGGAATATATGCGAAGCAGCCAAGGTGTACTCCAGTTGGATGGTATCCTAGTGAAGACTATAGGAGTGATCAAAGACATTCCTATTCGACTACATAAGATGCCTCAGATCACAGTCATACAAGAGGTAGGGGTCATCGACCTGGAGCCATACTTCAGTATGTGTTTGTCGAGAGAATTCATAGCAAAGCTAGGCGGATATCTATCTATGGATTACTCTCATTTGGAGATTCCATTCAAAGGAGAGAAGGTGAAGATCTATAATGAAAAGCCTTCTTCCTTCCTTGTGCAGAAGATGTTTGAAGAAGAGAGCAGCGATCCAGTGAATGCAATAGTGGAACAAGTAGAGCAGGTGGACCTAGTCGAGGAATCTCTTGCGCAACTAAGTTATGAAGATGAGTTCTCATTGGTAGACTTTAATGCCATGATAGAGACCGAGATAGGATGTTATGCGATCGCCAATCCTGAGAAACACACCCAACCAAAGAATAGAACAAGTGCCCAAGAAGGACTATGGAAGTTGTTCTTTGATGGTGCCTGATGTAAAAATGGCATTGGGGTAGGGATTCTTCTAGTTTCGCCATCCGAAGAGCAAAAGGAGTATTTCTACCGGTTGATATGGAGCTGCACCAACAATGCAACATATGCCTAGGACTCAAGAAAGCTGACAAGTTAGGCATAAAGCACCTCCAAATTTTCAAAGATTTTGAATTGGTATGCAACCAGGTCATAAACAGGTGCACTTCAAAGAAACATTATCTAAAGTCGTACTGCAATAGGGTATGGGACCTATGTGACCAGTTCGAGTCTCTCAATCTACAATCTATCCCATGAGAAAAGAATCGACATGCTGATGTTCTAGCATCCATCACAGCCAAGTACTCTCCAACAGAAGACATGGTACACAAGCCCAAAGCTGTGAGGATCATCTACAAACCCTCTGTCCTGGACAAAGACCTACATTGGCAAGTATTTGACAATGACGAGCAGATTGTAAATTTCATGATCCAAGAAGTCGCCACAGTCGAAGACAGAAGCCCTGACGAAGAAGAATATGAAGGGCTGGTTCAATTGAAGAATAACCACGTTCCCAAGGTACTGATCACTCTTGAAAGCCTCTTTGATTAGAATGATCGAGCACTCTCTCACAAAATAAAAGTTAATGAAAAATAGTATCAAGAATTAGAGCTTGAACCTAGAAAAGCAATAAAAGTTGGAACCGATTGCACTTCGAAAGAGATAGAACAGATCCAGACTTTGTGTAGGAAGTATCCCAACATAGTTGCTTGGTCTTATGACCTCAGGGGATACGATCGACAACTGATCCAACATACAATTGAATTGCAGGAAGGGGTCAAACCCTTCTGACAAAAACAAAGGCCGGTTAACCCAAAGATCGAGGTCCTGATGAAGGTCAAACTCCTGAAAATGCTCGAGGTGAAGATAATTTATCCCATCAAGCATTCTTCTTGGGTAGTGAACCTAGTCCCCGTCAGAAAAAAGAACAGAGATATACAGTTATGCGTGGAATTTCACAACCTGAACCAGGCTTCTCTCAAGGACCACTATCCTCTTTCACAAATCGATCAGATCTTGCACTTGGTGGCTGGAGCTCAACGCTTCTCCCTACTCGATGGTTTCTTCAGATACAATCAGATCTGGGTCAGAAATGAAGACCAGCATAAAAAATTGTTCACCACCAAGTGGGGGACATTTTCTTATCAGGAATGCCATTTGGCATTTCGAATGCTAGTGCCACTTTCCAGAGGGTGATGGATCTAGCTTTTGATGAGCTTCTGAATAAGGTTATCATCATCTATCTAGATGACACGACTATTTTCTTTCGAAGAAGGGAGGATCACACCGTACACCTACAACAAATTTTCAAAAAATGTCGAGAGTTTGACATCTCAATAAATCCGAAGAAGTCCATATTCATAATCAGCAAAGGAAAGTTGCTGGGACATGCGATATCAGAAAAGGGCCTCGCTGTAGATCCTGACAGAATCGAGGCTCTAACAAAGCTCCCACTCCCAGCAGACAAGAAAGGACTTCAATATTTCTTCGGACAAATCAAAATTTGTAAGGAAGTTTGTCCCAAATTTTGCCTAAGTAATCAAGTCGATGTCTGAACTTTTGAAGAAGGGCACCAAATTCATCTAGAAAAAATAGAGAAAGGAGGCATTCGAAGAGATCAAGGCCTGAATCGCTCAGGCACCGGTCCTGATCAACCCTGACTATAGTCAAGATTTTATCCTGTATGCCATAGGGGAACCCAAGAGCTATGCTACGGTCCTGACATAAAAGGGGGAAGACGGTGAAGAGCGTCCCATCGCGTTTCTGAGCTAGGTGATCAATCCCCATGAAGAGAAATACAATTTCATAGAACTTCAGGTGCATGTAGTAATGAAATCTCTTAGGAAATTCAAGAAGTTCATCTCCCAAAGTTGGGTTACAATCTTTGTCATTCACCCTGACGTTCATAATTTCATCATCCAAGGAGAATTGGGGAGAAAGAGAGCTGGTTGGGTGAACAAGATACAAAAATTTGACATTGAGATCAAGCCCACAAAACTGGTTCGCAGTCGTGCATTATGTCAATAACTGGCAAAGAGTGTAGCGGCCGAAGTTATAGAATCTCAGTGGGATGACTCGCTAGCAGAAGAATGCTTCACCAACCAAGAAGAGGACAAGAAATATTGGGTTAGTGAAATAGTTGAATACTTCAATACTGGCATATGTCCTTCTTGTCTAAATGCTTCATAGGGAAGGCATTTCAAGATGCGGTCCACCCGATATACTCTGCATCCCAAAGGACTATTTTTTAGGAACATTGATGGCATCCTTCTCAAGTGCATAAAAGATGATGATAAAAGGAAATTCTTGGGAGAATTTCATTCAGGATTATCTAGAGGCCACTTCCCAGGGAGAACAACGGTGTTGTCATCAAGGCAGGTTACTATTGGCCCACACTCTTCACTGATGCCTTCGTGATTTGTCGCAAATGCAAGCAGTGTCAAAAGTTTGTCGACCAAAGCAGAAATGCTTTGATGTCTCTCAAACCGATACAAGTAGAAATGCCCTTTCAATAATGGGGGTTGGATTTCATAGGGGTCATATCGCTGAACTTCTTCGTTGGGCATAAGTTCATCTTGACCATGATAGATTACTTTACCAGATGGGCCAAAGCAGTTCCCACGAAGCATGCTGATCAGGAGACTGTCATAGTCTTCCTTGAAGGCTTGATCACCAGGTTTGACATCCCTGAAGCAATCATCATGGACAATGGTTTTGGATTCATAGGTGCCAAAATCAATGAATTCCTCTATAGATATGGGATATATCATAAAGTATCCTCCAATTACTATCCATAGGGCAACGACTTGACAGAATCAACCAACAAGACTCTATTGAGGGTGCTAAGAAAGCTCATAGAAATGAACAAAAGGACTTGGCACCTCTTTCTAGATCATGTCTTATGTGTCGATCGAATTTCTGTCAAGAAGTCAATAAAGACATCACCTTATGCCTTGGTGTATGGCAAAGAGGCTTGATGCAGGAGCATCTAGTGGTAGCAGCACAATCTTGCAACAAAAGAAATAAAGAGTGAATAAAAACACAAAATACTCTAAGTGTGGTAATGTGTCGCAATATCACGACATAAAAGTTGTGATATCGCGACGCATTTTGAACCAAGCCAAGAGCACAATGCAAGTGTCGTGATATCGTGACATAAAAGTTGTCACGATATCACGACAAACTCAGAACAAAGCCAAGCATAAAATGAAAGTGTCGCGAGCGACGAACTCAAAACAATGGCGGGCGCAAAATGCAAGTGTCGCGATATTGCGACATAAAAGTTGTTGCGATATCGCGACAAACTCAGAACAATGGCAGGAGCAAAACGCAAGTGTCGTGATATCATGACATAAAAGTAGTTGTGATATCATGACGAACTTGAACAGAGGCAAGGGCAAAACGCTAGTGTCGCGATATCGCGATGACCTTTGAGCAGAGGAGAAAGCAAACGCAAGTGTTGCGATATCGCGACACTTTGGAAAACAAGGACAAAAGCCAAAAAAGCGTCGCGATATGGCGACCTGTTGGCAAAGAACGACCGAAGCCAAAAAAATGTCGCGATATCATGACAGATGGACCAAAGGGAAAAAGTGTTGCATTTTCGCGACCCGGCTAGGAGAGAGAAGGGCGGGTTGAAGGGATGTCGCGATATCGCGACATGCTAATTTTTCACAGACTGTTACAGAACGACATTTGACAGTTCTAGAAGTCGTTAAGGTAGTTCCAGGGGACCGTTGCAGTGGTTATAGGGATAGTTACGAACGACAGTTGTAGCAAGAACCTGTGATTATAAAAAGAGATTATTTGAAGGATTGAGTAGGCTAGAAAGACAAAGACTATGGCTTCTTTTGGCATTTTTTTGCACTATGTAAATCTTCCATGGTTTGAAATTGTAATCTTTCTATGCTTCTGAATAAAAATTGAGTCTTTTTCTTTGTATTAAAATTTGGCTTCCCATCAAGTGGTATCAGAGCAAGAAGATTCTGAGTGTGTAAGTAGAGCGTCGAACGTGAGACAGTTTGCACCAGGATCTGGGGTTAATGGTTCTAAGAAAAAAAAGTGAAGAAGAATCCACCGCAAAGAAATCATGGTGCTGAAAGGAACGTGGTTCCTAAAGGAGACTTCCGAGCATTACAGAGGCAAGTGCAGGCCCTATAGGAAGAATTGCGAAGAGGAGTAGAGCCAAGAGGAGAAGACCAGAGTGATGATGAAGCTTGCGAAGTTGATGACCCGTCAGAAGAAGAAGAAGAAGTGATGAGTTTTGCGAAAGCTCGAATGATTAAAGCCATTTCTCAAATTGGGAAAAGGTCGAAGATTGATGTATCCACATATTCTGGAAATTTAAATCCAGAAGAGTTGATTGACTGGATCAACGATATGGAGGAATATTTCGAATATGAGGAGGTTGAAGATCCAAATCGAATAAAATTTGCAAGAACAAAGTTGAAAGGCCATGCTGGCATATGGTGGAAAGGAGTGCAGCTGGAACAAAATCGTAGAGGAAAAGAAAAGATCACCAGGTGGGATCGAATGGTTGAAAAGCTAAAATGACAGTTTATTTCGATAGATTACGAATTAGATTTGTTGTAAAAAATGCAGAGTTTGCGACAGTCCAAAAAGTTTGTTAAAGAATATACAAAGGAATTTTTTAAAATTTCCATCAGAACCGGCCATACAGAAGCAAATAAAGAGAGAGTAGCTCGCTACATTAATGGGTTGAGAACCAGTGTACAAAAATAATTGAGTTTGGTTCGAATGTGCACCATTGAAGATGCTTACCAGTTTACTCTGAAGGTGGAAGAGAAACTGAATCGAAGTTTTGACAGTAAATAGAGAGGAAGAGGTCGTGGTGGAAGAACTGGTGGCAGAACCAATGGAGGTAAATATGATGGCCCATAAAAGACTGGTGAAACAAGCAATCACCAGGAACAGAAGGAGGAGAATGCATACCGTCCCTGTAATCAGAACAATGATTATCAAAGGGGAAGAGGTAGAGGTGGACATAGATATGGAAGAGAAAGATTTCGTGGAACCTGCTTCAATTACGAGGAAGAGGGGCATCGATCATATGAGTGTCCCCAACACCAAGAAGCATCGAATAGAAGGCCTAAAGCAAATGCTCAAGCTGCGATCATTGAGGATGGTGTTGAATCTGAGCACTCTAAAGAAGCAGAGTGAGGAGAAGTGATGATCACAAGGAGAACCTTGTTGAACGAAGAGAGGGAACCAGACCAGCAAAAAATCTTGTTCTACATGAGGTGCAAATGTTTAGGTAAAATCTGTAATATTATTATTGATAATGGTAGTACATATAATTTTGTCTCTGAGGAAATGGTAACTAAGTTAAAGCTAGAAAGAAGGCAACACCCGCATCCATACCAGATTGCGTGGTTGTAAAAGGACCATAGAGCATTGGTCAGTGAACAATGCTTGGTCAAGTTTCAAATTGGAAGATACCAGGATGAGGTCCTGTGTGATATTTTGTCGATGGATGCTTGCCATTTGTTGCTGGGAAGACCATGGCAATTTGACAGACGTGCGACACATGATGGGCATGCAAATACCTATTCCTTGAAAAAATATGGAGTGCGCCACAAATTGAAGCCATTGAAGGAGGTTGAGGAAAAGGTATGCAATAATGCTAGAATTTGTTTAGTAGATGGTAGAAATTTTTTGGATGGTCTAAAGAGGGATTCAATGTGTTATGAATTAATTCCTACTGTAAAGAGAGAAGATACTATAGACGTTCCAGCAGAAGTTGAACATCTGTTAGCATAATTTCCTAAGATTATATCAGACAATGTGCCTGAGGGTTTACCACCAATGAGGAAGATTAGTCATCAGATTGACTTAATGTTAGGATCTAGCTTACCCAATAAGGCCGCCCATAGAATGTCTCCTATAGAGAATGAAGAGTTGAACCAACAAGTTCATGAGTTGTTGCAAAAGGGATTGATTAGAGCAAGTTTGAGTCCCTGTGTAGTACCTACAGTACTAGCACCGAAGAAGGGTGGAGAATGGAGAATGTGCACTGATTCGAGGGCCATTAAAAAGATTACCATTAAGTATCGATTTCCATTACCTAGAATGGACGATATAATGGACTATTTGAGTGGAGCTAAATACTTCACTAAGATTGATTTAAAAAGTGGATATCATCAAATACGTGTTTGAGAGGGTGACGAGTGGAAAACAGCTTTCAAAACCAAAGAGGGTTTGTATGAGTGGTTAGTTATGCCATTTGGATTAACTAATGCACCCAGTACATTCATGAGGCTAATGAATGAGGTATTGCAAGACTTCTTGGAAAATTTTGTGATAGTTTATCTGGATGATATTTTAATTTTTAGTAAAACATTGGACGAGCATTTGATGCATGTTCGAACAATTTTTGAAAAGCTGTGAGAGGAGCAGTTGTTGATAAATTTGAAGAAGTGCAAGTTGTTGGGTTTGATGAACTCAAGAGTTTATACCCAGCGGATCCAGATTTCATAGAGGCATGGACGGTATGTTTGTATCCATTACTGTGGATCGCACTAAGTGGTTGGATTTTATGATCCAAGATGGGATGCTATTTTGGAAGAACCAGTTGTGCATTCCTAGAAGTTCCATGAGGGAAAATTTGATCAAAGAGAAACATAGCGACGGACTAGTAGGACATTTTGGTCGAGATAAGACCATTGCTCTTGTTAGTGAGAATTACCATTGGCCATAGTTGCAGCCGGATGTGACTAAATTTGTGCAGGGTTGTAGAGTGTGCCATATGGTGAAAGGAGTAAGCCAGAATACAGGAATGTATCAGCCATTGCCTGTACTAGAGAGACCATGGGAGAACATTAGTATGGATTTTGTTCTTGGTCTGCCAAGGACACAATGCAAAAATGATGCCATTTTTGTTGTTGTTGATAGGTTTTCAAAGATGGCCCATTTTATTCCATGCCAGAAGACAAGTGATGTTCATATTGCAAGATTTTTTTTCAAGGAGGTAGTACGACTTCATGGTCTACCCTAAAGCATTGTCTTGAATAAAGATACCAAATTTGTGGGTTATTTCTGGTGAACTTTGTGGAAGAAGATGAAAATAGAATTGCAGTTCAGTTCTGCATACCACCCGCAGACTGATGGACAAACCGAAGTAGTCAATAGAAGTTTGGGTAATCTTCTATGATGTTTGGTAGGAGATAAACCCAATGGATGGGATCTGATTTTATTGTAGGCAGAGTTTGCTTACAATAATTCTCATCAATCGCAAGATCGGTAAATCCCCATTCCGGATAGTGTATGGGAACAACCCGAGAAACGCTTCGAGTTGAGGCCGATAGATAAAGGAGAAAAGTGCAGATGTTGAAGTTGAAGACTTTGCAAGACACATGAAGAATTTACATGAAGAGGTCCAACGACATATCAAGAAAATGAATGCTACGTACAAAGCCGTAGCAGATCGTAAGCAGCATTTCAAGGAATTCTAGATAGGATATGAAGTCATGGTTCACTTGCGCAAGGAACGTTTTCCTAGCAAAACCTATAATAAGCTAAAGATGAAGAGGTTTGGACCATGCCGGATCATAGGTAAATGAGATTCAGGAAATGCCTATGAAGTAGATCTACCAAGTGAGCTGAATATTTCACCTATTTTTAATATTTCAGACTTGGTCGAATATCATAAAGGAAGTTGCCATGAGCCACCCAGTCTGGATATGTGGAAAATTCTAAAATTCACTCCAAACAAAGAGGAAGTCGAAGACGTACTCGACACTTGCGAAGGCAAAAGTACCCGAAATAGACAATATTCGAGTATTTGGTCAAGTGGAAGGGCCGAACTGTCGAGGATGCAACTTGGTTGTCCAAATCAGAGGTTGATCGCCTGGGTTTTCCTTTGACTATCCAAAAGTGAGGATCACTTCTCAATCTACCCCGGGTGTCTGATGCAGGAGCATCCAGTGGTAGCAGCACAATATTGCAACAAAAGAAATAAAGAGTGAATAAAAACACAAAATACTCTAAGTGTGGTAATGTGTCACGATATCGCAACATAAAAGTTGTCACAATATCGCGACGTATTTTGAACCAAGCCAAGAGCACAATGCAAGAGTCGCGATATTGCGACATAAAATTTGTCGTGATATCACGACAAACTCAAAACAAAGCCGAGCGCAAAATGCAAGTGTCGCGATATCGCAACATAAAAGTTGTCGTGATATCGTGACGAACTCAGAACAACGGCGGGCACAAAATGCAAGTGTCGTGATATCGCGACATAAAAGTTGTCGCGATATCACGACGAACTCAAAACAATGACGGGAGCAAAATGCAAGTGTCGTGATATCATGACATAAAAGTTGTCATGATATCGTGACGAACTTGAACAGAGGCAAGGGCAAAATGCCAGTGTCGCGATATCACGACATAAAAGTTGTCGCGATATCGCGACGACCTTTGAGCAGAGGAGAAAGCAAACGCAAGTGTCGCGATATTGCGACACATTGGCAAACAAGGACAAAATCCAAAAAAGTGTTGCGATATCGTGACCTATTGGCAAAGAACGACCGAAGCTGAAAAAATATCGCGATATCATGACAGATGGACCAAAGGGAAAAAGTGTTGCATTTTTGCAACCCAACTAGGAGAGAGAAGGGCAGGTTGAAGGAATGTCGCGATATCGTGACATGCTACTTTTTCGCAGACCGTTACAGAATGATATTTGACAGTTCCAAAAGTCATTAAGGTAGTTCCAGGGGACCGTTGCAGCGATTACAGGGACAGTTACGAACGAAAGTTGCTGCAAGAACCTGTGATTATAAAAAGAGATTATTCGAAGGATTGAGCAGGCTGGAAAGACGAAGACTGTGGCTTCTTTTGGCATTTTTTTTGTACTGTGTAAATCTTCCATGGTTCGAAATTGTA
This sequence comes from Wollemia nobilis, assembly GCA_028583015.1. Taxonomy (NCBI): domain Eukaryota; kingdom Viridiplantae; phylum Streptophyta; class Pinopsida; order Araucariales; family Araucariaceae; genus Wollemia; species Wollemia nobilis. The sequence continues at coordinate 1,262,712 of JAQPPZ010003109.1, read as the reverse complement.
ATCTTTCCATGCTTCTGAATAAAAATTGAGTCTTTTTCTTTGTGTTAAAATTTGGCTCCCCATTAGAGGCCATTCTACCTACTCATATAGAGATCCCTACATTACAACTGCTAGAAGAAGAAGGAGTCAATCCTATGGAAAATAGACTGACTCAGTTGCTACAGTTGGAGGAAGATCGCGAGAAGGCCTACTGAAGCTTCGCTAAACATGCTCAGGTCACTCGAAATTGGTTCAAGAAATCATATGATTGCACATTCAAAGTGGGAGATCTGGTATGGAAGTGGGATTCTTGGAAGGCCAAGCCTGGAAATCATGAAAAGCTGGATGCTTTCTGGGATGGACCGTTCAAAATTATGAAAGTGAATTTGGCCAACTCTTTCATCCTCAAAGATGCAGATGGCCAGGTATTACCAATTTCTGTTAGTGGTCTTCATCTGAAGACTTTTCATTGCTGAGGTGAAAAAAAAAAGAAAAGTGTGTGTATGTACTTTTGTATATAATTTTCATTTGTGTATATACATCCTGTTTCGAGATTGCAAAATCTAGGAACCACACTCCAAAATATCCTTCGGGGACTTTTGATGTGAAGTAGTGGTTGCAAGGAGGTTCGCAGCGAAGCACTTTACCCTCAAAAGGGCCGAACCAAAATTCAAACAAAGGCACAAAAAGAGCTTCGCACTCAAAGCATTTTAAGAGGCAACTTCAGGCAAAATTTTTACGAAGCATATTTTAAAAAGAGAGCCCTTGCGAAGTAGTTTCCAAGAAGGCAAGCTTCGGTAGACGGTCCTCGCAGAGCAAAGTGGCAACACGACGAAGGAAAAGTACTTCAGGCCCGAAGCATCAAAAGGCAGCCCGCACCAAAGGTTCACCACGAAGCATTTTCAACATTGATTTCAACTTCATCGAACCAACAATGCGTGAGATAGGAGAATTTAACATGTGCCTCGAAGAACGCATTGACAACAATCTTGAAAAGAGTTCGAAGCGAATGAATTTAAGGCAAAAGTGGCGGAGCACATCTCGAGGCGATTCAGTTAAGAGAAAATCCTGCACCGAGGTATGAGGTGGCAGTAGTTTGCACTTCATGATCACCAAAGCACGTGGTCCTATGTACTACATTGTTGCAAAGCCAATCAAAGGGTACAACTTCCTTCATCCAAAGCATTAATTTAATTTTGGTAGGTGCCATAAATTGAGGTAGTTACCATTTTTTAGGCTATAAAACGTGAAGCTCTAGCAAGGAGAAGGTTATTTATCCATCAGTTTATGCAAAACTAAGAGCCTTCAGTTACTCTACAATTATCCTGCCCTTTGCATCTAAGCTCTTCACATCAAAGCCCTCTGTATCAAGGACTCTGCTGCCATTATTTTCAACATGGGGAAGAACTCTAAAGAGAAGGGGAAGGGGCCCAAAGCTACAGGCCCTAAAAAAGCAAAGAAGGGCAAGGAAGAAAAAAGGCATACTCCTAAGAAGATCAATCTCACCCCTCGCCCGAAAAAACAACCGATAGAAGAAGGAGATGACTCTGAGGAGGAGCAGCTTGTAGAACCACCAATCGATGGGTGGGAGAAAATTAGAGACACGGAGCTCTCTAAGGGTGTGTCTGACCTTCGATGCACTATTGAGTTTATGGTGAGCAGACTCACCCCAGAGAATAAAAGGGTCGTCGCCTATTATTCTCAAATTTATTGGTACTTGACCCCGTCTGCTCACCACTGTCTAGAGTTGATCTATGCTATCGTGCATAACTACTAGCCTGCATCCAGGCAAGTGTTGGACGCTTCAGGTCATAAATTATTTTCCATTCTAAAGGAAGATGTACAAGAAACCTTCGCACCACAGCAAGGTCCGCCCAAGGGTTATGCCGTTTGCAATGGCATTCTGAGCGAACAAATAGAGAGGTTCACCTACAACAACTACATATTGAAATTATTGCATAAGAGCCTCAAAAGCGAGCTCCCTTAAAACAAGCTACCCCAGATGCCCTTGCCCTTGGCGACCTTCAAGAACATCGATATTTTCTCCATCATTGCATGGATAGCGGGCCTGTCGACAGATGCTTCGGTGAAACCCTGGCAGGTGTCTTTGGCTAAATGTATTTCAATAGGGGAATTCTATGCCCCTGATGCTTCAAGACCAAGTACCAACCTAGTTTTATTTGATTGGGCAGAATGGGTGGCCCAAACCTTGCATACACGGCTCACCAGTATGAAGAATTCGATGACAGGCCAGTACTTCGCAGCCTGTTCTTTCCTTGTCTGGTTGTTTTTTTATCAAGTACATAAGTGATTCCCCCATATCACCATTTCTCCAAGTGGAGAGGATGGAAATCCTCTGTTGGTGTACCACTGGACTCCCCTCTTATTGAGGACAGAGTCTTATTATTCTTTTAACCAACAATTTTTGGGACCCGCTATGCATTTGTTGAAGGGTTCTTGCCCTCGGGTCCCCCTCAATTTGAGAGACAAAGTGGTGCAAGAAAAAAGGGGAGATGTGTTTCAACTAACGTAGGGGCTCGTAATTCATATGTTTGGCTACATTAGGAAGCCCTTCCTGCTACCAGTATACCCCTTCAAGTACTAGTTTGTGTTGGAAGTCGCTTGACAGAGCGATGCAACCAACGCCATCTACGACCATGGTAAAAAATGGGCGCATACCTATGATTTCCCCTTTAGGATGGGAGTAATTGAAGTATTTGCCTTAAAACAGAACATTTTCTTGGAGGAAAAGCTTGCCAATTTTGGCCTGCTCTAGATTCCTCAGTAATGGCTCTATGATCCCTTAGGAGTAATGAGGGATCACTTAAAATTCAAGAACTTCCACATCTGCCCCCACCCTAAAATTATGGAACAAAGAAATAATCCCAATGGGAAGGATCTGGAGTGGAATTTGGAGAGAGTGAGGACATTGCCTCCCTAGCATGAGTTCTACCCCATGGAGGTCGAGTTTGACCTTGAACAGTACCCCCTCCCAACTCCAAGCTCCACGTTTTGGAGAAAGGCAAAGGATGATTTAAAGGAAGAATTGAAGAATTGGGGTGAAGAAAAACTTCGGGAGTGGTGGATAATGAGAGTCCATCGCCAAAAGATGAATTCTTATGGACTCTTGGCAATAGATAAAGACTTTGCAATTCTTTATGAAGCCAATGTTGAAACTTGGAAGTCCATATCCTTCGCTGACTTTGTTCCTCCAACTACCCCAAGATCGGGTGAAGCCCAAAAGGAGCTGAAGATACCTTGAAAGAAGAGGAAGAAGTCAAAGCTTCACCAGTGACACTACCACAGGGACCATCAAAAATCCATGACATAAGCATCAAAGAGGCAGAGCAACCGTTGGAGAGGAAGAAAAGAAAGAGGCAAGAGCAAATTCAAGTGCCTCCGAGCCACCCAAAGTGACTCCGCACGAAGCTCACAAGTGCTCCTGTCAGACCACCTGCATCAGGCCCAAATGAAGCAAATGTTGAAGATGCGGGGCCACCAAGTGTTGAGACAGTCCCAGACAGATGTCATTGATGTGGAGAAACTCATCCAACAAGAGGGAGACCCCAAAGTAGAAGTTGTGGAGGTCAGGAGCATCGAAGCCCAAAAGGAGCAAGAGCCTATTACTTAAGAAGTCACCACAATCGCTTTTCCAGAAGGGTATGTAGGTACGCACTCTCCACCCTTTGCCTCGGTCTCTCACATGTCCACTGCAATCCTGGACAAAGATTCTCACCAGTCTCCCCTTCCCTCATAAATTCAGTCACCTCCTCACGCATTGCCTCTTGCCACTGATCCCATTAGCCCCACTCCACTCAAGTCACCAGGCTAGGACAAGTCCATTACCCCCACTTCGCCAAACCCCATTCTTCATTCCCCTGTATCACATGGCTTGTCCCACTGGCCGAAGCTTCCATCCAACCTATCATCGAACCTTCTGGTGAGGCTTCCCCCATCAATTATTTATATTTGTTTACCCCCTCAGCTGGAGATCCAGCCTTATTTGAATCTGAATTGTCAATAATAAAGGAATGCCCTTTAGCCAAAAAGCTACTCCAAGCCCAAAAAAATACAAAAAAAATGCTGAAGGAGGCTAGGAAGAAGAGAGGGCGCTCTCTGGCACAAGTTGAGAAATGCACTGTTTTTTATTTAAAAGCCAAAAAGTTACATAAAGTAAAGAAGGTCCCCAAGGTCCAGAAGCCCCTGGATGAAATGACTCCAGCAGACTACGATTATCAAGAGAAGACCAAGGACCTGGAGCACCTGAACATAGACAATGAGTCTGCGTCTATGCATGTTGGGATTGAGACTTTCTGAGCGCATGCAAACATCACTAATTAGCATAGGTTCGAAGTAGAGAGTGCCAACATCAAGTTGGAAGAGGAGCTAGCTAGAATCTGCTCCAAGCTGGAGGATTCAGAAGAGCAGTGTAAGCTGATGAAAAAGGAAACACATGCCCTCAAACAAAAAATACTACAACTGCAGTGTTTAGTTGAGCACCAAGTGTAGAAACAGATCGAAAATGAGCTAAAGGCCATGGAACTTGAAAGAAAAATCTTGCAGACATAGCAGCAGTTGTTTGAAAAGGTAAACCTAGAGCTGTTTGATAGAGGCAGAATCAAGGAGATTCGCTTGCACTTGCTCAAAAATTTTAGGTCTCGGGCCTCTAGTGCCCTATCAATTTTGATCTACACCACCGAAGCATAGCACACTGCTATCGAAGGAAGGCCAATCATCAATGAGATTACTCAGAAAGCTAGAGGCCGACTCAAATTAGCTTTTGATGTTCAAAGCGCTAAATATCAGGACTTGCAGGTTCCTGCGATGAGTCGAATAGCTAGAGATTGGTCTACAGCTAAGGCCATAGTTTGCACCTTCTTCTCCAAGGTGAGGAAAGTGTAGAAGGCGAAGGACCTCCTGGATGTGTTTGAGGATGAACAACGTGCATCGATGGACTATTTCCAAGATCTCTCTTCCTTTGGTTTCCCGAGCTTCATGGATGATGATGGGAACATTCTGACCAAGGAAGAGATTAAGCCGGCATGGCTTCATTTTAAGGGCAACGTCTTAGAAATAGATGAATGGGAAGAGCCTATAACAGAAAAATAGGTCACAGATTTCATTCTGAGATACTGCAAGATCGCGGCCTGCCTGAATGATCTGTATTCCAGGGCCCAACATGCTAATATCGGGTAGATTGATCGGTTCCACATTTTGGTCAAGGCACTACAGGATCAAGAGCCTTTTTTGAAGGGTGCCTGGGCTCATGTCTGCAAAACCATGAGAAAAATTCATGATCTCCTTGCCCCATCTTCGCAACATGAAGCCACGCCAGAGGAAGCCGCACCAGCAGAAGAAAAGAAGTAGAAGAAGAAGGCGAAGAAGAAGAGGGAGAACAAGCTATGGAAGTGCCTCCGGAGGTGGAAAAAGGAGAAGGGTCTGGAGGTAACTCTGGCCCAATGGATTAAAGTTGAGGGTTCTTCCACCGAGACGAGCTCGTTGCCCCGCGAGCCACCAAGAATGTTGACAATTTTGTCACATTGCATAGAGGGGTAGAAAGATTGAATTTTTTGTAAAGTATTTCCTTTAATTTCATGAATTTGTTCCCTTGTTTTTTTTAGAAACAAAATTTTCAAGCATTGCAATAATTTTGGCTTTCCTACCACCCCATTGTACATAAAATGAAGAAGAAAGAGCTTCACTGTCGAACAAGCTAAGGAAGATAGCTTCACCGAAGAAATCACTAAGGATGAAAACTACTTCGGGCCCGAAGTTCCTCAAACAACTACTTCGGGTGAAAACCTTGCGAAGCAGCGTTGCCGAAGCAAAAATTCTAGCAAGGCATAAAAAAGAGCTTCATGCCCGAAGTATTTCCAGCAGCTACTTCGAGAAAAAGTTTTGCGAAGCAGAATGCAAGCAGCATTTTGAAAGAACAGCTTCGTCGAAGAAAGACCGCAAATCGAATTGGCTAAGGCAAGAAAAGTACTTCGGGCCTGAAGCATTTCAAGTAGCTACTTTAGACAAGATTTTTGCGAAGTAGTATTGCTGAAGGAAAAAGAATGAAAAATACTTCACACCCGAAGCATTTCAAAAGGCTACTTCGGGAAAAAGTTTTGCGAAGCGGGATTTGAAGGAGTGCAGTATTGAAAACACTTCGTCAAAAAGCCATCGAAGCATCCACTTTGGGCCCTTGCGCCAGCGAACCATTTTTATTTCATTGAAAGATGTTGCGAAGCATCTACTTTGGTCATCTTTCATACGAAGTACTTTCACCCAAAGTAGTAGCGGCCATAAAGAATGCAACATCTTTTGAAGGCAGGAACGCGCTTCGACCGAAATACCCCCGAACCTTAGTTTTGAAGAAGGTTCATGACAAAGCATTTTCAAGCTCATCAACGAAGTATCTACTTCGGGCGAAGGACCTCGTCGAAGCAATTTTGGCACAGCGAAGCAGCGAGAAGTGAAGACCCCATTTTGAGGAAGAAATCTACTTCGACCCTCCTCACCCCCGAAGCTGTTTTGCGAAGCTCCACCAGGATAAGTGAAAATTAAGGAGAATCTACTTCGGCACAAGTCTATTGCGAAGCAAAGTTGTGAACGAAGAACTAGCAAAGCACTTCAAGGGCACGCGCTCCAAGTCGAGTGTTTTCCCTAGGTGATCAAGTGCCTCATAAATGCATTTTTACGTGCCTAGAAAACTAGCTGTGCATTTTTGGCAATTGGAAATGAAGTATCAGTCCATGATGAAGAGCCCGGCAAGCATGGCAGCCACTTGAGCACCGCACCCGAAGACCAAGGACGTCCAGGTGGCTCATTAATGCGACTTTCCCTAGTTGACCCGGTCGCAGCTTCCAGTTTTGGTAACGAAATTGAGAGCTCAGTCATGAGAGCCGCGAAGATTCGACTTCTTAGCTTTCGAGGATGTACTCCTCCATTTTGTGTAATTATGGCTCAGAGGGTTGGGTCCTCTATAAAAACCCAAGCATTGTAATGAAAAAGGGGGGGAAATTTTTGCTAGAAAGCTGTTGTAACTTGATGTCCTGCGATTAATACTAAAAAGCTTTGGGTTCAATTTCTCTCTTGTATGCTGCCTTTTGTGTTTATTTCTTTTGTCTTTCTTCATTTGCATACTGTAACTCTAAATCTTGAATTCAGTGTGCGATTGGGGACTGCACCCTAAAATTTGTTCGAAAGATACATAGGAGAGAAAAAAAATGCTATATTGCTTTTCTTTTATGCTACCTGGTGCGTTGTGGTTTCTGTTATATTCACTTGTCCTAATCGTTGTTACTCTGAACCTTAAATTTCAATGAAAGGGAGAAGGAGAATCTTGGAGCTCACCCAGAGGATACATAGGAAGGTTAATGTGGCGTTTCTTTCATTTATTCTTGGTGTTCTTTGTTGCTATTCAAGTTGTTAGTTAGTGATCGTGCTTCCTGTTCTCTCCCACTTTAAATCATTGATCTCTCTTCCCTTACTCCCTTTATTTCTTTCCTGCACCCTTACTCTTTTATCTCTTTCCTGCACCCTTATCTCAAAACACCAAAGTAGTTTAGCATAGGAGCTGGCATTTCTCCGAATATTGGCATGAGGGGCATCTCTTACCTTCGGCCTTTCAATGTTGGTCTAGGTCTAGGGCGCATGCACTCACCCAAATCCTTTCCTAGGAATATTTGATGACCAAAAATATCAATCATGACCAATATTCGAGCATAAATAGCCAAAAATCCATCTTTTGTGTATCTGAAATCTCAAGGAATTCTCCTATAGTGTTGCCTATTACCTTGAAGGTACCTATTTCCTAAAATTAAATGGGTAATATAAACATCCTAACCCAGAATGGTACTAGGGATACATTTATATTTTCAGGTGAAAAGACTTTATACCAAGGAGTAAGGAAGATCCTTGCTCTTCCCATAAACCAAGGATCCCCTTTTAGGATTCTTTCTCTTTCTTCCCTAGAATAAAAATGGCTAGGAAGAAACATTTGGGAAGAAATGATAGAATCACTCCTGGAGACTTCCAACTCCTATCAATCCATTTTCTCAAGGCTGAAGCCCCTACCCAGTACCCATTAATTTAATGAAAACTACCCTATCTTGGAGCAATGAGGATCTCTCTAAGGTGCACTTACTAACCTCTACCAGTAGGGATGATTCTAATAGTTTAAATATAAATCGATCCATAGAAATATTTCCTTATTTAGTACTTATGGAGAAGTAACTAAATGTTTATAACTCTTTAGAAGTGCTCTTAATGTAACTTGAATAAGAAATTTATCTTCTATCTTTTCTCCCAGAGTCAATAGTTTAGCCTTTATATCTACTACTTTTTGAAGAAAGAGTTCAATACTCTCTCCACTATTAATCTTTAAGGAATATAATTGAGATTGTAGATTCAAACTATTGCATTGTTTTTTCTTTCAAATATCTTACATAATTAATTCCAAGAATCTACAGAAGTTTTTGCTCCACTTAAATATGGTTGAATTTCATCAATTATCCCAAATATACTTAATATAAGAGCTTTTGCATCACTCTCTTCAAATTTTTGTATCTCTATTTCGTCTTCAATAGGTTTTTTCTTTGTTTCATTTACTATCTCCAAAAGTTTTATTAATTTTATTTTGTTCTTCCATGATGCAAAAATTGGCCATTTCAAGAGTTGAGATTCAGAAAGGAAAACTTTTTTGTTTGACATAATGGAATTAATAAAAAACACTTTAATCAAATTTGCAAATCTTAAATATTTCAAATTCGAAGTAGTAAAATTTTTGTCTCCCAAATAATTAAATTTACAAATTCTAAAATTTTTAAATTTTCATATTCCAAATCTTCAAGTTTTCATCTATTTCAATTTGGAGTAGAAATACTGATCTCTCCAAAATATTTATACTTTCAAAAACTCAAATAAATTGCAAAAACTAATTTGCAAATAATAAATTTTCATTTTTTTATGAATAAGGTAGAAGCCCTTATAACTCCCACCTAAATAATATCATTTAAATAAAGTTGAATGTCTTTTATCTCCCTCTTAAATATTAATCTTAAAGTACCTAAGTTTCAATACTTTAATAATCCATAACTTAGGACTTTATCAAATAATTAAGGTAATAAAGCTTACCTTATTCTCCACTTGGTAAATTAGAATCTTTGAAGCTTGATAAAATGCTCATGTTTGCACAATTTATTGAATATTGAACGTTATTCCTTTGTAACACTCATGCAAGAATTAATGCCCTAGACTTTCAACACTTTCGATGTGTTACTTTCCAACCTATAGCAATAAAGAAGATGATTATGAGATGAGCTATTCAAAGAGATATCAACTAAAAAACTCTTTCATTTTTTTTAATATTTTGCTATAGACGGTTCTACTCTCTCGAGCACTCGAAAACCAACATAGGTGCTTCTACTCCTGAGACACTTATGCCCTTCTGGCTGTCTTTATGCAAGGGATTTAGCTCCGTCCTTTAGGTCATCTTACTCAAATGAATTGCTTTACCTTCTATTCGACTCTATGTAGGTGGTTTGAATTTGTCCTTTAGGTCATCTCATGAGACGAATTATTCTACCTTTTGACTACCTAATGGTGTTGATTTAACTTTCTAAACTTTTGATCTATCTTCCTTAAGCACACTTCTCTTTCTTTGACTTCTTTAACCTGCTTGTCTTTGGTATAATATTTCTCCTTTAGTTTGACTCATACAACACCTTTTTAGTGCTTTAGTATCCTTTGTTTTCCTAATCATAAACCAATAATATATATGTGTGTGTGAGAATTCATTTATCCTCCAATAATTCAATAACTATTGGACACTTCGTCCAATGCAATATATAGAAGGACTTTTATTCTTCAATGGTGGTTTTAAACCACTATGGCGATTCTCCTATTGTCTAGAGAATCCAATTAGTTTTAGGGTGACTTTGAATGTCCCCTTATGTCCAACTTTCTTCAGAGTTAGCCCTATTAAAATTTCTAGTTGAGTCCTTGGCTTCACTATTTTTTTTTTTGAACCAAGTGGATAAACCATTAGCATCTAAATCAGGGTGACTTTTATTTTCCCCCTCAATATATACTTTACAAGCCTTAAAATAGAGTCCTAGTCTTAACTTCCATTAAAGTGGAAAGACTCTATTTGAGGACCAATTAATATGTAAATTTAAAATTTTCATCAATCACATCAAAGACTTCCTTTGATGCTATTAATAGAGACTACTTGTGGTAGCTCCGAATATGACAATGGCTTTGATATCATTGTTGGCTTTTAAGCCAAACTATAGCAGGTCATAATTTATTTGATCAAGATCATAATTAAATATGAGAGAAATAAGTTGACCAATATAAATTATAATAACATTCAAAATAATATCAAATATGAATGTAAAATGAATAAAATCATTCATGCAATAACATGAAGAACACTTACAATATAATTGCTCAAAATATACATACAAGTTGCAATATTATTAAATCTTGAATATGATCTCTAAGATCATTTTATTCAATACAATACATGGAGCTTTACCTTCATAATATAGCCATACAATATGACTCTTCAAATGTTGGCTTTTAAGCCTTACTACCATAAAATATCATAGGCCCCAATATAAAGAAGCCACAATATTAAAGGTCAAAATATTAATAATCACGAGTAGAAATATATATATATATATATATATATATATATATATATATGATCAATCAAATATATATCTAGGCCAATATGATAAAATAAAATTCACTTATAATATCAAATAGAATGTAAAAAAGCCAAAATAATTTATTTCATATGTATGAAGAATATTTTAAATATGAATTGCTCAAAAATATATATACAACCTTTATTCTCTTTTCTATATATTCTTTTACATTCAAATCCTTTTTCTCGTGTTTCATTGTATGAATATTTATCTTCATAATATAGAATCTTCACATACTTGACTATTGCTCTCCATATGACAACTCCCATGACCTTTGGCTTATCATCTTGCCACTTGTATACTAGACTCTTCATTCTCTTCTTACATGTATACTTGACTATATGACATTTGCACACTTCTACATGACTCTTACTCTCCTAAATGCACTCCTAATATAAGATACTTGTGCACATCCTCATATTACATATTTACACACTTACATACAAGACACTTGTGCATTTCCTATACAATGCACTCTTACATGACACTTGTGCATTTCCTACACATTGATACTTATATGAAAGGGAAAATATAAATCACTCATCTAAACTAAAGACTCAACCTTAATCTATTACATATTTATATTTGTACCATGAAGGTACCATGGGGGTACATTTGCATGTACCAAATAATGTAATACTCTCCAACATCAAGTACTTGACTATTGCTCTCCATATGACAACTCTCATGTCCTTTGGATTCTCATCTTGCCACTTGTATACATGAATCTTGACTCTCTACTTACATGCACACTTAACTCTATGACACTTGCATACTTCTACATGACTCTTACACTCCTACATGCACTCCTAATACATGGCACTTGTGTACATCCTCACATTATATATTTGCATATTTAATTACATGACTCTTGTGCACACTTGCACTCTTACATACATGATACTTGTGTATATCCTACACATAGATACTTACATAAAGAAAAATATAAATCTCTCACCTTAACTATAGACTCAAACTCTATTCTAATATTTACATTTGTACCATAGTACCATGGGGGTACATTAACATGTACCAAATAATGTAATATTTTCCAACATCCTAAATATATATAACTTGAATTCTCTGCTAATATTTGTATTGATTAATATTGGAACTTTGGATATTACATCTATAATATTCTAGAAGCTTATTTCCTCTCTTTAGTTCAAGTGGATGTGGAATCCTTCTTTAGGATTCTTACATTTGGTCTTATTATTTGGGTGAAATCAATGATAAAATGTGTTAAAAGTTGGTCTAACCCATAAAATTTTGAATTATCTCCTTTGAGTATGGATGAGATAAGTCTTGAATTGCCTTAATGCAATATGGATTTATATCAAGCCCATCATTTGAAATAATATAGCCAAGCAATTTTCTTTCCTATACAAAGAGTATTGATTTATTAGGACTCACTAAGATCCCATAGTTCCTACACTATTTAAATACTACATGGAGATACTCAACGTGTTTCTTGTTATATTTTGAGAATATGGTCAAGTCATCTAGATATGCCCAAATATTTCATTCATAAGCCTTGAAAATGTAATATCCCTTGTATGTTTAAAAGTGACACTTGCATTTTACTTGCAAGCTTACTATAGTGGTAAGGGCTTTGGCCTCTCTTTGGGAGGTCCAAGGTTCAAACCCCACTCAGTATGAGGGGACCATGAACCCTCATAAAAACCTGTGTAAACTCATTGAAAAATATTAAGTGGCATTAGCTCAACCGGTTAGATTCCTCAACATTTAAGGAGGATACCTAGGTTCAAATATTTCCAAGTGATATATGGATAATATCCAAGCTTTGTAGTAATACCGCTATATGTAATATGGGTGGGGCCTATTTCAATCCCATATAACCAATTGAGAAAAGTGATACTTACGTCTAGAAGTTTGAAAGACATCCTTTGGTATAAAAAAATTCTCTACTTGATTATGAATGTCATCTTGTGCCCATCTTCATACTTAATCCAAATTTGATTATATCTTAAAAAATCATCTATGACATCATTTTTTATCCTAATATCATTTATTGCACCCAGGTTCAATTCCCACGTCGGATTTGTAATGTATAAGAAGTATTTATTCAATAAAAAAGATATTATTTATTACATGTAATGGGTAGTTATCCTTCAAGAAAGCCCTATTTAGATTTTTAAAATTCATACATAGCGTAGTATCACTGTTTGTCTTCTAAACTAATACTAAGCACTTGGTCTAGATTGAATGTTTAATCAAGTATATGATTTGTGCTTGTAATAGTTTAAGCAAATCCTTATTATTATTTTGATCTTGGTATTAAATAGTAGATGCTTCTGTTGAATGATTTAGCTCCTACAACTAAATCAATAATGTGTTTAGTTACTATCAAGACTTTCAATTCTTCATAAATCCAAATAATGATATCATCATATTCAACATCGAGTTTCCAAAACAAAGCAACCTCCTCATATATATAGTATTTTCCTAATAGTAGATACTTATCATCCACAACTTTGACAAGTCTATACACTAATGCTTTTTCTTCAACACTTCGTTTCTTACCACTAACATTAGAGTTGAAGAGGCTCTCCAATGTGCTTAAACCCCTTCACAAATTATTCATTTTTAATTATACTACACCATCCTTGATATCATTCCCATATATGTTGTTTTATTTAGCATACTAAGATTATCAAATTAGGAAATCCATTATCTCCTTATCATTGTTGAATATTTATCAATGGTTATCATTATCAAGGATATTTGGTCTAAATATCACTGTGATTCTTTCAAGTTGATCCCATGTGTTAACAATAGGGTTATAAAAAATTTTAGTAGCACATCCTCTGGTGGGTCTTTTTTGGGTTTGATAAATGTAAATTAACTTCATTAACTTCTACTTATAAGTATCCAAATATCCTTATGTGTTTGATATCCAACTTTTCACTTTCTACAATCCTATGCATGACGCTTCATATTCAATCATGTTATTTGTATAACTAGATAGTAATTAGAAAGCATGCTAAAAATGGTTTTCATGGGGATCTGTAATCCTAATTATGGTCCTTATGTCATTTCTAGTTTGATCAATATCAAGTGCATAGTCCATACCTCATTTGTGTTCAAAATTAATTCTTATGTTAGAGTCGGTATTACTTCTAGCCTATCAAGCACTAGTAGATAATTTACTAATTTCGTATCATCAAAGTAATCCTCAATATCACTACCATCCTATTGCAAATTGCCTATGATCATGTCTTCATCATATAATAACCCTTCTTCTAACATTTCTTCAATCATCGAGTTCTAGTAATTCATTCCAATGTATAGTTTTACCATTCTAGGACATCTATCTATCTATCTATCTATATATATATATATATACTCTATGAGGTAATTACATGGTGGTTTAACTATAATCTTGATGACCTTATCATGGTATGACACTTTCATATGTATATAATCCATCATAAGGTAGCATTTATAAGAAAACTTCTTGGTCCATATTGTGATAGCAACATTTTGAAGAAGGGAGGTAGAGTGACAATGATGACTCCCTATATCATAATTAATTTAATGTGCGATCGAATAATCACAATTAAATCAGCTAAATATTCTAACATAGTTGCTCATGTACCATCCATCTATATTAAGACTTTTGTAATTTCTGTATGTGTGAGACCCATCCATTCGTAGATGGCTCTAACTGTTATTGTTAGCATTACCCTTGAGTCCACTATGTAATTTCAAACTACATAATCTTCAACTCTTAGGGAGATATGAGAGGAAAGTGGTTTTGATGTCTTTGGTCTAAGAGTATTTAATATATTTAAAGCATTAACCAATGTGTCTAAGGGATATTCAACCATATAAATTTTCTCTTTAAGTAGATTAGATTATGTCGAAGATTCTTTGCATTGGATAAGTTTGGCCTGATTTGAGATCATTTTTGCTCTTTTAAGGCTTCTTATAATAAATCTTGTTAACCTAGTAATGAAAATGCTTCCAACATGTTCACTTTTACATGTGTTTTCTTTAGTTCCTTTGCTATATTAAACATTGGATTAGCTTTATTACCCTCATTTCATGGTATAAAATATGAAATTCTTGTATTTTATTATATCAACCTATTTATCTTCTTTGGTAAGCAATGGGTATCTCAATCTATGTTCAACAAAATCTCATACTTTTTTTTTATTGTTCTAATTTTCATGTTGCTCAAATATAGATTAACCATTGTAGGATCTTTCTCTAGTTATATAAGGTTGTTGATTTTATGCATGAACTAATGTAGGTTTATATGTTTTTGATTCTATGATTTGTTAAGGAAATTATACTTTTTTTTTATCTTTAACATGCATTGTTAGTCATCCCGTTCTCAACAACATTGAGCATGTCCCTAATTCAACATGTTTTTGTAGAGATGGCTAGAATTTGGCTAGTTGGGATTTCTCTTTTATTGCTTTTCTTTTACTTTAGGTTGGAACCGTTATTTTCAATAAAATACTTCATCCTAAAAAAGAAATACCTCATTGTCCTCATCAATCATCCTAAAATTGGCCAATATTACATTGTTAATATTCAAAAATACATTATACGACATGAAAACTTGTTGATTAATCATTTGTTGGTTTACTACTAAAGGATTGACCACTAGTTCATTTACTATAGCATGCTGATTTATTACCAGTTGAGTCGTCATTGCAACTAATTGGTATGCTTGACAATTTTGATTATATATCATAGTTTGAGCCCCACATATAACTATAACACATCCCATTATATTATGACATACATTATGGAAGAAGCACCAAAATGTGTTTTCTTCAGCACTCATCTTTACTATTGCACTTACCATATTATTCTAAGTTTGGTTCACTTGCCTATTAGAATATTGAGGAACTTGATATTTAGATACATATAATGTTCTTGTTTATTTCCAATCTCCATCATACTTCCATCACTCACTAATGATAATTTTGTTTGACATGTTCCTCATGAGTACAAATATTTCATCTATGTATTGCTTAACCTTGTCCACCCTTCCTAAATCTTGTATTATTTGATTCTAGTACACTGGAGGGGTAGTCAAAGCTAGTGGTACTACATCAAAAATGATCTTTTAGAGTGGTTTTTAACTCTTCTTAAAGACCTTTAAGGGTACCCAGGTGTTGTAGGTGAGTTGGAGAGGAGAGGGCAATCCTCCAAGGGAGGTCCCAGGTTCGAATCTCCACCCTACCAAAAAGATGAATTGGGTATCCAAAATCCAATTGATAATGTTGGTGCGGGCAGGGTCGGGTGCGACTCTCGGGTGACTTTGACGGTATAGAACCCCCTGTTCATGGTCTCTCAGACCAAGGCAGCCCCGCAAGGGGTTTTTTGCTTTAAAAAAAAAGACCTTTAAGGGCAGTTATTGATCTGTCGTCTATGAGGGCATCATAAAAAATTACAAAATATGAGGGCAATTTAAAACCATCTTAGTTTATCACTATGAGGGCGGTTTAAAATCACCCTATTAGGGTCTTTTAAGGTGGTTATAAACTTCCATCTTAGGGTCTATTAGGTCAGTTAATATCCGCTCTCTATAAGGATGTCGTAAAAATTATGTAGCATATGAGGGTGGTTAAAAACCCCCTTAGTTTATCACTATGAGGGTAGTTTAAAATTGCACTGTTAGGTTCTATTAGGGAGTTTCAGAACCACCCTCTTAGGGTCTATTAGAGCGGTTTATAACTACCCTCTTAGGGTTTATTAGAGAGGTTTAAAAGTGCCCTAATAGAACCTAAGAGGACGGTTTTAAACCACCCTCTTATTATCACTTATATATATATATATATATACCCTCTTAGAATTTGATGTTTGGGATTACACAATATCTTGATGCTTCTGCAACTCCAAACCATCACCAAAAATGGACAAACTAAGCCCTTCATATAATGAGCAGATGTCTAAACATCCCTACCTGTCACAACCATCAAATATGAGGGGAGAGGGTATCTCGAGACTTTCATTAGATACATAAGTAAAATCTACGTAAATCAAGTACTATTGCTAAGGACTAGGACTAAGAGTGAAACACGAAACATCAATTTTATATATAACACTCATTCAACACAATAAAATTTTATTTCAACACATTACAACATGCATGCATGATTAGACTCTTAATCATATGCCCTAGCAACACTTGCATTCTCTCTCTCTCTCTCTCTCTCTCTCTCTCTCTCTCTCTTTATTTTACCAAATTACCTTCTTGTATCTAATTGGCCAACCTCATGCTTAGGATACCTACTCGCCTCACTCCTAGCTTGGCTACCCATTGTACCTGCAAGATGCCACAAGGTCTAAGCAATACCATTTTCATAAGAGGAAACCACATGTAATTCATTTTAACCTAGAAAGTAAACATTTACAATAACTTAATATATTCATTTGCATATAACTTCATTTCAAATATTGTGATAATGATTTATTTACAACATTTCCATTCAATAATACAAATGAAAAAAATAAGAAATTAACCCAACTTTTAATAGTATAGAGAAAACATAAATAAATCCTACTTTATCCATTGCAACAATTAATTATATCATTCTATGGAACAACATAAGTGTCAAAGTGTTACCAAGTACTAACATATACTTCCTTACTAACTGAAAAGTTCAACACTTAAATCACAATAGTGTTTTATAAAAACATAACAAAAAATGTCTAACAACAATAGTTAATTATTTCCATTAATTATAGTTGCTTTTGAATTATAGTAATTAGGCTTCCAACCAATCTACTAGATTATATTTCCAACCATGTACCCTCACATTCTTCACGAACATATTGAATGTTGTGGTCATTTGTGTTTTTATCTTGTGCAGTTTTAGGTCTAATGAAATTTGTTGCTCCAAAGACATTGACATATTCTGCCTCGTATGCTTTAGTGTGTTTGATCCCTCTTGGAGGTGATGTGAGAACCACATACCAAATGGTATCAAGTGGATCCAATACATAAAAGACTTATCTAGCTTGCAATACTAGGATAAATGGATCGTCTTTTAGTCTATCTTGGGCAAGTAATTTGTTAATGTTGACCAGTGTGAAGCTCATTTCGTCCTTTCTACATCCATTTCTTGTATCAAGAACATTTACCTAGTCACATTTGAATAGGAGGTATCAAAATCGATAGTAATCCAAAAAAATTATTTCTCTAACAACATAATATGTGACTCTTTGAAGCATTGGGTTTGATTCTTTTGCGTTTGCTCTGCATAAAGTAGTAGCATCAACACACATGGCATTGTTTTGAGTTGTTCTTTGTTCCTCTTTATATTTGATATGAAATATATAATATTTGATCAAATAGCTTAAATGTTTGGTTGTAGATTTCCTCAAACCATGTGCCAACCATTTTATTGTGTCGGAGTCATTGTCATTATGTTGCATTCCATCTCCATGAAACTAAAACAAAGAAGAATAGTTTGAAGATGATTGCAAAATATTACATGATGTTTAGTACGTGATGATTAGTATAAATGTCAAAGATTGTATTCAAGAGAGCAGACAATAATTTGATCTCGTAGCCAAGTGATGAATGTATGATTATGGATTTTTTGCAACACCCCTTAATCTCTTGCTACATGAGGGTTGGATTTATTAATACTCTTTAAGTGCTTCCTGATTTGGCCTAAATTTTTTCAAGCATAGTTGGATCTAAATAATATTCAGCCATATATAACAGCTACAAATACACATCTACTTTACCCAAGGTTGAACTTCATCCATGTTAAAGAGAATGCATTGATGGGCTTGCTTGTGAGAAGTTTCATCCAAACCAAAGTCTTCGCCACTAGACAAAGACCTCCTATAAATTATAGTTCCTTTATTGTCATCACTCCATACCTAATTGCGACCAAGGTGATCACCAATTGCTTTCCTACCTCTCATGTAGTTCGCATAGAATGAAACAAATTTCTCAACAAGATAATGTTTGATAATACAACCTTCAGGCCTAGCTAGGTACTTTATATAGTCCTTAAAATCTTCATAATTATGAGAAAGGAAACAAACAATTTTGATTATATGAGACACTATACAAAAGTTAGAAAAATGGTGGTTTATAAAACTGATGAACACATATAAACCTATCGAAAGGGTATATCCATCGATATTGTACAAGTCCATATAGATGTACCTCCTACACCAAGTGAACAGTTAGGTGGACCATGATATCCAAAAATGAAGAGGGGAAGTACTTTTTGAGAAAACATAACGTCTCTGCGATCACTATTGATAATTTCTCTATTTTTATGAGATACACTACTTTAGCATATATATCCTTGTAGAACATGCACAACCAAAAAATGGTTTGTCGCACTAGCTTATCAAGCACACGTCATAGCATTATCGAAAGAATTTTTTGCATGAGAACATGGTAGTCATGTGATTTCAAGCCTTGGATCTTAAGTTATTTTATAGAGACACATTTTCTAGTATTCGAACTATACCCATCCGGTACTTTTATATTGTCTAGTGTACAACAAACCCTTTATTTTTCAAATTTTAATAGATTATAGGGTGTTGGTGGAAGATATATCTTGTTTCTATCCATTATTGGCCATAATGTGTTCTTGATACCCATATTTTTTAAATCCTTAGGAGTTTTTGCTATCCTTTGACTTTCTCGATACCTAGCAGTGTTTTGAATAGGTTTTTGCAAAAAAAAATTTCCACATGCGTCATATCCAATTTGTGATGAACTAGAAGATGCTATTCATAGATAGCAACATAAAACAAAAATTACTCAATATTAAGAAACATAGCAACAAATACATAAAGAAAGTTGCATGTTGTACCTTCTAATATGATTTATTAAAGAATATAGATTTCTTCTTCCATCCTTCTATAGGAACAAACACACTATCATCATCCGTGTCATGTTTCCTTTTATTTGAGTTTCTCTTTCCCCAATTTGGTGGAATTCCCTATACTATTTTTAGTATTTTCATCCCATTTAAAGGTTTGGGTGGTTTATCGAGCTCTCTTTTGCCATTGAAAGATGTCCTCTAATGATGAAACATATGATCTAAAGGAAGGAATTTTTTATGGTCTATGTAAGTGATCTTTCTACTGCATTTAAGATATTCTACATAGGTGTTCTCCTCGGATATTGGACATGATGCTTTTCCATTTGTCATACATCCAGATAAGTTTCCATAAAAAAGAAAGTCATGGATGACCCACATCATTATTGCTCTCGTATTTAACGTAGTATTGGAAAATTCATCATACGTTTTTGCTCCTTTAGTCCATAGTTCGTGCAAGTCGTTAATCGATGATTGTAGATAAACATCAATATCATTGCTTGGTTGCTTTGGGCCAGGTATTAACAAGGTGAGTATTGAATTTTTCCTCTTCATCCAAACCCATGGTAGGAGGTTGTACGTGACCAACACAATGGGCCAAAAACTGTAAGCAGTACTAAAGTTAGCAAAAGGGTTGAACCCATCAGTTGCCATTGCAATTCGTACATTGCATGGATCATCAATGACATATTTCCACTTAACATCTATAGTTTTCAATGTTGGTGGGATGACCGGATGTCGTATATTACTGTTTGAACTCTTACTGGGATGCCACATCATATTCTTCACAACCTTTGTAGAGCTACAGTAAGAAAGCAATTCACTTTATGTTGAAAGAAACAAATACAACAAATCTAATGATATAATAAAATCACTTACCTATATATTCTCTTCAACCTAGGTATAATGAGGAAATACCTCAACACCTTCACAAGAACATTAATGCTTATATTTTATGAATGAGGGTCAAATTTCCATCGAGATGCACCACACGTTGGGTAAGCTTACTTCTTTTCATGATCTTTCCAATATAAAATATAGTCATTGATGCAATACATGTATCATTATATAATGTAATCCCAATGAACTAATCATTTTATTTACCACATATATGGACTCCGTAATTGTATTGTTGATTAGGAGCATATTTAGTAGCTCTAGTAAGTCACCAAAGCTTTTGTCTGACCAACCATGTTTTGCTTTGAGATTATACAATTTAGTATCATCGATAACTTTGTGTACATTGTACAGCTTGGGTATAATGGTCGTTTGGTATCTTTGAGAAAACTACGATATTCATTAGTAGGAATCATTCCATAAGATGATTGGAACTCAACATGATTATCTCATAGTTCTTGTCCACTCTCTGAGTAATTGATATTGAACAATCTATATGTGTCATTGACCATTCCAATGATGTTATCATGTACATCTTTGGCATTTGGACCCTCATCAATGGCAGAGCATGTGTTTGATGTATATTTATCAAAACTAGAGGGTTGTTATCCGTGCAAAAAAAACTCGATATATGTCTTGTCAATCTCATGCCAGAACATGTGGTCACGAACCTTCGAAAAACCAAGAGTTCCATATTTGAGAACTTTCAACATGGACATCTAGTTCTATTAGGGTTCGTTGAATTATTTCTTGTGAAATCCAAGAATTGGTGAACCCCACGATAATAGTCCTATCTATTTCTACAAGTAGGCCCCCCAAAAATAAGAAAGTATAGTTATACAAGTAGATTTGATCGAAAGCACAACTTTTCTTCATTAATGAAGATAACATAGTTGAAATGCCTGGTTGCTCCTAGCCAAGCTTTATCCATGATGCTTGATGGAAGATCTCCTTATACTTGGCCACAGTGGTTATGCATAAGAGGTAGGACCCGAAAGGTACTTATAAAAAAATGGTGAAACTGTTTTGAAATGACGATGAAATCTGTCGAACTACATGTATGCTGGCATGGCGAATGATTTTAATTTTTCTCAAAAAATTGGCAAAAAGGACAAATTTAAAGTTTTTTTGGACCAGGCCAAAAAGATATCGGCTACGTTTAAAATCTTGGCAAAATCTTGGATGCAAATTGCAGTCCGGTCATGGAACGGATGCATAATATGATCCGGTTTTGGATAGGATGCATTATATGGTCTGGATCCAAATCGGATGCATAATATAGTCCGGCCTCGAACGGGTTGCAAAACATGAAATGGTCTCGAGCCGGGTGCATAATAAGTATCGATCTCGAACCAGATGCATTTTTATGATTGACAACATTCAAAATTTGGGTATTCGAGTAAGAGATATGATATGGCGTCTAGTAAACATAAGGATTGTAGCACGACACAACTTATCGCTATTGACGTTGTTAGGGGGAAAACACATGCAATATTGGCAAAGTTGATCCCACATAACTATCTATCCCACATGATTTAGTGTACTCTAATTTCAAAGCTTAAATAAGAAACTTCCTTCATAGTAAAGTAGGCGAAGATTCAAGACAAGAAGGGTGGCCTCTTTCTGACGGGTGTAGTAGGCAAGAAATCAACTACACTCATCAAGAAGAAGACCAACGTGTCTTGTCCTGGATCTTAGCCTTTTATGACCACGAACCGAATGCAATGGATGGATGCATTTAATGTCACGATGGTACAATGGTCCCAGACATCGAAAGAGTGCATTTATGCATCCGGGCATCGAGCGGATGCATTTATGCATCCGGGTACCGAGCGGATGCATTTATGCATCCTAGTATCGGATGGTTGCAAATTATGCAACCGATTTAAAATCGGAGCATATTATGCATCCGAGTGTCGGACGGGTGCATATTATGCGTTTGGGTGTCGGGTGGATGCAAACCATGCTCCAACGTTAAATCGGTTGCATAATATGCAACCGCCCAGTACCTCGGATGCATACTATGCTTCGACGTTAAACCGGATGCATATTATGGATCCGACCATTACCCAAAACATAAAATGCATTCGAGATAATGCCCAACTTATGTTTAATGATCGAATGCATATTATGAACCGGTAGCATAGTTTAGTCCGATCGCCACCGTACTACCATGTGTCTAATACTGCATGTCCCATCTTGCATGTCTAATATGATGTTGCCACGTGTCAAATATGTTTTAAGTCTATAAAAGGGCATCAACAATCATTTTCCCATTTCATTTTTATGACAGCTACAACCAGAGCTAACCTTTCTGATCGACCTTTCAATTTCCATTCCCAATCCTTTTTCTTCCACTTCCAACTACTTCCAATGGATACCCCTTCCACAATCCAACCAAAATTCAATAATTTTGCGTGCACTTTGATATCAGATCTCATGACAACGCCAGGGATGAACTTTCAGTGGTTGTATAACATAGGTTTATCAACCCTCGTTTCCATGCCACATTTTAGAATAGACAAAGTGCTCCTGCAACATATTATCTCTGGTTATGACCACGATAGGGGTACTGTAAGCATTAATCTATGATCTAAAAATATTGTTTTTAGCATCACCCCTGCAGATATTCACAGATTGATAGGTCTTCCATTTATTGGTTTTAATCAAGTGTCGTCGAGGACACAACTTTCTCCAGATGACAAAGAACACCTCGATAACAATTACGGTCTTTCATCAAAAAATTTGGCAGGTATAAATCTTGTTAAATGTATTTTATTAATTTTCAATGTTTTAAATTTCTAAATTGACATCGAATTTTTTTATGCAGCTTCTAATGCCAAAACAAAAAGAGGTTTAATGATTAATGATGTTAACCATAAAACTTTGAAGGCCATTATCGAGTTTTTCCAGGCCAGGCTTATTCTATTGGGAAGACCAAAAATTCTGTTTTGGGCACTGTATTATATTGTTCAGTCTAAAAAAAATTAAAAGTTTGATTGGTGTACCTATATTTTTGATCGAGTCAGGATTGAGTTGCACGCGGTCCAACTTGCAACCGCCAAGACTCAGCCCCCCAAGACTCAGCCCATTGTGGGCAGTGTAAATTATCTTTTAGCTTTATATTTTGAGTCTTTTCATAATTTGTCAACTGCTCCTGTACCAACTGTTATGCATTCAAAACTACTGTCTATTGCCATGACACCAGAGGAATTGAGGGTAATAACTACATCATTGTCTTTGACATACTATTTTATAGTTTACCATATTTATTTTTTAAATTTTTTTCATCTATATGCAGGCGAAGGCAAAAATTTCAAGGACTAAATAGATTGCTGCCAATAGGGGTCACAAGTCGAAGCAAATAGGTGATTCTAAAGATACGGGCTCTAAAGCAACACCTGTTACTATGCAGAGGTCACACAAACGTGCCAAGAAAGCAACTACTCATGGGGTGTCTCGTACACCTAGGTTTGCACAAAATGTGGAAGCCGAATCTAGTGTGGCCAACCCCTCCCCCAATGCAGAACAATTGCATCACATTTCATCTGGTAAATCTATGATTCTATGTGTAGTTAATTAAAATTTAGATTTCTTTTTATTTTAAGCAGAATTGTAACAAATTTTTTTGACTATTTTTAGTTGATTCTCGTGATCAAGTAGTAACATCACAAGTTAGAGGGCATATGCTGCCACCACCTCCTCCACAAGCATCACACTCATCGGTTACACACAATCAACAATAGGGACAGTCACCCGTTACACGCAATCAACAACAGGGACAGTCACAGCCTCAGCCTATGCGAGGGCAAGTCGGTGTTGGAAAACGTTTGTTTTCACAAGCCACTTCGTGAAGTTCTGGGCATGGGATTTCACAACCATAGAGATCACAAAGACCAACACCAAGTTTGGCGGGAATTGGATTCTCTCAGTTTACATTTTCTTCAAATTCATAGGCACCTGAATGTTCTGGACAGGGATTGGAAAATATTCCACTTGATGATGATTACATGATGTAGGGCCCGATTGAAGGCTTCAGGGCAACAAATGTGCTTAAAGATAGAGCACGAGAAGAAGTCCCTACAGCTCAGCAGACATCAGAACCACCCGTCCAAGGAGACAACCGTCATCCTCAAGGTCCTCAAACTGAGGATGATGTTGTCAATTTTAATGAAAATATTTCATTGGTAGCCAGTACCGAGTCAACAATTTAGGAGTTTGTTTTGAAATATTTGCAGGAGTTGAAAGAATGGGAATATCGGGCAAAGGTCCTTATTAAGGAAATTAATGCCCGATATAAAAATTATGAAAAAAGAGATTCTATTTATTCTTTAGTCAAATATGAACCTAAAAAACTTGATGGCTTGCTAAAATAGGCTACTTCAAGAATAGTTAAATCTGATTTTATTTATGAAGATGATGTCTTAAATGTTGTTGTTGGTAGATTGGAGAATGTTAATGTTGAAGCCCAAGCATTTTACAACTTATGGGCTTCTGATAAGGACAGGGTTGCAGTTGCTGAGGCTGCAAAAGAGTTGGTTGAGGTAAAAAAGTTATATATATTCCAATTTTCTATTGCATTTAAATTTTTATATTTCTTGAAAATTTGTAATAATTTCAATATATCCCTTTTGAATAAAGTTTTCAATTTGTTTTGCAATCAAACTTTGAAAACTTGAAAACACAGGTTAAGAGCATGGATGTCAATATTCTTACAACAAAATCATGTTTGATGAAATCAATGGAAATGAAAAAGAAAATGCAGTCAAAGATTGCAAAAAACAATAAGTTAAAAAAATTCATCAGAGAGAAGTTGCATGAAGATCCGAAAATGGTGCTTGATAAAATGAAAGAAACACTTCCAACAATACTTGAAGATCCAAACAAAGAAGAAGTTGCATGTGTGTCAAGTATTGTGAAAGTACGTGACAACCTTGTTAGAGTTGGAGCACTGCCAGAAGAAACAGAAGCTGATAAAGGAAAAGAAATGGCAACTCCAAACACTAGTGAAGCATCCATGCACCAATCAAAAAATTGAAATTTGAAAATGTTGACAATGTTTTTAAAAGACTGAAATATGTTATTTCTATTTGAATTTGGTATGTGATATTTGAGACTTGAGTTTGAAAATGTTTTCAAAATACTACAATATATTAATTTCTCTTTGAAAATTTTATGTTATATTTGAGTTTACAAATGTTTGAACGATGTAATTTCTGTTTGATAATGTTTTAAAAATACTGGAATATTTATTTTCTGTTTGAAAATGTTATGTAGTAGAGTTAGAAAATGGTATGTAATATTTGGGTTTAAAGTGTTTGAAAGATGTAATATATGTCTTTTTGAAATAGTTAATTTGTAGTTATGATGCACAAAATTTGGGTTTGAAAATGTTATGTAATATTTGAGTTTGAAAATGTTATCTAATATTTGGGAATTTCTGTTTGAAATTGGTATGTAAAATTTGAGATATGAGTTGGAAAATGTTTAAAAAAAGATTGCAATATATTAATTTATGTTTGAAAATGTTATGTTATATTTATGTTTACAAATGTTTGAATGATGTAATATGTTTCTTTTTGAACTAGTTGATATGAAACATTCTGTTTGAAAATGTCATGTAATTTTTGTTTGATAATGTATTAAAAAGACTGGAATATTTATTTTTGGTTTGAAAATGTTATGTAGTAGAGTTAGAAAATGGTATGTAATATTTGGGTTTAAAGTGTTTGAAAGATGTGATATATGTCTTTTTGAAATAGTTAATTTGTAGTTATGATGCATAAAATTTGGGTTTGAAAATGTTATGTAATATTTGAGTTTGAAAATGTTATCTAATATTTGGGAATTTCTGTTTGAAATTAGTATGTAAAATTTGAGATATGAGTTGGAAAATGTTTAAAAAAAATTGCAATATATTAATTTCTGTTTGAAAATGTTATGTTATATTTATGTTTACAAATGTTTGAATGATGTAATATGTTTCTTTTTGAACTAGTTGATATGAAACATTCTGTTTGAAAATGTCATGTAATTTTTGTTTGATAATGTATTAAAAAGACTGGAATATTTATTTTTGGTTTGAAAATGTTATGTAGTAGAGTTAGAAAATGGTATGTAATATTTGGGTTTAAAGTGTTTGAAAGATGTGATATATGTCTTTTTGAAATAGTTAATTTGTAGTTATGATGCACAAAATTTGGGTTTGAAAATGTTATGTAATATTTGAGTTTGAAAATGTTATCTAATATTTGGGAATTTCTGTTTGTAATTGGTATGTAAAATTTGAGATATGAGTTGGAAAATGTTTAAAAAAATATTGCAATATATTAATTTCTGTTTGAAAATGTTATGTTTCTTTTTGTACTAGTTGATATGAAACATTCTGTTTGAAAATGTCATGTAATTTATGTTTGATTTAAAAATATTGTAATATCTAATTTTGAACGATGTAATATAAATATTTTTGAACTAGTTAATTTGAAATTTTTTGTTTGAAAATGTTTTAAAAAGACTGCAATATCTAATGTCGGTTTGAAAAATATATGATGCACATAATTTGGGTTTGAAAAAGACTACAATATCTAATATCTAATTTGTAGTTATGATGCAATATCTAGTTTTGTTTGAAAACGTTTTAAAAAGACTGCAATAGCTTATTTCGGTTTGAAAAAGTTATGATGCACATGAAAGTTATGAAAAAAATAATTCATTTAAATAATATAAATCTGGAACAATATACAGAAACTTGCTATCAAACCAATTTGTGTTTATCATTGTCAATGAAATGAGAGTTCAAAAACTAAGACCCAAACATAAAATTTTACAATCTACAAAAATGATTTAAGCCATGTAATTTTAAAGCAATAACGTGATTTAAAAAAACAATTCCTTGAAATAATATAAATCTGGAACAATATTCCGAAATCTGCTA
This sequence comes from Wollemia nobilis, assembly GCA_028583015.1. Taxonomy (NCBI): domain Eukaryota; kingdom Viridiplantae; phylum Streptophyta; class Pinopsida; order Araucariales; family Araucariaceae; genus Wollemia; species Wollemia nobilis. The sequence continues at coordinate 1,235,362 of JAQPPZ010003109.1, read as the reverse complement.
TCAAATCAATTCGTTATTATCATATTCCATGAAATGAGAGTTGAGACACTAAGACCCAAACATAAAATTTTACAATCTACAAAAAATGATTTAAGCCATGTAATTTTAAAACAATAATATGATTTAAAACAACAATTCATTGAAATCATATAAATCTGGAACAATATTGAGAAATTTGCTATCAAATCACTTTGTGTTTATTATTTTCAATGAAATCATGGAAAATTATCACTATGGAAGCTGAAACATATCAGCTTGTCCAGAATCATTATGAAGCATAGCAAAAATCTGTGTCTCCACCATCTGATCATTGAAAGCATCATCATCATCATTATCAATCGTATTCAACGTTCCTCTTCTGTCTACCAAGGAACTCTAGTATTCCAACGCCCTATCATACGAAAATGTATCCAACTGATATGAGGACACATAAATTCTTAAACAATTTTCTAAATTCTTGTCAAGTCTGTTGCGGATTTTAGATTTAACAAAAGCAAGTGCACTGAAAACTCTTTCATCTTCGATTGACCCCAAAATCATTGTTTCACATAATTCATATAAACGAAAGTATTCACTTATAGTATCTTTTAAGACTGTGCTTGGATACAATTTTTTCCACAAACATGTAGTGGAACCAATCTCATGGATATCTATCATAAGTGATGTTTGCAAAACCATTGTTCTTCCAAAATGCGATGATTGTTCTTTCAAAAGTTCACTGTTGAGTAGACCATTAATTGCTACACCATTGACTTCCACACTCTTACTAAAATGGTCAATGAGATTACCCATATATTTAATAAACAACTCATTTGTAGAATTGTATTCAGTACAAGGCCCCCAAAACATGGGGTTAACCACACCCATGGACTCAAGCAACTCATCTCTCTGAAACCGTTCTCTTATCTCACCTATCAAATTTTTTGCTATATTTGACAAATTACTCTTTTTTTTGTATTACAACATGAAATCTATTATGTGTTACAGGAACTTCTTCAAAATATTCCACAACAATACTTGATTGCCTTTCAAAACAATAAACAGGTATCATCTTTTCATGAACATTAATACGAGAGATGATCATTGATGTCAAACTTCAAAAAGCTTTTTGGATTGTTCATGTTTATCAATGTATTCCAACTATCAAATACAGGTTCTATAAAATCTGCATTAGACACATATAATGAATCAAGAAGCATGCATATTTGTTTTCTCATCCTCATAAAATCAACGATATAGATAGATCTCTCTTGTGCAAGATTAATTAATCTATTCATTTCTTTTAACATTGGAAGAATACCACATAATGTCAAAAGTGTTTCCAAGTCAGTCAAACGGAACAACATATCTTTTGCCTTATCAACTATTATGCGATTTGCATGCATAAACCCTGTCAGTGATTGATATTCTGCCAAAACTCTCTGAGCAGGTTGAAACAGTGAAATCCATCTTGTATCCACATCTTTTAACAATTTTTTCCCTTCTGTAACTCCTAGTGCAAATTGTTGAAACTCTACAAATATTTTCGGACTTAATGAGAAATAAGAATGAATATCACGAACAAGGTTTTCAACTTTAGCAACATTTAAAAATGTGCTCATAATTTTATATGCAAGATTTACTCTATGAGCCATATAGTGAATGGGGATCATATATGGTGCAACTGTGGTTTGGAGTCGAACACACAGACCAGACCTATGACCTTGCATAATAGCAGCTCCATCAGCTCCAACACAAATTAACTTTGTTGCAATGTCTATATCATTCATTCCCGCAATATTCTTTAAACTTTTAACAACAACATTATAAATATTTTTTGCATTTGAACTTTCCAACATCTTATGTATTCCCAACAAAATAGGCCTTCTAACATGATTTTTAAATGTGTACACATGCATGCAAATCCAAGAAGTGTTATCCACATCTGTTACCTCATCAATAGAAAGTGAAATGAATTTGGCAAGTTTTACTTGCTGCCTTAGGTCTTCTTTCTCAACCAAAGATAAACATTTTACCATTTCCCAACCACTTCGGTCTGACCAATGAGAACTAGGAAGGTTTTGCACATTAAAAAGGTATAATATCTGCTTATAATCAATAAAATCGGACATTGGTCTACCTTTCTTGAGAATATTGTAAACAATGGCAAACTGCTTACTTTTTGAAGCTAAAATAGTCTTCTGTAATTTGTCAAATTGGGCTCCAATTGTTCCACCTTTCTCAACAAGAGATTGTTGTTGCTTTAAGTGATTGTCATATTCTATAGCATATATTAAATGCATACATTCTGATGCATCCTTCCACTTAACTTCTTTACTAACTTCACCATTACTTTTTATAACTTTAACATAACATTTGCCAGCATGTTTTTCAATTGTATCAATCTTGTTTTGAAGCCTATGATCCTTACCAAGTCTCCAACTACAAATTTTGCATCTACATTCTTTTTCATCAATTTGGTTATCCTCAATCATGATAGGCTCAAGCCAGGGAAATATTTCTGCCCATTCTTTCCTAAATCCCCTTCCAAGTATCCAGAGAGATGCTTTTTTTTTTTTGGAATTTTTGGTTGAAGATTCAATTGACGCTTGTAATGATTTTGATTTATCACTTTCATTTTCAATTGTGATGTCATTTTACGTGTTGTCATCAGGTGTTTGTTTTTTTTTGTTTTGTTTTTTTGAATTTACATGGTGGAATCGGTAGCCGCCACGAATCCAGGCGGGATGTCTAGCTTTTTATGGCCGCCACAGTATTTTGCATTGTTCGCCCTAGAAGCCGCCACACAGATCTTCACGCAGTCCACCCCTATAACCACCATGCCACAATCATTTTAAACCTTTTACGCCACTGAAAGCACCAGGAAAGGGACAAGCATTCATTTTGATGAGTCATCAGGTGTTTGTTGGATGTCATTTCTAAGGGGATTTTCAATGAAAGTCATCTCTTCTTGGGGAATATCTTCAAGTGGAGGCATATCAGGATCGACAGGGTATTCTGCATAGTAGGATACCATAATATTTTTTATCACTATTGGATGAAAAATTTTACAAAAAAATATACAAATCGTCAATCAAGCACATACTAGGAAGTAAAAAATCATTTGTACCTTGAATTTGCATAGATGTCGTTGGCTCATCACATTTCAAAGTTTGGCTAAAATATTTGAGGATACTCTTTTCAGCAGAAGATTTGGTGCCCTTCTTTCCATCACTAGGTGACAATTTACTAGTGACAAAATAAAGTTAAAGAGGGTGTATTTTCTGGAGGCCTTTAGATATTATTGTAAATAGAATAAACAATTGTTGGGTAGTAAATTATACATACTTTTTTTCAGCCATTCTTTATTGTGAATTTATCAGTTTATGCCACTAGTTATTATTCTGGTGAAAGCACTCTAACAGAGAAAAAGAGCATCAATATGTCAATAGAGAACCAAAGCATTTACTTATGTATAATCTTAGAAATAAAAAAATATCTTAATTAAAACTAAGAATCAAAGCAAAACAAAGAAAACAAGGGAACAGACTCAACAGAGCAATGACAAAACAGAAAAAAAAAGGGAACACACTCAATAGAGCAATGACATTCAAAACCTGGAAAAATAACAAGTAGAACATGGCAATATAAAGAAAAGCAGAGAAGTGATAGAGAACCTGGTGCTAAAATATATTATTTCTGTATGCAGAGATATTGGTTTTGGTTGGACGCAAACAATGATACTGGTAAACACATGTCCGTCCGGTTGCAAGAAAGTGTTCGGACTCATAAATGGTTCTATTTTATTGCACAGAAGTGTTCAAAGTTAGAAATAGTTTTGTCTCGTTGCACTGAAGTGTACAAATTTTGAAATGGTTCTGTTTGACTACATAAAAGTCCCGCCTGATTGCACGATTGTATCCGAAAGCATAAAAATTCCGCTCGGTTGCACGATAGTGATCGAAAGCTAGGAAGGCACCGCATGATTGCACAGAAGGTTACGAATACAAAAGTGTCAGGCCGGTTGCATAGTAGGTTTCACGCATATGAGTTGCGCGTCACAACAGGTTTTGTTTGGCTACAAGAGAGAATTCGATTCCGTCCGGTTGTAGAGCAGGACACAAATCCATCCAGTTGTAGAACAGGCTATAGTTCCATCCAGTTGAAGAGTAGGACACAGTTCTGGTCGATTTCAGAATTAGTCCCATCCGGCTACAAAGCAGGACATAGTTCTAACCGATTTTAGAATTAGTTTCGTCAGGCTGCAGAGCAGGACACTGTTCCGATCGGTTGCAAAATTAATTCCGTTCAGTAGTAGAATAGGACACTGTTTCGTTAGGTTACTAAATTTGTTACAACCGGTAGCAGAAAAAGTTTTGATGTTGTGACGAATTGTGTAGGTATTTTCCCTAGGGTGTTAATTATATATAGAGGTATACTTGGCGAGTTTGGCAGGATAATTTAGAAATTCTAAAATTTTAGGGCTAAAATGGTACTTTATTTAGGAGGGATTACTTGCAAATTTTTTAAAATATTCATGATACTCTCATCAAAGGATGACTAACCGACACCGAAAATTTATTTTTTCTCAAAAATTTCGGCTACATGGCCGACGTTTGGGTCTCAAAAATTTCACGAATTTGAATTTTCAAAAATGGGTTTTTTTGCCCCAATGGCAAAGTTTCGCCGCTATGCATAACGTTGTTTGACCACATTATAGATAAGGTGAAATTTATCTTTGATTCAACAAGTCAAGTCAAGTCAAGTAGATTAATAAGACAAATAGATTTTGGTTTATTTATGAATAATTGAGAGACAAACACATTAGAAAATTGGTCAAAGGAGTGGATTAAATTTAGAATCATATGATACCACTTCAAAGCCTTACCACATAAATTTCTAGGAAAGATATGCAAAACAAAAGCATCGCTCAAGGCATAAACATGGCATGCATCAAAAAAGAGATCCAAATAGGCCACATGGTTCTTCTTATTATCTAATAACACAAAATGAAAGAATTAAGTATCAAGAAGAAAACCCATGTGTTGTAGGTGAGTTGGAGAGAGTAGGGAAATACTCTAAGGGAGGTTCCTAGTTCAAATATTCACCCTACCACATGCATAATGGGTACCCAAAACCTAGTTGGAAAAACCGATGTGATCAATTTTAAATATGACTCTTGGATGAATTTGATGGTGTGATCAATTTTGGGAGACTCTTGGATGAATTTGATGGTGTAGAACCCCTTGGTCATGGTTTCTCAGACCAAGGTGGCCCCGTAAGGGGTTTGTAGCTAGAATAAAAAGTAGCAAGTAGCAAGTAAGACACACACATGGATGGATGAATAGGTTTACTAAAGATATAAGATGGATTTTCCTCTAAAAATTATTCCAACCTATTAAGATTCCCATATAGGCTCACCAAAAGGAATTATGAGAAGAAGCTAGACCAAATTTTAGGGGACCAACAAAACTAGAATCATGAGCAACCTTGTGGGAGAGAGAACCAAAGGCTTAGTTTTCTTAGGTGATGAAATGGATATAGGCTCATGTGGAATGGGTTTGGATGACAATGAAGCGGGGACATGATCAATCATAGATGGATAAGGTAGAGGTATAAAGGGTTATGTATGGTTAATCATGGACAATGGATGTGGGTTAGGTGGAGGAATTAGATCATCCTCATGAAACAAGACATCATTTGAGAACCGACCTTCATTATTTTCCAATATATCACTAAGAGAAAATACACATTCATTATCATAAGCATTAGAGGAATTACCATTCTTTATATTAAAATAAATTCACATTTATAAAAATATAGGCAGGCTCATGATCATGTATCAGTTCATAGGAGGTATGTTAGTTAGACTAGCCTTTAGCCTTCCTTGTTTAGGGGTTGGGTTGACTAGCCTATTTTTAGTATAGGCTCTTCCCCGATTTAGATAGGGATAAAGAGATAGCGGACTAGCCCCAAATATAGGCATAGCATTTCAACTAGCCTTCAAACCATTTGTTAGCTAGCCTTCAAACAAGTATCTTAGGCATGAACACCCAAAATAATCAAAACCCATTTCTTAAACCCTTTCTTTTACAAGCCATGACAATCATCAACACCCACAATAAATCTTAGAAAAATAATTGAAGTCCTATTTCTTAAAATAATACTTAGCCATAGGTTTGAGGTGTAGACAAATTGGTTCCCACAAACCCCGTAAGAGGGGCAAAGTTCCAAGGTTCAAATCTCGAGTCTTGTTGGAATGAATGCTTATCTCTTTCCTAGTGCTTTCAGTGGTGTGAAAGGTATAAAATGATCGTGGCATGGTGGTTATAGGGGTGGACTACATGAAGATCTATGTGGTAGCTTTCATGGCGAATAATGCAAAATATTATGGCAGCCATAAAAAGTTGGACAACCTGCCCAGATTTGTGGCAGCTACCGATTCCACCATATAAAAAAAATAATAAAAATACTTGGCCACACTCTAGCCAAGGTTTTTATAACCCAAAAAATCTTCATGTCTTCTCTTATCAAATGGTGTAAAATTTTAGTGTACTAATAAATAGAGAGATAGAAACTAATATGCTAATTATTTTGAATGGAAGTTGCATTTGGAATCTAGAGTACGTGGAAATTATTAGAACAAGGCTTAGAAAAATAATTGAAACCTATTTTTTAAAATAGTACTTGATCATGACCTTTTATCTAAACCCTATTCATATAAGTTCCACACACTCTAGCTAGGGTTTTTATAACCCAACAAAATTTCATGTCTTCCCTTATAAAATGGTGTAAAATTTTAGTGTACTAATAAAGAGAGATAAAAACTAATATGCTAATTATTTTACAAGGAAGCCCCATATGGAATCCAAAATGTGTGGAACTTATCAAAACAAGGCTTAGAAAAATAATTGAAATCTATTTCTTGAAATAGTAATTGGCCATGACCATTTATCTAAGCCCTGTTCAGATAAGTTTCGCATAGTTTGGTTAGGGTTTTTATAACCCAACAAATTTTCATGTCTTTCCTACAAATGGTGTAAAATTATAGTGTACTAATAAAGAGAGAGATAGAAACTAATATGCTAATTATTTTGCATGGAAACTCCACATGGAAGCCGGAGTGTGTGGAACAGGCTTAGAAACAAATTGAAACTTATTTCTTAAAATAGTACTTGGCCATGACCATCTCTCTAAGCGCTGTTGAGATACCTTACACACACTTTGGCTAGGGTTTTTATAACCCAACAAATATTCATGTCTTCCCTTATCAAATGGTGTAAAATTTTAGCGTACTAATAAAGAGAGAGATAGAAACTAATATGCTAAATATTTTGCATGGAAGCCAAATTGTGTGGAACTTATCAGAATTGAAATCTATTTCTTAAAATAGTACTTGGACATGACCATTTATCTAAGCCTTGATTAGATAAGTTCCACATACTCTGGCTAGGGTTTTTATAACCCAACAAATATTCATGTCTTCTCTTATCAAATGGTGTAAAATTTTAGCGTACTAATAAAGAGAGAGATAGAAACTAATAAGCTAATTATTTTGCACGGAATCCACATATGGAAGCCAAAGTGTGTGGAACTTATCATAACAAGGCTTATAAAAATAATTGAAACCTATTTTCTTAAAATAGTACTTGATCATGACCTTTTATCTAAGCCTTGTTCAGACAATTTCCACAAACTTTAGCTAGGGTTTTTATAACCCAACAAATCTTCATGTCTTCCCTTATCAAATGGTGTAAAATTTCAATGTACTAATAAAGAGAGAGATAGAAACTAATATACTAATTATTTTGCATAGATGCCGCATATGAAATCCAAAGTGTGTGGAACTTATCAGAACAAGGCTTAGAAAAATAATTAAAACCTATTTCTTAAAATAGTACTTGGCCATGACCATTTATCTAAGCCCTGTTCATATAAGTTCCACACACTCTAGCTAGGGTTTTTATAACCCAATAAATCTTCATGTCTTCCCTTATCAAATGGTGTAAAATTTCAGTGTAATTTAAAGAGAGAGATAGAACTAATATGCTAATTATTTTGCATGGAAGCCAAAGTGTGTGGAACTTATCAGAATAGGGCTTAGAAAAATAATTGAAAATCTTATTTCTTAAAATAGTACTTGGCCATGATCATTTATCTAAGCCCTATTCAGATAAGTTCCACACATTTTGGCTAGGGTTTTTATAACCCAACAAATCTTAATGTCTTCCCTTATCAAATGGTGTAAGATTTAAGTGTACTAATAAAGAGAGAGATAAAAACTAATATTCTTGTTATTTTACATGGAAGCCCCTTATGGAAGCCAGAGTTTGTGGAACTTATCAAAATATGGCTTGGAAAAAATAATCAAAAGTCATATTTCTTAAAGTAGTACTTGGCCATGACCATTTATCTAAGCCATGTTCATATAAGTTCCAGACACTCTGGCTACGGTTTTTATAACCCAACAAACCTTCATGTCTTTCCTTATCAAATGATGTAAAATTTTAGTGTACTAATAATGAGAGAAATAGAAACTAATTGGATTGGTAAGTGGTTGTCTAGGCAGACATTTACCAAGAAGACACCCATGTTCAAACCTTAAGGGCAGCCTGTTTGCAAAGGTAGTAGTCTGATATGAATCCTTTGAGTGCACACCAGACTAATGATGATGGTATGAATCCCGAGCGACCGGTGGTCCCCTTCACGTTGGGTCAATAATAACGAAGCATAATAGGTTTGGTGGAAGCAGTCCCTGTGGTTTGAACCTTGCACTTGTCAGTTACTAAAAATAGTGTGGTTGTGACCAACTCTCCTATGTAACCAAAAAAATATGAGAGAGATAGAAACTAATATGCTAATTATTTTGCAATGAAGCCCCATATGGAAGCTAGAGTGTGTGAAACTTATCAAAACAGGGTTTATAAAAATAATTGAAACCTATTTCTTAAAATAGTACTTGGCCATAACCATTTATCTAAGCCTTGTTTAGGTAAGTTCCACACACTTTGGATAAGGTTTTTATAACCCAATAAATATTCATGTATTTCCTTATCAAATGGTGTAAAAATTTAGTGTACTAATAAAGAGAGAGACAGAAAATAATTAGAACATGGCTTAGAAAAATATTTAAAATTCTTATTACTTAAAATAGTACTTGGCAATGACCATTTATCTAATCCTTGTTTAGATAAGTTTCACACACTTTGGCTAGGGTTTTTATAACCCAAGAAATCTTCATGTCTTCCCTTATAAAATTGTGTAAAATTTCATTGTACTAATAAAGAGAGATAGAAACTAATATGCTAATTATTTTGCATGGAAGAGTGGAACTTATCAGAACAAGGCTTAGAAAAATAATTAAAACCTATTTCTTAAAATAGTACTTGGCCATGACCATTTATCTAAGCCTTATTTAGATAAGTTCGACACACTTTGGGTAGGGTTTTTATAACCCAATAAATTTTCATGTCTTCTCTTATCAAATGGTGTAAAATTTTAGTGTACTAATAAAGAAAGAGATATAAATTAATATGTTAATTATTTTGCATGGAAGCCCCATATGGAAGCCAAAGTGTACAAAACTTATCAGAACAAGGCTTAGAAAAATAATCAAAACCTATTTCTTAAAATAGTACTTGGCCATGACAACTTATCTAAGCCCTATTTAGATAAGTTCCACACACTCTGGATAGGGTTTTTATAACCCAACAAATATTCATGTCTTCCCTTATCAAATGGTGTAAAATTTTAGTGTACTAATAAAGAGAGAGATAGAAACTAATATGCTAATTATTTTGCATGGAAGCCCCATATGGAAGCTAGAGTGTGTGGAACTTATTAGAACAAGGCTTAGAAAAATAATTGAAACCTATTTCTTAAAATAGTACTTGATCATGACCATTTATCTAAGCCCTGATCTAATAAGTTCCACACACTCTGGCTAGGGTTTTTATAACCCAACAAATATTCAAGTCTTCCCTTATCAAATGGTGTAAAATTTTAGTGTACTAATAAAGAGAGAGATAGAAACTAATATGCTAATTATTTTGCATGGAATCCCCATATAGAAGTTAGAGTGTGTAGAACTTATTTGAACAGGGCTTAGAAAAATAATTGAAATCTATTTCTTAAAATAGTACTTGGCCATGACCATTTATCTAAGCCTTGTTCAGATAAGTTCCACACACTCTAGCTAGGGTTTTTATAACCCAACAAATCTTCATGTCTTCCCTTATCAAATGGTGTAAAATTTTAGTGTACTAATAAAGAGAGATAGAAACTAATATGCTAATTATTTTGCATGGAAGCCCTATATTTACCTTAGCTCAACAAACTTCATATTATCTCTACATTCCTTAGGCTATGGACACTCATCTATTCATCGTCCATAATAAGAACACTAGCCTCAGGGATATAACTTAATGTTGCCTTGGGTAGACATCAACCAACCTCGTCAGCCTTTGGTTATGTCTTGTTTGCATTTTCTGGGTAGATAGCAACCACTCAGCCTTGAAATAGGCCAATTCTAAATAGACCTCATCACACTCAATCAAACCAATTTGACATGGTCAATATTTCCTCTACTTGATATCATGGAAACTTCTAGAAGATACTTAAATTGTATTGATTTAACCATTAGCAAGGGTCACTAGAACAAGGAAACACATTAAACTAAAGGTGTAAGGACAATTTGATTCAAAAAGAAAAAGAAAAAAATGACAATCAAGAAACAAAAGGGGCTTGAATCATATTAGTCATTTCTTCAGAATAATAAAATCAGAAGTCTGAATTTATCACATATTGTGAGTACTCACAAGTATTACTCGCTCATGCCCAAAACAGGCCAATTTGCCCAGTCCACTGCAGTGTCAGTCAAACTGAGTTGAAATGGTCAATACTTTGTGTATTTAGTATCATGGAAAACTCCCAATACCAAACAGGCATCCTAATACTCAACAAGACTGGCCCAAATTGACTACCATCACTTATCTATTATAACTGTGAAAAAGAACCATTCTCAAATATTCATTTTGCCTTTTCTTAGCCACTTCATGACAAAAAGACATCCCAAGCATTTTTCCATGAATTTTAGGGAATTTCTTGCAAGCATCGAAAAAGAGACTATTTAGAAGATAGAGTTTTGCAACACAAAACAATTGAGCAGTGATGTTTCACTATTTTTACAGCAAAGGGCACACTAAAACCTTTGTCATGAAAATTTTAACACAAATTCAAAGAATGGGGGTATATGTCCTCAATCTCGTTTATGATATTTTGGCTATTTTGATTTACAGGTTTTTCAACATAAGTTAAAACTGAATAATTAAAATGGCAAGGCACAAGAACTTTGTTTGAAACTGCTGCACAAGCATAGGAGGAAATAAAGAACCTTTGTTGGAAAGACATGAATGGGAGGCAAGAAACCATTTCAAGTACAATTTTGCCTTGGTATCAGGCAATGATGTAACCACTATTGAAAAAACTTCAAAAAATCATGATTACGTTGTATATCATGATTTTTTTCAGCCTCCCAATATGTTCGCGAGTAGCCAATTCTTTCAAAATATTTCAATATTTTCACCAAAAGGTGGAAAAACTTACAAGTTTTGGCAATTTTTCCTGATTAATTACTGATCCAACTTTTCCCAGGCCTTGTTGATAAGGTGAAACAAAGTCTAAAACTAGTATTATTATTTAGGCCTTCATAGGTTATTTGGCTTCCTACGAATAATACTAGTTTTAGTCTTTGTTTCTATATTTGTTTGATGCAACCATTGTAACTTCTTGTAGGTTTGAGTCCCATGGGCATACTTCCATCAGTCATGGATATTAAAATTATTTGTTTCTCTCTTTTAAGTATATATTTAAAAATTAAATATATATGACTTTAAACACCTATTATTGCTAAATCTCCACTTCTTAATTTTGAAAACCTTCTATCCATTTTACATGCAATCAGACAGACAAAGAATGATGCTTCTAGTTATCTTGATGTCTATCATCTAAAACCAGGCTTTAATTTGTTGTCCATCCTTCAATGTTGATAGGCAAGTAAATAAAGGCCTATTCTAATATACAGAATTTCTACCCCAGCCAGGTAGCCTCTCATTGACTGGCTTCAAACATACAATGCTCTTAAAGGATTGTTTGCATATTCCATTGCAATTGACTACAACCAACAATGTTAAGAACCATAATTTATCTTTCTTTTTCTTCTTTTTTAATTTCAATCTTGAAGTTAAATCCAATTTCTCTTCCTATTATTTCAAAAATTAAATCTTTCTTATATTATTTGAGGTACATGATGAGAAGATTCTGGTACCAGTGCTCATAAGCTAAAAGTTTCCATTTGTATGCATAGTTAGAATATGGTTGAACACAAATACACCAGGTCAACAACAGAAAATGGTTAAGTGATCTGATCTTTGTGCATCACAATTTTCATCTCTACATTCATTAATTGGTAGTTCTGGTTCCTTTCAAGTATCAAATATTTCGTATTTATGTTATTTTTATCTCATTCTAGATTTTTTTTAAAGAATTAAAGAGTGACTCCAAGACTAGATTTATCAAATTTCCTGTTGAAATTTCAAAATTTAAAATGCACACATTCATTGCTAGTATCTGATGACTACCTGCATGTAAAATGTTGCCTATTCAAACTTGATCTTATGTTTATTTTAATGTCTACAATGTAGAATTTTCAGGAAATGAAAAATAATGAACTTTTTCTATATTCTTGATTTTTGAGTAAAATTTATTTTTATGTTATTTGTTGAGTATTGTCAAAGTATTTGCAAAGTACAATTCACTCTTATTCTTCAGCTCTTCCAAGTCATTCAAAATTTAGAATGATGTAAACTTTGAACATAAAAGCATATAACCAAAGCACCCCTATAATATTTTGTTAAACTTGGAGGTCTCACTCCTAATACATGTATGTCTAGTGATACATTAAAAAAGAGATTTGACTCTTCGTAGGGCATTATCATGATCTACCAAACTTTCCCAATGACTATTAATTTGGAGCTCATATATGCTTTACCTACTACAAATTTGATGCAGTCAGATTATCATTTTCATGGATAATTTTTTTGTATCAACAAGAATTTCTTTCACATCCTTTGCAACCATGCAAAGAGATCACCTCAGTAAGGTTCTGGAAAATAACCCATAAAAAGCATATGCTTACCTCTAGTTCACCAATGTTTGGTAGACCACAACTAGACATCAATGATAAGCCAAAATAAATTCAAAATAATCCAAAGTCTCCATTGAATCTTAAATAATAAAATTACTCAAATATGTTAAATGAGATGAGATCAAGTGCTTGAAGTGTGTGGGCTCCAAAGAGAAAACCTAATTTTGATGCTCATGCAACATCTGAATAGAAAAATGTGAAATGACATGATAACATGTATTATTTAGGTAAACCACCATAACCAACTTTGCTTGCTACATATCACAAGGGACATGGTCACATGCAAGTCCTAGGTTAATTAGACAAAAGAGACACCCCACAGTCTCTATTGAATGTTAAGTAATATGAGATCAAGTGCTTGAAGTGTGTGGGCTCCAAAGCTGAGACCTAATTTTGATTCTCAAGCAACATCTGAACTGAAAAATGTGAAATGGAATTATAATGTGTTGTATTATTCAGGTAAACCACCACATTCAACTTTGCTTGCTACATACCCCAATGAAGATAGCCACATGCAAGTCCTAGGTTAATTAGACAAAAGAGATACTCCACAATTATGGTAGCCAAACTGAAGATTACCCCACCTATAGGGGATATACAAATCATGATTTAAAAATAAAAATAAAAAGGTTCAATTACTCAAATACAATTTAAGGGCCCTTTTATTAAAGAATATAAATACTTGCAAGTCATAAAAGTCATACTAACATCTATAAATTAATTTTATTAGAGTGAGTGCGAGTGCGAGCCAAGAGCGGTGCAAGCTAGAGTGAGGCCCACTAGGTAGCATGGAAGGAAAGTCATATTTGAAAGCCCTAATGAAAAGTCAAGATGCCCTACCTAGAAGTATGGATGCCCAAGTTGGAGATAAGAGGAAGAGAAAATATATGGCAAGTTCGATCCAAGGAACAAATGTTACACCAAAAGTGATTATTAAGGATGAGATGATCGAGCATGATATAATGGTTCTTAAAAGTAGAGGTTTAATATATAGAGGTTTTCAAAGATTCAAAATTGGATCAAGTGGGGATTGAATTCAAATTACGTTGACTTTTCTTCTAAAGGTTTTTCCCTCATATTTTCCAGTTTGGAAATCAGAGATAAAATAATGGGTGGTGGACCATGGTTTAGGGGGAGAGATGCCCTTTATTTAAGACCATGGAGTAAGAATTTTTTTATCAAGACAAAAACTATTAACAAGTTTCTACTGTGGGTTAGGGATAACTTTCAATTCAACCACAAAAAACCTTAAAGAAAAAAGTTATTCCAAGTAAATTGCATTCATTTTTTTTAAGTAGTATAGAATCCTCTTCCTGGAAATAGAAATAAAAGTAGTGTAGAGGTTATCCCTTGCACTTTAGGGTTTCAAGAGCAGCATAATAAGGAAATGAGGATGAGGGAATCCATAGCAATTAAGGTTTTTTAAGGCAGCATAAGATAGTAATTGCCATGGAGGAGTGTCCTTGCACTTTAGGGGTTCCAAAGCAACATAAAGAAGAAAGTGCTTTTGAGGTTATTCCTTGCACTTCGAATCCTTCATAGCAAGACAAATCTATACATGATAAGTCTCACTATGATCAATGTGAAAAAATCGAAGAGATTGATGAAGATGAAAGTGTTGGTGGGAATGAAAAAAGAGAGGAAGGCCCAAGAAGCAAAAACAAAGAGAAAAAGAAACTCAGAGGGATGTTGATATGGGAAAACAAAAGCAAATATCGCAAGTATTAACAAGAAGTGGGGCTAAAACCACAAATAAAAAGTGATGATAAAAATGATATCTTGGAATATTAGGGGCATGAATAAGACCCCTAAAAAAAGAGGTATTAGGGAATTGACAGGTTGTTATAGACAACATATTTATAGAAATGGAAACCAGGTTGCAAATATTTTAGCCATTTGCAGTGTTGATTTTCATCTTCACAAAATTCAAATTTTAGAAGGCAATTGGATGAGTGAGATTTTATCTCTTAATATAAATGATATCAAGGAGTTGATTGCGAAAATGTAACAATTTGAGGAAGATGACAAATATATTTGATAGAAAGGCAAATGAAGAATATCTTTGATAAAAAGGTAAGTTTGATAAGGTTTAATGAACCTGATAGCAATGTAATGAGAACAATGTAATGTTTTATTATTTTAATAGGAGTAGCCCCCAATAGAAGCCACACATAGCTTATTAAAAAGAATTACTAACATCTATAAATTGAACCAACAATGAAGCTCAAGTATAGAAAATAATTTTAGGTGCAATGAACACTAACAAGCATTCATTACAAGTTCGATAGACATAGCTTATCAACAAATATGACATGATATCACCACAAAGGCTAAAGTTCAAGTCTTCACCAAGGCCAACCCTCCCTGCATTTAGGCAATCCCACATTAATTGGGGTCAACAACTATGTTAGCTAGGTGAAAGCCCCAAGTGAATTTGAAAGTGTGGTTGTCCATAGAACATCATGATGAATGGAAGTGTAAGCTTCATGTATCTCTACTTATCTCTTTTCCATTAAAAATATTGATACAAGGATTTCCATTTGCACTCAAAAGAGTGCAAGAGAGTGAGTAGCTAGAGTTTATTTACCTCTAAATAGCAAAAAATGAGAACTTTCACTTACACAATAATAATTTAAGTTCTTGATATTTAGTTCAATCCATTCGAAGTCAAAAACTTACTACAATCCTAATTTCTCAAATAACCTCTACATAACTAGAAAAATTGAAGGATTTTGGTTTATTTACCTCCAAATAAATAATTAACTTTCATTTAGATAATCATAATTTAAGTTCTTGATATTTAGTTCAATGCATTCAAAGTCAGAAATTTTTGCAATCCTAATGTTCAAATAGCCCCTAAGTCACTAAAAAAATTGAAGGTATTTAAATCCATGTTTCTAAACTATTAATAAATATAAAAAAATATCAAATGGCATGAGCTCAACCAATTAAATTCTTTGACTTTCAAGCAGTAGACCCATGTTCAAATCTTGCTAAGCAATACATGCATAAATGCCAAGTTGTTGTAATACCACTATGTAGTCATGATGTAATATGGGTGGGGCCCATTTGAATCCTTTATAACCAATTAAAAATAAATAAATAAATATAAAATTTTTTATTGTAGTCTATCTCCATTAACATCATAGTTGAAAGATCTAACCATTGAGATGACAAAATTCTCTAATTTTAACAAAAATTAAATGGCACTGAAAATTCCATGCTACAACACATTTTAATGCAGTCGATGATGCAAAATGCATAGAGAGGGTAAGATTAGTAGTTGCAACATAAAGTCCTCCTTATTTAGGGTTTTTCCAAATTGTAAGGCCCACAGTAAGGATATTTGGGAGTCCCTCATCCACACAGGTCTAATTTTATCACCATAGACAAGGTAGGAAAAAAGACACATACCCGCTTAAGCACACTCACTCTATCCTGAAGCCCATGTATAGCAATTTCATTGTCATGCTTGGCAATCTCATGAGTTGTATATGAGGAAGATGCCCTCAACCCCCCTTCTTCTATTCCATCAAACAAAGCATTTCGACTTGAGTGGTAATCCAAAGAAGATTGAATTAAAAACAAAATGCAATTAAGTATATGCTTTAATTCATGAAAAATATGGTTAGTAAAAAAATCATTCACTGTGAAAGTATATTTCAAAATCTGATCCATTTACTTCCAAGAGTGTAATAACTTAGATTACATTTCTGAAGTTGCAATAGAAATTAAGATCCAGTTTCTTGCTATGGCCACATGTCACAGAGCTATGATAAAGGCTACAAATGCTAGGAAAGAAGCAAAAAGTCACTAACAATGCCGAAATAGTAAGATATGGTAGTGTAATTATGAATCTCAAGTGTCAAAAAAGAAGACAAAGGAAAATGCATTATAGATAATGTCTACAAACAAAAAAATGCATTTAAAAATGGAAGTAGTTTCACAAATAAGCAAATGCATTTAGAACCAAAAGCAGAAAATTTTGAAATAGATTCAACATACATATGCATCCAATATTTGTAGATGGGACCTAAAATCTTAAAAGTAGGATTCAAAAAAGAGTAAACTGCAACAACTATTTTGGAGAAAATATTTATGCTACTATCTTTTCATGATAACAATACATGCAATGCTGAGCTGACCAAGGTTCAATTCCCAAGGGTGCCATGATAACACACTTTGTTGTGGTACCCCTATGTGGTTCATTGAAATACTACAGTGATGTGGTCATGACGTAATATGGGTGGGGCCAGTTTCAATCATATATAACCATTTAAAACAAAACAATACAGACAATGCTACAAGCAACATTAGAATGAATTATTTTTTTAACACCATCAGTTAAAATAATACAAGCTGGATTGGTCATAACTCAACAGTTTGACATATGCTAGCATTAATATCAAAATAACAATTACAGTGCAAACTCAGCAGGATCCTATTAAAAAATTAAGTTTCACAACATAGCTCTTGGGAAGCAGACATGACCTCCAAGTTACAAGTTTTATAAGGTTTTTGTAATATTATGGAACAAGTATAAAATGACACAGTCATTGACTTATTTGCTCTATTTCCAGCCTAATCCTCCAGGAAGTTAACACACTCTAGCTAGGGTTTTTATAACCCAACAAATCTTCATGTCTTCCCTTATCAAATGGTGTAAAATTTTAGTGTACTAATAAAGAGAGAGATAGAAACTAATATGCTAATTATTTTGCATGGAAGCCCCATATGGAAGCCAGTGTGTGGAACTTATCAGAACAAGGCTTAGAAAAATAATTGAAACCTATTTCTTAAAATAGTACTTGGCCATGACCATTTATCTAAGCCTTGTTCAAATAAGTTCCACACACTCTAGCTAGGGTTTTTATAACCCAACAAATATTCATGTCTTCCCTTATCAAATGGTGTAAAATTTTAGTGTACTAATAAAGAGAGAGATAGAAACTAATATGCTAATTATTTTGCATGGAAGCCCCATATTTACCTTTGCCATATTTGGAAGACTCCTCAGCGTAGAATACTCAACTCAGCTCCAACACGACTATGCAAACTCCTCGATGCACATATGCCAACTTGAGGGAAAGAGCACAATCAATCAAGAATGATTAAAACTTTTGCATCAATGGCAATCAAACAAACAAGTATCTCAAGCATGAACACCCAAAAATAGTCAAAACCCATTTCTTAAACCCTTTCTTTCACAAGCCATGACAATCATTAACACCTAAAATAAGGCTTAGAAAAATAATTGAAACCTATTTCTTAAAATAGTACTTGGCCATGACCATTTATCTAAGCCCTGTTTAGATAAGTTCCACACACTTTGGCTAGGGTTTTTATAACCCAACAAATCTTCATGTCTTCCCTTATCAAATGGTGTAAAATTTTAGTGTACTAATAAAGAGAGAGATAAGTCCACATTTGTAGCATAGTTGTAGAAGGTGAGCTTGGACCTGTTGAATGAGAGGTCCACATTTTGAACCTCTGTGATGCCAAGGGGGACATAATAAAAAACTCATTCCTCACTGGTTGTGATCGGGGCTCTAAGGTTTTCTTTGGTGTCATTTTCACCACAAACGAAAGTTTATCCACGAGGGCTAGATGGATTGGTAAGAAGTTGGACACCTACCAGGATGAGACCTAGGTTCAAACCTCACGAGCATGCCCAATCTAGGGAAAATATAGTAGTCTAACTTGAGTCCACTGAGTGTGTGCCACCTTGATGATGATGGTACAAACCTTGAGCTACCGAGGGTCTCCCTCACTTTGGGTCATGTTTATCGATGTGAGATAGGGGTTATAATGGTAGCACCATGATTTGATGCTATGATTAGAGGCAATGTGACTTGATCCTGTGACCATTTGTTCAAAAAGGAAAGGTAGTTGTTGATTCCTCTATGTATAAAAAAAGAGAGATAGAAACTAATATTCTAATTATTTTGCACGGAAGTCCCACATTTAACTTTGCCAGATTTGGAAGACTCATCAATGAATAATACTCAACTCAACTCCAACATGAATGGAGACTCCTAAACGCCCTAATTGCCCTTAAAGGATATTTCTAAAGTTTTACGAATCCTTTATATATATATAAGGGTGATTTTTAAGGGCGGTTTTTTATTGCCATAAACAACCACCATATTTTAGTCGTCCTTAAAAGCATTTTTTGGTGGTGTGGTTGCTAAGGTTAAGGTTGTGATGGTAGTTGAGGATTGTACAAATGTAATTTAGGATATATTGTCATAGGAATTTCATGATGATATATAGTTGAGGAAGATGATTATTGGTACACACACATAGTTGGTGACGCATTAGAAAATGTCATGATTTGAGGTGGAGGAAAGGATGTAAATGGTTGCTTATAGGTTTAGGAATTTTGATAAGATGCATTAGTAATAGTGTAACTAAGGTAGAGGGGGATATTGGAACTGTTGGGTAGGAGTTTGAGTCTAATGCATTAGATACAATATAGGTAGTGTAAGTGATAACTTTTGTGTTTATATTAGTACTTCTTTTGCTTACATAGCCACTTTGAACACTCTATATAGTATAACATGAATAGCAGTTCTAAGCATAATGGAAAAATATGATTAAAAAGTTGTTATGTAATATAGTAGTGCTTTTTCATTAGATGGTTAAATATTTAAAGGGACTAGGTGTAAGGTCCAAATAAATCTAATATTGAAGTCATTAATATTTTTATTTTGATGTCTTGATATGGAATTTAAGTGTAATAAAATTAAATATGCATTCATTTAATTTGAATGCATTCATCTAATTACATTATCTCCTCATAATCAGTTCAACAATAATAGTCAAATTGGTAACCAACCCATATTATAAAATCTTGTACCATAATTTAGTCTCATCTCTTAACAAAAAGTAATCTTACCATCACATCTTCCTCTTTGATTCAATGGCTAGATTTAGAGGTTGAAACTCATTAATATGTTCTAATGTTGTTTTCCCATCATTTTACTTAAATTTTGACAACGATTTTAATGCTAATTGTAGAATAGATAAGTATACTAGTAAATAATCAAGTGGCATTAGCTCAAATGGTTAGATTCCTGAATATTTCAAGGAGTAGATCCAAGTTCGAATCTTTCCAAACAATACATGGATAATAACCAATATTTGTTGTAATACCACTATGTGGTGGTGATGTAATAAGGGTGGGGCCCATTTCAATCCAATATAACCCATTAAAAAGAGTATATTGGTAGATCTAGTGGTCCTTGATAAGGCCAATTGAATAAGTTATTTTGTGGTGGCATTTGCATTTGTATTTGGAATAAAGGTGACCCTTGTCCATATTGATATGATACACAAGTTTCCAAATTGGAATAAATAGTTGTTACTAAAAACATTAAGGGTTTTTGAAATTTTATATAAGTGATAAATTTTGAATCACTTTATGGTTTGGCATAGCTTGTCTATTTTATACAACATATTATTATTGTTGTTGTAGATTCTATTATTTATTCTATTTGACTTATTATTGATTTGGAACTACATGAGGATTCAAGGCAACTAGTTAATTCTATAGAAGTTGTTGATTTTGTATTGTCTATTATTTTGTACCACTTATTGGTTTTGTACCACCACTTTGTTATACACCATTTGTTGTTGCTTCTAGGTAACATGATATTGTTGTGTTGTCGATTGTCACATGGCTTGTTGTCACATAATGCATGCTTTTTGCATACCTTTTATTAGTTTTTGAGGATCAAGGGACATATAATATTATGTACTTGCTTGCTCTATTCAAAGATATGGGATGGTCTACCGAATAACATGCTACATCATCGTGGATCTCGATGATGCAAGTGGTGATGCCATGATGAGAGGATTAAGTTTATCTATATCAATAATTATGTGCGGGGAAGATTTGATTTCTTCATTAGGATTCAAAATTTTAAGGGTTTCTTATGTTTCTTCTTCTCATTACATCCAAATAACGATAACAATTTTTTTTACCTTTAGAACACTTCATTCAATATGAGATCAATTAGAAAAATGTAGAAGTCATATTAGGCTCTCATGGTTTAGCCAATATGCATAAACTTATGAAATCTTATTCTTAATGGAGTTATTATGAATTTGGATCTTTAATTATTATTCTTTAAAAGAATCACTCAAAAATTTGGAGAAAAACCCCTAAAATTGGGAAAAGTGAGAGATATCTTATTTATGAATTATAGCTTAGAGAGAGGGAGGGAATAACATTCGAGATAAATAAAAAATCAAATCTCATGTACCTTAATGAAATTTCTAAATATTTTACACATTCTTAGTGAATCACATCATGACATAGGTGGCAAATTGCACTCTAGTATACTTAGAAAACTTTTGAGTGAATTTTTTTTTTAGGATCTCTATGAATCACAAATTTTGAAACTTCATCATATTTGGGCCAATTCTTGCAAAACACAACAACAAAAGATGAGATAGTTTTGATTAAGAATTGATGAAATTTTTGGATCTAAGGAAATTGTTAGGTTCATTAAAAGATGAAATCACCATGCATGAATATTCAATGAGATATATTAGATTTGAAGGATAATACAGTTAAAATCATAAATATAAATGCAAAAAGTCAAATCTAAAGTTGAAATAAAATGAATTTAAGAACTATTTTTAGGTTATATTAAATCTAATATTCTTCATAAAACCTTTTTTGGCTCTAATGAGATTATGCATGAATTTGTGTATATCTAAAATTCAAGTCATAAATAATGAGATATAATTAGTGTTATGTTCAATAAATATGTTTTTCTAAGAAATTTAGCTAGATGACCTTGCAAGGCATGCCTAAACCATTAATCAGTGAGAATATCTAATCTTCTTATATGCTCGCATAATCATTTTTCAATATTAAAAGAGAGGATAATCCTCTCAATCTTTGGATTCAGGTTGGCTCCCTACTAATCTAATTGTTTGAGGTAAAAAGGATGTGATAAAGGAAAGTAAATGCATTAAAATAGATGCATTGTTGTGATTATAGCGAGATTTATTGGAATTCATAATATTTTCCAAAAAATAATAGAATCAAAACATTCATTTAAATCTTACACAAAGAACATAAAAGGAGAAAAAGGAAAACGACAAACACAAAATTAGTGGGTGACCTTGAGCACCATAAAAAATCACTACATTACCATGGATAATGATCTTAACACTCTAGAACAATGGAAAGAGTGGTGCGGGGTATTTACATTAGTACCAAAACCCTAATTACATAAATTAATATAAGCTGATATAACAAGAAGACTTTAGGTTTACAAGCTATAATATGGGTTTAATCATAACAAGGTTAATTGCAACCTATATGGCTTACCTAATTAAATATTATAATAAACTAAATATAATTGTAAAATAATTATTTGTAGGTCTATACAAATTTACATCATACAATATCGGCCTTGGCCATAAGTCATATTACACTTTCCATACCTCGTCATAAACTAAACTAAGGGTCTAAAGAGAGAAGACACTAGTGACAATAATATCTTACCCCCCATAGTAGATGCTCTAATGGACCTCTCCATTTGAGTAAGAGTCTTCTAAATCCCCCTCATCATCTAGAAGATGTCCACCCATCTTCAGAAACTTAGCTTCAACAAGCAATTCTTAACTGGATGTCCTTCCTTCTTGCAGTATTCATAAATGAAATTTGATTTCTTTGAAGACTTAGCTTGACCCTTGGGCCCTTGGTTATTAGCCTCCTTAGATTTGAATTCCTTTGCATTAGTATGTATCTGTAAAGCACCACCACAATCCCTCATTGTTACCTAAAGATGTACTAGAAGGCAAAACGTTGATCAAGAGTAAGATTTTGTGTACCTCCAACAACATGGAAATCACATGAACCATGAGGTTCAACATATGAATAGAAGAGAGACCGAGAAGCACAATTTTTCACATTTTACATCATCTTTCATTTTACCTCCAAAAAATGCAATATTTAATCTTAATTCCTTAAATCTTGTAATATATTTCTCAATGTTATAAAACTCAATCAAGTTAAGGGAGGAAAGATCTAATTCTAAGTGACTTCCTTCAATTGTATTTACTTTCTCAAATAATTTATCCAATTTCGACCATACGTTGATAGGTTCATTCTCTTTTGGTTCACTTACCCATTTCTCCTAGAAATATCTCATATGGAATTGACTCTCTTTTTGAATATGTTTGTAATTGGACATTTATGAATCCTCTATATTTTCTTCCATTTTGAGGTTGACGTGTTGCTAGCCCCACACTTCATGTAGAAATAAAATTTAACATACATACACACAATTCCATTTCTACTTAAATAATTCTACAAATCTGCAACTATTAACAATACACAAAAAACAACAATAACAACAATAAAAGACAAATAAATATGAGTATATTTATATTAACAATATCATGTACAATTACAACATTATAATCTACAAACCATGTATAGAATCCTCTTCATGACTGCATCATGCCCTACACACATACGCACCAACCTTCTCTCACACGTACATATGCTCTTCCAACAATGATTGAATGAATGAGGGGAGGGTCTTATTTATACAACCAAAAATTAGTTGCACTCTCCAACTACCTGACACATCATCATTCTTCTAAATTACATTTCATATGCATTTAATTTTTATTTACATGACATTTCCCACTATAGGACAAATTAAATTATAACGTAAGACTTTACCAACATACATAACATTATACTATTACATACAATATTACATCACAACTTTATAATATTTAATAAGTGTATGCACATTTCATCAAACACTTTGCATACAACTACAAAATAACATAGAATACCAAAACTTATTCAAGCAAACATATCAAATTGACTATCTATGTGATATCACCGGTACTATTAGTAGCCCAAATAAAACCCTTATAGTCTTTCAATCGCATAAATCAACCCCTTTGCTTCTATTTTTTAATGCAAAAAAGAGTTGTACATTCTTTCATTATTATTTTCATTTGATAATTTTCCAACCAAGCTTATTAGTAAGCAAGCTTACTTTATTACTTCTTTAGGAGATCCCCTTTGAAATAAAATTTTAAGTAGTTCTTTTTCTTTTGATTTGAAAAGTTCATGATCTTGGTTTTGTTGGCACCTCCTTATAAAAGTACTTTAAGGCCATTAAATGTTCTCTTAATCCTTTCACTAACCTTACAATCAATATGAGATCATCTCCTTTTAGGTTTATTCATTCCTCTAATTTATCAATATATAAGCCAAATAAAATAGGGAATAATGACCATTTTATTTAATCTCTATATCACCTTTAAAACCTTATTAAATACCTACTTACATTTTGATTTTAGTTCAAACCTTTTTACTCCATAGTTAATTTTTAGATACCATGTTAAAAACTTTCTTAAAATTCACAAAACAATAATAAACTTTTTTTTATTATTTTTTCATTCTAAAATTAAATATGATTTAATATTTTATTCGAAAACTTACTTGTCCTCCTTTTATGCTTTGGTTGATTTTACTCTAACTTTGAAAAGAGAAGATTACTCATACTAGCTCATTCAAAACAGTTTTTTCTTCATTAAATTTATTATAAGATATTTGTTATTTTTTTTAAATTCAATTGGATTTTGGATATCCAATTTAACTTTTTGGTAGGGTGGAGATTTGAACCTGGTACCTTCCTTGGAGGATTGCCCTCCCCTCTCCAACTCACCTACAACACTTGGTAAAATATATGTTATTGATGTGATATCAATTCCATTATTTAATATTTAAATTAAATTCAACTTATTTAATATTTAAATTAAATATAATTTAAATAATCTTATTTAATATCTAAATTAAATTTAAATAACTTTCATTGGTAGGATTATTATTATTTGTGTAGCCCGTACTTAAAGAAAATTCACATTAAACTACTGTCTTTGCCTTTGCAAACAAACACCTACCTTTACAAACAAACACCTTAAAGTTTGAACTTAGATATAAATACTTGTATAAATAAACACTTAACAATCTATAATTAAATTAAACTTGAACCATTTCATCTACAAAGAAATTCACATTTTGGAAGACTACCCTCAAAATGTGAGCGAGTACTTCAGGTAAAGGTGATCTTAAGAGAGAGTTACATTGATCCATTGACTACCACTAAAAGACAAGTTAATCATCACCACACTTAATGAAATTAAGCACCGCCACCAATGGCTACCACTAGAAGACAAGTTAAGCACCAGCACCCTGAATGAAAATAAACCCCTGGCACCATTAATGAAAATATGATGGCACTCAGACAACCCAAAAATAGGAGTGCGCATTTAACAATCGACACCTAAAACCTTGTCTGGGTGTGCCAAATCTGGCACTCGACAATTTATCTCGCACACTCGCCATGACACGTCGAAATAGCCGCCTCCCATCACATTGCCACGCAATATTTCAATAGTAAGCGTAAACTGAGACGAAGCCAACGAGAGACGTGTTGAACATTATCGCTGAAAATCTCCTAAAGCGAGCTCAACAGAAATTAAAATTCTTTCCCGTGGGTGTTTTCTCCTGATACATTCACATTTTCACTGCATTATATACAAAACTTTTTATGGTTGACAAGATTTTTTTTCAAATAATAGATAATTAGGTCTTGGGCAAATACTAAAGATATTCGACAAATTTTCTTATGGTCTCATATCCTTAAAAATAAAATAAAATTTACGTGCGTAACATCAAAATTGAGGAACACTGCTAGACGCCAAGAACGACACGATCCTCACCTTTAGGCATATTCATAATCATGAAATCAGACACCTAATTTTAGAAATTTGAGATCGAACCCACCGACTTGCAGAGCCCCACACATTTAATGAAGTTCTTCGTCCTTCTCTATTTAATCTCTCCTCACTCCTCGAACATATCAGACTCTTAGTTCGAATCCTCTTGCAGTACAATATGGCTTCTGTTTCTTCTGTTCGTTGGATGTGCGTGACAATAATGGCTTTGGCTTTGGGTTTGCTTCTGGTGACTACGGTGCTATTGGCGGAGGGAACGGTGACGTGTCAGGAGGTGCAGGCGAGTCTGCAGCCATGCCTAACCTATCTGACAGCGCCGCCCAAAGGGAAGCCGACGGCGCCGTGCTGCGCGGGCGTGCAGAAACTCAAATACACCGCCGCCACCCCCGGCGATAGAAGGGTAGCCTGTGGGTGCCTCAAGGGCGCCGCCAGTTCAATGAAAAACCTCAACCAGCAATCCGTCCAGTCTCTCCCCAGGCAATGCGGCGTCAATCTTCCTTACACCGTCAGTCCAAACATCAATTGCGATAAGTAAGTATAACTGGTCTACTTACTCTGTCCACTATATTCATTTGTTATAATAGGATTTCATAGGATTGGGGCTACTTAATAGAATTATATTATGTTTGACATGCATGTGTTTTTTTTTTTTTTTTTTTCCATTGTGTGGATTTTTGGTGTGCTAATGTAATTCTTTTGTTTGTTTGATTGCATGGCAGGATCCCTTAAGCTTCCTCGGAGAGCCGCCGACAACTATATATATATATATATATAGGTGTAAAGATGAAATATGCATGGTAGCGCTGTTATATCAGTTATTTATGTTGTATGTCTGTCTATCAGTAGTAACATGTCGTCCATAGTAATATGTACAACGGCATCTTTTGTGCCGTTTGTGAAATAAATAAATTAATCGACATCTCTTTGGAGTTATATGTAATAGCATATGTTATTCAATAGAAATCGTTTACTAAATCTCCTCTCCGCTGGGTTTTTCCCGTTATCGTCTTTTTTTTTTTTTTTCCATAGATACAATTCTAAGTTGATATCTAAGTTGTGATCAGAGATTTCTTGTGAGCCATTGAATAGTTCCAATTTGATGTTAACCATTTCTTGAATCAAGAAGCCATTGGCATGACGACGTGATCTTTTGGGCATGACATGATCGACGTTTGAGGTTTGAAGCAATTTAAAGACAAATTAATATGGACCATACCACGAAGTCTTGATGGGGTAGACATAGACATTAGATTAGGGTTGTTTGGAAAAAATTAAATGAATTACGAGATTTTGAGTGGAAATTTTTGATTTTTTTTTTTTTAAACTTAAAGTTAAGAGTTCATTTTATTTAAAATTTTATTGAAAATTTTATTTTTTTATTTATTTGGAAACCGTTCGTTTTAGGTAAACTTTATCTTCTTATTTAAAAGGCACTCTTTTATTTTAGGGACATTGGTCTGTTTTTGTGCTTTTTTAACACTAACAACGTAATCTAAGAAAAGTGTTTAACAGTTATAGAATGGTTTATGACGTTACTTGAGTCTGTTAGCTATGATTTTATGACAGTTACAGAATGGTTTATGACATTACTTGAGACTGTTTTAACTCAACTACTTATTTTTATATGCTACTTTATTTTGAACTTGACATGATGTAACTTTTAAAAATTTAAAAAATTACTATGGTTGAAAGTTGATGTTAATCGGTTGAACACATTTAAAAAATTGTTGGAAGTTTATATGAATCCGTTGGATTCATTTTAATCTCTTTTTTAACAGATAAAGAACTTTAATATACTTTTATGTTCGGTATAGGTGGTTCCAAATATTCACTCTATTATTTTTTCTTGTATTCAATCCTCATTTTTTATAAATCACAACTTTTTAAACTCAAAAATCACAAGTTTACAGTTTACAAATAAATTTAATCTTAATAGAGGTCTACATTTTATTTTATATAGTAAATCTAAATTCTAATTCTAAATATTTTATTTTATTTTTTTATATTTTTTAATTATTTTTTTAAATATAAATATTTTAAAATTGAGAATTTAGTATTCTTATAGAGTAACCTTCACAATATTAAAACTCTACCTTTATAATTTATTTATTTACTATATCTTAATATTTTTTAAACTTCACGCTATCATTACCAAATGTGGTATTAGTTGAAGAACTTCTTTATGAAGGATAAGTGTAACCACATTATTATAAACTATAATAAATATTACCAATATAAAGTATAAGTGCAACTACAATGTTATAAAATAGAATAAATATTACCAATAAAAAATATTATAATAAATTTTAATCATTATTTGATTAAGACAATTAACATTTTTTAATTAATTTCAGATAAACTTACTATTTCCTCTAATCAAAACATCTTTATTTAGCCTATCTACACATTTGTTGCTTTATAAAATTGATTCCTTCAAACTCTGTAACAAGGTTTGTATTTAATTTCTAAAATAACAAGGTCTTGTATTTCTACAATAATCTTTTGTATGTTCCATGGAGTCTTAGCTTTCTTTAAAATTGCATTTATTATTATTAGTGAATCATAGTACATCCCTACTCTATTCTATTTTATTTGTTTACATATTTTTAACCCTTCTAAATCCATCCAAGATTAGCTTCATTATTTATCTTAAATCCACTTATATTCGTTATCTTCCTTTTGTTTATCCTATACCCAACATCATGATTTCATTTGATGACTTGATTTCATCTATCAAGGCTCTTTACGTTAATATTAGGGATTGGGTGAGTTGAGAGGGTTGGTTTAGAGATTGGGTGAGTTGATAGGGTTGGTTTAGAGATTGGGTGAGTTGATAGGGTTGCTTTAGACCCATCTATGGTTTAATATATTTTCCTTTTCATTGCCTCTAAACTACTTCCTTTCCCTTCAAACATTTTTCGAGAATTGGATCAAATCAGTCATTGTTTCCTTTGGAGTGGTACTAAGGAGAAAATAAAATGGGCCTTGGTGAAATGGGATACTTTATGTCTTCCTAAGAGTGAAGGGGGGTTAGGATTTCGGTCTTTAATTAATAACAACAAATCTTTAGCTGCTAAATTATATTGGAGGATGTTGCATAACCCCAATGCTCTTTGGGCCAATAATCTCCATGCTAAATATGCTGAGAACAAAAGTCCTGAAGACCTTGTTCGCTATCAACTTCCTACCAAAGGTTCTCCCATTTTAGCAGTTCTTAAGACTGGTGAAGATTTGATAAAGAAAAAATTATTTTGGATCATTCATAATGGTCAACATGCAAATTTTTGGATAGATTCTTGGGATGGTCACAAGCCTTTGATAACTCAGTTTCATGATTGGAGGCCTTGGATGGAGGAGCTTCACCGAGCTAATTGGATAAAGGTGGCTAATTATCGTCGATACCATACTGGTAATTCAAAGGTTGGTAGATATTGGATCCCTATTGAGGACTGGCCTATTCAAATCCTAGAAAGGCAAATACAAGATATCTAAGGCATCCTTCATATGAGATCCCTCTCTTGGTCCCATGAAAAAGATTATTTTGGATGGAACAACACTACTAAGGGTGAGTATTCAGTTGCTCAAGGTTATTTGACCTTATGCCATAATAATCCCAACCATTCTTCTGACATTTTTTCTCAATTGTGGGCTCAAAAGCTCTGGCCTAAGGTGAGGTTCTTTAATTGGATTTTATTGCATCGTAGGGTTCTTACTTACTGGTGAGCAACTTATGAAGCATGGTTTTCATGGCACTTTTAGATGTGAAATGTGTGAAAATAATGTAGAAAATATCAACCATCTTTTTATTGAGTGTACTTTAGCCTCTGAGCTATGGAGGAGAATGGCAACTTTACTTGGCTTACAGTGGTCCAATTTTTTCACTTTTGAATAGCTTTGGAGGGATTGGCCTAATCAAGAGGGTGTTGATCATTTTATTAGGCAGTTAGTTTGGATGGGTTCTACCATTCTTCTTTGGAATATTTGAAATGAAAGGAACGACCAAATTTTTAATCAAGATAGGAAGGATATTCACTATATTTGGCAAAAGACCATAGCCAACTTAGTTGAATCAGTCCATCAACTCCTTAATCACCCCCAAAACTCCCACCAAATATGGGATCAAGTGATGCAAAGATTGAAGATTAAACCTTCTAAGGGCAACCAACTTAAAGGGAATGTGAGTATTAGTAAGATGGATAGGACTAGAAATTGGCAACCTCCTCCTAAGGATTTTGGAAAAGTCAATACTGATGGAGCCTCTAGAGGGAACCCTGGAAAAGCCAGTGTGGGAGGAATTGGTAGAATTTCATATGGCTCCCTGGTTTTTACTTTTGCTGAGAATTTGGGTATTCTTTCCAATAACCTTGTTGAGGGGTATGGTATCCTTAGAGGCCTTCAAGAGGCTACTAAGGTTGGATGGGAAAAGGTGTTAGTTGAGTCTGACTCTCAACTTATGATTAATCTCTTGAAGACTCCTTCTAAGAATCATAAGGTGGATTGGAGAATAAAAGAATTATTGAGAAGATTCAGTTAATCCAGATGGGATTTTTGAAAGTTGATTACAATCATGTGGTCAGAGATCAAAACAAGAGTTCCGATGCTTTAGCTAATTGGGCTTTGGACAAAGGTGATCTTACTTGTTATGGCCACCCTCCTATATGGTGGGATTCTCAAATTAGTGAAGCTCTTCTTTCTATCATTTCTTTGGATGGCTCTAGTTCTGAAGGTACCTAGTTTCTTCTTATTTTTATTTTTTTGTTTCTCTTTGGTTCATTCAGTTTTTTTAGTTCCCTAGCTCATTCTATTCTTTATTTTGTTTCTTCTACTGATTCTTGCATTAATAGTCTTCTGGTCTAGATAGGTCATTGTTTTGTTCATTTTTTTTTCTTTTGTCTTCTTTGTTTAGTTTTTTAAGGTGGGTGGGTTCTTTTGTTTTGTTTTTTTTTTGTGTTCTTTGTGTTGTTTTTTGTTGTTCTTGTGTTTCTGTTGTTTTTTTTTTTTATGTTTTTTTGTTATTGTTCTTGTATTTTTTTTCGTTCTTGTTCTTGGGTTTCTCTTTGTTTGTGTTATTTCATTTTTTTATGTGTGAGTGTTTTCTATGTTTTTTATTTTTGTTTATTGTCTGTTGTTGTTTGTTTTTATTTTTATTTTTATTTTTATTTTATTTTTTAGGTTTTGGTTGTGTTTATTTTTCATGTTTTTTTGGGTTATGTCTTTGTAGTGTGTTGTTGTTTTTTTTTTGTTTGTGTTTTGTTATGTGGTTCTTGTGTTTTTCTATGTGGTTTGTGTTGTGGTTTCTTTTATCTTATTGTGTGTGTTTGGTTGTGCTTTTGGTTTTGACACACTCAAGGAGCATGTTTTTTATTTTATTTTATTATTTTTGTTGTTATTTACTTTTTTTAATTTGGTTTTGTGTGTTTGTTTTCTCCTTGAGTATGTCAAAGGTGGTAGTCCAGGTCCGAGTCCTGGGAGTTTTTGGCGGAATGGATACCCCCTACCTCCTTGGGTCTTACCCGAAAGTGGCATCCCTTTTGGGATGTTTTCCACAAAAAAAAAAAAAAAAGTATTGTATATTTTGATGTATCCTAAATTCTATGTAACACCTCACTTTTAAAAGTGTTTTACCATTGCTTTATTCATTTTCCAATTCTACCATTCATCACCATGCATTTACTAAACATATTAAGAATCCATTGTCAAAGTTCCTAGACTATTAAACAATATTTAAAGATATGGTCTATACTCACCTCCTCCTTTTTACATAGAACACATTATGAGGAGTCATGAAAGCACATTTTCATTAGGTTATCCAAGATAAAAAAATTCTATGGCCTACAAGTTATTCAAACATTTTGATTTTTGTAATGCTCGAGCTATCCTAAATATATCTTCATATTCTTGTGGTATTCCTATTTTTTTGGTGCTTTATATTATATTTGCTTCTTGTTATGTATTCTCCTAAGCTATTCAACTCCCAAATCAACTTATCCTTGGCTCTCAAATATCTCTATATTCTTGTGGATTCTTATTTTATTATTGCTTTACATTATATCTGCTTCTTTCTATGTATTCTCCTAAGCTATTCAACTCCAAAATTAGCTTATCCTTGGCTCCCCTCAGAATAATCATTGTTATTATATTTCTATTTAACTCCCTCTTAACAAAAATGTCCAATATACTTGTAAAACATATTATTTTCATTTATATCTTCCTTCTTGATTCTTATGCATAATTTTTGACAC
This sequence comes from Wollemia nobilis, assembly GCA_028583015.1. Classification (NCBI taxonomy): domain Eukaryota; kingdom Viridiplantae; phylum Streptophyta; class Pinopsida; order Araucariales; family Araucariaceae; genus Wollemia; species Wollemia nobilis. The sequence goes on along the minus strand of JAQPPZ010003109.1, from coordinate 1,203,151 downwards.
CCTATCACATTTTTGTCTTGAAGTAATTTCATCTTTGGTCTCAAAATTGAATTTTAGAGTGAGTAATTTTTTACCATACCAAGTATCCATCCTAATAAAAATATTTTTCTTCAAATTCCACCACATATCTTAAACCTTTAATCACTAGAACAATTGATTTTTTAATACCTTTCTATTCAATATGTTTTAAATATATAACTCTATTTAATATTTTAATATATATTTAATGATTAAAATTATTTTGATATTTGTTTAATATAATTTTATTTAATATTTAAATATATTTAATTTGTTGAAATTAATATTTGTTTTTATTTGCTTAACCCTTCTTTGATATATAATTTATTTATAACATGTTTCAAATAACTCTTTAATATTATCTTTTCAATATATTTCAAAACTGTATTTAATGGATCAATACTTATTTTTATATTTTCAAATACATTTTCAATATATAACTTAATCTAATATTTTAATATACTTAGAAATATATATTATCTAGTTTTTTTTTTTTTTTTTTAATTTGGTTAGTGTGAGAAACCCCTACGAATGACACGCTTAATGTCAAGCATTCCTAACCTAACCACGACCCCTCACAAGGCCAAGAGATTAATAAAAAATTAATACCACACACGTCATGATTTGAACATTGGACCTCCACGATCCCTCGTAAGATCAAAAGCTAAAATTATTAATAAAATATTAACACTACCACACATTATGTGATTTGAACATTGGACCTCCATTATATTATCTAGTTTTAATTTACAATAAATATATATATATATATATATATATATATTAATATATTAATATATTAATTATACATAGGGAAATTTGTAACATCCCAATCATTTTTTACTACCAAACCAAGGTTCAAATCCTAAGCTATCCCCTATAACCCCGATGCCACCTTGTTGTTAACAATTTAACTTTGAGTTGCCCCCTATAACCCCTATGCCATCTTGTTGTTAACAACCCAACTTGAGGGAAACCACTAGTGGCTCAATATTAGTATCGTCATCGTCAGGTTAGCATGCACTCAATGAAGTTAGGTCAGACTACTACCTTTACCTCAATAAGGTTGGCCTCCAAGGTAAAAATAAAATAAAAAAATTTCCCCAAGGGCTAGGTGGATTGGTAAGACGTTGGGTACTTACAAAGAGGATACCTAGGTTTACAGCTCGAGGGCATGTCCAATTTGGGTAAAGGTAGTAGTCTAACCTAAGTTCATTGAGTGTGTGCCAGCTTGATGATAGCGGTATCAACCTCGAGCCATCAATCCATCAGGGGTCTCCTTCACTTTGTATCATGTTTACCAAGGTGAGATAGGGATTATAGTGGTAGCACCATGATTCAATGATACAATCGAAGGCAATGCAACTTGACCCTGTGACCAGCCCTGTGATAGTTGTTAAAAAGGAAATGTTACTACCTATTCTTATATATAACAAAAACAATTAAACAATTGAAGATTATCTTATTTGTATTTAAAACAATTATATCTTAAAAATATTAAGAAATCAATATGTGTATTTATGTCAAAGGTACTTCTAATGTCAAATAAGTATTATAAATAATTTATAGATAATATGAATAAGGAATTTCAATATCTAATGTCTTTTAACTCTAAATTTGATTTTTTATGAGTTTACATAGGTTTTTATAAGGGGTTCTGGTCCCCTCATATTGAGTGAGGTTTAAACCTTAGACCTCTCAAATAGAGTCCAAAGCCCATATCACTGCAATAAGCTTGCAACTAAAACTTGAATTTTTTTAATAAGCATAATATTACATATTTTTTTTAATTAATTATATAGAGAAAAAATGGGTCACACTCATATATCACATCATGAACACATGGGGTGTTACAATAATGTGACTATTATGTATAATTAGTTTGTCAATATTTAAGCCTATTGAGTAAATACCATGTGATCAAACACAACTTAGTTATTAGGTTTAGCTAAGTTATTATACATTTATCTTAAACCATTTGAGCTAATACCATATGATAAAATCGTAGGTTATTATGCATGTATCTTAAACCATTTGAGTTAATCTCATTTAGTAAAATCTTAAAGTTAATTGTAAAATTTGACCAGACCATCTCTTGAGATATTGCTCAATAGTCTTGAACCTATGACAATGGATTCTTAATATGTTTGGTAAATGCATGGTGATGAATAGCAGAATTGAAGATGGTTAAAGCAATGACAAAGCACTTATAAAATTTAGGCTTTATATACAATATGGGATATATCAAAAGATACAATACTTTGGACTATATGGCTAGAAAGGAATAGAAAAATGTTTAAAGGATAGGAAAGCAGTTTAGAGGTAATGAAAAGGAAGATATTTTTAGCCATAGAGGAGTCTAAACCAACCCTATCAATTCACCCACTCCCTAATCTAGAAGTAGAGAGAATTGATAGATGGATTCAAGTCATTAAATGGAATTATGATGTTGGATACAAGAGAAGCAAAAAGAAGGCAAAGAATATAAAGTGGAAACCACCAGATGTGGAGTGGGTTAAATTAAATTTTGATGGAGCATCTAAAGGAAATCCATGACCAGTAAGAGGAGGAAAAAATAATTAGAAATAATAGAGGAGAGATTTTGTTTCATTATGCTTTCAATAGTGGATTTTAGACAAATAATGAAGCTGAAGCTTGCGCAACTTTAAAAGGGTTAAAAATATGTAAATAAATGAAGTGGAATAGAGTATGGATGGAAGGTTATTCTCTCATAGTAATAAATGCAATTTTGAGGAAAGCAAAGGCTCCATGGAACATACAAGAGATAATTTTTGGAAATTCAAGATCTTGCTAAAGAGTTTGAAGAAATCAGGTTTACACATATATTAAGGGAAGGAAACAAATGTGCAGATAAGCTAGCCAATAGAGGGGTTTTTATTGAGGATCATGAAGTTAAATTTTCCTATCCGTGGTTAGAGGAAGTAGTAAGTTTAGTTGAAATTGACAAGAAAATGTTGATTGCTTGATTTAATTAATTATTAAGATTTACTTTAATGTTAACAATAATGTGTTTTCATTTAAACTATTTATTATAATGTTTGTCGTTGCACTTGTGTTTCTGGAAGGAAACTAGTTATCCAGAATTGGTAAAGCAAACTATGATAGTGCGATATTTTGGAAATATTAATCTACTAAGATGCAATGCATAGATAGTTGAGATGAAGTTTTGGCATTGTGAAGGCTACAATAGGAAAATGTCAAGAAAGATGCTAAATTCTGCAATAATTGTATTCATATAGAAAATTGAAAAGATCTAGAAAATGAAAATCAAGAATTTAGACATTTTATATAAAATGGTATAGGTTTCTAGCTATAGCATCTCAATTGATATGAGAAGTGTATTTATTTATAAACTCTTAAACTCTAAAAGAGAGAGTTGTAATTTGTCTAAGGGTGAGGATCCCAGTACAACCCCTTATTATCCAACTAAAAAAAATTGTAATATTTGACCTTTAATTGACATTCAAAACTATTGAGTTAATACCATTTGATAAAATACAAGTTGGCAACTAGGTTATTATGTATGTATCTCCAATAGGTTGAGCTAATCTCCTATGATAAAATATTAAAGTTCACTATAATATTTAATGGTCGAGGATGTGAAACTTTTATTCTTGCTAATTATTTTAAACTTAAAAAAATGTTATATATATATATATATATATATATATATATATATATATATATATATTTCTACTAAGGAATCGGTAACTCATTACAATTTTCTACGTCTTTTTATGGGTTCGAATCTCACTCCTTGTCACCACTATAACCTCCAGTTGCATTGGGTAAACCTTTTACGTAGCCATCTATATCAACGCAACACACCCACTGATACTACGGGGCCCAAGGTATTGGAACCCTGGTCTATATTATATTATATGTGTCTTTTAATTAAAACTACTTTCAAAATGTATTTTTTAAAAGCCTAAAATACTTAGATCTATGCAATTTTATTTCTTGTCGTACATTTTAAGCATAATATGTATCTTTATTATATTTTAAGTATATTCTATATTTTAATATCGTGATATTCTATAATTGAAGTAATTTTTGTTGTGGCAATTATGTATTATATAACAACTATGCATATCAAAATAAAAATAATTATTACTATGTGTCAGCACCTTATCTAGGGACCACTTCATTTAAAGGTTGCTAGACACTTTTGTATCAACAAAAAATGTTGCAATACTATAGCAAATTTTTTGTGCCTCACATGCACCAAGTGGAGTTTATATTAAATCTTGTATACCCTATAATTATGTCAAGCTAGAAAATAAGAATTTCAATTCCTTCTAAAATTTGTCAAATATGGATTATATTTTTGGCCTATATTCCATAAAACACCTAAACAATTATGTTTTTATGATTGTGGATAGGTTCACAAACATGATGATCATGGTCCCTTGTAGAAATATCATTAACACAAAAACCTTCCAAAATATTCTTTCAACATTTTATTTTTTATTTTGTTACACAAGGAATCAACAATAGTTTCCTTCATCCTATCCCCACAGGCATGGTTTGAATCTAGAGAGCTACCACTATAACCTCTACCCTGTCTTGGTAAACTTTTACTCCAAGTGAGGGGACTCCGAAGGGGCTCAATATTGGAACCACTGACCTCAAGCTAGAAAACACTCAGCAAAAAATGGTCGATCATTTTTATGTTTGCTATATTATTCTCAACTCCATAATATTTTATCAAAACTCTCACTTCATTAGCAACTTCTAATTCCATCCATGAAAATGACTAGATACCAGGCTACAACATCCCACAATCATTCCATCCATAAACTGATGAACAGACAAAAGTGGTAAATCATATGCTAGTTCACCTATTCAAATCGTATAACTATAATCACCTCAAATGTGGGATGAAATTATCCTATACTTCCAACACCCCTACAATAGGGATCTACTTATTTCTATAGGTATAGGTGATATCTCATTCTAGGCATATTTTTTGTAGACACCTAAATAGTACTCAACTCAGGGTCATACGCATGCATAAACCCATCCCTCCTCAAGGTGGTCAAAGAAGACTAAGTGCCAAAACTTTGCATTGTAAAAAGGGATTCATTCCTTGAAGACCCTCATTGTAGCTCAAGGGGAATTTCAAAATATTTTACTATAATATATTTCAATATTAATGAAACGACATGTTTTATTTGATCAAATTTTTGTGAGCATGGTGGGATCTTCTAACGTTTGACTACACATGGCATTTTCTACTTTGTAGGTTGTCAAAATTGTTGTTTCTTTCATCCTTTAATTCATCATTTTCCTTATGTGTTCTATTTAGATTTTTGCAAATATTGCTCACACTTTTTGTCTTTGACTGTATTTCCAAGTTCAAAACTATCCAAAAACCATCCAGATTGAGACCTATTCAGGTTGGTCCCACATTATCTACCATCAACCTTGATCGTCCTATCCTAGGTGTTTCATAGTCTCAACTAACCAAGCCTAGGCAGTTCATAGTTCAGATCGCCCCTACATAGATGATTCTCGTTGTCGCTTTGAATCGGGATCAAATGGTCAAGTACCCGACTTCACACAACACATTATAATAATTTTAGGTGAGTATGAGTTCTTACCACCTGATCATCTATCATCACTCTCACTAAAGTGCCTTATTATGCCACATCAACTAATTTGGGGGTGTCCAAAGGTATCTCACCTTTCCTATCATCAATCACTTTGTCCAGTTGTTCACTTTATCATTTTTATTGTAAGTTTCATGCTTTTGCTAGTTAGATTTGATCTTTGCTAGATTAAATAGCTCTCAAATTTCTTCTTGTAATTTTGTTAGTTTTTGTTATCTTGGTCTTTTATCCCCCTTTTTGTGTCCAAAAATATATATTTTTTACTATTTTGCTTATTGGTTTTACAATTTTTTTTATCATATTAACCCTTTGACATACAAAAACCAAACACAATAGAGCCAACAAACCATAAATCCCTCCCAGGATTACCCTTCTTGATGAACATCAAATTAATGCTCTCAAGCATTTTTGTGTTTATCAAGACTAGATCATGTGCGCCTATGACAATAAGATTCATTAATACAAATTTTAAATCAATGACCTTGTGCTAAAGGACAATCAACAAAATTGAAACTTGCCCAACCATTTGCACATTAAATTCACTCCTAATTGGCTAGGTCCCTAAATAGTCAAACACAAGTTTGGTTTTGGTGCTTACAAGTTGGCCACTCTCTAAGGGATTGAGGAACCTGAACCTAATAATATCTTTCATCTGCATGCATTCTATGCATAATGGCAATTAACAGGCTTTGTCTTACTGTACATACTTTATGCCTAAAAAAATAAAAACCACACCACCATTCAAACCATTCATCCAATCCACCATCATCTTATTTCTTTTCTTCTACTTCTATACTCTATTTCCTTTATTTTTCTTTCGTCTCTTCCCTCTGTTTCATGCCATGGTTGTACGGTCACGTTACAAGAAACTACATACCTATGGTTGGTTCTTTTCTTTCTCATTTTTTTCTCTTTCCCCACTCTTTCTTATTTATTTTTCTTTCTTATCTTCCCTATGTTCCATGTCATTTTTGTATGATCATGCTACTTGCAACTATGTACCTCTGGTTGGTTCTTTTCTCTCTTCCTCTTCCTTTCCTTCTTCCTCCTTCTATTCCCCCATGTTCTTCTCTACTTCCTTTTCTTCTTCCTTATTTCCCATTCCTTTTTCTTTTCTTTTCTTTTGTCACTCCTTTGTCATCATTGTACCATTTGGGGAAGTAAATTTTCCTTCCACTCAATTTTATGTCTATGGTAGTTGACTTTCTCTTCATCTTAAATTCTCTCACTTTTCATTTATCTATCTCTCATCACCATTGTTCTTTCATCATTATTTGCATTGCATCCATCCATCACATGCTTACATCAATAAACTAAGGCTCATAACGTATTAATTTGGTCACCTTTTGGATAGGTGGATATGCATTTTACAATCTCAACTGATGTAATTAATCAATAATATACATGTCCATTTTGGTTTCATATGTTTGTCATGCGTGCTTGTTCATTTTATACCCTTTTGTTACATATCCCTATGTCTTATTTTGTAAAGCCATGTTGCCCATCAATGTTTGTTGTGTTTCACATTTTGCTTGTCTACATGTCCTAATTTACCCAAAGGTCCTAATGTTTTTTCAATCATCTTCTTTGGGTGATTGGAAATAAAAGTTGTTTCTGTTATTCAACCATTCCTAGTGTTTCCATCACGCTTTGTCAAATATCATCATGTTCTAAAGAGATGTTAGGCCTCCCCTGGTTAACTTTATTTCTTTCTTGGACCACACACATCTCACACTTTAATTAAATTTTGAGTATAGGTAAGACAACACCATGCATGGTATAGCTATAAAAAGCAAAAATTGTCTCTCATCCTATCATTCGCATAATCTGAACCTAAGGATCCCAAAAGCAAGTTACCAAAAAAAAGAGATCTACATATTGGTTCCCTCAGGTATTTTAGATGCCTCCACTAGGGCTATAGATGCTTGGTTGGCAGTGGAGCTAAGCCAAAGTATTGTGGGGGTAACCTCCATTAGGGATATAGACACTTGACTAGTGATGGAGTATGCCCTTCGAGTGGTGATATGTTTGTCATGTTAGCACATTTATTTTGTGCAACCCTATAACCACTTACGGATGAGCTAGCTTATATTGGCTTGCATCATAATTGGTTAGTCCAACCTTCCTCAAGATAGAAAATAAATCTCACTACACACACTTAGTCAATGATTGGATTGATCTTTTTTATGATGGTCTCGCTTTCTATAGGATATTGATTGACCATTAGATGATTTTGATTATCGCACCTAGGGTGTGTGAGTTTCTGGAAATACTTCTTGAATTGAAAATCCTAAAATATTTGAGCAACAAACATCTTCACTAGCTATCATATATTGTACATATGCCATCGATGTCACTTTATCTCATTATGTATTCATTATTGATCATTGGCCATTTGTCTAGTACATTGTTCATTATATGTGATCATCTCCTTCATGTTCTAGGTCTTGTGTTCCTTATGCTTATATTATCTTAAGTTGTATTTGGGTGTTAATATTACCATTACGATGTTATTGACTGTAAACTAAGAAATACATATACACTAAATTTTGACGATGATTCTCTAAACACATTTACACCTCTACCATGCACCTATATCTATGTATTGTAATCTATCACATATGAATCTTACATACATTTATCGTACCATATCATATTTATTTTTTCACATGCATCCCCACTCATAAACATCAAATTCAACTAAAATTTTGCATCACATCATGTCAACCATCAAATTCTCATCATATATATCATCAATAATATTAAAAAAAATCCACTTGAGCTATACAACCATATCTCATTTGTATATACCAATTGCCTATTTTCTCTCATTATAAAAATCATACAAACAAGTGGCTCCTCTACCACACCCAAAATAGTTAGATCACTATTGTTATTCCGTAGGAGTCTCTCCACATCCCCTCTATTCCATCATCAATATTTTTTGCCCTTTCCCCTTTATGTTGTGCAATGATTTTAGGTCAAGCACTTTGTTTTTGTCCTCCATTTCTTCATCCCTCAACTCATCACTTGAGGGTATAGATATTACTCATAAATGTTGTCTTCATTAAATTCAATACCCACACACTCAATCTTGGAATCGTATTTATCTAAGAGCTTTACTTGAGATTATCACTAACCCTCCTTTGTTGGGGCTAAAATCAAAATTTCTCTTCTCAGCTCAAACCCCAATTAAATCTTGATTTAGGAGAATCTACGCCAATATCTATATGGATACTCACACACTTGATTCATCAAGTTGGAAAAGTAATTTCACTTATCTAATTGATGCTCATGTCATGAAGATGCCTATCCTTGGTTAGTCAGTTGGATAAATCAATTGAGCTCAACAATCTATCAAAAGCAAAGAGTCAAAAATATTTATCCCTTCCATAATTGAGGCATTCAACATTGTTCATAATTTGAGGTAACCTTGCATCCCCCTCAATTATAATTACGACGTGACAAAGGTCATAGTCATTCCTCATCATCCATTTTTAATCTATATTTACCTTAGTTAGTCACCCACCTTTATGTCATGTGTTTTTGCACTACATCATATCTACACACAATGCAATACAAAAAGAAGCAAATGTAAACACCTAAAAAGTGTCACATTGGCATTTTTTTAATGTTAATATTTAATAATTTTACAATTGTGTTAAATAATACATTGTAACCTTATAAATATTAATGTTGAATATCTTAAACCCCTTTGACCATCCCAAACAACCTCCTACACTTAACCTATGGTCATAATGAAACTATCCCCCTATACCAACCCATGGTCCACCTCACCATAGTTATCATTAATTCCCCTCTATCCTCCACATTACCTACTCATTAATTCACATAGGTGAGGATTCTCTACACCCATGGTCATTAATAAAGCATACAATTCCCATCCCTCGTGCATATTAATGACACATGCTATGTGGGTGAGGATTCTCTCCACCCATGGCACATTTATGAAGTGTGTCATAATCTAAATATAGAGCATTGCACACTTGTCCATCCAAGCAGCGAAGTGGAGGTGCTTAATATTCCTCTCTTCTCTCACCCATGCCACTTGTCCATCATGCTACCTCCCCCTCATAATTCTCCTCATCCTTAGGAAATTTTATAAGTAGGATCCCATTTTCTTTTTTTAGAGAGACGTGTAAGATATTGAAGGAAAAATTTGTTGAATGTTATCTAGGATATATGTTGTAGGAATTTTAGTGTTAAACATGAACATCGTGTGCCTCTCCATGCATGTTTGTATTTTATAAAATTATTTGCAGTTGGAAGCTCCAATCAATGCCATATTCATACTAGAGGCTCCTAACACCATACTGAAGGTCCCCTAAAAAAATCATTATATTTTGGGTAATGCAAATTCAATCACCCCTTGATAGGTGGTTCATAGTCAAGATCACCCCCCCTTGGGCAGTTTCCTATGGAACTATCTTGACTTGTTTTGTATGTAGATCATAGGTCTTAACTCCAATAGTCACCAAATTTGAAGGGTAGCTTCCTAATAGTATATAGAAGGTTCCCTTAAAAAAATTTCTCATTCTAAGTTGTATAGGCTCAACCTCCCACCCCTAGGCGGTTCATAGTCAAAACCTTCAGTAACCAGCAAATTTGAAGGGTAGCTTCCTAACAACATGCAAAAGGTTCCCTTAAAATTTCATCTCATTTTGATAATTATAGGCTCAATCACCCACCCCTAGGAAATTCACAATTAAAAACTTCTATAGACACCAAATTTGGAGGGTAGCTTCCTAAAAACATACAAAAGGTTCCCTCAAACTTTTATCTGATTTTGAGCAGTACAAGCTCAACCACCCACCCCTAGGCGGTTCATAGTCAAGACCACTTGCCCTTGGATAGTTCCCTCATAGTACTAGTCACAACAATCAGATATTCAACAACAAACAATTTGCAAAGGTGAGAAAAGGTAAAATTATATATGCTTTTAGCTTGTTTTAGTCTTATTTTGATGTATTAAATTGATATTATTTGTTTGTAATTTCATCTTCAGGTGCTATTGATTAGTGTTTTTGATGTGTGTAGGTGTTGGAAGCTCTACTCATCCTAGAGTGGTACACGCACATAAACCCATCCCTCCTTGAGGTGGTCAAAGAAGACTAAGTGCCAAAATTTTGCATTGTAAAAAGGGCTTCATTCTTGGAAGACCCTCATTGTAGCCCAAGGGGTATTTCAAAATATTGTATTGTAATATCTTTCAATATTAATGAAATGACATTTTTTATTTGATCAAATATTGGATTTTATCCAAGCATGCCCATGGAAGTTGCCTTTCTCATTTCAATTGTCACCATGATGCCAACACATGTAAAAGACTCTAATAGCACAGACCAATTTTTATAGCATTTGTAGCACTTAAAAAATAGAGTACATGGGATACTTGGACATTAGCAACAAAAGTATGAGCGTCATAATACACCACACTCATACTTTTATTTTTCATTGCATTGTACGATTAAACTACAAAAGTTAAATGCTTCTTCATTTTACATTTTAAGATTAAACTACTATGTCATGGCTCATACACCATTAAATGTATGGTAAGTGAGAATGCTTTCATTTATTATTTTCCTTCTTACTTGAGGGTGCATCCAATATTCAATGGAGAAATTCTCACTCTAGATAATCCTCCTTTGCTCAAGCTTATGGTAGTACAAAATTCTATGAATCCACTCATTTGGTACCTATTTTAGAATCCTAATTGATTGATATCACTAGTAAATGTATTCATCAAAGCAATTGCAACCTCTTTTGGGTTGTTAAGAGTGGTTAGTTTGTAGTATAAGTTAAATGATACACAATTGACCTACTCAAGCATTTATTTTTTGAATTGAAAGTTGATGTGATGGGAACCACCGCTTCCCTAAGGAGGATGAATGATTTGATTAAAGCAAGGATTGCTCAAATTCTTATAAATAGTGACACCATAGTAAAATCATCTTGCATCCATATGTACTTTTCAATAGACAAGTAAATATCATGATAATTTGTAATATCAGACCCACTCACGGTACCAACATTACACTTGGTATTATGACCACTATGGTGCCCTCCTTGCTTTATCACCAACACCTATTGTGCCATGATATGGATTTTCATACTAAAACCCCACGTCTCCATAAAATGCCAAATTCCACAAATGAAATATTTCAAATGCTACACACTAAAGAAAAAGCCACAATTATCCTTGAAAATGCTTCTTAATATATTGGGAGTTAAATTATATTCTCTTCCAATTTATTTGTAACTTTTATACATCATGTATATAACTCAAGAATATAGTAGATAACAAGTTTCTTATGTCATATGTTCCCTCATTTCTTTCTCTTATTCCCCTATATAGATTTGTATTGTCCTTATAATCTCCACGCTTTTAATTTGCTATTTTTTTATCGTATAGGGATAAAGTATACATATGTCTTATGCAGAATACACCTCATGTATTAAGTATTTCTATTATTATATATTTTGTAACATCCTCCTTATATTATTCAATGTATTTATATTTGCATTATTTTCCAATAAAGTCTTTTTATTATTAGGAAGAGGTTCTGTTATGGCCTATTCTACTACACAACTCTAAAGCATAACTCATCTAGAACCATAAACTAGTCTAAAGAGTTGTCCTCTACACTTCCACATCCTAGGTCCTATAGTGTAGATCATAATACGAAGTGTTTTCTATTTCAATCACTCTCTAAAGTGTAAAGTATGTATTTACTTTCCTTCATATCCTCTTTAGATATCTTTCATTTATTTGTCTCTCGTCTTAGTTAGTGTTATTTCCTAATTGGGCTACAAATATATTTGCTTTCCATTTGATGTTTGCATTTTACATATGGTTTTTCATATTGCTCATATGTAGGTTTAAACTCAACAATGTAATGTATCCCCTTTCTTCCTAAATATTGTTTCCATATAGTTTTCCTAAAATTTCCCTTAACATAGACTTTGTTGGTTGAAAATACTTTATTATATTCCAGAGCAAATGTATTTATACAGCGGACTGGCCCAGATTAGCCAGTAACAAACATAAATAAAATAGCAACTGCAAATATTTGCAGTCCCTAATTAACTAGGCTATCTTAGGTACACACTAATAATACATTACAACACGTTATTCAATAATGACATTATTACATGTATTATACCTTATCAAAGAATGAAATAACTATAGCCTAACATCCTCCCTTATTACATTATTTGATGTACATAGAGAATTGCAAAACAATTCAAATTTGATACGTGCAAGTACCTTAGTGAAAATATTTGCAACATGTTCATCGGTGGGAATGTATTGGAGCTAAATATTGTGCTTTGGAACTTCATATCGAATAAAGTGATATTAAGTGTCGATATGCTTTGTTCATTTATGGAACACTGGATTCTTGACAAGTTTCAAAATACCTTGGTTATCGCAATTCAAGTGTATTAGAATATTCTTTGGAAGACCCATACTTGAAAGAATGAGACGTAACCATATTGCTTCACATACTGCTCCTCGTGTTGCGTGATATTCTGCCTTTGTAGATAAAAGTGCAACAACTCATTGCTTCTTGTTGTTCCAAGAGATAGAACCAGATCCAATATGAAATGCGTATCGTGACGTTGATTTTCTATCATCTATAGATCTAGCATAATTTGAGTTCGTGTATCCTTGCAAGAAGAACTTATCATTCTTATTATAATCCAAGCCATATTTTGGTGTACCATAGATATAGTGAAGAACTCGTTTTACTGCCTTCTAACGACTGACCTTAGGTTTCTGCATGAACCTCAAAATATAACTTATAGTAAAACTAATATCCAGCCTGGTATTCGTCAGATATATGAGACTCCCAATCAAATTTCGATAGAGGGTTCCATATACTTGAGGAGATTTGTTGTATTGAGATAGTTGTAACCCTATTTCCATTGGAGTTACCTTGGGCTTACAATCTATCATTTGATATTTTTCAATTAATTCCTTGGCATACTTTAGTTGTGTAACCCTGATGTGGTTCTTTTTCTGCACAACTTCCAAGCCAATACAATAATGGAGAAGTCCTAGATCTGTCATTTCAAATAAATTTTTCAAGTCACCCTTCACTACTTCAATCATCTCTTTTGAACTACCAATGATGATCATATCATCAACATAGAGCACAAGGATCACTATTTTAGAACCAAATTTCTTGAAATAGAGATTGGCATCTGAGGGACTTCTCTTAAAACCATGCTACAGAATGTGATTATCAATATTTATGTACCAAGCTCTCGGAACTTGTTTTAACCCATACAAGGACTTGATTAGTTTACAAACTTTTTGTTCTTGTCCTTTTACTACAGATACTTCAGGTTGATTCATGTACACTTCTTTTAAATCACCATTTAAGAAGGCACTCTTCACATCCATCTGATGAAGCTTCCATCCGAACTGAGATGTCATTGCATAGAGTACACAAATGGTTGTCATTTTTGTAGTTGGTGCGAATGTCTCTTCATAGTCTATGTCTTATTTTTTAGCATAGCCCTTTGCAACAATGTGGGATTTATGCTTGTCAATAGTTCCATATGCCTTATACTTGACTTTATATACCCATTTGCAGCCAATGGTTTTCTTACTAGTAGGAAGATCAACTAACTCCCATATTTTATTCTTCATAAGAGACATATTTTCTACATCCATAGCTACCTTCCATTGAGGCATACTAAGGGCTTCTTGCACTGAAGCTGGTTCATGCTCTATAACTATAGTCATAAAATTGTAGTCTTCCTCTTCACTCATGTCTTCTTATTCTTCATCATGTGCATCTTTGGCTTATTCTCTTTCTTGGTGAGACATACTTCTAGTACGTGGTTGATCTGAATTGAGATCAGAAGGTGCATCCAATTTTGTGTCTCTTATAGTGCTAGAATACGATTTTAAATTTTTTTTTGTTTTGGGTAATTCCTTACCTTAGGCTCCTCAAAATCTAGGTATATAGCAGGAGATGTGTCTTTGCTAGTTTTTGGTGTATCCAACTTGGGAGCTTCATCGAATACCACATCTCAACTTATATTAATATTCTTGGTTTTATGATAAATCAATCGATACCCCTTGGATTCTTCATCATAACCAAGAATTATACATTCTAAATTTTTCTCATCTAACTTGTGCCTTTTCTTCTTTGGAGTATGCATGAAAGCTTTTCATCTAAATATCCTTAGATGAGAAATGGAGGGCTTTCTTCCACTCCATGCTTCTTGTGGTGTGACTCCTTTAAAATATTTTATTGGTGCTCGATTTAGGAGATACACAGTTGTAGTGATAGCTTCTACCCAATATTGTTGCCCAAGATGTGCACCTGTGAGCATACATCGAACCATCTCCATGATGGAATGATTCCTCCTTTCAACAACTCCATTTTTTTGAGGAGTATAGGTTGTAGTAAGTTGTCTTTTTATCCCAATTTTAGTGAGATATCTTAAAAACTCATTGGAGGTGAATTCCCCTCTCGATCTGAGCAGAGGGCCTTGATTGAACATCTTGATTCGTTCTCAACATGCTTTTGAAACTGGTGAAAATACAGGAATGCATCTGACTTCAGTTGTAGAAATAAAAGCCACATCTTTCATGAGTAATCATCAACAAACAACTGAAAGTACTTATTTCCACCATAATTTTTTGGCATTAGTCCACACAGATCGATGTGTATCAACTCCAATGGTCGTTTGGCTCTTAAAGAGTTCAATTCAAATGGTATTTGGTGTTACTTCCCTGCTAATAAATCCAAGCAAACAAGCAAAGTATGTGAAATATTGGGTAGATCTAACACCGTATCATGCTTACTCAATTTGAGTAGATAGACTAAACTTAGATGCCCATACCGTTTGTGCCATAAGGAAGTTCTTTTGAGTTGGTAGCCATGGCAACATGAGGAGTATAGATAGCATCTAATACAAATAAACCATATTTTTAGGAAGTCGTTGCAATATGTTTACCCTTCTTGGTAATGAAGCAATGCTTTTATCCATTAACAACGGTTTGCCTTCTTTTACCTCAAATGTGTCAAACCACCTTTTGTCACCATTCATGTGTTTTTTGGTACCAGAATCAATATACCAAACATTATCTTTTTGTTTGGGATTTGTTTGAGTCATGAGCACCTTGTGTGCCCTCTTAGAATATGAATCTGATCCTTCATTAGCAACATGTCCCTTTTGTTATTTATTTCTTCTTCGTGGTTTTTTTTGGCCCTTTTTCTATTGTGGTTGCTTGTTCTTGTCACTTTTTTTGAACCAACACTTGTTGGTGTCATGATTATTTCATTATTTAATTAATTATATTCTACTACTACTTCTATTAAACTCTTTTCAAATTAAATGTTTAATTGTATCTTTTTCTTTTGGTAAGTTGAAACTAAGGTTTTGGTTTTGTTAGTATTTACTCACTTGCTTTCCTTTCAAAGGTGTATTAGAAACTTTCAATGCTCTCCTATCCCATGTGTCACCTTTGTAATGAAAATGAGATTGTCTACATACAAAAGTAGCTTCATAAAATATATGTTTAGTCGGACACTCTCACTTCATTTTAGATTTAAATATTCTTATAATTTATCAATATATAGTCTAAATAATACTGTGAATAACATTGGAGATATTACATTATTTTATATCATAGAGTACCTTGGTGTACTATTGTAAATATTAATTTAGGAGTGTATTTTATATTTATCTAATGTATGTGTCAATGTATGAGGAGTTTTCATGTGTTATGTAATAAAGTGTGCAAGTGTAAGGTGTGAGTTGTGAGCTGTGAAAGTGAGTGAGTGAAGAGTCATAGGTGTTAGGTGTCCAATATGCAAGTGAATTCACATGAGATGTGGAAGATATAAAGTGAAGAGTCATGAGAGTTTTCTCATTATGTGAGGAATGTGAAAAGGATGCATCTCCCAAATGCTTGAGGAGAGCAATAGTGAGAGTATTGAAGATCGATTTGTAAGGTTATATAATGGATACAAATATCTGTACATTTTAATGAATCAATCAATTTATATTCTTGATGATTTATGAATATAATAGTGAGATTTTCTATTAAGAAATATTGTGTTATTCTATGAATTATTTTATGTAATTTATTTATGATCCTAGGATATTGACCTGTGAGATAATCTGGCAAAATTACCATTAGTGGTATCAGAGCCATAATGAGTGGACAACATTTGAGGGAATGTGATTAGATTGAGGGATGTTAAGCAACAAAGAGGTGAATTGAAAAATGATTGAAGAGTTGGAAGAATAAGTGATTAGATGTGAGACTTTGTGAAGAAGAGGAGAAAGACTATAATATGGAGGAGATCTATTGGAGAACATGTGGAGTTTTTTGGAGTTAAGTTGCTAGATTTTTTGCAAGAATATTGTAGAGAAGTGAATTATTGAAGGAGGATGATTGTGAAGAATCCAATAGGATATATAACTCGCTAAAGAGAATATTGAAGGCAAGTAAATGGTAGAAAATTGAAAGTCGTGTGGACTAGTGCAGACGTCACATGAGTTAGATGTAAGAAGAGTTGATAAAATGAGTAAAAAATTTGAACGAGTCTATCAAGTAAACAAATATGTGAGAAGAATCAAAGAATTAGGAGGAGTCTGTGAGAGGACCAAAGATTGTGAAGACAGAGCAAAATTCTGTGAAAACATTACATTGATTTTTAGAACAACTATGAGTGTCTCTTAGAGAGCTATGAGAGTCTATTAGAGATCATTGAGCATGGTTAAGTTCCAAAGAGAAGAGATTGTGTGTTGAAGCACCTAAGATACAAAAGTGCCTGAGCTAAAACAAGAATTGCATTCAAAAATAGAATAATAACATTTGTTGAATAGTGCTTGAAGAGGAGAAGTTTGTAGATAGAGCATGAAAGACATTTAATGAAATGCAGCCCTATCTGATTGACATGTGTGCACAAAGAAGGTAAAGATTCGATTAAGTTTTTTCAAAGGAGCATATTTGAATATTTTATGGGCACATGTTTTTATTTGGGAGATATAAGTTTTAAAAGTAATTTAGAATTAATTGGAGATTAAGGTTAAACTTTGGTGATAAAAGGAATTATATTGGTAAGAATAAATTTATGAATGAGAGTTATAAGGAAACAAAATATTCAAAGTTGGAATTAATTGGAATGTGGGTAAAATTAATATTGAAATTTTATTGTGAAATTATGAAATGAATTTGGGAGGTACAAGAAGAATTTTAAATTGAATTTGATTAATGAATGAATGTGAAAATGAATGAATAAATGGTAAATAAACGATTGATGGATTGTGAAATTGAAATTTTAAGATTGAATGTTGACTTGAAGAAGAATTTGTGAATTTAAAATTTGATAATTTGGGAGATAAAAGGAGTGAATTTGAAATTTGATGAATTTTGAATATTGTTGAATGATTTGAAAGTTCATGAAATTTGATGAATGTGAAAATTGAATGATTTAAAATTTGAAGAAGAAAAAAATTGAAAGTAAATTAATTTGGAAGTCATAAAAATATCTACATGTAAGGAATTAAAGTTGTTCAAAATGAATACATCACAAAGGTCATATAAATTCAAAGGAACAAATTCTATGAGAAGAAATTTTCAAGCCCAAAGATATTGTCAAAGGCATGTGACAAGATCACATGAAATTCATCAAAACATGATAAATGAAGAAGATACATGGTACATAGATTTAGGTGCAAGTCACCACATGACAAAGAACTTACATTGGTTTGATTCATTACAAGTAAAACCAAACATTCCAATGAAAATAGCAAATGACAAGATTTTTTTTTTTTTTGTGGAAAACATCCCAAAAGGGATGCCACTTTCGGGTAAGACCCAAGGAGGCAGGGGTATCCATTCCGCCAAAAATGCCCGGGACTCGGACCTGGCCTACCACCTTTGACATACTCAAGGAGCAAACAAACACACAAAACCAAATTAAAAAAAGTAAATAACAACAAAAATAATAAAATAAAATAAAAAACATGCTCCTTGAGTGTGTCAAAACCAAAAGCACAACCAAACACGCACAATAAGATAAAAGAAACCACAACACAAACCACATAGAAAAACACAAGAACCACATAACAAAACACAAACAAGACAAAAACAACAACACACTACAAAGACATAACCCAAAAAAACATGAAAAATAAACACAACCAAAACCTAAAAAATAAAATAAAAATAAAAACAACCAACAACAGACAATAAACAAAAATAAAAAACATAGAAAACACTCACACATAAAAAAAATGAAATAACACAAACAAAGAGAAACCCAAGAACAAGAACGAAAAAAAACACAAGAACAATAACAAAAAACATAAAAAAAAAAAAACAACAGAAACACAAGAACAACAAAAAACAACACAAAGAACACAAAAACAAAACAAAACAAAAGAACCCACCCACCTTAAAAAACTAAACAAAGAAGACAAAAGAAAAAAAAAATGAACAAAACAATGACCTATCTAGACCGAGAAGACTATTAATGCAAGAATCAATGGAGGAAACAAAATAAAGAATAGAATGAGCTAGGGAACTAAAAAAACTGAATGAACCAAAGAGAAACAAAAAAAAAAACAAGAAGAAACTAGGTACCTTCCGAACTGGAGCCATCCAAAGAAATGATAGAAAGAAGAGCTTCCCTAATTTGAGAAGCCCACCATATAGGAGGGTGGCCATAACAAGTAAGATCACCTTTGTCCAAAGCCCAATTAGCTAAAGCATCAGCACTCTTGTTTTGATCTCCGACCACATGATTGTAATCAACTTTCAAAAATCCCATCTGGATTAACTGAATCTTCTCAATAATTCTTTTTATTCTCCAATCCACCTTATGATTCTTAGAAGGAGTCTTCAAGAGATTAATCATAAGTTGAGAGTCGAGACTCAACTAACACCTTTTCCCATCCAACCTTAGTAGCCTCCTGAAGGCCTCTAAGGATACCATACCCCTCGGCAAGGTTATTGGAAAGAATACCCAAATTCTCAGCAAAAGTAAAAACCGAGGAGCCATCCGAAAGTCTACCAATTCCTCCCACACTGGCTTTTCCGGGGTTCCCTCTAGAGGCTCCATCGGTATTGACTTTTCCAAAATCCTTAGGAGGAGGTTGCCAATTTCTAGTCCTATCCATCTTACTAATACTCACATTCCCTTTAAGTTGGTTGCCCTTAGAAGGTTTAATCTTCAATCTTTGCATCACTTGATCCCATCTTTGGTGGGAGTTTTGGGGGTGATTAAGGAGTTGATGGACTGATTCAACTAAGTTGGCTATGGTCTTTTGCCAAATATAGTGAATATCCTTCCTATCTTGATTAAAAATTTGGTTGTTCCTTTCATTCCAAATATTCCAAAGAAGAATGGTAGAACCCATCCAAACTAGCTGCCTAATAAAATGATCAACACCCTCTTGATTAGGCCAATCCCTCCAAAGTCTGTTCAAAAGTGAAAAAATTGGACCATTGTAAGCCAAGTAAAGTTGCCATTCTCCTCCATAGCTCAGAGGCTAAAGTACACTCAATAAAAATATGGTTGATATTTTCTACATTCTTTTCACACATTTCACATCTAAAAGGGCCATGAAAACCACGCTTCATAAGTTGCTCACCAAGTAAGAACCCTACGATGCAATAAAATCCAATTAAAGAACCTCACCTTAGGCCAGAGCTTTTGAGCCCACAATTGAGAAAATATGTCGGAAGAATGGTTGGGATTATTATGGCATAAGGTCAAATAACCTTGAGCAACTGAATACTCACCCTTAGTAGTGTTGTTCCATCCAAAACAATCTTTTTCATGGGACCAAGAGAGGGATCTCATATGAAGGATGCCTTGGATATCTTGTCTTTGCCTTTCTGGGATTTGAATAGGCCGGTCCTCAATAGGGATCCAATATCTACCAACCTTTGAATTACCGGTATGGTACCGATAGTAATTAGCCACCTTTATCCAATTAGCTCGGTGAAGCTCCTCCATCCAAGGCCTCCAATCGGGAAACTGAGTTATCAAAGGCTTGTGACCATCCCAAGAATCTATCCAAAAATTTGCATGTTGACCATTATGAATGATCCAAAATAATTTTTTCTTTATCAAATCCTCACCAGTCTTAAGAGCTGCTAAAATGGGAGAACCTTTGGTAGGAAGTTGATAGCGAACAAGGTCTTCGGGACTTTTGTTCTCAGCATATTTAGCACGGAGATTATTGGCCCAAAGAGCATTGGGGTTATGCAACATCCTCCAATATAATTTAGCAGCTAAAGCTTTGTTGTTATTAATTGAAGACCGGAATCCTAACCCCCCTTCACTCTTAGGAAGACATAAAGTATCCCATTTCACCAAGGCCCATTTTCTTTTCTCCTTAGTACCACTCCAAAGGAAACGATGACTGATTTGATCCAATTCTCGAAGAAAAAACCTTTGGGATATTCAAAATGGAAGAAACATAAATAGGAATAGCTTGAAGGACTGATTTTACCAAGGTGATTCTACCCCCAGAAGAAAGCCACTTGTTGGTCCACTTTCCAATTTTCTTCTTGACTTTGTCCAACAACCAATTCCAATCTTTATTTTTTTGCCTTTTAATATTTATGGGAATACCTAAATAAGTGATTGGAAGAGAGGTCTTCTTATATCTTAATTTATCCAAGACCATGGATTCCTGTCTAGCAGAGCAGTGAAAGAAAATAACTTTAGATTTGTCTTCATTGATCAAGCTGCCCGATAGCCTTAGAAAAATAGCTAATGATTTGCTTAATATTAGAAGCTTCCTTAAGCGTAGCTTTACCTAAAAGGGTAGAGTCATCCACAAATTGAAGATGAGAGATAGGTCTAGCTCCATGAGCAATGGTAACTCCCTCAAGGGTTTTGTTTTCCCTCTTTTTGGTTATAGTCCTACCCAAGCATTCGAGCAAGAATGATGAATAAATAAGGGGATAGCGGGTCACCTTGCCTAATACCTTTGGAAGCTGGGAAAGACTGAGAAGGCCTGCCATTGATAAGAACTAAGTAGGAAACTGAAGAGATACATCCCATAATCCAATCCATCCAATCCTTAGAGAAACCAAATTGCCTCAAAACTTTGATAAGGAAGTGCCAATCCACTCTGTCATAAGCTTTGGATAAGTCTAACCGGATGAACATAGAAGGAGAATTTTGCATATCCATGGAATGGATGGCTTCCTGAGCAAGAACTATCTCATCTACTATTTGACGTCCTTCCACATATCCCCCTTGCTGTGGGGAAATAATCTTATGCAAAAGAGGCTTCAACCTTTACTGCCATGATTTTAGTAATAATTTTGAGAAGAACATTACATAAAGCAATAGGTCTAAAAGCTGAGATATGATCAACCTCTTGAGCTTTTGGAACAAGAGTAATATAAGTTTTATTGATAACCTTCAAAATTTCTTTGGATTTCCTGGCTTCTTCCACCACCTCTAATAAATCAACATGAAGGATATCCCAGAACTCTTGGTAGAACTCAATAGGAAAACCATCGGGACACAGGGTTTTCCCTTTTTGCATTTTAAAAACTACTTGTTAGCGCTTTGATAGTAAGAGGGGGAGTCAAAATAGAGTTCTCCTCGAAAGTGATAAGAGAAGGGATTGCTTGAAGAACATTTTGTTGTGAAGCTGAGTCAAGAGGAGTAGCAGTAAAAATATTGGAAAAGTAATCAACAACAATAGAGTTCATGCCATCCCAAGTATAAACAACATCTCCAGAATCTGATTTTAAGGAAGAAATAAAGTTGTGAGATCTTCGAGCTAGAAGAGATTTGTGGAAGAAATTTGTGTTTCGATCTCCTTCTTTGAGCCATTGAATTCTAGATTTTTGCTTCCATAAGATTTCTTCTCTTTTTTCCCATTCCTCTAAGCCGAGTTGTGAGTTTAATTTCATCTGCACTTCTCTTCTCTGTGAGGCCATCTAAATGGATTTTCTTATTCAAATTTTCAAGATGAGCAATAACTTCATGTTTTTTTTATGAACATCCCCAAACTCTTTCCAGTTCCAAGTCTTGATTTTGGATTTAATGTATTGCGGTCTTTTGGCAAAATAGAACATCTTAGTCCCATGCCTAGGTTTACCTTCCTTCCACCATTGTTGCACACGAGGTCTGAAGGAAATGTCTCTAAGCCACATTAATTGAAAACGAAAAGGAGAGAAACTCACATTGGTTTTCCACATTTCCACCATGATTGGCCAATGATCCGAACCA
The DNA here is from genome assembly GCA_028583015.1 of Wollemia nobilis. Classification (NCBI taxonomy): domain Eukaryota; kingdom Viridiplantae; phylum Streptophyta; class Pinopsida; order Araucariales; family Araucariaceae; genus Wollemia; species Wollemia nobilis. The sequence goes on along the minus strand of JAQPPZ010003109.1, from coordinate 1,180,242 downwards.
GACATTATTAAGAGTCTTCACTTTAGGAATGTGACCATGGATTAAGAAATTTTCAGAGAGCAAAAACCTATCCAATCTCTCCATTATACAAGCTAAGCCTTGCCTTCTGTTAGACCAAGTCATAAGGCCATTATCTGGTTGGATATCCACAAGATGGAGGTTTGCAATATATTCGCTCATGAGGTCAGTACTTTTGTCCAAATTTCTATTTCCCCCCCTTTTCTCATCCAGAGAGAGGATGGTATTGAAATCTCCTCCGATCAAGATCCAAGCTTTAGGAAAATGAGAGATAATATGAGTAATATCCTTCCACTATCTTCTTTTTTCCTCCAAAGAAGTCGGGGCATAAACAGTAATGCAAAGCATAATCTGGTTGGAATGTCTACTTTGAATAGCTATAGCCAACAAACCCCAACTGCCAACCATATGGTGAATAACTACCTCTTTTGGGTCCCAAAGACAAGCAATGCCACCCGAAGTCCCTTGGGAGCTGAGGGAAACCACTTTTCTAGCTGGCCAAATTTTATCGGCAATTAAGTCCATATCCTCCATTGACATCTTTGTTTCTTGAAGGAAAACAAGATGTGGATGATTTATCTGAATCATTCTTCTAATTTCATTTTGTTTTGAAAGACTCCCTTTGAGTCCTCTAATATTCCAAGTGATGATCTTCATTAATACCGGGGCTAAAAATGTTGGGAAGGGCATTAATCTTACCTTCCTCTACAAGCTTTTCACCTTCTTTTACCATATGATATTGATTGGTCTTGCGACCTACTTTTTGATTAGAATCCATCTTCAATTTTTTTTTCCCTGTTTCTTGACTTATTCCAATTGAATCTGAGATGGCTTCTAACCTTGAAGAATGCTCATACACGGCCAAAATTTTACTAGATGGTTCAATGGAGTCTATATTGGGACTTGCATTATTTGAAGTTTTGACATTTGAAATATTGTTTTTCTTGTGTAAATTTTCTCCTTTTTTTTCTAGTTGAAAACCTTTGATTTGTTGGTTTGTCTCCGAGTTCTTTCCTTCATATTTAAATTGTGTTTCTAAGATTTCAGTTTCCATTATTTCCTCTTCCTCACTTGGGACATCATTTGTGGAAAGGATTTCAAACATATTAGCAAATGACTTTGATTGATCCTTCATTACTTGGTTTTTTTTTAGGTGTTCTTCTTCTTAGGTATTTGGAAACTCGTTGAGTTTATATCTTCTTTCTTTTGATCAGGAATTTTATTTGGGCAAGCACTGGCCAAATGACCATATTCATGGCAAATTCTACAACGAAAAGGAATGTTCTCATAGTCCACTACTTGCTCCCAAGTGTCTTCCCCAAATTGTAATGTGATCTTTTTAGGTAGGGGTTTGTCAAAATCCATTAAAACACAAATTCGAGCATAAATAATATGTTCAAAATTTTGAGTACAATCAGCGAGTCATCATAAAAGTTCCTAAAGAGTTTCCAATTGAAGAAAAAATAGTAGGATTCCAAAATTCAATAGGGAGGCCAAAGAGTCTAACCCACACGGGAGCTATAGAAGGCATCTCTTCTTCGGCTTTAAATTTAGTATGCCAGGGCTTCATGAAAAGCCCTGCCCTTCCAAAAAACCAAGGACCCCCTTGAAAATTTTTCTCTCTATCTTCATTGTTAGCAAATAAAACAAGAAAATAACCATTTGGATAAATAGAGATTTGTAACTCACCTTTAGTTTTCCAGTTTTTTGCAGCCCAGGCTTTGAAAGTAGATAGACTCGGACGAAAACCCACGAACCGACAAATTAGTCCTCTTTTTTCCAAATCTTCAATGCCGGTCTGAATGTTACCCATATCAAGCTTAACAATAGGAGTTCCACAAGTTGCTTTAAGACATCCTGACTCCGTTTTCCTGGGATCAATCTTAGGCATTCTTAGAGGTTTATGAGAAGCCCTAATATTGATATTAGCATTGGGCTGAGGCTGTCCACCATGAAGGGCATCCCTAAAATTCATTTTTGGGACTGAGTCTTCAAAATTCTTACCCTTGATAGGGGTTTTCATAGTAGAATTATTTTGTGGGTGCACCTTAGCACCAGATTCACTTGAGATATGAGCCATTTTTTGATCAACTGCTTGAAACTTATTTCGTGGTCTCTTTAATCCTTGCCCTAGACGTCGTGGAAAGGTATGGTTTTCACTTTTCTTTTGTGCAACAAATTGGAAGCCGTTGTCACTCAAGTTCACGGTATGATCTGTTGAAAGACAAATTTCTAACCCATCTTGTATCCCCTGCAACATTTCCTGCTAAAATATTGAGCATAAACCACAAAAATATTGGCCGCTAGGGCCCGAAGGCCCTAAAAACCAACCTCTGGAGCTGCTTGCACTCAACCCGGATGAAACCCTCGCATAGCCGCTTGCCAAATATATCGTTCACACATATGGATGCGCTAGGATCTGTGTTGCTCCAAATGATATGAAAATTGGTGGAGACGTTCTAGGGTTTTTCAGGCATCTACCCTCAAAATTTCAGCTCAATCCGAGTTCGGATGAGTGAGATATGGCCAAAACGAGTTCGGAAGTTTGGGCAGTCCTGCGAAAAACGTCTCCAAATGACAAGATTTACCATGTACAAGGATCTTGAAATGTTACACTTGGTTTCTCATATTCTGAATGCATGTTAGAATATGTATTGTATGTTCCAAGTTTAACAAATAACCTTATTTTAGTAGCTCAATTGGTTGATAGAGGTAGAATTATGAAATTTAAATACATCAATGGAAATAAGAAATGTCTCATCAAGAAATAAAATAAAGTTGAAGCCATGGGTTCCATCAAGAATGTGATATTTTCTTTGGATACAATGGGATTATCATAAGTAAATTTAGATCATCATTTTCCACAAAAACAATATAATGATGAATTTTTTGACTTTTCTAAAAAGTAGGCAACGAAGCATTGGACTAGGCACAGTGCAAGAATATCAAGTAGAATCAACAAGAAAAATTCATAGATAGAAACAAGAAGAAAACAAAATATGAAGATTGAAGACTATAAGTCTTCACATCAAATAATGAATACAAAGGGGTGTTGGAGATATTATATTATTTGGTAACATTAAAGTACCTTGGTGTACTATTGTAAATATTAGTTTAGGAGTGTGTTTTATATTTGTCTAATGTATGTGTCAATGTGTGAGGAGTGTCCATGTGTTATGTAATAAAGTGTGCAAGTGTAAGTTGTGAGGTGTTAATTGTGAAAGTGAGTGAGTGAAGAGTCATATGTGAAAGTGAGTGAGTGAAGAGTCATATGCGTCAGGTTTCTAATATGCAAGTGAAGAGTCACATGAGATGTGGAAAGATGTAAAGGGAAGAGTCATGAGAGTTTTATCATAATATGAGGAATGTGAAAGGATGCATCTCCTAAATGTTTGAGGAGAGCAATAGTGAGAATATTAAAGAGTCATCTGTAAGGTTATATAATGAATATAAATATCAATGCATTGTAATGAAAAAATCAATTTGTAATCCTGATGACTTATGAATATAATAGTGAAATTTTCTATTATGAAATATTGTGTTATTATGTGATTGATTTTATGATCCTAAGATATTGACCTATGAGATAATTTGGTAGAATTACCATCAGGTAAGGGGCACCCTTATTTCTCTAGTAGTAGAGGTTAGGGAGGACCTCACAGTGTAGAGATCCTTGTTGCTCAAATAAAAGGCTATAATTGGTAAATTTAATAGGTCTTATCCAAGGTCTTCGGCTTTGATAAAATGGATTGAAAAGAGTTGGAAATCTCTAGGAGTGAGTATATCCTTTCTTCCCAAAGGTTTCTTCCTATCCATTTTCTATTCTAGGGAAAAAATATATAGAATCCTTAAAGAGGGTCTTAAGTTTATGGGAAGAGAAGGACTCTTTCTTACCCATCGGTATGAAGGCTTTACACTTAAAAATGTAAATCTATCCCTCATACCATTCTAGGTCAAGATATATGGGTTACCCATTAAATTGTGGGAAATGTATACCTTCAAGGCAATAGGTAACACTCTAAAAGAATTCCTTGAGTTTTCAAAAACTACAAAAGACAAATTCTTGGCTAGTTATGCTCGGAAATTGGTCATGATTGATATCGGTAAACCTTTACCATAATCAATCATTCTTAAGTATGGGGGTAAGTTGTGGACCCAAACCATGGATTATGAAAATATATATTTCAAATGTAGAATATGTTATGAGGTGGGGCATATTGAGAGATCATGCCCTAAGAAGAGTCCAACAAAAACATATGTAGAAAACCATAAGAGAAACTTACAAATGGATATAGATGAAGATAATTTTCAACTTTAAATAAACAGTGAAGATTAGTAAGGATATTGGAATAAATACCAATTCCTTTAAAGTTTTATCCTATGAATAAAAAGCAAATTAGAGCTTAGAAAATATGGTACAATTGGATCAAAATATTAACAAAGAATTGTCTACCTAGTATGATCCTAATTTAGGGATGAACATTCTTAATAAACCTAAGGAATATACCTCATAAAATTTAGAAAACTCTCGTAAAATTTTATGGACTATTCAAGATAAGGAAAGGGTAGAGAAAATGCAACATTAGATGTTAATACCTCTACCATTAATAAGTAAATACCAAAAAATGAGTAGTATAAATCAAAATATTCCTTAACAAAGCTAGGAGAGGATAAATCTAATGAAAAGGAAAGTTGTGAAATAATATTAAAATATAGAATAATAAGACCTACTTTCGGTACTAGCAAAGAAAAAGGAGGTAAACCTTTAAATTATCAAGTGAGAGCCAAGGAAGCAAGAACAAACATAGAGAAAAGAACACAATCTAAGTTGGTTGAACTTCTCTTAACTAAATAACAAATTGATATTAGTAATTTGCAGGAAGGTCCAGTAGCCCCTAATGAGACATGATTACCATATCATGTAATATAAGAGGTGCTAAAGCTCCCTCAAATTAGAGGTGTATTAGGGACCTCTATTTTAGTAATAAGTCTTATATTCTTTGTATCTAGGAAACTAAAATGACAAAGGAAGAATTTTTCTAAACTATGAAAGCAGTATGGGAAATATGTGAATGGGATGTTGTGGATTCAGAAGGAGTGGTAGGAGGAACTCTAACATGTCAAAATCCAATTAGAACCTCTTATAAACCATTCATAAAACTAGGCATTGAATAGTCTTATTAGTCACATGCTACTTTATAGATGTTTGTTTCATCCTTATTAATGTCTATGGATATACACTTAATCAAATCATAAGTGTGGAGTGGTATTGAAGCATTTATGAGAAGTAAATACCAAGAAACATGATTCATGATCATACAATGTGTTAATACCATAACCAAGAAGGATGAAAATTTTAGGGAAATTAGCAAACTAACCCAAAGTATGATATATTTCTTAGCTTTTATTCAAAACAATGATATATGGGAGGTTGAGTTTGAAAACAATGATAAATGGACCAAGAACAGGACAAGCCAATACTTATAGCAAAAAATTAGACATATCATACTCTCAAATCATTGACTAGATCAAGGCACTTGTGCTAAAATTAATACCTTGACAAGAATTGGTTCAGATCACTAGCCAATAAGAATTAAAATGGTGGTAACTAAATTAAATAATATCATATTTTAAATATGGGCAAATGTGGGAAGACCATCCTCAATTGTTGATATGATAGCACAAACACATAATTCTTTAGGAAATAGTGGGTTGTATACACTTCCAAAACAAATTAAATCAATGATATATAGATTAAAAGAATGGAACAAGAACACTTCCGAGAAAAATTTTAGAAGAAAGAACTAAAAGAGAAACTTTCAAAATTTCAAAAAGTTGAGCACAATAATCCAAGCTTAGACAAAATGGAGTTTCTTAGTGAATATTGTAAAATTTTAAGTAGGGAAGATAAATTTTGGATTTTAAAATTGATACATGCTTGGTTAAAATAAGGAGATCAAAACATAAATTTTTATAAACTGGCAATAGTACAAAGACTAACATCTAGCATTAGAGAATTAAATTAGTAGAATGGGTTTGGATTGAAGACCAGAGAAGATTGAATTTTACTAGAATATTCTAGGATCAAAGGAGATTGAATTTCTTAATGATAAATTATAGCGAGAAGTACCTTCAATTATAACAAATGAAGACAATAGCAAATTGATGGAGCCTATTACATTGGAATAAGTTCATTAACCTCTTTTCTCTTTTGATAAGGATAAATCCTCTAGTCTGAATAGACTCTCTACAACTTTCTATCAACATAACTAGGAAATAGTGAAGGATTCTTTATTGGTGGTAGTGGAACATTATAGAGTAAAATGGTATATACATTATAAAATAAATGAAACTATTCTTACCCTGATTCCAAAAAAGAATGATGTAGATTTGTTGGATTCATTTAAGCCCATAAGCCTATGTAATATGGAATAAAAGATAATCTCCAAAGTGATGGCAAATTGGTTAAGACTACTTTTAGACAAAATTATTTCAGAAGAACGAGGATTTGTGTAAGGGATACAAATTCTAGCCAGGATCATAGTAGCTCATGAAGTAATGCATTCGACAACTTCTAGAAAAGAGGGCAATAATCTTAAAACTTGATATAAATAATACCTATGATGGAGTTAAATGAGATTTTTATTTTGTAGTATTAGGAAAGTTTGGATTTGTGAATAAATGAGTTGGATAGATTAAAGCTTGTGTCTCTACAATATCATATTTAGTGTTGGTAAATGGCTAGTAACACAATCATTTAAAGCTAATAGGGGTCTCATATAGGGATAGCCTCTATCACCATATCTATTTATTATTGTGATAGAGGTATTGGGAAGGAACTTGAAGAAGACATAAAAATATGTGCTAATAAGCGAACTTAAGGCTAGTAATAACATTAACATCATCACCCATCAACAATTGGTAACGACTTATTAAAATAAAATGAAAGAGCATCAGGGCATAAAGTTAATAGGAAAATCCATATTTTACTTCTTAAACACTCCAACTATAATCAAAGTAGGGATATGCAAGTTACTTCAAATGAAGGAGGTAAATTTATCAAAAACATATCTAGGGATGTCCTTATATAAGGGCATAATGAGGATAGAATTATGGAATCCAATTATAATTAAGATTCAAAATAAACTATCAATCTGGAAAGATAAATGGTTATCATTAGAAAGAAGAGTGTAGCTAATAAATCTTACAAACCATTCCAACATATTATATATCCTTGTATATTATGCCAAAATCGATACAAAAAGTTAAATCTATATTATGCAGTTATTTTTATTACATGATAAAAGGAAATTTCCTTTTGTGAAATGGAGCAAGGTGTGTGATGATAAAACTAGGGGAGATATCTATTTAAGATTTCCTATGGATGCAAATTTTACTCAAAGGGGAAAAGTAATTTGGAGATTGTACAAAGAGAGTCAAAAATAATGGGTAATTATTATTCTCAGTGCGTCAAGCTTAATGACCCAAGTTTAATATTTACTGCATTCTCACCACAGTTGGTTCTACACTATGGAACAGTAAAAAAAATCAATTGATCTAGTGATTAAGGGTATAATATGGGTGGTGGGAACTAGAGAAAAAATCTTTGTGGATGGATACTTGGTGTGATAAAAAACCAATCAATCTAGATCCAATTTTTAAACCATGGATGAGATTACTTCAAGATAAATATGGTGAAAGGGTTTTAAAAATTATGTACAGGGATCAAGAAGGAAGATACAAATGGAAAGAAGAATATTTTACAAGTATAACTTGTTGCTAGGAGGCAGTTGAGCAAAAAGATAACAACAATGATTATTCTGAGAGGAGACAAGGATAAGTTGATTTGGAAGTTGAATATCTTAGGAGAATATACAACAAGAAGCATATATAATGTAAAGCACCAACAAAATAGGAGTTCTGCAATAATATGGAGAGATATTTGGGATAGCCTAAGCATTCCAAAATTCAATGTTTGTATGGCTAGTAGGTCATAGGAAAATTTAATCTTGGGATAACCTCATGAAAAGGGATTTTTATGGCCCCTCACAATATGTTCTATGTAAAAAGGAAGGAGGAGAGTATATATCATTTCTTGGGACATTGTTCAATAGTCTGCGAACTATGGCAATGGATTCTTAATATGTTTGATAAGTGCATGGTGATAAATTATAAAATTGAAGAATGGTTAAAGCAATGGAATAGAACTTTTAAAAGTGAGGCATTATAGATAGTATGGGATAAATTGAAAGACATAATACTTCAGATTATATGAATGGGAAAGAATAGAAGAATATTTAAAGGAAAATATAGCAATTTAGAGGTAATGAAAAGGAATATTTGTTTATACATAGAGGATTATAAACCAACCCTATCAAATTACCCAATCCCTAATCTTGAAGCAAAGAGCCTTGATAGATGGAGTCAAGTCATCAAATGGAATTATGATGTTGGGTATAGGAGAAACAAAAGGAAGGCAAAGAATATAAAGTGGAAACCACCAAAAGTGGAGTTGGTCAAATTAAATTTTGATGGAGCATCTAAAGAAAATCTAGGACCAATAGGAGGAGGAGTAATGATTAGAAATTAAAGGGGTGAGATTTTATCACATTACGCTTTCAATAGTGGATATAATACAAATAATGAAGTTGAAGCTTGGGTGGCTTTGGAAAGGCTAAAAATATATAAACAAATAAAATAGAACAAAGTATGGATGGAAGACGATTCACTAATAGTAATAAATACAATTTTGAGGAAAGCAAAGGCTCCATGGAACATACAAGAGATCATTGTGAAAATACAAGACCTTGTTACAAAATTTAAAGAAATCAAGTTTAAACATACAATAATGGAAGGTATCAAATATGCAGATAGGCTAGTCAATAGAAGGGTTTTAATAGAGGGTTGTGAAGTTAAATTCTCTTTTCCATGGTTAGAGGAAGTAGTAAGTTTAACTGAAGTTGACAAGAAAATATTGATTGTCTGAATCAAATAATGATTAAGATTTATTGTAATATTTTTCATTGGTAATATTTATTTTATTTTATAACATTAATATATTTTCATATAAAATATTTATTACAATTCTTGTGGTTGCACTTATGCTTTAGGAAGGAAACTAACAAACGAAATTTGGTAAAGTGAGGCCTTGATAGTGTGAAGTTTTGGAAATATTACTCTACTAAGATGAAATGTGTAGATTATAGAGATGGAATTTTGGTATTAATAAGGCTATTGCAGAAAAATATCAAGAAAAATAATGTTGAATTTTGGAATTATTTGTATTTACAAAGAAAATTGAACAAGATCCAAAAAATGAAAATCAAGAATATCTAGCTATAGCAACTCAATTGAGATGAGAATTGAATCTGTTTGTAAAATCTCAAGATCTTAAGGAGAGAGTAGTGATTTTTCAAGGGTGGGGGACCTAAGTACAACCCCTATTCTCTAGCAAAAAAACAATTCCACTTCCAAAGGGTTTTAAGAGACCTATTTGTGTTTAGATTTTTATTTAGACCTATTTTTAAAGTTTGATTATTTCACTATATTTTTTATATTCCTAGTTCTTCTATATTTCTTCATTGTTTACTTCTAGACACCATGTCAAAAGCCCTCTTGAAGTTAAACAAACAACTATAGGAGTTTTCTTTTTCTTTTTTTTCTTTTTTTAATGATATGTTTCGATATAATGCAATGATCTATTGTTGGGTGTTTTGATTTAAAATATACTTGTTGATTCTATGTGTAAGATACTTTTTAATACTATTGTGAATAGATAATTGATAATTACGATTTGATAATTTGAAGAATTTTTTATATCATCATTTTTAAGGATACGTATAACTAAATTTGTGCAATCTCTAAAAACCATATTAAATGATATCATTAAATATTCTTTTAGTGGTTTGTGTTCGAATTTCTATTCCCATTTTAAATAGTCTAATTGTAATCCATCCACATCTCGAGCCTTACATCTTTTGAACTTGTTAATATATTCATCGACCTTCTTTAACTTAAACAAATCTACTATTATATTAATTGTTGGAGAAACATCTTTTTATAATCATGTTCATATAATTGATTTGCATATTGTAACCATTGGGATTTTATAATATTATTTTTGTTTCTTATTTTGTTGAAGCTCCTTCTAGAACTATTTTGGACCATACTTCAATAGATAAATTAATTTTTCTTATCTTGCATCCATTTATTCCTCTTATTTTACTTTCAAATAAAGAAAAAAATTGGATGCTCTCTTTACCTCTTTTTCCAAAGGTGCTAATGAAGCTCTAAGAAGTAATTTATCCTAGAAGTCAAAAGAAATATCAAAGGCTTCAAATAAATATTTTGCATGACTAAGAAACCACACTCTATACCATCTCTAATACCATGTATTTCATGCCAATTTCTAGTAACGAATAAAAGCAATCCATTTACTCAATTTATATATATAAAAGAGAAAGAATGAAAAGAGAAAGGCAATAGACATATATGACGGGTGCCCTTGAGCACTAATAGTCATAGTATTATTTGTAGATAAGAATCGTAATACTCTAATATAGTTAATGGAGAGGATGAGAGTATTTATACCAATACCAAAACCCGAAAATACACAATCATGCTAGCTTAAGTTGACATAACAAGTAGGCTTTAGGTTAATTACAAGTTATCTAAGAATTTAACCACGAAAAGGTTGACCATGGCTTATAGGACACGTAAATAATAAATAAAAAAAATGTACAATGATTACTCACATGCTTACACAAAAGTACATCATAGAATGTTGGCCTAAGCCAATAATTCAAATTATAACTTTCAACAACGAAATGATACTAAAATAGTTAGAATAAATAGGGAAATTTGCTCCGAAATTATTTCTTATATGATTGATAGTTGAATCTCATTAGAAATATATGCCTAGGTAATCAAGGAAAAGGAAGTTATTGTTTCCATTCAATCTAATAATGGTGAAACTATAGATTCAGACATGTTTCCTATTGACTTTTACAAAGCTATCGTTAGCTTTATAGAATTTATATATATATATATATTTTTTTTATGAAAGGTCATTTTAATTATAAAAATAAAAGTCCTTTACAGCCAAAAATAAAGTGTGGGTGGAGAAAAAAATCACACCCGAATATCACTAACTTATCCTAATAGCGGATAAAGAAAAAAAAACTACACCATACGAGCACCACGACCATCAACAACAAACTAGAAATAATCTACATCCAGAAAGGTTTTATAAAGAAGGGAGCCTGTGGCAGACAGGGCCTTACCCATTTGAAGTGGGTGGTTCCCCCACCCATCAAAGTGCTCCTCATCCCAACCTGAAGCATGAGTAATTGGAGAAGAAGGACAAAACCAGCCAAAAATATGCCCCTGGCTACCTGAAGCTCCCCAACCATCATTAGGCACAGGTGCAGATTGTGAAGTGATCACAAGCGCAGAATGCTGGGAAGTGTTATTTTTAACTTCTCAACAATGTTTCTTTAGGAAGGAATATAAAGAGGATTGCCCTTATACATAACAATCAACTTGATTAATTCACTATTTGATTGTGACACTCCTTATATACTAGGAAAAGTGCTAAACCAAAATGCAAATGGCAATCACAAAGATAAGCATGTTCAAACTCATTATTGGTTGATGGATACCCAAGTAAGGGGAAGGAAGACCTTGAGGTTCATAAACCTTAGATAACTTAGGTTCTTATTATATTGACATAGCTAACTAAGATTGTGATCATCATTAGTTTATCTAGTATACCTCGATGTGTATTAGAATGGCTAGGATATGTGCAATTACTCTATGATTTATTTAGTTTTACTTTTGTATACATAATTGATGAAAACATCATCTAAATGGACTTTTTGTTGTCATGCAATGCACCATCATCCTATGCCAGTTAATTACAAATAAATGCACTTACCATTTGATTTTTTTTATAAATTGACTATAGGGTTCATTAAGATAATATTCATAATAAATTTTACCCTAAGAACTCTATTTAATTATTGAACTTATCATAGACAAATGAACTTTTTGAAAGTTTCTAAAAAAAATGAAAATATCATTTTCAATCATCTTCCAAGCAAAAATCCTCTAAATTGATAGCAAATCAAACCAATTGCATAAAGCAATCGAAGGACACATAATCATCTTCTCCTCCTAACTCTTCATCTAGCCTCATATCCTAGGTTAGTCTTCCAAATATTCTCACATAGCTGTAAAGAATATTCTAGAATTCATATCCATCAGACATAAGAACACCCTTCTTCTCCCCCAAATGAGATATTGTTCTATAAAGGAATTTTGTCTTATGGTCAAAGGTTGGGTTTTCCATCAACCAAGAAGTTTAGAATAGGCAAAGAAAAATGATCTCTCTCTGTCTCTCTCTAGACAATTTTATTTTATCTAGCATATATTTTAGGTTGGAATCATCTTTCTTTTGAACAAACCACGTAGTTGTATTATATTTTTAACAAGTTTTGAACATGAGTATGCACATTGGGGACTCACACTTTTAACCAATTGAGCTCATACCATCTTAATATATGTAATTATTGATTCAATATATTGCCTAATAGGCTTAGTGCATGTTGAAGTGGTTGATTGAAATGATATAATACATTCAATCCAATACAACCAATTAAATATATTACTATATTTAATTTATTTTTATAGAATATAATATAATAAATATAAATTAAAATAAGGATCTAAATTAATTAAAGACATATTTTAGATTTTGTTCATAAAAATAAGCATATTGGTTATCCATTAAGTTGAGATTGGAGGATTGAAACAAGTTATCTTCTATGGAGAAGGTTTATAGATATTTCTAAAAATGGATTGATTCATTAAGCCAAATAGGTGCCTAGATTATTAAACAAAGATAAACCCTAGACAATTCCTATCCAACATTGCATTAGTTATGGAAGTCCTTGTGCAGGATGTCTTTGAAGGGTTTGTGCTAATGACCCAAATCTCTATCAAATTCACTATATATTTTGGCTAAAATCCATCAGAAATCCCAATAAAGTACCAAACATTGGTTTTAATGTGTAGAGGATAGCTTTTATCATTACTTATCCATTAACTTGTTATCTCTTTCATAGTTACTAGTTCTCAATTATCATAGAGTATTGTTTGCAAGAGTTCTTGGATGTATGTTCTTAAATTTTTTAGTCTTTCATAGTTACTAGTTCTCAATTATCATGGAGTATTGTTTACAAGAGTTCTTGGATGTATGTTCTTAAATTTTTTAGGTGGGTTATTACTTCTATTTTTTTATATTTTTCAGGCAAACTAAAGTTTGGTCCCCCTGGGATGATCTTATAGGAGGCAATTTAGTAAAAATTATTCATAACAACTAAGTTCATGTGGTTATAAATATTACTCTTTATTTTTTAAGTTAAACACCTCCCCTTATTGTTATTAGGATCCTCGTTTACACTTCGATCTATCATTTTACTAATTTATCGATTTAAAAATTATAAATAAAAATACTCTTCTATATGAACTCACGTGATATTTACCATTTATTATAGGTGATCCTCCATTGATAAGCTTATGTGCATGTAGAAGTCTTCTGAAGAGATAAAAAAAAATTTAAAAAATAAACCCCTAATGAGATGTGATATAAAATTACTATGAATTCTCAATGTTATTTATAGAAATATTAGAATTGGTTTGTGGCTACTTTTGTTCTCAAATCTAATGTTGAGCTAGGTTATGATGGAATTCTCCATCTCTTAATGTTTTTTATGGAAATATTAGAATTGGTTTGTGGCTACTTTTGTTCTCAACTCTAACGTTGAGCTAGATTATGATGGCATTCTCCATCTCTTCCTATGGTTCCCAAATTAAATGAGCATTAATAACTTTAATTCCTTTGGTTTGTTCAAGATCATAGATTCCATATTGTTTGATCTCATTAGCTTGAGCTCAATCATGCTTAAACTGCTTAATAGATTTATGATATATTTTTTATCAAGGTCTTCCAATTAAGAACATATTTTTTTCAATGAGTTTACACATGTTTTTATGAGGGGTCATGGTCCCCTCATAATGAATGGGGTTTGAACCTTGGACCTCAGTCCTTACCACTACAGTAAGCTTGCAACTCCAATTAAGAACATATTAGAACACTTGAAGATTCAAATTTTATATCCTTTTATGTGAATCATCTCCTTTTTTTTTAAATAAAGGGGTAAAAATTTATTGATAAGAAGTCTGGATTACAGAGTACAACTGAGCTTCCAACCAGGACTCAAATAAACAGCCAAACAGGATAAAACCACTAGACTAGAATGACACTCAAAAAATACAAGAACAAACTACATTAAGTTTGTACATCCTTGTGGATCAACTCCCATAGGCGTTGAGAGTCCTCAGATGGGAGACTCTCCCAATTATCTATACTCCAAGGATCCAGCAGCTCAAAAGCCCTTTTGGTCGGGTAATCAAAAACCACATTCCATTCCCTTTAAATTTGAACTCTTCACTCATTCTAATAATCTGAATAGCTACAGAGGCCAACTGCCAATTAACTTCCTCCACCCTTTTACTGTTTAAAATATTAACCATAATTTGAGTTAGACTCGTAGAAAATCCTATGCCAACCAAGAGAAAACCCCCTCGCAAGGCCTCAAGAATTGCAAGAGCTTCTATAAAATTGTTGGAGTGAACACCTTTATAAATGGAAAAGAAAAAATTGACACCACCAGTAGAATATCTCCCAACACCGCCAATGCTAGCATGTCCAGGATTACCCCTGGACGATCCATCAGTATTAATTTTTAAAACTCCTCTAGGGGGCAGCCTCCACCTACCATCTCTCCTAACCTTCTTGCTGAGCTAAGGAACCCTACTAGGGCTAGAAGAGTTCACACCATACCCAAAGAGACCAAGGGCTTGTTGTACCTTCTCCTCCCTAGAATCCAAAAGAGGGTCCACATCACATTTGCTATGGATGGTTTCCTAAACCATATACAGGATCCTTTGCCAAATCTATTGAATAGCAAAATAACTACCCTGAAATATGTGCCAATTTGATTCAATCCAAATTTGTCAGATGATGCAAGAAGGGCCCAAATTCCAAGCCACCTGAAGGAAGGGGGCCTTGGTCGAAGTTCTGCCCTGACTACTCTAAAACTCCACCAAGGACAGCACATGAAAACGTGGATGGTTCCAAGTGCTCCACCAATGGTGCCAAATGTCTCTGGCAAAGGAGCATTGGAAAAATAAATGAGAAGAGTCATCCTCATTCTTACTACAAAGGACACAAAAAGAGGGATCTTGAAATCCCCTCTTTGTCACATTATCCCAAGTGAGACATTTATTTGTTGGAAAATTACCATTGGTAAAAGGTTAAAAAATGTATTTTACCTTGGGTAAGATTACTTACCTTTTACCTTACCTGGACGGCAGTTGGACGGCAGCATCTTTGGGCGGCAAGAGAATTTGATTTTATTTTCTTCTCCCTTAATTTCTCCTATCCCCCCTTTTCTCTAGTATGGTTATTATAATGTTTATTTAAACTTTGTAACCTAAAGTTAATGGTTAATGCAAATA
Organism: Wollemia nobilis; assembly: GCA_028583015.1. Classification (NCBI taxonomy): domain Eukaryota; kingdom Viridiplantae; phylum Streptophyta; class Pinopsida; order Araucariales; family Araucariaceae; genus Wollemia; species Wollemia nobilis. Next base: position 1,164,642 of record JAQPPZ010003109.1, on the reverse strand, counting down.
TTACCTTTTGATGAGGCCCAAAAATGCCTCATTATTGCACAATGTTTGACTACCATATGATAAGTTAATTTCCAAATAGTTGACTAGAATATACTATTTTTTAAGTGTTTGCATGATTTTATGTTAGGAATACTATATCTCTGTTTTTGACTATTTTTAGCATTTTATGACTGATTTTGCGTGATTAAGTAGCAAGTAATAACATGCATTTCAATTAACCAAGTGTGGTATGCTGATATCCATTAACTTCTCAATGGTTTTTGAATGTTTTCCTGCCCTTCAACTTGTTTCAAATCCACATTTAAGCCAAAAGTTTAGGACTGTCATAAATCTAAAAATCTGAGAAAAATAGCCATATAAAAATCAGCAAGTTGTCACTTTATAGGAACACCTTGAAGTTGTCAAGCAAAGCATGAGAATATGGATGAAATGAGTTTAGAAGGACTACAGAAGACATATGAACTATTTAGAAGCATTCCCACATGATCTAAATAGGCAGCAACAGGGTATAACAGAGCAGGGACAATTGTGCAGCACTATTGCACTATTTCAGCATGGTTACTTGGTGAATTAAGTGTATAAATTCAGTAGCAACTTGATGTACTCCTTCATGTTGATACTTGAATAATTTTTCCATGTTCTAATTTGTTTGAATTTGCAAGAAATGCCAATATTTTATAGTTGTGCAGCAGAACTAGAAAATGCAGTAATTTACCATGTAAATTCCGACCAAGCTACAAATAAACAGCAAGGCATGGAATTCACATATGAAAAGAGATGAAGACCATTGGAATCTGATCCTAGGAGATAACCCACCTGAGAGATGCAAAAGAAATCACTTAAAAAGTACACATTTGTTCATTCCGAAGTATCTTCGGAATGAACAGATATCTTCGGAATGAGAAAACACAGTGTCTTCGAAATGAGCAGACATCTTCGAAATGAGAAATGCAGTATCTTCGGAATGAGCGGATCTTCAGAATGAGAATTGCAGTATCTTCGGAATGAGAATTACAGTATCTTCGAAATGAGAATTGCAGTATCTTCGAAATGAGCGATCTTCGAAATGAGAATTGCATTGTCTTCGAAATGAAGCCACTTATCTTTGAAATGAAAACAGAATGTGCTTTTTGACTTATTGACCGATTTCTAAAGCTGAAAAAGGGAAATAAATGTTGGAAAAGGTAAAGGAAAATATCTTCCATCTGATTTTTTCGTCCTTGCCGTCCAAAGCCACCATTCATGGAAAAGATCAATTCAGATCCTCTTCTAGGATAAACCCAAAAAAATTGTAGCATAATAGAAAGTTGTTTTCAAGATAGGAATGGCATATTTTGAAGTGGAGAATGATGTGTGAGATATTTTTAGACTCCTCCCACGTACTCCCACCACTGAAGATGCTTTTTAAGGGCCAATGACTACTGCTACAACACAAACTGTCCAAATTTGCATTTATTTCAAATCTAGAATTATTGGCAAATGACTATAAAATACACATAGGCTGATTTGAGCATTGAATATATTGTAAATATTTATATAAATAACACAGCTCCCTCATTGGTTAAGCCAGTTAGGAATTAGAATAGAGGAGAGTTTTTAGTAGCAGTAATTAGGACTGTACAGTAATTTTCTGTAACAGTTTTCAGCATGTTTTATCATCAATAAAAGTGCAGTATTTTATCATTTTATGTTCTGAGTGTTAATTAGTTAAGGAGTGCTTTTCACCTCCTTCTAGATCAAAAAGTATGGACCCACTTCCAGATCTAGAAGGAGGGATTTTATGGTAGGTTTTAATCTATAATTTTGCTGCAGCAGAATTAATAGATTGCTTGCCAGATTTCATTTTCTTGTTTTTATTTTGTGTTGTGTGATTTATGTTTCCTATTATGTTTGTGTACGACATTTGTGTGTATGTCAGCTGACAAATTATATTAAGCATTTTCTTTTATGTTTTCCCTGCTTTCTATTTTAGCAACTTTCTATTTTCAACATATTTCATTTTGTTGTCAATTCCTGTAGCAGAAGCTTGACGACCTTTTGTGGCAGGGCATTGACAAGTGTTTTAGAATAAAATTCAATTCTACAAAAGTAGATTAGATTTCAATTTTGCAAAAGTAGATTAGATTTCAATTTAGCAATTTCAATTATGCAAGAGTAACTAGATTTCAATTCTACAAAAGTAACTTAGGATTTCAATTTAGCAATTTCAATTCATGCAATTGTAGTTAGATTTCAATTCTTGCAACTTAGATTTAGTTTTCAATTCTTGTACTTTATTTCAGTTTTCATTTTTCAGACTAGGTTTAGTGTGACACCAAATGGCTAAACCAAAATCTGCTTCACCAATAATTGCTTGAAATCTGAATGCCTAAATTGTACTCTACCCTAACCTTCTATCGTAGACAGCCTTGGACACCACCCCGGATTGATAAATAATTGAGATTAAATTATGAGACTCAATGACACTCATCATTTTTGCGTCGTTACCAGGGAACATGGTGTTGTTAGAGGGTAAAAGCAGTTAAATAATTATTATTGTGTTAAGTTATGAAGTTCAGAGTTAAATTTGAATGTAATAGCTGGTATAAATAATAATTATTGATAGTTGCATTTCAGTCCATTTAGAAAATAAGCAACCACCACCTTCAGCCCAACCTGGATAGCAACCCCTGTCTATGTAAGCTGAATCTATTTAAAAAAAAAAATCACAAAAACTTTTGCACAATCAAAATAGAAGTTTACAACTTAATGATGATCCTAGAGTTTTTCATTATTACTTAAAGATTGTTTGGATTTTATCGTGCTAAACCGCAACTTAGCAATTCTTAGCCTATACAGACAATAGTTGATCTCATTAGAGGTGATCCTACCTGACAAGTAGTTGATCTTCTAAATTTGTACACTTCTTGTCTTATTGTGCAAACCAAAAATATTTTTTTTAGCCCAACCTGTGATCATTCTGAATAATACAGGATAGGCAACCCCTATCTATGTAGCTGAATCTGGTATAAAAAGAAAAAAACCTATAGGAAATGGTATTGACTGCAGCAACATCCAACTGTGCTAAAATAAGAACTTACCTGAGCTTGAAGAGACAAAAATCAATGGAGATACACAAAAAACCTTTAGTCCAAACACACAAAAATTAGCTTTGGATAAAAGAGAAAAACTACACATAGAAAATTTACTTCCATTTTACAAAGGGGTAAATTCTGTCCTCTTAGGAATGAAACAAATTGAAGTGCAGCCAAGAAAATTCTTGAACATTATTATCTAGCTGACTTATAAACAAAAAGCAAAATTGTTGCTATTTTGAAACAATATTTCAATCTCTTTACATGGAATTACAAGGGTATATCAAGATTTTATTTTGATGTAAGCACCTAACATATTTTGGGAATTGGTATTTAATTGTTTCAAGAACAGATTGACAAGATTTTGTAGACTAGGAGCCATGGACAACACTTGATTGAAGAAGTTTTCAGATATGGAGCAGTGCTTCTTTCTCCCATTGGTAATTCATGGAGGATGCTAGTGGTAAATGGACATTGCCTTCGGGTATACCATGCACCATTAACTAAGGAGGAGTTCTTGAAGGAGATTCCATTGGATGTACACATAAGGGAAGAGAATTTCTCTTCAATATCAGATTCAGAGTGATGATAAAAATTCTGAAAAAAAAAAAGAAAAAAATACAAGAAAATAAAAAAGAAGAATAGTCTTGTTTGTGAACTTCCTTTTTGGGTACAAGCAAGACAAGAAAATTTGAAAAAAAAAAAAGAAAAAAGAGAAAAAATTGCAGCAAAGGCATGTCCCACAAAATGGGGATACATGAGGACAAGCATCAATTTCAAGCAAGAAAGAGGAACAATGGAGCCAATACTTCATTTCCAGCAATAAGGAGGCAATGATGATGTAAGAAGATTCTTACTAGTCATCTAGTAAGGAAGGTTGCATCAATGTTGTCGGTTTCAACAGAAAGAGATGGTGTTTTCATACAACAATTGACATGTTTTTGCATAATAAGGATTAGTCTTATCCAAATAAGAGTGAGAGATGTTCTCTCTGATTGAAGCACTTGAAAAAAAAAAAAAGAGGACAGAAGTTGGTTGAAAACCAAAAATGGTAGCCTCTTCTGATGAAAAAAATGAAAAAAAAAAAAGATGAAAAAAAAAAAATTGAAAAAAAATGATGAAAAAAAAAATATATATATATATATATATGAATAATTCAGTAGTGAAAACCTTCCTAGAGGCGCTACTGAGTTGGCTTGCATGAAAATCGATTTTTTGGCATGCATTGCCTTGTTGATCTACCCATCATTGTTCCACCATTGTACAAATCTCACACTGCACATGTGTTATGTTTGTTTATGTTTTCAGATAATTTGCTAACAATCATCAAAAGCAACTTGTAAGGTGCATGACCAATTTTCGGGATAGTAAGGTATGTGTTTCTTGCATATAATTCATAGTAAACATTTAGCATTTAGTGTATGATAGTCGGTATTTGGCATAAACTATTCATACAATAGTGACAAGTTGAAAAAAGAACATGTTCAAGATGTCAAGAAACACCCCCTTATGCCATTAATTGCATAGAAATTCCAAAACTATGCAAAAACCTGATTTTTGGACAGACATGGCAGCAATTCTATTTCAATTTGTAGGACAAATTTTAGAAGGAGAACTGCAAGTTTATATCTCACAATTTTTTGATAAATTGAAGGAGGATGATAAAAAAAATGCACCTGAAGGTTGTATTTTAGTGCTACTAGAATAAAACAGCAACATACAAAACAAAGAATAGCATCTAAACAAAAAGATGAAGAAGGGATTTTTGATGTTATGGAAGACTTATACACTCTAGAGATGGACCCACAATAGAATCTGTAGCTAACTTTTGCATAGGAGGTCATTTCTGCATTTTTTGAAGATCTTCGAAATGAGAAATGCAGTATCTTCGGAATGAGCAGGATATCTTCGAAATGAGCAAAAATTGTACTAGAATTGCTGAAAATGCTACAGAATAGCAAAAAGAGTAGGGTACATCAAATATTGAGGTTTATAAGGCTCTACCACAAGTAAGTACATCCCTCAAGCATTTCAAATAAAAAAATTAAAAAATAAAATAAAAAAATTCAATTCTGTTCAAAAGGTGCAAACAACAAAAATAAGCATTCAGGCTTAAATGTTGTTAAGAACAAAAAATTCCATCAGTAGTAGTGCATCTGCCAAATACGGTTCCATAATAAGACTATTACAAGATGAATCATATGTTATCAAGCCTTTAAGAGGTACCTTGCAGCACTAAAACTTGTAGAAAAACAGAAAAAGAGTCATACATGTGCTTAATTGCAAAATACTTGATATAGTGCAGCAAGGAGGAATTTCTCAGTTAGCAGGTAGCAAAGGATGTTGTTCACAAGAATAAAACCTACATATTACTATGGCTTACTAAGATGCATGAGGGCATGCATTAGTTCAAGTTGGGGGGATGATGAGGCCCAAAAATGTCTCATTATTGCACAATGTTTGACTCATTATTGCATAATGTTTGACTACCATATGATAAGTTAATTGCCAAATAGTTGACTAGAATATACTATTTTTTAAGTGTTTGCATGATTTTATGTTAGGAATACTGTATCTCTGTTTTTGACTATTTTCAGCATTTTATGACTGATTTTGCGTGATTAAGTAGCAAGTAATAACATGCATTTCAATTAACCAAATGTGGTATGCTGATATCCATTAACTTCTCAATGGTTTTTGAATGTTTTCCTCCCCTTCAACTTGTTTCAAATCCACATTTAAGCCAAAATTTTAGGACTGTCATAAATCTAAAAATCTAAAAAAAATAGCCATATAAAAATCAGCAAGTTGTCACTTTATAGGAACACCTTGAAATTGTCAAGCAAAGCATGAGAATATGGATGGAATGAGTTTAGAAGGACTACAGAAGACATCTAACCTATTTAGAAGCATTCTCACATGATCTAAATAGGCAGCAACAGGGTATAACAGAGCAGGGACAATTATGCAGCACTATTGCACTATTTCAGCATGGTTACTTGGTGAATTAAGTGTATAAATTCAGTAGCAACTTGATGTACTCTTTCATGTTGATACTTGAATAATTTTTCCATGTTCTAATTTGTTTGAATTTACAAGAAATGCCAATATTTTACAGTTGTGCAGCAGAACTAAAAAATGCAGTAATTTACCATGTAAATTCCAGCAAGCTACAAATAAACAGCAAGGCATGGAATTCACATATGAAAAGAGATGAAGACCATTGGAATCTGATCCTAGGAGATAACCCACCTGAGAGATGCAAAAGAAATCACTTAAAAAGTACACATTTGTTCATTTTGAAGTATCTTCGGAATGAACAGATATCTTCGAAATGAGAAAACACAGTGTCTTCGGAATGAGCAGACATCTTCGAATGAGAAATGCAATATCTTCGAAATGAGCAGACATCTTCGGAATGAGAAATGCAATATCTTTGAAATGAGCAGATCTTTAGAATGAGAATTGCAGTATCTTCAAAATTAGAATTGCAGTATCTTCGAAATGAGAATTGCAGTATCTTCGGAATGAGTGATCTTCGGAATGAGAATTGCATTGTCTTTGGAATGAAGCCACTTATCTTCAGAATGAAAACATAATGTGTTTTTTGACTTATTGACCGATTTCTAAAGCTATAAAAAGGGAAATAAAGGTTGGAAAAGGTAAAAGAAAATATCTCCCATCTGATTTTACTGTCCTTGCCATCCAAAGCCACCATTCATGGAAAAGATCAATTCAGATCCTCTTCTAGGATAAACCCAGAAAAACTGTAGCATAATAGAAAGTTGTTTTCAAGATAGGAATGGCATATTCTGAAGTGGAGAATGATGTGTGAGATATTTCTAGACTCCTCCCGCATACTCCCACCATCGAAGATGCTTTCTAAGGGCCAATGACTACTGCTGCAACACAAATTGTCCAGATTTGCATTTATTTCAAATCCAAAATTATTGGCAAATGACTGTAAAATAGCACATAGGCTGATTTGAGCATGGGATATATTGTAAATATTTATATAAATAACACAGCTCCCTCCTTGGTTGAGCCAATTAGGAATTAGAATAGAGAAGAGTTTTTAGTAGCAGTAATTAGGACTGTACAGTAATTTTTTGTAACAGTTTTTAGCATGTTTTGTCATCAATAAAAGTGCAGTATTTTATCATTTTATGTTATGAGTGTTAATTAGTTAAGGAGTGCTTTTCACCTCCTTCTATATCAGGAAGTATGGGCCCAATTTCAGATCTAGAAGGGGGATTTTATGGCAGGTTTTAATCCGCAATTTTGTCACAGTGAGAATTAATAGATTGCTTGCCAGATTTCATTTTCTTGTTTTTATTTTGTGTTGTGTGATTTATGTTTCCTATTATGTTTGTGTACAACATTTGTGTATGTCAGCTGAAAAATTATATTAAGCATTTTCCTTTATGTTTTCCCTGCTTTCTATTTTAGCAACTTTCCATTTTCAACATATTTCATTTTGTTGTCAATTCCTGTAGCAGAAGCTTGACGACCTTTTGTGGCAGGGCATTGACAGGTGTTTTAGAATAAGATTCAATTCTGCAAAAGTAAATTAGATTTCAATTTTGTAAAAGTAGATTAGATTTCAATTTAGCAATTTCAATTATGCAAGAGTAACTAGATTTCAATTCTACAAAAGTAACTTAGGATTTCAATTTAGCAATTTCAATTCATGCAATTGTAGTTAGATTTCAATTCTTGCAACTTAGATTTAGTTTTCAATTCTTGTACTTTATTTCAGTTTCCATTCTTCAGACTAGGTTTAGTGTGACACCAAATGGCTAAACCAAAATCTGCTTCACCAATAATTGCTTGAAATCTGAATGCTTGAATTGTACTCTGCCCTAACTTTCTATCGTAGATAGCCTTGGACACCACCCCGAATTGATAAATCATTGAGATTAAATGATGAGACTCAATGACACTCATCACCTTTGTATCAATTGCTCACCTCCCACATTTGGTATCAGAGTCGAGAGCTGAGACTGGCCTGAATCCCAAGGTGATGGGGCTGGTAGTTCGAGGCGGCAGCATGAATCTCGAGGTAGCCCACAGGAGTCGAGGTGGCATGGATCCCGAGGTGGCCTGCAAGAGCAGATCGATGCGATTCCTAAAGCATTGGTGGAGTTGGACGAGGCGGCTCGCAAGAGTAGATCGACATGATTCTCGAGGTGCTGGTGGAGCTGGTCGTTGACATGGCAACCTACACGTAGCCTGAGGTAGTTCATTGATGTGATGACCTACGCACAGCCCAAGGTGGCATGCAACCCAAGGCAGTTCGTTGACATGGCGACCTACACATGGCCCGAGGCAAAATGTTCTTCACAACCTACGACTGCCCGCAGGCAATCAAAGCACATTGTGTGCTTTACTCTTTTTAAAGAGCTTAAACATCGTCGCATAGGCAATGTGGGACTAAAGTCCCAAAGAAAAACTTTTTCTTCGCGCTGAAGCACGAAGCCATAATTGCTTCGCATTCGACGCGTAAGAAACAAAGATAGGGAGCCTGCTTTAGCTCCAGGATCTACCCGGTAGCACAGCGGCTACCCTTTGCCTTGACTCCCGTGAGGTCGAACGGTCGAACCTCGACGGGGTCATTTTTATTTTGCTTCGCGCGATCTTGCGAAAGCAACAAGGGCAGGGATCCTGCTTTAGCTCCCGGATCTGCTCGGTAGCACAGCGGCTACCCTTTGCCTTGAAGCCCGCGAGGTCGCACGATCGAACCTCGGCGGGGTCAATAGTTTTTTTAAAAAAAAAAAAAATAAAAAAACTATAAGGTAACTTTAAATTTTTAATTTTTTTTTTTTATTGTAATTTCCTAAGAGGAAATAGCTGTAAAAATTTTAAAAATTTTGTTGAAATTTTTTTTATTTATCATTTGATGTTGATGATTGACATTTCCTAAGAGGAAATAGTTGTAAAAAAAATTACGCTTTAAGAGGTAAAAAAAAAAATTAGTAAAATTTCCTAAGAGGAAATCTTTGTAAAAGAAAATTTTTGGGAAATTTTCTTAAATGATAAGATCGGAAGGATGTTACCAAGAACTTTGTAGTTTGTTACTGAGAACAAACGTTGAAATCTTTGATGAGCACATGAGAACACTAGGCATAAATACAGTCTTTTCACAGTTGTAAAACATGGTTATTGCACAATAGAGAAATCATGATCTAGGATACGAGCGATTCAGAAGATAACTCCTTTGGGAGCAGATTTGAACAATCCAACATAGTGGAGATTGCTCCACAAGGATCTGAATATACTCATTATTGTAATTCAGTTGAAATCCTACAACCTCCTTCTCTTGAAATTATATTGATTAGTGACGACGATGAACAAGTCGTTGACAATTTTGTAATTGCTGAATCACAACAACAAGAGTGAGTTGTTTATGATTGTAAATCAAGCAAGGCTTGATATTTTGTAAAGTATTTTTGAAATAAGACTATATAAGAAAGGTTTCTTGTTTTAGTAGATAGTAATGGGATCAAATAACAATCTACCAATCCCCGAATTTAGTGGGGATAATTATGAGTACTGGTCCATCAAAATGAGGACATTACTCATAGGAAAAGGACTATGGGATAGTATTGAATACGGTTACACTGCTCCAACAGATTGGACTACTTTGAGTGCAACCGACAAGAAGATCTTCAAAGATGCATAGAAAAATAATTCTTTTGCCTTATACCATCTTCAAGCGGCATTAGATCCAAGTATCTTTCCTAGAATTGCATCTTACTTAACTACCACAAATGCATGGAATGCCTTGAAAGAAGGATTCCAAGGAAGTGATAAAGTGAAGCAAGTCGGAGCTTCAGACCTTAAAAAGAGATTTTGAAAATCTCGGAATGAAGGAAAATGAAAGAGTCGGTGACTACCGTGTACGAGTCAAAGCAGTAGTTGATATGATGCAAACTTTAGGTGATGACACAAAAATTGAAACAATTGTGAAGAAAGTGTTGAGAACACTTCTTCCTAAGTGGAATCACATTGCCATCATAATTGAAGAATCAAAAGACCTTTCTACTCTTACATTTGATAGTTTGATTGGATCATTAACATCACATGAAGAGAGACTTCAAGGAGCACCTTCAACAAGCTATGGAGGTGATGACAAAGCCTTCACTTCGAATGAAGCTACAAGACGAGGACAAGGAAGAGGCCAAGGCAGAGGACAACAACAAAGAGGCAAAGGCCAAAGCAACTCCTACAGAGGAGGCAATCAAAATAGATGTGGAAATCAAAACAGAGGAGCCAATCAGAACCAAAGTGGCAATGCAGGCCATGGAAATCAAGGACGAGGAAGTAACAAGACTAAAACAGCTTGTTTCAATTATGGGAAACAAGGACACTTCGCTCATGACTGCTGGTCAAAGACTTCAAAGGATCAAAGCAGTCAATATGGCTCATTCTATGGAGAAGAAGAAGGTCCATCAAATCTTTTTCTCTCTTATGGACAGTCAGATAAAAATCTTAAAGATACATGGATTTTGGATACTAGTTACTCCAACCACATGAGTGGCAAAGAAAATCTCTTTGCTACATTAGATTCAAATTACAAATCCCATGTTAAGTTAGGGGATAATAAATCTTTGCAAGTTGAAGGCATTGGAGCTATGGAAGTTCCAACAAAATAAGGCCTTAAAAAGGTGAATGACATATACTATACTCCACAACTACAACACAATTTGTTAAGTGTTGACCAAATGATGGAGAAGCATTACAAATTAGTTTTTGATGAAAGAAAATGTACAATCCTTGATAAAAACAATTGTAACAGAGTCATCACGAAGTACCTATGACAAAGAATAGGTTATTCCCTCTAAAATTTGGTGAGCCGGGGGGAGTTCAACTTGCAAACATTGCTATTACAAATCCAAGTGAATTGTGGCACTTGAGATATGGTCACCTCAATTCCGCTAGCTTGAAAATGTTAACATCACAAGCTATGGTGATAGGACTACCAAAGATTCAAGAACATAAGAAGGTATGCGAAGCATGTGCTTTGGGAAAGCACTCCAGATCGAAGTTTCCAAGAGGCCAAGCGTGGAGAGCAAGCTATCCTCTTCAGCTTGTACATTTGGACATATGTGGTCCAATGTAAACAAAAAGCCTTGGAAACAATTCTTATTTTCTAACATTCATAGATGATTATTCTAGAATGTGTAGGATCTATTTTCTGAAACACAAAGATGAAGCATTTGATAGATGATCAAAGCATCTAGCATATAGCTATTGGGCAGATGCAATGAGAATTAGTGCATATATTCTAAATAGAAATATGACTTCTAGTTTAGATGGTATCACTCCTTATGAAGGATGGTATGGTAAGAAACCAAATGTCAAAAAATTTCGAGTATTTGGTTCTTTAGGTTATGCACACATTCCTGAGGAGAAGAGAAAGAAGCTTGATCCCAAGAGTCAAGCATGTATTTTTGTAGGGTATTGTGAATCGACCAAAGGGTATAGATTGTACAATCCCAAGACACATAAAATAATTATCTCCAGGGATGTAATTTTTGATGAAGGGGGAGAATGGGGTCATAAAAAAATTGTTGATATAGACTCTAATTCGAAAAGTTCCACATTTGTACACCCCAAGAAAAGTAGTGGAAATAGTTCCCCTCCACAAAGTCCACATCAGGAATCTTCATCAAGTACATCAAGTGGTACACCAAGTCCAAGAGGGACTCCTTTGTTGGCACCCCCAAACTCTCCAAAATGATTTCATAGATCTGTAAGCACTCCAAGTCCGATGGATATTGATCCAGTTTCTCAAAGGAAAGAGACAAATAGAGGAAAGCGCATACTATAGAGTCATCCATCTTCTCAAATGTTGGATAGGAATTTCCAACAAAGATACACTAGGAGTCAAGCTAGTGAGATGGATGACATTTTGTCAAGACTTGAAAATCTTCAAATGTCAGGAGATGATGAGTCTCATGAACCAAGGGGTGATGTAGTCAATTATGCTTTGTTGGTTGCTGCACATCTAGAACCATCTAGCTATGAAAAAGCATGTCCTGAAAGTATATGGCAAGATGCCATGGAAGAGGAAATATCCTCAATTAAAAAGAATGATACTTGGGAGCTTGTGAAGCTTCCCAAGGGAAAAAAATGTGTTGGATGTAAATGGGTCTATAAGACCAAATTCAATGTTGATGGAAGCATTGAAAGGCACAAGGCAATATTAGTAGCTAAGGGTTTTACTCAAAAATATGGAATAGATTATGAGGAAACCTTTGCTCCAGTTGCTCGACAAGAAACAATCAGAACCTGTTCTTTCCTTGGCAACCCATAAAGGATGGAACATTCAACACATGGATGTGAAAAGTGCATTTTTAAATGGATACCTGACCGAAGAGGTGTATGTTCAACAACCTCAAGGTTTCCAAGAACAAGGAAAAGAGAACCTTGTTTATAAATTGAAAAAAACACTTTATGGCCTCAAGCAAGCATCACGAGCGTGGTACTCATGAATTGATGGCTATTTCAACAAGTATGGTTTCACAAAAAGCAAGAGTGAACCAACTCTATACTACCTAAAGAATGGAGTAGATATCCTCATAGTTTTTTTATATGTGGATGATCTAATATTTATGGGTAGTAATAATAAAATGAATATGGAGTTCAAAAACTCCATGATGAATCAGTTTGAGATGAAGGATCTCGGATTAATAAGATACTTCCTTGGAATGGAAGTACATCAATCAAATAATGGGATCTTCATATGTCAACAGAAATATGCTCATGACATGATCAAGAAATTTGCTATGCAAGCAAGTGCAAATCAGTTGCAACACCAATAGGACATGGAATCCAACTAAGCAAAGATGATGGAGCACCAAAAGTTGACATGACCAATTTCAGAAGCATGGTTGGGAGTTTAATGTTTCTCACCAACACTAGGCCAGATATACAGTATGTTGTTTCTCTAGTATCAAGGTTTATGGCATGCCCATCCGAGCTGCATCTTCAAGCAACCAAATGAATTTTACGATATGTAAAAGGTACATTGGATTTTGGAATCCATTACCACAAGTCTAACTCTGTGAAGTTAGTTGGTTATAGTGACAGCGATTGGGGCAGTAATATAGATGACAAAAAATCTACATCAGGGAACTATTTTAGTCTAGGTTCAGGACTAATAACTTGGAGTTCCAAGAAGCAATCTGTTGTAGCATTATCATCTACAGAAGCTGAGTATATAGCCATTACCCATGCTAGAACTCAAATCCTCTGGTTGAGGAAAATCCTTGAAGATATCGGCGAAAAAAAAAATTGGTCCAACCAAACCGAATTATGATAATATTAGTGCCATACAGTTGGCATATAATCCGATCCACCACAAAAGGTCAAAACATTTTGATATGAAGTATCACTTCATAAGAGATATGGTGGAATAGCAGATAGTTGAGCTTCAATACTACAACACTTTGGATAATCTAGCAGACATCTTCACCAAAGGCATGGCTAAAGCTCAATTTATAAAGTCGAGAGACTGTATAGTCAGTCCTCTCAACTTTAAGGGGAGAATGTTGGAAAATTACCATTGGTAAAAGGTTAAAAAATGTATTTTACCTTGGGTAATATTACTTACCTTTTACCTTACCTGGACGGCAGTTGGACGGCAGCATCTTTGGGTGGCAAGAGAATTTGATTTTATTTTCTTCTCCCTTAATTTCTCCTATCCCCCCCTTTTCTCTAGTATGGTTATTATAATGTTTATTTAAACTCATTGTAACCTAATTTCAAGTTAATGTATATTTTACCTTTGCATCGAATTTCCTCACCTCTCACAGCTACCAACCAGATAAAGAAGTTACATTTTGGCCAAGCAAATTTGTTCCACACCTTTTTCCACCAAGTGATAGGAAGACTCCCATACTTTTGCTTATCAAGAACCTGATAACCATAGGCTACCGAGTAGGTTCCCTTAGGATTAGGGTTCCAAGACAGAATATCTTTACCCCTCAATGAAGAACAAGATCTCCCCGTAATAATAAGAGCAAGCACCTCTTTGTCCTTGGTCAGTCCCCCTGGGGCCATTCTTACGGATCTTTCCACTTGTACATCTCCATATTTCCAAAATACTAGATTTTTTGAAGTCCTCCAAATGAGACTAGCTCACTTCCAAGAAAAAAATGCTTAGGGAACGTAACCTAGGATATTGATTCAATATAGGAGGGTGGCCATCCCAAGAATCCTCCCAAAAAAAAGCATTTGATCCCTGATTGCAAATCTAGAATAAACCCTGCTTGATTAAATTAGCTCCCTCTTTTCAGAGTGTCCTAGATAATCGAACCTTTCCCAACCAAGATGAATCTAGGGATCTCAGCCTCGAAATACCTCTCAAGTATTTACAAGATAATATTTTAGCCCAAATATGATCTTGAGAGGTACACCATCTCCAATAAAGTTTTGCAACCAAAGCCTGCCCAAAAAGAGTTGTCTGTCGCAACCCAAGGCCTCCCTCTTGCATCGGCCTACATATAGAATCCCACCTAACCAAAATCCATTTAGATTGATCAAGTTTTTCAAACCATAAAAACTGTCTTGAAAAAGCATCCATGTCCTTGATGAAGTGAGAGGGAGCTATTTGTACAAAACATCTATAAATGGGTAAAGCTTGAACAACAAATTTTAAAAGCAACACTCTACCTACAGTGGATAGCCATCTGAAAGTCTAGTGATTCACCTTCCTTCTAAACTTATCAAGCATATACTGCCAAGAAGATCTAGGTAGAGGATGAGATGAAATTGGAATACCAAGATAAATAAATGGGGGAGTCCCAACCTGGAATCTTAGAATGCGAGCAATACTGGCTTGAATAAGAGGAGGGGTATTGAAGAATAAAATATAAGACTTTTCCTCATTAATCAACTGTCCATAAGCACCAAGATATATGTCAAGATATTGTCTAATATTGTCAACTTCCCTGATAGTGGCAACTCCCAACAAAGTAGTATCATCAACAAATTGAAGGTGGGAAAGAGGTGGCAAACTACTATCCCACTTCCACCCCTAAATGAGACCCTGCATGACTTGATACTTGAGCAATCTTCCCAACCCTTCTACCATAATGATAAAAAAATAAGGAGATAAAGGATCTCCTTGCCTCAATCCCCTTGAGGCCTCAAATAGATTTGATGGCTCATTATTAACAAGAACATAGAATGAGGAAGAAGAAACACAACTCATCACCCATCTAATCCATTCCTCCTCAAATCCAAAAGTAGTAAGAACTTTCTAAAGAAAGGACCATCTGACTCGATCATAGGCTTTGGCCATGTCCAACTTAATGAACATAGTTTTCTCCTTAGAAGTTTCCATTGAGTGAATAGCTTCTGTAGCAATAACAACCCCATCCAAGATTTGTCGGCCAACAACAAACCCTCCTTGCTCCTTAGAGATAATTTTGCTCAACCATATCTTCAGCCTCTTAGCAATAATTTTTGTGATGATCTTATACACAACATTGCAGAGAGCAATAGGCCTAAACATATCCAAGGAATTTGCTCCCTCTTTTTTGGGTATAAGCACCACAAAGGTAGCATTTAGGGCCCTTAGCATCTGTTTGTTCTTTTGGGACTCATGGACCACCTCCAAAAGATCAAATTTGATTAAATCCCAAAACTCCTGATAAAACTCAATCGGGAATCCATCTAGGCCTGGGCTTTTCCTTTTTTCATCTTGAATACAACATTTTCCAACTCCTCAAGGGAAATTGGACCCATCAAGTGCTCATTCATCTCTCTAGAAACAATCACTGGAATACAGTTTAGAATAATCTTTTCATTCTCATCATCTAATAGGGAGTCCTCCTTGAAGAGAGAGAAAAATACCTCTTAGTCTCTTCTAAAATATCCCTGAAAGAAGAGAGCAGGGCACCTTGAGAATTCACAAGAGAGGTAATCAGGTTACCATTATGGCGAGCCTTAACTGAGTTATAAAAGAAGGCTATGTTCCTATCCCCTTCCTAAAGCCAATCTACTCGAGCTTTTTGTTTCCAAAAAATTTCTTCCCTTAGTTCCCATTCAGCAAGGTCTTTCATAGCCTCAAATTCCTCAACAAGAATCTCCTTCGTGAATCCCTGATCTCTAATATTCCTTGAAGCTTCTTCCATCCTCCTAAGAGCTGTCATCTTAGCCAAGGAAAGGTTCCCAAAATTTAGTCTATTCCATCTCTTCAATTTATGTTTTACAAATTGTAGTCGCTTCATAAAGGAATACATAGTGGTGCCATGAGGAGGTTTGCCAGTGGTCCACCAACCTCACATGAAATCATGAATCTTAGGATCATGAAGCCACATAAGTTGAAACTTAAATGAGGGATTCTTTTTTAGCCCTAACTCCAAAGTAGAGAGTTTGATAGGCCAATGATCAGATCCCCTACCCTCCAAAATCACATAACTAGCACCTCTATTATTACCCATCCAATAACTGGATATCAAAAACCTATCTAGTCTCTTTGATATGGAAGCTTCCCCACACCTTCTATTGTGCCAAGTAAATATCCCATTATCTAGATTGATGTCAACCAAGTTTAGGGCCTGGATATGAGCACTGAATACAGAATAAAAAGGCTCGAGACGGTCCACCCCACCATGTTTCTCCTCTAGACAAGTGATAGAGTTGAAGTCTCCATCAAAAATCCATGGGTACAGGGGAAACAAAATTCTCACAAAGAAAATGTGCTCCCACAAATTCACTTTACCATTGTAATCAACAAGGAGCATACACATTTGTAAGTAGGATGGTTTCACCAAATTCATTATCATGCCCAACCATCAAAATAGACCATCTACTGGAAATCCAAGTAAGAGGGGATATCTTAACCGAAATGCATAAACAAGTGATGCCACCAACATATCCACATGCACCAATACACTGGCATTGCCCCCTTCTCCACATACTATCAATAGCAAATTTAGTCTCCTAAATAAACACCACATCCGGAGAATGCACATGAACCAAATCACGAACAAATTTTTGTTTGGGGATGCTATTCAACCCCCTTACATTCCATGAGAGGATAATCATTTTTTGGGGGTTATAAAAATGGGAGTCCAATGTTCTCACCAAGCATGACTCCACCAAAGTGTCCCCCATTAACATAATTTTATCCTGGTCCTTCTTTCGACCCACCTTCATATTCTTATCCGAAAAACTTTTTTTAATTATTTTTTGTTGCAATCCCAACACCGTAGGAGTTTTGCAATCCAAGGATGACTGCATCAGTTCCTGAGTAGGAGAGGGCATAACTAAATCTATACCACTTTCCAAAATAGTTTCCCTTATAGGGCTAGACCCAACCATGTCCCCTATACTCAGATACAAAGCCCTTTGTTCTTCATTTAAACCCCCTAGATCTAATTCCTTAAGTTCCCCCTCAAGAAGAGACATTTGATTCAGCCTTGTTATATTTGCATCAGGTAGCGACATTTCAGGTATCTCCATGCACTGATCAAGATCATCTAATATTTCAAAACGGTTGAGTAGAGCATCTGGCTGGCTATCCTTAAGGTCTTTGTTTGCCCTTCATCCTCTATTTTGGGATTTTACCAAAACAAAACCTTCCTTATCCCATTACCCTTCCTTTATCGGGGCTTTTCCTTTATCCAAAATTTTTCCATACCAAGAGGGCCCAGGATTTGAATCCACAGGTGGGATAAAATTAGGGCATTTTCTTTGCAGGTGGCCATATTCACGGTAAATCCGACAACAAAATGGAAGAGCTTCATAGTCAAGTTTTTGAACCCATGTAGTTGATCCAAATTGTATTTCAATAGAATCTGGAGTAGGATTATTTAATTCAATTTCAACATAAATATGAGCAAAAAATATTACCTTTTTATCCATTTTTTGTTGTGACGATCCAACCAGACTTCCCAAGCAGAAGGGCAATCTTATGCAAGATATCAGTTCTCTAGAATTCCAACGAGAGCCATGGAAGCCGCACCCATACTGGAACCCGCGATGGTCGCTCCTCTGATGGATTGAAACCCACATGCCAGGGTTTAATAAAGAGTCCCACTTGGTTATGTAAATAAGGACCCCCTTCAAATGCTTTGTTACGATCTGCAATACAAGAGAAAACCACCATAAAATAGTTGTTCACACTCAGCATCACCTCTACATCGCATTCAATATTCCAAGTCTTCCTGACCCAAGCCTCCACAAAGGGGAGAGAAATTTGGATACCCAAAAATTTGCCAATAAGGGCATGTTTGGTTAGATACTCCACATATTCTACCACCAAGTGTGGTTGAACCACTAGAACTGGCCTGGCTTCACATCGTTTCAAACATCCATTATTCTTTAACAATCGGTTCCCGATATGAACTAGAAAATCATGTTCCTTTCGGTCATTTTTAGATGAAAAAACATCACGAGCATGCACTCTCAATGCCGGACTCGATGCCATCACGACATTCCTCCAATTTTTTAGACCTCCTCTGGAAGCTGCTACCATCCCCGTAGAGCAGTTTTTCTTCATCAAACCCTAGCAGAGTAGTTTTTCCTCATCCTATGTAAAGCATCTCTTGGTTTTTTCAACGAGATCAATATTTTTTTGCAATGGATTCATTTCCATTTAACCCATCGAATAATTCACTTGACAACATGTTTTGCCAAGCCACCCTCCTACTCCACTAATTTTTTTCCCTTTTATTATTGTTTCTCGAATAAAGAGCCAACAATAATGTTTATATATATATATATATATATATATATATATATATATATATATATATATATATATATAATTTATTTTAAAAGTAATTAATATAAATATAAATTAGGGTAAATATAAGGTTTTTTTAAAGGGCCCACATTTTTTTCCTCAACTAAGGACACATCGAGGGATGCTCTCCCCATGATTTGAATATGGGTCTCCTCGATAAAAGCCCAAAAGACATATCAATTTGATGTCCTGATAAGAAAAAAAATTTAGGGTAAAGAACGGGTTTTGAAATGGTATTGATCCCTTATATAGTGGTTAGAACTTGGATCTCCTAGATGAGAACCCAAAGACATAACACTACGGTGTCCCAACAAGAACTACCAATAACAATGTATTACTTTCATAATCTTCATTTAAATTACTTTCCACTTAGTGGGAAGGTAGCCATTATATTTAATGACGTGTTGTGAATTTTTGTTTAGGCTAACAAGGCAATGGAAGTTGGCTCATATACACTCTCGTTGATCATAGGGTGATGCTCCTTATTTAATTGGATACTTACCCACTTTTTGAGGGTTATTTTACAAATAATTTCATTTAAGTTGAAGGTTTTTTACACGGTCTTAATGATAATTTTTGCTAGTTAAACCATATGGAGGTCCATAGCCTCTATAAATCACATTTCTCACATTGGCCTTTACTATTTCCTTTTAATGAGGAGCGAGAAGCTCAATGGGATACATGCCCCTTAGTGTAATACCCTCAAGCAATCATCCATGCTTGGATTTGAGTTTAAAAAAAAATAAAAATCAAATCCCTTTAGGATAAAATTCACATATATTTTTTTAATAAGTTATATGTGGATTCTTTTGGAACCGCTTCCATTGAAATAATAAAATATTACATTGCTCTTTTTACATTATTATCATGTTAATTTTTTTAATAAGTTTACTATCATGTTAATTAAACCATATCCAACTTGTCTTTTTATTAAAGATTGTTTTCCTCAAACTTCTATGGTTTGTAATCAACTCTTTGACATCATTTTTATTAAGAGATAAAATCTCACTCATCTAGTTACCTTCTAAAATTTAAATTTTGTCAAGATGAAAATCAATACTATGAATGACTAAAATATTTGTTACCTAGTTTCCATATCTATAAATATGTTATCGATAACTTGTTAATTTCCTATTACCTCTTCTTTTATGGATCTTATTTGTATCCCTAATAGTCCAAAATATCATTTGCATCATCACTTATTATTTTTATTTGTGGGCATAGCCCCACTTCTTATCAACACTTGCAATAGTTATTTTTCCCCATAATAACATCTGTGTGAGTTTTATTTTCTCTTTGTTTTTTTCTTGGGTCTTCCCCTCTTTTTTTTCATTCCCATAAACACTTTCATCGTCATAGATCTCTTTTATTTTTTCAAATTGTTCATAGTGAAACTTATTATCTTTATTGGTTTGTGTTGCTTTGAAGCATCTAAAGTGTAAGGAAAAACCTTGAAAACACTTTCTTCTTTATGTTTCCTGGAAACCCTAAGTGCAAGAAGCTTCTCCATAGCAATTACCTTCTTATGCCACCCTAAAAACCCTAAATTGTTATAGATTTATCTTCTTATAACAATTTGTCATTAAAATAACAAAACAGTAATAGTTTCATCATATTGCTATCAAATTAGTTAAACCATATCCAACTCATTTTTTTAATCAATGATCATCTTCCTCAAACTATTATGGTTTGCAATCAACTCCTTGACAACGTTTTTATCAAGAGATAAAATCTCACTCATCAAGTTGCCTTCTAGGATTTGAATTTTCCCAAGACAAAAGTCAATGTTATGAATGGCTAAAATATTTACTACCATGTTTTCATATCTATAAAAATGTTGTCTATAACAACTTGTAATGTCCTATTACATTTTTTTTAGGGATATTATTCATACCCATAATAAAAGATAGCATTTTCATCATCACTTTTTGTTATTATTTATGGGCATAGCCCCACTTCTTGTCAACACTTGAAATATTTGTTTTTTTCCTGTATAAATATCCCTTTGAGTTTTATTTTCCTTTTGTTTTTGCTTCTTGGGTCTTCATCTCTTTTTTCATTCCTACTAACACTTTCATCTTCATTGATCTCTTCGATTTGTTTTCCTTTGTTCATAGTAAGACTCATAATCTTTATTGGTTTGTGTTACTTTGAAGTATCTAAAGTGCAAGGAAAAACCTCAAAAACACTTTCTTCTTGTTGCCTTGGAAATCTTAAAGTACAAAAATAACCTCTATAGCAATTACATTCGTATGCTACCCTTAAAACCCTAAATTGTTATGGATTTACCTTCTTATAGCAATTTTCCACTAAAATAACAAAAAATTACATTGCTCTCATCATATTGCTATCAAGTTAATTAGATCATATCCAAGTAGTATTTTTTATCAAAGATCGTCTTCCTTAAATAACTATGGTTTGCAATCAACTCTTTGACAGGGTTTTTATTAAGAGACGCAATCTCACTCATCTAGTTGCCTTCTAAAATTTAAAGTTTTCCCATCTAAAAATCAACACTTTGAATGGCTAAAATATTTTCTATCTATTTTCAATATCTATAAATATGTTGGCTATAACAACTTGTTAATTCATTGTTACCTCATATTTTAGGGGTCTTATTCATACCCCTAATATTCCAAGATATCACTTTCATCATCACTTTTTGTTTTTATTTTTGGGCATAGCCCCAAATCTTGTCAACACTTGTAATATTTGCTATTTTTCTATATTAATGTCCAGGTGTGTTTCATTTTCTTTTTGTTTTTTCTTCTTGGATCTTCCTCCCTTTTTCATTCCCATAAACACTTTCATATTCATTGATCTATTTGATTTTTTCACATTGTTAATAGCGAGACTTATCATCTATTAGTTCATGTTGCTTTGAAGTATCTGAAGTGCAAGGAAAACCTCAAGAACGTTTTCTTCTTTTTGTTGCTCTAAAAACCCTAAAGTTCGAGAAGCTCTTGCATTGCAATTACTTTCTTATGCTACCTTAAAAACCCTAAATTGTTAAGGATTTCCTCTATACTCATTTCTTTATTATGCTACTCTTGAAACTTTAAAGTGTGAGGGATAACCTCTACACTATTGTTTTTATTGCAAGGAGAGGATTTTCTACTACTCGATAAAAATGAAGATTATATACTTGGAATACACTTGACCTCTTCCACCTCCTTTAATTTAAAATTTTCCTCCACATCTTCCTTTGCACCTATAATTTCTTCTAAATATGAACTTGCTCATTGTACTTTTGCATCCCTTGTTTCTTTATTTGTTTCTTTTAATAGTTGATCCAAGTGACCTACAGTAGCCTTTACCATCTAATGTTGCACATAAGTTTTCTTTGCCTATTCTTCTAGAATGGAATATCCTTCATCTAATCCATCTTCTACTATTGTATGATTTCCTTGCTTCGTCTTTAAGTTTATTTTATCATCAAAATTTTCTCTCTTTATTCGTTATATTCACTTTGCAGTCTCTTGTCATGTGTCCAGTATTATAAAAAATATGGTATCATAATGCAATATATTCACAATCTACTTGTTGATCCCATTCTCTTGATTTATATTTAATCTTAATATATTGTGGCAAAAGTTTTGAAATATCGATAACAACATATATGAAGGTATATATAGAATTCTTTTGCTCCTTAATATTTGATCTCTCCTTGATGAACTCTTTAATATTCTTCAAAACATCTCTATTAATAAGCTAATATGAAATTCTAAAAAACCTAACCCACACCTAAAGCTTTTTAATAGTTTCTATCTTGATATAAAAATTCTTACTCCATGGTCTTAAATAAAGGGTATATCTTCCCCTAAATCATAGGCCACCACCCATTATTTTATCCCAAAATTTTAAACTATAAAGACAACTAGGAAAAAAAACCTTTAGGAAGAAAAGTCACAAAGTACTTTGAATTTAGTTCCCACTTCCACTTGATCCAATTTTAAATATTTAAAAATCATGACCATTATACATAAATATATATATATATATATATATATATATATATATATATATATATATATATATATATATATATATAGATAGATAGATAGATAGATAGATAGATAGATAGATATATTCTATTGGTAAATAATAGGGTTTTAAAAGCGGCCCTTCCCTTTTACAACTCTTGGAAATCCAAGAATAACAAATGAATCAATCCAGGAATAAAAAATAGCTAATTTTCTTACAAATAAAATTATGCATTTTCTGGATGATTAAGGCCAAGATGACAGCGGGCGGGAAAGCTTCTGCGGGAGAGCATGGGAACGCCAACAGACTGAACCAAGGGCACAACAGGGCGAAGGGAGGGCAGTCAGAGATCGGGGGCGCTAAGGAGTCCTCTCCAACCGAAGAGGATGTAGGTCATGACAAGGATCCACCAGACAAATGGGGAGGTGGACCTCGTAAGTCGTACGCTCAGGCAACGGCTTCATAAACCCTTAGCGGTCCGCTTCTCCAAGGAGTTGTTTCCGTCGGGGACGAGTTGGACATCCCGACAGAAATTCTTTCAAGCTTTGTGGAATTCGAAAAATTTACCCTCATCGGTAAGTTTATTGGCGGCCGTCCCGACATGGAGACCATTCGCAAGTGGGCGGCATGTAAATGGCGAACCTCTGGTCACATGGAGTTGGCGGCCTTATCCCGGGGTTTTTTCGCGATTAGACTGAATAACAAGGAGGACTACCGTAAAATCTCGGGCCGGTGGTCCCCGGTTCCTAGGTCGCAGAAGTCTCTTTCTAAGGAAGTGGGGTATGGACTTCAACCCCGAGACCCAAAATATCAACATTGCTCCAATATGGGTTAGACTCCCGAGTCTCCCCTCTTCTGTTGGCATGAAAATGTAATCAGAGGAATTGCACGCTCCATTGGTGAGTTGGTTACCATTGACCCTCCCACCAAAGCTCGAACCAGATTTGTTCAAGCTCGGTTCTGCATTCTGGCGCATTTGGAGGCTGACCTTCCATCATCCATCACTCTCCGGCCTGGAGATATCATTCTTCACAAGCAAGCCATTGTGTATGAGAACAGACCGGCTTTCTGCCCCCTGTGCAGTTCTCAAGGGCACCTCCAGTCCAACCGTCCTCTTCAAAATCCAGGGATGAAGAAACGGGATTCCAAAGAACCCCTTGGAACACGGTGAAGGTCGACAAAGCACCCTCGCCGCAAAAGGGCATGATTCTCCAGGCCCGTCTAGGGACCATCCCGAATCCTCCCACCCGGTGGAAGCAGTCTCCCCCAAACGGTCTCTGAGCCGTGTGGTGCAAGCCCTCACCTTGGACCACAAGAGGAGAAGGACCAGTCCCTTCCACCAATCACCGCACAGGCATTCACCCAAAATCCTGGACCATAACCACCCCGAGTCCCAAAATGTGCCGGAAGATTACCTACTAGGAAGAAGGGGTGAGAAGTCTGGTAATATCAGCCCTCGTAATACGAGAAGCCGAAAGCAAGGTGTTGATTTTGGTAGCGAAAGGAAGCAAGGTCGTCCCCCCAACAAAGACAAAGTGGACAAGGAGACGGCGGCAGATGTTGCAAATGGTACTCAACGACTGCTTTTTCAGATGATTCTCGATTCCCGGATGGGTGACTCGTCTGTCCCAAAACCTCCCCTCCAAAGAAGGAAAGGGAGGTAAGAAGAATATCAAACCGTTGAGATGAAAGTCCTCTCATGGAATGTGAGAGGGCTTAATGCAACTGCCAAACGGAGATTGGTGGTCGATCTCGTAAAGAGGACGAATCCGTCCATCCTAATTTTGCAAGAGACTAAGACCGATGCTATCTCTTCTCGCCGTAGCCGCTAAGGTCATTTGGGCTAAGGCAAAATTCCTCTCCGAACTCCGCAGTGGGAACGACAAGCGGTCTCATGATTCTTTGGGATCCAGAGATTTTTGAGGGCAGCCTTCTCTCAACTTCCAGCAGGATTATCAATGTTTTGTTTCATTCCAAAGCCATTAACTTTTCTTGGATCCTGTCTAATGTGTATGCCCCAAACTCTATCTCAGAGAGAGCAGAAATGTGGAAGGCTATTTCCCATATGAGGGAAACGTTCTGTAATTTCCCTTGGGTTCTAGGGGGAGATTTCAACTGTCCTCTTCACCCATCTGAAAAGAAAGGAGGATCAGACCACTCTAGCCACAGTCTGGAAGACTTTCGAGATTTTGTTTCTACCAATAACTTGCTTGACATTGACCTCAAGGGGGCATCCTTCACTTGGAGCAACAGGAGGATTGGGAGCAATCTTATTCAAGTCAAGCTTGACAGATTCTTCATATCCCAAGAGGCTATTCCCATACTCGGTGCGGCAACTCTCTCGACCTTACCGAGGATTGGGTCTGATCACAATCCTATTGTCCCGGAGACGGTTGATGGGCCTATTTTTAAAACCCCTTCGGATTTGAGTCCATGTGGATTTCTCACAAGGACTTTAGAGGGTTGGTTACACTCGGTGGCGCAGAAGGTAGCAGGGTTCCGCTTCCAAGAGAGTGGCCTTAAAACTCAAGTTAATCAAAAGGAATTTGAAAACATGGAACAAGGAGGTGTTCGGCAACATTTTTGAGTCCAAAAGGTCCATTTCTGCGAACCTAAAATTGGTGGAGGAGAGAATGGAGCTCGAAGGTTACACCGATTGCCTCAGGGAGGAGGAAAGGAGGCTCTTGGTGGATTATCATTCTATTCTTGCAAGGGAAGAAACTTTCTCGGCGCCGTAAATCTAGGGACCTCTCGGTTGAGAAATGGAGACTCCAATACGAAGTTTTTTCACGCGTCAACTTTGCGGCACGTAGGGGCTAACAAAATCAGTGGAAGTGGTGTGCAAGGATGGACGCGTTACCAAGGATATTGAGGAAATCCGAAGTGAAGCGGTTGACTTCTTCCAGGATCTCGCTTCTGTTCCTCCCGACGCTGATCTCCAGTGTTCGAAATCTCTTGTTGGATAACTTCCCAGTCAAAGTTCCTCCCGAGGTAAGCTCTAAGCTTCTGGAGCCTTTTTCTATGTCTGAGATTAAAGAAGCTTTGTTCTCCATGCAACCAGACAAGGCCCCGGGCCTGACGGTTTTCCCCCCCATTTTTTTCAAGTTATGTGGGATGTTGTGGGTTCGGATGTGTGCGAAGCAATTCAGGAGATTCAAGCCTCCAGATCCATCCATCCAAAACTAAATTCTACCTTTCTTGCTCTCATCCCTAAGTCTTCCGCCTGGCAAAAGTTTCTCTCGATTATCGTCCCATTAGCTCGTGCAATGTTTTTTATAAAATCTTAACCAAGTCCATAGCCAACCGTCCGAGGTCCCTTCTTCCCTCCTTGGTTGGTCCTTCTCAGTGGAAGCACCGTGAAAGGCAGAACATTCTCGATGGTGTCATCACCATCCATGAAACCCTCCATTCCGCTCACCGCTCCAAAAATGCCGCTCTTTTCCTCAAGCCGGACATGAATAAAGCTTTTGACAGAGTTGACAGGAGGTTCCTCCGTGTCTGTCCTCTTCAAGTTCGGTTTTCACCCTCAATGGATTGACCTTGTCGCAGTTGCATATCCACTCCCTCCTTTTCTCGTTCTAATCAACGGATCCCCCCGCCGGGTATTTCCAAAGTGCCGTAGGCCTCGCACAAGGTGACCCTCTCGTCTCCTATTCTATTCATCCTTCTGGCTGAGGTTCCGAGTTGGTCTTTGAAAGAGGCTCTTCGTCGTAATAAGATCTCTCGGCATTTTTCCCACCTCCGTAGTCGATCCCTGTCTCTCATCGCAATTTGTGGATGACACCCTCATCTCCACCGGGGCTTCTATCTCCCAAGCCAAATCCATTAAGCGAATCCTATCCCGTTACGAGAAGGCTCATCGACGTAAAGTCAATTACATCAAAAGCAAAATTTATTTTATTAACACTCCTATGCGAAGGCAGCTCCGCATAGCCAAAATTTTGGAATGCACTATTGATTCCCCGCCCGCGTCTTATCTCGGGTTTGCCTCTCGGCTTGTAATGGCCGGGCCAATGGAAGCTTGTGGGACATGATCCCGGAACGTCTTCACAAAAAGCTGAGCACTTGGAAAGGCAAATTCCTGTCGCAAGCTGGGAAAGCCACCCTTACCAAAGCTTGTCTCCAAGGAATCCCAACTTACTTCATGTCCGTGTTCATGCCGCCTCGTTTCGTCCATTCCAAGATTGAAAAGATTCGGAGGACCTTTCCGTGGTCCGGCAATGAAGAAAAATCCAGAATTCCTCTTGTGGCCCGGGATAAGGTTTGCTTGCGAAAGGACCAAGGTGGCATGGGAATGAGGAGATCAAGACTCATGAACACTGCTTTGATCGCTAAGCACGCTTGGAAGATCTTGACTAATGACCCAACAGAGTGGGTCAAGTCGGTTAAGAGGAAGTATCTTGGATCGAGTTCTCTTTTTGATGTCGGGATTCCTCCCGAAGCGTCCGCCTTTGGAAATCTCGTGCTTCAAGCCCGCTCTCCGATCGACTCGGTGCTCGCCGGATTTTGGGTGATGGCAACTCCATTCTCTTCTCGGAAGGACAGTGGGTTATCGATGGAGCTCTCGAGTTGAGAGCGGACCTTGCTGGCCTGAAAGCCCTGGTGGATCCAAATTCCCAACTCAAGGTTGCAGACTTCATTGATCGGAGCTCTCTTCCCCTCGGTGGAATTTGCCACCCCGGACGGCTTTAACAATGAAATGACTTTTTTGTCTAATATTCTTCGGTGTCTGTTTTAATTCCATCTGTTAGAAGAGATGACATAATCATCTGGCGTGGCACAGAGGATGGTCTGTTCTCTGTCAAGACTGCCTATGACCTTCTTACTTGCGAGATTGCCATGGATCACCGGTGGAAAGTGATTTGGAGGAAGGGTATTATTCCTAAAGTTAATTACTTTGCATGGATTGCCTTTCATAATAAAGCCTTAACCATCGACAACCTCCATAAGAGGGGTTTTGCTATTCCCAACAGGTGCTTCTTGTGCTTTGCTGATTGTGAGACGACAGCACCACTTATTTTTGCACTCGTCCTTTTTCCCATTCTCGTCCTCGGCACCGTCCCGTCTTCCTTTCAAATCCTTTGGTGCACTCCCCGCTCCCTCAAAGATGCCTTCCACCAATGGCCCAATCCTTTCAAGAATCCTAAACTTCGCTTCCTTCTTGAGGCCTCTTTCCACCACTCCATTTGGCATATTTGGCTAGAGAGAAATTCCGTAGTCTTCGGCAAGGTCCCTAGAGTACCTCCCCGTGTCGCTCGTAGAGCCTTATCCTTCGCCATTGAGAATTCTAAAGTTGTTCCTAGTTCCCGTCCCCGCCTTCCCCGGCGAAGCAACGATCTTCCAAAGTTTGGGCCTTTTCCCTATTCTTGATGGTGTTTCTAAGTCTCGACGTGGG
Source organism: Wollemia nobilis (assembly GCA_028583015.1). Taxonomy (NCBI): domain Eukaryota; kingdom Viridiplantae; phylum Streptophyta; class Pinopsida; order Araucariales; family Araucariaceae; genus Wollemia; species Wollemia nobilis. The sequence goes on along the minus strand of JAQPPZ010003109.1, from coordinate 1,136,426 downwards.
GATGTTATTTGGACCAAGCCCCCGTGGGCCGGATTAAATTAAACTTTGACGGTGCGGCCAAAGGCAATCCCGGCCCCGCCGGGTTCCGGTGGTGTGGTTAGAGATCATAACGGGAATCTCGTGGCCGGCTTATTGTGAAGATTTGGGTGCCCGTACTAATCACTATGCCGAAGCCGTAAGTGTTTTGAAAGGTATCCGCATCCTCTCCGAGGATCCTCGGCCTTTGATAGTCGAAGGTGATTCGCTCAATATAGTCAACTATCTCGCTAGGCTCTAAAGACCCGTCTTGGAGGGTCTACAACATCATTCTTGAGGCTAGGATGCTCCTCTCTCAACGTGACAGTGGAAGGCATGCCATATTTTCAGGGAAGGAAATCACGTGGCGACTCACATGGCCAACAAAGGGCTTGTGACCACGTGTCCTGTTGTGTGGCGCTCATGCTTCCCGTCTGAGGTGGTGAGTTTGGCCAATGCGGATATCCTCTCATGATGTTCTCCTCGCTTCATAAGGTCATTCGTTTGGTTTGGCTGTTTTTGCTTTCGATGGTCAAATTTCTCCGCCTAGTATTTTTGTTTTCCTTGGTAAAATGTGGTTTGTTTCCAGGATATTCATACATAAGGGCCCTACTTATAGCCTTCGGGCAATTAGCAGCTTTTGGTTTCTGTCATCAGGTTTATTCCTCCAGCCACAAGGCATGATGCACATTCCAGCCAGGCTGATTTTGTACATAAGGTTTTGGGATCCTCTATAAAAACCCACTGTTAATCTATTAAAATAATTACCAAAAAATTATGCATTTTCTAAACAATACAACATTTTCTGATCAAAAGTGAAATGACCAAAATATTAATAGTATCTCACCCTACTGCTTTTTCTACATCTGCCATCTGAAATTTTAGGAGATTTGAAACAAGTACTATCTTCAAGAATTTGCACCATCTAGTTATCAAGTTTTTCCATTTCCTTAGCCTCTTGACAACATAATACCAATGTATCTTGTAAGAAATTATTGAATTTAGTTTACAGATCATATGAACAAAATAGAAATAAACTTTTCATTAATCTACAAACACTTTCCCTCCAATTTCTTTGGATTCGATAAAGTCCATAAATCCCCAAACACGCCATCAACAGGAACCATTTCCACCTGAGTTGTTTTCCAAATTGAATTCTTCACCTTCCCAAATATTCCAAGATAGAAAATTTATTTTGTATCAAGTTGAGGAAGTTTTCCTCTTCCCAAAGATAAAATTATTTGCTTCCCATCAGCTACATCTTTAGAAACTATTTTGGTTCTTAATACTCGAATATTGGGCCTTCCTCAAGAAACTAAAATTCCCAACTCAACCTTCTTAGATTTCCTTCTACTTCTAGCAAACAAATTTTGGATGGAATTTTACTCCTTTTTTAACTTCAAATCACTAGTAGAAGTCCATTTTCCTCCATTTTCTTCATGCTTCGACCCATTCTAAATAATGTTAATATTTTATTTTATTTATTTTTCCATAGCCGATCAATGTCACATTCTGTTGAGGAGTGGTTTCTCTTGAAACCCTCATTTATATTCTCTTTTTCTTCATCCCTACTATAGAGTGTGGCTCTTTATTAATATTATATTCTACATGCAAAGATGAATTCTTTTTTCCTTTTCAATCAAAGCCTTAGTCCCTAATTCATTAATACCTCTAGGTTGAGTTTATGGAATAAACTCTTCCCCTCCAACAATGTCATCCCTATCAAGGATAGAAAGAACCTCAAAGCTATTTGAAGATGGACCCTTACTAATATCACCAATTTTTCTTTGCCCTAGAACGTCTCCTTGCTTGGTTTCCTTGTTCTTCCAAGCCCTCAAAGGTTATCCAGTTCTATTATTCATAACTTTATCCTTAAGAGTTTTTGGGTATGTTTTCCAAATATGCCCTATCCTTTTGCAAGGTTACACAAGGGAATGGAGTTTCATACTGAATATCTTATTCCTATTCCTTGTAATATGAAACTAGCCTAATAAATTTAGGTAGTTGTTCAGCCAAATTTGCCTATACACAAAAACGAACCACTATCATTCTGGTTTGGGATTTAGTAGTTGAATCAAAAGCAATTATTTTTTCAATTGCTTTAACTATCCTAAGAATAATATTGTCATCCCAAAATTCCATTGGAAGCCTCGATAGACTCACCCATAAGGGCGTTGATTGAAGAGTGGTTGTGGCTAAATAAAAGCTTGGGCTCTATTTTTGTAAAAATAATCCTCTCCTCCTAAAAAACATAAGGGCGTTGATTGAAGAGTGGTTGTGGCTAAATAAAAGCTTGGGCTCTATTTTTGTAAAAATAATCCTCTCCTCCTAAAAAACCATGGGCCCCTCAACACAACATTCGCCTTATTCTCCAAATATGCAAAGTTAAAAAACAAAAAATTATTATACAAAGACACCACTGTGTCTTGCCCTAGAAGTTTTCATTTGTCTCGAACCCACTTCCTTATTGTATCTAAATTTGGTCTATTGCCTAAAAAGTTCCTGACCAAAGAATTTTTTCCTTTCTAAATCATTTTGTCAACTAGAATTTGGGACCTTAAGAGTAAAACCTTTTTCATCCTGATTCGAAGAGAAAACAAATCTCTCTTCTTGTGAATTTTGACCTCTCTTCAAAACTTACGCCCAATAAGTGCCTCCTTTTGACCTTTCAACTACTATCAAATTTAGATCTACTGATCTTGGATCCAAAGGGTTAGAATCTCTCCTATCCACATCCTTAACGGATTCTGCACAATAAAACCCTTGCTTATTGCCTTCCCTACTCCTCTTATCCCTACTCCTCCTGTGTCTCCTTTCTCTTAGAGTTATTTAGCTTCAACGATTTTCCAAAAATAATATTTGACACACTCGTGGTAAGGGTTTAAAGCATTGCTACACTCTAGATGAACCCGCTGCTCCTTCTCCATCACTCAACTTTACCTCTTGGCTTAGGCCCCATGTTAAAGAGAAAATTAATAATAATGGGTGGTCAAGGATTTCATCTAACATGAAATTTACATATTAACCCTTACTTTTAATAACTATTATATCATGCTTGATCATCTCATCTTTGATAGTTATTTATGTTGTAACATATACTTTGTTATATATTCACTTATGCTTTTATCTCCAACTTAGGTTTCCACACTTCAAGCTAGGGCATTCTAACTTTGAATTAGGGCTTTTAAATATGACTCTTATTTCATACTATATAGTGAGCCTCATTCCAGACTTGTATTCACTCAATTTAAATGATTTGTTTTTTCTAAAATAAAATCCACATAATTTTTTTTTGAGAATAAAATCCACATAAAATTGATTTCACTACTTTAACTAATTTTTATTTATAATCTAATTTTTATATAAAAAATAATATTTTAATACTAAAATTTTATATTTAATCGTTTTAAAATATTTATGAAAATTAATAGGCTTAATGCTAATTTTAAAAATTATATTATATCAACTTAAAGAAATATGGAAGAAGAAAAAAAAAACCACATTCGATTATGGATTTATTATATTTTAGATGAATAATTATATATTTTTTTATTTTTTGTTGAAGTAGAAGATAAATTATAACTGGGGCCACCTTCCCCAGAGGCACACCGAGAATCACTCTTCTTGTGATCAAACTTGGTTATTGATGTGGATGAGACAAAAACTAAAGTTTGTATTTTGAACTAAAGTTTAAATATGCATATGACATGCCATAATTACATCAAACGAAATATCATGCAGATCTCAACTTCGAGCTCAACATAGAATGCATAAGAAGAGCAACTAGGAAGCTTTGTATGTGAAACTTATTTATTACATAACAATAAGAATCTTAAGACAATAACAATCCTAGGATGCAATAAGTTAATAATCCTAGCTAAAATATTAAGTGATGTCCTCATCATGCCTTCCCATAATAGAAGCATTGAAATCCAATGCTTTTTACAATAAAATAAAAATCATCTTATTGTGGAAGAACCTTACGATCTGATAAGTTAGCATGTCAAACACTCAGTTTGGATCTAGCAAAACTTGCAAATCAGGTACCCAGTGGATAGGAAAACATATGATGTCAATGATGCCAAGAGGTGCTTTATTTGCATGAAAATACTTTATCATAACTCTTTGACTAACTTGGAAATGAGGAAGTCGACGAGGATCCTTGATATATTGTTGTGGTTGTTGAGTTTTTTGTAAAATTGGAATCTACGGGGATGAAGGAGGTTGCAATTGCTGGATAGAGAAATATGTCAGGGTGTGCTCTTTCAAAATGGACTTGGTTGTAGAAAAATATAAATCAATGTCATGATGAAGTAGAGAAGGTGCAACATAAGAGAAGGAGGAGGTTGGAGTGATAGGCTTTATGCGAGGAGAAGATGTAGTTATGGTTTCTTGATAGGGTAGCCTACTAAAGGTTAGAGCAATATTTTGTGGTTGATTGGAATGGAGAAAAAGTGTGGTGTTTTTTATGTAGTGGATGAAAATGATCTTGTGTTCATGATGTAAAATATAGTAATTATGAAAGCATCATACCGAGCCTTCCTATCGTATTGATATGGTTTACCAAGAAGTATACCACAATAATCCATAGGAGTCACATCGCAGGTGACTTCCACAAAATTAGGGCCAAAGGAAAATGACACTATGCAAGTATGTGTGATTTATGAGATAGAACCATTATCCTTCCATCCAAGTAAATATGGACGAGGATGTGGTTCCAATGGCAGTTGTAACTTATCAACAATGGATCTTGCAATTAGTTTTTTTTACAAGCCATTGTCAATTATACAATCAATTGAAAAATTGTGAGTGAGGTGAGCTCTCATGATGAATAAATTACCATGGTCATATTTAGATAAATGATGAGACATTAGGGTGACATTATTGAGTGTACCCTTGAGCTCATTGTATGTCTTATCTTCTTCTATAGCCTCTATGGTAACATGTTGTGGTGGTTCCTCATTGTGAGGTTTCACAATCATATTCTTTTCTTTATAAAATACATATTCTTCATGACCTCTCCTATTATAATAAGTACATTTTTTTAGCTATGAAAGAAGAAGAATATTTTGGAGAAGAGAAAAAAGAAGAAGCAGGCTTCTACTTGAATGACTACTATTGAGAGTTGGAAGTTTCAACTAGAAATGAAGATCGCGTACCCTTTGATTGAGCAACATGTTTCTCTTCGACAAGTTGTGCAATATTGAAGGAAACATCAATGTGGCAAGGGGAGTATACTTTAACTCCCTATACAAATGCTCTTGTAAGCCACTCTTGAACTTGATGATGAGTTCCAAAGCCACATCTACCACACCAAGTAGAATTTACAACTTGTTAAATTAGAAAATGTAGTCCTTCACAAACATGTCACTAAACCATGATTAAAACCATTTGACGATGCTAGGAACGATGGTGGGAGTGGGAGCAGGAGCAACAGCAGCAGTAGTAGCAGGAGAGGGAGCAGAGACAGCGAGCAGGAGCGGAGAGGGAGTAGGACTGGGGTCAGGTTCAGAGATTGGTGCAGGTTTTTGGGCGAGATCGGGATCGAGATCGGGATCGGGCACGTCTGGGCCCGGGCCCGGGCCAGCAGGGCCCTCGACGGGCCCAGAGGATGGCTCTACGCCTGAGCTGAATGGTGGCCAGGGTGGGGATGACATCTTGGGCCCGGGCCCCCAGCCCAGCCTCGATGTGAGCGCAGGCCTCGAGAAAAAGCCTCCTGATCCTGGGCAGGGTTCTGTCCCTGGCAGGCCCAAACCCTCCTATCAGCAGATCTTGGTGGGCTCCAGGGCCCCTTCTCGGGCCCTGGGTCTAGGACTTTCCCTCGAGGGCACCCACATTTCTATCCAGGAGGAGGTCTACTCCTCCTTGGTCGCTGGATCCTCTGCCTCCCTGGTAGGAAAATTCTTGGGAGGGCGTCCAGACATGGAAACCGTCCGTAGATGGGCGGCTTCCAAATGGAAGGTTTCTAGGCATATTCAGCTGGTTGCCCTTACCAAGGGCTTCTTCATCATCAAACTAAATAACAATGAGGACGCCAAAAAGATCCTATCGGGTGGGCCCTAGTTTTTGGGATGCAAAAGCCTCTTCCTCAGGCGCTATGGAGCTGACTTCCACCCCAGCACCCAAAGCATCAACTTTGCCCCAGTCTGGGTCCGTCTCCCAGACCTTCCCTTCCACCTGTGGCACGAAGACGTCCTAAGACTCATTGCTCAGTCGATCGGGGACCTGGTGGCCTTCGACCCCGCTACCAAGGCAGGATCCCGAATGGTGCATGCCAGATTTTGTGTCAACGCAAATCTCGAATCTGAACTCCCCTCTTCGATGACCATCTCTTCTGGGTCCTTCTTTTGGTGCCAGTCCCTGATCTACGAAAACAAACCTACTTTCTGTCCCACCTGCTGCACTCAGGGTCACCTCTCCCACCAATGCCCGGTATCCAAAAAGGTTGATGGCCCTATCCCCAAACTCCCTTCCCGATCAGGCCGGGCCCCATCTCGAGGGCCCCCTCACGATGGCCATAGATCCCAGGCCTGGACCAACAAGGAGGCCCCCCCTTCTACCCCAAAGGACTCTCATGTGGACCCTGGTCTGGAGGTCGGTCTTCCTCAGGTTTCCCCTTCTGCTGCTCCCTCCCCTGGGTCATCTTTCGGGGCCCCGATCCCAGGTTCTCCCTCCCCCCCCATTTTGAATCCCTCCCCATAGGCCCCGGCTTGCGCCCCCAGGCCTGCGAGCCGCTCGGGCTCCTTTCCCCATCGGCTCCCACCTCTGTCGGGGTTCCCTTCTCCCCCCTCACTCCCGCTATCCCCCCCTCGACCCCCTCCCGCCCCTCCCGGTGGCCCCTACTGGGCTTCCCCCCTTGGAGTGCGGATCCGAGAGGTCAGATGAAGAGGTTGAAGGCAGTTCTCCATCCGGGCCCGATGAAGTCAGCCCCAAGATGACCCGAAGTAGGACTTTTGCCACAGACTTTGGTAGCAAACTCAAAAGAGGGCGGCCCACCCTGGGTGACCAGCGGACAAGGATCACTGAAGATGACATAGCCAATGGCTCCCAGGCAACTCTCTCTGACGTTGGCACGAGTTTCTCCAAGACGGATGCCCTCCGACCCAAACCCCCCGCTCAGGCCGGGAAGGGGGGCAAGCGACCCCACAAGGGTGTCAAATGAAGCTCATCACCTGGAATATCAGGGGGCTCAATGGGGCCCCCAAGAAAAGGATCCTCAGCCAACTCCGTAGGGATCACCGCCCATCCTTCCTCCTGCTCCAGGAGACCAAAATAGATGACATTGCTACCCGACGCATAGCCCAAGCTACCTGGCGCAATTGCGAGTCCCTGTCCACCCCTGCGGCTGGCTCAGCCGGGGGTTTGCTGTGCATGTGGGATCCCCGGTCTTTCGAGGGGAGACTCATATCTTCGTCTCCCAGAATAATCAACATTCTGGTCCATTGCGTGAAGTCAAGGCGCTCGTGGATTCTGTCCAACGTCTACGCTCCTAACAGCCCCATCGAGAAAGTGGCCTTATGGAAGGAAATCAGCTCGATGAGAGAAGCCTTTGCCCCCCTACCCTGGATCCTGGTAGGGGACTTCAATAGTCCCCTGTTCCTCTCTAACAAAAGTGGGGGCTCAGCGGTTCCGGGCAAAAGCATGGAGGACTTTGGAGCCTTCACCGCCCTCAACGAGCTCATGGACGTCAGCCTGAAAGGAGCCAGGTTCACTTGGACTAACAGAAGAGTGGGAGCAAGCCATATCCAGGTCAGGTTGGATAGAGTTTTCTTGTCCAAGGAAGCCCTTCCCATGTTTGCCGATGCCACCTTGTTGGCCCTCCCCAAAATTGGGTCTGATCATAGCCCCCTCCTCCTCGAAATCGATCATCGCCCCTCCCCCAAGCGGCCCTTTCGGTTCGAGTCCATGTGGCTGCATCATCCCGACTTTCGGGCCCAGGTTGGCCATTGGTGGGCTCCCCCAGTCCCTGGATGCCCCGCTGAACAAGTCTTTCACAAGCTTAGATGCCTCAAAGAGCAACTCAAGGTATGGAATAAAGAGGTGTTCGATAACATCTTTGAAAGCAAAGTGACAGTTAAGGAAAAACTCGAAGTCCTTGAATCCAGATTTCAAGCAGGCTCCCAAGACCCGGGGCTCAGGGAAGAGGAACGCCTCGCTCTCAGCGAGTACCATAACATCCTGGCCAGGGAAGAAACCTTTTGGAGGCAGAAGTCGAGAGCCCTGTGGCTCCAAGAGGGCGATGCAAACACAAAGTTCTTCCATACGTCGACGCTCAGGAACAGGGGGTCCAACAGAATTGTTGAGCTGGTGGGCAACGATGACAGAATTATCAAGGAAGAAGAGGACATTCGGGCTGAAGCCACCCACTTCTTCCAGGAGCTCCTAGGCGACAGCCCCCCATGTCCTCAGAAGTGGCAGAATCCCTTCTGGAACATATCCCTTCTTCTGTCTCGGCCATGGCAAATGAGATGCTTGTGCAGCCCTTGTCTGACTCTAAAATCCATGCTGCCACCTTTTCCATGAAGGCTGAGGCGGCCCCGGGCTCGGACGGGTTTCCCCCTAATTTTTCCAATCCTTCTGGGACCTCATCGGGCAAGAAGTGTGTGCTGCCATCCGGGACCTTCAGACTGCCAGCTCCATCCCCAGAGGTATCAACTCCACCTTCATAGCCCTGATCCCCAAGACCCAGGCAGCCAGATCCCTCTCGAATTTCCACCCCATCAGCTTGTGCAATGTCCTGTACAAAATCTTGACCAAATCCATGGCCTCCCGCCTCAAGGATATCCTTCCCCGAATCATTGCCCCCTATCAGGGAAGCTCGATCAAAGGCAGACTGATCACAGATGGCATCATAATCATGCACGAGGCCATCCACTCGGTCGTCCTCTCCAAAAAGGCCTCCTTTCTGCTCAAGCTGGATATGAACAAGGCCTTTGACAGAGTTGACTAGGATTTCCTTTCCAAGGTCCTCCTTAAGTTTGGGTTCCACCCCTCCTGGGTTAGGCTCATCAGCAACTACGTGTCCTCCCCCTGGTTCTCTATCCTCATCAATGGATCCCCTATTGGGTTCTTCCCTAGCTCCAGAGGCCTCCGCCAAGGTGACCCCCTATCCTCGATCCTCTTCATTATCCTGGCTGAGGCCCTAGGGCGTACCATCTCGAGCATCGTTTCCCGTGGTCTCATTTTGGGCATCAGGCCTACGTCGGGCCTACCCCCCATGTCCCATCAGTAGTTCATGGATGACACCATCCTCGCCACCTCAGCCTCGATCCCTCAAGCCAAGGCCCTCAAGCATATCTTGACCCTGTACGAGGAGGCGGTCGGGCAAAAAATCAACCTCCAAAAAAGCAATATTTTCTTCATCCATACTCCCTTGGCTAGGCAAATCAGAATCGGGTGGATCTTGGGCTGCACCCCTGGCTCCCTTCCCTCCTCCTACCTCGGGCTTCCCCTGTTCATAGGTGCATCCTCCAAGGCCCTCTGGGGTGGGATGATCGAGCGGATCCAGAGGAAGCTGGCCCCCTGGAAAGGTCACCTCCTCTCGCAGGCTGGCAGAGCCACCCTCTTGGCGGCAGTCCTGCAAAGCATTCCGATATATTTCATGTCGGTCTTCAGAATCCCGGCCTCCATTGCAGCTCACATCGAACAAATTTAGAAATGCTTTCTCTGGTCGGGCAGCGAAGATAAGAAGAGGATTCCCCTGGTCTCCTGGTCCCTGGTCTGTCACCCCAAAGGTGAGGGAGGGATCGGGCTCAGGCAGGTGACCCTCATGAACAAGGCCCTCTTGTCCAAACATGCCTGGAAGGTGTTCACCAATACCCCTGATGAGTGGGTCAGCATCGTGCATAGGAAATACTGTCATCATCACCCCTTCCTCAGTGAATCTCAGCCCCGAGATGGATCAGCCTTTTGGAAGTCCCTGATCTCCACCAAAGACATTATCCAGAAAGGGACCAGATGGATCCTCGAGGATGGAGCCATGATCGACTTCTGGGAAGACAGATGGATTCACGACGAGGCCCTGACTGCTGACAGAGATCTCCTCATCCTCAAACCAGGGCTGGCGGACAGAGGGCCCAGAGTGTCGGCCTATCTTTCCCAAAACCAGGGGCGGGCTACCTGGAAACCCATCCTGAATCCCAGGCACCCGCTCCAAGCTGCCAGGCTCCAGCGCCTCCTCAAGGTGACTGTTATCCCGTCCTCCGGAGGAAACGATAGATGCGTTTGGCATGGCACTCCCAGTGGCATATTTTCTATCAAATCTGCCTACAACCTTCAAAGAGTCCCTGACGAGGCCCCCTTTCCAACCCGATAGGTGTGGGCCAAGAAGCTGATCCCCAAAATCAGCCACTTCGTATGGGCGGCCATCCAAAACAAGATCCTGACGATCGAGAATCTGATCAGGAGAGGCTTTCAGATCCCGAACAGATGCTTCCTTTGTTGTGCTACCTGGGAGTCCACTAATCACCTCTTTATCAGTTGTCCCTTCTCTTCTGAAGTCCTGGGCCTCATCCTTTCCCAATTCTCTATCCAGTGGGTGACCCCCAACTCCATCTCTGACCTCCTATCACAGTGGCCCAACCCCTTTGCCCATCCTTTCATCCACTTCCTCTGGGACTCCTGCCTTCCTCATATGCTTTGGCAACTCTGGCTCGAGCGCAACAGCAGAGCCTTCTCCTCCCCGACCCGTTCCCCCTAGTGGATAGCGACCAAGGCGGTGACCTTCACCCTTGAGAATTCTCGCTCCATCCCCTTGATCGAGGTGCCCCGATGGCTGGGCGAGGCCACCCTCCTATCCTCCCTCGGAGTTCTGCTTCCCCCTCGGTCCCCCCCGCCCCCTCCCGTCGATCGTTGACAAGGTGGACTGCCCCCTCGGATGGGTCAAGCTTAACTTCGACGATGCTTCTAAAGGAAATCCCGGGCCCTCTGGTGCAGGCGGGGTCATCCGAGACTGCCACGGGGCCCTGATCATGGCGTATGCTGCCCCGCTCGGCAACCAGACTAACAATTTCATCGAAGCAGCAGCTCTGCTCAGCGGGCTGACCGCCCTCAGGGAGTCACCCTCAAAAGTCATCATCGAGGGTGATTCCCAAGTTATTATCAGAGCCGCCCGTAGCCCGGGAAACTGCTCTTGGCGCATTCACAACACCATCCGGGAAGCCCTCTCCATTCTCCAGGGTCTCCCCGACCACGCCTTCCGGCATGTGTACAGAGAAGGTAACAGGGCGGCTGATTTCATGGCAAACCAAGCCATCTCAGCTGAAGACTTCACCACCTGGACAACGAACTTTCCCGAAGCTCTGATCCAAATTACTTCGCAAGATTATTCCAGCAACGATGAGGACCCTGGTGCATAGCATGCCCCGAGTCGGGGCCCCAAAGTTTCATCGTCATCTTCCAATGGCCAGGGGATTCCCCCCTCTATGTCGCCACGTCGACTGGACCCTATCCTTCTCCTGCCCACGAGTTGGTCATCCCGATCCCCCTCACGGTGCCAAGTGTCACCGGCCACGTCAGGTGACCCGACCTGGTTTTGCATTGCTCCATTGGCAGTTCTGGCAGTTCCAAGATGGTGTGCACGTCGGCCCTCTCTGACCTTCCCGCCTTGGACGCCGCATCGTCGGATCCCCTTGCTGCGTCAGCTCGCCCGTGGCTCTATCCCGTGAGGTACCCTCAAGGTGATCCCCCGCTCAGTTTGCGCCACCTGGAGCACTGGCAGTGGCCCTCCTCCTTCGCCCCGCATGGCAGCCATCAGCCACGCCCCCTCAGCCCCTCCCCCCTCGTGTCGGACCCAGCCCCTAGCGCTCATTCTCGACGTCGACGGCTTCCCTCCCTCGCGGCCCCCTTTTTAAATCTGTCGCGTGCTGAGTTCTCCCGCACTCTTGTCTGCTTCCCCCTTCCCCTGTCCCCATGTCTCTGGTCAGGTATCCCCTGTTTCCCCTATCCCTGGGCTATCAGTTCGACCCTCATGGCTGCCAAAACTGTCTTCCTCGAGCCTTCCATGCTCGAATTGAGTGAGTCGGCCAGGATTTTTTCCAATGCCAAAAAATTTACCCCATTCTTCAACAAATTTGTAGGAGCCGACGATGAAATTACCCAAAGCTTTCTGGATTCTTGGAATGATGGCGAGGTCACGGTGAAGGGTCTCCACTTCAAAGTGACCAAAGAGTTCTTGACGGAAGTTACAGGCCTGCATCATGAGGAGAAAGGCAGAGTCGTCAGACGGGATAAGCACAATTGGGAGGAGGAGTTGTCCCGCTTCCCAGAGCAGCAGTGGGACAAGGCTAATCTATTTCGCTCCAACCTCCCGGCCCCCTTCGATGAGGCCATCATCCCGGTGATGCAGTACATCACCTACGATGATCCGGACCAACGGCTGTTCAGTTTTCACCTCAGCTACTTCAACCACCTCCGGGGGCCACGTTGGTCAGCACCCCTCGATTCCTACTGTACTCCCTGGGCCTTTCCATCGACCGTGCTCATAGAAGCCACTCCCGGCCCTCCCACCAAGGCCTCATGGCCGTCCTGTATAGGCATGCCCTTGCTAATCAGCCGTAGCTCCACCGCATCCCTCCCCTGTCCTCTGTCCCCCCCGAAGCGGCTAACTCTCCCGGTGCCTCCCCTATAGTTTCTAATTCCAAGGAGACCCCCTCCCCCGAAGGCTCCCCTACCCCGAAGTGGCGCAGACCCACTCGAAAGTGCAGGACTCCAGCTTAGGGCCCAGGCGGGGCCCCGACTCCTGGTGCCACTCGCAAAGGCCCATTCCCTGGCAGCAGCAGGGCTACTGGCAGCACCAAAAAGGCCAAGGTGGAGGCCCCGGAGCCCACTGAAGTCAGTTCCAACATCGACAACAGGCTGTAGAATTTGGCTATGAGGGCCCTTCTCGACACGGCAATTGGATCCCTGACTGCGTCTGCCCAAGCGGCCTCCTCTACAGCCAATGCCCTGGCCGAGCTCCGACGCAGGCTGGGCGATGGCCCCGATAGGGAGTAAAGTTGTCCTACCAGGTTGGGCCCCGTTCAGGCCAGGCCCGGGCGTAGGGCCCACCGACGCAATGGCGTGCAGTTTCTACGATTTTGGCGGTTGGCGTGTTTCGGCTTTTACTGGTTATGGTGGCCTCAGGCCAAGTTTTGATGTTATGTTTCCTAGTCGGTCCTTTTTGTAGGCACCAGGGCCCCGGGCCCCGGATCATTGCCCATGGGCGCAGCCCCGATTTTTATTCGTATTTTCAGCCTTGACTTTTTATGTAACTAAGGTTTTGGGATCCTTCTCTAAAAAACCCGTTGTAAATATATCGTTACTTATCAAAAAAAAAAAATTTAACGATGAGATCCTACTCGTAATTGGAAGGATAAAAAGTTTCCTTCAAGGCCTTGATGAGGGTCTTTCCAAGTGTGAAGTGGGTTTCGGCCCTCCTGACTCTCCATCACCAATTTTTTTACTAACTCAAAAAGCTTAATTTTAGCAAAAGAAACTCTCTCCTCATCAAGAATTTAAGTATAGGATAACCATATCTCCATATCAAGAATAGCTACTCAAGACATCTAGATCTCTAAAGCCATCATATTGTTTTACCTCACACTTAATCTTGGAGTGAAGGTCATTATTATATTATTTATATCACTTAGGCCATTTTGGATACCTATGTTATTGACCTTGTCAACCAAAGCACTCACTACATTGTCCAATTCAGCCATTTGTTCTACTAAATTGGTGGTCATGGCATAAAAAATGAAAGCTATATGTACTTGAAGTTTTACAATAGTTTTGCTATTCTAAGCAAGTACAAGAAGTGACTTTTTCAACCAATTTGACTTGAAAAAGTTAACAAATGTACATAAAATGTGACTATAATATGCATTTTACAAAATTAATTAATTTATACTTTTGTGTAATATTATTAATTTGATCAATTATGCCAATAGTCTTACTCCAAAGGTCAATTCAACGAGCACCAAATGTCATTGTTCAATCATGATCACTGTGGTTTTTGAAATCAGGTAGACACCATAATTTCATGAAATAATCAATTGTTGATCACCAAATTCCATGGCAGTGTTCTTCCTTTGATTGGTCTTGTTGGGTTTCAAAAACCTCAACATAATTCACACCCCTAATTTTCAACGAGGACTAGTGGTCTAGGTGATTGTAGGGTATAAGTTCAAGTCTAAAAATGAAAAGGAAGCCTTGAGAAAATAATCAGAAGAAGAACCTCCATGGTCTTTGAAAGAGTAAGCATAGTGTTGATCCTATCTCATTTTGTTCTGCATAAGCCCATGTAAGATAAATCCTTAATAAATTCTATCCAAAAAGTTGAAAATCATAGACCATGGCCAAAAATTGTCCAAGTCTGCCTTATTTTCATCCAAATGATCTTCCTAAGGTTTCCTTAAGTCATCTACAAAATCCAAAAGGCCTTTAATAACCCATCGCTTTTATGAAACTCCTTCGACAATCCAATCTGTGACCACTCTAAGCTATTACAGACATACTTAGCCCCACATAACGTCGTCACTCATTAAAAAGCCTTGTCTTTGATCCTATAAGCAACCAAATTTAGTCATCAGTGATAAAACTAAAGATCAAAATATGTTTGTTGTTCATCCTAGTCTCCCATCGCTAGAACAATATCCAACAGCCTTTTTCATCAGTGACCACAATAAAACCTAGCCTTAAATCCAAATCCATCATCACACTTGCAAAATTACCATCCCTGAATTCATCCACAACTAAAGTTAGCCATCAGCAATAATTTAGACATTCTCCATCAGTGAGTTTCTAAAAATCATGTAAAGTCTACATTCCCCATCACCAATCCATTGTCCATCCATCAGCGATAGTCTTTTTCATTAGTGACAACTAGCCTTAGGTCATGTAGTCTATCGATTGGTTTTCAATTTGCCCAAGCTATAAGCGACAATGTCCAAACCTAGGAGAGTTCATCACCAGCCTAAAGCCTTGTCACCAATTCAATCAAAGAAGCCTCTTTCTCATTAGTGACCACCAAATATTTCAGTCTGGGTATAGTCTTCTTCATCGCTCTTGTGGAAATCTTATCATCGATTCATCAACGACAATGATTTTTCATTAGTGATAGATTCTTTCTTTCAAAGGCATCTAAAATGTTGAGTCATCGTGGTCATAGGTATTTCCCTCCTAGAATAATATGCTTAATAAAACATCAGCCTAATTTTACCCTAACTATTATAACCATCATCATCGATAAGAAGTTGTCTTTGCTCATCCATCAACGATAACATATATTCATCAGCGAACAAATCTGATTATCATCCTCGTAAAATAATTATCATCGATTCATTAGTGATAGTCTCAAATCATCAGTGACAATGTATTTTTGTCTATTCTCATCATTCATTAATGATGCTCATCGATGATTCATCAGTGATAGACCAAGACGAAGAGCGAAAGAAGCATCAACGATCCTAGATCATCATGGGTAAGATCAATGAAGCTTGTTCTAGATGGGAGGATGTATGGATCACTATTCAAAAACTGATAGATGGTATGGAGTGTTGAACAAACCAAGAGCCAAAAGCAGTAAAATCATAAGGCATCTTGAGTGAAACGTATTCTTTGAAGTAGATGAAGATCAGAAATATCATTCACGATAAGTTTGAAAACTACAACTGCAGTAAAATATAAGAGTCCAAAGGAGTAATGCAACGCCATCGGCTTAAGGTTGCTCAGAAGAAAAGCAATAAAAATGAGTAAACTGGGCATTTTCTCAAAAAATAGATTATTGAACCACGTGAATAAAATATTTCACACAAACTGAAGACCTCCAAGGCTGTACCAAGAAAAGCAAGGTAATGGAACAAGTATCTCAAAGAAAAAATTCAATGCAGATCCAAGATATATAGATCCTCTCGTATATATAGAACATGATGTTGTTGTCGTTAGTTGATAAAATGGAATATCTCAATACGACTTTAAATGAAGGAAGTACGCATGACAAAGGAGTCAATAGTAAAGATGGGCTAGAGCATGCAAAAAGCAATGACCATGAAATACTGTGAGCAATGCAAGAAGTTCTTGTGTAAAATATGTAAAAGGCACAGTAAGAAGAAGAAAATATAGAAATAGTAGCATTTTTTATGCTTTAAGAGTATAACAACATCTCAACATAACATAGTTATAGAGGGATCACCTTAATGGAATATAGTTATGGAAGTGTGCCTTTATTATCATTCCTCTCAATATGCATGCTTTTAGATCTCGTTTTCCATTTTGTCTTTCCTCTCATTTCCCTTTGCCCTCCCCTTTCTAGGTATTCTATCTTAATCACCATCACAGTCTACTCCACAAAGCACCATATAACCACCATCATTTGTAGCCTTCCATACCCATTGTATCCAACTGTTCCCACCACCATCCATATTGTTCCCCATCTTGTTCCACCTTATAGTGTTTTTTCTTTTTTGTCTTCACCATCACGTCGGGGTCCCCTCTATTTCACCTCAAAAACATACTTGCGTTAGTCCTAGTCAAATATCATCTAAGGATGAGAAGACGTATGACTAGGATAACAAGAACAAAGGAAATATGCCTAAATTACCTTTTGTACATATTACACAGTATATTAAAATACCTGGCCCCACCACTATCAAGAGCCCCCTTCAAATCAAAAGTTGTTAGAATAAAATGCCAAAGGGATAAGTTGCAGTAATAGATAAAGTAGCCTTGGACAAGTAAACGCAATGATACAAGTTTTGACAATTGGCATCAACTAATTTTTTTGTAACAAACTCAGGAAGCCAAAGAGATGCAAGATCGTAGAAATTTTTCCAAGTGGCAGCATCTGCACCAAGCATCTGTAACTGATTTTGGATAGCCTAGTTATAAAAGGAGTCAAGTTAGTCAGGCTTCATCATCAAGCAATTGCACAACAAGCTTAAGTGGGGTATTCTGAGTATTTTATCCAGGTTATCGTATCTCCTCTGTTTTTCTTTGTTTTAGCCATTTTCTCAAGTTCATCCCACCCTTTTGCAGGTATTGTCGAAAGTGAGGTAGTCTATTTGATATGATTTCCAAAAGTTGTTCTAAAGAGCCAGAGTTTATATGTCACTACTTTTAGGACAGTAGATAACAGTCCCATGTTACGTCATTCGAACAGGGTGACCTATGTATTGTATTATTCAAAAAAACTTGATTATTATGCTGGATTTATTTATTGTAAACATCTCAATATGAATATAATACAAATTATTTGGTTCTCTCTTTATGGTAAACTTTTGTGCAATGTGTGTATGTTATTTTATCTGCATCTTGCATTATTTGAACATGTAGATAAAGTTTCTTTGTTGATTAAAGAATTTGTATTTATTATGATATTCGAATGAACATAGATTTGTCAATCTTCCTTTTTCTTTCTGCTCTCGATCATATGAATGATTAAAATTGCTATGATAATCCAATGGATAAGGCATCATTCTGCTTTTAATATTGAATGCTTGTATCATATGCTTGGTCAATGATATTTTACTATTTATTTCGATCTGGTTGAGTTGGTTTCCTTATAAACATTGCATAAGTTCATATTAGGGTATCCAGACCTGGACTGTTTAGCTTCCAAGTTATCTTAGGATGAAGTGGTGAGTTAACCAGAGCTCACATATCTGCTTGTGGGCCTCTAACAATTTGAATAATGTGACAGTCTGTAAGGATATTCAAATCTTTCCACAATAGTTTTCTGGCACCATTGTCGGGGATCAAACCTTTGTGTGTCAGTTTCATCACTTTTAGAGGGTTTATCTCCTACGATAATTTATTTTTTACAATATTGCAGTTCTCTGTAATATGATCTTTGTTTGATAAACTATGACTTTTTGAGATTTTGTGTCTTCTAGATTTTTCAAATACAATTGAGATATTAGAGGAATTTAACAACCCAACAATCTTGGCCTGAGTAATATTTTATTTGCATGAAAGTGTTGGCGACTCTGAATGAATCCAAAAGAAGAAAATGGAGAATCTAACCTGGCGCACACCAGATATAGTGGTAAAGATCTCTTCCCAATATTTGAAGACCCAGAGGTATTTACCCATACCCGTAAGGCTCCAGTCCTTAAAAAATTTGTTTATCAAAATAGGACTCATACAGTTGATAATAAGTCTATTAAAAAGTTTGCCCTTATAAGCAAACCTGCTATTAGCACTTTAGTAGTCAATACCCCTATAATCACTATGGCACAACCAAATCATAACTTACAAGTATGGAGGACTAATAGGTATAGACCTTTCCAACTACCTCATAATTTGCATCCCTTACCAGTCAAAGCACACAAATATTTTCCTAAGTTCTAAGGCAACACTGTTGTCTCTGGAGACGAACACATCAAGAGCTTCCTATATGAATTAGATAGTCTAGAGGTTGAACATGAGGATGTAGTTTTTAGACTATTCCAACAAACATTAGAGGGTGATGCAAGAGACTGGTCAACTTTCTCCCAGCCGATCAAATCCTCAATTTTCAGACCATGGAAGGAACATTTTTGAAAAAATATGGGAAAAAAAGAATGAGTAGTCTTTACTAACAGAGCTTGCAAAAGTCAAGAAGAAATAAAATGAGTCTGTAGAAGACTTTAACAGATGATTTTTCAAAATCAGAAGCAAAATTCTAATTACCCTGAGACCCACTGATCATCATGCTATATGCTTCTATAAGAATGCCTTCTCTAGAGAATTCAACTAGGAGTTGAGGCAGCATAGGACCAACAACATTAACCATTATATGGAACAAGCCCTAGAAATATAGATAAATATGTTAGACAGTGGGAAGATGAAGTCATACACCTCTAAGTCAAGTTCCATTCGAGTAGACAGAAAACCCAAGAAGGTCGAATTCACAATGTTGAAGAAGGTTGGGGTCAACCTTTAGAAAGATTGTCTAGCTAATTTATCAAACTTTTCAATACAATTAATAATAGGTTATCCATAATTAAGAGGGATAAGTTTGTAAATGATGAAAAACCAACCCAAGTACAGCCTAATAACAGACCCCTTAGAGGAACTTTAATAGAAACTAGACAAGAAATAATGGGGAAGAAGGGAGCAAAAATGGAAATAATGGCTGGAAAAGGAGAGAAAGCCCAAAAGACATGGATGTAGTCCCAAATCCCATTACCACTGCCAATATCATCTCTGACTTTTGGTACTATTGTAGTGAATGTGATGCACCCCATAACCCAGCTGCCTGTGCAATCTATCTAGGGGTACATCTTGATGACAATATACAAGAATAATTAGATGAGGAAATAATAATAAATGTATGTTGGACTAAGGAATATGAGAAAAGAGAAAAATAGTTTAAAAAATAAATGGAAAAATTACCTAAGTCGAAAAAAGAACCCAGAGCTATGGTCCTAGAGAATCTAGAAATCCTTAAAAGACCTCGAGAGAATAGATATGAAATGATGAAGCTAGGTAAGATTGCTCCAACATCTTGAAGAGGTGGAAACCCTAGAAAGAATGCATGCTATTAATTTAAGAGGTAGAATAGTGCCTAATAGGGCAAATAAATTTGATAAGGTTGATACAGTTCAACAAACTCCAAACAGAGATAAAGTTGCCAAGAAACAAAATAATAGCAATCAGCAGGTAGCCTCCGAAGTTGAAACAAGAAATGAGGTTCAAAAAAAACCAAAGTCTGACAAGAATGTTGAAGTCAAGAATATTGGATTTGACATAGGCCAAGAACTAGCTAAACAAAAGATAAATATCACCTTTGGAGAATTAATGACTATACCAAAGTACAAAGATCAGGTGTGTCAAGCCTTTGGTTTAGTTGAACCATATACTAATCACATATGCAATTTTTCAGCAGTAAAAAAGCCCAAACCCATTCCCAAAAATCCATCAGCAATTAGACCTTTCTATATATACTTAATATATAATTTTGACTTTGGGGAATAGTATGTAATTCATAATTGTATGCTAGACAGTGAAGCATCACATAATATGATGCCTAAACAAGTGGTAGCTCAGTTAGGTCTAATATGCACCAAAGACTCTCCCCCAATATCTGATATGGATAGTAGACAAATCCCATGTGTAGGAATTATTACAAGATTACTTGTCTATTTGGACCAATATCCAAAGAAGGGCATAGTCATGGATGTGGTTGTAGTTGATGTAGATCCATTTTTTTCATTGCTACTGTCAAGATATTGGGTTGAATAATTAGGAGGATCCATCCAATTAGACTGGTCTTATGCCACTATCCCCCTTACAGCTAAAGAGCATGCTACTATCAGGAGGGAATCCTTCCATAGGTATTCTATTTGTTAGTCTCACAATGACACTGAGAGGGGGGGTGAATCAGTTTAGCTCTTTAAAACTTAAATCTTCAACACTCAAATCCAAAACAATGAAAACATAAAACCAAATAAAGCAAGTATAACAAGAGAACATCACACAACACAAGATGTACCGAGGTTCACCGATTTGGCTACATCCCCAAAAATTACTGTTTGGACTCCCATCCAAATCCAACCTTTGCAAAACACCAACTTTACAATCAATTTACTAGCACCCACTAGAAAGAGCACCAACCCCTGATTTATCTGCACCAACAGAAAGGAGAACCAACCCCTCTACCAAGCACCCACTTGATTTTGATATTGATAATATAATGACATATATGAATTTCTTCCACGTAAACCGAACCCTCTATGGTCTGTAATCTCAAAATCTAAAACTTTCTATTTCACCCAGTATAACATCCCTCTCTGCATTACTTAGAATTTGAATCTTCTCTTCTCATAAAAAAATTGATTGTTATCTTAGCTCGTTTTGCCAATTGCTAAATGCTTTCTGGGTATTATGCAGCACTTTGTTTGCAGACTCCTCTCAAAATTTCAACCAAAATAGAGATCATATGAGAAAGTTATGCCCAAAATATTTAAGTGATATTTAAAATCTCCAAAATCACGGATTTTCACTCTTTATTTTTCTCCACACACACTTCTCTCTTCACAAAATAAAGTCTCCAATTTTCAATAAAATTCCTTGTCACTTAAAAAGCACACACTTGCATTCTTTTCCCTTTTCAATTTTTAAAAATATTTTCTTTAATGAAGCTTCTTAAAACAATATAACTTCCTTTTTTTTATTTTGAGAAGGCATTTCGTCAAACACGTCACATGCAAAGAATTGACACCTTACTCGTTCTCTTACTTCAGAGCCATTGACACCTAAAAAAAAAATGAAAGATGCTCTACTTGATGCCTTGAAGGTGTAACAACACTGAAACTGAAACTCTAGCAACTCTGCAAGGTTGAAACGACCAACTGAAGGATTTTGCACAAGTGGAACAAATTGACATAAAAGTGACCTGTATCATTTTTGCAACAATCATAACTCTTACCTCGTAAATCTATTTTCTCTAAAATTTGAAAGGTAGAATCTTTACAATGCTGACTATATCCAGTCCTAATATCACTACATAACTCCTTACGGTTAGCCCATGAAAACTATTGCTTACACACTTTTTCCAAAAAGAGCGTTTTTGTGATAGTCTTGCAACGCTTGTAACATTCACCTCATTTCTCCATTTTAGTGTAAATTTGAAACACATGTTTTTGAATATAACGACCACCTTCAGTTCAAATTATGCTATCAAATTCTTCTCAATTTTCTTGCAGTGCTTCTGAAAAAATTGCCCTTTTTCGGCCTATACAACCACTTGCCAAATCATCCGTCAAGATACCAAAAATGTCACCGATCAATCCAAACACTGTGCTGACACCTCCAACGCTATTCTGGACTATTTCTTGACATGCTGGCATGTTCCAAACTGATCCATCCTGTCCAACTACGCCCGTGATGAGTTTTGCAATTTTTTGACAACTTCCTGATGATTTTTTCAACTTTTGCATATTTGCACGAACAACCTATAACAACTTCACCCGAACATCAAAAACATACTCATAAGAATTGAACATCACTGTACATACTTCGAACAACCTTAGAACAACTATCCACTGCATCAACCTGTCCATCTGAGTGTGTTGACAACAATAACAATATTGTCACTGCACCTTGCTCAACAATCTTCCCCTTTGGAATTGTTTGCAACACACGCACAATTTCTTGTAATTCTTCTCCCTCTTTGACAACAAGACCAAAGGGCTACTGAAAACTCCCCTTGAGTCTATACACAATATTCTCTAGCAAAAATTATTACACTTAGCAAAAATCACAAACATGAGCAAAAGGATAAACAAATACACAAATGCTCCCCCTGAGAATGTGGTCCCAATAGCTAGTCAATTCTTGGGAAGTGTGACCACTCCCAATTTATTGCGAAGGTACTCAAAGACTTACTTGGGCAATGGTTTGGTGAAGATATCCGCTACTTGCTCTATTTTTGGAACAAAATCCAACTTAACCTCATCTTTCGCAACTTTCTCCTTTAAAAAATGATATCGAATAGCAATATGTTTTGTGTGAGAATGCATAATCGGATTCTTTGAGATGTTAATGGCATTGGTGTTATCGCACTTAACTAAAATTGGCTCACTAAAATTAATTCCAAGATCCTTCAGAGTTTGTTTCATCCATAACACCTGCATACAACACATCGCTGCAATGTATTCTGCCTCTACTGTGGATAAGGAGACTGACTCTTGTTTCTTACTGTGCCACGTGACCAACCTGTCTCCAAGATATAATGCACCTCCACTAGTACTCTTCCTGTCATCTACACATCCTACCCAATCTACATCTGAATAAACAATAAGGGTGAAGTCCTTACCTTTCAGATACCATAACCCATACTCTATAGTACCCTTGAGGTATCGAAGAATCCTCTTCACTGCTGTCACATGAGTCTCCTTGGGACTAGCCTAAAATCGTGCTACCATGCACACTGCCTACAAAATATCTGGTCCGATAGCTATCAAGTATAGTAATCTCCCAATCATAGATCTATACATAGTTTGATCAACATGTGGAGATTTGTCATCCTTGCTCAACTTGCAACCTATCGTCATGGTTGGCTTACAATCTTCCATTGTGAACTTTTTTAGCATCTCTTTCACATATTTAATTTGAGAAATAAATATGCCCTTCTCATTTTGATTAACTTGCAATCCGAGGAAATACGAAAGTTCACCAATCATTGACATTTCAAATTCTTTCTACATCTTATTTGCTAAATCTTTACACAACTCATCTTTGTTGTTGCCAAATATGATATCATCTACGTATACAACAAGAACAATATGATGACCATTTTTTGTTTTGACATACAAATTACTATCCACCATACCTTTCTTCAACCCTTGCTGAGTAAGATAATTGTTTAGTCTTACATACCATGCTCGGGGTGCCTATTTTAAGCCATATAACGCTTTCTTCAACTTTCAAACCAAGTTGGGATCATCACCAAGTCGGAAACCATCCGGCTGCTCAATATAAACCTCTTCTTCAAGTTTCCCATTCAAAAATGTTGATTT
Source organism: Wollemia nobilis (assembly GCA_028583015.1). Taxonomy (NCBI): domain Eukaryota; kingdom Viridiplantae; phylum Streptophyta; class Pinopsida; order Araucariales; family Araucariaceae; genus Wollemia; species Wollemia nobilis. The sequence goes on along the minus strand of JAQPPZ010003109.1, from coordinate 1,112,934 downwards.
CACATCCATTTGATAAACTTTGAAATTCTTGTAAACTGCTAAAGCCGTAAACATTCTAATTGCCTCTAGTCTGGCCACAGGTGCAAAGGTTTCCTCAAAGTCAATACCTTCAATTTGTGCATAGCCTTTGCATACCAATATTGCTTTGTTCCTGACTACTTGTTCATCTTCATTCAATTTGTTCCAAAAGACCCATTTAATACCTTTTACATTTTTATTTGTGGGTCTTGGTACTAACTCCCAAGTCTTGTTTTTCTCGATCTGATCTAATTCTTCATTTATTGCCTTTACCCAACTTTCATCTTTGCTTGCGTCAACAACATTTTTGGGCTCAATGCTAGATAATAAAGAGTAGTTACTTACTAATCTTCTTCTTGTATGAACGCCAACTGTGGGGTCTCCAATTATTTGCTCTCTAGGCTGATATTTCTGTCAGTTGCCTGTTTTGAATTTCTTGTTTTCTTCCACTTCTGAATCACTGTTTGAATCCTCTAAGTCAATTTTTGGTTTCTTTTCTGTATCCTTTTCCTCATCTCCTTCAATGACCTCTTCATAAATTGGGTAGTTCTCTTCATAGCTAATTACGCATTCCCTTCATCAACTTTATCATCGGCACTATCCACAATTTTCCTTAGCCTCTTGTTGTAGAATTTGTAAGCTTTGTTTTTTGACGAATAGCCAAGAAAAATACCTTCATCCGCTCTATCTTCAAACTTACCAAGGTTTTCTTTAGTTCTTTTTGATGTAACACTTGCTGTCAAAAACTTTAGAGTGTCTTGTTGTTGCCTTTTTACTGTACCATAACTCATAAGGAGTTTTGCTTTCATGCATCCTCAACATGCACCTATTTTGGAAATATACCACAGTATGGACTGCCTCTTTCCAAAATTTGCCTGCTACTTTGCTCTCAGTCAACATAGTCTATGCCATTTCCTACACTGTCCTATTCTTTCTTTCTACCACACGATTTTGCTAAGGTGTCCTGGCTGCTAAAAACTGTCTCCTAATGCCATATTTTTCACAATACTCTGTGAAATCCTCTGAAATGAACTCTCCTCCTTCGTCCGACCTTAAACATTTAATCCTTTTTCCTGTTTGATTCTCAACTTGGTTTTTGAAAACCTTGAACATCTCAAAAGCTTCTGATTTATGCTTCAAAAACAGTACCCATGTCATCCTGGAATAGTCATCTATACACAACATGAAATATTTGTCATTGTTTATGCTTTGCGTTCTCATGGGTCCACATAAATCAATATGTACTAGTTCCAAAGGTTTGCTTGTGTAGTACTCTTTTGTTTTAAATGAGACTCTAGTTTGCTTCCCCTTTTGACATGAAGCACAAATGTTATTTGATGGTTTGCCAATGGTGGGAATATCTCTCACTGCTTTCTTTGAGTTGATTTTTACTAGATTGTCAAAACTGATATGACCAAGCCTCTTGTGCCACAACCAATTCTCTTCTTCTTGTCCAATCAAGCAAGCTCCTTCTGAAGTCTTTGAGAGAGTGTACAGGTTGCCAGATGTCCTTGATCTAGTTGCTATCAACTTCCCATTGTTTACCTTTCTGACTTCACAACCTTGCTTCTTAAATATCACTTCATGAACTCTATGACTTACACTCAATAAGTTATGCTTTAGACCAACCACAAACAAGACTTCTTTTGACCTGATTTTTTCATCACTAATCTTAACTGAACCTCTGCCAACTATCTTAGCTCCATCATTGTTTCCAAACATTACTGAACCACCTTCATATTGCTGCAACTTCTCAAATTTTTGTTTGTCACCTGTCATATGATTGGAGCATCCACTATCAAGTATCCATGGTGCAGATTTATTTTACGCTTTAAATGTCATCTGTATGATCAAGGATTCCTTTTCTTTCTTAGGTCACTTTTTTTCTTTCCACTCAGGTTTGATTACAATTTTGGGCTCTTATTTTGGCTTTTCTTTTTCAGTAGCTTGTGCATGTTTTTCGAGAAATTTTCTATTTTGTCTTATTCCATTTGGCTGAAATTTTATTCCCTGAAATTGATTTGATGCAAATGTACTTCAAAAATTTCTTCCAATATACCTAAAATTATGACAGTCATAACATTCTACTACATAATCCATCAAAGGTGAAAAAGCATTTCTATTGGTAAAAATACTTGGTCCTACATTATACTTGCAATCTGAGATCTTATGTCCATAACCATTACATTTGAAATAGTAACCAGAAAAGAGATGATTGAACCTGGGTGGTGGTCTTTGCCATGTTGTCGTAGGAGCCATAAATATTCTCCTTATTTGATGTGTGACATTGGTGAAGCCATCATTGTCAATTCTCCTTTCATGCCCTGCATTATTGTTTTCCTTTACATGATTCATTTTTGTTTGATCATCTTGTTTCTTCTCTTCATTCTTTGTGGATTCTTCATTTATGGCCTTTAATCCATTTGACGATTCTCCTTCATCAAAACCTAAACCAAATTTGATGCCTGTAGTCTTTTGGTTATTTATGATCTTATCCAACTTCATAGAATTTTCTTCATGTTTGTGATAACAACTAATTTTCTTATTCATATCTTATAGCTGCATTCTTAAACCAATAATCTCTTCTTCTAGCTTGTTGCAATAATCTATTTTCATGGTTATTTGCACTTCGAGATCTTTGGAGATTTTCTTGGATTCTTCTATCTGTACTTTCAAATTTGTTATGATTTCATTTGCATCCTCAAGCTTTCTTGAAATTTTCTTATTCTTTTTTTTTCTATCTTCAATTCATCTAGAGCTGCAATTAGTTCCTCTTCCAAATTCACTTCTGCGTCAATTTCTTCTTCATTACATTCCTGTTCTTTTTCTATTTTTTCTTCTTTGAGTGCCATGAAAAGAGCTTCACCTATTTCCTTTTCAGAATCCTCACTAGAGCTATCTTTTGATGAACTGACATTCTTGGAGATGAAACTTTTCTTCTTGAAGTTGCCTTTTTTGAAATTTGTTTTTTTTTCCAGTCACTTCTTTCTTCGTGCGATCCTTCATCACTTTTGTTCTTCTTATTAAGTGGACATCTAGCTATAAAATTCCCAACGCCTCCATAGTTGAAACATTTAAATGGTAACTTTCCTCTGTATTTTTCTTTTCCCCTTTTTAGTTTTCGAACAAAGTTTACTTCTATTTCATCTTATGTCTCTTTTTCCTTGGATTCTTGTTTTGCTTTCATATTTTTATGGGCTTTAAAAGTAGCTTCTATGTATGTGGGTTTAGATTTTCCTATTCTCATCTCATATGCAGTCAAAGAACCATGCATCTCATCCATACTAAAATAATTTAGATCTTTAGCTTCTTCTATAGCTAAAACTTTAGAATCAAATCTTTGGGGAAGGGATCTTAATACCTTTTTCACGATGATAGAATATTTGATTTCCTTGCCGAGTCCTCTAATCACATTAATGACTTCATTAAATCTCAGCATATATGCCTCTATATTCTCATCGTCATTCATCTTTAATACTTCAAACTGAGCTCGATGTGTTTGTAACTTGGCCTCCTTGATCTTAATGTCTCCTTCATGAATGCTCTTCAGTTTCTCCCATATTTCCTTTGCTATTTTACAGCCCATAATCTTTACCAGTTCATTGTCCACTAATCCACACATGACAGCATTCTTTGCTTTTGAGTTATTCTCAAACAGTTTCTTATCGACAGCATCGATTGGAGAAGTGGTTGGTATTGTGTATCCACTATCTACTAAATTCCAAATGTCGTATCCTAAAGCACAAAGATATGTCTGCATCCTGAGTCTCCAAAATGTGTAATTAGTTTCGTCAAACAATGGTGCTTTGTTTGATGAGAAGTCTTCACCACCTACCATTGTGTCACTTCCAAGATCACCCTAGCCAGTTAAGCCTGTTTAGGAACCTCGCTCTGATACCAATTGTTAGTCTCACAATGACACTGAGAGGGGGGGGTGAATCAGTGTAGCTCTTTAAAACTTAAATCTTCAAAACTCAAAGCCAAAAAAATGAAAACATAAAACTAAATAAAGCAAGTATAACAAGAGAACATCACACAACACAAGATGTACCGAGGTTCACCGATTGGCTACATCATCAAAAATTACTATTTGCACTCTCATCCAAATCCAGTCTTTGCAAAGCACCAACTTTACAATCAATTTACCAGCACCCATTGGAAGGAGCACCAACCCCTGATTTATCTGCACCAACAGAAAGGAGCACCAACCCTTGATTTATCTGCACCAACATAAATGAGCACCAACCCCTCCACCAAGCACCCACTTGATTTTGATATTGATAATAAAATGACATATATGAATGTCTTCACTGAAACCATAACCCTCTATGGTCTGTAAGCTCAAAATCTAAAACTTTCTATTTCACCCAGTATAACATCCCTCTCTCTGCATTACTCAGAATTTGAATCTTCTCTTCTCACAAACAAAAATTGATTATTATCTTAGCTCGTTCTGCCAATTGCTAAACACTTTCTAGGTATTGTGTAGCACTTTGTCTGCAAACTCCTCTCAAAATTTCAACCAAAATGTATATCATATGAGAAAGTTATTCCCAAAATACTGAAGTGACATTTTTCACCACTCTCCAAAATCACGGATTTTCACTCTTTATTTTTCTCCACACACACTTCTCTCTTCACAAAATAAAGTCCCAACTTTTCAATAAAATCCCTTGTCACTTAAAAATCACACACTTGCATTCTTTTCCTTTTTCAATTTTTAAAAATATTTTCTTTAATGAAGCTTCTTAAAACAATATAACTTCTTTTTTTTATTTTGAGAAGACATTTCGTCAAACACATCACATGCAAAGAACTGACACCTTACTCGTTCTCTTACTTCGGAGCCACATGACACCTCAAAAAAAAATGTAAGATGCTCTATTTGATGCATTGAAGGTGTAACAACACTGAAACTGAAACTCTGGCAACTCTGCAAGGTTGAAATGGCCAACTAAAGGATTTTGCACGAGTGGAACAAATTGACATAAAAGTGACCTGTACCATTTTTGTAACAATCATAACTCTCACCTCGTAACTTTTTTTCTCTAAAATTTGAAACGTAGAATCTTTGAAATGCTAACTACATCCAATCCGAATATCGCTACATAACTCATTACGGTTTGCCTGTACCACCTCCACAAAAATTGTTGCTGACACACTTTTTCCAAAAAGAGTGTTTTTGTGACAGTATTGCAACGCTTGTAACATTCGTCTCGTTTCTACATTTTAGTGGAAATTTGGAACACATGTTCTTGAAGATAGCGACCACCTCCAGTTCAAATTTTGCTATCAAATTCTTCTCGGTTTGCTCGTAATGCTTCGGACAAAATTGCCCTTTTTTGGCCTGTACAACCACTTGCCAAATCATCCGCCAAGATACCGAAAACATCATCGATCAATCCAAACACTGTGCTGAAACATCCAATGCTATTCTATATTGTTTCTTGACATACTGGTATGTTCCAAACTGATCCATCCTATCCAAATGCACCCGTGAGGACTTTTGCAATTTTTTGACAACTTCCTGACAATTTTTTCAACTTTTGCAAATTTGCACAAACAACCTGTAACAACTTCACCCGAACATCAAAAACATCCTCATAAGAATTGAACATCATTGTACATACTCCAAAAAACCTCCGAATAACTATCCACTGCATCAACCTGTCCATCTGAGTGTGTTGACAACAATGACAATACTATCGTTGCACCTTGCTCAACACTATTGAGCTTAAAAAGTTTGATAATACCACTATCAACTTAGTCCAGTATTTTGAGGAGAAAGAGATAGGATTCTATTCTATCTGGAATTCCCCATTATTAGCTAAAGTACTCTAAGTAGTTGATATAGACCCATAGATAGCCATAGAAGTTGATGTTGAGTCCACGAGGATATTAACATTAAAAATGTGGACCCTCACATTTGATCGAGCTAAGTCACACATCGGGGCGAGGGTTGGGGTCAACTTGACTCACATCAATGGAAACTATTTAGGCATACACTTTCCTTGCATAAAAAACATTATAGAATATGAAGCATTACTGTTAGGCTTAAGAAAGGCTAAAGAACTAGAAATTAACTATCTGACTGCATATGGTGATGTTGAATTAATAATACAACAGATTAAATGTTATTATCAAGTCAAACATCCCAGGCTAAAGCAGTATAAACAGGTTGTGCAAGAAGAAATAAATAAGTTTTTGGCTTTCAACATCACTTACATCCCACGGGAATAAAATCAGGTAGCCAACCTATTAGCAATTAATGCTTTTGGTTTAGATAGTCCAGAAATAGACACTGAATATCAAGAAAGGTTCCCTATTAAGAAAGGTTCCCTACCATTTCAATATATCATCCATCTGTCCCAGAAAACATAGTGTATCTGCAAGTCTTTCAAGATGACATTGACATCAAAGACTTTATGACACTACAGAATCAATATGCTAAAATTATATGTGATGAAGACGATGAAGAAAAGTTGAGGAAAGTAATTGGAGAGCCTATGGAAGTGATACAACTAGCTTAGATATAAAGGATATATATCTAAAAATACCGAGATTTATCAATATCGAGGTGCTTATCTCATTTCTTGGGGGTGTGATATCCAAGATAGGCACCTCGAGATTGATAACTCTCGACGTTTTTAGATATATATCCTTTATATCTAAGCTAGTATTTTATATATATTAAATATAATATATAAAATTATATTTCATATTTATAAAACATTTAAAACCCTTTTTAAACCATATATAAAATTATACTTTCATATTTATAGAATATTTAAGACCCTCTTTAAACTAAACAAACACCATAAAAAATCCAACTTCGATTCACATCATCAAAAACCCAACTTCAATTCACGAAGAAAATGAACCCACAATATATTTCAAAAACCCACGAAAAACATGGACCCACAATATATTCCAACTGATATCACTTTCACACTCTAAGTTGCTTGCCTTCAGGTTTAGTGAACTCACCCATACCTGAGCCTTATTTATTGATTTAATGGTTATGATTTTAACCTCCCCCTCAAAACAATTGGCATGTAACCTACAAATTAGGGCAATCCCTCCGCCTTACCAGCAATCGGTGATGCCCAAATGCACACATCGAAAACCCCGGTATAGGATGTCGCACATGTCGAGGAGACCAATTTCCAAAATGAAAGAGAATCCTACAAACTTATATCTAAATGGATATTCATGTATTTATACAATATTTTATTAAACAGTTGCAACAGTTGGTTAGTCGGCTATTTTAGTTTAAACATTTTAAATGTTTGCAACGGTTGGTTAGTCGGCTGTTTTAGTTTAAATTTTTCAAATGTTTTTGTTAATGTCGAATTTTTAATAATAAAAAAAATTGTTTATGGCATGACATGTATGACCTCTTTGCCTCCCACCCCCCATGTTTGCCATTGTAGGAACGCCTCTCGACATAATTAAAGACTAACAAACTTTCCAAGGGACTGATATCACTAGAAAGCTTGTTTTATGATTTTGATAAAGCTCATAAACTAGCCTGGCAAGGATTAGAATCAGAGGACATTAATATTGGTATCGAGTAAGAGCCCAAAATGGTTAAGGTTGAAAAATCTATGTCAGAGAAAGAAAAAAGAGATTACATTAAATATCTAAAAAGCATAAAGATGTCTTTACCTGGAGCTATGAGGATATCATAACTTTTAACATTGAGGTAATGAAGCATATTATCCCACTCAAGGAGGGCACTAAACCACATAGACAGAAATAGAGGAAGTTTAATCCAACAATACACCCTATAATGAAGAAAGAAGTCCAAAAGCTACTAGATGCCAAGATTATTAGAAAAGTCAAGTTTTTGACCTGGATAGAAAATTTGGTGCTAGTAAGGAAGAAAAATAGAGATATCAGACTGTGTGTAGACTTTAGAAATTTAAATAAAAACTCCTTGAAAGATAATTATCCACTGCCAAACATGGAATACCTATTACAGGTTGTTGTAGGATCAGCCAGAATATCTCTGTTGGATGGATTCTCGGGCTATAACCAAATTCAGGTTAACCCTAAAGACAGGCATAAGACAACCTTCACTGCTCCCTTGAGGACATTTGAGTATCTCAAAATACCTTTTAGAATGATGAATGCAGTATTGGAGACGAAAAACATTAGATTCAAGCTTGATTATTGAATAGTTTAAATAGGTAAATACAAAGGTGGTAACATTAATGATAACCATCAAAATAAGTATCCCCCAAATAATAAAAAACAAACTATATGCTCTACCGTCTATGGAAGATGTCAGTAAATATGTTGGCAAGGATATCGGCAAAGACTATATGCAGTAGAAAAATAAAGTAATAACCTAAGTAATATACTAACATCCCCCTTTATTACATTATTTTGCAATACAAAGTGAGTTGCGAAAGAACTCAAACTTGATGCGTGCAAGAGCTTTGGTGAAGATATCCGCAACTTGATCACTGGTGGGAATGTATTGAAGCTAAATGCGGTGTCTTGGAACCTCATCTCGAATGAAGTGACATTGTGTATCAATGTGCTTGGTTCGTTCATGATGTACTAGATTCTTGACTAGGTTGAGAACACCTTGGTTGTCACAGAATAAGTGAATTGGAGATTTGGATGGACGACCCATACTTGTTAAGATGTGACGTAGCCATATCGCTTCACACACTGCTTCTCGTATGGCATGATATTCTGCCTCTGTTGATGAAATAGCAACCACCTGTTGCTTCTTGTTGTGCCAAGAGATAGGACCAGATCCAATATGAAAGAGATATCCTAAAGTTGACTTACGGTCATCATATGATCCAGCATAATCGGAGTCCTTGTATCCTTGCAAGAAGAATTGATCATTCTTCTTGTATTCTAGGCCATAGTCAATTGTACCACGAACATAGTGCAAAACATGTTTTGTTGCCTTCCAGTGAGTAGTCTTAGGCTCCTGCATGAACCTCGAAAGATAGTTGACAACAAACACAATATCTGGCCTAGTGTTTGTCAGATATATGAGACTCTCGATCAACTGTCGATAGAGAGTACCATCTATCTGTGGTGAATCATCATACCGAGATAACTGAAGTCCTGACTCCATTGGAGTTGCCATTGGTTTACAATCAGTCATACGATATTTTTCTAACAATGTCTTGGCATATTTTTGCTGAGACACCTTGATGTGGTGCTTCTTTTGGTTCACTTCCAGGCCAAGATAGTAATGGAGAAGCCCGAGATCTGTCATCTCAAAATATGTGCACAAGTCTTGTTTGACAACAACTATCAAAGATTTAGAGCTGCCAGTAATGATCAGATCATCTACATACAGTACAAGTAACACTATCTCAGATCCCTATTTCCTGAAATAGAGGTTTGCATCTATCGGACTCCTCTTAAATCCATGTTGCATAAGGTGATCATCCATCTTCTTATACCAAGCTCTAGGAGCTTGTTTTAAACCATATAAGGATTTGACCAATTTACAGACTTTCTGTTCTTGGCCTTCCACTTGAAATCCCTCAGGTTGGGTCATATAGACCTCTTCTTGAAGATCACCATTCAGGAAAGCACTCTTGACATCCATTTGATGAACTTTCCACCCAAATTGTGTTGCCATAGCACAGAGAACTCGAATGGATGTCATTCGAGCAGTAGGTGCAAAAGTTTCCTCGTAGTCAATGCCTTCCTTTTGCGCATAGCCCTTAGCCACAAGGCGGGCCTTATGCTTCTCAATTTGTCCATATACCTTGTACTTGACCTTGTACACCCATTTGCAGCCTATGGGCTTCTTTTCATGTGGCAGATCAACAAGCTTCCATGTTTGATTCTTCTTCAGAGACTTGTATTTTGTGTCCATAGCAGCCTTCCAGTGTGGCTTACCAAGGGCATCTTGTACTGTTGTTGGTTCATGCTCATCAAGTGAAGACATAAACACTCTTTCATCATCCACATCCATATCTTCTGGTTCAACAAAAAGTTCCTCAAAATATTGACAAAGTTCATCAACCTCAGTAGTCTTTGTTGCAGCTTTCTCTTGATGAGCCATACTACGAGTACGAGGTCTATTCAGAGTCATATATGGAGGAGTGGAAATATTGGAGTCTCTGATAGTACTTTTATACCATTTAGGAATATTTTTTTGTGGAGAAAAAGTAGATCCTCCTTTCTGTGATGAAGTAGGAGATCCTCCCTTCTGTGATGAAGAAGGGGACTTCTCATCCACAAATTCCAGGTATATACCTGATGTGTTTTGTGATGTGAAAGCCTCATCAAAAACAACATCTCTACTGGTATGAATCTTCTTGGTTAAGGGATCAATCAAGCGATAACCCTTTGAGTGCTCATCATATCCAAGAAGAACACATTGCAAGGTCTTCTCATCTAGCTTCTTCCTTTTCTCTTTGGGAATGTGCATGAAAGCTTTACATCCAAAAACGTGTAGATGAGAAATGGAGGGTTTCCTACCACTCCATGCTTCTTGTGGAGTTATTCCTTTTAGGGCCTTTGTGGGTGCCCTATTCAATAGATATACTATTGTGGTGACAACTTCTACCCAAAAACGTTGCTCTAAATGTGCTCTTGTGAGCATACAACAAACCATTTCCATGATGGAATGGTTCCTCCATTCAACAACTCCATTTTGCTGAGGAGTATAAGTAGTAGTGAGCTGTCTCTTGATCCCATGTGCAGTCAAATATGCAGAAAATTCTTTAGAGGTGAACTCCCCCCTCGATCTAAGCGAAGGGTCCTGATGGAAGTTCTTGACTCCTCAACAAATTTCTTGAATTGTTGGAAGTGACTAAAAGCTTCTGATTTCATATGAAGAAAAAATACCCACATTTTTCGTGAGTAGTCATCGACAAACAACTAAAAATACCTCTTGCCTCCAACACTATTTGGGGTAAAAGGACCGCACAGATCGATGTGAATTAACTCCAGAGGTTTCTTTGCTCTTGTAGAACTCTTTTCAAAAGGTACTTTGTGTTGCTTCCCTGCTAAGCAGTCAGAGCAAACTGGCAATGTAGTGGAAAGGGAGGGAAGACCCTTTACCATCTCATATTTACTTAATTCAAGTAAATATCCAGAACTGAGATGCCCGTATCTCCTGTGCCAAAGAGTGGTGGCTTCCTTTGTAGAAATTATCATGGCAACATGAGGGGTGGAGATAGCATCCAAAGCGAACAAGCCATGCTTGTATGAAGCAGTTGCAATGTTTTTACCCCTCTTTGTGATAAAGCAACGCTTCTGATCATCTTCAACACGAAAATCAACAACCATCTTCTTATCCAAGATTTGTGGGACTGACAACAGATTGTTTGCCAATCCTGGAACATAAAGGACTCTTTCAATATGACACTTGCCATCTGGAAGATTCATTGAAATTGTACCCTCACCCTGAACCTTGTAGGTTTTATCATCAACAATGGTGACGGGTTTTCCTTCCTTGGCTTCATATGTCTCAAACCACGATTTGTCACTAGTCATGTGCTTACTGGCACTAGAATCAATATACCACAAAGGATCCTTTGGCTTGGAGGTTGTGGTAGTCATGAGCACCTTGTGTGCCCACTCAAAATCCGAGTCAGATTCTTCAACAACAACATTCACTTTTGGTTGCTTGTTCTTGTTCTAGGGTTTGTTTTATCCCTTATTCTTTTGTGGCTTATTCTTATACCAACACCGATTGGTGTCATGGGTATTCTTATCATAAATTTTGCAATAGTGCTTTTGTTGTTGAGGTTGTTGTGGTTGTTTTCCCTTATCTTTGGAAGAGGATCCTCCCTTCTAAAAATTACCCTTCTTCTTGGAGCCCTTCTTGTTGGAAAAGAGGGTTGTATTAGAAGCTTCATCTCTTTGAAGTTGGCGAGCCTCTTCCTCCTCAAGCATATTTACCAACTCAATAAAGGTAACTTTTCTCTATGACACCTGAAGAGAAGTGATCAACATTCTGAATGAATCAGGTAAAGCTCTCATTACTACTGAAGTAAGGAGCTTATCATCAACAGTATCTCCCAAATAATTCAACTTGGATTTCAACTCAGACACTCTACAAAGAAATAGTTCAACTGTCTCTCCATGCTTCATACTCAAACTGTGAAGTTGAGATTGGAGGTGTAGAATGGTGGATTCATTCTTACCCTCATAGATGGTTGAAAGGGCATCCCATGCCTCTTTACCATGTTCCTTATCAGCTATGTGAGGTTGAACTTCATCTAAAATGGCAAGCAAGATGAGCACTCTTGCCTTACTGTCTTTCTTGTCAAAAGCAATCTGATCTGTAGTGGGTGGTGTAGCTTGAGTTGATCCAGCTGTTGGTGAAGGTCTTGTTGTTGCACCAAAAACATCCCACAAATATTCCATTTGGAGGATAGCCTTCATCTTTGTTTTCCATGGTGTATAGTTGGAACCTTTCAATAACTGATGAGAATCTATCAGGTACTTAATAGCAGCCATAATGAGGGTTCCTTATTTCACCAAATGGTCCCCCTTTCAATATACCTTTGCCAGACCGATATACCGAACTGTGTCCAAAAAGAATACCCGCCCTTACGTGAGGGAGACTATAGGTATCTTTGAGGATCAGAACGATACGTGGAACTTAGGCGGTACGAAAAGGGAATCATCTTGTTGATGACACCTACCATAGAATACCTTCTATCCACATGCGTGGGGCGTAACTTCCCCTAAACACTTTGGATATTAGAACACTCGTCAGGATTTACGTCTAAACACAAGAATGATTGGGTAGTGGATGGAGTAAAAAAATAACAAATTGGCAAACTTATTTCTCCTCGATGATTGATAGAGAACAAGCTCAGACATCATTTTTGGCAACTATTTTAGGTGGAGGATACAGTAGCCCGATCACGACAGCATTACTTGTAAGTGCGGGTCAGAGGTATCACAAATACCGAACACTACAGTGCAATAAATTTGCATGGATGGGTTCAATTATTTGGGGACTTAATTAGTGCTTGATTTTTACTTAATGAAGTATTGCAATATGGAAAGAAATGCAACATACATCAAAAAGTGCCCACAAAAAATAATGAACCTATAGGTGTCGGGCACTGCCGAAAATGCACCTTTACAATATGCCAATTTGTCTTTCTCAAAATGAGAAAATGCTCATCATCCCCCCTTTTTCTTTCAATGTGAACAATTTTGCAAATGAATGTAGCAAAAAAAATGCCCCCCTTGAACTAATCAATTTGCAAAATATTCTTCCACTTGAGATTTTTTTTTTTTGTTTAAATTTTTCAAGTTTCAGTTGATTTTGAAAAAGAACTAAACTAATTATTAAATGAAATTAAACGTCATTAAATACAAATTTTCCTTTTTAAAAGTAAAAAAATTACTTTAAGAAAAATTTAAATAAAATAAAATTTAATTAATCCATAAAACAATTAGTAAAGTACTTTAATAAAAAAAACTTTTAACTTTAGAAAAAAAACAATAATATAAAAAAACAATTACCTCATGGTGGGTTGAAGGGTTTCGAACCCTTGACCTCGTGGCCCTGGGCCTTACCGCTTGGCCTCGAACCTACCACGGTAGCTCACCTACCGTGAGCAAAGGTGAGACACCCTCACCTTAAAGCTTGCCTGAACAGTGAGAGCACAAACAGACGGTGCTCGGCCTCCTCTCCACCAGAGGTGACACTCGACCTTTGCTCCACTAGAGGCGGCGCTCGGCCTCTGCTCCACTAGAGGCAACGCTCAGTCTCCTCTCTACCAGTGTGCCTTCAAACACCATGTTTAGCCACCCTTCCACCAACGTGGCTGCAAATGCCTTCCATGCAGCAAAACAACGAGAAATTCCTCCTGGCAAGCCTACAACACATGCATGGCCAAAAAAAATGTCTGAAATGGAGTGATTTCTTTGTAAAACTAGTGGTTATAGTGACTGTCATGACGGCCAGAGGGGTGAAGAATGAGAAATCTAGAACAATCTGAGGGCTAAATCAAAAATTTAATCCACCCAAAAGCTCTATAATGTTGTCCTGATGAGCAACAAACAAGCAAAATAGAGATTGATCATCACCAATGGTTAGGAAAAATAGCATTTGTCACAGCATGTTGATGGGTTGACAAGTCTGCATTTTTATTTAAAAAAAATCATATATCCCACATGCATGGGAGGGCGACCAAATTGCCCTTTCAATAGGTGAGTGTGCACCAATTATGTTGTCTTCTCTCAGGGAGACTCTGCCCAAGAGGACGATGGCCTTGACGGCGTGTGACCTCTCCGGTTGCCATGCTATGGGGGCCTAGCTAGCTAGAGTTTTGTTCGATTAGCACAGTCCTCATCCGAATCGGCCTTCGGGTGGCTTAGTCCTTGTCTGAGTTGGCCTTCAGGCCTGGTCCAAGTCTATGGCTATGCCACGTGTCGTGTTCGGTCTTGCAACTTGTCAGCTATGTTAGTCCACCACGTAATTCATCCACGTCGGTTGTCCAATCACCAAGTATGTGGAGAGATGCCATGTGTCGGGTTCTATCGAGGGTCTGAGTTAGCAGGTCTAGGTCTAATCTGGTCTCCTCAGCTTCAATGCCAATTTCATTCATTAGGTTAGATCTCCTCACTCTATGGATCCATATCGACCTTCGTGCGCCAAGTCAGATCTCCTCTCAGGATGTGTGCCCGAGTTGTAGGTCCAACCTTGCCTTGGGTATCATGCCCAGCATAAAAAAAAAAATAGCCCAAATATCTAAAAAATGAGCCTCAATAACGAGTGCTCTCATACCATATTGGAGGCGAAAAACATTAGATTCGAGCTTGATTATTGAATAGTTTAAATAGGTAAATACAAAGGTGACGACTTAATGATAGCCATCAAAACAAGTATCCCCCAAATAATAGAAACAAACTATATGCTCTGCCGTCCATGGAAGATGTCAGCAAATATGTCGGCAAGGATGTCGGCAAAGACTATATGCAGTAGAAAAATAAAGTAATAACCTAAAATCTACTAACATGCAAAAGCTACATTTCAAAGAGTTTTGGATTTTGCTTTCAAAGACCTAATGTTTAAAATGGTGGTAGTCTATTTAGATGACATATTTGTGTTCTCAAAAAATCCTAAAGATCACTTTGAGCATCTCACACAAGTATTTTCCAGATGTAAAGAATTTAGTATTTCACTAAATCCCAATAAGTGCATCTTCAGAGCAAAGCAGGGCAAGTTGATGGGGCACATTATCTCTAAATAAGGAATTAATATAGATCTTGAAAGAACTGAGGCCATTACCAAGATCTCTCTACCCAAGAACTTGAAAGGAGTCAGATCATTCTTTGGGAAAATTAATTTTGTTAAAAGGTTTGTGCCAAATTTTACCCAAATTGCAAAGCCTATAAATGACATGATCAAGAAAGAAGGCATTATTATATGGATAGAGGAAAATTTGTAGGACTTTCAAAAAATCAAAGATGCTATCACCCAAGCTCCTATATTAGCCTGTCCAGATTATCACAAAGATTTTAATATCTACTCTTTCTCTTCAAAAGATACCATTGTCGTTGTATTATCACAAAAGGATACATAAAACATAGAGAGACCAATGGTATTTATGAGCTCAGGATTAAAAGGATTTCAACTAAAGTACACCATGATAGAGAAACAGGCCTTCGCACTCATAAAATTTTTAAAGCACTTCAAAGAAAATTTTGGAGCTAATAAAGTTATAGCTTGTATTCCCTTCTCAGCCATCAAAGATGTTTTCACTCAGAATGAGCCTACAGGTAATTCAACTAGATGGACAATCAAGCTACAACAATATATGGTAGAATTCAAAGTTGTGAAGACCATTAAAGGACAAGGCCTAGCAAAGTACATAGCAACTAAAGGGGGAAAAGACTTCAATTATACAGTGGATACTGTTAATATAATTGATAAAAAGAGAGAATCTGAAGATGATTGGTATAAAGACATTGTGAAATACTTGCATACATTGACACTTCCTACTGGCTGCACTTAGAATAGAATGAGAAGTATCAAATTGCAAGCATAAAAATATCATATCCAGGAAGATAAGCTTTATTGGAGACACCCAAGTGGTGTGCTACTGCTCTACCTTTTTTAAGAAGAGGTAGCTAGAATCATTGAGGAATTTCATGCTAGATTTTGTGGAGGATATTTTGCACCAAAGGTAACTACTAACAGCATCATGAGGGCAGGTTATTACTGGCCTTCCATGTTCAAATATGTACACCAGCTAGTAAGAAAATATAAAAACTGTCAAATATTTGATGGCAAGAAAAAGTTACCTGTAATGCCTTTAAAACTTGTGACAGTAGAAACTCCTTTCATTCAATGGGGTTTAGACCTGATAGGAGAGATTAATACAAACTCATTAGGTGTTCACCGATGGATAATAACTATCACAGACTATTTCACCAAGTGGGTGGAAGTTGCCCCATTAAAAATATCTACTATAGAAGTCATTATTAAATTTTTGGAAGAAAATATCCTGACCAGATTTGGGGTGCCCAAAAAACTAGTAATTGACAATGGTAGTAGTTTTATTTCCTATGAAATGGTGGATTTCTACAGTAAATACAATATTGAACTAGCTCTTTCAACTAACTACTACCCTCAAGGAAATGGCCTAGCAGAATCCTCGAATAAAAACCTTATAACCAGGATAAAAATATCTCTAGGCAAAAATAAAAAGAGTTGGGACAATGAGCTAAAATTTGCTTTGTGGGCTGATAGAATTTCCATCAAGAGAGCTACAGGAAGAACACCTTATGAATTGGTATATGAAGAATAGGCCTTGCTTTCACCATAAGTTAGAGATCTGCCTTAGCCTTGTTACTCCAAGATCACAAAAAGCCTATCTACAGAGGAGAATGGATCAGATTGTTTAATTGAAAGAAGACAAAAGAGAGGCTCTTAGGAGAATGACTCAAGAAATACATAAATCTGCACAAGTATTCAACAAGAAATCCAGGGGGAATCCATTTCCAAAAGGAGACATAACCAGGATAAAAAGGCAAGTTAGAGCCCAAATGGCTAGGCCCTTATCAGATTTTCCAAAAGACAGGCCAACACACCTATAGGTTGCAGACCCTACAAGGTGAAGAGATGCAATTCTTAATAAATGGCCAGCATTTGAAGATCTACCATCCCTGTAATGGGGATTAGTTTTGTATGAACTATTTGTGTCTACCTTTGTACATATGTATATATTATAATTCAATCAGATTCAGTCCTTTCATAGTCCTATGTGTTTCTGTTTCTGTTTATAGTAGTCTAGTAAGTTTTCAATCTGTTATATTTTTAAGTGATTAGTTTTTTATATATATGCTTTCAAATTTTGTTTAGTCTTAGCTAGGATGGTCATGAAGCAGAGAATCTAAAGAAGCTGAGTTTAGAATTAAGTCCTTGAGAGTAATTCCTATACGAATATTATTGCAAAAGGTTTATAGGGGAAGGTTTTAGTCAGGTATATATTGCTTGTAACAAGAGATTCTAGAGTCCTCAAGAGAATTTTTTTTCTTGACAGATCAAATATTTCTCTTGTCCCAAACAGATACTATGTTGGGCTTCAAAAACCCCAACTTAATTCACACCTCTAATTTTCATCGAGGACTAGTGGTCCAGATGACTATAGGGTATAAGGTCAAGTCCAAAAACAAAAAGGAAGCCTTGAGAAAATAATCATAAGAAGAATCTCCATGGTCTTTGAAAGAGTAAGCATAGAGCTTATCGTATCTCATTTTATTTTGCATAAGTCCATCCCTTTGCATCCTTTCATATGTAAGGCCAATCCTTAATAAAGTCCATCCAAAAAGTTGAAAATCATAGACCATGACTAAAAATCATCCAAGTCTGCCTTATTTTCACCCAAATGATCTTCCTAAGGTTTTCCTAAGTCATTCGCAAAATCCAAAAGGTCTTTAATAACCCGTCGCTCTTTCGAAACTCCTTCACCAATCCAATTCATGACCACTCTAAGCTATCATTGATAGACTTAAGCTTGCATAACGTTCTCACTCATTAAAAAGCCTTGTCACTGATCCTATCAGCGACTAAATTCAATCATCAGTGATAAGACTAAAGATTGAAATATGTTTGTCATCCATCCAAGTCTCCTATCGCTAATACCATCTTTGATAGTATTTTTCATCGACAACCATACTTAAACCTAATATTAAAGCCAAATCCATCATTGCGCTTACAAAATTACCATCGTTGATCCCATCCAGACTAAATTCAGCCATCAACGATAAGTCACACTCGAAAATGCACTATCACTTGTCAAAACTCTTCATCGCTAATCAATTATCAATAGACATTTTCCATCAGTGATTGTCTAAAACCTACGCAAAATCTTCATTGTTCATCAACATTCTCCATCGTCAATCCATTGTCCATCCATCAGCAATAGTCTTTTTCATCAACGGAGACTAGATTTAGGTCATGTGGTCTGCCGATTGGTTTTCAATTTGCCCAAGCTATAAGTGACAATATCCAAATCCAGGAGAGTTCATCGCTAGCCTAAAGCCTTGTCATTGAATCAAAGAAACCTCTTTATCATTACTGACCGCCCAATAGTTCAGTCTGGGCATAGTCTTCTTCATCGCTCTTGTGGAAAGCTTGTAATCGATTCATCAGCAACAACGAGTTTTCATCAGAAATAGATTATTTCTTTTGAAGGTATCTAAAGGGTTGAGTCATCGTGGTCATAGGTATTCCTCCTCCTTGCACAAGATGCTTATTAAAATGTCAGCCTAAGTTTGCCCTAACTCTTATAACCATCATCGTCGATAAGAAGTTCCCTTCGCTCATCCATCAACGATAATATATATTCATCAATGAATAAATCTGGTTGTCGTCCTCGTAAAAGCATTGTCATCAATTCATTAGTGACAACCTCGAACGATCAGTGACAATGTATTTTCATCTTTTCTTGTTTCTCATTAAGGATGCCCATCAACGATTTATTAGCGAGAGACCAAGGCGAAGAGTGAAAGAAGCATCAGCGGTCGTAGATCATCGTGGGCAAGATCGATGAAGGTTGTTCTACATGAGAGGATATGTGGATCACTTTTCAAAGACTGACAGATGGTATGGAGTGTCAAATAACCCAAGAGCCAAAAGCAACAAAATCATAAGGTATCCCGAGTGGAACATATCTCTTTGAAGCAAACTAAAATCGACAAGATCATTCATGAAAAGTTTCAAAACTATGACTATAGCAAAATATAGGAGCCTGAAGGAGTAATGCAACATCATCGGCTTAAGGTTTCTCATTAGAAAAGCGATAAAACTGAGTAAACTAGGTATTTGCTCGAAAAAGAGATTATTGAACCACGTGAATAAAATATTTCACACAAGCTAAAGACCTCCAAGGTTGTACCAAGAAAAGCAAGGCCATGGAACAAGCAACTCAAAGGACAAATTCAATATAGATCCAAGATTTTACAAATTCGCTCGTATACACATAACATGATGTTGTCGTCAGTTGACAAAATGGACTATCTCAATATGACTTTAAATGAAGGAAGTAGGCATGACAAAGGAGTCAATAGTAAATATGGACTAGAGTGTGCAAAAAGTAATGACCATGAAAGACTGTGAACAATGCAAGAAGTTCCTATGTAAAAGATGTAAAAGGCGCAGTAAAAAGAAGAAAATGTTAAAATATTAGTATTTTTCGTGCTTTAAGAGTATAGCAACGTCTCGACAAAACATAATTACAAAGGGATCACCTCGATGGAATATAGTTATGGAAGTGTGCCTTTATTGTCATTTCTCTCAATATTCACACTACCAAATCTTGTTCTCCATTTTGTCTTTCCTCTCATTTCCTTTTGCCCTCCCCTTTTTGGGTATTATCTCTTAATCACCATCAAAATCTGCTCCACAAAGTGCCATCTCACCACCATCATTTGTAGCCTTCCATGTCCATTGTATCCAACGGTTCCTGCCACCATCCATATTATTCCCCATCTTGTTCCACCTTATAGTGTTTTTTCTTTTCTGTCTTCACCATCACGTCGAGGTCCCCTCTGTTTCACCTTAAAAACATACCTACATCAGTCCTAGTCAAAGATCATCCAAGGATGAGAATGCAGATGATTAGGATAACAGAAACAAAGGAAATATGCCTAAATTACCTTTTTTACAAATTACATAGCATATTCAAATGCTTGGCCCCACCACTATCAAGATCCCCCTTCAAATCAGAAGTCGTTAGAATAAAATGCCAAAGGGATAAGCTACAGTAATAGACAAAGTAGCCTTGGACAAGTGAACGGCCTGACAAAAGTTTTGATAGTTCGTATCAACTAATTTTTTTGTAATAAAATTAGGAAGCCGAAGAGACGCGAGACCATAGAAAGTTTTCCAAGTGGCAGCATCTGCACCTAGCATTTTGTAACTAATTTTGGACAACCCAGTTATAAAAGGAGTCAATGCAGCCAGGCTTCATCATCAAGCAATCACACAACAAGCTTATGTAATATATTTTGAGTGTTTTGTCTAGGTTATCGTATCTCCTTTGTTTTTCTTTGTTTTAGCCATTTTCTCAAGTTCATACCACCCTTGTGTAGGTATTGCCAAAAGTGAGGCAATTTATCTGAAATGATTTCTAGAAGTTGTTCCAAAGAGCTAGAGTCTATATGTCACTACTTTTAGGACAATAGATAACAGTATCCTATTATGTCATTCGAACGGGGTGATCTATGTATTGTACTATTCAAAAAAACTTGAGTATTACGTTGGGTTTATTCATTGTAAACATCTCATTCTGAATATAATACAAATTATCTAGTTCTCACTTTCTCGTAAACTTTTGTGTAATGTGTGTATGTTATCTTGTCTGCATCTTGCATTATTTGAACATGTAGACAATGTTTCTTCGCTGATTAAAGAATCTGTGTTTATTACGATATTTGAATGAACAAGATTTATCAGTCTTCCTTTCTCTTTATGCTTTCTGTAATATGAATGATTAAAACTGCTATGATAGCCCAATGGATAAGGCACTAGTCTGCTTTTAATATTGAATGCTTGTATCATATGCTTGGTCAATGATATTTTACTATTTATTTCAATTTGGTTGAGTTGATTTCCTGATAAACATTACATAAGCTCATATTAGGGTGTTCAGACCTGGACTATTTAGCTTCCAAGTTATCCTAGGACAAAGTGGTGAGTTAACTAGATCTCACATATCTACTTGTGGACCTCCGAGGGTTTGAATAACGTGATAATCTTTAATTATATTCAAATATTTCCACAACAGGTATGAGCAAGTTGGTTCTCAAAAAGGTAGCTATCTTAGATTTTGAACCCACAATGAGTTACACAAATCTTGATACCTAGGCGACGATCATTCACTAGTCTAGCAATTAGAGAAAAAGGTATTTCCAAACTCCAATTTTTTAGAGGTTATGATTTCATTGATTTCATCAAACCAAATTGGAGGATGCCTATCCCTGAATGGTTTCTTGTGTGGATATTATCATCCTTGGTGCAAGATAGGTCATGGTTATGATGTGTGGACACTCCTTTCTGTTGAACACAATTAGAAGAAACAATACAACCTCTTTTTCTAACCTAGAGGAGGACAACTTGCCCTCCTTGTTGGATGACCTTCAAACAATGAAAAACATGTTTAAGGAAAAGGGCTTTCATACCACTGAGATAGTTAGTCTGCTAAGGGTCCACA
The DNA here is from genome assembly GCA_028583015.1 of Wollemia nobilis. Classification (NCBI taxonomy): domain Eukaryota; kingdom Viridiplantae; phylum Streptophyta; class Pinopsida; order Araucariales; family Araucariaceae; genus Wollemia; species Wollemia nobilis. The sequence goes on along the minus strand of JAQPPZ010003109.1, from coordinate 1,091,236 downwards.
ATGATGCCAAAAGGTACTTTTTCGCTCTCTCAATGACTCCTTCGTCCAATTGACAACAAAGTGGAAAATAATGACAATGTGAGGCTCCATTGAGGCACACAACTATCAAGTAATGCCAATCATATGATTTATCTCTAGGTGGAGTCAATGTCCACTAGTGGAAAGTGGAGCATGTATCACACTCTCTAAATAATAACGTTGAATCAAATGTAAATTTTTTAGGTCAATGTATGATTATCAACCAAGTCTATTGGTCTAAAATAAGTTATTTCATCTAAGCAAGGATGGACTCCAATGAAACGTACCGATTATAACTATTAGTAAATTTTTGGTACAATAACGTGCCATGCATGCTTACATAAAATATTTTTTTCTATTAATAGAGGTAAATTAGAAAATTGTTTTTAACCAACAATTAACATCCTTTGGTTTGAACTTACTACTTGCGTTGTTTCCCCAAGTGTAAATATTATCGATGCATACATTATGTTAGTGTCACTTCATCACCATCAATGTTGATCCATGAATTCCTCATGACATCTTCTTCAATTGGAATTTCTTGTAAAATTAGCTACTTGCAATGTCTTCGTCTCTACAATGTCGATAATGATGATTTTGGTTATGGTTGCATCAAATCTATAAAGATGTATAGTATATCCTTAGATATTGTCCTCTAATTCAACTGAATGATGGTTCAAGCATGGTCAACTAGCATTCAAATGACATGTCAGAATGGGATTCTATCTAGTCATTGGGAGGACACACTGAGATAATATGTTGAAACGATGTAATGCCACCACGTATCAATGGAAAGTACATGATGTAGTGAGTTGGAGATGAATTCCTTGGAGTGATGGTGTGGAACGTCTAAAATAGCACAATGTAACATAATGTATTATTATGACACAACAAATCATCCAAGTACTACGCAACAAAACACATCAAACTTGCAAAGTGAATACACCAAAAAAACATGTTAAAAGATGCAACTCAATAGTTTAGTAGGAATGAACTACTTTGATACCACTAATATGGATGAAAAAAAAACTAAAATTTACATTATGAACTATAGTTTAAATAGGCATATAATATATCATAATTATATCAAACGCAACATCATATAGATCTCAACTTCGAGTTGAACATTGGGGTTTACATTACAAATGTTGGTGTAGGTACATGTGCAATTGAAAAAAGGGGAAGAAGCCTGTTATCCTTAAAAATTGGTAACTTCTATAGAAGGGTTTACAGTATAGGTGTGGGTGCAAGTGCAGTTGCAAGTATTCCCATTGAGCGAAGTGTTGTGTGTAGGTTGTGGAGTGGCCTATGGGTGCTAATGAGGGACCTTTTGGACCCCCTCCTCAGCCCCCCTCCCTAAGAGATCATTTGCAGATACAATTAAAGGAAAATAGGACATGAAGGATATATTGTTTAGAGACTTAGATTTTCATTCTAATTTCTCTACAACGGCCAAGTATTAACTTTTGATGAATGAGCCTTTGGAGATAACAATCACAAGATGCAGAATAATATGAAAGAAAGTAAATATGCCAGATGACTAAAGTATGCTGTAAATATAAATCATATAAAAGATTACAATGTAGCTATGGAGGAAATGAGCACTCCATTAACAAAGCTATTGATCTACATTGTATCCATCACCAATGAATGGAGGAAATGAGCACTCCATTAACAAAGTTATTGATCTACATTGTATCCACTAAGCTACACTATTTGACTATGTCCCCCGACTCTATATGTCTAAATATCTAAGAGGCCATCCTTATATAGGTAAAATAGGATACTTGGACAACACTCTATCTAGTTGTGCAAGGGATAACTTGCACATTGACACTTGTGCATTTATTACATTGCATGAAGTAACTAGATAACTTACACAGGAAGTAATCTAAGTATGTATCTTGGAGGATATATTTACATAATACAAATGATGGAATGGACTCTATTTACAAAACTCTTGTATTACATTATTTGGGTATTGAAGGCATTAGTCTTCAATATGGATCTTATTCACCATTTTATGCTTGATCTTCGTAGTCTTATTCCTCTACATTCTTTATAACATGTTCAAGCAAATAGTTAGTGTATTTGTAGTATGTTACATTTGCTAATAGAGCTTTCACTTAAAAATCCTCTATGTGTTCTTCTAGTTCTTCAAATTCTTCTATCCTATGAACCAAATGACCTTTCTAATTTTTCTTTTGATATTCAAGTTGAGAATAATTAGTAGGTTGTTGAAATTGTTGTTGATGAGGGTTCCTTTGGTATTATCATGGCTCAAACTAATTCCCATGATTAATTTTATTTCTTTGGTTCTAGTTTCTAGGTTTATATCTGCAATAGCTAGTATTGTGTTCTTTCTTTCTACAGATCTGACAATACACTGTTTTTAGTCCTCTTTCTAAAGAAGCAATATTTCCCTATAGATTATATTTTGATGCCAATGCAGTGTTAGTCATATCATCTTTCACAGTATTTTCTACTTCATATTCTTGAAGTATATTGAATAAATCATCAAAAGAAGTATCTTTACTTAGGACCTCCAAAGATGTTACCAAATGTTTATAGTTGTTTGGAAGTGCTCTCAAGGTTAGTTGAGTAAGAATTTCATCTTTAATTGTTTCACCTAAGGTTAAAAATTTCCCTTTAATATCTGCTACCTTCCTTAGGAACAGTTCTATACTTTATCCACTATTCATTTTAAATGAGTGAAATTGAGTTTGCAAATGAATAATAGTTACCTTATTCTTTCCTTCAAATATTTTTTCTAGGCTTATCCATGCATCTGAAGATGTTATGTCTGAACTGATTTATGTTTAAGGTCTTTGAATCATTTTCTTCAAACTTTAGGATTTATGTTTCACCAATGGTAGGTTTCTGTATTTTACCATTAACAACATCCCAAAATGTTTCATATACTAAAATTGTTTCACTTTATTTTTCCAAGAAAATAATTAGGACCCTTGAGAAGTTGAGATTCTGCTAGGAAGAATTTGTTAGATGCCATTTTAAATATTCCTAATATCAAGCCTTATATTTGTAGACTTCCTTATGTCTCCCTAGTGTTTTGAAGTATGTTATAGTGTTTTTTGTAAAAATATAGTTCAATTTTGGTTGATTTTGTACAAGTTTTGTAAGAATCAAAAATCAACTTCTTAACACCTTATTACTCCTCATTGAACTAAACACTTTTTCAATTTTTGAAGAGGTTTTGATGTTGGAATTCTTGTGTCTTTTTGAAGATTTGAGACAAGTAAAAATATATTTATCCAACCTTAATAGAAACCCTACTAACCTCTTTTATATCCCTTGGATTATTTCTAATTTCCAATAAAATAAATTTGATGGAGTAACCCTTGTGGCTCCCAAGTTTGGAAAATTAGAAAAATGATAATAATATTTGCAAAATAATTTAATCCAAGTTGAATTCCTTATTTCTCCTAAGTTAAATTGTAAATATTAAATTAATAAGATAAGTTATCTCTTTTGATTTCAAAATATAAGTTTTAACCTTAGTTTATAACCCTTATATCTCCAACTATGAAAGCAATGATAAATAGGATTAGACCTTACCAAAATCCCCTAATTGTTCGACGCTTTCTGTAGTTGAGTATAACATGTAAGTGGTACCTTAGGCGCTTGAATCAATGGAGATTCCTTGGAGTAGTTGGTATTAAATGTTGGTACGTAGGTGCTAAAGGTTTGACCTTCAAAAATGGAGGAGTCTTTAATGCTCCTTCTTCCTATCTTCCACGTTACACTTTGGATATTTTTGTTGTGCTTCACTCCTTTGACTGTGCTTCGCTCCCTCTTTGGACGTCTTTGACTGCGCTTCACTCACACATGTTGAACTTAGACTTCAAATGCCTTTTAAGGATAATTGATCATGGGCTTTGTGATATGTGTCACATTTGTTACAAGTGAGCGCTCCCTTCTTTTTGTAACACTCAAAGTTCTTTGTTCAACGCTCTTGAAGCAATCCGAAAACATATGGGCACTCGTGTGAAGCTGGTGGAGAATACCAAGTGTCACTGCTTCGCTGTAACTCCTGCATAGGAGTTTCTAGAATATTGATAGAGGAATGATGTCTATAATACCAAGTGTTATTTTTGCATGGAGTTCATTCTTGTAACGTCTTTTAAGATGGAGATTATTACTCCTCAATTCCTTTGCTTTGCTACATTGCTTGGGCAACAAGCAAGCTATTCTTTTGCAGGTGGATCGACGATGCACTATGGAGCTTGAACAATGATTTAGAGCTTCCTTTGGTGGATGGTCTTCTCCAAGTTAGAGACCAGGAATGTAACACCTTTGCCTCTTCCTTTTATGCCTCCAATTGTGTAGAATCCCTTGTAGATTTTTGATGTCTTTTAGAAATAGATATGCACTCACTTATCTACGTAAATGAAGCTCTAGAATAATATGACATGAGCTTTGATTCTGTAGGTACGTATGTCCAAGATGAGAATTTGAGTGGCTCCTTCTAGCTTGGGAAGAAGAGTGTCGACGTCCGACCTTTGTTGGTTGATTTTACCTATAGTAAATGTGCCATTTTTTGGCACTTCAAAATTTGCTCTTTTGCTATTAAAAACCATATTAGAGTAGTGCATATAATATATTATAATGTTGAACCCAGGTGTTGTAGGTGAGTTGGAGAGGAGAGGGCAATCCTCCAAGGGAGGTCCCGTGTTCGAATCTCCACCCTACCAAAAAGTTGAATTGGGTACCCAAAATCCAATTGATAATGTTGGTGCGGGCAGGGGTCGGGTGCGACCTCGGGTGACTTTGACGGTGTAGAACCTCTTTTTCATGGTATCTTAGACCAAGGCGGCCCCCTCAAGGGGTTTTTCACTTTAATATATATATATATATATTATAATGTTGTAATGAGGCTTTTTAATATACCTTCTTTTGCACTCTATTTCCAGATCTGAAATTCTGGTTTTGTGATAGATTTTTCTTGCAATACAAGGATTTTGAGGTTGTATTTTAAGAGTAGACACACCTTTCCCTTTTTGCTTGGACACTTTGATAACAAATCCAAGCTTCAATAACAGTATCTAGAAGCTTTTCAATTGATGTAATTTTCTACACTTTCTTTCCTTGCATTCAACTTTGTAATGCTTTTTTTTTTAGACTCACCAAGTCTCACTTTCTTAAGCTTCTATTTCCATTTTTGGTTAGTTAAGTTCTTCTCCAAATTTTGGACAATTCTAACCCTTTTTGGTGGCTTCTATTGGCCACTACAAGTTGCAGATTTTTGTGCTTCAATAGTGTCTTTAGGCACTTGATACAAATCAGATTTTGTGCCCTTCAAGGAACACAAAACTAATTTCTTTTTTAGAGTGGTATAATAGTACAAGTCCTTCACTTTTAATGCACTAATATTACACCTTATCACTTCAATCAACTCTCAATGTCATGCACTAATAATTTTCAGCAACTAATCAAGAATAACCTAAAATGAATCTTTAAGAGTTATTGTGCAATTTTACTACAATCAATGTTGTAGGACTGAGTCTTTTTTTTTTAAGTAGATAATATGTACTTGATAGAAGCTAATCTGAAATCTAATCAAATACTAATAAATGTGCAAATAAATCCTTAAAATAATTTGTTTCCTTTTGCACTTTAGAAGACCATAATCTAATTTTCTTCTTGCAACTTTGATCTAAATTTAGGTGCTCTAATAAATATGATAAGTAATCCAATTAATTAATCTTCTTGCACCAAAAGTTTCTTACCTTTTTTTGTAGCTCTTCTCCCACATTTGTAGAGGATGTAGACCTTGGTGTCTAAAAACACCAAGTTTTTGCTTCAAGTAGGATGTCCTGAACAACTCCTTCACCAAATTATGGTCTCGAAATTTCTTTCACGAGCCTAGGATTTGGTGGCTTGTTCTCCTCTTGTGTTCTCCTCATTTTGCTATAGATTTGGAGAAGTCTATGTCTCTAAAGTGGTGCCTTCTTGCTGTGAGAGGTAATCTTTAATATTTTGTGAGATTCTTCTATCTTCAAGTCTTCATGTCGAATTCTAACTTTGAGTAGGATCTTCTTCTAGGATTTGGTACTCCTTGCCAAAATTTTCTTCATAGATTTGGAACTCCTTGCCAAATTCTCCTCTTGGGCTTGTTTTCATATGACAACAATTATCCCAAGTCCTTCACTATCAATGACTTCACCTTGGTAGTGGATTTCTCTAATGAGTTCTCCAAATAACTCTCTTGATCTTCAACAAGGCTCTCCTAGTCTTTTTTAGATGATCGATGAGACCTTCACGGGGCCTTTGATATGGCAGCTTCTGATGGTCTTCCTCAAGACCTTTTATTCAACCTTCTGCTCCTGGAAGTGTTGGTGGTGAGATCTCATAGATCTTTTGATTTTATTACTCCTAGATTTGAGTAGGACTCTCTTAGTCCTTTTTCTTCTTCCAAGATTGGAAGTTCTTCAATGAGATATTCTCTTGGTCTCTTAGATTTTGCTTCAGGGCTGAGTTGATTTTGAAGAAGATACTCTTCCTAACTTTCTTGTAGGAAGTTTCTCAACTCATTGAATCTTTTGGTCCTACAACAAAGATATCAGTATTGAAATATTTGTTTTGATTTTGAATCCAATATTCTTCTTGAATTCTTCTTCAGGATCAAGGCTTTTGTGGCCTATTTCAATATCAAGGCTCCTGTGGCTTTTTTCAATACCAAGGATTTTTTGGCCTTTTCAGTATCAAGACTTCTATGGCATTTTCAGTATCAAGGCTTCTATGGCCTTTTTAGTATCAAGGCTTACGTGGATTCTTCTTCAAGGCTTCTATGGTCTTTTTGTATCAAGGATCCTATGGCTTGTTCTTCAACTTGTGGATTTTTGCAATCCAATAATGGATATCTTTAGTCTCCTATCTTCACCATGATCCTTCACTAGAAGTCTTCTTCTGCAATATTCTCGTCTTGCACAATGAACTAACCTTTGCACGATGAGGGAACGTCGACCTTCAGGCAATGAAGTTGGAGTCTCCTAGCTTTCTATCGTAGGAGGAGTCACAATCCTCTGAGAATTAATTTTATGCAACAAAAGAAACTTTAGGCACTAGTTAGTAAATTCTAGATAACCTGAATGATCTTCACTAGATGATTTGTCAATCTAGTGGATTGAATGGTGAGTCCTGGTCTTCACGAGTTTTCCTAACAACTCTATGGAAACTCTAGACAAAAATGATCTCAATATTTTTTGAAATTGAGATTCCTTTCAGTTCTAACTTTGTGACTCTCCCTAAATCTACCACCTAGATTCTTTTGAGTTCTTTTGGTAGTGGCTGGTCCAGCGATGCGTTAGTTTGACAAAAATCTCAGGCTAACTGATAATGGTGGTTTCCCTATTGACCTGCATATACTAGATCTACCATGGCTCTAATACCACTATTAGATTTTGATGAATGGGCCTTGGGAGATAACAATCACAAGATGCAGAATAATATGAAAGAAAGTAAATTTGCTAAATGACTAAAGTATGTTGTAAATATAAATCATATAAAATATTACAATATAGCTATGGAGAAAATGAGCACTCCATTAACAAATCTACTGATATACATTGTATCCATCACCAATGAATGGGGAGGCACACAAAACTACACTATGCACTAAGCTACACTATCTAACTATGTCCCCTGACTCTATATGTCTATCTATCTAAGAGGCCATCCTTATATAGGTAAAATAGGATACTTGGCCAACACTCTATCTAGATGTATAAGGGACAACTTGCACATTGACACTTTGCATTTATTACATTGCATGAAGTAACTAGATAACTTGCACAAGAAGTAATCTAAGTATGTATCTTGGAGTATACATTTACATAACCCAAATGATGGAATGGACTCTATTTCCAAAACCAAGAATCCAAAGAAACAATCATACCAGGCAAGGGTTAATGGTTTCCTCCCTCAAGTAAAACCTCATCTTAAACTGGTGATAGATCAAGCCTTGGTGGTTGATAACATTCTTTATAGAAGCAAGCATGACCTAATTTGTAAGTTTATTGGCATAAGATCATCTTTATGATTTATGTCCTCTTAGATCCAGAATAATTGGGAGCCCCTTAGGTATACCTCAATCTCTCTTATTAGCAATGGCTATTATATTGTGAGTTTTTCTTCTCAAGTAGATAAAGATGAAGCCTTTGAGTCAAGAGGAGAACATATGGTGTTACGAGCATTTTTGTTCAACCATGGAAGCTAGGATTTGACCCTCATATGGAACCCTCTATGATGATCATTTGGGTTCATCTTTATGCCCTACCCATGGAAAACTGGTGTGAACCAATTTTTGAAAAACTAGGTAACTTCTTGGGCCATTATTTAGGAGTTATGAGGGACACGATGAGGGGTGACTATGTTGTGTATGTCTAGATCTGTATGGATATAGATCTCAACCAACCTCTTCCAACTAAAATTAAAATTAACATGGGGGACTTATCTTGGATCCAATAGGTAGACTATAATGCAATCTCATTTCGATGCAAGTTTTACCACAAACACAATCATCTGGCCTGCTTCTGCCTAGAGGGCATCACAAAGAGCCCCATCCCTCTAAAGGAAACCATCACCAATAGTAAACTTACTGAGAAGAAAGAAAAGAATCTACCCATAACCTTGAATGTTAATCCCCCTGTGGAGGGTTTTGAAGCTCCAAAGAGAAAGAATAATGAAACGAGTAAGACAACACGCTCCAACCAATCAATTGAATTTTTTTTTAATAGGTATGGAATTCTTAATTCTCTTTTGGATATGGTGGAAGAGACCACCATAATAGATGAACCTCAGAAGGATAACCTTCCCCCTGTAAGGGTTGAGGAAACTAGCCATCATGTTTCTTTGAATTCAGATTTGGGGGTTAATCACTTAGAACTGATAAATCTAGGGAACCAAACCCTTGCAATGGTTGTGGTGGATAATGATGTTTCAATGAAAGATAAAGAAAATGATAGAGGGAAAATTGACCTTGGGATCCAACAAGCGGAGAAAAGGTTAAAAAACTCTCAAGCAAAGAGTATGGGAAGAAAAACAAACTAGGAGAAGTTGGCTAATGAGAGACCAACAAGACATCCAGAGCAAGGTCAAGCATATTGACACTTAATGGAATATAGGTTCCTAATGATTGTTCAATCTTGAAAAATAAGAGGTCTAAACAACAAACCTCATCAAATTGTTGTTTATAGTTTAATTAAAAATCATCATTTTGACTTTATTCTCCTTCAAGAGACTAAAGCTTCAATTTAGAAGATGGATATCATTGTTAAGAAAATTTGGAGATAAGTTGAGTACATGGCAGTTGGATCCCATGGGGCTTCAGGGGGAGTGGTGAATTTATGGAATCCTCTTTTCAAGACGACTTTATATCACTATGTTGGTTGGGGTATCCTCACATCTCACTTCAAGAGTAAGAACTCTGGAGAACTTTTATTAGTTTCCAATTTCTACGGTGCTACAAATTTTGTGGAGCAACAACACCAATGGTCAGTTTTATAGGATAGTAGTGTTGGCAATTTGAGTTATTTTATGTTGTTGTTGATGTTACATGGATCACATTGATTTTTGGTGGCCAAAGCATTTCATAAATAAGCATTTATGATATTTTGGAGAGCATGGATATATACAGGGTTTTTGTGAAAACCAAGGTAGGCAAAATAAAAGGTTTTATTTAAAACCATGGATGGCAGATTTGAAATGGGTTTTTCTTAAAACCCATATTGGCTTTTCGTTTCGTCGAAAAAGGTGCCCCGGTGATGGAGATATTTATTTTTAAATATTTAGTTTAAATTTTAACTTATTTTAAATTTTAATTTTAATTTTAAAATTAAATATATTATTTTAGCACCGACTAAAGAAATGAGGAAAGGCTATATTAATGTATAGCGCCGATGTCTAAAGAAAGAGGAAAGGCATATATATATATATATATATATTCCAACAAGAGCTTAGACAAATGACCCCAGCGCTTATTTTTCGAATGCCTTCAATTGGGGAACGAATTGCGAAAAGAGAGAGGTGTGACTTTGGTCTATTGAAAAATCGTTCGCGGAGTTTAATAAGACACATAGGCATCTTTGGCCTAGCAGTTCGTATGCTATGTGTTACACGCAGGAGGTCTTGCGATTGAGTCCCGCCATGGTTATTTGCTTTGTTGAAGAGCTTGAAGTGTTGTTAAGTTTTTCGAAGGGTGCAAAAGTTTATGATATAAGTTTTTGTTTGTGTCCCTTTGGACATGTGAGGGCGTGTGGCCCAACGACAGGCTGGCTATGGTTAAAGCGCTGAGCAAGGAGACGTCATGAGATCCAATCTCGTCAAGGACAGAGGCAAGTTAATAATTTTTTTAATATATTTTATTTTTCTAAAGTTGCCCTAGGAGGAATAAGGGTTGTGATGCATGTTTAGAAAAAGAGAGCTTTATGGTGTTTCGAGGGCTATTTGATTAACTTGCTTAGAGGGAGAAATAAGGTGTATGTAAAGAGATATTTCTATTTTTGTAAAAGGGTTCAAAAGTGAAGGTTGTTTTGTTCTTTTTCAAAGGTGATTAATTCTTTCATGAGGGGACATGTTGTATCTTATTGAGTAGGAGTGATAAGGTGTTATTTGGATGTTATTGTTGTGATATTAATCATGATCTCTAACCCTTGTTAAAAGTTGAAAAAGAAGTTTGTTGATGTGGTAAATTTAGTGGACATCCAATAAGACATCAAAAGGTATGAGCAATATTCTCCATTGACTTTGTTTATGGTGGTTGATTTCTGAAATATCATTGGAGAGAAAATGATTGATTGTGGTTTCCTTTTCGAAAGTGGTTGGTTGAATGCTTCAAGGTTTTTTGGTTTGAGAGTTGTGTTTAAACCATGTTTTATAAGCATATTTGTTGAAGCCCATTGGTTATGCAAAGAACTTGAGTTAGAAAAGAACATGAGTATCATTGTTATGTGAGATTTGTGGTTGAGCATTGTTGGAAACATTTGAGTTGGTTGATACATGCTTGGACTAGGGTTTTGTGAGAAAGAGTTGTCCCTTGTGGTGATTAGTTGAGTTGAGTTGATTGAGCCTAGTTAAGTGATTGAGTGATGTGATTGTTCAAGTTCCATGAAACAAACTATTCTAAAATTCTGATTTGAGTTGAGATTGAGCTTTGAGATTAGAACATATTGAGTCTTTAACAATTCTCTTTATGCTTATATAAGACTTGAGTTGAGTTGAGATTGATTTGAGTTGAGATCATTGTTGTCATCCATTGTAGAGTGCATTGCCTTTCATTATTGAGTTCATCATTGAGCCTTGCCTTCATAGATTTGTGGATGAGATTTGAGTGCTACTTGAGCATGATTGGTTGAGCCTTTAAGAAGGCTTTTGGGACAGATTTGTGGATAGATTTGGGATAGCATTTGAGCAAGTTCTTGGTGAGCTTGTTGAGAAAATTTTTGAGCAAGTTCTTGGTGAGCTTGTTGAGCAAATTTTGAGCAAGTTCTTAGTGAGCTTGTTGAGCATATTTGAGCAAGTTCTTGGTGAGCTTGTTAAGCAGATTTTTGAGCAAGTTCTTAGTGAGCTTGTTGAGCAGATTTGAGCAAGTTCTTGGTGAGCTTGTTGAGCATATTTTGAGCAAGTTCTTGGTGAGCTTGTTGAGCAGATTTTGGGCAAGTTCTTAGTGAGATTGCTAGAGCAGTTTTGGGCAAGTTCTTGGTGAGCTTGCTAAAGAAGATTTTGGGCAAGTTCTTAGTGAGCTTGCTAGAGTAGATTTTGGGCAAGTTCTTGGTGAGCTTGTTGAAGCAGTTTTGAACAAGTTCTTAGTGAGCTTGCTAGAGCAGATTATGGGCAAGTTCTTATTGAGCTTGCTAGAGCAGTTTTGGGTAAGTTCTTCGTGAGATTACTGAAGCAGATTAGTGGATTGCCTACCTGAGCAGATCAATGTATTGCCTAGCTTTGAGCAGATCAAAGTAATCGTTTGTATTGGGATAAGGATCCTTATTTTTGTGTGAAATATTATAAGGATATTATCTTGTGGAGTACCCCACATTGGGGGAACCACGTTAAATCTTGTGTCTCAATTATGTGCTGTGATTTGTGCACTTGTTTACTATTGCTATCTATGTTATTAATGCACACTGTTATATTTGGTTATTACAATTAAGGACACTAATTGATATTGGTTTGGAAAGAAAGTAAAAGTGGGCACTATACTGTTCACCCCCGTCTCAGTATAAGCTTGTGTTCTTCAAGTAGAACCAAAATAGGAAGTGAATTGGATAATGTAGGGGATTTCAATGCTGAACTTAATATTAGGGATTAGGAAGAGGGAAATCCTTCTTTGGACTAGTTTAAAAATTAATCAGCTCAATTTAATTAATGTTCAACATGCGGGATATCTGTATACGTGGACAAATAAACAAGTAGGGCCAGCAAGTAGGAAAGTCAATCTTGACAAATTTTTGGTTTATAGAGAGGCCTTTCTTCGTTGGTCTTTTAGGATAGAGATTCTTAATCGCACTGACTCTGATAATCTTCCTCGAGATCTTTTCATTTTGAGAATTGTTGGCTGGAAAAGGAGGATTTGAAGGAAAAATCCCCTTCTAGTGGGAGGAGGGTCGTCCTTCCCATGGGAGAGCTATGTATGTTTTTTCCAAACAATTCCAACATGTCAAATATCATCTCAGAATTTGGAAAAGAAGTAGCAAATCTGATTTTTAGTCCAAAAAGACTCATTTGTTGGCAAAGATAGAAGAGTTGACCACTTGCTTTCGGACTAGAGCAATCATAGAGGATCTAAAATATGAAGATGAACTGGTCAAAAAAGAATTAGAGTCCATAGACAATCAAGAGGAAATGTATTGGAAACAAAGAACGAGAATTGCTTGGCTATTGGAGGGAGATCAAAATACATGTTTCTTTCATTGTTTTACATCAAAAATTAAACAAAGGAATTCTTTGACTTACCTTCAAAACTTTAATAGACAGGTAATGTACACTATAACAGGTATGCAACATGCAATGAATAATTTATTTCAAAATCTTTTTACTGCCCCTGTTATCCTTAATCTTGTAGCACAACAAGAGATACTTAATTGTATCCCCCATATTATTTCAACCAAGTAAAACCAAGCCCCTTTCATTTTGATGGATAAAGATGAGGTGATGAGCATAGTTTTTAGTATAAAATCAAAGAAATATCTAGGCTCAATGGTTTCCCAATTGAGTTCTTTAAGGTTTTCTGGGATGTCATGGGAGAGGATTTAACCAAGCCTATTGGAGAATCTCATTCAAAAAGAACTATGCTCTGGGATCTAAATCATACTTTTCTCACTTTGATTCTTAAAGTGGGATAAGCCGCCAACCTTGGAGATTTTCGCTTGATTGTTCTCTGCAATGTGACCTACAAGATAATCACTAAGTTGATGGCTAAAAGGCTTAAGAAGATTATGTACAACACATTTTCCAAGGAACAAGGAGGATTTGTGGAGGGGAGTCAAATTTTGGATGGATTTATTCTAGCCTAGGAGGCTATGCACTCTATTTCGCATTCTAGTCGAAGATGTATGTTCATTAAACTAGATATGTCTAAGGTTTATTTTAGAGTTCCCTAGTAGTTTTTGGATCAAATGCTTGAGAAATTTGGCTTCTCTCAAGAGTGGAGAGAGTGGATCATGAGTTGTGTCTCAATGATTTCCTTCTCTATTCTCATCAACGACTCCCCCTCAACCCCTTTCCTTGCTTCCAAGGGTATTCGTCAAGGAGATCATATTTTTCCATTTCTTTTTATTATTCTAGCAGAAGGATTGGGTAGATTCCTTTGAAGAAATAAGCAACAAGGTCTTTTGGAAGGTGTGCAACTAGGTGAGGAGATGTTAACTCATCTTCAATTTATGGATGATACAGGTCTCTTTGGGGAGGCCATCATTCGGGAGGCTAGAACGCTCAAAGCCATTAAAAAACCTACATAGATGTTACTGGTCAACATGTGAATGCAACCAAATCCAAGGTTGTTTTATTCAATATGGACAAAATAATCCAAGATCAGATTCTATCCATTTTGAGCTTCGTCCAGGGTGCCCTTTTGCTTGATTACTTAGGGATTCCCTTCATTTTAAGAGACTAAGGGCCATTGATTGGAAAGCTTTAATGGATAGAATCACTGCCAAAGTTAATCATTGGACTCATTGTTAGCTTACCTTTTTAGGAAGAATATCTCTCATCCAATCGATGATCCAAGCCATGCTTGTTTATAAATTCTCTATCATAGTTGCCCCTATGAGAGTCCTTAAAGAGTTGGATTCACTTATAAGAAAATTTTTTGTGGGATGGCCCAAGGATGGGGTAAGAAGCAAACTCTTGTTAGTTGGGATAAAATATGTCAACCTAAAGCTCAATGGGATCTTGGTTTTCGTAAAGCAACTTTAAACAATCAAGCTCTTGCTGGGAAGCTTTATTGGAGATGGATATCCTACAAGAGGCTTTCTTCAGTAGAGTCATCACTAGTAAGTATTATCCTTCATCAAGAAGCTGACCGCATTCCTCTAAGGGGCCCTAGCTCCATTATTTAAAAGGTCTTGAAAGCTGGTGAACAATTGGTTAAATCTATACTTTTATGGAAAGTGCGTACAATAGATAAAACTAACTTTTGGAGTGATTCTAGGGACCAACATCTCCTCTTAATCTATGAGTTTCCAGAGTTGCAGCTCTTACAACAAAGCCTCAAAGGTAGAGGATGGATAAAGATGGCTTTATACATTACTTCTAGGCAAATTGAACATTTCTCTTTCTTTCAATAGAAGAGGTTAGAAGAATGGTCTATTCTTGTCTCTCTTCATCAAAAGCTTTTTATTGATAAGGTCCTTGAGCAAAGGTCCCTTACAGGGAAAGAGGAAGAAGATAAAATCACCTAGGGCCTTAGCACTCTAGGTGTCTTCACTATACGTGATGGTTATAATGCTTTGCTCGCTCCTTCGTTGATCCTCAGGATGCCGTATGGGATAGAGTTTGTGTGGCTAAGGGCTGGCCTAAAATTATTTTCTTTGCTTGGGAAGTGATGCATAGGAGTTGTCTCACTTGTGATAACCTTATGAAGAGAGGTTTTTATGGTCCTTCCAATTGCATCACGTGTAACTCCCAGGAGGAGACACTTGATCATCTAATTTTCTAGCGTGCATTTGCAAGAGAGTTGTGGAAAAGGTGGTTAGACCTTTTTAAGGCTCACTTAAAACTTTCAGGTGACTCTTTCTAATATTTAGAATATTTGAATTTACAAAAATATCAAGAATACCTCCATTCAGCTAGATTGGTCCCTAGGCCCGAGTTTCATATGGTGGCACATTTGGTTGGAAAGAAACTGTAGAATTTTTAGAGAGGAGTTCAGTCCAATGGAGTTGGTTTAGAATAAAATTGTTACAAAGGTTTTTGAAACTGTAAGAGCTCACCTTAGGGAAAAGAAAACTCAGGAGAATGAGGGGACTTCCAAGCCACAAAAGTTGGGACCATGGAAACTCCTTCCCTCGGGTTAGAAAAATATTAATTTTGATGGTGTAGCTAAGGATAACCCGGGGCTATAGGCATTGGTTTTCTTAGAAGAGATTCCAAGGTGAAGATCCTCTATTGAGAGTTAGAGGGTCTTGGAAGGGCTACTAACAATGAAGCTAAAGAACTGGCTATCAGATAAGGTTCTCTCAATGCTTGGAAGAATGGGGTTAGAAAGATCATAGATGAGTTTAACTCACAAATTATAGTGGGGCTTTTGGATGTTATTAGAAATTTCAGACCAAAGGCTTGGAGGATAAGAAACATTGTGAGCCAAATTAAGTCCATTTGGTAGCAATTCGAGGATGCCATCCTGGTCTATGTTGACAGACAAAATAATGCAGCGAGTAACTTTTTTACTAAACATGGTAGTGAAAGTCCAGTTGGATATATGTTGAATTCTAATCAAGATAGGAACACTTCTAAATGATTGGAGGTAAATCAAATGGTTCTTAGTTTGATCAATAAAGACTTAGGTAAGGACGAGGACAAGTCCAGAGTCTACTGAGCCTTGTGGATCAATGAAGGATGAGCAATTATTTGTTGGTTTTTTTTGTTACCTCTAGCAACACTCTTTGATCCTTTTTGGGATAGCACTAATAATGTTCGCAAGACTGTCAAACCTGCTAGATTACTTAGAATTAAAATAAAACAAAAGTGAAACCAAATTAAAAGTTTATACTTTTTAAATGGTACTCAATTTTTTGTTATTTTTGGAGATGTTAATCCAAGTTTTATTCTAATTTTACGACTTACCAAAAATAACAAACCTATAATTGTATTTTGATTCTTGTTTGATCAATATAATTTTTATTTACCTTTTAAAGAACATAAAATTGAAAAAAAAAAAACTAACAACCACCTAAAATTAAATATCCTATCTAATAAACATTTAGCTAAGGCTAACCAACCACCTAACAATAAATATCCACATTTAACCGAAACTAACCAACCGCCTAACAATAAATATCCTATCTTATAAACATTTAACCAAGGCTAACCAGCAAGAAGTTTCGTAGGTAAAGCTTATTTGTTGCATAACAATTATAATCCTAAGACAATTAAGACAATATCAATCCTAATATACAATAAGTTAATAGTCAATATTAAATGATATGAGTTTAATAACATACAAATAAAATGTATATTAAGTGGTGTATTTATCAAGTATCTTGATGAAAATCTAATAACATACAAATAAAATGTTTTAATAGAGATAACAAACAATTATTTTAGGCTGTGGGTAATCCCACGGACGTGCTCATGCATAGCCAATAGTCGGATTAAACTCATTTGCGTGTTGCACTTAATTGATGATGGCGTTCTGTTTCCTGCTTATCCGACGGTTCCCTTCATATCACATGTTAAATCAAACTAACGAAGACGGTGCGAACCCTGTGCGTCCGATGATCCCTATCTCACACCAGGTTACCATTAACAAGATGGTAGGTGTGTTAAAAGCCTTCGCTGATAGTTTGAACCCTGCCAGTGACGCCAGGTTACCATTAACAAGACGGAGACAGTGGGTGTATTGGAAGCCTTCACTGATAGTTTGAATCTTACCAGCTACGCTGACAAGTTACTAAAAATTATGATTGTAACCAATTCATCTATGTAACCAAAAAAAAAAAAAAAACAATTATTTTAAAATAATAATAAAACAATTTTTATTTTATTTTATTTTTTCACCATGCAGAGAATTTTAATTTAATTTTTGATAAACACACTCACCCATATCATGGTTTAAACTTTGAATCTCTAAAAAAAAAAACCAAAATCCAAACCGTTGCACCATCCTAAAACAATTTTAATTTTAAATAAATAAAAAAATAAGCATTCACGCTATCCTAAAACAATTTTAATTTTAAATAAATAAAAAAATAAACATTCACATAGACAAGTTAGTTACAGCCACATTGAAATTTTCGACTCTAAAGCTTTTATATTCGCATTCAACAATTATTAAATATGGCCAACTCCTTTCACCAGGACCCTTTTCCCTAGTCGCACTCCGGACACACATCAGGTAAAACTTATAAGGGTTTTAGGATTTCCACAGATTCCACAACATGACAACGTTTCGTCTTTTTCGTAAGAAACCCCTGCCGTGGTTAAGGTCGATTCCGTCGCCATTAGGACCCTCGCCTCTTTCTCATGACCTTCCATCGGGAACTACCAGCGAGCTCACCAAGTCGCCTCTGCCATGGATTTCTTCCCATTTGTCACCAGCGTCCCCACATTCCATCACATGGAATTTCAGAAATGGGTTGCCCATGTCATTCGTGGGCAGTTCTGGCAAGAATTTAAGCCGCCGACTGGACGCTGAGAATCGCAACGATGAAATTACGGAAGAAGATAATGAAGAAGAAGAATGGGCAGGTGAAATTACTGTAGATGATATTACGGAAGGTACGTTATTTATATGAAAAAAATGTTCTGGCGAAATTTATGAAACCTTTTGGAGAAGGTGCATATTATAGAGAAATTTGTTTGCGAGAGTTCAGAGTAATAGCGAATTTTATGAAATAATTTGGAGAATGCTGCCTTGCCAAAGGTAATCTCCCACATTCTTTTTGAATTACGTGAGCGACTGCTTTAAAAATGATGTGGTGGCTTATTTTGTTGTTTGTCTGGCAAGGCATAGGCGCAACCATAGAACAAATCCTAGCTGTCGGCTTCTTCCGTCGACATAAGTTCCATCTCATATACGAGACGTTCATGATTGCACAAACTTCTCTGTTCTTCGTGATGACCAACGTTTGCATTGGTAGGTGGAATGTTAAATCTATAAATCAAGTTATCCATGCTAGTTGCTCTTCACACATCATCTAACGCAATCAAACATTTTTTTTTTGAATCCATAAATTCGAAAATTTGAGAGGCATATCAATTTCTTAACCCTTTCTTTCACCATGTGCGAGACACTCTTTAGTAAAATGTCTTTCCTATACATTCTCCCTTTCAACGAGAGCAATGACTTGATATTCATCATCTCGTTAAAAGTGGATGATTTGTTGAGCCTTCTGCTCGAGGGTAGTCGAGTTTGAATTGCTGAATTGTTGCCAAGATAACAGGGAATTCTCCGTTCTTCTGTTCTACGGTAATATGTACGGACAAGGCTTCCATTTAGTCTCATATGTCATGAGACGTCATGCATGAGCTTCGGCTTTTTGCATCCTTATTAATTGAGCTTTGGCCGCAGAAGTCTGAGATCATGTCTGACATGTGTGACTTAAATAAAGCCTGGACAAATGTATCTCACTTTAGATGAGAAGAATGGGTTATCTTGACAACAATTTAAGCGCAGTTGCCATTGAGCCCAAATGAAAAAAAATCATCCTGTAATTACGAGATAATTCATAATACATATGTCATTACTGTCTTTGGAATGGGTGGTTTAGGAAAAGACTTTCTGCTAGAGAATGTCTATCACAAAGTCAAGGAAAGGTATGTGAATTGGAATTTCTTTGAAAAAGTTGCGGTTTGATGCTACTTTCTACTTAGGTTGACAGGAGGTTTTGGTCATTCATCAGAGTGAGCAGCGGGTTGCAGAATTGATTAATGAGAGGCTAGAAGGTGAAAGAAATGAAATGTTTAATTGTATTAGATGATCTGTGGAGAGTTGATGTTATGGATAACCTTAGGAACATATAGGTTTATGTAATGATCTGTGGAGATTTGCTGTTATGGATAACCTTAGGAACATAGAGGTTTATGTAATGACGAATGCCTCTTATATTTATGAGATGGAGCTTAAGTTGTGGGAAGACAGCTAGAATTTACATTAGTCCTACATAATAAGCAATATTGAGATAAACATATGACACTACACTTCGTAAAAGCAAAAGAAAAAAAGCACTCAATTTAGCTTAGAGGCAATAACAAGATTGTCATCTTAAAGGTTGGTATGGGAAACAAAATTGAAAATAGTGATAATGGATGAGTGCAAGTTGAAGATGCACGAACATTTTATCACCAGCTACAACCCACAACCAAGGAAGGTCTTTTGCAACCTTGTGTTGAGGGTATCAAGAGAAGTAAGAAAGGGTCTTTAATGAACTCATCAAAACTATTACACAATGCCACCATTATGCCCTACAATTATGGCAGGCCAAAAGGTCTATAGAAATGTCCCTTTTTGACATATAATGTCCACCTACAATATGCCCTTGGCAATATCTTTGCTAGGAAACTAAAACCATAGTCACCTACGTATGCCTTTGACAAGTTGCCTTTGACAAGTTTTTTGCTAGGAAATTAATACATTGAAAGGTTGAAATTTCTTATATGAAGGATCATTGAAATAGATGACATAAAGGAGGAAATAAATGACATGCTGGTGAGTACGATGTGTGCCCTTTCATGGAGGATAAGGGTGGACAAGCAAACATGAAGAAATGAAACCTCATGTTGATCGAAGTGAACAACGGTCAGAAAAATTACACAGGATACGATAGGAAGAACTACTGAATAACTTAACAGTGATGGACTGACCTTGAACAGCCACTTGTCACAGTGAGGGAGCAACAATCTGCCCACATGTGGAGGCAATAACCTGGATAAAACACATCTACTTGATAACTCGAAAAGGAAGAACGTAGGAAAGGAGGACTCAAAGGAAAACACTTGGCTTTGAAGCCATCCAATCACACAAAGATGGGAAAATTGAAGCATACAACAGAGATCACATAAAGAGGAGTGACATAGGACTAGTAAACTTAGTGGATGAAAGACAAGAAGCGTAGAGCTAATTATTATTGGAGCTGTGTGAACCAATGGAGTCCTTCAAACTTTTTTAAAACTCCATTGACTTCGGAAGTCAATTTGTCCTCCCTCATGACATGGCGAGTCACCTAGATGGGAAATTTGAAGTATACAATAGACAGCACAAAAGAGGAGTGACATAGGCCTAATCATTATAAGAGTTGCATGAACCAATGGAGTCCTCTAAACAAATTTTAAACTTTGTTTACTTCACAAGTTCAATTTCTCATCCCCAATGACATGGCCAGTCCATATCTATAGCATAGTTAGCCAACTGATCTGGCCTTTGTTGGCTTCTTTGAAGTGGTGGGTGAAAGAGGTTGAAGCAAGTTGTCAAGTAAGTGGCATTGTTCTTATATTTTGTTAACTTCCATTTCCAAATTGCTTTCCTTTTGAAAATATTGATGAATAACAATGGATCCCCTTCTACGATCATGTTCTTGTTCCCTCCTTTAAGTCATAGGGTGAGTCCTTTAATTAGTGCCTCATATTTTTCAACAATGTCTGAAGCTTCTCCCAAATCCATAGCTGACCACCTTACGATGATGCCAAAGCTCATTGCTTATTAGGCATCTTGTTGTTGTCGCCATCGAGTTCCTCCTTGAGGCATTGTCAAAATTTAATCTACACCATCTTGATGGAGGGTGATATCATTGTATTGAGTTCTGATATTGAGTTTAGTAGTTCTCTATTGCCCAATTATGATATTCAACCCTGCCCAACTTTGTGGGGCTAGAACTTCCTTGGGAATAACGATGAGGTCTTCCTCCATTTTGCCCAAGTTAGCATTTCTAGAGTATTTTTGGTGAATGAGATCTACCACTTCCACCCAATATTTGTTCTGACCTTTACAAACCAATGAGCTTCTTTCAAGCGAAAGGTAGGACGTAATCATGGTAGGAAAAATCCTCTAGATGATCCTATTATTCCTCCCTGTTGGTAGAGGTAGCTACTCATTCAAGAGTGAAATCAAATTATTAGGGTAAACACTAAACCCACATCAACCCAAACTTTATTAGGAAGAATGACCAAACATTTCATGAGTAATAGCAGAATATTAGTGAATGGTTGATGTCCTATGTTGTTTTCTTGCAGAAATTGCATCTTGAGGGATTTGAAACCTTTTTCTCTGGAGGTGGTCCCTTGTCAGAATCTTTTCTTAGCTATGCATAGGAAGACCTTGGCTTTATGCTAGACCTGGACTACCAATTCTTTTCCCAAATTTGTGAAGGTTGGAATCCTTAGTTCTCTACAATGAGTTGATTGCAGCCGTCTTGAACTGAGTAATCTTGTAAACCATCAAGACTCCAACCAATGGTGTTTTTCTTTTCCATTTGAGGAGGTTAGGAATGTCATAAGAGCTCTTTTCAATCTCCTTTTTACTATCCTATTGTATTCCTTCAACCTATTTTAATGCTCTCTACTATTTCTCCGAATAAGTTTGTAGGATTTGGTGATAAAATAATCCCTTACCTTGTCACCCTCTTCAACTTCTAGGCGTGCTTGAGCCTATAGAAGAATACCATCGCAGGCAATGGTTTTGATCTAACAATCACAAGTCAGCCAAAAATGACACTTTATCCCCTTTGCATGCCTTCTAGAAGATCTTCCTAAGAAGTTTCTCCCTTGCTTGTTCTCGTTCCACATTGCCAATCCTTGAGGAAGATCAGTGTTAGTGACTAACCATTCTTTGCACATATTATCTAGATATTTGCTCCTTAGCATCCTGATCCATATTTGGAGTCCTTTTGTATACACTCTCTAGGCTAAGTTGGCTAGCAGCTAGGTTCGCCAAATGGATATTATGGATGCCTATTCCTCCCCAATCTTTCGGGAGAGAGGTTTCTTTTCTGAGCAACAAGTGGGAACTTTCATTTCTCATTAGTGCCTTGCTTAAGGAATTTTCTCATAATTGAATCCACATTTTATGTGACCTTTGCAGGGACTGCTAATGTTAAGAACCAATATGTTGGTATGGCATGTAGAACAAATTGGATTAGAATGACCTATCCTGCTGAAGCAAGCCATGTTCCTTCTATCTCACAAATTGTTTCTACACTCTTTCATGACTTTTTCCAATAGACTACTCCTAGACTGTCCTTTGAGAGCGGGATTCCATGGAACAGATTGTTAAGTTTACCTCTTTGAACCAAATCGAGCTTGCAACTTAGCTTCCGACTTTCTCATCTAGGATAAAGAAGAAAACTTATGATCTTCCCCAATTAAATACCTGCGTGGAGGCATCATCACAGGTTCACAAAAGCTCCTAAATTAGGTTGATTTCTTTGATTGATGGGTGGGCAGTCAAAATTGTACTGCCCACAAACTGTTGATGGGTTGATGTTCCTGCAGTGTTTGGTATTCTTAATCCTTGCAGCTTTCCTTTGAGGTTGGCTGCACAAAGTTATGCTCTTACCCATCTGCCATGATGATGAAAAGATACGACAAGAGAGGATCACCTTTCCACAATCCTTACAAGGAGCAAAAGAAACCTATTGTGCCCCCAATTGGCAAGATTAAGAGAGAGGCTGAACCATAACACCATTTCTGCCATTTCCAAATTTCTATGCTAACCTCAAAGTTTTCCATTATCTAGAAAATCTCAACAGAATGGCTCTGTAGGTCAGGATCACTTTGTCTAGTGTAATGGCCTTGATGTAGCCATGTTGGCTATCTTTAATTTGATTGGCTGGGGCCTATAGTATAGGATAGTTGGCCCTTGAGCATTAGAATTAGAGTCTGTTTCTGTAAATAGGGAGTGATGGAGTGTAGTTGATCATCAATCATTCGTCTAATTCCTATCACCTTTGGTGCACATAAGAGCTTTGCCATCTCTAAGTGGATAGGAGACTGTATCCTATCTGAGTGGCTTGGATTGTTTCTGAGACGTGGAATCTGGATCTGTGATACTCTATTGGATTTACTATTCTAGAGTCTGATTTTGTTTTTAATCTTTTGGTGTATGCTATTTCTGTTGCTGTTATTCTGGAATTTATTGTCTGTTGGAAGTTGTTACATTATGAGTGGTATCAGAGCAACGATTTTGCCTCCTTGTGGCAGTAGAGTTGTGAATGACCCTGTTTTAGAACCCTTTTTGGCTGAATTCACTTCTCCCAATTGGGTAATTTCTGACCAATTGTTTTTTGCTACTAATCTCCTGGCACAAATATCTTCTGTCATAATGTGATCTGGGCAGATCCGTCCGTGTCCCTTGAACCTGGGAAAAAAGAATTTCGGGCATGTCCGAACCCTTATAGGTAACCTATCTCATTTTGATTGTTTCGTTGAGCTGACGAAAACAAGTTATAAATTCAGCAACCCTTTTTTCTGGGCAGTTTTGGTCCTACTTTGGCGTCACTGTTTGACTAGTTGTGCATGTTTGTTCCCTCATCTTCTACAGGCTGGATACGGATCAAAGGATGCCTGCAGAGTACAGAGGATGAGTGTATGAGCTGTAGGAAGTGTCATACAAGAAAAGGCATTAACGGTTTCAATCCTCATGCTTATTTGGCCATTGTCACCATGAGTTCCTCCTTCCACCTCTCCTGCCAAGGACCCTCTTCCAACCATGGATCTAGAGACTGCTGAGTTCGTTCAATTAATGAGGGATGGATTTGACGAATGGATTACATATCTCAATAGGGATTACATATCACCTACTTGCAATTTCCATCTCTAATTGCTGTATATCATGCTTGCCAAAATCTCTTTTTGTTTTCAACCTTGCAAGCCTTTCTTCCATTACCTCTTCAAAAGAAGAAGTATCTGCACTCTTTTTGTACGGCTTGGCTTGCTATCACCTTCTTGCAATTTTCATCTCAAATTGCTGTATATCATGCTTTGCCAAAATATTCTTTCTGTTGAGTAAGTGGCATACAAAACCAACAAACCAGAAATTAGTACTCTGATACCAAATATGACTTTGAATTGCAAACAAATGTATCAAAAATTCATCATCTAGGACCCTTTGGTTGTTTTATTGAAATTTTTTTCTTGAAAATAATTGTTTGTTTTGCTATGTTTCTACGAAATGGTTTAGGTAGGAAGAATTAAACACTCGTATGACTAAGAATGAACTACTGTAAACAAATAAATAAGAGAGCACATCCACAAATCTGAAACACAGATCTATGCGGGGAAACTTTATTGGGAAAATCCTCTTGGGAAATGATACTTCTTGAGAAAATCGAGAAATTAAATTCATTCCATCACAATGAAAGTACAAATGCACACATTGAAGGATCTATTGAGCCAAAATCATTGTGGAGCTTTCCTTTATTCTCTAAACCTCTGCTTTATTCTGAACTACCAAAAGAACAACTTGAGTGGGCCTAACGGTAAGACTTTGGAGCTCCAAATAGGAGGTCCATGTGGCAGGTAAAGTTGTACACCATACTTTAGTAATCGGAGTTTGGTTGGATAAACACATATTGGGTAAACAACATCCTCTATGAGGATTGTCTCATATGGCCTATGGTCTCGTGGACTTTAAAAACTACTTTACCTTTCAAATCGCAATAGTTTCAACGAACTTTTCTTGACATACTGTTGACTTGGAACACAACACTTGATCTGTGCAAACTGCAAGCTGTTGGAAGAGCAGGGGTCGTAATCAGTTGTGGATGTCATCTCCATTCTGATGATTGTGCTGCCTGTTAGGACAATTGTACTGCTATACACAAATATTATAAAACTAGGCTGGAGCCGCAAGGGTTAGCCTGGAACCTTGCCCATGAACCTTCTTCATTCGTTGACAAATGCAATGCAGTAGGGTTGACAACTGCCTCACTTATGCATTAGCAGGCGGGGATGTAATATTCCTAAGGTATTTTTAAGAATTGAGGACATGACAACAGCATCCTTGTTAATGTTGTATTGGGTTTCCACCCAGTCCTCCTTTATCACACTGATCCATGGAGCCTCAGTCACTACTCTTTGTCAACTAGGTTTGCAAGTGTTGTGAAGAGATCAATTGAATAAGTTCGAGCATGGGTGCTAATGTCATCAATGCTATTGAATTATTGGACAGATATTCATATCTAGATCAAACTCAGCACATATCTGAATTCCATATCTCAAAAGTGACTGATGAAATTCGTATATGGATTTTCCATGCCATTTTTTTATCTTTCATGAGCTTATTGCTTCAAGTTATAGAAAATTTACAGATTAATTTTGCATTATGTGTCTATTCTTGTTTTTGCTGATTTAAAAAGTACACTGAATGAATAGATAAACATTTTGTTTTGAATGTTAATTATATATTGTTCTGTGTTATTTAAAATGGAGTGCCTATTGTAACAGTTTAGAAGATAGTATATGAAATGCAGCTAGCTTGGCTGTATCATATCTTTATTGTCTTTGAACCTCAATTTCAGTACACATGTGGGTGAAGTTATTTAGTGACTGCAGAATTGTTGAGGGGTGAGGATGTTGATGCTGATGCCGATTGGGAAGAGGAAGAGGAAGTTGAAGCTCAGGTGAGTTCATAGACCTTTTCTTTTTTTGTTTTTTTGGAAATTAGCAGGAAACTGCTAAAAGTTTTATGTATTTGTTTTACATGAATTTACATGTTTATTATTTATTTTATGTATTTTAGCTTGGTGATGGAGGAGATGGTGGTGGAGTGGTTCTGGGAAGTACTTCCTGGGGTAGCAAGGCTTTGGCCATTGCAGAAGAAGTTTTACTTCCATTTAAGGATATACAAATTTATTCATTTAAGGCTTCTCATCGTGGATATATTTATGTGCGACTAGACAAGCTTTCTAACAAGTGAGGAGCTTTTCTCATTACATTATCATTCTCTTTGAAGTTAGGATGATAATTGTTGTATTTTTATACATATCCTAGTTTAGCTAATAATAAGCCTGTTTTTTGCCTCCAGTGATTGTAATAATTTGATATGCGACAAATATTCAGCTGTCTGGAACATTGAGACTTTTAGAAATTGCTATGTTTATATGGAGGATATTCTTCACCCTAACATGTCTGTGCAATATATTTTATGTTTATTCCATATGTTATCATTTATCAATGAAAGATGGTATCAATACTTATAAGAAAGTAAAATATAGTTTTCTTATCTTACCTGACATACAGACAAGTTTAAAATATCTATTTTTGTAAGGGCTTTGAAGAATCTCTCATAGGAGTTCCAAATTTCAAGGTTCAGAGACATTTATCTTGGTGAAAATTATATTCATAGAATATATGCTTATTTATTTAGCCACAAGTTAATAACTATACAATGAAAGAAGTAAAAGGTGAAATATTTAGCATAAACACATCAAATTCCTGCTTTTTACTTTGGTCTACACTTTCCAAATATGGCAGTATATACAATATTTGTTCTATCTTGTAAATTGGCATAGGTGGAGAATGGTCTCAATGTTCCCTGGTCCATATTCTTTATCAGTATGTAATTCCAGAAGGATTGAGGTAGACCCCTCTTCCGCTGAAACTCAGTGCTGGCTTCAGGAATCAAACTTAAGGCAAAGAGGAGGAATGTGACACAAATAGGACATGATTGAACAGAGGAAACCTTTTAGCCTAGAAGCCATGTCCAAAAGTGCAGGAAACATATTAGCTAAGATACCATGTCCAAAAGGCTATGTTGTTCTAGTGCATGCACCCTTCCAATTTTGTGTCATTTGGATGTGAATTGCCCCCCTTCTTGCACCCATGGCACACCTGGTGCAGGTTAGTGCAACTAGTGCCTTGACCCTCATTAGGGCATGCACCTGGGTCAAATTATACAATAAAAATTAAATGGAAAAAAGGAAAAACAAAAGAACTACAAGAAAGGGGAAGGAAAAATTACCACTCACTCATCTACTGCTCACTTGAAAACTCTGCTCTTGCTCTTGCTGGATGCCTGCCTAGATCTTATATTTGATTTCAGTTTACTGTTTTATAAAGTTTGGTGGTGACCTTATATATTAACATTGCAGTTAAACCCTCTATAACCCTGCATCCTTGCACCCTGAGCATTTTCGTGTCTTTGAATACAATTTTGGGTGTCTGCAACGATTGCTTTTTACCTATACCTTGTGTACCAATGAACCTGCAAACCCATACAGCACTTACATAGTCTCATTATCATATGATGATGGCATGCTTAATCACCCAGCTGAATATTCAGCAATTGATCAAGCCTATGATGGTTTGAACTTGGATCACCAACATGGCAATTGGTCTCATCATACAAGTAGAGGATGGATTGGAGGACTTTAGGAAACTGTACACACTCCTTTCTTTAGTGCTTTATTTCTTTTTTTTGGCTTTGGAAATTTCAACCAATACATACAATTACAATTCGCAAAGATGGCATGGTTTGTGATGTGGGTCCATGGTACTCCATGGCTGGCTGCCTTTTCTGAACCAAATGCATCACACACTGAAAGTCTTGTGTAGAGAGAGAGGGTGGAGAAGTACAAAATTGCATTCCAAGGGATGCAATTGAATGAATGCAGGATGTTACATTGGAGTTTTTTAAGAAGATGGCTAAATGAAGGTTGGCCTATTGTTCGGTCACACTCTTCACAAGCAAATAAAGGGGCTGGACTGATAAATTTTTGGAGTGGGCACATCTAGTTAAGGGACGGATTGATCTTTTGTGCTTACCAGAATTACAGGATCTGGTACTCTATATATGGATATGGATATGATACTGCCCAGACACCCTATCTAGATGTATCTAAATCCATGGGTACAATACTGAGATGTATCTAAATACATGCCCATAGCAAGGCCATATCTAATACGTCTGAACATGTCCTAGGCATGCCTTGAGTTGTATCCACATCATGAGATTAATAAAGATTAAAAGAAATGATTTTTTTAATATATATATGTGTGCTGGTGTGTATTTTTAAAATAGAAAAAGAGAACCAAAATGAAAATTCAATTTCTTAATTAATGAAAATATTCTGTTTACATTTTATGATTGTGTGAATGCGTTTATGCCCTATGTTCTTTTTCAATATATACAAAATTAATATGCTTTTTATAATGTCGTATCCAACTGTATCTGTGTGAAGGGGTCTTGCAATTTTGCTGTATCTGTATCTACCACCATATCCATATTGGATGACATATCTGTTTCCATGTAACTCTGGTGCTTACAGTTAGTTTTTGAGCATCTTTGGAAGTTCCAAGTGGAGTGTCACTGGGCACACCTAAGAGCCTCATTTAAAATAGAAACCTTTCATTCTGGCTTGTGATATGCGTATATGAGTGTAACACAGAAAATAAAATGAACAAAGCCTGATAACTTTGCCTTTCTTTTTGTATGATTACTGTGTCTGCAGAAACAAAATCTTTTCTCTTTATGTTTAAAATGCAAAGTAGTGGGAAAAGTTGGCTTAACCAGCATGCAGTCTATCAATTACCACCCAAGAATGAAGCTATGTGCTGGTAGATCTGTATGGGACAAAGGTGACGTGTGAATACAATCAGATTTACGTGCTAAAGATGTTGAGCAACAGACAACAGCCCCTAAACCGAATAAACCATTAAGCATAACTACTATGAACCAGGTAGAAGATTAGTCAAGACTATTTTGAAAATGGAAAAAGCTCTTAAATCGGCGACCAAATGAAAATATTTATACAAGAGCCCAGGAAATCTTAAGGATGACTGTGCAACCAGAGTCCTATAGGGGGAGCAGATCATATTGAAGGAGGAAAACAAAACATATGCTCTTAAATGTTTAGAAAAGAAGGCTTTTCTATCCCATGTGATGCCAGATCCTCTTCACTGTGTTCTTGTTCTGTTGCTGTAGCCATCCAATAGGGTTGCATGACAGTTAGTGATGAAGGTTGGAGAGGTATAAGACTATGTTCCAAAGTTGCAAGCAGAATACAGCTCAAAAACCCAAGGGAGTCTTATACCCTGTAATCTGCCTTGTAGTAGACTGGAGCTCATAATTCAATTGAGGGTTATATGTAGACATTCAATTAGATTGAAAATCACTGTTAGCATACGAAACAGGAAGTTTCTCACGCCCGTAAGACGTTTCCAGTGATATACCGTTCAAAATCCAGTCTGCAGACAATGAAATGAGAGGTAAATGCACTGCTAGTGGGTGCATCACAAGTGCCTGTATCAGATTTTCTGAATAATCAGTGTTTTTGGACGTGTGCTTATTCCTAAGAAACTACAATAGTTCAATCAACATCAGGTGACATTTCCTACAGGAAATATTGTGCATTCTCAAGGAATCAGGATTGAATTTGACATGGTGATCCGGGCGGAGTATGTGCTTCTCATGACCTCATCATCACTGGCACCAAGCTTTAGCAGATGCTAGTGCAAAGACAAGCCCTTACGTGTTGGTGCTACCTTGCAGATCAATGCCACAGCCTGGCAGCTATGCTAGCACCTCTTTCTAGCCATCAGTTGCAGACTCTAGTTTAATTGCAACTTGGTGCCAAGTGCTAGCACCAGTCACTGACACAAGCACTAATGCACAGACAAGCTCCTGGTGCCAATGCTTAATGACAGAATTGGATGACAGAAACATATCCTTGTGGCCTGCACTAGAATAACCGCATTACTTGTCAGAGCACATTTTCAACACATTCAAGAAGGCCATGCAAAAACCTGTAGCATGTTCCTTTCTAATTGGCTAATTGTCTTCCTGTAACCCCTGGAGGTGGAATTGCTTCCATTCCTGCAGGGTTCTTGTAACGTTATTATATATTTTTGTATATAGGATAGCATTTGATAAAGATGAGTCTCTTGGAATCATCCTAGTCTTCCTATCCTTCATCCAAAGAGTGTCTCTATGTTAGGCTAGTGAGGAAACAAGGTGCTATTATTCTTAGTGTCTCAGCACACCCATTGCAGCCTAGCGCTTGCAACCAGTAGCCTAAGTTTTGGTGCTGTTGCCAATTCTGCTACACAAAGGCTTTGTATTTTGTGTGTCTCGATCTGTTTCTACCTTCTTGAGATACCCGGACCAGCGTTGTCTCACACTCTTTCTTAGGGAGATAACTAAGCTTTGACAACATAAAAGTTCTCTAAATGGATCTCACCCTCCTCAACATCGGCTCATCACAACATACTTCACCAGCCTCGACGGACTAGGTGACTCCGGTCAGAAACGCCCCACATCATCCAGTTCGGACAGAAGCAGGGTCACTAGGCGGTGCACCCACAGTTTGTCAAGGTTCCGAACTAGCAATGGGTACAAACATATCAAGGACTTCTTCAGCTCCGGTACTTTGGCCTTGACTGTTAGGAGAGATTAGTTTCTATGGGGTTCTTGGAGCTTGCCCCTCCTAGGCTGCTCCCTCCCCCCTCCTTCTCACACTCCGTTCTTCTTGGCGTGCACTCCCCTCATTTGGATTGCAATCCTCCCCCCCTTTGCTCTCCCTTTTATTTTCCCTTTCTCTTTGGCCCGGTTGTCGGGTTTCATCTTGTATTCATCTTAGTTCTTTTCTTTGTTGGGCTTTTTAGCCTGCTAGTTGGCAGCCATTATTGTCATTCTTATAGTCCCTTGGGTCTTATTTTGGCCCACCGCAAACATTAATAATATTTCATTTCATTATTTCATTATTTTTATTTACATTTACATTATTTGTAAACATACTCCCTTGTTATTTACATACTTTTTGATTTCCCTGACCATTATCTCTCAATATTTCTCTTTTCCATCTAATGCCTTGATGTTTGAGGAATTACTTGTGCCTAGTTTTTTTTGGACAACATTAAAGCATAACTCATCTGACCGCCCTAGTTGAGTTGGGAAGTTGCCCACCATGCTCCATCATTGGCCCTCATGGCGTGGATTAGTGATATTAGATAAATCTTCTTGCTCTTACTGTTGGAGTCACTTGTTTGTATTCTTGTTGCTTGTCACTCCGCCCAAGTACAAGCCTGCCACTATGCTTCTTACCAAATGTCTGCTCACACACGCTTGTGGTATCAAAATTTTGGCATCACACCTAGTTCCAAATCTGAGTATCTAGAAGAATGTTCCTCACCTGTAAATATGGCTGAAGATGGAAGGTCATCTTCCAATGTATCCGGGGCCACCCCAAACGTCCAAAGGCTTATCCAAGGCACCTTGGAAGAATAGAGAACCACTTTGTTTGGGCAGTTTCATCAACTCATGGTTCAAATGGGAGCACTAGTGACTACAACTCTTGCCTTCTTTTGGAGCCACAACTCCTTGAAGTTGCAGTTAAATATTGACATTCCAATGTTGAGGAGTTGGATACTTGGTTCTAGCAGTTGGAGTCATTACTCTCTGCCAGTTGGTTCATTGATGTTGACAATGTCTCGTTTGCGGTGTTGAAGGTGTTTAAATCAGTTTTGTGTTGGTGGAAAGCCACCAACACTAAACTTGAAGATGACGATTCTACTTTGTTACTTATTCCATTAGGTACCAATGAACACTTGGCAAAAGTTTGTGGAAATTGTGCATGTTCATGACTACCCCTTGAACCATTATGAGGATGTGTAAATGGATTTACAACAGTTGTGACAAACGACGTAAGCAATTTGCCCAATAGTACATCTATTGGGTCAATGAGCTCTTCACTTGCCTTCAGATCAATGGTGAGGAGAAGCTCTAGGTTTTCTAGTACATCAGTGACCTCCACTAACACATCCACTATGAGATGGAGTTTCTTTAGATGGACATCCTAGGTGCAAGCCTATAGGTTTCTGACCAAGTTTGAAAAGAACTCTCAAGAGAAGCAAAAGGGACTTGTGCCACCACCGCATAAGATGCAATAGGTGCCAAAACCATCATAGCCTATAACACCACAATAGAAGGCTCCCTTTGTGCAATAGAATCCAAAGTCCTCTACTGTGGAAGACAAAGGAAAACGAAAGGTGGAAGAAAGTGGTGTAACCATAACAAAACTCATACGTACGACGAATGGGATTGCAGAGCTCAAAAGAAGTCATTGGTGGTAAAACCCAATGCATTTGATTGCATCTAGATGCAAGAGAGTGGAGAGGAGTCAGATGTCAATTGCTTGAGAACCAATATATAGAGGTTTGCGATGCCTCAACCTCAAACATCTTTGAAGAATGAGGGTGCCTTTTTCCACTTGTTGGCTTAAAGGCAAGCCACTCCACATCATTATTGATTTGGAAGCAATAAGAGCATCATTGCCTAAGATATTGTCAAGTGATTGAGTCTATAGGCTGAAGCACATCCTTAGTCCTATTCCCTTGGATGGCTTTGTCTAGGAAAGATGATTGAGGTCAAGCACTGATGCTTTTAGGTACGAGATCAAACGTGTGCATTATGTGGTCATTTTTGATATCCTACTTGAAAGGTCATGTCTCATTGATTGTAAGGCAACCTACATAGCTTTTTACAACAATGATCCGTATGCATTAACGACATGATGCACCACATTCCATAGTGCTTGTTGTAGAAAAAGGTAACTCTTTTATCCATTCAGTCATGCAAGAAACTGATTTCTGATGCTTAGAAGTTTGTATTACCCATGTTTGTCCCTAAGATACCTTGCATCAAGAAGCTTTCCCTTGTAGAGTGAAGTTCAATCACTCCTAATCAATCTTGTTAGATGGACACATTATTGCGGCCATATTTTGATGTTTTCCAAGAACTAGGGGAAGTCCCTCTCCACGGTGATGTGAAACATCACATCAACCTGTTCGAGGTTCATCTTTGCCTAACAACCCTTTTTACTGCTACTTCGTTTGAATGATGATATTGGATGTTACATACATGATCTGATAAACCAAGGAATATTCACAGTAGCTCATCTACTTGCAGCGACCTGATTGTGCCAACACCAAAGAAATATGGTACTTGTGATCTACATATGGAAAGTAACAGAACGGAAAACTGATATTGAATGTAGAACAAAACAAAGCAGAGCTATTAATTAATATTGAAGAAAGCATCGGAAAAGAGTTGTGCAATTGTTTGGACCAAAATGAAATGGAATTTTTATTGAATTAAGAACCTCATGGAGAGCTGTTGGCAATCTTGGTGAAAGAGATATGAGACCAGTGTGTGCTGCTAGGAATCTTTGTTGAAGAGACGTGGGGCTAGCTTCTCATTATTCTAGTACATTCTTATGCAAACATTTGTTTACAAACATAGAAGAAATGAAGAGTCACATAATGGAAACGAAGTGTTTCATATTTTTATGCACCTTGAAACCACTTTGGATATGTCATGAATGAATTCGCAAAGGGAGGGAGCCACCTAAACCAGGAGTTCCATCCTAAGAAACAATGGTCCTTGTTGTGCCCAATCATCCCAACATGTGGGGAAACTGTTGATCCAATTCTTTGTTAACAATTTCTCTTGGTAGCTAAGTTCTCTTGCTTTGACCACCCTATACATTGGAATTTATTGGTTTCTTGTAGCCTTGGTATATGTATCCACATTGCGATCTCTTGTTTCTGCGGTCATGCGATTAAGATTGAGTTAGTCAACCTGCCATTGTTTTGCTATGGCAGATGTGTCCAACAAAGGTGTATAATAGCGCATAAGGAGATCAACATTAAAGACACGATGAAGACCACTATTGTGTGGCAAATTCAATTCAAAAGCATTCTTGATGATTCGTATAGGGTCCATAAGTCAAATGTGTAATTTTCTTGTTTGCTCCTATTAGCTTTTCTAGTTGTCGTTGCAAGCACTCTCTATCACCAACGTTTTATTGGTGTAGGGCCTTGTGCTTGTCGTGGCACTATTTATACCTTTGATTCATCTTCTCTAATATTCCGCTCGATGAACTTTGCACAATAATCTTATTTACAACTTTGGTTTGTCCATTGGGTTGGGGATGGAAAGTGGTGGACCTTGTACGCTTCGTGTCAATCAAAGTAAATAATACCTTGAAATTTACTGTCTTTATCTGATTCAATGGTATTGGGCAAATGAGAGTGGACCTACACATGATTGAAGTACATGCAAGCAGTTTCTTCTGTTGTGATTGACATAATGCAAGTGATTGTAACAACCATTTTTGAAAATTGATCGATGATAACAAAAAACACAATAATTACCATGTTTGGTAGTGAGAAGCACTAACACGTAATCCATGGAGACAACCTTCGAAGGCTTGGTGGGAACAAGCAAGTTTGTATACAATCTCATTTTCTTGTTGGCTGGTTTGAGTTGATATACTTGTCAACATCTCATCTTTGGCTAGTACAAATACTTTTGTAGTAGTGCTAAAGTCTTTTCAATGCCCAAGTGTCTTGTTACCCAAGTAAAATATGCCTCCCATATCATCTTTTGACATTTTGCTTCTGGTATGCAACTCTGTCCCATGGGGCACAAGAAGTCATCGTGCAAATGGAAATTAAGAACACGTTTCTCTATGCACAATGATTGATATGTAACAGCAAAATCAAAGTCAGCATTATAATATGAGGGCCATGCCCACAAGAATCAAGAATTGTAGTAACTACCATAAGTGGTTTGTTTAGGCAGTTGGTTGTTAAGTTGATGTGACCCTTCTAGTACTTGATAACTAACTTAAATTGTTGTAGATATGTAAACCACTTTTGATGCCTTTCATTCTGTTGAAATTGTAATCTGATTCGTGGCCAAGACTGACATTGTGCAATGTATTGGATAGGCCTAAGGGCATTTTATCGTACAATGTATTAATTATTTGTAATATTTTATTATGTAAGCTCTATGGGCCGCGATTAACCTTGTTATGGTTAAACCCTCTTTATATCTTGTAATTAACCTAAAGCCCTCTTGTTATGTTGGCTTAGGTTAAACTTTATTATGTAATTGGGGTTTTGGTATTGCTATAAATACCCCCTCCCACTCCTCATTTCTTCATCGGAGTGTTGTGTAATATTATCTATAGATATAGTGATTATTTATGGTGCCTATAGGTGCCCACCAAATCTCTCTCTCTCTCTCTCTCTCTCTCTCTCTCTCATCTTTCTTTTGTTTTTTGTATAAGATTTGAATGAACGCGTTGCTTTTGTTCATTTTTGGAAAATAGAATGAATTCTAACATAGTATTAGAGTAGGTGTGGAGCAACATTGCTTGGTCATGCAGGAAGTATCTTTGGAGCCTCCGGTCCTCCTTTTGAATGTTAGTACAAATTTATTTTCTTCAATTTTTTTTTAATAATTCTGAATTTCCTTTACTAGGTTTTACTTCATTGTTATTGGAGTCCTTTTTGCTCTCCATCCAAGTTTTTGGATTAGATTATGGATAGCTGCATGTTTTCCTCCTTTCAAACCAGTGGCAAAATGGAAGAAAAGAGTTCTGAATTTGAATTCAAAACTTTTTGTGTCTATGGCAATTCGCACGCACTCACACATTCACGTGCCTCGTAGCTGTCATAGTCATATTTGGTGGTTTTTGGTGGGTTCTCCATGGGAGGAGGTGCTGGTTTTGTTAGCAATTTGTGCGTCTCATAGCTGACATTGTTATCTTTGGCGGCTTCTAGCAAGCTCTCCACAGGGGGTCACATTGGTTTTGTCGGTAGTAGAGAGGTGGTGCCTTGGTTATGCGATTGTATGCTAAGGCATTGGCATTGGAGAATTAGGGGCTCGATTGCCCATGCCATCCGATTTTTTGTAGCGCTCAAATGTGATGCAAGGATCAAAGGATTCTGCAGAGCTTTTGGTTTCTAGCTAGCGGTATGGTGCAACCGTCAGTAAGACGATTGCAAAGGAGAAGGCGAAGGCTCCAAGTTCAAGTCTTCATGGTGACATTTTTGCTTTCAAGGGACAAAGCATACAGTGATTGCTATGACATCATTGGTGGAGATCTTGTAGTGGAAGTCTATGGTTTGTTGGCAAAGCCACTTTCTGCAGCGCATTCGAGACCTCGAGTTTGCAGGGTCGAGTCTCTATGCGAGTCCTTTTTGGCTGGATTGATTCGGGAGACAGACACATCAGTGGTCTATTGGCTTTCTCTCTCCAATGGAAGCCTTGTCGCCTTGGTTAAGAGTTTAGATAATATCTTATTATTTGGGCCTCTTTAAGAGTTGAGATAAAGAACGTCTCAAGACTAGTTTTTGCTCACTCAAAAAGATAGCGAAAAAATAGAGAGCTTTCCGAGAATATTCCTTCCATAGTTGAGGTAGATAGCTTTCCAATATTGTCAATCTAGTAAGTGAGCTTTCCTCATCCAAAGGTGTGTGCTTGTCCTCTTTTTATATTTATTTTTCATCTTTTGCTCAAGCCTGATTGTAAGCTTATAAGTCTCATCAAGGGTCTTGAATTGATGCACAATTGTAGACCACATTGATAAGTGAGAATTTGATGCTTCTTAGCATCCGAGATATTCAGTTTGAAGACAAATTATGAAATGTTTTTGTATATTCTTAGAATGATTGATTCTTGCCTGGCACAACTACTACCATTGCATACACTAATCATCATATGCATTCACTGAATTGTATTCCTCTTTGACTGCTCTCACAAAATTTTGCCTCATTATTTTTATATTCGGATCTAAACAAGATATCCTCCATGTCCTGGGAAAAACCCATCCCCAACAACATGAATGACTCATGATTACAACATTAAGAGTCGAGAGGAATGAAATGAACCTTTGCTAGAAGTTAACAAGAACTTAGGATAGTACTCATACAAATGATACATATTATGCAGATCCAGTTCCATCTAATGGAATACAATTCCAGTAATAAATCAGTTGTAAAGTATATATTTTTTAATTTTTATTACAAAATCAAGTTAACAGCGATGGGCATGGCCAAAATTTTAATTCTATCCATGTCTGATTGTAGGAAGAAAATAAAGACCTCGGTAGAGCTCTCTGGTATCCCAGAATATGATGGAAAAGGGAGTAAAAGCCCCTTAAATATTGTTTAGTAGCATAATCCTCCATTATGGCATTAATTTCTGTGGCAATGTTCCTCATGTGAGTCTGCTTGTCTTATCCTCTCAAACGCTGTGTTCTTGATACCTTTGCAAATTCTTACTTCCCTTGGTGATTGTTATTTCTATGGTTAAATGAGAGGTACTAGAGGTTAAGATTGTTGTCTTATATCTCTTTTTGGACTTTCCTCATTGATGAAATCAGGCCCTTCTTAAGAAGTCCAAATATATGCGTGAAGCTTTGTTACCTCAGTCTATAACATGAAGGCTTTTTTTTTATCTATTTCCAGTTATGGGAAGAACATTTTATGTGTTTTTCATACATAATGTCTTGAATGAAGACGTCTTGTCTAAATTTTGGTGAAGATATGCTGTCTGTGTCTTTTATGCTTAGGTTCTGACTTTTAGTCTTAAGGCTGGTACATACATGGGACACTGATTGTGATAACCTTCTTGCAGGTATGGCTGCCCCACTATCGATGATATTAAAACATTCCATTCTTTGTATGCAGAACATTTAGAGGAAGTTGCGCAGACTGGAGATGTACCTGATAATTTGGCTGTAGAGGTAGCCTTCTAGTGATTGCTTTGTTATCTGACAGCAGTTATTTCAATTATTCACAGTGAATAATAAGATCCCTTTTTGATTTACTACAAGTCAACAGACGAACTTCTCATAGATAAAGATTACTTAAAGATGCCTTTACTTTGGTAGGTAGACATCATATTTACTATGTTTAACACTTCTATTAGTATTAATGCTTTTAGTATTAATAATTTTGCATTATGTTGCCAAGTTCGCTGAACAGTACCCATGAAAATTAAAATTTGGCAAATTCTTAGCTTCCATACTTTTATTTGACTTGTTCTGGAAACATTATCTTTTTTTTTATTAGGGTAAAAACGGGATTTTGAAAGGGCCCGAACCCTTTTACAACACAAAGTCAGCCCATCAATTACACAGCTGCCAAGGGCAAATAGCCAGAGATCCCCTAGACGCAAGACAAACAACATCCATCCTAGACGCCAAATACCTGCAGTCCTCCGTCATGAACTTTTCTAAGTCCTCATGGACCACCCTAGGGGGGATCCATCTCGTATCCTCTTCTTTAATGGCACCAAAGTTCGCCAGCCAGTCTGCTGGTTTGTTACCTTCTCTATAGACATGAACAAAGTCAACTTCTTCAAAATGCTTTACAATCTCTCTAATATCTTGCATAATGTAATCAATTTGCCAATTAGCTTCTCCCTCCTTTTTCAAAATATTGATAATATTCAAGGAGTCTCCTTCAAAGATAACTTTTTTAGCACCTAGATCCTTGGCTAGCTTAGCACCCAGATGTAAATGTTGAGAAATGTAGCTCGGACAAGAACTTCTTGCACAAGCTTCAGTATGAACGTGCTAGAAGTGGTTCGAGACATTTCTAATTCTATTTTGAAAGTGATTTTCTATTTTTAAGTTCACTTAAGTGATTCTATTTTGTAATTCACTTAAGTGATTCTATTTTGAAATTCACTTAAGTGATTTTCTATTTTTAAGTTCACTTAAGTGATTCTATTTTGTAATTCACTTAAGTGATACTATTTTGATATTCACTTAAGTGATTATTTATTTTTAACCTTACATCTCAAGATGAGATGAGATCTAATCTTAGGGTTATCTTTTTCAAGGATAAAAGGAGAAGATCAAGAGTGTTTTAGATACATAGAAAATAATGGGAGGAGAACAAATTGTTTAAGGAAAAATACAAGCTTAGGAGGAGAAGAACAGCAATTGCTGGCTAGAAAAGCAGCAAGAGAGCAGAAGCATTCTGTTGTAGCTGTAGCCTCTTTTATTTGTAATATTTTAGGTTCAGAAATATATTTACCTTCTGCTGTTCACGCTGTTTATTTTTTCCAGCCATCTATGTGACTGTTGCATGTTTGAATAAACTATTCTCAGATCTGATTTATTTTAAAATAACATGGGACAGCAGTTATCTAGGGTTTGGAAAATTTACATGGTTTCAGAGCTAGGTTCTGTGATTGATATCCTCAGGGGTTTACAACAGTAGATCACTGCTGGATATCTAAAAAAAAAAAAAAAAAAATAGTAGTTAGGGTTTCAAGCAAAAAAAAAAAACAGCAGTTAGGGTTTCAAGCAAAAAAAAAGAGCTAGGTTCTGTGATTGATATCCTCAGGGGTTTACAACAGTAGATCACTGCTGGATATCTAAAAAAAAAAAAAAAAAAATAGTAGTTAGGGTTTCAAGCAAAAAAAAAAAACAGCAGTTAGGGTTTCATATTTTTTTTTTGCTTGAAGGACTAAGCTTATTTGCAGGACTCTTCTTTTTTGAGTCGTTAATATTTCAGCAAATCTCAAAGATGGCAGCAGCTAGCCTCAGATTTGAGGATAGATTGGAACGTGCCTCAAATTTTTTGCCCTGGAAAGTTAGGGTAATGTTCTTATTGGAAGAGAATGATCTCTGGGATATTGTCAAGGATGATGTGACTTTGCCTACGAGATCCGCGAGGAATTGGCAGCTCACAAAAAGAAGGAAGTGAAGTCCAAGCGGATGATCTTGGATGTAGTGAAGGATCACCCGATTCCTCACATATCCGAGAAGACTAAGGCAAAGGAGATGTTCGATGCCCTGGTTAGCCTCTACCGGAGCGAGAACATAAACAGGAAGATGATATTGCGGAACAAACTCAGATCTATGGAGATGACCAGATTTGACACCGTTACCAGTTACTTGATGAAGATCACACAGATTTGTGATCAATTGGCAACAGTAGGGGAGAAGGTTGAAGACATAGAGTTGGTGAACGTGGCACTTAATGGTTTCTCAGCTTCATGGGAACTATTTGTCAAAGGCATTTGTGCTCGTGAGAACCTTCCCAAATTTGAGACCGTGGGATGATTTCATTCAGGAGGAGACTCGGATGGAGTCAAAGGCCAGCAAGAAAGGTGGTGACGATAACCTAGCTCTTTTTGGGCAAACCAAGAAGGGCAAAGGTAAAGGACCCAACAAGGGTGAGGTAAAGAATGAGGAGTCAACCTCACAATCGGGGAAGAAGGACTTGAGCAAGATCAAGTGCTTCATTTGTCATAAGCACGACCATTATGCATCACAGTGTCCATTGTCCAGACAAGAAGGGCAAAGGGAAGCAACGATGAGATGCAGGTAGCAGCCTCTGCAGAAACTCAGATGAGTGAGTTTGCTGCCAAATTCGAGAAGGATTTCTCATTGGTCTCTTGTCTTTCTACTAGCATAGTTCCAAGGAATGCTTGGTATGTGGATAGTGGGGCATCTCGGCACATGACATCAGCCCGACAATGTTTTACCAGTCTACAAGAGCAGGACTCAGGGGTTCGGGTTGAGCTTGGTGATGATACCAAATATCCAATTGAAGGAATTAGTACCATTCCTTTTCGACTCCGATCAGGGGAAATATTTAGACTTTGATGATGTTTTGTTTGTTCCAAGTCTCAAGAAGAACTTGCTTTCAGTTTCGGTTATGGAGGATAAGGGTTATGCAGTGGAATTCAAGAACCAACATGTCCTTATTAGACCAAAAGAATCTAGCCCGGAAACAACACAAGTAATAGGGGTTAGAGAAGGCAGTTTATATAGGTTGCAGGGTGAACCTGTTCGAGCCCTAGTTCATAGCAGTAACAACTTGTGTGATTTGTGGCACAAGAGGATGGGGCACCTGCATCATAGAGCGTTACCTATTATGAGGGAGATAGTCACAGGTCTTCCAGAGTTAAGCATTGAGCAACAGGGACTATGCAGAGGGTGCACGCTTGGCAAGCATGCCAAGGCTGTTTTCCCAAACAGTGAGCATAGGTCTAAGAAGATACTAGATCTAGTACATTCAGATGTTTGTGGACCGATGTCAGTAGCATCAATTTCAGGTAGCATGTACTATGTTTCCTTGATTGATGATTTCTCTCACAAGACATGGATCTACTTTTTAAAGACCAAGGATGAATTCTTTAGCAGGTTTCAGGAGTTCAAAGCTCTAGTTGAGAACCAGACAAAGAAGAAGATCAAAGTCTTGAGATCAGACAATGGGGGTGAATATACCTCCAAGGAGTTCGATGGTTTACGCAAGCAAGCGGGAATTAAGAGGGAGCTGACTGTTCCATACAACCCACAACAGAATGGGGTTGCAGAGTGAAAGAATCGATCCATCATAAGGGCTGCTAGGGCCATGATTCATGACCAGGGCTTGCCGATGTTTCTTTGGGCAAAAGCATGCAACACAGTAGTCTACATACAAAACATGTGTCCTCACAGGATCTTGGAGGACAAGACACCAGAGGAGGCATTCACTGGTGTGAAACCAGAGGTGAGTCATTTCCGCATCTTTGGATGTCTAGTTTATATCCATGTTCTGGTAGAGAAGAGGACGAAGTTGGAGCCCTCCAGTAGGAAGGGTTTATTTGTAGGATACAGTGAGACTTCAAAAGCTTACAGGGTTTATATTCCAGAGCAAAGGAAGACAATAGTGAGCAAGGATGTAAAGTTCGAGGAGGACGTTGCATCCAGGAAGTGCCATGAGCCTATTCCAGTGATAGAGAATGAGGAGCAAGAAGCTCCGAAGGTTGAGTCAAGGTCACCAAAGACACCAGTGGTTTCCGATTCGAACAACAACCTTCGGGTGAGGAGGTGGAGACATTAGCCCCTTCCAGTTCTATCGGGAGACCTCAATGGCTTACACGAGACATTGAGGGATCTTGAGGAGTATGTTGAGGCTCCTAGCAACATGATTAGGGAGAGCAAACCTCCAAGGAAATTTTCAAGCTACATGGCATTGATGAGTAACATCATAAATTCAGAGCCTACCAATTTTCAGGAGGCAACAGACCAACAGGTTTGGCGGGATGCCATGGTGGAGGAGTACACCTCCATCATGAAGAATGATGTTTGGGACATAGTGCCAAGACCGGAGGGGAAGTCGGTTGTGAGTTCCAAGTGGCTTTACAAAATTAAGCATGTTGCAGATGGCGGCATCGAGAAGTTGAAGGCAAGGTTTGTG
The DNA here is from genome assembly GCA_028583015.1 of Wollemia nobilis. Classification (NCBI taxonomy): domain Eukaryota; kingdom Viridiplantae; phylum Streptophyta; class Pinopsida; order Araucariales; family Araucariaceae; genus Wollemia; species Wollemia nobilis. The sequence continues at coordinate 1,049,059 of JAQPPZ010003109.1, read as the reverse complement.
GTGAGAGGGTTCTCCCAGAAAGAGGGAGTGAACTATGAGGAGACTTTTGCTCCAACCACCAGATACACTTCCATTAGAGCAGTTATATCTTTAGCTTCATCTATGGGATGGCGGATTCATCAAATGGATGTGAAGACAACTTTCGTTAATGGGATCGTTGAGGTAGAAGTGTACATAGAGCAGCCTCAGGGCTTTGAGGTAAAAGGGAAGGAGTCCCATGTTTGTAGGCTGAAGAAAGCCTTATATGGACTCAAACAGGCACCGAGAGCATGGTATTCCAGGAGAGATGGATACTTGCAGAGTGTGGACTTCGCCAAAAGTGATGCAGATCCTAATCTATGTTACATATTTGTTGTGACTGATCTACTCATTTTGGTGCTATATGTAGATGACTTGTTTCTTACAGGTGTAAAGAAGCTCATTGCAGGGTGCAAAGCATATATGGTAGCCGAGTTTGAGATGAAGAACATTGGCATGATGCATTACTTCTTGGGTTTGGAGGTTTGGGAGAGACCAGGGGAGATATTCCTTGGGCAAGGTAAGTATGCAATTGAGATCCTAAAGAGGTTTCGGATGGAGGATTGCAAACCTATGGCCACACCCATGATCACTAATTTGAAGAAGGTGACAGCTTCAAATTCAGAATTGGTGGACCCTACGTTGTATAGGCAGCTGATAGGATCCTTGATGTATTTGGTCAACACTCGACCGGATATATGTTTTGCAGTGAACACCTTGAGTCAGTTCATGGTGGAGCCAAGGCAGAAGCATTGGGTAGCAGCAAAACATGTGCTCAGATACTTAAGGGGCACGGTGGAGTACGGTCTATACGATATCTTGGAGTTGGTGAAGTGAGGTTGCAAGGGTAAACAGACTCAGATTGGGCAAACAATGTAGCAGACAGGAAGAGCACCGCAGGGTGTTGCTTTATCTTGGGATCAAGCATGATATCCTGGTTCAGCAGGAAGCAGACTTATGTGGCACTTAGCTCAAGGCCAAATACATGGCAACTGGTATTGCTAGTTGTGAGGCCATTTGGCTTCGTAAGTTGCTTACAGTATTGATTGATCAAGTTGGATCCCACGGTGATATATTGTGATAATCAGAGTTGTATCAAACTCTCTGACAATCTAGTATTTCATGACAAGTCCAAACACATAGACATCAAATATCACTTCATACGAGATAGGATTCAAAAGTGAGCCGTAAAGCTCCAGTATATTCCCACAGATCAGCAGGTAGCTGATATTTTGACCAAGCCCTTAGTGAAAGGGAAGTTTGAAGCATTCAGAGACAAACTTGGATTGTAGCAAAATTCATTCCTCGCTAAGAGGGAGTGTTGAGAAATGTAGCTCGGACAGGAACTTCTTTCACAAGCTTCAGTATTAACGTGCTAGAAGTGGTTTGAGGCATTTCTAATTCTATTTTGAAAATGATTTTCTATTTTTAAGTTCACTTGAGTGATTCTATTTTGTAATTCACTTAAGTGATTCTATTTTGAAATTCACGTAAGTGATTTTCTATTTTTAAGTTCACTTAAGTGATTCTATTTTGTAATTCACTTAAGTGATTCTATTTTTATATTCACTTAAGTGATTTTTTATTTTTAACCTTAAATCTCAAGATGAGATGAGATATAATCTTAGGGTTAGAGATATTAGGGTTACCTTTTTCAAGGATAAAAGGAGAAGATCAAAAGTGTTTTAGATACACATAAAAGAAGTGGAGGAAAACAGATAGTTGAAGGAAAAATACAAGCTTAGGAGGAGAAGAACAGTGATTGCTGGATAGAAAAACAGCAAGAGAGCAGAAGCATTTTGTTGTAGTTGTAGCCTCTTTTATTTGTAATATTTTAGGTTCAGAAATATATTTAACTTCTGCTGTTCACGTTGTTTATTTTTTCTAGCCATTTGTGTGATTGTTGCATGTTTGAATAAATTATTCTCAGATCTGATTTATTTTAAAATAACATAGGACAACAGTTATCTAGGGTTTGGAAAATTTACAGTAAAACATTAACTTCAGCTTTATGACTAGTAGTAATTCCCAAAAACTTGCAGGCTGCCCCCACCACTTGTTAGTCTCACAATGACACTGAGAGGGGTCGGTGAATCAGTGTAGCTCTTTAAAACTTAAATCTTCAACACTCAAAGCCAAAACAATGAAAACATAAAACCAAATAAAACAAGTATAACAAGAGAACATCACACAACACAAGATGTACCGAGGTTCACCGATTTGGCTACATCCACGAAAATGACTGTTTGGACTCCCATCCAAATCCAGCCTTTGCAAAGCACCAACTTTACAATCAATTTACCAGCACCCATTGGAAGGAGCACCAACCCCTGATTTATCTGCACCAACAGAAAGGAGCACCAACCCCTCTATCAAGCACCCACTTGATTTTGATATTGATAATAAAATGACATATATGAATGTCTTCACTGAAACCAGAACCCTCTATGGTTTGTAAGCTCAAAATCTAAAACTTTCTATTTCACCCAGTATAACATCCCTCTCTCTGCATTACTCAGAATTTGAATCTTCTCTTCTCACAAAAAAAAAACTGATTGTTCTCTTAGCTCGTTCGGCCAATTGCTAAACACTTTCTGGGTATTGTGCAAAACTTTGTCTGCGAACTCCTCTCAAAATTTCAGCCAAAATGGATATCATATGAGAAAGTTATGCCCAAAATACTGAAGTGACATTTTTCACCTCTCTCCAAAAATCACGGATTTTCACTCTTTATTTTTCTCCACACACACTTCTCTCTTCACAAAATAAAGTCCCCGCTTTTCAATAAAATCCCTTGTCACTTAAAAAGCACACACTTGCATTCTTTTTCCCTTTTCAATTTTAAAAAGATTTTCTTTAATGAAGCTTCTTAAAACAATATAACTTTTTTTATTTTTTATATTTTATTTTGAGAAGGCATTTCGTCAAACACGTCACATGCAAATAATTGACACCTTACTCGTTCTCTTACTTCAGAGCCACGTGACACCTCAAATTAAAAATGAAGATGCTCTATTTGATGCCTTGAAGGTGTAACAAACACTGAAACCGAAACTCTGGCGACTCTGGAAGGTCGAAACGACCAACTGAAGGATTTTGCACAAGTGGAACAAATTGACATAAAAGTGACCTGTACCGTTTTTGCAACAATCATAACTCTCACCTCGTAAGTCTGTTTTCTCTGAAATTTGAAACGTAGAATCTCTGCAATACTGACTACATCTAGTCCGAATCTCGTTGCATAACTCCTTACGGTTCGCCTGTACCACCTCCACGAAAATTGCTGCTGACACACTTTTTCCAAAAAGAGCGATTTTGTGACAGTCTTGCAACGCTTGTAACATTCGCCTCGTTTCTCCGTTTGGTGGAAATTTGGAACACATGTTCTTGAAGATAACGACCACCTCCAGTTCGAATTTCGCTATCAAATTCTTCTCGGTTTGTTCGTAGTGCTTCTGACAAAACTGCCCTTTTTCGGCCTATACAACCACTTGCCAAATCATCCGCCAAGATACCGGAAACGTCACCGATCAATACAAACACTGTGCTGACACCTCCAACGCTATTTTGGATTGTTTCCTGATATGCTGGAATGTTCCAAACTGATCCATCCTGTCCAATTGCGCCCGTGACGACTTTTGCAATTTTTTGACAACTTTTTGATGATTTTTTCAACTTTTGCAAATTTGCTTGAACAACCTGTAACAACTTCACCCGAACATCAAAAACATCCTCATAAGCATTGAACATCACTGTACATACTCCGAACAACCTCCGAACAACTGTCCACTTGCATCAACTTTGTCCATCCGAGTGTGTTGACAACAATGACAATATTGTCGTTTCACCTTGCTCAACAATCTCCTCCTTTGGAATTGTTGGCAACACACGCACAATTTCCTGTAACTCTTCTCCCCCTTTGACAACAAGACCAAAGGGTTGCTGCAAATTCGCCCTTAGTCCATGCACAACATTCTTAGGCAAAAATTATTACACTTAGCAAAAAGATAAACAAATACACAAATGCTCCCCCTGAGAATGTGGTCCCAATAGCTAGTCAATTCTTGGGAAATGTGACCACTCCCAATTTCTTGCGACGGTACTCAAAGACTTCTTTGGGCAATGGTTTGGTGAAGATATCCGCTACTTGCTCTGTTGTTGGAACAAAATCCAACTTAACCTCACCTTCCGCAACTTTCGCCTTCAAAAAATGATACCGGATAGCAATATGTTTTGTGCGAGAATGCATAACCAGATTCTTTGAGATGTTAATGGCACTGGTGTTATCGCACTGAACTGAAATCGGCTCATTGAAATTAATGCCAAGATCCTTTAGAGTTTGTTTCATCCATAACACTTGCGTACAACACATTGTCGCTGCAATGTATTCTGCCTCTGTTGTGGATAAGGAGACTGAATCCTGTTTCTTACTATGCCATGCGACCAACCTGTCTCCAAGATAGATGCACCTCCATTGGTACTCTTCCTGTCATCTACACATCTTGCCCAATCTGCATCTGAATACGCAATAAGGGTGAAGTCCTTACCTTTCGGATACCATAACCCATACTCTATAGTACCCTTGAGGTACCGAAGAATCCTCTTCACTGTTGTCACATGAGTCTCCTTGGGACTAGCCTGAAATCGTGCTACCATGCATATTGCCTGCAAAATATCTGGTTTGGTAGCTGTCAAGAACAGGAAGCTCCCAATCATAGATCTATACATAGTTTGATCAACATATGGAGATTTGTCATCCTTGCTCAACTTGCAACCTGTTGTCGTGGGAGTGCTAACTGGCTTACAATCCTCCATTGTGAACTTTTTCAGCGTCTCTTTCACATATTTAATTTGAGAAATAAATATGCCCTTCTCCTTTTGATTAACTTGCAATCCGAGGAAATACGAAAGTTCACCAATCATTGACATTTCAAATTCTTTCTGCATCTTATTTGCTAAATCTTTACACAACTCATCTTTTTTGCTGCCAAATATGATATCATCTACGTATACAACAAGAACAATATGATGACCATTTTCTGTTTTGACATACAAATTACTATCCACCATACCTTTCTTGAACCCTTGCTTGAGTAAGATAATTGTCTAGCCTTGCATACCATGCTCGGGGTGCCTGTTTTAAGCCATATAACGCTTTCTTCAACTTGCAAACCAAGTTGGGATCATCACTAAGTTGGAAACCATCTGATTGCTCAATATAAACCTCTTCTTCAAGTTTCCCATTTAAAAATGCTGATTTCACATCCATTTGATAAACTTTGAAATTCTTGTAAACTGCTAAAGCCAAAAACATTCTAATTGCCTCTAGTCTGGCCACAGGTGCAAAGGTTTTCTCAAAGTCAATACCTTCAACTTGTGGATAGCCTTTGCATACCAATCTTGCTTTGTTCTTGACTACCTGTCCGTCTCCATTCAATTTGTTCCGAAAGACCTATTTAGTACCGATTACATTTTTATTTGCGAGTCTTGGTACTAACTCCCAAGTCTTGTTTTTCTCGATCTGATCTAATTATTCATTTATTGCCTTTACCCAAATTTCATCTTTGCTTGCGTCAGCAACATTTTTGGGCTCAATGCTGGATAATAAAGAGTAGTTACTAATCTTTTTCTTGTCTGAACACCAACTGTGGGGTCTCCAATTATTTGCTCTCTAGGATGATCTTTTTGCCAGCTGCGTGTTTTGAATTTCTTGTTTTCTTCCACTTCTGAATCACTGTTTGAATCCTTTGAGTCAATTTTTGGTTTCTTTTCCGTTTCCTTTTCCTCATCTCCTTCAATGACCTCTTCATAAATTGGGTAGTTCTCTTCATAGCTAATTACTCGTTCTCTTCCTTCATCAACTTTAACATCAACACTATCCACAATTTTCCTTAGCCTCTTGTTGTAGCATTTGTGAGCTTTGCTTTTTGACGAATAGCCAAGAAAAATACCTTCATCCGCTCTATCTTCAAACTTACCAAGGTTTTCTTCAGTTCTTTTGATGTAACATTTGCTGCAAAAAACTTTAAAGTATCTTCTTGTTGCCTTTTTACCGAACCACAACTCATAAGGAGTTTTGCTTTCATGCGTCCTCAACATGCACCTATTTTGGATGTATACCGCAATATGGACTGCCTCTTTCCAAAATTTGTCTGCTACTTTGCTCTCGATCAACATAGTCCGTGCCATTTCCTACCTCTGTCTGTTCTTTCTTTCTACCACACCATTCTGTCGAGGTGTCCTACTGCTAAAAACTGTCTCCTAATGCCATATTTTTCACAATACTTTGTGAAATCCTCTGAAATGAACTCTCCTCCTCTGTTTGACCTTAAACATTTAATTTAATTTTTTTTCTGTTTGATTCTCAACTTGGTTTTTGAAAACCTTGAACATCTCAAAAGCTTCTGATTTATGCTTCAAAAACAGTACCCATGTCATCCTGGAATAGTCATCTATGCACAACATGAAATATTTGTCACCGTTTATGCTTTGCGTTCTCATGGGTCCACATAAATCAATATGTACTAGTTCCAAAGGTTTGCTTGTGTAGTACTCTTTTGTTTTAAATGAGACTCTAGTTTGCTTCCCTTTTTGACATGAAGCACAAATGCTATTTGATGGTTTGCCAATGGTGGGAATATCTCTCATTGCTTTCTTTGAGCTGATTTTTACTAGATTGTCAAAATTGATATGACCGAGCCTCTTGTGCCACAACCAATTCTCTTCTTCTTGTCCAATCAAGCAAGCTCCTTCTAAAGTCTCTGAGAGAGTGTACAGGTTGCCAAATGTCCTTGATCCAGTTGCTATCAACTTCCCATTGTTTGCCTTTCTGACTTCACAACTTTGCTTCTTAAAGATCACTTCATGACCTCTATCACAAATCTGACTTACTCTCAACATGTTATGCTTCAAACCAACCACAAACAAGACTTCTTTTGACCTGATTTTTCCGTCACTAATCTTAACTGAACCTCTGCCAACTATCTTAGCTCAATCATTGTTTCCAAACTTTACTGAACCACCTTCATATTGCTGCAACTTCTCAAATTTTTGTTTGTCACCTGTCATATGACTGGAGCATCCACTATCAAGTATCCATGGTGCGGATTATCCACTATCAAGTATCCATGGTGCGGATTTATTCTACGGTTTAAATGTCGTCTGTACGATCAAGGATTCTTTTTCTTCCTTAGGTCGCTCTTTTTCTTTCCACTCAAGTTTGATTACAATTTTGGGCTCTTGTTTTGGCTTTTCTTTTTCAATAGCTTGTGCATGTTTTTCGGGAAATTTTCTATTTTGTCTTATTCCATTTGGTTGAAATTTTCTTCCCTGAAATTGATTTGATGCAAATGTACTTCGACAATTTCTTGCAATATGCCCAAAATTATGACAGTTATAACATTTTACTGCATAATCCATCAAATGTGAAAAAGCATTTCTTTTGGTAAAATTCCTTGGTCCTACATTATACTTGCAATCTGAGATCTTATTTCCATAACCATTGCAATTAAAACAGTAACCAGAAAAGAGATGATTGAACCTGGGTGGTGGTCTTTGCCATGTTGTCGTAGGAGCCATAAATCTTCTTCTTATTTGATGTGTGACGTTGGTGAAACCATCATTGTCAATTCTCCTTTCGTGCCTTGCATTATTGCTTTCCTTTGCATGATTCGTTTTTGCTTGATCAACCTGTTTCTTTTCTTCTTCTTTGTGGATTCTTCATTTATGGCCTTTGATCCATTTGACAATTCTCGTTCATCAAAACCCAAACCAAATTTGATGCCTGTAGTCTCTTGGTTATTTATGATCTTATCCAGCTTCATAGAACTTTCTTCACGTTTGTGATAACAACTAATTTTCTGATTCATCTCTTCTAGTTGCATTCTTAAACCAACAATCTCTTCTTCTAGCTTGTTGCAATAATCTATTTTCATGGTTATTTGCACTTCGAGATCTTCGGATATTTTCTTGGATTCTTCTATCTGTACTTTCAAATTTGTTATGATTTCATTTGCATCCTCAAGCTTTCTTGAAATTTTCTTGTTCTTTTTTCCTTCTATCTTCAATTCATCTAGAGCTGCAATTAGTTCCTCTTCCAAATTCACTTACTGCGTCCAATTTCTTCTTCATCACATTCTGTTCTTTTTCGGTTTTTCTTCTTTGAGTGCCATGAAAAGAGCTTCACCTATTTCCTTTTCAAAATCCTCACTGGAGCTATCTTCTGATGAACTGACATTCTTGGAGATGAAGCTTTTGTTCTTGAAGTTGCCTTTTCTGAAATTTGTTTTTTTCTTTCAGTCACTTCTTTCTTGGTGCGATCCTTCATCAATTCTGTTTTTCTCATTAAGTGGACATTTAGCTGCAAAATGCCCAACGCCTCCACAGTTGAAACATTTAAACGGTAACTTTCCTTTGTATTTTCCTTTTCCCCTTTTTAGTTTTCGAACAAAGTTTGCTTCCATTTCATTTGATGTCTTTTCTTCCTCGGATTCTTGTTTTGCTTTCATATTTTTATGGGCTTTAAAAGTAGCTTCTCTGTCTGTGGGTTTAGATTTTCCTATTCTCATCTCATATGCAGTCAAAGAAACATGCATCTCATCCATACTAAAAGAATTTAGATCTTTAGCTTCTTCTATAGCTAAAACTTTAGAATCAAATCTTTGGGGAAGGGATCTTAATACCTTTTTCACGATGACAGAATCTTTGATTTCCTCGCCGAGTCCTCTAATCGCATTAATGACTTCATTAACTCTCAGCATATATGCCTCTATATTCTCATCGTCATTCATCTTTAATACTTGAACTGAGCTCGATGTGTTTGTAACTTGGCCTCCTTGATCTTAACGTCTCTTTCATGAATGCTCTTCAGTTTGTCCCAAATTTCCTTTGCCGTTTTACAACCCATAATCTTTACCAGTTTGCTGTCCACTAATCCACACATGAGATCATTCTTTGCTTTTGAGTCATTCTCAAACAGTTTCTTACTGACAACATCGTTGGAGAAGTGGTGGGTATTGTGTATCCACTATCTACTGAATCCCAAATGTCGTATCCCAAAGCACAAAGATATGTCTGCATCCCAAGTCTCCAAAATGCGTAATTAGTTCCGTCAAACAATGGTGCTTTGTTTGATGAGAAGCCTTCACCACTTGCCATTGTGTCATTTCCAAGATCACCCTAGCCGGTTAAGCCTGTTCAGAAACCTTGCTCTGATACCAATTGTTAGTCTCACAATGACATTGAGAGGGGGGGTGAATCAGTGTAGCTCTTTAAAACTTAAATCTTCAACACTCAAAGCCAAAACAATGAAAACATAAAACCAAATAAAGCAAGTATAACAAGAGAACATCACACAACACAAGATGTATCGAGGTTCACCGATTTGGTTACATCTCCGAAAATAACTGTTTGGACTCCCATCCAAATCCAACCTTTGCAAAGCACCAACTTTACAATCAATTTACCAGCACCCACTGGAAAGAGCACCAACCCCTAATTTATCTGCACCAACAGAAAGGAGCACCAACCCCTGATTTATTTGCACCAAAAGAAAGGAGCACCAACCCCTCTACCAAGCACCCACTTGATTTTGATATTGATAATAAAATGACATATATGAATATCTTCATTGAAACTAGAAACCCTCTATGGTCAGTAAGCTCAAAATCTAAAACTTTCTATTTCACCCAGTATAACATCCCTCTCTCTGCATTACTCAGAATTTGAATCTTCTCTTCTCACAAAAAAAAAACTGATTGTTCTCTTAGCTTGTTTTGCCAATTGCTAAACGCTTTTTGGGTATTGTGCAACACTTTGTCTGCGAACTCCTCTCAAAATTTCAGCCAAAATGGATATCATATGAGAAAGTTATGCCCAAAATACTGAAGTGACATTTTTCACCTCTCTCCAAAAATCATGGATTTTCACTCTTTATTTTTCTCCACACACACTTCTCTCTTCACAAAATAAAGTCCCCGCTTTTCAATAAAATCCCTTGTCACTTAAAAAGCACAGACTTGCATTCTTTTTCCCTTTTTAATTTTAAAAAAAATTTCTTTAATGAAGCTTCTTAAAACAATATAACTCATTTTTTTTATTTTTATTTTGAGAAAGTATTTCGTCAAACACGTCACATGCAAATAATTGACACCTTACTCGTTCTCTTACTTCAGAGCCACGTGACACCTCAAACCAAAAACGAAATATGCTCTATTTGATGCCTTGAAGGTGTAACAACACTGAAATCGAAACTATGGCGACTCTGGAAGGTCGAAACGGCCAAGCGAAGGATTTTGCACAAGTGGAACAAATTGACATAAAAGTGACCTGTACCGTTTTTGCAACAATCATAACTCTCACCTCGTAAGTCTGTTTTCTCTGAAATTTGAAACGTAGAATCTCTGCAATGCTGACTACATCTAGTCCGAATCTTGCTGCATAACTCCTTACGGTTTGCCTGTACCACCTCCACAAAAACTGCTGCTGACACACTTTCCAAAAAGAGCGTTTTTGTGACAGTCTTGCAACGCTTGTAACATTCGCCTCGTTTCTCCGTTTTGGTGGAAATTTGGAACACATGTTCTTGAAGATAACGACCTCCTCCAGTTCGAATTTCGCTATTAAATTCTTCTCGGTTTGCTCGCAGTGCTTCTGACAAAACTGCCCTTTTTCGCCCTGTACAACCACTTTCCAAATCATCCGCCAAGATACCGGAAACGTCACCGATCAATCCAAACACTATGCTGACACCTCCAACGCTGTTATGGATTGTTTCCTGACATGCTGGCATGTTCCAAACTGATCCATCTGTCCAATGCTGCCCGTGACGACTTTTGCAATTTTTTGACAACTTCTTGACGATTTTTTCAACTTTTGCAAATTTGCACGAACAACTTGTAACAACTTCACCCGAACATCAAAAACATCCTCATAAGCATTGAACATCACTGTACATACTCCGAACAACTGTCCACTGCATCAACCTGTCCATCTAAGTGTGTTGACAACAATGACAATACTGTCGCTGCACCTTGCTCAACACCACTCTACCCTGATTGTCCCTCAAAATTGCTCCTACTCCGGCCTTACCTGGGTTTACCTTTGGATGCGTCATCAAAATTTAACTTCAAACAGTCATCTCGAGGTGGTTGCCATTTTACATTAGTTCTAACCTGAACATTTTCCTCTCTGCCACTAATAGGTTCCAAATTCCATGCCTTAACTATCATAGTCTCTTCAGTATTCTCTGGCTTGATAGGGTACTTGATAGATTTATCATTCTCCTCTAAAAAGTGGGTGATACTTCCAAAACTTCTCATTGCAGACCCTTTTTCCCCTCTAAAAATTCTCTTGTTCCTCTCTAACCAAACTCCCCACACAAAATGAAATGGAATCAGGTTCCAAATTACATTAAGACGAGGACTGAAAAAGGGGTTCTCCCATTGTTGTAACCACAAAACCATATTAGAAGGCATCACCCAAGAGATGCCCATCCTGTTGATGAGGAACTGGAAAATGTTTAGAGCATAGGGACATTCCAAATTTAGAGTTTAGGAATAGCTTTCTTACCCTAAATTCTATTTCAAGGGAAACCATTATCTATAGCAGAATCGAAAAGATCATAGGCTGTCTTCACATTGAATTCCTCATTCTTAGTTTTGCTCCAAACCACGAAGTCTTTATACCTGACAACACCTAAGTAATAAGCCTTTAGTTTAGCTTTAGGGAGGTTTAAAGCCTCCAAATTCTCAGGGTCTGCCTCTAAATATTTCCAACTCAACTGGTTATCCAATAAAGTCATGTAATCACGAACCTTTTTACCATATCTATCTTTTAGATCCTCTTTCAGATTAGAAAAAATATCATTGTTGGCTAAAAGGTTGTCATCTAACCAGGCATCTTGCCAAAAACTTATAGAGGACCCATCTCCAACACGCCATTTCACACCCTTCCACAAGGCCTCCCTAGCCTCCACCAAGTGGTTCCATAAAGAAGAGCCACGACAAGGGTCCTGAACTGTGAGAAATCTGGTATCCTCCTGGCTGTCAAGATATATTATTCTTTAAGAATCCTTGCCCAAAGAGTCTGACCATCCCTTAAAACTCTCCATCCCACCTTGGCTGCCATATCACTATTAACTAGGTTGAGTCTCCTCAGACCAAGGTCACCATGCTTCTTTTGATGGCATATTTTTTCCCAAGCTACAAGATGAATCCTCCTCTCTTCAGATTCTAACCATAAGAATTGTTTTTGAATTCCTTCTATAATCTTTGAAACTTTAGTAGGGATCTTGAATAGGGAGATAAGATAAATGGGGATAGCCCGCAAAACAATCTTAACCAACAACACTTTACTTGCTTGAGACAAGAGATTGCCTTTCCATCCTGCAAGTTTGGATTGAAACCTGTCAACCAAACCATTCCAAAGAGGTGCCTTACAAGTTCCCACGAACATAGGTATACCAGGGTAAGAAGAAGGCAGGGTTGACACAGGACACCCTATCACTCTAGCCACCCTTCTTTGGAGAGCTACTTTAGTGTTAATGAAGAAGATCTTGCTCTTGTCCAAATTGATCTTTTGGTGAGAGGCATGCTCATAGAGGTCTAAGATTCTTTTAAATTCAGTTGCCTTTGCCACAGTAGGATTACCAAGTAAAATGGTATCATCCACAAACTGTAAATGAGTAATACCCTCAATATTATGAGTTGGTTTAAGGCCCCCTATCCGGCCAGAAGCCTTGGCAGCATGGAGGTATCTTCCGAGCGTTTCAGCCATAATAATGAAAAGATAAGGAGAGAGGGGGTCACCTTGTCTCAGACCTCTACTACTATTAAAAAAACCAGTTGGTTTATTATGGATCAAAACAGAGTACCTTGCAGTCTTATAACAACTTCCAACCCATCTTCTCCACTGTCTACAAAAACCAAAGGCAGCCAAAAATTTATCCAAAAAACTCCATGAAACTCTATCATAAGCCTTGCTCATGTCTAACTTTAGGAACATACCTTTTCTTTCACCAGTCTTGACAGAATGCATGGATTCATGAAGGGATATAATCCCATCCAAAATCTGTTTACCCTTAACAAAGCCTCCTTGCTCATCGGAGATAATGGAGGGGAGGAAGATCTTCAATCTGAGGGCTATCACTTTAGAGATAATCTTGTAAATAGTGTTGAAAAGACTTAAAGGTCTGAATTCATTGAAGGTTTTAACCCTTTCTTCTTAGGAACTAGAACAAGGAAGGTATTGTTAAACTCCTTTAGGATCTGACCCGACTTTAAAGATTCCTTCACTGCTTCAATAACATCAACTTTAACTATATCCCAGAAGGTTTGGAAAAAACCTGCTTGGAACCCGTCCGGGCCTGGAGCTTTATCTCTACTGAGGGAGAAAGTGGCTATCCTTACCTCTTCTTCCTCAATCTCCTTTAGAAGTTGAGCATTGATCTCCTTGGATATCAACCTAGGAATGTGATTAGTCATCTCCTTAATCGCAGTTTCATCCTCTTCCATATCTTTAGCTAGAAGATTTTGATAGAAGTCCACAGCCTCATGCTCAATTTCTTCACTCTCTCTAATAACTTGGCCATCGTCCTTTAGAATTTCATCAATGCAGGCAGAACTTTTGTTTTTGATAGTGGAGACATGGAAAAACTTAGAATTCTTGTCACCTTCCTGCAACCATTGGATCCTGGACTTTTGCCTCCAATAGGTTTCTTCCTTGGCTATTATGGTGTGCAGTTCAACATTAAGCTCCTTTTCTCTTTGAAATTGGGTTTGGTTCATACCCAACCTGTTAATCTCTTCTTCTAACATATCCAACTCTAACCGAATAGCTTTCTTCTTTTGAAAGATATTTCCAAAGACCTCCCTATTCCACTTCTTGACTTCTTTCTTCACAGTTTTAAGCTTGTTTGTGAGAATTTGCATCTTAGTACCTTGGGAAGGAATACTCCACCATTTTTCCATTTCTTTATAAAAATCTGGGTGTTGCAGCCACATAAATTCAAACTTGAAAGGGCCTTTATGCTTCTGATCTTCCACACTACACCAAAAGAGCAAAGGATTGTGATCAGATCCAGATTTAGGAAGAGATTTCATATTAAACATGAAGTTATTTTGGAACCAATCCTCTGAAAGAAGAACTCTGTCCAACCGAACCTGAATCAAGTTTCTACCAGAGCGTCTGTTCGTCCAAGTAAACTTGTTACCATCTAAATCCACATCAAATAGACCACCATAAACTAAAAGCTTCCCTAGATCCTGCATGCTGTTTGAGAACTCAGCCACTCCCCCCTGCTTCTCACTTGGAGACAAGGGGGTGTTAAAATCTCTTGCCACAATCCATTTTAAGCCTCTAAACTGCTTACCCATTTCCCCTAAAGTAATCCACAGTTCTCTACGAGCTTTACTTGAGTTGGGGGCATAGATATTGGTAATCACAAAGGAAACTTTAGAATATTTAGCTGTGAGAAGTACTGTGACCTGATATTCACTTTTAGCTAGCAGGTCTCCCTCATAAAGATTGGAATTCCAAAGAGATATAATCCCTCCGGAGGCCCCTTTAGCTTCCTCTTGAAAGCTGTCAGCATTTTGCCAAATACCTTTTTGAAATTTTAGCCAATTTGTAAGATTCAATTTAGTTTCTTGGAGAAGCAAGAAATCTGGTTGGTAAGAGCAGACAAGGTCCTTAACCAACCTATGTTTGCTAGGGGCATTCATACCCCTAACATTACAGCTTAGGAGTTTCATTACTTCTAGGGTGCAAGCTTTTTCATACCTACAAGAATTTCCTTAATAGTAGGTTGAGATCCCATAGCTTTCTCTTCTTCTTCTTCCTTGTACCTTTTCTCCTTGAGAGACTTCCTGCCTACTTTTCTAGACTCTTCTTGACCTAGGTCAGGGGCTTTACGAGAACTCCTGGTAATTCTTACATTTGAAGTAACATAGGATGGACCTTTCTCAACAATCTGTTCCTCTACAGTCTCATGATTATCAATCTCTAATTTATCTTTCTCATAGGAATAATCTGGACCTTCTTGCCCAGTCTTCACCATAATCACCAATGGCAAAGTGGAAGGGATAGTCTCCATATCCACATGGGAACAAATTGGTCCTTCCTGCTCTCCCTTCACCATATTCATATCTTCTTTCACTTGAGGGCAGATTGGCCCTTCCTGCCCTACCTTCACCATATTCACATTATCTTTCTCCAGTAGTTGTGGCAATGTAGAAGGGACAATATCCAAGTCCTCTACAACTTTGTTACATTCCAGGGGGCTTTTACCCAACTGCTCCATGACCCTTTGGTTTGCTTCTCCCTCATGAAATACTGAAATATAAGATACATCTATATTTTCTTGCACACTCGGGGGATTGCTATGGTTTAACTTGGGGGTTTCTTCAATGTTCTCCAAAGTTTTGTTATTATCTTTCACTTTCCAAATGGCCTTACCCTTCCTTCCTTGCTCCTCTGGACTAATTCCATAATCTTTGTTAAGGCGGCAGTTTTTGGCCAGGTGACCTGTTTTGCCACATCTCCAACATCCAAAAGGATTATTTTCATAAGAAATCTCTTGTGTCCAAGTACCTTTACTTGAGGTTAGTTTAACGGAGCTAGGCAAAGATTTATCCGCTCCAACTAGCACACAAAGTCTAGCAAAGACCATCTTCCTCCTCTCCTTAGTAGCAAAATCCAGGAATAGAAAGCTACCAATGCAGTTGCCAATAGCTTCAAAAATTTCATTTTCCTAGAACTCAAGGGGTAACGCTGGAAGTTTAACCCAAATGGGAGCAACCTCAATGTTTTTGGATGTTGGATTGAACCCAAGAGCCCATTTCCTCAGGAAAAGTCCAGATCGTCCCATAAACCATGGGCCACCCAAAAAAATTGAATCCCTGTCTTCCATAGCAGAAAAGGAGGCTAAAAAGAAACCTCTTGGAAGAGCTGAGAAGTCCACATTCCCTTTAACTTTCCACTTGAGGTTAGCCCATTTCTTAATCTGATCTATAGATGGTCTATAACCAATAAATTTACCAATCAGACTATTACTCAATCTGTTTTGGGCTCTATCTAAAATCTTATTTGGAATTTTTAGGGCCAGACCATTCTCATCACTTACCGAAGGAATGAAAATCTTCTTCTCCTCTCCAACAATGTTGGGAGTTTTATTGTCTTTCACTCTATCTGCCCAACTCTTACTATCTCTCTCAAAATAGGGACATCAGGAGTTGAATTGCCTTGCTCGTCGGCTGAACCCTTCAGCACACCTCCTAAGAGGAAATTCATTAGATCCAAAGGAGACTTGGAAGAGTCCATCTTAGCACTGCTATCACCATGACTAGACATGATCAAAGGGTCACCTTGAGGTTTACTGGCCCTAGAGGTCTCCATTTGATCCTGCTCGCCTTGAGGGTTACTGGTCCCAAATATCTCCATCTGATCCTGCTCACCTTGAGGGTTACCGGCCCCAAATATCTCCATATGATCTTGCTCGCCTTGAAGGTTACTGACCCTAGAGGTCATAGTCGTCGTGGTTTCACTGCCGCCTATAAAATTTTAATTAAAACCCTTATCAACAACCACCATGGTTTCATCACCACTTGTAAAATTTTAATCACAACCGGCACCTGTAATATATTAATAAAAACCCTTGCCAACAACTGTTATGGTTCTGCAGCTACCTATAAAATTTTAATCAAATTCTTGTCAACAACTGTCGTGGTTCTATAGTTGCCTGTAAAATTTTAATCAAAACCCTTATCAACAACCACCATGGTTCTGTCACCACTTGTAAAATTTTAATCACAACCGTTGCCTGTAAAATATTAATAAAAACCCTTTGCCAACAACTATATCATGGTTCTGCCGTCGTCTATAAAATTTTAATCAAACTTGTCAACATTGTAAAATTTTAATCAAACCCTTGTCAACAACTTTCGTGGTTCTTCCGCCTATAAAATTTTAATCAAAACCCTTATCAACAACCACCATGGTTCCGTCACCACTTGTAAAATTTTAATCACAACCACCGCTTGTAAATTTTAATCAAACCCTTGTCAACAACTGTCGTGGGTTTGCTGCCGCCTTTAAAATTTTAATCAATCCCCTAAAAATTTTTGATCAAAACCCTTATCAACAACCACCATGGTTCCGTCATCACTTGTAAAATTTTAATCACAACCGCCGCCTATAAATTTTAATCAAACCCTTGTCAACAACTGTCGTGGTTCTGCCGCCGCCTGTAAAATTTTAATCAAAACCCTTATCAACAACCACCATGGTTCTGTCACCACTTGTAAAATTTTAATCACAACCGCCGCCTGTAAATTTTATTATTATTTATTGGAGGCTGTATTTATATTTATTTTTACAATTGTGAAGAGGCTATTTATTTGGAGTCATGCTGTAGGGATTAAGGATGCATCACCATAACCCACCGAGCACAGGCTATCTTTTTAAGTGTATATTTTTGTATTTATTTTCAATTTAGGCATTTAAGAAAATGTTAAATCTATCAATTTATGTTTTTATAACTTAGTGTCAAACTTTAGAACTGATTTTCTCTCTGGTGATTTGTTTAGGTCAATTTTTATCCATGGTGAACTTAAACATGAAAACTAGGGACTTTGGGTTTCTTGTAGTGCCTTCTGCATTGTTAGGATTATTTGCTTCTTGTACTTGATGTTTGATATTTGCATTATAATTATATATTCATTCTTCTTGAAAATCAACAGATGCTTTTCTACGCCTGGTTTCTCTACAAATTTATTAGAATTGAATTTTGCACCATCGATCTGGATTTTATGGAGTGAGATCTGGCAAAATAATTTCACCAGCTCACGTAGAGAAACCAAGACTTCTAACATGGGGAACTGAGGTAGAGACATCTGTGGATGCAAACCAGGCCCAAGTACCACCAAAGGCCATGGTGATTTTTACTGAGGATGTTGAAGGCTTGTATAGTTCCTCCCTTTCATTAGGGACTTTGAGCTGATGATTACGGATTCTCTTCTCATAAATTTCATGTGAACCCAGAATTTTTATGTATGATGGCGAGACCTTGTTCATGCATGTCATTTTTACAAGACCAACTTTTCTTGATCATAGATATTTTGTGTCCATATCTGGATAATCTTTCTGTCCCTATCCAGCAAGCCTTTATCAGTTTCGGGAATGAGTTGGAGTCTTGGTGATGAATTCTAATGTCTTTACCAGTAGCAATTAAGATAACCTCCTTTTTGATGTTTCAATTCTTGGGTGCACTTGTCGCCATAGATAGAAGCATATGTTATGCCTTTACTTCATAACGAACCATTAACTGTATTGTCAAGATAATGGAGGGTGGTCTCAACATGGAGACCATGAAGGATATTTGAGTTAGAACATAAAGTAAGAGAATGACATTGTTTGGAAGGACAATTATTTATTTCACTTATAGTTTTTTTACTTGGTTATATGGGATTGAAATGGGCTCTGCTCGTATTTAAACAACTTGGCAATTATGCATCTATGGCTTGACAAGATTCGAACCTGGGTCTTTGTCTTGAAAGCCAAGGAATTTAACTGGTTGAACTCATGCCATTTAATTTTGAAATGTTAAGCTTCACTCATGGGATTTGAACCTTGGTCTATGGTGTGAGACTCTTCACTCCTAAGATCTAACCACATGCTTCAAATTCCATGGGCTTAAAGTAAAGTAAATCAGATTTTAACATCCATGAGGCCTTGGGCCATATGCGACGATCCTCATGGAGGATGTTGTTTATCCAACCAGACTCTGGTTACCAGAGCATGGTGAACAACCCTACCCCTTTCTTATTTTGTTGACCTAATTAAATTTCCTATCATTTTATTAATTTATGGTTTTTTGGGCCAATCTACATGGTGGCAAACCTTCTTTTGATTTGCATTTAATTCATACTCACAGGTTAATCTGTGATCCCAGTTGACCATGTTTCTATCAATTTGGATTTCTTCGAATCTTGAGTGCACTTCCCAAGGCAGGGAGGCGAAATTAGAGGAGTATACCATCAAGCTGATGCGAACAACAATGTTGACCAGATCTGCTTCAACATTTACTTCGAAGTGTTTGATTGCCCTAAGTGGCATCTTCTATGCTGCATTGACAAAATCTAAGTGAAGAATTGTTGCTCTATTGATTTTCTGCAGCAACATTGATTAGATATACAACATTGACCTTATTGTACGAATGTTGACTTTTTACCAAGGTTCCACAAGGCTGGGGGACAGGGGTACAGGGGGACGGGGGGATGGGTTTCAGAGACAGCGGGGGACGGCAAGCCAATTTTAGGAAACGGCTGGGGGACGGCAAGTATAATAATATTAATTTTTTTAGAAATTTAGAATAATTTACACAACAAAAATACTAAATACTAATAGTTTACAACAAAAATAGTTAGAAGCCATTAGAATAATTTACAACAAATGTCAAAAATACTAATAACTCAGAAAATACAACACCAAAATCATAACTTGATGTAAAAAATCAACTTTAGATACTCTACTGGATCAATGGCTTCACAAAACAGCAGTAAAGTTTTGCATCCTGCAAGAAATTAAAGTCAAACAGTTGTTTGAAAATCTTGAATTCCCATAGACTTTACAAGTGCAATCAAAATTATAGCCGCTGCTGAATGAATTGAAATTACAGCTACAGATTGGAATTCCTCAAGATGCTGACAAAGAAAACATACTGCTGTCATATATAAGATTTGTGTAATATATGCTCTTATCTGACATTGAAGATCAACTTAATCAGGCTATCCCTGGGTTAGAATAAGATATAATGTTACAACTTGCTGGAGCATTAAATTTTATTTCAATGCATTATTTAGTGTGTTTAATTCTCGGCCATCCACCCACTCTGTTACTATTCAGTATTAGCCAAGTGCTTCACTTTCAGAAATATCATATTCCAGGAAACCTGTCCCCCTGTCCCACCCTCACATATATT
Source organism: Wollemia nobilis (assembly GCA_028583015.1). Lineage (NCBI taxonomy): Eukaryota > Viridiplantae > Streptophyta > Pinopsida > Araucariales > Araucariaceae > Wollemia > Wollemia nobilis. The sequence goes on along the minus strand of JAQPPZ010003109.1, from coordinate 1,029,066 downwards.
TTTTAAATTAAAAAAAATGCCCTTTTTAATTTTTTTTAAGTGAGGAGACGCCCAGCCGTGGGGGACGGCTGGGCATCTCTGCGGACAATCCAGGAGTCCCCAGGGACGTCCCCTCACAGGAGATGTCCCGACGATAGCCCCTTGTGAGCTGGTGGCGTCTTGGCGACGGTCCTCCTATCGTCCCCTAAAGGGAAACGTCCCCGATGCCATCCCCCCATGGTGGGGACGAAGGGGACGGGGGGACGCGTCCCCGTGGAACACTGCATTTTGCCATAGTGATTTGATTGGATGACTTTCCGTCTTTAGTTTTGACCAAAGGTACCTTGACTGATTGTAAGTGAATTTTAAAGATATGTTGAATCTTTTAGACACTGAATCGTTGAATATTTTATTTTAATTGTGAAAAATGATTATTGGTTTATTTTTAGTGTTGACTATGAAACTCTGATTCATAAGTTTTCTGGACAAATTTTTTGTTAAGGCCGGTGAACCACTATAAGAATATTTGGTCGGCAATCATGCGAAGAGATATGGTGAGCATAAACAAAATACATGAGCTAAAAGCCTTGTGGATGGTGGCATGAAGTGGCAATCCCATAGGTGCTGGCATGGTTGAACATGATACAAGACTCGGATTTTGGTGTGCTACATATTTTAAGTCAACAATCTTGTGGACAGTGGCATGGTTGTGTATGATCCAATAGTCTTGTGGGTGGTGGCATGATTAACAGAAACCCATTATGCCATGAATAGTGGGATCATTGAATATAAGCCAATGGTCCCATGGATAGTGTTGCGACAGAGATATAAGCCAGCAATCCTGAAAGAGATGGTGCTGTTATTGGTTAAGGTGTAAAGCAAATGGTTTGTGAGGGATGGTGAAAAGTTGTGGAAAGAGATTTTTAAATGATGGTGGCAAAATATGTATGCAAATGTTTGAGAGAAATGTAGTTTGAGTAGATATTTAGGACCTAGGGTACTTCCATTGCAATCTTGGCTAGAGCCAAAGTGATGGAGAAGCTAGTGTGATTAACTATGCCTTACAGCAATGAGTATCAAGGGATTCCTGTGTGCAGGATGTGCTTTGGTGATAATCTATGCTCATACTGGACCAGTGGTGTTTCTAGTTATCAACCTTTGTTAGATGCATGTGGCTCTTTAGGTTTTGGCCTTATTTTTCTTTGTGGGTTGCAGCTGCTTGATGGAATAGTCTAGAACAATGGTACTGGAGCATTGTTTAATTTTTCTCATGGATGCATACCATAGTCAACAATAATTCAATATAGCAAGAAACTGTTTATGTACAATTTTTGAAAGCACGATAAAGATGAGCAATATGCGAGTTCTATTGGAGATCATGAAAGATAACTTCATATAAGGACAAATTCAAAATTAAGTAGAATAGATGGAACGAATGTTTGCATGAATGTATGTATTAGAAGTAATGTGAGATAAGAAACAAACATTTCCTCAATCCTCTAGCGATGAAAACCCAAGAATGATAATCTATTGGACTTAAACCCCAAGGATATTGTGACATGCAAAGTATGGCTTGGATCATTTTCACTCAATTATATAAATTCTTGAAAAAGATTACTGCCATGGTTTTTTTATCTTAAAGAATCAATATTAGACTTACAGAAGTAATCAAAATCCTAAATGAACAAAGTAACGACAAACACTTGGCCAAAATACAAAGTCACCAGTGGACAATAGTTTTGACTCCCCAAACCCACTTCTTAGAATCCTTTAGTAAATGGTTAGGACTAAGACAAACATGAAATAACAAAGAATATATTATATAATGAACAGATGGAAAAAATAACAAGAGAATTGAACTCTTTGGAAGGCCTTAAGTATGAAATTAAGGAAACAATAAATTTAAACAAACCTAAAATGTTAGCTCAGGCTATCCTTTCAAGAAAACAACCACCATAAGAAAGGGGACAGCTTAAGCAAACTCAGAAACAACTAACACAAGACCATCTTAAAAAGGGCCCAAACTTCAGTAGACTCTGTACATGAAGTGTTTGAGCAAAGACATACAAAAGCCTCATACCAAAGAAACCAAAATGACATGGCGTGCAAAGATTATAAAACTCATCTATTAGTGGTGGTATTGTTCTTTCCTTTATTGAGTGACTTTTAGAAGTTCATTGTCTGTTAGCTATTTTCATTTCCATGTTGAGATGTAAAGTATCATTTGGAATTTCCATCTTGAAAGCTAAAGATATGACTATTGACATAAGTTTGTTTGGGATTATAGTCTCGAATATAAGGCTTTAGGCATACTACATGCCTATGTTTTTGTCTTTTTCTGGGGAGGCCAAAAGGTCTTCCAATGAAGTCATGTTCTTGTTTCATTATATATTCATTTTGTGTAGAACTTTAATGTAGAATGTTGACATGTATAATGTTTTCTTTTGTATAATGTCATATTAATGTTCTTTTTGTCTAAAATCTTGTAAAAATGTTATTTTGAGACACAAATGCTTCAACTATAACATTTTTAAGTCTGTCTTGAGTGTCCATTGTTTGTCTAGTAACCTCTTTTATGGTTTGAACTTTGAATGCTATTGTACAATTCAAAAATTGTTTACTCAGGATTGAAGGAAATGGTGATACTCCATCTGTTTAAGTAATTTCACATAATTGAAAGTAATGATCAATTGGCTTCCCACCTAAACACGTTTTGGTGGTCAAGAATAGTCGGAAGGATTACAAGTGCTCTGATCATAGCTTCTTCCATACACTGCTAGTTCTTTTACATTTTTTGCCATAGCTCATTATGGTTTTGCGTTTGCATGATATGGCTGATGGCATAGTGTTGAGACTTGAGGAAAACTCATTTTGATCAGGACTTAATATAAAACTTGACAATTTTTTTAAATGGGTTATCACCATATTACATGATGACCACATATTGGTATTACAACAACTCGGCAATAATGCATATATCACTTGGCAAGATTCGAACCTGGGTCTCCTTGAAAGGTTAAGGAATCTAACCAGTTGAGCTAATGCCATTTGATATAAAACTTGACAAATTAAAGTGGATGAAATATAGCTATTTTCTCGAAACTTAATATTTTGTTTTATCCTATTTCAAATTCTCTTCGGTCAGATGGAAATTTAATAAAGCTAAAAGAAATTCATTTTCATATAAAAGAAAGAATTAGAAGGGAAGATCAAACCGCCTTTTACTATTATAACCTGAAAACTGATTACATTACACACTAGAATCTCTTTGAATATGACGAGAACAAATCTAGCATAATGAAGCCTTGCCCTTCTTCTTCTCCACTGTGGTAGAAACAGTAGTCTCTTCTGCTCATGCTCTTTACTCTGCTTTTGCCATTGCCCCTTTCTCCATTTGTCCAAAGTCATATATTGTAAAGAGGGTTCCTCTTGTTTGGTAATCAACTTTAAGTGTGGATCAATTGTAGTCTAGGCTAGTATTCGACTTAGTCAATAGAACGTGCCACATAATACAATAATGCAATAAATTAATATGCAATGAAATACCATGCAATAGAAATGAAGACAACAATTCACATACATAAACAAGCCTGGGAGAATAGCCATGACGAATCATGCATACGACAAGCATACTTAAGACCAAGAATCAAGATGGGTGGGTACATATAGTCCCATGGGTTGAAGGTGGAGGAGTGCAACCATCTTACCTTTACAACTATTTGAATTTATTAACACAAATTAAGCATACCCCAAACAACTATGTGCAACACATGCCAGTGCATCTTTTATTTTTATCACAACATGGGAAAAAAAAATCATGCTCAAACATTTAGGATTCCTAGGGGCCAACCTGGCTGCCTACATCAATCTTTTCCAAATCAATTGCCTCATAGTTACTCCTATAATATGTTTATATCAAAGGTAAAAGGTTTTAACTTTTGCTGCACAAAGCTTGAATCATTCAAGTGTGCTTGGGTCAGTTTGTTGCATTTTTTTCTGTGTGCGCATTCAAACATGCTTCAATTTTGCTTACCCCTAGAAGCACTGCATGGCTGGGAAAAAGGTGTGGATTGCAAGTCCGGATGTTTGAAATTTTGGCATGAAAATTCTTCCACTATAAGTTTAAAATTGAATATATATATATATATATATATATATATATGTGAAGAGAATCAAATATTAAATATTTAAAGAGCTGACAATTTAAAATCAAAATTCACCTGTGCATTGTTTTGTCCTTGCTAGGATGCACTGAGGTGAAGAAAACAGTTAACCCTTCACTTTTCTAAATTTGCAGCTTGTCTATTATAACATCTTGAATCTCTTGATTAGGTGCTCTCTGTTCAATGCTCATATGGAGGCCTGATAGGACCCTCCTTATTGAATATGGAGGAATCATCATAAATGAATTTGGGTTTGAAGTAATACCTTGCTGCCTGTAATGGTCTGTTACTGATATGATTATCTATGATCTATGGTATCCAAAAGGCCTGCATTTGCTGTCTTGGTCTTTATAAGATGATATGATTGCCTTTTTGGCTCTGTCTATGGCCTCATAAATGTACACCATAAGTCATCAATGAGATGGAGAACCTGTCCAAAGGCTTTTCCAGTTAAAAAGTTTTAAAAATTAAAATTCGTATATGAAAACTCAAAAACTAATGAAATGAAAATTTTGTAGAAACAAACCAGCAAGCAACAACACTTACTTGAACGATCTCATATGCAGCTCTCTAAAAAGCCTCATAGAACTTCCACTTGTTAATGTCATTGCCATCGACCCTTAAGGCAAATTGAGATCCCACCCATCTCTCACTAACAGTTATCCTCGTTAGAACCTCATTTGAATCTTAAGGCAAATTGAGATCCCACCCATTTCTCACTAACAGTTATCCTTGTTAGAACCTCATTTGAATCTTATAGGCTGATCTAGGCATGTGACCTAACCATGTTATCAGGGGTATAACTTTGTGCGCAGGACTTAATTTTGACATGTATAGAAGGTGTTGGAAAGTTTTGAACAAGAACAAGAAGTTTCAACAGGGAACCCTTTTGCTTAGGAATGGCATGAATAACAATTCGACAGCCCTCAAAAATGCAAAATAAAATAATTTCTAAAAATAGCAAATTTCTAGTTTTAAATATCACAACCAAAATACATATCTAGCCATGTTGAAACATCACTAGAGGATAAAACACAAAATGACAAGTCCTGTATTGAATTTTCATTTAATATGCACGTAACTCATGGAAGGTGAACGACCACTTTTTCATACAGGTGACCTCCCATATTCATTATAGTGATTTTCAACTCATCAACTATTCTACCAAGAGAGATAGACCCCTGACTGTAAAAAACATGAGTAATCGATGCAATGTTATAGCCTCACATCTCTTCTCTGAAAGTGCTTGCATGTACTTTGTTTTCTAAGCAATATAATCATTCTAATATTTTTCTCATATATTTCTATGTTCTGAGGAGTTAGACTTTGTTATTGTTCAAATTGCATTGTTTCTTATTTTTCCTTAACTTGAAATTTTGAGTTTCAGACTAATGGTATCTTAGTAGTTTGTCTTTTGAGTGTATTTCCACAAATATGAGATCAGGCTATTAGAAGCTCAGGTATCAAATGCTAAATCTCTTTGATTATCTCCTTTGTCATTCAAACGATCTTAGATGGAAAATAGAATGGACAACACCAAGATAATTGATCACTTCAAGAAGATGTTGAATAAAGCCCTTGTGAAATAGAAGAATGAGATGATGGATCAGTTTGCTCAAATTCTTCAAAGACTCCCAATTGCAAATTCTACAACCATCTCCACACTACCTCTCATTGTTGTAGCACCATTTAGTTCTGCACACCTTGTAAGATGCAGGTGAATTTTGGTATTCCTGTTTTTGAAGGGAAAATTATGCTGATGCAATAGAAAATTGGTTGTATCAATTGTCATTATATTTATCTATAAATAATTTCACTAACAGTGAGAAAATCACTTTTGCACTCTTGAAAGCTTCATAACTTGTTCGAAATTGGTGGGACGGATATTGTTATAGGGTAAAGGAGGAGAATGAAGATGAAGAAGTAGGGGTTTCAATGGGATAATTTTATGGAGGATGCCAAAGATGAATATTATCTCAAGGAAACATATGAAGATCAGTATATGCAATGGCAACAAGTGCGTCAAGGTAAAGACTGGTCTGTTCAATATTATACTGATGCTTTCTATTCTGTGGCAGCAAAACTTCGTATTGAAGATACCAAAAGGCATTGAATCCTCAAATATCCTAGTGGGCTCCAATGGTACATCTGAGAAGATATGGACCTCTTTGAATTCAAGACCTTGGCGGAAGCACATAAAATTGTCAAATTGAAGCAGAAGCACAAAAATAAAAACAACGCAACGCTGGCCTGAAGATTATGGCTAGAAGAAAACAAGGGCTTGAAAGGTTTGGTCCAAAGTAAATGGTAAGGATTTGCCCTGAGGCCAATAGTTTTCTGAACGCTGGAGTGCTTTGCATGGCACAAGGCTATGACCTGAAGGCATTGGCTTTGTGGCAGTAATAGGCAACAATAGTATAGCTTTAACAATAGTATAGCTTTTATAACAGCATATCCACAGCAGTCAAGAGTAGTCTTTAGTGTTTATTATAATCAATTCAGCCTATCAAGCTGTCAAACAAATTTCAATTCCATCAAATCATAGTGTAGAGACTTTATGAGTCTCCTGAAAACTTACTACGGATCAAAGTAACCCAAGCGAGTCAACTTTGATTGGCTTGCAAACCACACTAAGTTATCTAGAGACTCGGGAGTCGAAACTGAGCTAGATCATTGAGCTGAGATTTGTGATTTTGGTGCATGCCAATAACCTTAGGAATGAAAGCTAAAGGATGGGGAAAATTTGTGGAAATCAAAGTAAAGGAAAATAGGCAAAAAGAAAAAGACCTTAAACATAAAAGTAACCCCTATCTAGCACTTCCATTTCAAGGGAAAACATTTTGCAGCTTGCTTTGTACTAGATCATGTGCATGCTTTTATCCTTATTATTATCTATCTCTATGCTTTTGATGCCCTTGATATCAAAATCCATGAAGTTTATTCTCTTGTATCAGATTTTGAACTCTAATATACAACTTAATTGTTCCATCTGCAATAATGTAATTTACTTACATTTTGATAGGGGTTATGAATGTTAGCACATATATGGTTTATTTTGCTTGTCATTGATGTTAATTGTTATTAAATACATAAATTTTTTTTTTTTTTTTTTGAAACTTGCTAAATTTTATGTTTATTTTTGTATTGTTGAGTTTTTGCCGAGTTTTCTCACTAGCTCCGAGTTTGAGTTCAAGATGGTCCTATCACATCCATGCTGTTTTGTTATCAATACTTAATAGCAGTATTTGTGGCATTTGATTTTATTTATAATCGTTGATTTCATCAGTCTTGCCCCATCAATGTTGATATTTATTTGCTGATGTCAAAAGTTAATTAACAACAAGGTATAGCAAGCAGGATTGCTTACATCATTCTTACATCAAACTATGGGGTGGTGATGTTTATGTACATATCCCCAATCAATCTCCTTCTTTGTAAGATCCCCTAGAGTTATTTACTATACTAAATTGATTATATGGGATTGAAACCGGTCCCATACATATTACATCATCATTGTGTTATTTTTGGCAATTATGCATTCATCTCTTGACGAGATTTGAATCTAGGTCTCTGTTGAAGAATATTACATTATTTGGTACATTCTAATGTACCCCCGATAGTACCATTGTAAATATTAGATTAGGGTGTGAGTCAATGTGTGATTTATATTTCCCTTAATGTATGTGTCTATGTGTAGGATGTGTACAAGTGCCATGAGTAAGTATGCAAGTATCATAAAGTGTGCAAGTGTGGAGTGTGTAGGAGAGTGCAAAGTGTCATATAGTAAAGTGTGCAAGTGAATAGAAAGTCAAGAGTCATGTATGCAAGTGGCAAGATGTAAAGCCAAGAGGCATGAGAGGTTTGTCTTATGTGTGGAATAGGAAAGGATGCATCTCCTAGATATGTGAGGAGAGCAATAGTCAAGTATTCAAGAGTCACCTTTCTAAGGTTATATTATGGAGACAAAGCTCCATGAAATGTATTTGAAGATCATCAAAAAATTGTATGAAGTTTGTATATTTGATTCTTCAATAATACTGTGAGTTTGTTCGTTGTGTTGTACTATTGTTATATTTCATGAATTTTATATTCATTGACATTGATATTATTCTTTGAATGTGCCTTCATATATTTTATATTTGATCCTGGATATTGGGACCTGTGATTGAATCTGGCAAAAAAGCCAACAGTAGTAGGAGCCATCTTGGTTCATAGCTAGCATCAGAAGGAAGTTCTGGTGTGAATTTGAAGGCAAAATGTTGCCGGAAAGAGGAAAACTCTTGCGTGAATATGAAGAATATTGGAGTGATAAGATTAAAAAGCTAGCTCCAAACTTGTGTTTTTGGTGTGAATATTTTTGAAGGATTTTTTGAGATAAGTTGCAGATTAAGAGCTAGCATCAGAGAAGAAATCTGGGTGAATTTATGTGTGAGAAGAATCTGGAGAGAAACCGGATAGAGGAAAACTCTTGCGTGAATATGAAGAATATTGGAGTGATAAGATTAAAAAGCTAGCTCCAAACTTGTGTTTTTGGTGTGAATATTTTTGAAGGATTTTTTGAGATAAGTTGCAGATTAAGAGCTAGCATCAGAGAAGAAATCTGGGTGAATTTATGTGTGAGAAGAATCTGGAGAGAAAAGGTTCAGATTCATTAGCTAACATCGGAGGAAAAACTTTGGTGTGAATTTGAATTCAAAGCTTTAAAGAAAAAACTTGATAGTTGAAGAGCCATTGAGGCTCATATTGTATTTGAGTTTGACTCAAATTATTTGGAAAGATGATTTATTATTGTGGACAAAAGCTGCTATGATTTATCAAGTGGCATTAGCTCAACTGGTTAGATTCCTCAATATTTCAAGGAAGAGACCCAGGTTCAAATCTTGCCAAATGATACATGGATAATATCCAAGCTTTGTTATAATACCACTATGTGGTGATGATTTAATATGGGTGGGGCCCATTTCAATCCCATATAACTCATTAAAAAAAAAAGCTGCTGTGATATTTATAACCAGAATCTGGTTATTTGGAAAATATTGGACGTTATAATATATTTATTAATATTGACAGGTGATTTGCTTTAAGAATGCTTTATGAAATTGTGCAGATAGCTTGGAGGCTAAAATATCCAAGGGTCACAACCTTGAGAGCAGTTTTGAGGTCATCTCAAGGTATGGAAGACCGTGGTGCATTTGATAACTGGACCTGAAAACGTGAACCGGTCCATATAGTCTAGAGCTAGCATTATTTAGGGGCAATCACAACCACCCAAGTTGAAGAGACGTCCAACTATAATATCTTTGAGAAGAAAAAAAAAAGAAGAGCGGCCAAAGCCACCTGACATTAACCGAGGAGCAGCCATAACAACCTGAGAGGTGAAGAGCCAAAGAGCAAGGACAAAACATCCTAAATTTATTTCCTATAGAAAGAGCAATGATAAGAGTTTCTCAAAAAGACATTAGAGCGGACATAAAACAGAGCGGATGCCCTGATTACGGTCTGCAGACTGTGAGCCTCTTGAGAGTAGAGAAAAGAAGCACTAGGGGCGCCTGAGGTAAATCTGAAACGGTTGATCCAGCGGAGAAGAAGTACCGTCTAAGAGGAGAAAGTATTCGTAGTGTTTGTTGAATGCCTTCACCTGTGTAATGCCTGAGGAGTGTTGGTTGAAAGCTTGCAAGGTGAGAATTGCATAACATCTAAGGTTCAGTCTGAATCCAATTTGCGCTTGAAAAGTAAACGTCGGAAAAGGAGGTAACAGTCCATTGCCACGTGTGAAGAGAATATATTGCATGCACCAAGGTAGCAAATTATCTTTTCCATATTTTGAATTCTTGAGCATGCATATTTGGACATTAGTGATTTGATATATATATTGATTTGGTATAAGAAGGGGTTTTGGAAGGGTCTCCAAACCTTTTACATAGGGGTTTTGGGAGGGTCCCCCAACCTTTACAAAACCACAAAGATATTAAAAAAACTCCAAAGAAGATCACAAATGGGATTGCATCCCAAAGGAGAAACTAATTCAACATTCAACAAAGATTGATCCAGTATCTGAGATAGTCAGATCCAGCAGATCCAAAACATAAAGCATTCCCGCCATTAAAATCAGACCTGGAAAAGATCTTCCCGCAAAGGATAGGAATCCTAATTCTGGAAACTCAGGTCTCCACCAACATGTACCCAACACCTTTAGTAATCACTCCGACAACAACAAACTAGAATCCTGCCCAAAGAAGGGGTTTTGAAAGGCTCCCCAAACCTTAAACAAATGGGTTTTGAAAGGATCCTTGAACCTTAAACAAAGGGGTTTTGAAAGGATCCTTGAACCTTAAACAATGGGTTTTGGAAGGATCTCCAAGCCTTTAAGCATGGTTTTGGAAGGCTCCCAAAACCTTGTAAAAAAGGTCAGGCCTTAAGCAGAGGACCACAGGGTTTTGGAAGGCTCCCGAAACCTCAAAGGGGGGTTTTGGAGGGGTCCCCCAAACCTATACAAACAGGGTTTTGAAAGGCTCCTCGAACCTTGTACAAGTGGGTCAGGTCTCAAGCAGAGGACCACTAGGTTTTGATAGGCTCCCCGAGCCTAAACAAACACAAGGATGGAAATAACAGCCATTTCCCATCCAAACAGAACCAAGAGCACTAAAATGATTTGAAATTCAAATTCCCGCTCAAATACTAATAGTGAAATGAAAAAGTAAGGCTCCTAGAACCTTCTGTAAATGGATCAGGCCTCCAACAGATGACCATAGGGTTTTGGAAGGCTCCCCAAATCTAAATTAATATTTTGCCAATTATTAATATTTGGCAAAATAAAAATTAATGGAGGGATAAGATTTAATTAAAGGAGTATTTTAGAAATAGAATTTGGGAGTTACAAGGGGACATTGAAAATTTAATTATTTGAAATTTGATAAATGGAAATTGATTTTGCAAATTGAAGAAAATTTGGAATTTTAAAAATTTGAGAATTTGATGCAAATTAATTTTTGCAATTTGAAAAATTGAATTGATTGATTTGAGAAATTGATAAATTGAAATTGATTATTGAATGCAATTTGAATTAAACTTTGGAGAAATAAGGATTTCTACTCCAAAGAAATTACTTTAAAAAATTTGTTTATTTGAAAATTTTGGAGATAAAAGGATTTTTACTTGAAGAAAATGTTCAAGATAAATTATGAAATACCATCCAAGAATGAAGTTCCAAAATGTTTTTCAATAACAGATTTGAATATGGAACAAACTAAGGTATCATTGCCACAAAACCAATCAATATGGGTAAGGAAGATATTCTTCATGTATAATCCAAGTACAAGAAAATTTATCATAAAGATTCTTTGTGATACTCATAAAACAATGACAACAAATGAAGGATATGATCTTGTTCAAGTAATGTGTATTGGTTCAAATTATGTTTGCAACAATGATTTAAAATCTTCACAATGATATAAATTGTTTGGCATAGAGAATAGCATAAAGGAACAGATTCAAAATCTGAACTTCAAGCAGTGTGAGAGCTAGAGCAGAAGGACGAAAAAAAGAATTAGAGATTGAAGACTAAAGTCTTCAATAACCAAATAATGTAATACAAGGGGGGAGGGGTTGGAGAATATTACATTATTTAGTACATGCTAATGTACCCCCATGGTAACATTGTAAATATTAGTGAGTCAATAGTTTAAGGGTGTGATTTATATTTCCCTTAATGTATGTGTCTACGTGTAGGATGTGTACAAGTGTCATGAGTGAGTAAGTGTGCAAGTATCATAGTGTGCAAGTGTGGAGTATGTAGGAGAGTGCAAAGTGTCATATAGTAAAGTGTGCAAGTGAATAGAATGCCAAGAGTCATGTATGCAAGTGGCAAGATGTAAAGCCAAGAGGCATGAGAGGTTTGTATTATGTGTGGAATAGGAAAGGATGCATCTCTTGGATATGTGAGGAGAACAATAGTCAAGTATTCAAGAGTCACCTTTATAAGGTTATATTATAGAGACAAAGCTCCATGAGATGTATTTGAAGACCATCAAAAAATTGTATGAAGCTTGTGTATTTGATTCTTCACTAATATTGTGAGTTTGTTCATTGTGTTTATATTATTGTTATATTTCATATATTTTATATTCATTGACATTGATATTATTTTGTGAATATGCCTTCATATATTTTATATTTGATCTTGGATATTGGGACCTATGATTGAATTTGGCTAAAAAACCGTCTCCTCCTTAAAAGTCGAGGTGTTAAATTGGTTGAGCTCATGCCATTTGATTAAATGTTAAGGTTCACCAATGGGATTTGAATCTTGGTTTATGGCATGAAATTCTTCACAACTGACCACTTGCCCTAAATTGCATGGGCCCAAAATATTAAGGTTCACCCACGGTATTGGAATCTTGGTCTACAATGTGAAACTCCTTGTTCTCCACAGCTATCCTCAAATGTCTTGGTTATCAAATCGCAATGACTATTTTTTTAAAAATTGGTTATATGGGATTGAAACGGGTCTTTCCATATTACATTCTCACTATGTTATGGTATTTTTGGCAATTATGCATGCATTCTTGACAATATTTGAATGTAGGTCTCCTTTAAAGTTGGGGTATTTAACCCGTTGATCTCATGTCATTTGATTGCCCTAAATCATATGGGCCCAAAATGTTAAAGTGCACCCATGGGATTGGAACCTTGGTCTGCAATATAAAACTCGTTGTTCCCCACCACTAACCCCAAATCCCTTAGGTATCAAACTCCCTGCATTGACCATGAGAACAAGAGAAAATAGAAGAGATTGGTGGGAAAAAGCAAGGTTTATGTTATATATTTGTATACTCTAAATTGAGTAATTAACCATGTTAATTGCTGATTAGTCAACTGATGTCAGCAGATTGGTCTAGCCAGCAGTATAAAATCCTTTAAAAATTGAGAAAATACCGTCTTCCTTAGGTTTCTTCAATGATGATGCTATTACTGAATCATAATGATGTCCTGAGAGATGTTATAATGTTATAAATGGTGCTTGGTGGTGTCAATCATGACTCATGTTGTTCATTGTTGAGTATTTATGTTTATGATGTTTGCCTGTAGACGTCTCTTCATTAATTTGAGAAATATATTTTAGTACTTACTGTCAAATGATTTTTTAATCCAAGTCATCTTTCATGTTCTGCCTGCAGGTTTCTTCTCCGGGGGCTGAAAGGTTTGTTAGAGTGCCTGAAGAATTGGAACGTTTCAAGGATTTGCCTATGTATGTGAGATACATTATTCCTACTACTGAAACTGAAGCTGAAAGCAAAGAGCAGGATGGTATTTTCCAGCTAGATAGCATTAACTTGGAATTTGGGCACTGCACATGGAAGGTAGCCAATGTAAAAATCAACAGAGAGGCTACTGGTAGAGGGAGATCTTTAAGCAAAAGGAAAAGAGATTGGAGGTTACTTTTGCCTTTTTCACAATTGAAGTTTGCAAGGTTGTATATGGAAGGGTGATTTAAGGATTAAATCATGCATCAAGCAATCCACAACACAAGCTTAAGGTAAATGCTGAAATTGTCACAATTGAAGTTTTTTTGAAAGGGTGATTTTAAGGGTTAAATCATGAATAAAGCAATCCACCACACAAGCTTTAGGCAAATGCTGGACTTGTTTATTGTCATTTGCCTGCGTGTTATTTGGCCATTCAACTGAAAAAATGGCTTCAGTATCTATATTGGTTGGCTGCTCAACCAAAGCATTTCCATGTGTTTAAGAGCACATGGATGTTGTCCATACTGATATATCCACTAGAAAATCCACTGACATTCACAGAAGAAAATATCTCTTGAATCATCAACAGAAGTTTTTTTTGTCTTTTTCATTTGGGTTGGAAAGTCCCAAATTATTGTTATTAGTTATATATGTGATGCAGTCTTAAGATTTTAGCATGTTATTGGTTAAAATGTAGACCTTCCAAAGAATGAAGATATTTTTGAATCAGTTTTGCACTTTCTCAAGAGAGTCCATTTTCAGGGATATCAATTGTTCAGTTCTCCTCCTTGGAAAGGGGACTACATGTATTGCTTTACTATATCAGTGTTAACTGTCACACAACTTTTCTAGAACACTCAGAAAGCTTTTGTAGACGTTGGATTTTGCTTCTTTGCTATGTCAATTTAATGCTTGTTATATATCGTGAAGGGAATACATGTTTTGCTTTGTTATATCAGCGTTAACTGTTAGACAACTTTTCTAGAACACTTGAAAGCTTTTGATAGATGTTGGATTTTGCTTCTTTCCTATGTCAACTTCTGTTTTCATACTTTATATGAGGTTTGGTTATAGGCTATACATGTTGTCATGTTTTATTTCGTGTGATTTGTTATTCATTTGTGATTAACACTGATATTGCTTGTTATACATCGAAAAGCTCTATATTTCCTACCGTCAACTACAGCTAACAAGATAAGAATAATCAAAATTTTAAGTGGGACCCACTGAAGTATGTTTTTAAGCGTATAATGAAGAATAAGGAGAGTTGAAAGGATATTCCTTAGGCAAAGTTTATAAAGATATTCCATACTTATCCATCTTATCATCTTATCTTGAATTATTTTGAGAGTCTCCTCCATAGAAGGAAAAGGAGTATGCTAGAAGAATCAGTAGTAGTCAAGTTCCTTGCTTGCGGTAAACCCCCTTTCTACCTTTTGAATCTTATCAAGCATTCATTTTGTTGTTTGTGCACTTTTATGGTTCTAAGTAGAGTTAATAGCAATCTTTAATTTTGTTGCTTCTTAACTAAAGTTAGGGATGATAACCCTTATTCTAATAAAGCAGACAACGAATGATTGTTAGAATATCTGCTTGTTGCAGTCTATAGAATTTTTATTGGGATTCATTTATTAGGGACCCACATATACATAAAAAGAAAAGAAAAATGGTGTTTCTTAATCACAATTAGTAGCCTGCTTACATTGGACATGAATGATTATTGACTGAATATGACACTACTTCAAGTCAGTTCAAATGTTATGATTTAAAAACAAACAAGAATCCTTATTGGCGAAAGTTAAAAAGAAAACCATTGAATATAGTTACAGAAAAGTATTTTCTTTTCTATTTAATATGTTTGTTTTGATTGCCATATTTATTTTGAAAATAATACTTCAAAAAATTATTTCCCTTCCTTAAATTAAAATTGTCATTAAACTATTTTTTATTTAAAAAAATATAGTGGAAAAAATCTCAGCTGTTGATCTCTTATTAAATTATTATTATTGAATACTTTTTAAATACTCAGTTGAATAAATTTAATGTTAACTCAATAAAAATCCCATAGAACCATTCTTTATGCTAAATATTTTTGCATGACAAATATAATCCCATAGAACCATTCTTTATGCTAAATATTTTTGCATGACAAATCTATATTATTGGTCCTTTAAATTAAATATAATAAATGACTAATATTAACATGATAATAAAAATTTAATGATTTTTAAAAAATAAATTATATTTGTTGCTATGGGGGGCATTACAATATTCAGACCATATGCCTAGTGACATTGTCATAAGTAAATTTTAGCTTGCTTTTTATTTTTTATTTTTATTGAAGATATTTTCTACTTTCTTTTAACTATTATTTTTCTTTTAATAAATCTTTGATATTTTCATCCAAACGGTTTTTTCAATAATTACCTCATAAAATTTTAATTTTGCAAGAGAGATATTTCAAATGGATAAATTATTTGCCTCGTTAATTTATTTTTCACCTTGTTTCCTTGTTTATAAACATGCTAACTTTTTTAAGATACCTACTCTATCACAAAACGGACATAATGTTAATGTTCATTTCAACCTCATTATCCATTTTTTTTATTGCATTAATTATACAATTGAAATATATCTCTATCTGTTTTTAGTAGATACATTGATCCTTGTAAGAAGTACATTGGCCTTTGCATAGTTGTTTGTTGAAGTTCCATATGGTTTCTTATAGGTGAGAATTTTGTCTTCATTATTTTAAAAGACATTCATTTTGCTTGCCTTTTTATCGGAGATAGTTTCAGCAAGATAGTCTTATTCAACAATTACCTTATAGAATTTTAATTTTTTCAAGACAGAGAAAGATATTGCAAATGGATAATTTATTTGCCACCTTCCCTCATTAATTTATTGTCGCCTTGTTTCCTTGTTAATTTATTTTTCACCTTCTTTCCTTGTTTATAAATATGCTAACATTTTTAAGATACCTCCTTTATCACTAAATAGGCATAAAGTTAATGTTCATTCCAACCTCATTATCCATTTTTTTATTGCATTAATTATACTTTGTGAATCCCCTTAAATTGAAATATATCTCTATCTGATTTCAATAGATACATTGATCCTCGTGAGAAGTACACAAGCCTTTGCATAGTTGTTTGTTGAAGTTCCATATGGTTTCCTATAGGTGAGGAGAATTTTGGCCTCATTGTTTTAAAAGACACCCCTTTTGCTTGCCTTTTTTTATCGAAGATAGTTTCTACTTCTTTTTACCTGTTAGTTTTCTTTTAATAAATCCTTGATATTTTCAGCAAGAGTCATTCAACAATTACCTTATAAAATATTAATTTTGTCAAAGATAGAGATAGATATTGCAAGTGGATAAATTATTTGCCACCTTGCCTCATTAGTTAATTTATTTGGCGCCTTGTTTCCTCGTTGATTTATTTTTCACTTTGTTTCCTTGTTTATAAGTATGCTAACATTTTTAAGATACCTCGTCTATCACTAAATGAGCGTAATGTTAATGTTCATTCGGACGTCATCAATTTTTTATTGTATTAATTATACTTTGTGAATCAATCTTCTTCAATTAAAATATATCTATGTCTAGTTTTAGTAGATACGTTGATCCTTGTGAGATCCTTGTGAGAACACTAGCCTTTGCATAGTTCTTTGTTGAAGTTCCATATGGTTTTTGCATAGTTCTTTGTTGAAGTTCCATATGGTTTTCTATAGGTGAGGAGAATTTTGTCTTCTTTATTTTAAATGACACCCCCTTTGCTAGCATTTTTAAGGTTTTATTTGGAAGCAATATCAATATAAATGGGGATGCCTAGCCCATATCGTCGCAGGAGTTTCTCACACTAACCAAATAAAAAAAAAAAATTATAATTTGATGAATCCAACTTGTCTACATTTATATTTTACAATATGGATTGATAAAAATCCTTTTCATTAATTCTGAACATGCAAACCATCTTTGCATGTATATTCAAATCCTTTATTCAAGAGGCTAACACATATTTTTTCACACCTAAGACTTTCCATGATAAACACCATGCTTATAAACTCTATTTATTAGGAACAACAATACGAATTCAATATTTTTAAAAATTCTAATATGCCTTTCAAACTACATATTCTAACAAATAAGGTTAGGACCAATCCTTCATAGAATGTTTAATGTTTTAACTTTGAAATGATTGGTTTAAGTGTCATCAACACTTCATTGTTGATGGGTTGAAAATTAGTTCAACTTGCATAATCTCTTCCAATATTGATGGAGCAACCCAATATATTTCATCTTCTTGAAAACGTAGCCCCAAATGGTGAAAGTATAGGGACAATAAAGAAGTAGGCGATACGTTACTTTTTAACTCCTCATATGTGATCACTTAAAAGGGCTATAATATCTTATTCTTTGTAAACCAACACCTGCAAGAATATTGTTTTGGATTGCTAACCAAAATAAAGTTGAGGCCTTAGGGAGGGCCTTAGATGACCAAACATTTTCCCAAAGGAGATTCTTGTGAGTAGGAAACTCTTGAATGTTTTAAAGACTTTTATCCCAACTTGACCAAGTATCCAAAATCTTTTGATAGAATTCAAACCAACTTGTCTTTCCACAAAAATGGAAACTAAAACTCTTGAAGCTTCTTTTGGAGCTCTTTTGTTGTATGTTTAAGGTTCTTTCCCTCACCAGATTCTTAATAGAAATCCAAGATCTGGAATAGCTATTCATGTCAATATGTTTGAGTTTTGAACCTCTACAATCTAGAGATGCTTGAGTCAATGGATGTAATTTGGGTCACAAATAAGAAGATAAACCTTCAACCAAGCATTTGACACGAAATTTGACAGTATGAAGTTTCATATTGCCTAGCCTTTAGGTAGGGTTTCTTTCCTACAGACTTTTATTGCATTTATAGAGCATATATATTTATTAAGTAACGATTTTTCCCCCCTCGTTCTATATTTGAATAATCGCTAGCCACGTTTTGCAAGCCTATTGCTCTACTACTCTTTCCTTTGCAAACTTGATCTCATTTGCAAAGAGGAACTTAAATTTCATTTCACATCCTTTTTAAAGAAAATCTTTGGATTTTGTCAGATTCAAATGCTATATTTACTGGTACTTTTGAAAGTGACATCATATATAGGGATAATATATTAAGATGTGTTTATGAGTTAGTATTCCAACTATGGTTAAGAACTTGCCTCTCCAAAATTCTCCCAAAGCTTCTTTATTTTATTAGATAAGGGAATACCCAAGTATATTGGCGATTTTTCAAATTTAAACCCTAAAATGTTCACGTCAATCTATTGTAAATGAATGGTAGTATTGATTAAAAGGATCTTGGAATTTTGTCATATTAATCAATTGACCAACAATCTTTTCATAACACGATAATATTGATTTAAATCCCATAGCCTCATTGATTCAAGGATGAACTACAAGATTGTCATCAACATATTGAAAATGAGATTTGAAGGAACTATTTGTCAATGTGTACACCTTCGATTTTGCCTTTGAGAGAGCTCTACGAAGTTTCTTAATAAGAGTAATAAAGAGATAGGAAGATCATGGGTAACTTTGGTAAAGTCCACAAGATTATTCAAAGTATCTGTTCGAGGATTCATTGTTGAAAATACAATATTTTGATAACATTTAATATTTCCACACCAACCTTGATCAAAACCATTTTTTTCGATAATGTCATATAAAAACTCCAATAAACATCATCATATGCTTCATACATAATTTTAGAACTAAATATGTTTTTTCATAGAATAACAAGAATGTATGGCCTCTTTATGATTACATCATAAGTATTTCCTTACCATAAAGAAAACCACATTGTTCCTACAAGATAAAGAGCGAACGAACAGGAATAATATTGATGCAATTATTTAAATAATACATTTGCCACCTTAGAATAGTTTCGGTGAAGATGGAACAGACTAGGCACAAAATAGATGTTATAACAATATAACAACATACTAAAATAATGAAATAATATAGTGCAACCTATAGTTATGCTAACATCCCACCTTATTACATTATTTGGGTAATAAGATAACTACTAGCTATACTAACATCCCCCTGATTACATCATTTTGCAATACATAGAGAGTTGGGAAACAATTCAAATTTGACACGTGCAAGTGCCTTAGTGAAAATGTCTGCAACTTGAGCATTGGTGGAGATGTACTGAAGTTGAATTCGGTGCCTTGGAACTTCATCTCGAATGAAGTGGCATTGTGTGTCAATGTGCTTGGTTTTCTCATGGTGCACTGGATTCTTAACAAGGTTCAAAACACCCTGGTTGTCGTAGAACAAGTGTATTGGAGATTTTGATGGAAGACCCATACTTGTCAGAATGCGACGCAACCATATCACTTTGCACATAGCTTCATGTGCGGCGCAATACTCTGCCTCTGTAGATGAGATAGCAACCACCTATTGCTTCTTGTTGTGCCAAGAGACAGGGCCGGATCCAAGATGAAATATATATCCTGAAGTTGACTTACGATCATCATATGACCCGACATAGTCAGAGTCCGTGTATCCTTGCAAGAAGAATTTGTCATTCCTCTTGTATTCTAGGCCATATTCCATTGTACCACGGACATAGTGAAGAAAATGTTTTGTTGCTTTCCAATGAGTGGTCTTAGGCTCCTGCATGAACCTCGAAAGATAGTTGACAACAAATACGATATCTGGCCCCCTTAGACGCTCATTATGAGTGGCCACAGCGCGAGGAAGTGCTAGAACAACATAAGGTCCATAAGGAGGGGCCACATGATTATATCATCCCTCCTCTACCCCTCATTACTGTTAGAAACAATAGGCCAAATCTAGAGCTCAAGGCTCTTCAGACAGGGCGAGCCAACTCTGCCTGTCCCTTTCACATATATGAAAAGGAGCACGAGGAAAACCACTATATTCCTCAAGAGCAATACATAGCGTGGAAGCAATGCGCCTCCGCACCTGCTATTTATCAGGATCACCTACTGAGGCCAGAGCCTCGGGTGAATGCTGCTAACCTTGATAGAGGAAAGCGATCTATAGAGATCTCAGATCACGACGATCGAGATAGATATGTAGGGGAGGCATCTAGGCCTCCTAGACCTAAGACGATGGAACAAATCGGCTTGACATTTGCCAAACATATCGCCCGCCAAGCGCAAATCATGCAGATTGAGCAAGATCAACAACAGTTAGAGCACCTGTACCATCTTAGCAAAGAGCACATTTAGCGTCAGATGGATGAGTTGCTCCAGAACACTCTGCATGAGAGGATTCCAACCCCTCGCACACATAGGACAAAGCTTTATGAGAGGCATAACCCCTTGGTACGAGACAGGTCTCCACGACCTTATCAAGCATTACCTACAAGACCTCCTAGACCTGAGCGGGAGACCACTCCCAGAACCAATGATGGGTGCCCTCCTCGGGCACCCACCCATATTTATAGGTCACGCCCAAGAACTCCTCAAAAAGCCTATGAGGAATTCGAGCAAGAATAAGAGCAGGCTGAAAAGCCCTACCAAGGCAGGGGAGGCGTTATCTGGATACCCCTCCATAGGCCTCAAGTTCCAGTAATTCACAACGGGAACAAACTAAGGAGGAAGAGATCAAATTTTCTGATGCATACAAAGCACTACTAGAGCACTTAGAGTCTATGGAGACCAAGAATTTTGGGCCCCAAAAGCCCACTTTACGCCAGCTTCGTAGTCACCCTGTCCATCCTTCAGTGCCGACACCCCCATACCCTGAACACTTCAAAATGCCTCAATTGGAAATTTTTAGAGAGGATGAGGATGCCCAAGAGCACATGACAAGATTCCTAAGTCAATGCTTTGGCATTCAGGACTGATGCTTTGCTTCTAAGAACATTTATAACCACGTTCGTAGGCCTTGCCTCGGATTGGTTTACCCAGTTTTCGAAGCATAGCATCAACAACCTAGACCAGCTAGTGGACGTGTTCCTCAAACATTTTGACTTCAACACCAAGAAGAAGGCATCATTAAACGACCTAGCTAGCCTCAGGTAGTATGAGGAAGAGACCATGGCGGCTTATGAAAATCAATGGAGGACATTGCTTTCAAGGCTACCTTACCTCCATCCCATGGCCGACCTGACCCAAATGTTCTCAAAGAGTTGCCTAAGGTCGATCTCCATGTATTGCAACTGCAGTAATATGCCACTCTCGAGGAAGCCCTGGTGCAATCCAGAATAATTGATGAGATCAAGATACAGGATGGCAATATTGCCAAGCCACGTAAGAAACAGTGGCCCAAAAATGTCAAAACTGAGTCCACACAATCGAAACCTGTCGCAGTCAATCAAGTTGCCATAAACATACCAAAGCCTGCACAAACGACACAACCCCTAAAGGCTAATTATTAGGAAGTTCCTCTTGACAACTATGAGAAGGAAAATCATAGGCAAGAGCAAAACTAGCAGCGTCGCCCTAGGTGACAATTCACACCCTTCACAGAGTCTAAAGACTCCTTGTTTGACAGCTTGTCCACGACAAACTTGATAAACTTGCCAGCAAGTCGACCCGTAGACCCCAACATGCCAAAAACCAAGGGCTATAGGGAAGACCTATATTGTAGATTTCACCGACAGAAAGGACATGACCTTTACGCGTGTTGGAAGTTCAAAAGCTTAATGCAAGACCTAATAGACAACAAAATGCTAGCAGTGGATAATCTCGTAGCACCAAGCAACCAACATATGGAGGTCTTCAAAGACCCCCTGCCTGCCCATGATGCGCAGACAAAGAATCTATAAGTCAATGAGTTGACACAAAACTGCCCCATGTAGGGGTATGTAGGGATGATAAGCATAGTGACACGGAACAAGAGGTACCCAAGAACAACTGCCCTCATTGCAGCTATAGGAGAGGTTCCATCAACGTCATAACCTCAACAATACCCTACGCAATCTCCTTCGCCTAGACCAGTGGCCACGGTTCAGACTAAACTTACCCAAAGTTTAAGGACCATGTCGGCTAGGCTCTCCATCTATGAGCTCATCCAACAATCACTGCCCCATTCGGAGGCTTTGATGGAGATACTAAAAGCCATCGAGCTACAACCCCATGAAGCAAATTCTTTCAACAACTTTGTGGGACATGTAAAACGATGTACAGAACTAGTCATCACCTTTAGAGAAGATGAACTAAAATTGATGACTGGTGATATGGATGATCCACCCTTGCACGTCATTGCGCGGGTCAACATGATTCCATTTAAGAGGGTGTTGGTGGACACTGGATTGTCTAGTAATATAATCACCACGATAGCATTGAAACACCTGAAGCTGCTAACATCTCATATTTTGGCCTCCACCTATACTCTTCGAGCATTCAGCGACGTGATATGCTCGAAGGTTGGCACAATCGTCCTGCCCATCCAAGTGGGACAAAAGACTATTCCTACGTTGTGCCACATCCTGGAAGGTGAGATGGCCTACAACATCTTTTTGGGCCGGCCTTGGATCGGGGACATGAAGTGTGTCCCTTCGACAGCCCATCAATGCCTAAAGTACACATACGAAGGGCAAGTGCATGTAGTCTCAGCAGACTTAGAGCCCTTCAAGTATTGCAATACGGTGTAGCTAATGCCACAATCGACCCTCCCATCGACACATTTGAACTTTCAGTTGAATCCGTCCAAACAGGGTCCGATTTCGCATACATCCCCACTGCTAAGTCCATAAAATCACCAACCGGGCCCATCTTCATCGTCTGTTCCTTCACCAACGATGCTACCTACGATGGCCACATCGAAGGACAATGGGAAGAAGCCCTTGGAAGAGGTACCACCATTAGTCTCAACCATATCTACCGAAGAGGTGCCCAACCGAATGGAAGTCGAGATGTCTGGTTCACCCAACATGGAGTGGAATCAGGAAGAACTCCCATTCCCTCTCCCTCCATCGCCAATGATCACCATTGAGATAGCCAATACGGGCCTGGGGAAATACCTAGTGCGGAACATTGTGGCAACACCCACGCTTGAGTCCATACAGGACATGGGGAGACCTTGCCTCTCCATCGACACTATTGTCCCTTTAGGCTACCCACCGAATCAGACAAATTTTGTATATGGGGGCCTCGATAATGGCATTGAAACTTACCTACAAGAGGAAGAGGACGAAGAGCCCTTTGCTGAGAACATCAACTATTTGTCCAACCTAGACTTCGCTTTGAAATACCTTGGCCAATGTAATTAGCATGGATATGGATTGGGCAGATATGAACAAGGACTGCATGTTCTTTGCCAACCAAGATATCAAATGCCATATGATAAATCAGGAGTAGGGTTCAACCACCCTTTGCCCCTTGACATCTTGGTAGATAACATGCAAGGCCTAGGGCTAGGCAAAAAGGATGGGTTGGCACACGATCCATATGCCAATCCTGACACAACATACACATTGGGGGATTATCTCCCATTGTTAACAACAAACCTTGTTGACCTCAACAACCCCTTCCCTTTGATCGATAAAGGGGAAATTTTAAGAACTTACCTCCAAGAGGGATATAAACAAGGTCAGGAAGGATCTTCCGAAGATGAGTCAGAGTATGAGGTAGCACCTTGGGACCATTTTGAGTTTGATAGCAATCAATCGCAAGTGACACCCATAGACGACTATCAGGAGAACTTTGTGGCAATGTTCCCCTTGAATGCTCCAATCGATCAATTTCCACCCCAAGAGAGTCAGGTCCTCCCGTAGAGAGTGGAACAACCCCGATGGGACAAAATCAACTTGCTCGAACAGAACGAGCCTCACATGCTGTAAACAATTTTCAAAGCCAATGAAGGCCTATAGATCTCCAATAGCGATTATGAAGATGAGACTGAGATGACATATCTCAACCATATGTGGCAGCAACAATACCCCATGGACATTGACAATATGTTTGAATAGCTAAACATGGGGCCAAGGCATAGGTGGCATTTGAACCAAGCATAGTTGGACCAAGTGCTGCATCCGCCACATTAGGCATACAAAGAGTACCTTCCACCTGGAGACCCTTTAGAGCCATCAATGCCAAAGGTAGACCCTGTCCTTTTATCCGCATATAGGACCAATTCGTTTGTGCCAATACCCATAGAGCCAGATCCGGAGCACAAATATCACCAAGGATGTGCGAGTCACCACCCGCGTAGTAATGGAGACCAAATTCACTTCATCAACATGATCTCCATTGACTTAACCGCCCCCATCCATAACCCAACTGATCCAACACAACCATTGTACCTAGACCTAGATGCCATAAACTAGGATCGCGCTGACTCACCACCATCCCCATCAGAGTACTGGCCTTGCGGTGGGATGTTCTATTTCGACCCAGGATAGACTCAAGATATATTCCAAGCTGAAGAGGAACTCGACATTCCAAATGTAGATCTAAATTTAGAAAATGATATCCACCTGATCCCAACTCCACACCAGTTGGAGGACGGGTCCCACATGTCAATCGAAGAGACGACTGACGTAGACATCGGCTCTGATTCAATGAATCTGCAAATCATCAAGCTAGGGGTAAGTCTATCTCCCAAAGAGAAAGCTGATTACATTTCCCTTCTCAAAGAGGAGGAGGTTTTTGCATAGTCCTACAAAGACATACCAGGGCTAGACCTGCAACTAGTCACGCATAATCTAACGTTTGATTCAATAGTCAAGCCAGTCAAGCAAAAACTACGTAAGATGCATGCAATAGTGCCCTTAATGGTCAAAGACGAGCTACAAAAGTTGTTGGATGCACAGTTTGTCATCTGTGTGGATTAACCACCATGGTTGTCCAACATGGTACCCGTCAAGAAGCTGGATGGGAGGATTCATATATGCACTGATTTTCAGGATTTAAACAAAGCGAGTCCCAAGGATGATTTCCCCTTGCATAGCATGGATGCATTCGTAGATGCTACAATAGGCCACAAAATGCTTTCCCTCATGGATGATTTCTTGGGATACAACCAGATTCGTATCAATCCCGATGATCAACTAAAAATGGCGTTCACAATGCATTGGGGGACATTTTGTTATAAGGTCATGCCCTTTGGCCTTAAAAACGTTGGCACCACCTACCAACGCGTTATGACATACATCTTCCACGATCACATGCATAAAACTTTGGAAGATTATATGGATGATTTCTTGGCCAAATATCTTTTGTGCGTAGATCATCTCGATGACTTGCGCAATATCCTTGATCGCCTCATTGAACACAAAGTTAGGCTAAACCCCAAGAAGTGCGTATTTGGCATCACATCTGGAAAACTCTTGGGTTTCATAGTCTCAAAATGAGGCATCAAGGTAGATCCAAAATGTAGACACCAAAACAGCACCATTTCGATTAAGTGATTACAAACATTGATCACATTGATATCACGGCTTTTAGGGCAGCCCTTAGAGGTCAAATAGTGGTCTTAACCACTCACACAACAGTTTAAAAGATCAAAAAATGAGCAGAGCAAAGTCGGTCGTTCTAGAGCCTTTAACAAACTTCAAAGCCTTCTTAGCCTTCTTCAAAGCCTTCTTCAAGCCAAGCCTTTATCCGCGCCAAGCCTTTTGTCAAAAACCAAGCCCTGGCCGAAGTGTCGCGATATCGCGACACTTTGAGCCCCGACCCAAAGCGGGCCCAAAGTGTCGCGATATCGCGACACTTTGGGCCCCGACCCAAAGCGGGCCCAAAGCGTCGCGATATCGCGACACTTTGGGCCCCGACCCAAAGCCGGCCCAAAGCGTCGCGATATCGCGACACTTTGGGCCCCGAGCCAAAGCCGGCCCAAAGCGTCGCGATATCGCGACACTTTGGGCCTCAAGCCAACACCTGGCCAAAGTCAAAAGCAGACACCTGGCCACAATCAAAAGCATACATTCGACCATCCAAGGAACGACCGCCACGTGGCACCTCTACGTGTCCCTTCTCGAAGAGACCCCATGGCTCTATAAAACGGTGGATTTTACAGCGGACATTAATGAGACAAGCGGTTTCAAAATATCCGATCCGAGGCCACGCCTCATAACTGCGATCTGTCAGTGCGAGCCATGTCCCATAATGGCCCGATAAGGATCAAATTTGAGCGGCGCCTACGAATTTAGGGTTTTGAACATTAATGTTCTCAGAGGCCGAACCCTCTATAAAAAACCGGCTCGATACGTAATAAGAGAGACTGCGAAGCATTTTGTTAACACAACGAAGTGCTGCTCATTTGGATATCCGACTGTATCAATCTAAGTTCACCTTCTTTACATCTAGAATCTCTCACAAATAGAGGTTGGTGGGTGATTCTTAGAAGAGTGAACCGGACTTTCACACCCGACGGTGGATCACCGCATCCCACTAATTCGACGACAACACACAGCCTTAGATCTCGAGCCCATTCCTAGTGGATTGGCGTCGAGACTAAGTGTAAACCAAGGGTGGCCCGCTTGGGCAGCCCATGAACGTTTCTAGTTAATGCAATATATGTTGTTCTCTTTTGAAATACATTGCAAAAACTAACAATATCGAAATAGCTTATTCTTTACGTTGTTCAAATAAACTTTACGTTAGAATATATCGTGTCATACGTTATATGCTCGAATGCGTCTTGCAATACGTTTTATCGAATATTGTCATGCAACACAATGAAGTGCTAACTTGCAGGCAATAGCATTAGAATCGGTTGATTATTTTAATGATTGTCCATGTCTCATGTATTGTGCTGTCTTCAAGTAGAATAAAAATAACAGTTTACGTTTTACATCCTCGGATATATGCCATTTCGATCTCGGCAAAAGTTGCGGTTTCACGAAGAGTTGTTTTATTCATGCATCTGATCTATCTTCATATGTATGCTAAAGTCGAAGGTTCCGCCCTCTTATTACAGGTGCTACTAACGTTCTTCTCGTGTTTCTGAATGCAGGGTAAGCGGCTGAACGCAAGATAGGCAACGGCTAACAAGACTCATTAAACATCAAGCGGCGGCAACACTACAACCCGCCCATTTTACATGTGGGCATGCGGAAGGGGATCATTGTTCATCTGTTGTAACCGAGAACGTGTAACTGAAGAGAGATATTGTAACCGAGCGGAATTACATTAATAAAAAGGGTTGTGCTCTTGTTTTTAATTTAATTCTATCTGTGTTATTTTATGCCTCGATTTAGTTCTGTTTTATTTGCATCTCAGTGTTTTATTTCCGAAATCTCATGCTTTCAGTGGCGATCACGGTGGGACCGGTTCCCATATTTTTAAAAATCACAGAAGTTAATTAAACTTGTTGTGTCTTGTGCTTAACAGGTACTTCTTTTTAGCCGGAGGTCAGAAACAACAATTTCGGGCAGAAAGGAGGTAACGATTCTAGCCGTCCATATCATTTTCTGTTGCGAAGTTTCGGGTTATTTCATTTACTGACATTTTAATTTCTTTTAATTATTACAGTAAGGTAGAGAAATTTTTCTTAAAGATTTTTCTTGCTTTATTTAATTATGTAGTTATCTGCGTAATTATTCATCTAATAATTAAAAAAAAAAAAATTTAAAAGAAAGGTAGAAAATTTCTTTGCAATTTTTACTTGTTGTTTTCAGTTAGTATTATCTGTCTGGCATAGGGAAAGATTTCTTTTTCAGTTGCCTGTTTCAAATTTGCAAAGTAAAATGAATCCCACACACCACGTGGTACTTTAAACCAAGGCGTTGGTCGTAAAACCCCAACCCTTGAGCAAGACCAAAGGTGGATTCCATTATCACTTTGGCTTGAGATATTGCATCCATTACCTCGATCGCGACTGTTGCTAGACGTAAATCCTGACGAAAGCTGACCGAGTGTTGCTGGGGTGATTCCCATGCACGCGAGGATAAGTCTTCTATGGTAGGTGTCATAAACAGAGCGATTCCCCTTCCGTACCGCCTATGTTCCACGTACCATCTGCTCTCACGTACCTATAGTCTCCCTCACGTAAGGGCGGGTATATAGAGAGGTTGGTATATCGGTCCGGCAATGGTATATTGAAGGGGCGACCATTTATGGGAGTCATATGAGCCAACATTATGCATTTAAACGTTCTTCCAAAATTGCAAACACAAAACAAAACATCAAAATGCACTAAACCAGTTTAGGACACACTATCAATCCTTAAAAGAGATAATCACGGTTTTGTGTATGTGTGTGTTCATTTCTGCTTAGTGTACACAAAAAGACAAATCATCATAAACGAGATAAAATCTGCTTAGATAGTAGAGAAGCAACACGATGGTGTACACCCGTAGCCAAGCCCAATCAAGGGCGGACGCTGTGGAAGGTGCACAAAGGGAGGGCGCCAGTCGCCTTCGCTTTAACCCCAAGGATTTGGTCATACCACCTTGGCGGCTTGACACACAAGGTGGTCCCCTCCACACCTTAACAGATAAGGACTATGGGGGTACCCCTTCTAGGAGCACTCCTATTCAGCATAGCACTCAACACACATCCTCCCATGAGGGGTACATCCATAGGAGAGCTACCTTAGATGCTCGTTATGAGCGGTCACCGTGCGATGAAGCGCTGAGTCAACCTAGGGTTCGACGAGAGGAACCACATGGTTACACTATCCCTCTTTCAACCCCTCCAGTTGTCAGGACTACGATGACAAATCCAGAGCACAAGGCTCCTCAGGCAGGCCAAGCCAACTCCGTCCGCCAAATCGTGCTCACTTATGAAAGAGAGCATGAGGAAGATTCCTACCTTCCTCATAAACAATACACATCGCGGGCGCAATACGCCTTTGCACCTGCTAAATATCATGGTCACACTCTGAGGCCAGCGCCTCAGATAAATGCTGCCACCCCCATCAGAGAGAGACGGCCTCTAGAGATCTTGGATCACTACGACCAAGATAGATATGTCAGAGAGGTGTCTAACCCTTCTACACATGAGGCGACAAGACCAACTATCTTAGAGCCTGTCAAGCATTTCGCACGTCGGGTGCAACTCACGCGACTTGAGCTCGACCGACTACCATTAGAGAAACTGTACCATATTAACGAAGAGCGCCTTCAGCGCCAGAAGGATGAGTTGTTCCAACACACTATGCAGGAAAGGACTCCAACCCCTCACACACATAAGACAAAACATTATGAGAGGCACAAATCCGAACCTCTTGAGCAAAATAGGGTAGACCACATCGACCCGGTAGTCACCAGAAAAGTCGTCCGCCAAGCTCAAATAACGCAGGTTGAACAAGGTCGCCAGGAGTTAGAAAACTTATACATGCAGCGCAAAGCGGATAAGTTGCGCTATAAACTACCTAAGAAGGCGCCAACCCCTTGCATCCAAAGAGCACAAAAGTATGAGGAGCACAACCCCCAGGTGCGAGACGAGTCTCTGCGACCTTATCAAGCATCACCCCCAATGCCTCCTAGACATGAGCAGGAGGCTACTCCTATAAACAATGACGAGTGCCTTCCTCAGGAACCCACTCAGGTTTATGGGCCACCCTTAGAAAGTCACCAAGAAGCCTCTGAGGAATCAGAGCAAAGAGAAGAGCTGGATGAACTGCCCTACCAAGACATGGGGGGTGCTATTCGGCTACCCCTCCATAGGTCCCCGGTTTCTCAACACGAACCAATCAAAGCGGAGGAGCTCAAATCTCCCGATCTATGCAAAGAGCTAGAGCACTTAGAGTTGGTGGAGACCAAGATTTTGGAGCTCCCAAGGCCCAACTTACATGAGGCTCTTTTCGAAGAGGATCAACCTCTAACTGTACTCACTGATGATGCAGTCCTCCATATCTCAGAATCTCCAGATTCTGATGAGCTATACACATTGTCCGAAGGTGAGGATGAAACAGAGATAGCTCAAAGCAATCACATACGGTAGCATCGACACCCTGTAAATATCGATGAAGCATGTCAAATGATAAACATAATACTAGGGCATGAGTGGCGCATAGACCCAGCCCACCGACATCACATGTCCATCCCACTCCTTGGGGAAGGTCGCGAGCAACTTCCACCCAGAGATATCATAGCACCATCAGTGTCGAAGGCAGACCCTGTCCTCCTATCCGTGCATAAGGCCGATCCATTCGTGCCAATTCCTACAGAGCCAGATCCGGTGCACAAAGATTGTCAAGCTGGGGGTACCTCTATTCCCTGAAGAGCAAGTGGATTACACCAAATGCTCCAAAGGTGTCCATAAACCCTTTGGTCAAGCCAAAAGCTCCAAGGATTATCGCAATCCTCTTGGGTCACCCAAAAGCTCCAAGGATTATCGCAATCTCTTGGTCACCCCAAAAGCTCCAAGGATTATCGCAATCTCTTGGTCACCCCAAAAGCTCCAAGGATTATCGCAAATCGCTTGGTCACCCCAAAAGCTCCAAGGATTATCACTTGGTCACCCCAAGATCCAAGGTTTTGCACTCGTTGGTCAAACTCCAAGGATTATCGTCTTTCACCCAGCTCCAAGTTATCGCAATCCTTGGTCACCCAAAGGCTCCAAGGATTCTCGCAATCGCTTGGTCCACCCCAAAATGCTCCAAGGATTATCGCAATCGCTTGGTCACCCAATTTTTTCACCCCAAATGCTCCAAGGATTATCACAATCGCTTGGTCACCCCAAAATGCTCCAAGGATTATCACAATCGCTTGGTCAATCCCAAAAGCTCCAAGGATTATCGCAATCGCTTGGTCACCCCAAAATGCTCCAAGGATTATCACAATCGCTTGGTCAATCCCAAAGGCTCCAAGGATTCTTGCAATCGCTTGGTCAATCCCAAAGGCTCCAAGGATTTCCACAATCACTTGGTCAAAAATCATGAAAATTCAAAAACAACAAAAATCACCAAAAACAACAAAAATTTGCATCTCATTTCTAGGCATATTCAAATTCATCAAATAGAGAGTTCTTCTCGCAATTCATCTTCATATTCACCAAAATCAATCCATCAAAAATACAAAAATATGTAGTTGCATCCAAGCATTGCATCCATACATTGCATATTCATGGTCGTATAGGTCAAAGGCACCATAGGCTGTCATGGTTCTACTAGTCCATCTTGTTCCACACTGTTCCATCTTACAAAAACAGCAAAAACACCATGCACTTTACCACACCAGAGTCAGTGGTCTTTTAATGTATCAAGAGTTTTTCGTGATTCGGTCATCATTTTGCTCTTTAGCAATGAAATGTATCAAGTCAAACAGATTTTACGAAGGTAGAGTTACACTTGCAATACACCTTGTTACGTAACATCCCAACACAAATTAAAACACATCAAAAATTCCCGAGTTGTGTGAACGAAGGATGAAACCCTACGATAATCCAGGTTACCATAAGCGAAACGGTTATCTTGCTCATCCCCCTGTGCGAATGACCCCAAGAATGCTGAGAGTTGGCAAAAGGACAAGCATCCTCCCTACCCAATTCCCTAAGAATCCCAAAGTTGCAAAACGTCAAAAATTTGCAAAATGTCAAAACTTCAAAATTTGACACCCTACAGTGCACATCTCAAAAAGCACAAAGAATAGTGATTATCGTCACTCCATATCCAAATCCCTTGCTCAAGAGAAAAGAAAAATAAATCAAAATAAACAGTGATTATTATCACTATAACGAGCAAGTATCCCAATACAATTGAAGAAAAGAAGGGAGTTGACCTTGAATCCCTGGAACTCTCAGCATTCTGACAGGTCATGAGGCAAGCCTCAGTACCGGTTTGGTTGATAGCCTATCGGTCACTGGCGGTAAACTTCTCGCATGATGATATATCTATCACATTAACTTGTGTACAGATCAATGTTTGCATGTGGATGAGCTAGCTTATGGTATCCTGGAGAACACCGCCGATTAATCTAACTACATACAACAAAGGAGTTAGTGGAGCTAATTAGGTGATCCTCGGTACGAGGTTCGGTTGAAAGCCCATCCGGCACTGGCGGTATCCCGACAAATACCACATAAATGAACTCAATTGCACACACGGGGATGTGAAATAACTTGGTTAAAAACAAGTCCGATTCATACCTTGTTCAAAAGTCTTGTAAGATAAAGTACAGTCATGGCTAGTGAGTTAAAACTGTCTGAGTCTCAGAAAACCTTAGCTACATTTCTAAACCAATTACACTACTTTTCATCCTTGCAATACCATCAGAAAATACAAAAAGAAGAAACACCACATTTGTACATAGCAAAATAATGGAGTTCTAAACGAGTCTATGGTGTCATAACCAAATATCACCAAGTCCATTCATCCATTCCATTTCCGCATATCACATGCATTTGCATTCATCATGCATCCATCAAACTAAATCAACATACAACATTGGTAATTATCATACCATATGCATCCATCAATATCAAGTAGCATGCATCCACCAACATCAATCATTGTGCATAAAATCATGACATCTACGTAAAGAAAGAAAATCAAAACAACAAAAACATCACAAAAATGCAACACAAAAAGAAGCAATAAGCATTTCCGGACACGAGTGCTCTTGCACTCAACCTCTTGGCATAGAAAATCGATGTCGGGGTTCAAATTATCACTCTCCTACTTCCCCAAGAAGGCTACCATAGCTGGACCGCTCCACGGGAAGATGGGTTTTTGATGATTTCACCCCATTATGGCATCACCAAAAGGGTTAACACCCACCAAAAATAGGTCCAAATGTCGGGAAATTGCACGTGCTCAAATGGAAAAACATCTAAAGGCACCCTAACCTAAGTCATCTTGGGTCAAGCGACTCGTCGCTTTTCTCACGAAGGTCATTCCCTCATCGATTCGTCGCTTGAGGGGGTAGTCACACTTAGTCACCAATCAACAACCACACACCCAATCAAGGCAATGACATGCATTCAAAGAATCATTGACAAAGACAATCACGCTCCTGCTTGGGGCAAGTAAACAAGCAATCATTAAATCGATCAAATACTTGGCATTTCGTGAATCATGAACACAAGGTTCCCCCTGTGGATAAAAGGTTACGCCCTTCGCCTAATCATGATCGATCAATGTCCAAGCTCAAGTCACACCTCACCAAAATAGGTTAACACTTGAAATCAAATTCCTTAGCTCGTCAGAAGCAAGGATTCAAGAATGCATGCCCTTTCCATACTTGGGGCATTAAAAGTTGGTTAGGTTACCAAGAAACCCTAATCATTAGTGCTTTGGTCGTATATTTTTGCTCGAGCATCTGCGTCACCCACAGCGCTTCCCAAAAAGGGGCATCTATAGACACCAAAACAGCACCATTTCGATTAAGTGATTACAAACATTGATCACATTGATATCACAGCTTTTAGGGCAGCCCTTAGAGGTCAAATAGTGGTCTTAACCACTCACACAACAGTTTAAAAGATCAAAAAATGAGCAGAGCAAAGTCGGTCGTTCTAGAGCCTTTAACAAACTTCAAAGCCTTCTTAGCCTTCTTCAAAGCCTTCTTCAAGCCAAGCCTTTATCCGCGCCAAGCCTTTTGTCAAAAACCAAGCCCCGGCCGAAGTGTCGCGATATCGCGACACTTTGAGCCTCGACCCAAAGCGGGCCCAAAGTGTCGCGATATCGCGACACTTTGGGCCCCGACCCAAAGCGGGCCCAAAGTGTCGCGATATCGCGACACTTTGGGCCCCACAAAGCCGGCCCAAAGTGTCGCGATATCGCGACACTTTGGGCCCCGAGCCAAAGCCGGCCCAAAGCGTCACGATATCGCGACACTTTGGGCCTCGAGCCAACACCGGCCAAAGTCAAAAGCGCGACACCGGCCACCAATCAAAAGCATACATTCGACCATCCAAGGAACGACCGCCACGTGGCACCTCTACGTGTCCCTTCTCGAAGAGACCCCATGGCTCTGTAAAACGGCGGATTTTACAGCGGACATTAATGAGACAAGCGGTGTTAGCAAAATAT
Organism: Wollemia nobilis; assembly: GCA_028583015.1. Lineage (NCBI taxonomy): Eukaryota > Viridiplantae > Streptophyta > Pinopsida > Araucariales > Araucariaceae > Wollemia > Wollemia nobilis. The sequence continues at coordinate 994,783 of JAQPPZ010003109.1, read as the reverse complement.
CCGATCCGAGGCCACGCCTCATAACTGCGATCTGTCAGTGCGAGCCAGGTCCCATAATGGCCCGATAAGGATCAAATTTGAGCGGCGCCTACGAATTTAGGGTTTTGAACATTAATGTTCTCAGAGGCCGAACCCTCTATAAAAAATCGGCTCGATACGTAATAAAAGGAGACTGCGAAGCATTTTGTTAACACAACGAAGTGCTGCTCATTTGGATATCCGACTGTATCAATCTAAGTTCACCTTCTTTACATCTAGAATCTCTCACAAATAGAGGTTGGTGGGTGATTCTTAGAAGAGTGAACCGGACTTTCACACCCGACAGGTGGATCACCTGCATCCCACTAATTCGACGACAACACACGGCCTTAGATCTCGAGCCCATTCCTAGTGGATTGGCGTCGAGACTAAGTGTAAACCAAGGGTGGCCCGCTTGGGCAGCCCATGAACATTTCTAGTTAATGCAATATATGTTGTTCTCTTTTGAAATACATTGCAAAAACTAACAATATCGAAATAGCTTATTCTTTACGTTGTTCAAATAAACTTTACGTTAGAATATATCGTGTCATACGTTATATGCTCGAATGCGTCTTGCAATACGTTTTATCGAATATTGTCATGCAACACAATGAAGTGCTAACTTGCAGGCAACAACATTAGAATCGGTTGATTATTTTAATGATTGTCCATGTCTCATGTATTGTGTTGTCTTCAAGTAGAATAAAAATAATAGTTTACGTTTTACATCCTCGGATATATGCCATTTCGAATGTATATTGTTCTCTGTTCTCGGCAAAAGTTGCAGTTTCACGAAGAGTTGTTTTATTCATGCATCTGATCTATCTTCATATGTATGCTAAAGTCAGAAGGTTCTGCCCTCTTATTACAGGTGCTACTAACGTTCTTCTCGTGTTTCTGAATGCAGGGTAAGCGGATGAACGCAAGATAGGCAACGGCTAACAAGACTCATTAAACATCAAGCGGCGGCAACACTACAGCCCGCCCATTTTACATGTGGGCATGCGGAAGGGGATCACTGTTCATCTGTTGTAACCGAGAACGTGTAACTGAAGAGAGATACTGTAACCGAGCGGAATTACATTAATAAAAAGGGTTGTGCTCTTGTTTTTAATTTAATTCTATCTGTGTTATTTTATGCCTCGATTTAGTTCTGTTTTATTTGCATCTCAGTGTTTTATTTCCGGAATCTCATGCTTTCACAAAAAAATTCAAGGTAATCCTTAAATGCTTCCCCCAACCACCATCAAGCAGCTTAGAAACTTGCAGGGTAAGCTCACGTCGATCAAGCGCTTCATAGCATAGTTATCTGATAAGTGTTGACCCATGAATAAATTATTACACAAGGGGGTAACATTTCATTGGGATAACGAGTGCCAGTCAGATTTTGACGACATCAAATAATACTTGGCTTCACCGCTAGTATTGGCACCACCTAGACTAGGAGTGCCGTTCTACTTATACATCTCAGCTACTGAGGTGGCACTGGGCACCATGCTAGCCCATAAAAATGAACTACATAAAGAATATGCTAATTATTATCTTAGCCGCACCCTGGTCAGTTATGAACTTAACTATGCATACATTGAGAAGCTATGCTTGGCGGTGGTATTTGCCACCAAAAAGCTATGCCATTACATGCTGAGCAATACGACATATGTTGTGTCTAAGGAGAATCCATTACGGTACATGATGAGTCATACTTATCATAGTAGTCACATGGTGAAATGGATCATGTTGTTGATGGAGTTTGACATCGAATTCATTGGATAAAAGTCCATCAAAGGTCAAGTCATCGCCGATCAACTAGTAGAGGCTCCTCTCGAAGACGACCAACATCTAATCGTAGAGCTACCCGATGATGGGGTCTTCCATGTCTCAGAATCACTAGATTTTGAAGAGCCTGAGTCACAGGATGACATAACCCTATTCTTCGATGGTTCTAAATGTGAGCAAGGGGGTGGCACATGAATCATATTCTTCACACCACAAGGGGCTCCAATGCCTCTATCATTTAAACTTGATTTCTTGTGCACCAATAACAATGCCGAATATGAAGCCTTGCTCATAGGTCTTCAAACATCCATCACCATGAACATCAAACACTTGAACATCTTTGGTGATTCATTGTTAATTTTCAACCAAGTGAAAGGGGTATTCCAATGTAAATGCCTAGTTTTATAGGCCTACAAAGCCCTTATGGATAGATTCCTGACAAAGCTTGAATGGTATGACATCGAGGCCCTCCCTCGATCATCGAATAATTTTGTGAACACTATGGCCTCCTTGGGGTCACTAATCCTGAAAGACATTGGTGGTGATATGACAACCATTCAAGTCAAAACATTATCGCAATCCGCGATGGAGCATGCAAGCTCTGAATTAACGCCAAGAATCCACCTGATCTAGATTGAACCATCTCAGGATAGGTTCTCTCGAATCCATGATAGTCTGAATCATGCCAACTAGGGGTCCTTGTTCTCCCCGACCCCTCTTAATAGCAACACAACGCTATTCTTACAAGTTCTTTCTCACTCAAATTTTGCTAGGGATGAACTTCAAGAGGGATTGGCCATTCATACCATCAAGGTTTCTGATCAGCAGGATTGGTACACACCCATAAGAGACTACCTCAAGTTAGGTAGCCTCCCACTTGGATTGTCGCATGCCGTGAAAAGATCATTCAAACAGAAAGCGGAAAAACATGTCTTGCTAGGAGAAATTTTGTACCATCAAAGCTACGAAGGAATCCTCCTCCGTTGCTTGGACTAGCAGGAGTCCACTTGGGCGATCACCCAAGTGCACGATGGTACATGCGGTGGCCATTTCAATGGTATAGCCATCGCAAAGTGCATTCTTCGCATGGGCTATTATTGGCCATCTTTAGAGCGAGATTGTTGCGCGTATGTAAGGAAGTGCATGAAATGTCAACACCATGCTAATTTGACACACGTACCTTCTCAGGCCTTGCAGCCAATCCAATCAGCTTGGCCATTTTTGTAGTGGGGCTTAGATCTAATCGAAAAGATCTCCCCTACATCGTCGAGTCATCACACGTTTATCATAACGGCCACATAGTACTTCACCAAGTGGGTGGAAGCAATTTTGCTTACCTCTACGATGGGGACCTGCATTACGGAGTTTATTTTACATAACATCATATGTCATTTTGGTATTCCATCCAAGATCATCTCGGATAATGGGACGTCATTTAAGAACAAATATGTGTGTGCTTTGACAACAAAGTACAAAATTTAGCATAGTTTTTCAACACCCTATTATCCGCAAGCAAATGGGCAAGCAGAGGCATCAAACAAAATGCTAGTTGCCATCCTTAAAAATATGGTCATAGATAGTCATAAGGATTGGCACATTCAAATCCTGCTTGCTCTATGGGCTTATCGCACTAGCATTCGGACGCCCACTGGGGCAACTCCATTTTTTCTGGTGTATGGCTCCGAGGTAGTCATGCCTCTCGAGTTGGAAATACCTTCCCTATGCATATCAATGCAAGAGTTCATCGATGATGACACTACATGGCAGGCCCGGTTAGACCAGCTTACATTGCTTGACGAACGACGTGTCAATGCTCTCGAGCATTTGCATATCTACCAAGAGCGACTTAAGAAAGCATACAACATGAAAGTTCACCTGAGGGACTTTCAGGTTGGTGACTTGGTCTTAAAAGAGAACCAACAAAATTCTAACTTGCCACCCCATCTAAGGGACAAGTTCATGGTAAACTGGTTAGGTCCTTATGTAATTGACAATAAAATAGGACCTGGAACATACCGGCTAGCCTCTCTTGATGGAATCAAGGAACTAGAACCCTTGAACATCAGTCATTTGAGGCCATTCCACATTTAAAAGAGCCATGGCCCACCCCACAAAAAAAAATGCTCCAAGGATTCCCACAATCGCTTGGTCAACCCAAAAATGCCCCAAAGGTTCCCATAATCCCTTTGGTCACCCCAAAAAGCTCCAAGGATTCCCACAATCGCTTGGTCAACCCCAAAATGCCCCAAAGGTGCCCATAATCCCTTTGGTCACACCAAAAAGCTCCAAGGATTCCCACAATCGCTTGGTCAACCCCAAAACACCCCAAAGGTGTCCATAACCCCTTTGGTCACACCAAAAGCTCCAAGGATTCCCATAATCGCTTGGTCAACCCCAAAATGCCCCAAAGGTGTCCATAACCCCTTTGGTCAAACCAAAAGCTCCAAGGATTCCCATCATCGCTTGGTCAACCCAAAATGCCCCAAAGGTACCCATAATCCCTTTGGTCAAACCAAAAACTCCAAGGATTCTTGCAATCGCTTGGTCACCCCAAAATGCCCCAAAGGTATCTATAAACTCTTTGGTCAAACCAAAAGCCCCAAGGGTTCCCACAACCTCTTGGTCACCCAAAATGCCCCAAAGGTATCTATAATCCCTTTGGTCAAAACCTCCAAGGATCCGAAAGAATCACTTGGTCCGCACCCACTCGGGATAAACCAACCATAATGAATTTTCAAAAACAATAAAATAATAAAAAATAATAAAAAAATTGCATCTCACTTCCATGCATACTCTTAAAAATCAAAACACAAAAAAAAAAACAATAAGTTGCATTAGGCATTGCAAACATACATTGCATATTTGTTGGTCATACAAGTCAAATGCACCATAGACTATAATTACTCAGCAATTCCATCATTTTCCGCATTTTTCCACTTTGTAAATAGTCCAACAAAAATAAACGCCATCCACATTTTTCACCATATCATAATCAGTTGTCTTCTAATGTATCCAGGGCTTCCATCATTCAGCTGTCTTTAGATTTCTAGCCAAAAATTGTATAAAGTCAGACAGATTTTTACAAAGGTAGAGTTTTACTTGGATCACACCTTGTTACGTTGCATCCCAAAACAAGTTAAAACACATAAAAAATTCCCAAGTTGTGTGAACAAAAGATGAAACCTGCAAAGCAATCTAGGATACCATATAGTGAAAATGTTATCTTGCTCATCCCCCTGTGCGAATGACCCCAAGAATGCTGAGAGTTGGCAAAAGGACAAGCATCTTCCCTACCCAATTCCCCAAGAATCCCAAATTCTTAAAAAGTTGTAAATATCCAAAAAAATTTGCAAAAAGTCAAAGTACAAACTCCAAAGTTTGACATCAAAACCCATAGTGCATAAGAAATAGTGATTCTCATCACTCAAAATTCCAATCCCTTGCTCAAAAGAAAAAAATAAAAATAAACGGTGATTTTTATCACTACATACGAGAGCAAGTATCCCAATAAAAGTAAAGAAAAGAAGGGAGTTAAACTTGAATCCCTGGAACTCTCAGCATTCGAAAGGTCATGAGGTGATCCTCAGTACTAGTTTGGTGGATAGCCTACTGGTCACTGGTGGCAAACCTCTCGCATGACGATATATCTATCGCATTAAATTGTGTATAGATCAATGTTTGCATGTGGATGAGCTAGCTTATGGTATCCTAGATTGCACCGTAGATTAATATTACTAAATACAACAAAGGATTTAGTGGAGCTAATTAGGTGATCCTCAATATAGGTTTGGTTGACAACCTATCTGGCACTGGCGGTATCCTGACAACTACCACATAAACAAATTCAATCGCACACACGAGGATGTGAAATAACTTGGTCAAACTCAAGTCTGATTCGTACCTTGTTCAAAAGTCTTGTGAGATAAATGTACAGTCTTGGCTAGTTAGTTAAAACATCTGAGTCTCAAAAAACCTTAACTACATTCTAGAACACCTATGGTACATTCCATTCTTACATCACCATCATAAAATATAAACAAAAAAATATCACACATGCAAAGTCATTCCACAAAGCAATCACATAGTATAGAAAGCCAGCAAATCTTGTACAGTCTATGGTGCCACCACCAAGTTACCAACAAATCATTTCATCCATTCCATATGCATACATCATATAATTAGAAACAATCGCATTCATAATAACATATGCATACATCAACATAAATACATGTGCATAAAAGTAACAATAAATCATGACAAGTGTATAATAAAAAAGAAAGTCATGTATATATATCGCCAAAAATACCCATAGGCTATAATAAGTCGGTCCTATGACCTCACAAAAAAATCAAAAACTCAAAAACCCCAAGCCTAGGGAGTCGACCACCATGATCATGCAGGATCGGTGTGACTGGAACTATCCCCAGTGGTGTGGGTCCTATGGGACCTCTCAGGGCGGCTACTGCCAGCCCCCGCATCATGCCCACTAGCACTACCCTCACCCAACCGCCTGCGATGAGAGGATGTTGACTACTCAGTCTCGCTGCCTCTCGTACGGCGTGACGATCCACCTCTAGTGAGCTCAAGTAACTGCCCATCGAGGTGGATAATCTCAGCCTCCAACTCCACCCGACATTGACCCCACTCCACATCCCATCGATGGTACACAACCAATGCATCATCCCACTATGCCAACTGAGCCCGTAGGAGCTCCCTCTCGGCTCGGTGCTCCTCATCCTATCTCTGTAGTAGCTCCTCCAATCATGCTATCTCAGCGTGATACCTAGCCTCCATATCTCTTGGGACTACCTAAGGCATGGGCATCTCCGGGATGGCATGCTGCTTCGGTGTCTCCTACTTTAGGATGTCCTGTGTATTCGGCTACTCCGGAACCCCTACATCATCCCCAGTGAAGTCATCAACCTCCACCATATCTGCATCATTGAGCGAAGCCCCCCAACCCTCCCTCGGTGCCTCCATAACCCCACCACCTGCTGCTGCCACATCCGGACCTCCTAGAGGCCCCTCACCTCGCCATCACAACATCGTCCACCACTGGTCGTACTCTGCAGTAACCCCGACATTGTCCACGTTGGGGACATTAGTCACTGCATCAGACTCCTCACCTAGTGGCTCAATAATCGACTAGGATAGAGTCCTCTCGTCGCCCCGACATTGATAGATCAAGGGCTCACCAAGAAATCCTTGGAGCACCCCAAACTATCGAGTCACCCGGATGTATGGGAAGTACTCCTGCTCTATCCCATGTCACCCGATCAACCATCTCCCCTTGCGCACCCATCAAAGCCACTCTCCAGCCTCAGGCCAGGCTGGAAAGTCCCGGTATGGCCGCCAGAACACCTCCCCTGGAGTAAGATGAGAGAAGGCATCAGTATAGTGCCCTACGACACCTACCCACCATCGACTCTGCCCCTGCTCCTCTGACCTCCACCATAGAGCAGCATACCCAATCTCCCTGTCCACCATCTCTCCTCGAGTGGTCCAAGGCAACCCCTGTGGCTGCTCCATAGCTATGTGCTACCACCCCTAGCACTACAAAAGATAGCTGCACTCGATCCCCTTTCACCTTCGACAGTGGACCTCGTACAACTCATCGTAAAGCTATGCCAATAGTGTCTGACCCCACCTCATAATAAGTGGCGCTGCTGTCAGAAACTCCACCAGTCTAAACACCACCTCAAGCAGGTTCCAAGGGAACCTTGCACTTGAGGAGTTGGGAAGCAGCATGTTAGAGATGAGGGTCATCATCAGAGCATGCCTCACCCCTAACATGCCCTTCTCAAACCACCATCGCACCAGAATATTGCCAATCAGGCAGTCCCCCTTCTTCCCTCTCCATCGCCCTATCCACCCCCATCTCTTTCGCATGCCCAAAGCACCATGTCAGCACCGTCATCCGCTGATCATGAGGAGTCATCCAAATGGGCAGCCCATCTATCAAAATTCATAGAATTCGATACACATCCTCCAGAGTCACTGTCATCTCCCATGTTGGGATATGAAATGTGTTGGTGCGGGGATCCCACAAATTGATCAAGGCAGTTAGATATGCCCGATCCCCCACCAAAGGCTCCAACCGTGTCACCTGCTTGAGCCCAAGGGCATCAAGCCACTCCCAATCCGCAACAGTCAGTGCATCCTGAGCATCTGAGAACACAATCGGTTGGCGATATCGACTCTTCACAACCTAAAAAACAAAAACAACACAAAAACATTAAAACATGACAACAAAACAAATGTACAGCAGTGTACACAAAAACAATAAAACAACAAAAAAACAAATTAGGGTTTCAACCTTAATTTAAACAAAAACATTCAAATAAACTATACAGACAACAAACAATGTACAAAAAAACAAAAGTACAAAACTGTATAGCCAAAGTACAGATCAATCAACTAAACTGTACAATCAAGAACAAAAAAAAAATACAATAAAACAAATTCAACCTAGGGTTTTTAACCTTAAGTGCGAACAAAAAATCAAATAAAACAAACAAAATCATACTAGGGTTTTATTTGGGGGGGGAAAAAAAAAAAAAAAAAAAAAAAAAAAATATAAAAGGTTTTTTTTTTTTTTAGTAAAAAAAAAAAAAAAAAAAAAAAAAAAAAAAAAAAAGGGGTTTTTAACTTTAAGGGTGGAAAAAAAATCAAGCAAAAACATTAAAACTATACTAGGGTTTTTAACCTTAAGTGTAAACAAAAAAATCAAAACAACAAAAAAATCATCTAGGGTTTTTAACCTTATTATGAACACAAAAAAACAAATTAAAACACAAAAATCATCTAGGGTTTTTAACCTTAATTATGAACAAAAAAAAAAAAAACAAATCAAAACAACAAAAATTCAAACTAGGGTTTTTTAACCTTATGATGAACAAAACAAAACAAATAAAACCACAACATTCATTTAGGGTTTTAACCTTAATGTGACAAAAAACAATGATAAAATGCGAGTTTTAAAAATTCATATAAAAACAAACAAAAAACAAGAAGGAAGGAGCACCTACCGGTCTCGCCTCGGCTCCGCCACTCGAGGATCCGATCCTTGAACTCATGGTGTCCATGAAAATTTTGACAACGCTCCGCTTCGTAAACTAGCACTCCTCCTCACAACTCCAAATCGCCAGAAAAAACAATTGCAAATGAGCCCAAAACCTAGTTTTGGCCCTTATATAGGCTCTTAGTCCTGTAACATTCCACCCTGGGATGAACACTCTAGTTAGTGCTCATCCCACCTTGGGATGATTACAAAACTGGTATTCGTCCCACCCTAGGACAATTATAGAGCAAGAAAATAAAAAACAACCAAAATTGCATCCAAAATGCACCAAAAACAACAAAAGAATTTCCGAACAAAGGTACCTTTGCGCCTGACATTCTTGGCATGCAAAATCGATGTCGGGGTCACAAATTATCACTATCCTACTTCCTAAGAAGGCTACCATAGCTGGACCACTCCACGAGAGGATGGATTTTTGATAATTTCATCCCCAAAAAGCGTCACAGAAAAGGGTCAAAACCCACCAAAAATAGGTTTGATTGTTGGGAAACTGCATAAGCATTCAACGAAAAAAAAATCATTTTGGTCATTCCCTCATCGATTCATTGCTTGAAGGGGTAGTCACACTTAGTCACCAATCAAAAAATACACACCCTATCAAGGAAATGTCATGCATTCAAAGAATCATTGACAAAGACAATCACGCTCCTGCTTGGGGCAGCGAACAAGCAATAATCACAAGCTGATCAAACACTTGGTATTCTAAAATCATGAACTCAAGGTTCCCATAGAAAAAAGGTTGCGCCCTTTACCTATTCATGACTGAACAATGTCGAAGATCAAGTAAAACCTCACCAAAAAAGGTTAATACTTGAATTAAGCTCCTTAGCTCGTCAGAAGCAAGGATTCAAAAATTCGTACCCTTTCCATACTTGGGGCATAAAAAGTTGGTTAGGTTACTGAGAAACCCTAATCATTAAGTGCTTTGGTTATCTATTTTTACTCAGCACTGTGCCACGCACAGTGCATCCCAAAAATGGGCATCTGTAGATACTAAAACAACACCAATATGATTATGTGGCTACAAGCACTGACCAAATTGACATACACAACCCCTAGGTAGCCTCTAGAGGTTAAACAGTGGTCCTAAGCACTCCCAAAGCAATTTTGGAAGTTCAGAGGTCAATTTGGCACCTTTCAGGTAGCCTGATCCTTATTCGTTCCACCCTGGGATGATTAGAATGCTATTTGCCCCACCCCGGGATGATTAGCAACAATCGCTCTAGGGTGGGGCGAATAGCAGGTTTGATGGGAAAAAAGTCAAACCTTGACAAATGGTAGTGCAGATCCGCAACTCAACTCCACCTTCAATGCATGGGAGTGCGAGTGAGCATTTCAAAGCTCAAAGAGGAAGTCATGGAGCCCTTAATCAGGGAGGAATCTTCTCTCCCCTGACAAGGCATGATGGCCATGTGGTGTCCCTGCATGCACATTCAAAGTAGACCTTCAGGTCTATAAAATGGTGAGTCTTCTCATCCCAAAATGAGGACAGAGTAGGAGCATTTGGAGCAATAGAGTGCTGCTGAATTATACCCTCACCCTCATTGTGCTTTCTACATCCTTGATATCTCTTTTGGAAGGGAGGTTGTTGGGTGAACATTAGAAGCATAATACGGACCCAAAACCCAAACAATTGGCCACAATCCCACACCCAATTTTCCGACACAAGCCCCTAGGAGGTTTTGGACCCATCCCAAGTGGATTGGTGTCAAAACCAAGCCCCAAATGGCGGGCATCCTGTACTCGGGCACCCCACGCACTGTTGCAGTCCTAATCGCCCCACCCCAAAGCAATTAGAAATATATAGCAGATTTCTTCACTATTTATTTTGCATCTTGTTTTAGGTGACTCATATATGCTGTTGTTCAATTTTGAATGCCTTCTGACTTGTTTTGACTGTGTTTTCATTATTTTACGCTTTTACTAACATACAGGAGTGCCTTCAGATACAGGGTGATCATGGAAAAATATACAAAATATGACCTTCTGGGTCATCTCAAAATGCCCCATTTTGCATAACCCCAAGTTTTAAGGTGTTTTGGAGGCCTCTGGATGGGACATTTGGGAGGTCACTTTCAGACATTTTATGATAGTCCTAATCGTCCCACCCCAGAGCGATTAGAAATCTACAACAGATTTATCGACTGTTCTTTTTGTACTGTGTTCCTGATGGTGTTTACATTATTCTATTTAAATTTCATTCCATTCTGATAAGTTTTGATCACTGTTTTAGTTATATCATGTATGCATTAACCGGAGGCCTTGGGGATTGCATGTTTCCCTCCATCCGCATGTGCTTTTAATCGTTTGCTATTTCTCTGTACATAAGATATCGACACCGGAGGGACATCAAGGAACAAAGAACATATTCATGCAAGCGATGATGACATTTGGCCCACCCATTTCAAATGTGGGCAAGCGAAAGGTCCCGAAGGGAAGCGCACCATCCGTTGGTGTAACAAAATTGTATCGAATGCTTCGAGCCCCTGAAAAGGGGGGGGAGATGTATTGTAACCTGATCATAAGAAAAATTAATAAGAGGCTGCACATTTGTTTTTGCTTTACATCTCATTTCATTCATGCTTCGCTTTCCCTTTTTCACGCACTTAGCATTTCGTTAATACAACTGCTTTTGTTTGCGTCGCACCTGGTACACCTGTGCTTCCATAGACATTAATTTCATATAATAATATAATATTATTATTTAACTTAAACTTGCTTCTCCTTCCTTGGGTCTTCATCCTTTGGGCCTTTTTATGCATATAATATTAAAAATATATATTATATCGTATTCCCTTTCAAGACCACTTGATGTCCTTAATGATGATGAAATTGAACCAATACGCTTTTGACATCAATGACAACAAAACTACTCAAAATTTCCAATAGTTAGAAATAGGTTATATTCCATCATTTGGGTTATGTAATGTATCTTCAAAGGTATATACTTCGGACATTAGATTAATTTAGGGATAATTTATCTAGTTACTACATGTAATGTAATAAATGCACAAGTGTTAATGTGCAAGTGGTAAATGTGCAAGGTGTCACTTGTATAGCTAGATAGAGTGTTGGCCAAGCATCCTATTTTGCCTATATAAGGAAGGCCTCATTATTAGTATAGTGAAGTAAGAAGAGTAGCTTATGGATCTTAGTAGGTAGTTTAGTTTTGTGTGGATCACCATCCATTGGTGATGGATGCAATGTAGTCTAGTAGCTTTATTGATGGAGTGTTCATTTCCTCTATAGCTACATTGTATTCATTTATATGTCAATTATATTTATTGCATATCTCAGTATTTTTTTAGATTTACTTTCTTTTATATTATTCTGTATCTCGTGATTGTTATCTCCTTTGGATATTATATTAAATATAACAATGGTATCGAGCTATGGTAGATCTAGTTTGTGTAGGTCTATAGGAAAATCACCATCATTATTGAGCCTAAGTATTTTTCAACCTGACGCATCATTGGACTAGTCACTGTTAAAAGTTCTTAGAATAATATAGGTGATAGATTCAAGAAGAGTCACAAGTGAGGACTGAAGGATATCTTAGACCCAGAATATAATAATATTGCATATGACTAGAGTATTTCTATAGAGTTACAAAAAAACTCATGAATATCGGGACTCAACACTCAATCCACTAGATTGATAGAGCATCTAATGAAGATCTAGGATATTTGGAAAATACTAACTATTTACTAAAGTTTCATTTGTTGCAGATAATTAATTCTCAAAGGATTGGTACTCCTCTTACGATATAAATCTAGGAGACTCCAAATTCATTGCTCGAATGTTGGTGTGATCTCACAATGTAAAGATTAGTTTTTTGTGTAGGAGAAGTATACTGTGGAAGAAGACTTCTTAATAAAAGGTGTGGTGAAGCTAGGAGACTAAAGATCTCCATTTTAGATTGAAGAATAGGCCATAGAAGCATGATATAAAAAGGCCATAGAATCCTAATACAAAAAGGCCATAGTAGCCTTGAAGCAGTAGCCATAGAAGTCTTGATATTGAAAATGTCATAGAAGCCTTGATACTGAAAAGGCCATAGAATTCTTGGTATTGAAAAATGCCATAAAAGCCTTAATACTGAAAATACCATAGAAGCCTTAATATTGAAAAAGGCCATAGAATCCTTGATACTGAAATAGGCCACAAACCCCTTTATCGTAAAAGGGAATTCAAAAGGAATATTTGATTCAAAAGTAAATTAAGATTCCAGTATTAACATATTTGTTGCAGATAAAGAAGATTCAATAAGTTGGAATATTTCCTACAAAATAGTTAGGAAGGGTATCTTATTCAGAATCAATTCAACACCTGAAGCAAAGAAGATCAAGAGAAGATATCATTAGAGGACTTCTAGACTTAGAAGAAGAACTAGGAGAGTTGTACTCGAATCCAAAAGTAACAGAATTAAATATCTAGGAGTAGTTCACATCATCAACACTTCCAGGAATAAAAGTTTGAGAGGTCTCAAGTGAAGACCATCAAAAGATGCAAGATTAAATACCTTGGGAAGGTCTCATCAAGCATCTAAAAAATTACTAGGAAAGCCTTACTGAATAAATCATCAAGAAGATCTCACTGGAGAAATCCACTTCCAAGGAGAAGCCCTTGATAGTGAAGGACTTGGTACAATTATCGCCATCCAACAAGCCCAAGAGAAGGAGAATTTGTCAAGGAGTTCCAAATTGTAGAAGAATAATTCAGTGAAAGATCTTAAGATATTAATAATCTTGAGAGGAAGATCTTACTTTAAGTTAGAGTTTGACAAGAAGACTTACAGATAAAATAAGCTCATAAAATCTAGGACATTTGAATATTGCCTCTCACATAAAGAAGGCACCACTTAAGAGATAGAGACTTCTCCAAATATATAGTAGAAGGATAATATTACAAGAGGAGAATAAACCACCAAATCCTAGGCTCATAAAAGAAAGTTCAAGATCATCATTTGGTGAAGAGGGAGTTTTACAAAAATAGTCTACAAAGAGTTGCAAAACCCTACTCGAAGTAGAAGCTTGGTGATCTTAGACATCGAGATCCACATCCTCTACATAAGTGGAAGAAGGAGCTATAGAATATTAAAAAAATTATGCAACTACTGGTGCTAACTAAGTCATTAATTAAGATTCATTAGCGTACCTTATTTGGATTAAAAGTTGCATAACGAAAAGTAGATTAAAGTCTTCAAAAGTTCAAATAGAAAGAGGTTCATTTTAAGCTTCATTTGCACATTAATTAGGATTTAATTAGATTTTAGAATTATATCTATCAACTACTTATCATATATTTAGGAAATAGAAAATAAGACTAAGTCCTACAATATTACTTGTAGTGAATTGCAGAATAACTTCTAAAGATTCATTTTAGGTTATTCTTGAATGTGCATTATCTTGAGAGTTAAATTAGATTGATAAGGTGAAATTCTTAGTGCATTAACAAATGGTCTATTAGATTTATTATGCACTATTATACTACTATCAAAAGAAATTATCTTTTATGTTCTTGAAGGGCAAAAAATCTGATTTGTATCAAGTGTCTAAAGAAACTATTGAGGCACTAAAATCTACAACTTGTAGTGGCCAAAAGAATCTACCCAAAAATATTAGAATCCTCCAAAAAATTGGAGAAGAACCTAAACAAAAAATATAAGATTCAATATTGAGACTTGGTGAGACTCAAATCCAAAGTATTACAAGAGTGAATGCAAGAAAATAAAATGCAAAAACTTGTATAAATCAAAAGCTTCTATCTACTATTGTCTAAAGTTTGGAATTAATAAAAAAGTGTACAAGAAAAAAGGAAAGTTGTCTACTCATAAAATACAACCTCAAAACCCTTGTATTGCAAGAAGAGAAATCTGCCATGAAACCAAAAATTCATATCTGAAATAAGAGTGTAAAATAAGGAGGTTAATGTACAATCTATAGTACATTTTATTGCACCATTTTAATCTGGTTTTTTATAGCCCAAGAGCATATTTGGATGTGTCTCCAAAATACACAATATAAAAAGGAAAAGTATCCAAGAAATGCTGAACATAAGCACTCTTCTTCCCAAGCAATAACAACCAGTTGAAGAGCACATCTTGGACGGATAAAAATGTAAAACAAAGCCCACAAGAGGCCATCATCAAAGCTACATAAAAAAGGAGTGCACATTCACCGACGGACAACAACGTGATATGGACAACAACATGATATGGATAGGAATATGAGATGAAAACAAAGTGGTATAAACAACATATAAACTATTAAAACAGATGTCTATTCTTACCAACGTAAAGTGAACATCAATATAGACAACATCTAAAAGGTGTCTATCTATACCAAGAAGAAATGAACATCTACACTACAAATATGCATAGGTTTCAATACGTTGTAAGCATAGAAGATAAAGGAAAATGAGATACTTTCTTGGTGAAGATCATCCACCAAACAAAGCATCAAATTTGCTACTTTATGTTTATTTTTCCTAACCTTATCTTTTTTTTTTTCATTTTTTTTAATGTTTTTAAAATAAAATAAAATATAAAACAACATAAAACTCCAAAAATATTTACATAGGTTGAAATAATAAGATTCAAAGTTCCATTTGAAGCAAGTACATTTTTGTTTGGACTGAAACTCAAAATTCTAAAATTATTCAAAGTTCACACTTTTTGCAGGAATTTCATAGTTTCAGTTTTGCAGGATTTTATATTTTGAATTTGTTTTCATTTTCAAGCAATAAATTATTTCTCCTTGATGAAAGTCTCAATTTCATTAAAGGGGAATGATTTATGAAGCATTTTAAAAGGCTATTTTATTCAAAGTAATAAATTAGTTTCTTTTTATGAAAATCCCAATTTCATACAAAAGGGGGTAATTTATTTGGCATTCCAAAGGCCATACATTTTAAAAGTTATTCATACATATTTATTTTCTTTCATGGTCAAAGCAATATAAAATGAACCCACTCATCATCTTCAAATTCACATTTTAAAGATAGATTTTAATATTTTATTCCATGTTCAAAGCAAGGTGTAATAAAGGATAAATTTGGTTAAACTTGTTTACAAAGAAAGATAAAATTTTATCTAAAATATTTTAAGATAAAATGAATTTCACTTCTACATCATGGTCATATGAGGTCCAATTAAATTTATTTTCCTTTTAATTTTCATGAACAATAATAGCATAGCATAATAAAGTAACCCCAACATAGGCCCCTTGTTAACAGTTATTTTGCAGAGCACTAAGGTATTCCATGCACTAATTTGACAAGCATACATGCACACATTAATTAAAAGGAACATTGGGGAAATATTTATTTCTTTGCAAGAGAGGGTTTTCTTCTCAAAATCATAACTGTGAGTGTGGTTTTGCACTTGGACAAAATTACCCCTTAACACATCCATAGCACCTCAACAATCCACCTACATAAAACAAGGTTTCTTGTTGCTCAAGAAACATAACAAAACAAAGGAATGATAGACTAAAATACCTAAGGAGTTATAATAATCTCCTTGGAAGGTGTTACGGTAAATTTATACATGTAGAGAGCATGAATGCCACTTGACATCAATATTTCAAAGAGCAAGCATTATGAGAACATTGCATTTCAAACACTCAAGTGCTCGAACTTCATTCCAAATCTCAAGCATTACTAGAAGCTTCAACTCTCAAGTGCTACTAGAAGCTTCAACACTTAACATATGAGCAAATGTGGTGATACTTGTTATTCTCAAGTACCACATGAGTGAGCAAGCATTACAAAGTGACCAATAGCAAGGAGCTACAAAGAAAGGTGCCCATACGTAACATACATGACATGTGTCACCAAGCCTGAGTTTGCTCCTCCAATAAAATTACCCAAAGTCCAAATATTACAATAGGTAGAGAGAGAAAAAATACAGTCAAAGCCAATCAAGCATAGTGTGGAAGGAAGGAAGAAGGAACATTTAAGTCTCCAGGTATTTGAAGGTAAAATCTTCCATATTCAACAACGTATATGTTCTAGCATTATAGACATCTACCTCCATTAATTCCAGCACCCAAGGGAACCTTATCACCACTATTAAATTAAGTCAAATGGAGCATTAAAGAGTGGGGAGTCTAGCATCAAACGGTAAGAGTGAAATCCCATTTATTATTGCTTTCAACTTTGGAGATATGAGGGTTATAAACTAAGGTATAAAATTTAGTGTAGTGAAAGCAAAGATATAAGGGATAGCTTACCAAATTAAAATAATATTTGCATCTAAACCTAGGAGAAATAAGGAATTCAACTTAGATTAATTTCTTTCATATTTTACAAATATTAATAATTTCTTTATTTTCCAAATTTGGGAGTGATAAGGGTTACAACATCAAACTAGGTCTTTGGAAATTAGGAATTAAAACCTAAGGATCATAAAAAGAGGTTGTTAAATATTTATTATTAAAGTTGGAAATAATACTTGACTTGTCTTTGAATTTCTCAAAAAGGATAAAAGGATTCCAACATTAAAACCTCTTCACAATTATAAAAGTGCTTAGTTCAATTAGAAGAAATAAGGTGTTAGATAAATTAATTTTTGACTGTACAAAATTAATCATAAAATTGAAATTTGTTTTTATAAAAAGCATTATATCATACTCCAAAATATTAAGGAGTTATATGACATTTTATAAAACTTGATCAAGGGTAGTCAAGTTGAGAAGATATAAGCTTTCTTCGAAATCTAATATTAGATGTTCATACTCTCATTACTAGGGAGACATAAGGAAGCCTACAAATCTAAAGATTTCATCAAATCAAGCTTATATACTGCAAGAAGGGTTGACATATCCTCATATAAAGGGCTACAAAGTAGACTACTCTATTTCAAAATTTAGGTTATACATATGGCTACTAGAATGTTAAATGGAATAAGTAAAATACCAATATGGATTAAAAACCTGATAGATTACAATGATGTAAAGGACAAAGAAAAAGAAGAATCAATACAATGCAAATTATGTTTTGAAATCAATAGCTATGATGATTCATCTAATGAATCTAATGATCAAAATCTAAAAAAATGATCATCAAGTATTTATACAAAAAGGGAAAGATGGAATAGCTTCAATCATGCACATATGGTTGGAAGGTATTATCATGGTGATAGAAAAACATGATATTCCTAAGATAAACTACAAAATTGCTAGATCATCTTATTGTGTACTCATTGAGATCAATATGGTGATGAAAAAATCAATTATTGAAGATTTTATCCATGTGAATATTGTTATGAAATAAATCACTCATCTTTCTCCCGTCACTTCAAATATAGATATTATAAAGACTATGAAAGAATATTACTTCAAATAATAAACTGTTATCTTCAGGAACTTATTCTAGATAGATTTACTAACATTGAACTCAAGGTTGATACTTATAGAAATAGGTCTTACAAAGGATAAAAGGAAGGCATAAGGGTCAATACAGATCCACTTAAGACTTGCACTATCATGAAGGCAATGGTCCATCAAAGACGCTTGACATCAAGGAATAAAGAATGGAAAGAGACAAGAAACCATGACATGAAGACTGAAGCAACAAGAAAAGAACCAGATCAAGTCTGCATCGATCAAGCCAAAACCAAGAAGAATATGAATATCCATATTGAAGACTAACATTCTTTAATACCCAAATAATGTAATATAGTGAGGTGTTAGAAATCAAAGAACACAATATTATACTGAGAGGGGGGTGAACAGTACAAGATAATTTTTTTTACTTTTCAATCCAAATGATAACATCAATAGTATCAATTGCAATAATAAAACAATGCACAAATCATGACACACATAGGAGACACATATTTAATGTGGTTCACCCAATGTGAGCTACATCCATGGAGAAATATTGCTTATAAATTTATAAATAAATTTTATCGGCACCAACCCACAAGAGATACCAATCTCCTATTACAATGTTCATGAACACCAATCCATAGGAGATACCAATCCTCTCTCAAGTTTGTGGACACCAATCCATGAGAGATACCAATCTCATCTCCAGTTAATGGACACCATTCTATAGGAGACACCAATCCCCTCTACTAGTTCATGGACACCAATCCACTCTCAATTTCATGGACACCAATCCACAAGAGACAAATTCCCTCTAAATTTTGTGGACATCAATCCACATGAGACATCAATATCCTCCCAATTTCATGGATACCAACATATAGAAGATGCCAATACCCTCTATTGGTTCAAGGACACCAATCCACAGGAGACACCAATCCCATATCAAGCACTGCATCAAATCTGCTCCAAAAATACTCACAAAACCTGCTTATATGTACTCCAATAAAACCTACTCAAATATGCTCCAAAACCTGCTCATAAAACTTGCTCCAACCTGCTCCAAAATCTACTCACAAAACCTGCTCATATTTACTCCAAACCATGCTCACAAAACTTTCTCATATCTACTCCACAACCTACTCATAAAACTTGCTCATTTCTGCTCCAAATATTGTATACAAACAATGCTCATCTATTTCCAAATATTGCATAATGATGTCATCAAGTGCTTTAATCGAGGAAAGCACTTGATGACATCATTATGCAAGATTTGAAAATAGATTTGGAAATATTTTTGCATGAGCTTCCCAAACTTGTTTTGACAAAAATATTTTTCCTTTTGTTTCTACTTTTAAAATTTGGTTGGAAATTCTATTTTTCTTTTCTTGATTAAATATCAAATCATCCACTCAAAAAACCTTATCAAATATAAAAAATAAAGCTTAAAAATAACTCCTTATATCTCCCTTTGAAACTTACAATATAAAGCTTTAAAAGTGAATTCTTATTTATTTATTTTATAATATACAAAATACAAATTTAAAATAACATTGTTTACACCTTATATCTCCAAATTATAACATGCAAAATATAACTTTGCAATAATCAATGTTACACCTTATATCTCCAACTTATAACATACAAAATAAAATAATCAATGTTGCACCTTATATATCCTTTAATAAAGACAAAATATTTTTCTCTTATCTTGCACAACAAAACCTTACATTCAAAAGAGAGGATTCGATCCCTAGACCTTCCGAAGTGTAGCGCCCTGCCATGGGTCCCTTAACTAGTTGGGCTAGCTCAGTAGATAACACCAAAAGGGCTCTAAAAATATGTAAACCTTCATTGTGATCCCCATCAACAATTGCATAGCAAAAATCACCATCAAAAAAATCCCTAATGTGGCCTAGCCAACCGGATGGGCTACTCCACAACCTAAGAACAAAAAGCACCACTTTATATTTAAACCCCCATACCTTGCATTTTTGTCACCCATCAAAACAACACTGCAAGGATTCAATCTTTGCACCCTCTACTCCGCAACACCCTACCACGAGCTAGATGACCAGCTAGGATATCCAAACGGTTGGAAACAATGGGGGATTTTCTATTCCTTGTATCTTGCTTTGGAATTTTTCCTCGCTATCACACGCTTTCCTCTTCTCCTATTCATTGTTTCTTTTGCACTAGAATTTTTGAAAACACTGACACTTTAAAATGAAAATTTTCCCCCATATTTATATGATTTTATTTTCACCTTATGAGGTCAGCTTTTAAATTTATTTTTTGACTTTATATTTACTCTTCAAAGATGTCGACACATTTTTTATAAAACCACTTTATATTATAATATTTTAAATCTAATGATTTAAATATTATAATATTTAACCTTTAAACCTTTGTCATTTTTTTAAATATTTTTGTCCCAAGCCTTTGTCCATCTCTTTATAATATTTAAATTTTATATTTAAATATTATAATCCTTTACTTAAAAATATTTTCCTTGCTTTGAGATATACCTTGCCTTGAATACCATACACCTTTGATATCAATGATAATTCAATATTTCCAACAATCTTCTCCTTTGTCATTGATGGCAACCCTACAAAAAAATGTCTTTTATTGCAATTGGATTCACTATCTGCTTCCCCTAACAAGCTGCTTCCCCTTACTGAATTCTCCCACTTTGATATCAATGGCAAAGGGCTCCTTGGGGCTGAAAGATAAGATACTAAACACAACCCCCTCATCACCTGCTCTTCTTGAGGTGATCAATTTTGTGATGGGAGTAAAACTACTCCCAACTTACAATGCTCTTCTTTTACAATTTTATTTTTCCAAACTTTTGTAGTCATACCTCTTTGAACATTTTGAGCATCCTTTTTCTTGCCTATCTTTGGAAGTTACGGGAACACTATTCTACACCAATTAGATTTTTTCCCAAAATTGTTGCAATTGTAACACATGATGTTGTAGTCCTTGAAAGGCGCATATGTGTTGAAATTTCTCTTAGTGAAACCATAATAATTCTTACCATGAATTCTACAATGTACAACTTTATAACCAAAATGATTACATGAGAAGCAATAATGTGGAAGAAATATTCATCTTGCCTTGGAGGATGTGGTCACATGGTTCTTTCTTTGCTTCTTCTATGATGGTCCATGTTCCTTGATGGTGCATTATTTTCTTCCTCATTGATGCCTCCACTTTTCAACATATAATAATAGGTCTTAGGCTCTTCTTCAATTACTTTCTTTGATGCTTCTATTTCTTTTGAGATTGACTCACTCTTTTGTTTCTCTTGAACTTCTTCAAAACCAAGTCTAGTCTTCATAAATGGAGATCTTTGTGATTTGATAATATCATCCAAAGTTTTTGAGATTTTCCTAAACTGATATATCTTATCATTAAATTTCTCAAGTCCCTTCCTTAGAATGACAACTTCAAGTTCTATTCTTTCACACTCTAGTTATTTTGTATTTAATTGTTCAACCATACCTTCTTCGATTCTCTGTGCCTCTTCAACATTTACTTTTAAGTTGGTGAGAACTTGTATAAGATTTACATTTGTTTTCTCATCCTTTTGTACTTGAGCCTTCAATATTGAATTCTTATTTCTAACCCTTTTCAACTCTTCATGGGCAACAATAAGTTCCTCTTCTATGTCAACTGTGGCTTCTTCTTCATTTTTTGAATATTTCTCTTCTTCTTGGTATTTAACTAGAGGATCATCTTATTTATCTTCTATGGCCAAAAACACGATTTCTTCTTTCTCACTATCAAAGAGAATTTCATAACTGCTACTGGAAGAATTGCTTGCTTCTTCAACATAAAACATCTTGTGTCTTTGAAAGATCTTCTTCTCATGCTTGTTTTGACCATACCTGTTTTCATTTTCATGATAAAATTTTCCTTCTTTATTTTTCTCATATTCCTTTTCTTATTTATTGCTACTACTACCTTGTGGGAAATTAGATGCATAGTGACTAAATTTACCTTAATAAAAACATTTCATATTATGCATACCTTTGTGTTTTCTTGGACCCTTCTTATTTATTCTCATAAAGTTAGCTTCTTCTCCACTACTTGATTCTTCACTTGATTTTGGTTCCTTATTCTTTGTCTTCTTTGAAGCTTTGAATGCTACCTCTCATTTGGATGTTTGATATTTTTATATCCTCATCTCATAGGCTGTGAGAATCCCATGTAGCTCATCCGTGCTCAAAGTTTTGAGATTTTTCATTTCTTCAATTGCCGAAACCTTTGCATCAAACCTCATGGGAAGTGACCTCAAGATTTTCTAAACAATCTTAGAGTTTTCAATACTTTATCCAAGTCCATGAATGGTTTTGACAACCTCATCAACACGAAGCAAATACCTAACAATATCTTCATCACATTTCATCTTCAAGTCTTCAAAATAGATTTGGAAATATTTTTGCATGAGCTTCCCAAACTTGTCTTGACAAAAATATTTTTCATTTTGTTTGTCCCTTTAAAATTTGGTTGGAAATTCTCTTTTTCTTTTCTTGATTAAATATCAAATAATCCACTCAAAAACCCTTATCAAATATAAAATATAAAGCTTAAAAATAACTCCTTATATCTCCCTTTGAAACTTACAATATAAAGCTTTAAAAGTGACTTCTTATTTATTTATTTTATAATATACAAATTACAAATTTAAAATAACATTGTTTACATCTTATATCTCCAACTTATAACATGCAAAATATAACTTTACAATAATCAACGTTATACTTTATATCTCCAACTTATAACATACAGAATAAAATAATCAATGTTGCACCTTATATCTCCTTTAATAAAAAAAATATTTTTCTCTTATCTTGCACAACAAAAATTTACCTTTAATAGAGGGGATTCGACCCCTAGACCTTCCGAAGTGTAGAGCCCTACCATGGGTCCCTTAAATATCTAGGCTAGCTTAGTGGATAACACCAAAAGGGCTCTAAAAATATTTAAACCTTCATTGCAGTCCCCATCAACAATTGCATAGCAAAAATCACCATTGACAAAGGCCCTAATGTGGCCTAGCCAATCGGATGGGTTACTCCACAACCTGAGAATGAAAGGCACCACTTTATATTTAACCCCTCATACCTTGCAGTTTTGTCACCCATCAAAATGACACTGCAAGGATTCGATCTTTGCACCCTCTACTCTGCATCACCCTACCATGGGCTAGATGACCAACTGGGATACCCCAACAGTTGGAACCAATGGGGGATTTTTATTCCTTGTATCTTTCTTGGACTTTTGCCTCGCTATCACATGATTTCCTCTTCTCCTATTCACTGCCTCTTTTGCAGTAGAATTTTTGAAAACATTTACACTTTAGAATGAAAATTTGCCCCCATATTTATATGCTTTTATTTTCACCTTAGGAGGTCAGCTTGTAAATTTATTTTTTGACTTTATATTTGCTTTTCAAAGATGTCGACACATTTTTTATAAAACCACTTTATATTATAATATTTTAAATCTAATGATTTAAATATTATAATATTTAACCTTTAAACCTTTGTCCTTTTTTTAAATATTTTTGTCCCAGACCTTTGTCCATCTCTTTATAATATTTAAATTTTATATTTAAATATTATAATCCTTTACTTAAAAATATTTTCCATGCTTTGAGATATACCTTGCTTTGAATACCTTTGATATCAATGATAATTCAATATTTCCAACAATCTCCTCCTTTGTCATTAATGGCAACCCTACAAAAAAATTTCTTTTATTGCAACTAGATTCACTATCTGCTTCCCCTAACAAGCTGCTCCCCCTTATTGAATTATTCCACTTTGATATCAATGGAAAAGGGCTCCTTGGGGCTGAAATATAAGACACTAAAAACAACTCCCTCACCACATGCTATAAGTTTAAACACTTGGTGCAAGAAATGATCAATAGGAATACCCTTCAGGTCGATAATCCTATCGCGCCAAACAACCAATAGATGGATGTTTTTAAAGACCCATTATTTTACCATGCGAAATGGGTCAAGTGGGTACCATATGTAAACAAGGTTTATCAGGCATACCCTAAGCAAGGGTTCATTGGCATGATCAACATTATGATGAGGAATAGGAGGTACCCAAGTCCAGTCGCATCGCCTATGATTTTAAGCGATGTTCCTTCAACATCACAATTATTACCACTCTAGTGCTAAACCTCCTACCTTAACCCATGGTCATGATCAAGAGCAAGCTCGCTCAAAACCTAAGAATAACATCTACCGAGCTCTCCATATATGAGATAATTCAGCAATCTACACCTCATAGAGAAGCTCTAATGGAGATCCTCAAGGCGATCGAGCTACAACATTAGGAGTCTAACTCCTTTAACAATTTTATGGGGTATGTTTGGAAATTTATGGAACCAATGATCACATTTTGATAAAATGAGCTCAAACTGGTTCTAAATGATATGGTGGATATCCCCTTGCACATCATCGCATTTGTAAATGGAACACCATACAAGAGAGTTTTAGTAGACACTGGTTCTTCCAACAACATCATCACTACAACAACTCTCAAGCATCTCGAGCTCCCGGTATCCCATATTGTCGTGTCTACCTACACCCTTCAAGCTTCAATGATGCTATATGCTCAATAGTTGGCACGATAGTATTACCTATTTAGGTAGGGACAAATATCATATCAACACTGTGCCACATATTGGAGGGTGAGATGGCATACAATATCTTGTTGGGTATTCCTTGGATTAGGGACATGAACTATGTTCCCTCTATCGCTCATCAGTGTCTAAAGTACACCTATGAAGAGGAAGTTCATGTCATCTCTACAGACCTTTAGTCCTTCAAGTATTGCAATATTGTGCAGAAAATCCTTGAGTCAACCTTACCATCAACCCATCTAGATTTCAAACCAAATAAATCTAGCCAAGGTCTGACTCCATAACCATCACCTTCAATCAATCCATCACCATCTCATGCCATACTATCCTCATCATTGGCACCCCTTGATATACCTTCATCATCAGTGAATCCTTTATTGAGGAACATGGAAAAAAGGCCTATTGATGAATACTATCCAACCATATCCACAATCTCCATAGAAGATATTCCCAGCATAGTAGATGAGAAGCAACCTTATGAGGCCAACATTGGACCAACTCAAGTCTCACTCCCGTCCCATCCTCTGTAGCCATAGGTCATAGTGCACCTAGCTACCATAATTTTAGAAGAATACCTGGTTAGGAACGTCACATCCACCCCTACCATTGAGTCGGTACAAGATATGGGTTAGCCTCATCTTCCCATAGGCACTATTGTGCCCCTTGGCCTCCCCCCTAATCAGATGAATTTCATCTATGGGGGTATTGACTATGGCATATAGCCTTATCAATAGTAGGAAGAGGATGAGGAGCACTTTTCTAAGGATATTAATTACATGTCGAACCTTGAATTTGCCATGAGGTACCTTCACCTCTGTAACTGGCATGGATATAGTTTGGGTCTGTATGAGCATGGCACTCACACTCCTTACCAGGTCCAATACCAAATTACCTATGATAAGTCAGGATTGGGACACAACAATCCCATACCTCTTGAGGTCCTCACCAATAGTTTATAGTGCCTGATCTTGAACTATAGGGATGAGCTTACGCGTGATCCCTACACCAACCCCATTTGAGTCTATTAATTAGGGAAATACTTCCCTGCACCTATAAGAAATCAAGAGGTATTTTGTGATGTCATCCAATCTTATGAGAGAGGTGAAGGTTCGCATATCCTTCCCCATGATAGTGAAGAAGAAGATCAAGGATCCCATTATGAATGGGTGTCTTATGATGAGTTGGATTATGGAGTAGCACCTATAGATTCTTCCAGTTAAAATGGGGAATATGTATGAATTTATTGGAAATATGAGCAACTTTTGTTGTCATTGATGTCAAGAAGTCATGGTCAGTGAACAGGACAAAATGAAGGATGTCAAGAATCTATTTCTGCAAGAAGTTCAAGAGAGAGATTGATTCTAGGTGAGCATATGAGATCTAAAGGGCAATAGGAAGGCCCAAGAAAAATAATATTATAATATTTTATTATAATATTAAAGGTCTAAGGTCAAGACCTAGAGATTTAAATTAATTATAATAATTTCATTATAAATTAATTTATAACTTAATTTGATTAACTCTAAGAGTTATTAAATTAATTATAAATTAATTATAATAATTTAATTATAAATTAGTTTATGATTTAATTTAAATAACCCTAAAGGTTAGGTTTATAAGGGCACAAAGTTTTAATTAATTTGAATTAATAGAATTTAAAAAGATCATCGACGTCTTGAGCACATGGCACATTGCATATAAGAAGGGGCAAGTATTATTTCAAATAATTATCCATGCGATTCATAGATGTACAAGAAAATTGTGTGCAAGGTAAAGAGGTAGAATCGTGTATGTTTTAAAAGCATTAAAGAGGTAGAACAAGGGACAAATAAGTGGGGATCCCAATTCACATTACAAGGCACTGGGTAGCATGGTTGGCAGCCAAAGGCTGCGCTAAGACATTTGCAGGTGCAAGGTTAAGGGGTTGAATCTCGTGGTCTTCATTTTTGCGAGCAAAGAAGGTTTTGGTCTGCACAGTTTAAGAGGAACAAAGGGAAGGCACCTACGTTTTCCTTTGTGTGGAGGCATGTAGCCCACTTTGTGGGCACACACTGTGCAAAGGTGCTTGTAAGGAAGGGGTTGCATGTTTGAAACCTGTCGACGCCTTTTTGGTGGATTGTCTAAGGTATGCACTCACATTGCTAAGGTTTAAATATTGCATCCAAAAATTGCAAAGGTGGAAATTAATTTTTAATTTCCTAAGGTTTTATTAATTGGAAATTTCATATTTTAAAAGGGTTTGTGAGTTATACAAGGGAGATAAAAGGGTATGCATAGTTTTATTTTTGTGTTTTGATTTTTGAGTGTTTAGAGTTTATAAGAGGAGTAATAAGGTGTGCCAAGGGTGTTAGATATTTTTGTTGAAATAAAGTTTATAAAAATTGTATTGAAAGGAGAAATAAGGTATAGTTAGTTTTTGATATTTTGACTTGGTGAAATATTTTTGAAATAAAATATTAAGGACAGATATTTGCTATCTAACCATTGAGATTGGCAAAGAGTTGATTATGATTGAGATAGGTGTTTGAAATCAAATCTTCTTCAAACAATAGGTAAGGGCACATTATCCTTGAGAGTGATTTTTGGATGTTATGAATGCTAAGTTAGAGTGAAAAGGTCCTTGTTTTATAAGCATTATTGATTAAGCTTTTATATGCATGATTGGTTAATGTTTGAGTGAGAACCTGAAAAGTATCTTGAACTAGGGTTTATGTAAAGATCTTGAGTGTCATTGTAATGTGATTATAGAATCATCTTGAGTTGAGTTTGAGTTTCATTGTGAGAGCATTGGATGAAACATTTTCTTAGGGTTTTGCAAGAAAGTTGGTTTCATTGGTTGAGTTGATTGAGCTATAGTGATTGGAAAGTGTTGGAGTGATAGTTCAAGTTTTGTGAAACAAATTGTTCTATATTCTAAATTGATTTGAGAAAAATATTGAAAGTGATTGACTGTTTGTGAGTGTGAAACATATTGAGTCTCTAACCATTCCCTATATGTTTATTAGGTTAATAAAGAGAGTTTTAAAGTTATCAAGTATTGTTGTGAGTGTGAAACATATTGAGTCTCTAACCATTCTCTATATGTTTCTAGGAGTCAAACAAAATTCTATGTGAAACTTGTTTGCATGATTGAAAGAGGTTTTATATGTGAGAGATTGAATTGAGTTTGTGTGCAAGTTTTATAATTTATTTTAGCAAACTTTTGTGAGAGCTTGCAAGAATATTTGAGTAAGTCCTAGAGGGGACTTAAAGACATATTTGAGAAATCTTTTGTGAAAGCTTAAGGATAGATTTGTGTGAGCTTTTGTGGAAGCTTACAATCATATTAGATAGTGTTAAGAAAAGTTCTAGTGAGGACTTGTTAAGCAGATTGGACAAGTTTTAGTGAGAACTTGTTGAGAAAATTGGACAAGTTCTAGTGAGGACTTGTTGAGTAGATTTAAGGTAAGTCTTAGAGAAGACTTGAGAGCACATTGAACAAGGTATTTGATATTCTCACAATGACACTGAGGGGGGGGGGTGAATCAGTGTAACTACTTAAAAACTTAAATCTGCAACTTTTAAAACTAATGATGCAAGCTTGAAACTAAATAATGCAAGTATCACACAAGAGCATCACACAACACAGAATTTTACGAGGTTCACCGATGTGGCTACTCCTCAAAGAATGACTGTTTGGACTTCAATCCAAATCCAGTCTTTGCAAGGATTCAATATTTACAATTGTTTACCAGCACCCACTGGAAGGAGCACCAACCCCTGATTTATCTGCTGCAACAGATAGGAGCACCAACCCCTTTTTCCAAGCACCAACTTGGATTTCTATTTTGCTAGATAAAATGGACATAAAAATGCCTTCTCTTTTGCAAGACCCTTACTGGTCTATAGCACATTCAAAAATCTCACAGAAGCATAGAGAGAATTGTTAGAGACTCAATATCTTCTTTTCAAATCTAAAACCTCTCTCTTGAATTTTCAATAGAATTGCAGGTTTTTATCCAAGGCTGTTTTCTTACAGCACCCTTGCTTACTGAGACCTTTTAAAAATTCACAATAAAAACACGATCGCAGATAACCTTGTCACTATGCCAACTCGATCCTTTTATGCTTGAGTTCTTCGAACGGCTCGATTTCGAACGGTTCGATTTTCCCTCCAACTTTTCATGCATCTTCGGCTACGAACAATGTGTCAAACCCTCTCTGACACGTTCTGCCATTTAGCCGCTTTCTTTCTATCCAGTTCTGACATTCTTCTCTGTACATTCTGACGGCCTTTTTCGATAGCCTTTTTCTGCGTATCTTGACAGGCTTTTTGCGTATCTCGGCGTTCTGTTATTCTTCTTTCTTCACTTTTGAATTCTGTGCTACCTTTTACTTCTGCACGCGATTATGATTTCTTGATATACGCAACCCGTTAATTAATTTCTCTTTAAACGTGATTCTCGGTATACTCATCCCTGTGACAGCTGTTCTGTCTTTAAAGTTTAGTTCCGTAGCTTCCCATGTAACTGCCACCTTTCCCAGTCATGCTGTATCACGACCCTGCAACAGCCGTTCTTTTCTTAAATGCACATGCTTCGTAACTTACATTTTAACTTTAGTTAACTGCAGCATGGATTTCTCCTCTGCAATCTCACCATCTGTCACTTGGAACTACAGATCTAACTCTGGTTAATTTTTCGTAACTGGCGTCTTTTTGACACCTGTCGCAATGCATGTATCTTTGACTTTTTCCCGCCAAAACATTACCTGTCGTGATATCGCGACGTTTTCCGCTTTGCTGACGTCATCCTCAACTTTGTCGCGATATCGCGACACTTTCGGCTTCCTGAGGCTTCTCTGGCAACTTGTCGCGATATCGCGACATTTTTGGTTTTGCTGACGTCATCCTCTAAGATGTCGCGAAATCGCGACGTTTCTGGCTTCATGAGGCTTCTCTGGAAACATGTCACGAAATCGTGACATTTTCTGTCTTGCTGACGTCATCCGCTAAGGTGTCGCGAAATCACGACGTTTCTGGCTTGCAATGGCTCTTCGTTCATCCTGTCGCGAAATCGCGACACATTTTGTTTTTGCTGACGTCATCTTCATAGATGTCGTGAAATCACGACGCTTTCGGCTTCCAGCAGCTTTCCTTTCATCCTGTCGTGAAATCGTGACACTTTTCAACTTTGCTGACGTCATCATCCTGTGGAAATCGTGACACTTTCGGTACACTCTTCTTGCCGGCGTGAAAAAGGAACATGTCGCGAAATCGCGACGCTTTGCGTCATCATCCTCCTTGTCGGAAATCGTGACGTACGTCATCAATCTTCTTGTCGCGAAATCGTGACGCTTCTGGCTTCCGTACACTCTTTGCTCCATGCAGTAGCGAAATCGCTACAACTTTTTGCCTTGTGCTTTTACCTTGTCTTTTTTCATGAAATTTTGACTTGTAATATCATTGCTGCATCTTTCAGTTCTACACTTTTGACTAGTAGCGAAATCGCTACACCTTAGTTTCCCTCTGTTCCAACATGTAGCGCCATCGCTACACCTTATTTTCTCTTTGTTTCAACCTGTAGCGAAATCGCTACACCTCTGCATTATGCATTTTTAACCTGTAGCGAAATCGCTACACCTCTGCATTATGCATTTTTAATTTGTAGCGAAATCACTACACCAATTTAACTTAGCGAAATCGCTACACCTTTTTATCTTGCACTTTGACCATGTAGCGAAATCGCTACATCTTTCTCCTTGCACCTCGACCATGTATCTAAGTCGCTCGCCTTTTGTTCTTAGTGTTTCAAGCTCGACTGTAGCGAAATCGCTACGCTTTTCTTACTTGGTGCTTTTTCTTTGCTTATGCTGGCGAAACTCAGATATGTAGCGAAATCGCTACAACTTCTTCATCAACTTTCTCTCTCCTCCCATATGTCACGAAATCGTGACATTTTTCATCCTTGGTGCCTTTGCTTCAAACTTGTCACGAAATCGCGACAGTTTCTCGATTTGTCTTCGTTCCTTCCAGCATGTCGCGAAATCGTGACATTTTTCCTTGCATCTTCTCTCTCCTCAGACATGTCACGAAATCGTGACATTTTGGCATGCTTTTTCTCTCTCCTCGGATATGTCGCGAAATCGCGACAGGAAACATGTCGCGATATCGCGACAGTTTTCTTCCTTGTCTTTTTTTGCAAATTTTTGGATCTGGGTCCCCTCTGTTTTTCTTGAGATTTTCTGCACTTGATCTGACTGACCTCTGAACTGCTTCAACTGCATCACTCTGTCTGTGTTGACAACAATTACAATCCTTTTGCACTGCTTTTGTTGCACCTTGCTCAACAATCTCCCCCTTTGGAATTGTTGGCAACACTTTGTAGCCTTGCTCAAATTCTTCTCCCCCTTTGCCAATAATGCCAAAGGGCTGCTGCAGACTCCCCCTGAGTCTATGCACAACATTCTCAAGCATAAATAACTTGAATGCTCCCCCTGAGAATGTATTTCCCATAGCTAGTCAGTGCTTGGGAAGTGTGACTACTCCCAACTTCTTCCGAAGGTATTCAAATACTTCCTTTGGTAAAGGTTTGGTGAATATGTCTGCTACTTGCTCTGTAGTGGGAACAAACTCCAATCTGACCTCTCCTTCTGCAACCTTATCCTTCAAGAAGTGATACCGGATTGCAATATGTTTGGTGCGGGAATGCATTACCGGATTCTTTGAAATGTTGATTGCACTAGTGTTGTCACATTTGACTGAAATGGGCTCATTGAAGTGAATGCCTAGATCTTTCAATGTTTGTCTCATCCATAGTATTTGTGTACAGCATGTAGTAGCTGCAATGTATTCGGCCTCGGCTGTGGATAAAGAGACTGATTCTTGCTTCTTACTGTGCCATGCAACCAATTTGTTTCCAAGAAAGAATGCTCCTCCACTTGTACTTTTTCTGTCATCAATGCATCCTGCCCAATCAGCATCAGAGTATGCAAAGAGAGTGAAGTCTTTTCCTTTTGGATACCACAGCCCATACTCCATAGTACCTTTGAGATACCTAAAAATCCTTTTCACTCTCTGTCACATGAGTCTCTTTTGGGCTAGCCTGAAATCTTGCAACCATGCAAACAGACTTGTAAGATATCCGGTCTAGTGGCTGTCAAATACAGCAGGCTCCCAATCATTGATCTGTACATTGTTTGATCAACATCCGGAGATTTATCATCCTTGCTCAACTTGCAGCTTGTTGTCATGGGGGTGCTCACTGGTTTACTATCTTCCATAGTGAACTTTTTCAGCATTTCTTTCACATATTTAATTTGAGAGATAAAAATTCCTTTTTCTGTTTGATTAACTTGTAATCCAAGGAAATATGAAAGTTCACCTATCATAGACATTTCAAACTCCTTCTCGCATTTTGTTTGCTATGTCTTTGCATGATTCATCATTGCTACTTCCAAAAATTATATCATCTACATAAACAACAAGAACAATGAAATTGCCATTTTCAGTTTTCACATATAAATTGCTATCCACCATACCTTTCTTGAATCCTTGCTTAGTGAGATAGTTGTCCAGTCTTGCATACCAAGCTCTAGGTGCTTGTTTCAAGCCATACAATGCTTTCTTCAGCTTGCAAACAAAGTCAGGATTATCACAAAGTTGAAAACCATCAGGCTGTTCAATATATACTTCTTCTTCAAGATTTCCATTCAGAAATGCTGATTTTACATCCATCTGATAAACCTTGAAATTCTTATGAACAACTAAAGCCAAAAATAGTCTTATTGCTTCAAGTCTGGCCACGGGTGCAAAAGTTTCTTCAAAATCAATCCCCTCAACTTGGGCATATCCCTTACAGACTAATCTTGCTTTATTCCTTACCACCTGTCCATCTTCATTCAGTTTGTTTCTAAATATCCATTTAGTACCAATTATGTTTTTATTTTCAGGCCTTGGTACCAATTCCCAGGTTTTGTTTTTCTCAATTTGATCTAGTTCTTCATTTACCGCTTCCATCCAGCTTTCATCTGTGCTTGCTTCAATAATATTCTTGGGCTCAATACTGGATAACAGAGAATAGTTATTTACTACTCTTCTTCTTGTCTGAATGCCAACTGTAGGGTCCCCAATAATCTGCTCTTTGGGATGATTTTTCTGCCAACCGCTCGTTCTGTATTTTCTATTTTCATCTCTTTCTAAGTCCTCTGAATCTGATTTCTGTCTCTCTTCTTTTTCTTGATCTTCATCTTCTTCAATAAATTCTTCATAGGTTGGGTAGTTTTCATTATTGCTGATTTCTTGTTTCCTCGCCTTCATCAACCTTCACATCCGCACTCTCCACTATTTTCTTAAGTCTTTTGTTGTAGCATGTATAGGCTTTGCTTTTAGTTGAGTACCCAAGGAATATTCCTTCATCAGCTCTGTCTTCAAACTTGCCAAGATTGCTTTCAGTTCTTTTAATGTAACACTTGCTGCCGAACACTTTGAAGTACTTTGTTGTAGCCTTTTTGCCAAACCACAGTTCATATGGTGTTTTGTTTTCATGCGGCCTCAACATACATCTATTCTGAATGTAGACTGCAGTATGAACTGCCTCTTTCCAGAATCTGTCAGCAATTTTGCTCTCTGTTAACATGGTTCTTGCCATTTCCTGCATAGTTCTGTTCTTTCTTTCAACTACCCCATTCTGTTGAGGTGTTCTTGCTGCTGAGAACTGTCTTCTTATTCCATGTTTTTCACAGAATTCAGCAAACTCATTTGAAATAAACTCTCCTCCTCTATCAGATCTCAAACATTTAATTCTTTTTCCAGATTGATTTTCAACAAGATTTTTGAAGGTTTTAAACATCTCAAAGGCTTCTGACTTCTATTTCAGAAAGAGTACCCATGTCATTCTAGAAAAATCATCAATACACAACATAAAATATTTGTATCCATTTATGCTTTCTGTCCTCATGGGACCACACAAATCAGTGTGAATCAGTTCTAGTGGCTTGCTTGTGAAGTACTCTTTTGCTTTGAAGGTAGATCTGGTTTGCTTCCCCTTTTGGCACGACTCACAAATGCTGTTTGATGGTTTGCCAATAGTGGGTATGTCTCTTACTGCTTTTTTCGAGCTGATTTTTACCAGATTATCAAAGCTTATGTGACCGAGTCTTTTATGCCACAGCCAGTTTTCTTCTTCCTGTCCAACTAAGCAAGCTCCCTCTGAAGTCTCCGAGAGAGTATACAAATTTCCAGAAGTTCTCAGTCCAGTGGCTATTAACTTTCCATTTGTTGTCTTTCTTACTTCACAGCCTTCCTTCTTGAAAATTACTTCATGACCTCTGTCACAAATCCGACTTACACTCAGTAGGTTATGTTTCAGTCCTACCACAAAAAGAACTTCCTTAGAGTTGATTTTACCGTCACTTAACTTAACTGATCCTTTACCCACTATCTTTGCTCCATCATTGTTTCCGAATTTCACAGAACCACCTTCGTATGTCTGCAGCTTATCAAACTTCTGTTTGTCTCCTGTCATGTGATTGGAGCATCCACTCGTCTAGAATCCAGGGAGCAGATTTATTCCGTGCTTTGAGAGTTGTTTGAACGATCAGGGATTCTTTGTCTTTCTTCGGTTGTCCCTTTTCTTTCCACTGAGTTTTGACAGCAGATCTGGTTACTTTCTTCACCTTTCTCCCTTTTTTTTTTTTTTTTTTGTTTTTTTTTTTTTTTTTTTTTTTTTTTTTTCCCGGTTTTTCGAACCCTTCCCCCCTGGTATTTATTTCCTGCAAAAGAGCTACGACAATTTCTTGCAATATGGCCAAAGTTACGGCAGTTATAACATTCTACAACATAATCTATCAGAGGTGAAAAATTATTTCTGCTAGTGAAATTTCTTTGTTCTATATTATATCTACAACTAGAAATTTTATGACCATATGCATTGCACTTAAAACAATAACCGAGAAAAGGAACGAGTGTACCCGGGAAATGGATGTTGCCATGTGGAGGTAGGAGCCATGGGTCTTCTTCTTCTTTGATGAGAGACTTTGGTGAATCCATCATTTGCAGCACTCCTTTCGAGCTTGGATTTGTTGTTTTCTTTTGCATGATACGGTTTATCTTGATCAACTCTAATCTTGTCTTTATTATTTACTGGATCTACTGTTACAGCCTTTGAGTCCTTTGAGGTTTCTCCTTCATCAAAGCCCAAGCCAAACTTGATACCAGTGGGCCTTTGATTATTTAACATTTTGTTCAGTTTCTCAGAACTGTCTTCAAATTTTTGATGACAGCTCAGTTTTCGATTCATTTCTTCTAGCTGCAGCCTTAATCCAACTATTTCCTCTTCCAGTTTATTGCTCTCATTTATTTTCATGGTCAGCTGAGCTTCAACATCTTCAGACCTTTTCTTGTATTCTTCAGTTTGTACTTTCAAACTTATTATTACATTGCTGGCCTCCTCAAATTTTCTTGTAATCTTTTTATTTCTTTTCCTTTCTGCACTTAACTCTTCAAGAGAAGCAATTAACTCACCTTCCAGATCTATCTCAGCCTCATCTTCTAATTTCTCTTCACACTCCTGTGTTTTCTCGCTTGTTTGTTCTTCAAAAGCCATGAATAGGGCTTCACCAGTTTCTTCTTCCGATTCCTCACTGGAACTGTCTTCAGAAGAATCGATATTCTGGGAAATGAAACTCTTCTTCTTGAAGCTTCTTTTTCTAAACTGCGGTTTCTTTTTCCAGACATTTCTTTCTGGATATGTTCCTTCATCATTTTTATTTTTCTCCTTCATTGGGCATTTTGCTGCAAAGTGCCCGATGCCTCCACAGTTAAAACATTTGAACGACAACTTACCTCTGTACTTTCCTTTTCCCTTTACTAATTTCCTAACAAAATTTGCTTCATTTTCATCTGCAGATTCTTCTTCCTCTGACTCTTGTTTAGATTTTACATTTTTCTCGTGCTTGGAAGGTCGCTTCTCTGTCAGAGGGCTTAGTTTGTCCAATCCTCATTTCATAAGTCTGTTAGAGAACCATGCATTTCATCCATACTGAAAAAATTTAAATCTTTTGCTTCTTCTATGGCATAAACCTTTGCATCAAACCTTTTGTTGAGAGTTCTCAGTACCTTCTTCACAACAACTGCATCTTCCATTTCTTCCCCCAGTCCTCTTATTGCATTGATGATTCCGTTTACTCTCAGCATGTAAGCTTCTATGTTTTCATCATCGGTCATCTTTAAAGCTTCGAACTGGGCACGATGTGTTTGCAACTTAGCTTCCTTGATTTTGCTGTCTCCTTCATGAATGCTTTGCAGTTTGTCCCATATGTCTTTAGCAGATTTGCAGTTCATGATGCGTATCAACTCACTGTCGACCAATCCACACATAATCGCATTCTTGGCTTTCAAGTTGTTCTCAAACTTTTTCTTTTCAACCGCATCTGTTGGAGGAAAAATGGGAGTGGTGTATCCATTTTCAACGGATTCCCAAATGTCATAACCCAATGCACGAGAGATAGGTCCGCATTCCGAGCCTCCGGAAGGAATAGTTTGTTCCATCGAACAGAGGAGCTTTGTTGGAAGAAAAACCTTCACCACCGGCCATTGTATATCTCCCAAGAACACCTTAGCTGATTAAGCTTGTGCAAGTGCCTGGCTCTGATACCAATTGATATTCTCACAATGACACTGAGAGGGGGGGTGAATCAGTGTAACTACTTAAAAACTTAAATCTGCAACTTTTAAAACTAATGATGCAAGCTTGAAACTAAATAATGCAAGTATCACACAAGAGCATCACACAACACAGAATTTTACGAGGTTCACCGATGTGGCTACTCCTCAAAGAATGACTGTTTGGACTTCAATCCAAATCCAGTCTTTGCAAGGATTCAATATTTACAATTGTTTACCAGCACCCACTGGAAGGAGCACCAACCCCTGATTTATCTAGCTGCAATGAGATAGGAGCACCAACCCCTTTTTCCAAGCACCAACTTGGATTTCTATTTTGCTAGATAAAATGGACATAAAAATGCCTTCTCTTTTGCAAGACCCTTACCGGTCTATAGCACATTCAAAAATCTCACAGAAGCATAGAGAGAATTGTTAGAGACTCAATATCTTCTTTTCAAATCTAAAACCTCTCTCTTGAATTTTCAATAGAATTGCAGGTTTTTATCCAAGGCTGTTTTCTTACAGCACCCTTGCTTACTGAGACCTTTTTAAAATTCACAATAAAAACACAGTCGCAGTAACCTTGTCACTATGCCAACTCGATCCTTTTATGCTTGAGTTCTTCGAACGGCTCGATTTCGAACGGTTCGATTTTCCCTCCAACTTTTCATGCATCTTCGGCTACGAACAATGTGTCAAACCCTCTCTGACACGTTCTGCCATTTAGCCGCTTTCTTTCTGTCCAGTTCTGACATTCTTCTCTGTACATTCTGACGGCCTTTTCTGACAGCCTTTTTCTGCGTATCTTGACAGGCTTTTTGCGTATCTCGGCGTTCTGTTATTCTTCTTTCTTCGCTTTTGAATTCTGTGCTACCTTTTACTTCTGCACGCGATTATGATTTCTTGATATACGCAACCTGTTAATTAATTTCTCTTTAAACGTGATTCTCGGTATACTCATCCCTGTGACAGCTGTTCTGTCTTTAAAGTTTAGTTCCGTAGCTTCCCATGTAACTGCCACCTTTCCCAGTCATGCTGTATCACGGCCCTGCAACAGCCGTTCTTTTCTTAAATGCACATGCTTCGTAACTTACATTTTAACTTTAGTTAACTGCAGCATGAATTTCTCCTCTGCAATCTCACCATCTGTCACTTGGAACTGCAGATCTAACTCTGGTTAATTTTTCGTAACTGGCATCTTTTTGACACCTGTCGCAATGCATGTATCTTTGACTTTTTCCCGCAAAAACATTACCTGTCGCGATATCGCGACGTTTTCCGCTTTGTTGACGTCATCCTCAACTTTGTCGCGATATCGCGACACTTTCGGCTTCCTGAGGCTTCTCTGGCAACTTGTCGCGATATCGCGACATTTTTGTTTTTGCTAACGTCATCCTCTAAGATGTCACGAAATCGTGACGTTTCTGGCTTCATGAGGCTTCTCTGGAAACATGTCATGAAATCGTGACATTTTCTGTCTTGCTGACGTCATCCTCTAAGGTGTCACGAAATCGCGACGTTTTTGGCTTGCAATGGCTCTTCGTTCATCCTGTCGCGAAATCGCGACACATTTTGTTTTTGCTGACGTCATCTTCATAGATGTCATGAAATCACGACGCTTCGGCTTCCAGCAGCTTTCCTTTCATCCTGTCGTGAAATCGTGACACTTTTCAATTACGTCATCATCTGAAGCAACTTTCGTACACTCTTCTTGCCCAGCGAAAAAGGAACATGTCACGAAATCGCGACGCTTTCTTGCGTCATCATCCTCCTTGTCATGAAATCGGACGGCGCTAATCTTCTTGTCACGAAATCGCGACGCTTCTGGCTTCCGTACACTCTTTGCTCCATGCAGTAGCGAAATCGCTACAACTTTTTGCCTTGTGCTTTTACCTTGTCTTTTTTCATGAAATTTTGACTTGTAATATCATTGTTGCATCTTTCAGTTCTACACTTTTGACTAGTAGCGAAATCGCTACACCTTAGTTTCCCTCTGTTCCAACATGTAGCGCCATCGCTACACCTTATTTTCTCTTTGTTTCAACCTGTAGCGAAATCGCTACACCTCTGCATTATGCATTTTTAACCTGTAGCGAAATCGCTACACCTCCGCATTATGCATTTTTAACGTAGCGAAATCGCTACACCTATGCATCTTTAACGTAGCGAAATCGCTACACCTTTTATCTTGCACTTTCACCATGTAGCGAAATCGCTACATCTTTCGCCTTGCACTTCGACCTGTATCTAAGTCGCTACACTTTTGCTCTTAGTATCTCAACCTTGTAGCGAAATCGCTACGCTTTTCTCACTTGGTGCTTTTTCTTTGCTTATGCTGGCGAAACTCAGATATGTAGCGAAATCGCTACAACTTCTTCATCAACTTTCTCTCTCCTCCCATATGTCGCGAAATCGTG
The DNA here is from genome assembly GCA_028583015.1 of Wollemia nobilis. NCBI lineage: Eukaryota > Viridiplantae > Streptophyta > Pinopsida > Araucariales > Araucariaceae > Wollemia > Wollemia nobilis. Next base: position 955,840 of record JAQPPZ010003109.1, on the reverse strand, counting down.
ACATTTTTCATCCTTGGTGCCTTTGCTTCAAACTTGTCACGAAATCGTGACAGTTTCTCGATTTGTCTTCGTTCCTTCCAGCATGTCGCGAAATCGCGACATTTTTCCTTGCATCTTCTCTCTCCTCAGACATGTCGCGAAATCGCGACATTTTGGCATGCTTTTTCTCTCTCCTCGGATATGTCGCGAAATCGCGACAGGAAACATGTCGCGATATCGCGACAGTTTTCTTCCTTGTCTTTTTCTGCAAATTTCTGGATCTGGGTCCCCTCTGTTTTTCTTGAGATTTTCTGCACTTGATCTGACTGACCTCTGAACTGCTTCAACTGCATCACTCTGTCTGTGTTGACAACAATTACAATCCTTTTGCACTGCTTTTGCTGCACCTTGCTCAACATTTAGAGGACTTGTGGATGGATTTGAGATAAGTCTTTGTGAAGACTTGAGAGCTAAGTTGATTGATTTATTTATTCAAACCTTGAGTTAAGGTTTGGGGCAGATCTAGCAAAGGTGATTTGTGATTGATCAAGCTTTGTGGTAAAGTTTGAAGATAGATTGAGGATAGAGTTTGGTGTAGATATGAGGATAGCTTTGTACCAAACCAAAGATAGATATTGAGCAAGTTTTGTGCTAGATTGAAGGATTGAGTTTAGTACATAATAAGATAGAGATCAAGCATATTTGTGCTAGATCGAAGGACTATGTTTAGTGTATATTTGAGATAAATATTGAGTAGAGATTTGGAGGTGATAGAGCAGAGGATAGTAGTCTCTAGTGGATAGAGATCCATTAGCTAGGGTAGAGAGGATAGAGGTCTTCAGTGGAGAGAGATCCATAACCTAGAGCAATGGAGGTAGTTGTCTTCTAGAGGTTCACCATCTAGAGCAGAGGAGAAGGAGTTCTCCTATGGATAGAGATCCATGAACCAGCTAGGGAGATTGGTGTCTCTTGTGGGTTGGTACCCATGAACTTGATTAGGGGATTGGTATCTCCTTTGGATAGAGGTCCATAAACATTGTAATAGGGAAAGGTTTCCCAAGATATTTGTTGAGAAAATTTTAGTGAAATATTTTCTTCGTGGAGTAGCCCACATTGGGTGAACCACGTTAAATTGGTGTCTCTATTGTGTGTGGTGATTTGTGCATTGCTTTGATTACTATTTTTGATATTGTCATTGATATATTGCATAATATAGTTTGGAAAAGAAAAGGAAAAAGTGGTCTTATACTATTCACCCCCCTCTCAGTATAAGCTTGTGTTCTTCAATTGGTATCAGAGCGGGTTCCTTCAGAAGAGTTTAATAACTTGAAGGAAGATCTCACAAGAACACAAATGGATTCTAAGAGTGGATCCTCAGATAATTCAACACCAATGTTTGATGGGAGCAATTATGTATTCTAGAGTATGAGAATGAAGATTCACCTGATGGCACTTGGGAATGAAATATGAGAAGCAGTTGAAAATGGATACACACCACCATCTAATCCACCTATAGATAAATATGGTAAGATTCTACATCATTACAATTCAAAAGCAATGAATGCAATTTTGAGAGGTTTGTAGAAAACATAATTTATAAAGGTTATGCACTACAAATCAGCAAAGGAAATTTGGGATAAGTTGCAAGGCATATATGAAGGAGATAAAAAGTTCAAAAAGGTAAGGTTGCGAAATCTCAAGGGACAATTTGAAGAGCTAAGAATGAAGGATGAGGAAAGAATTAGTGCTTATCTACTTCATGTAGATGAGGTTGTTAACCCCATGCAAGGACTTGGACTTGAAGTTCAAGAATATGATGTGTGTGATAAGATTTTAAGGTCACTCCCAAAAAGGTTTAGTGAAAATATTTCAGCTATAGAGGAATCAAAAGATAGTGATATTTTGACAAGGGATGAATTGCATGGCATTCTTACAACTTTTGAGATGAGAACAAAAGAGGAACCTAATCCCCAAAAAGAAGTAGCCTTCAAAGCTACTAAGAAGACAAAGGGTAAGAATTCAGATTCAAGCAATGAATTATCCAATGATGAAGAAGCAAATTATGGCAGAAGAAACAAGAATCCAAGAATGTTTAAAGGTACAAAATTAGTTAGATGTTTCAATTATGGAAAGTATGGTCACTATGCATCTGATTGTTAAGAAGTTGGAAATAACAATGATGAAGAAAAATAGGATCATATAAATAGAAAAATAGAAAAATACAGGTATCAAAATAAAATCAAGGATGAGCAAGGCAAGCAAGGAAATAAGTTCTTCCAAAGATAGAAGAAGAGTTTTTATGCAGATAAATCAAGTAAGTATTCAAGTGATAGTGATGAAAGTTCCTCAAAAAATGATGAAGTACTATTTCTAGAAAAAGAAAAAGAAGTGGTTGAGAAAATATCACTAATAATCCTCAAGTGTTTTAGATGTGGAAATTTTGGTCATATTGAAGATAGTTGTACAAGGAGTGGTTTCAATTTCAGTGATGATGAATATGAAGATACACTTGAAGGACCAGAAGAGAATCTACTCATGGTAATAGAGGAAGAAGGAGGTGATCCTATAGAAGACAAATTAGAAGGGAATGAAGATGATTTCAAAGGCAAAGAAATAGAGGAAGAATCAGAGATAAGAGAAGTTGATCTTGAAGGTGAACTTATTTCTGCCCTTAATGCATTAAAGGAGGTAAGAAAGCAAAACTCCAAACTTAAGCTTCAGTTTCAAGAATGCAATGAAGAAAAAGGAAATCTTATAGAGGATATAAATAAGTCAATGGCTAATACAAGAAGATTCAAAGAGAAGTTAGAAGCTAAGGTTTTAGAATGTGAAAAACTAGAACATGAAGTAGCTTCACTAAGGATGGAAGTAAAAGAGTCTAGAGATAAGCTACACAGGTTTGGGAAGAGCTCAAAAACCATAGACAATATTATCAAGGGACAAATATGGTCAACAAACAAAATAGGACTTGGATTTGAATAGGAACAAAGAAAACAAGGAGAGGAGTCAATCTCAAGTTTCAAAGAAGAAGAAACTTTAGAAGAGGAAAGTGTAAGAGATAGTGAGACTTCTGAGGATGAGTTGGATAATAGAAAGTTCAACAGGAAGAGGAACAATGCACAAATAAGGAACATATGGAACAAGAGGCAACACAAGGTAGAAGAGACTAAGAGACCAATGAGTTCAAGGTAAGGTAATTTCAATGGATGATGCTTCTCATGTCACAGGTTTGGGCACAAGGCTTCACAGTGTAGGACACATGAAAGACAAGAATATGGGAACTTTAAAAACAAGTAATTTTTTCAAGGGTATTGCTACTCTTGTAATCAGTTTGGTCAGAAGGCAATGAATTGTAGGGTTCATGATAGGAATAGATATGGCTTCACCAGGAGAAATCCCAAGATATTTGCACCTCCAAGGAATAACAATATTAAGTTTTGTAATTGCAATAATGATGGGCATACAACAAAGTGGTGTAGAGAAGAAATTCCAGAGACAAGCAGGAACAGGAACAATCAAGGGAATCAAAAGGATCAGTTGAGGAAGAAAGTGGACAAAGGTAAAGATCAGTGCTTTATGGGAGTAGAGATACTCCCACCCTAGAATTAACCACCTCAAGAGGAGGTGGGGGAGGGGCTAAGCTAAGAGACTCATTCTTAGCCCCGAGACCCAAAGGTGACCCTTTGCCATTGATGTCAAAGGAGGAGATATTTGAGTTAGGGGGAGAGCATTCAATCAGGGGGAGTACAACAAAAAAAGGTAAAGGAAATGGTAAAAGGTAATTGGGTTGTCATCAATGACAAAGGGGGAGATTGTTGGAAATATGAGCAGGTTTTGTTGTCATTGATGTCAAGAAGTCAGGGTCAGTGAACATGACAAAAGGAAGGATGTCAAGAATTAGTTTCGCAATCAAGTGCAAAAGAAAGATTGCTTCTAGGTGGTCAGATGAGGTCTAAAGGGAAATAGGAAGGCCCAAGAAAAATAATATTATAACATTAAAAGGTCTAAGGTCAAGACCTAGAGATTTAAATTAATTATAATAATTAATTTGTAATTTAATTTGATTAACTCTAAGAGTTATTAAGTTAATTATAAATTAATTATAATTCAATTATTAATTAATTTATGATTTAATTTAAAAAACCTTAAAGGTTAGGGTTATGAGGGCACAAAGGTTTAATTAATTTAAAATTAATCGAATTATTCGAACATCAACGTCTTTAGCACATGGCACATTGCATATAAGAAGGGGAAAACTTTATATCAAATACCATCCATGCGATCCATTTGATTTATGCAAAAATCATGCGCAAGGCTAAGAGGAAGAATCACATGTGTTTTAAAAGCATTAAAGAGGCAGAACAAGGGAAAAGGAAGTGGGGAGCCCACTTCACATTGCAAGGCGTTGGGTAGCACGACTGGCAGCCAAAGGCTGCCCTAAGACATTGGCAGGTGCAAGGTTAAGGGGTTGAATCTCGTTGTTTGTGTTTTTGCTAAGTGGAGGAAGTTTTCATTGAAGTCTGTGTGGTCGATGAAGGAAAAAGGGAAGGTGCTTACCTTTCCCTTTGCATGGAGGCATGTAGCCCACGTGGTGGGTATGTGCTTTGAAAAGGCACTCGGTAGGAAGGGGTTGCACGTTCAAAGCCCATCGAGGCCATTTTGGTGGACTATATAAGGTATGCGCTCATATTGCTAAGGTTTAATGTTGCATCCAAAAATTAAAAGTGGAAATTAATTTTTAATTTCCTAAGGTTATATAAAGTGGAAATTGCATATTATAAGGTTTTTGTGAGTTATACAAAGGGGAGATAAAAGGGTATGCATACTATTATTTTTTATGTTGATTTTTGAGTGCTTAGAGTTTATAAGAGGAGTAATAAGGTGTGCCAAGGGAGTTAGATATTTTTTGTTGAAACAAAGTTTATAAAAATTGTATTGAAAGGAGAAATAAGGTATGGTTAGTTTTTGATATTTTGACTTGGTGAAATATTTTTGAGAGAAAATATTAAGGACAGATATTTGCTATCTCCCTAGTATTGGCAAAAAGAGTGGTTGTGATTGAGATAGGTGTTTGAGGTCAAATCATCTTCAAATAAGAGGTAAGGGCACATTATCCTTGAGAGTGATTGTTGGATGTTATGAATGCTAAGTTGGAGTGAAAAGGTCCTTGTTTGATAAGCATTGTTGAGTAAGCTTTTATATGCATGATTGGTGAATGCTTGAGTGAGAACTTGTGAACTATATTGAACTAGGTTTATGCAAAGATCATGAGTATCATTGTTATGTGAATGTGGGAACATCTTGAGTTGAGTTTGAGTTCCATTGTGAGAGTTGTTGAGAGCATTGGATGAAACATTGGCTTAGGGTTTTGCAAGCAAGTTGGTTTCATTGATTGAGTTGATTGAGCTATAGTGATTGGAAAGTGTTGGAGTGATAGTTCAAGTTCTGTGAAACAAATTATTCTATATTCTAAATTGATTTGAGAAAGATATTGAAAGTGATTGAGTGTTTGAGAGTGTGAAACATATTGAGTCTCTAACCATTCTCTATATGTTTCTGATATTTGCAAGAGAGTTTGAAAGTGATTGAGTATTGTTGTGAGTGTGAAACATATTGAGTCTCTAACCATTCTCTATATGTTTCTAGGAGTCAAACAAAATTTTGTGTGAAAATTGTTTATGCAAGTGAAAGAGGTTTTCTGTGATAGATTGAGTTGAGTTGAGTAAGCAAGTTTGCAATTGTTTTTAAAAAGCTTTTGTGAAAGCTAGTGGCTGATTTGAGTAAGTCCTAGAGTGGACTTGAGGACAAAGTGAAGCAAGCTTTTGTGAAATCTTGTTGGTAGATTTGAGTAAGCCTTTAGTGGAAGCTTACAATCATATTGGAAAGAGTTAAGACAAGTTCTAGTGAGGACTTGTTAAGCATAGATTGGACAAGTTCTAGTGAGGACTTGTTGAGAAAATTGGACAAGTTCTAGTGAGGACTTGTTGAGCATATTGGACAAGTTCTAGTGAGGACTTGTTGAGTAGATTTGAGGTAAGTCTTAGAGAAGACTTGAGAGGACATTGGACAAGTTCTTGAGAGGACTTGTGGATAGATTTGAGACAAGTCTTTGTGAAGACTTGAGAGCTGAGTTGATTGATTGATTTGTTCAAACCTTGAGTTAAGGTTTGGGGCAGATCTAGCAGAGGTGATTTATGATTGATCAAGCTTTGTGGTAAATCTTGAAGATAGATTAAGGATAGAGTTTGGTGCAGATCTGAGGATATATTTGTACCAGACTAGAGATAGATATTGAGCAGGTTTTGTGCTAGATCAAAGGACTAAGTTTAGTACAAAATAAGATAGAGATTGAGCAGATTTGTGCTAGACCAAAGGACTATGTTTAGTGTAGATTTGAGATAGAGATTGAGAAGAGCTTTGGAGGTGAAAGAGTAGAGGATATTAGTCTCTAGTGGATAGAGATCCATTAGCCATGGTAGAGAGGATAGAGGTCTTCAGTGGAGAGAGATCCACAACCCAGAGTAGTGGAGGCAGTTGTCTTCTAGAGGTTCACCAGCCAGAGTAGAGGAGAAGGAGTTCTCCTATGGATAGAGATCCACGAACCAGCTAGGGAGATTGGTGTCTCCTATGGGTTGGTGCCCACAAACTTGATTAGGGGATTGGTGTCTCCTTTGGATAGAGGTCCATAAACATTGTAATAGGGAAAGGTTTCCCAAGAGATTTGTTGAGAAAATTTTAGTGAAATATTTTTTTCGTGGAGTAGCCCACATTGGGTGAACCATGTTAAATTGGTGTCTCTATTGTGTGTGGTGATTTGTTCATTGCTTTGATTACTATTGTTGATATTGCCATTGATATATTGCATGATATAGTTTGAGAAAGAAAAGTAAAAAGTGTTCTTATACTGTTCACCCCTCCTCGTAGTATAAGCTTGTGTTCTTCAAAATTGTCCCATTAGATGATGAACCCAAGGAATATCTATGTATTTTATCATTCCTGCATCCTATCTGGAAAATAATTATACCTGAAGAACAACTAGCTTACCCTTTGCCACCATGACCACCTTCGATCTTTCCACCTCCATATCAACCACCTCTAAAAATCTTATGACACCTTGATGTCCTTGGACACCCTCAGCCACCTAGGGAAATTCATCTGTCTATAAACATGATTTCCATAGACCTTTTTGAGCCCCTACGAGATCCGAATAACCCATCAAAGCCACTACACCTCAACTTGGGGGTAATTGAATTTGATCAGGAATATTCTTCCCCATCGTATTTTGAGTACTGGCCTTGTGATGAGATGTTACAACCATTTCATTTCTCTCCAAGACCTACTCAATATTTCTTCCAAGTTGAGGTCAAACCTGAAATTCCAATTGATGATCTAAACCTAGTTGATGACATTCACCTGATACCTACTCCATATTATTTTGAAGAGGGGTTGCATATGTCAATCAAGCCAATGATTAACAAGGATATCGGCTCAAATCCTAAGAATCATCAATGTGTCAAGTTAGAGGAAATCTTGTCCCCCATAGAGTAGGTCGATTACATAGCCCTTATAGAAGAAGGAAGCTTTTGCATGGTCCTACAAAGACATGCAAATATTGGATCTAAATATGGTCATTGCATAATTTGACGCTTGACCCATAGACCAAGCTAGTTAAGCAAAATATTAAAAAAATACATCTAACAGTAGCCTTAATTGTCAAATATGAGCTACAAAATTTTTTGGATACCAAGTTCATCATATCAGTGGACTATCCACCATGGTTGTACAATATAATTCCCATCAAGAAGCCCAATGGAAGGATCCATAGTTGCATAAAATTTTGAGACCTAAACAAAACAAGTCCTAATGATGATTTTCATTTATCAAGCATAAACACCCTGGTAGATGCCACAACGGGCCACAAAATGTTATCCTTCATGGATGGTTTCTCTGTATATAACCAAATTTACATCAATCTAGAAGACCAGATCAGAAAGACATTCACAATACCTTGGGGAACATTTTGCTATAAGGTCATGCCTTTTGGCCTTAAAAATATGAATATTATATGGATGACTTATTGGCCAAATCATTATTACACCATGAGCATATTGATGTCTTGCATAAAGTCCTCGATCACCTTATTGAGCATAATGTGAGATTGAACCCTAAGAAGTGCATCTTCGATGTTACATATTGAAAAATATTAGAATTTATAGTCTTCAAAAAAGGCATCGAAGTGGACCCCAATAAAGTCAAGGAAATTCTTGAGATGCCTCCCCAACTACCATCAAATAGATGCAAATCTTGCAGGTTAAGGTGTCATATATCAAGCACTTCATAGCACAGTTATCTGATAAATGTCAATCCATAAACAAGCTATTACATAAGGGGGTCGTATTCCATTGGGATTACGAGTGTCAAGATAGCTTTGATGCAATAAAATAATATCTAGATTCACTGCCAATATTGGCTCCACCCAAACTAGGAGTTTCATTCTACTTATTTATCTCATCCACTACGATTGCATTAGGCATCATGTTAGCCCAAAACAATGAACTGCATAAGGAATAAGCTACTTACTACCTTAGCCTCACCTTGGTCAGTTATGAAATCAAATACGCATGCATTGAAAAGCTATGCCTAGTGGTGGTTTTCACTACCAAAAATCTATACCATTACATGCTTAGTCATACCGCATACGCTGTATCAAAAGAGAATCCATTGTGATACATGATGAGTCATATTTATCACAACAATCACATGATGAAATGGATCATGTTGTTGATAGAGTTTGACCTAGAATTTATCAAAAAAAAATTAATTAAGGGTAAGGTCATCACTGATCAACATGTAGAGGCTCCTCTTCAAGATGATCAAACTCTTAGCATGGAGTTTCCTAATGATGGAGTCTTCCAAATATCAGAATCATCTAATTTTGATGAGCCTAGGTTACAAGTCGATATGACTATATTATTTGATGGTTCTAAATGCGAGCAAGGGGGTGGCACAAGAATTGATTTTTTCACATCTCAAGATGCTTCTATACCCCTATCTTTCAAAACTTGATTTCCTGTGCACCAAAAGCAATGTCGAGTACGAAGCCTTGCTCATAGGTCTTCAAACGACTATTACCATGAAAATAACCAAGATCAACATTTTTGGTGACTCCTTGCTCATTGTAAACTAGGTAAAAGGGATTTTCCAATACAAGTGTCCAATTTTGCAAACCTATAAATCCCTTATGGATAAAATTTTGGCAAATTTTGAATGGTGCGATATCAAGGCACTCCCTCGCTCATCAAATCGTTTTGCAGATACAATGGCCTCCTTGGGGTCCTTGATCTCATGGAACATTTTTGATGATATGATAACCATTCAGGTCAAAATACTATCACAATTTGTGATCAAGCATGAGGACACTCAACCTATACTAGAAGTCCACATGATTCAGATTGAATCTCCTCAGGAATGTTTCTCACAAATTCATGAACTCTTGAATAATGTCACTTGGGGGACTCTATTCCCTTAAAATCCTTTTGATAGTATCACAATGCTATTCTTACAGGTTCTCTCCCAATCATAATTCACCTAGGATGAACTTCAAAAGGGATAAACAATTCATGCAATCAAGGCTTCCTCACATCAGGACTGGTCTACTCAAGTCAAGGATTACCTAAAGCTTGGTAATATTCATTTTGGATTATCTCATGCTGCCAAAAGGAAATTTAAACAAAAAGCGATAAAGTATGTCTTACTAGGAGATATTTTGTACCATCAAAGCTATGAAGATATCCTCCTTAATTTCCTGGAGCATCAAGAGTTAGTTTTGGAAATCGTCCAAGCACTCGATGGTACATGTGGTGACCATTTCAGTGGCATAGCCATCACAAAGTGTATTCTTTGCATGGGCTATTATTGGACAACTTTAGAGTGATATTGTTACGCTTATGTTAAGAAGTGTGTAAAGGTTCAACACCATGCTAACTTGACACACATGCCTTCTCAGGACTTACAACCAATTCAATCAGTTTGGCCTTTCTTCCAATGGGGATTTTATTTAATCAAGAAAATCTCCCCTACATCCTTGAGCCATCACACATTCATCATGACAACTATCAATTATTTTACAAAATGGGTGGAAGCAATTCTCCTTACCACTACGATGGGATTCCATATCACAGAGTTCATATTGCATAATATCATTTGTCGTTTTGATATTCCATCCAAGATAATTTTAGATAATGGGATATCGCTCAAGAACAAATATATGTGTGCTTTAAAAAAAAAGTATAATATCAAGCACAATTTTATTGATGCCCTATTATCCATAATAAAATGGGTAAGCAGAGGCATTAAACAATTTTTTGATTTCAATTTTGAAGAAAATAGTTAAAGAGAATCACAAAGATTGCCACACACAAATACCTTTTTCTCAATGGGCTTACCGCACTAGTATTCAAATTCCCACTAGGGCAAATCCATTTTTACTAGTGTACAACACTGAGGCAATCATGCCTCTAGAGTTGGAAATCCCATTGTTGTGCATATCCATACAAGAGTTCATCGATGATGACACTGCACAATAGGCTCACATAGAACAACTTATGTTGCTTTATGAACATTACACCAATGTTCTCGAGCATGTGCATGTTTATCAAGAGTGAATTAAGAGAGCCTATAATATGAAAGTCCATCCTAGAGACTTTTAGGTTGGTGACCTTGTTATGAAAGAGAACCAATAAAATTCTAATTTGCCATCCCATCTATGGGACAACTTTGTAGTAAAATGGTTAGGTCCTTTCATCATCACTAGTTAGATTGGACCCAAAACTTATTGCCTAGCCTTCCTTGAAGGAATCGAGGATCCTAAACCCTTGAAAATCCTTCACTTGTAGCATCTCCATGCTTAAAGTACCATGGCCCCCAAAAATGCTCCAAGGGTTTCTACGAAACCACTTGGTCAACCTAAAATGCTTCGATGGTTTCTACACAACTGCTTGGTCAACCCAAAATTCTTTAAGGGTTTCTACAAAATAACTTGGTCAACCCAAAATGCTCCAAGGGTTTTCTACAAAACCACTTGGTCAACCCAAAATGATCCAAGGGTTCCTAAAAATACCACTTGGTCAAACTAAAATGCTCCAAGGGTTTTCTATAAAACTACTTGGTCAATCCAAAATGCTCCAAGGTTTTCTACAAAACTGTTTGGTCAATCCAAAATGCTCTAAGGGTATCTACAAAATCGCTTGGTCAACCCCAAAATCCCCAAAGGTACCCATAAACTCTTTGGTCATCCAAAATGCCCCAATGGCACCCAATAAGCCCAATGGACACATGTACATACATATATACCAATCAAAACCCAAAAACATAATCAAAACATTAAAATACAAAAATATTGCATTACATCACATTGCATACCATTGCATTATACAATCACTTGCATTAGGCATACTCATCATTGCACTTTGCATTTTAGAGTTGCTCATACATGTTTAAGCACCAAGATTGTACACTGGTCATCATTCAAAATCAAATTTATTAAATTCATCATTCATATAATTCCATATTTCACTCATCATTTCCACCTATATTTCCTACTTTTCATATTAGTGTTTGTTTCCCTTCACCTAGTCATTTGTTCTAGAATATATTTAGTTTTTAGTAACTCAGTCGTATCTAGTTTTCTTTTCAGATTGTGTAGAAAGTGTAGACACCAAAATCTAACACCCTCTAAATCACATTTACCACCCTACCATCAAATCCTGCATGATAAAAATATATGCCTAAGTTCTAACACCTGAGATTCACCCTAAATGTTAGAAAAAAAACCACATTGACTGATTTGATTTATCTAAAATAATATGACGATGAATCAGTCTATGACTTTGGCAATAGGTGGAGATCAGTCATGATCAAGTTACCATTTTCCCTCCCTATGCCAGATAATATGAATGTTCAAGAAGAGTTTTGGTATACCCATATCTTTATTATTACACCTACAGTAGTATAGGACATTCGATGAGGCACAACCCCAAGCAAAGCTAATAGAAGAGATAAAAATTCATGAAGGTGAGATAAAGCCTAAAAAGAAAGAGTGGCACAATAAGAATCAAAATGGGAATAACCACGATCAATCAAATACTGCACAAGTTAACCAGATAGTTTTGGGCCAACCACAGTTAAATCAACCAACCCAAGCACAAATCCAACAACCCCAACAATAATAACAATTGCAACAATTGAATCATAAAGCGGTTCCACCTCCACAGTAGGCACAAAATAAGACACAACTTATAGAAAGGCAACAACATCATTTTAAGCCAAAAAGAAATTATACACCAGTACAAGAGCCATATTCATTAGTTTTCCAAAAGTTGTATGCAGTAAAACTCTTTACATTGCCAAAAATGAAACCTAAAGATTCTAACAAACCAAAAACAGAAGGTTACAAAGAACACCTCTTTTGCGTCTATCATAGAAAAAGATGCATGGTTCTTGTTATGAGGAAATGCAAATGCGCAGTTGCTATCTCAAAAAAGTAGAACAACGGTTGATAGATGGAAGGAGCAATGATGGGATCACAAGTCTGTACCTTTTGATTTATGTTCTTCCTTTTTCTCCTTTATCTGCATTCTGTTATTAGCATTGAAAGGTCTAGTCCTGTATGCCTTTGTCTGCATATAGGTTTTAGGGTAAGATCAATTAGCTTAAGTCTTGCATCCATAAAAAATAAAAATAAAAAAATCATATTTCATGTGTCGGGTTAGGAATAACCCAGACATTATATTTTTGGGTTTAGGTCTGTTTCTGCCCTGACCTACTGATAGAAAGGACCCACATATCCATGGTTGATATTTCCCAGATGCAGACGCATGGTTGGAAAATTGCACATCGACGGTTTACTAGAATCAACCGCCCACCCGTGGTTGGCCTTGTTAAGTAGGATTTGGTCTAAAAGCTTACCTAACGATGGCATTTTGCCCTTGAATTTCTATTTGTTGTGTTTTCTACTTTCTATCTTTTGCATGTATGCATTCAAATATAAATTCATAATAGTTTTGCATAAAACAATAATTAAACAAAACCACCACACACTTGCACTTAAATGTTGGAAAATGGCTGGATTTCATCACCGTCTGGTTTGAATTTCATCACTGAACCACCAACATCATACCCCATTATTTTCCAAGGCTGATTCCAAGATTCGTCATAGCCCATGGGTTATAGCACATATTTCTCCTTGGAGAGGTGTATCACAGGCTACGGGTGAACTGGGTGAGGAATTGGTAGGATATGTGCTCCCTGGCCGTGTGTGGACTTCATTACCACACATCATAGGCGGTATTACATGACCTAGAGTTCAAAGCCAGGTTGTCGAGCTACGAGTATATAGGTGAAATCCTAGATTCATTTAGGGTAAAACATTGAGCACAAGTCTTTTTTTATTATTTCTCAAGCAAATTTCAAAAAAGTATTTCAAAAATTAACGAAAATCTAGCATCAAAAACTTTGTGTTTGTTTTATTTGTGTGTTGTATTGCATTGTACGGTAATTTTATTTACATAGATAGTCGCACTTGGCATTGTACCACATAATAGCGTATGGTAGTGACTCATAGTCAAGCTAAGAAACTAGTGTCAAACCAAAGTCAGTGGTCTTCCCCCATAACATCTCAGTCTAGAAACATCCCTCACACTTCGATGGTAGGACAAGTAGGCATACCATCTTCTATGTCCCCAAGTCTTAATGTAGGCCCTTCTGGTAATGCCCCTAATACAAACATAGACATTATACATAGGGCTACTCACACAACCATACCTGAGACACCTAGGAGTGAACCTCCTGCAATGGTAGATAGTCATATCACCATGTTCGACATGGATACTATTAGAATGTACTTGAATGTAGTTGGAATGGTCTTCCCATCATTACCACCACTATCCATCCCATCTTGTGTTGTACCATCATTACAACAATAGCCCACATATACTTACCCACAACAGTCAAAATAAGTCTTTACAAATCCTCTTTTTGAGTTGGCTGATGTAGCACTGGCTAACCAACCATCATCATCCAACCAACCACCCTGCACATTACCTCAACAACTCACCATTTCCACTAATTCCTTGTATGAAATAATTCCTGTTATTTAACAAACCCTAACATCCACTCAACCCACTATCCTCATAGGTTCTACATATCATATCATACCATAGTTAGTGGCAATACCCTTTATTACTTATCCCCCACTCACTTCCACTACCATGGTTGTTCCACAACCAACTTAGCCTACCACATCACAAGTTGTGGCCCCTACTTCAAATGCAATTGCTATACAACAGGCTTTTTTACAATTGCAAAAAATAATTTTAGATAACGCTAACCGTAGCATAAATCCTGATCCCAACTAGCATTTTCAAGGGATTGAGCACAAATTCCCATCTCCATCTCACCAAACAAATGTTTTTATCCAAGATCCATCTTGGACAATGCGCCCCCCATCCACCACTATAGCTCATAACCAACCTCCACATCCATATGCTAATATAATAGGTCAGTATACCATCATGCCCCATCACCCCATCCGTATCATAATCTCCATCATCATTCATATCATAACACATTTCAGCCAACCATACCTTATCACCCGCAACCTACATACAATCCACCCCATTACCAGCAACATCAAGTACATTCAAGTGTCAGTCCTATGGATGATCCTAGATACCATTTTTTACAAAGTCATATTGATAGTCTTGCCATGCAAAATCCAGGTTTGCAATACTAAAAACAAACTTTAAGGTAAATACTAAATCATCCTATTCATGCTTCGACCCTTGAGCCGCCATATCCAACAGATTTTCAAATACCTAAGCTTGAATTTAAGGGAGAAGAGGACCCACGTGAACATATAACTAGATTTGTGAATGCATGCTTCAGAATCAAAAGCAATGATGCATTATTGTTACATATATTTCCTCAAAAACTAGGGGAGAAGCCCAAGACTAGTACAACCACATGCCACATCAAACTATTTTTACCTTTGAACAACTAGCAGACCAGTTCTTGGAAATATTTTCCCTAAATGTCAGAAAACAAACCATATTGACTGATTTGATTTATCTAAAACAATATGACGATGAATAAGTCTATGACTTTGGAAATAGGTGGAGATCAGTCATGATCAAGTTACCATTTTTCCTCCCTATGCTAGAGATAATATGAATGTTCATGAAGAGTTTTGGTAGACCCATCTCTTCATTATTACAGCTACAACAGTATAGGACATTCAATGAGGCACTCGCCCAAGCAAAGCTAATAGAAGAGATCAAAATTTATGAAGGTGAGATAAAGCCTAAAAAGAAAGAGTGGCACAATAAGAATCAAAAGGGGAATGACCACGGTCAATATAATACCGCACATGTTAACTAGATATTTTTGGTCCAACCACAGTTAAATCAACCAACCCAAGCACGAATCCAACAACCCCAACAACAACAACAACTGCAACAATTGAATCATCAAGTGGTTCCACCCCTACAATAGGCACAAAATTAGACACAACTTGTAGAAAGGAAACAATGTAATTTTAAACCAAAAATAAATTACACACTAGTACAAGAGCCATATTCATTAGTTTTCCAAAAGTTGTATGCGGAAAAACTCTTTACATTACCAAAAATGAAACCTGAAGATCCTAATAAACCAAAAATAAAAGGTTACAAAGAACACCTCTTTTGCATCTATCATAGACAAAGAGGACATGATATCGAATGTTGTCATTGTTTCAAAGGAATTGTGCAAGATTTAATAGAAGCAAGTACAATCAAAGTTGACAACACACTAGCCCCAAAAAACCAAAACCTAGGCATCTATCATACACCTTTGCCACATCGAGAGGCAAATCAACAACCGATGGGAGCATCAACTTATATAGTTCCTCCCAACCAGGTTAATTATGTGTCTCAATGGTCACAAGGTTTTGTAGGAGCTATCATCATAGTTACCCGTGGACAGAGGTAAGCTAATCGTACAACACAGGCTCTAGCAACACAATCAACAAATGTGCCCATACAACTTGGACCAAGCATTCCACCACCACCTTTCCATAACCACCCAGTGGTCACATTAAATAGCTGGTTAACACAAAGTTTAAAAATAGCTTCAGCAAAATTATCAATTTATGAGCTAATACAACAATCAACACCTCAGAGAGAAGCAATGATGGAAATCTTAAAGTCTATACAAGTATAGTAAGAATACCCCAATGCATTCAATTCCTTTGTAGGAAGTGTACAAAAGTGTATGGAACCCTCGATAGTTTTTTATGATTTTGAGGAAAAGCAAATTTTGGTAGATTCACCTGATCCACCATTGCACATAGTAGCTCACATTGACAGGAAGCCATTCAAGAGAGTGCTTATTGAAACTAGTTCATCCATCAATCTCATCACCACACCTACAATAAAAAAGCTCAACATCCCACCATCTCACATCACAACTTCCACCTTCACCCTTAGGGATTTTAATGGAGCTTTATGCTCAATTGTAGGGAATGTTATTCTTCCCATCACCGTGGGGGTGAAAATAATACATGTCCTCTTCCACATCTTGGAAGGAGAAATGTAATACAATATACTTCTTGGAAACCCTTGGATTAGGGAAATGAAGTGTGTGCCTTCAATATTACATCAATGCTTAAAATATGTATATGAAGGAAAAGTAAATTGTATACCAGTTGAAACAGAACCTTTCAAATAATGCAACTTGATTTCAAACTTGTATGAGCCCTTTCTCCCATCAACACATCTAAATATCTAGCCACTCACCATTAGGACCATTCCATCTAGTAACACTTCATCAAAAGCACCCATTCAAGAGGAATTGCCTATAGTTCACCTAGATTTTGCATCCAAAAGCGTCAGCTCAATTCACCCTTTGAACACTGCATATCACTTTCCAATCACACCAAACCATCTTGTCAACCAACAACCAACTCCATCTAGCGCACCTCCAAATCCACAACAATCGTTCATATTCACAACACAACCTAATCCATCCATCAATAAACCACAATCATCATAGCCCGTAGTCTCACAAATAGGGCCACCTATTAGAGAAAATACACCACAACTATTAGAACTACAAACTACCTCAGAAGAACCCTCTTCATCCATTGAACCATTAGCCTCTCAACCTTACCAAGTTGCAGTACACCTCACCAATCTAGGTATTGGTGAGTATATTATTGAAAGTGTCATGGTTAAACCACTTATTGAATCATTCAAGGATTACAAATGCTCCCGCAACCCACATTTAGCCATAGGTGAAATATACAAAATGGGTTCCCCATAAAATGTAATAAATTTCATCTATGGGGGAGTCAAATATTCATCAGGTCCATCTCCTCCGGAGGAGGACCATGTAAAAGAGTTTAATGAGAACATTGATTTTTTATCTAACCCATAATTTCTAGTGAGATATTTTTAGAGGGTTAATTGGTAAGGATATGGACTTGGAAGACATGAACAAGGTCCTCACCGCATTATTGAGCCAGAATATAGAGAGCCAAATGACCACTTAGGTCTAGTTTACAAACCTTCCATCACAAGCTCTTCACTAAGTCAAACATTCCAAGAGTTGGATATTGAGTGCGAAGACGGAGAAGGAGAAAGTGACAATGAGGATGAACCTAATGATGAGAATGGTGATATAAATGGTGAATACGTAATCAAAAATTTTTACCCTCATGTATTTGGAACTTTCTTAGAACAAGCCTTGCAACAAGAACCAGGATACGGAGATCCACCAAAAATGGCATACCTTAGGCCAAATTACACATAACTTGTTCTAGGACCTCATACAAATGCTAATGGCTTCTGGATAAGAGGTAACAATTATGAAGATGAGACAAAAATGATATTTCTAAATCATGAGCGTTAAATTCAAGCTAGAATAATACTACAAGCAGAGGTGCATCACAAAAAAAATAATCAAGAGGTAAAAGAACCTAGAGAAGAGTTAGTACATGCAAAATCTATTCGGAGAAATGATTGGTACCAAAAGAAGTTCCCAATAAACTGAACTCTCTTTCAACTAAGAAAAAAGCATGAAAGTCCTAAACCAGAACCTCCTCCACCACCTTGGCCATTCCTACAGCACCTCCAGTCACACATATTAGGTCAGTTGCAACCTAGGGAGGATGAGTCATCACCTCTCGAATCGTAGCCACATCACCTTCATCAAGTCAACATGATTTCTATTGATTTGCTCACCCCACTCCATAATCCATATGATGAGGCAAAGCCAATCTATATTGACACTAACCTCATTACCATGGATAGGATCTCATTCTTGCCATCAATTATCAAATTTGTCTTATCCAAAGAGTTATTGCGTGCTTAAAACGCGTATATTTCACAACAACCTTCATCATCAAATAATTTAGTTTTTCAAACTGAAATAGAGGGTGAAATCCTAGAGACATTTGAAAATGTGGTGGATGATATTCACCTCATCCCAAATCCACATCAACTAGAAGAAGGTTCTCACATGCTAATTGAAGAATCTATAAATGTGAACCTTATTCAAGACACAGACAATCCCCAAATTGTCAAAATTGCAAAATATTTATCTATAGAGGAGAAAGAACATATAATAAACATGCTAATGAAAAATAAAGAAGTGTTTTCATGGTCGTACAAAGATATTCCTGTTTTAGATCCAGATCTGGTAGTCCACAAACTTACACTGGCACATGATGCAAAGCCTTTCAAACAAAATCTTAGGAAATTTCATCCAACAGTCACATTAATTGTAAAAGAAGATCTGCAAAAGTTGTTGGATGTGCACTTCATAGTACCAATTGATTACCCATAATGGCTTTTAAATATGGTACCCATTCGCAAACCAAACAGAGGGATACACGTATGCACTAATTTTTGATACTTAAACAAAGCATGATCAACTAGTATATTCTTGCGCTGGTCATGAAATATTTTCCTTAATGAACGGTTTCTCGGGATACAACCAAATTTGAATTAATCTCGAAGATCAACACAAGATAACATTTACAACACCCTAGGGGATATTCTATTATAGAGTGATGCCGTTTGGACTCAAAAAATTAGGAGCTACATACCAACGAGCTATGACATGCATATTTCATGATTATATACATAAGATCATGGAGGATTATGTAGATGACTTGATTGCTAAATCTAAGACACATCTTGAGCACATCGATGTACTAGAAAAAGCATTTGACTGATTGATAGAACACAAAGTAAGGTTAAATCCTAAGAAGTGTGTATTCTGGGTCACATTAGGAAAAATTATAGGATTTATTGTCTCCAAGCGAGGCATTGAAGTGGATCCAGGTAAGGTAAAATCAATATTAGAAATACCACCTCCCAAAACATTGAAAGAGTTGCGTAGTTTACAAGGAAAGATTCAATCTATCCTATGATTCATTGCATAACTATCAAATAAATGCAGGCCTTTCAATCACCTATTAGAAAAGGGAGTGACATTCTCATGGACAACTGAATGTCAAGAGGTATTTTATGACATAAAGAAGTATCTGACATCACCACTAGTTCTTACACCTCCTAGATCAGGAATCCCTTTTCACCTATACATTTTTGCAACAAATTTTTCACTAGGGACTATGCTTGCACAAAAGAAAGAAAAACATAAGGAGTAAGCAATTTACTATATTAGCCAAACATTGGTAAGTTATGAAACAAGATATTCTTATGTCAAAAAGTTATTCTTAGTAGTGGTTTTTGCCACCAAGAAACTTAGACATTACATGCTAAGCAATACTACCTATGTCATAGCTAGATAAAATCCTCTATGATACATGATGACTCGCACATACAACAACACATGTACTACTAAATGGATAATGCTTTTAACAAAATTTGATCTCGAATTCATAAGTCAAAAATCCATAAAAGGTCAGGTGATAGCTGATCAACTAGCAGAAGCTCTGCTACATAATGACAAACCACTAATCATTGAGCTTCCAAATGATTTAGTATTCTCTATCATAGAACAAGAAGAATTAGTTTCTCCTGAGGAAGAAGCATACATGACCATGTTCTTTGATGGGTCTAAATGCGATAAAGGACAAGGTGTGGGAGTCATGTTTTATACACCTAAAGGAATACCAATTCCTTTATCATTCAAACTCGACTTCACATGCACCAATAATAATGCAGAGTATGAAGCCTTAATCTTAGGTCTTCAATCAACTATAGCAATGGGCATAAAAATACTAAGCATTTTTTGTTATTCTCAACTAGTTGTGTACCAAGTAAAAGGAGAATACCAATGTAAAGAACCAGTCTTAAAGAAATACCATGAAGTAGCAACAAAGTTGCTAGAAAATTTTGATTGGTACAAAATTAGTAATTTACCCCGGTCCATAAAAAAATTCACGTATGCAATGGCTTCTTTGGTATCTCTCATCCCTAAGAATGAGTATGGATAAGTACAATCACTAATCATAAAAACAATGTCAAAATCATCAATTCAAAAAGCAGAACCTATAGGTGAGAAGAATGTTTGTTTGATACATGCTGAACCTTACAATTCTTACCTTGATGAGATAAAAGACTTTCTCAAGTCTAGAATACTCCCAGTAGAAATGACACGAATTGCAAAAAGAACATTAAAAAAAAAGCAATTCATTTTACTCTACTAGGGGATGTGTTAAACAAATGTGGGTATGATGGAATATTATTACGATGTTTAGATACGATTGAAGCAGAATGAGCAATAATAGAAGCCCACGATGGTACTTGTGGTGGCCACTTCAATGGAATGGCCATTGCAAAGAGAATACTATGCATGGGATACTATTGGTTGACCATGGAAAATGACTGTTGCAAATATGTCAAAAAGTGTCAAAAGTACCAATATCATGCAAATTTAACTCATGTACCATCACATGCATTACAACCCATTCAAATTATTTGGCCCTTTTCACAATGGGGTCTTAATTTGATTTGTAAAATATCACCTACTTCATTAGGACAACATAAGTTTATCATAACTACGACAAAATACTTCACAAAATGGGTGGAAGCAATTCTAATGACCACTATGACTAGACCTCAAATAGCGGAGTTTATACTTTAGCATATTATCTGTCATTTTGGAATACCCTCAAAAATATTTTTTGATTATGGGAAGTCATTTAAGAATAAATATGTTAGAGCATTGTGCAACAAATTCAAAATTTAACACAGTTTCTCCACACCTTATTACCCATAAGAGAATGGGCAAGCTTAAGAAACCAACAAAACAATGGTATCCATTCTCAAGAATATGGTCAAAGAAAATCACCAAGATTGGCATACTCAACTTCCTTTGGCATTATGGGCTTACATAACAAGCATCAGAATGCCAACGAGAGCGACACCATTTTCACTAGTTTATGGTGCTGAAGCTATATTACCTTTAGAGCTCGATATACCTTCCTTGTAAATCGTATTACAGGAATTCATGGATGATGAAACAACTATACAAGAACGTCTTGACCAATTGACACTTATTGATGAAAAATGTATGAATGCTCTAGAGAACTTACGAGTATATCAAGACAAAGTCAAACATGCTTACAACAGTCCATCCTCACGAATTTCAAGTGGGGGACCTAGTGCTCAAAGAAAATCAATAAAATACCAATGCATTGCCACACTTGAGAGATAAATTTGCAGCTAATTGGTTAGGCTCGTACATTGTAAAGCATAAATTGGCACCAGGAACATATAGACTTGCCAAATTTGAAGGAGAATTAGAGCCAGAACCACTAAACATAATGCACCTAAAGGTATTTTATGCATGAAACAACTTGCAATATATGTACATATATACATGGCTAAAAACAAAAGAAAAAAAATAATTTCTTTACATTGTAAATAGAAATGTCATTACTAGCACTTAGCATATTGCATTTGCATTTTACAAAAAAAATGAAAAAAAAATGTGCATTAAATAGGCATATCACAAGCATATAGCAACATTAGACTAATCACATAATTTCATTCATACCATATCATGTTCAGTAATATTTCATAGTGGTGATGATACGACCAAGTAAAAACAAGTTCCAAAGAATTTGGGATACCCAACTAAGACTCTTCGCAAGTAAAAAAAAATCATATTTACACATGTTTTATAAATCAAATTTTTAGTCACTCAATAATGTCTAGTGAAGAACCAAAAATCATAATATGTCCAATTTTCTTTAGGACCAAAGCACTTATGTCACATTAAGAAAGTCTTGATTAAGATAGATTGACCCCAAAGCAATCTTGAACCAAAAATACTTTACAAATTTAAAAACATTTTGAGTAAGAAAATATAATGCCAACTTGGGTACAACCTTGAAGTGAAAAGGTAATATTATCCGCTTGTCCCATTACGCAACATAGTCCAAAATCAAAAAGGTGGTTTTCACCACCATCACAATAATCCAAACAATTAGAAAATACCCATTACCCATATTATTGCATCTCCATATAAACATTTTTACAGTTGATGTCCAATTAGTAAACAAAATACTTGGTAGTCCTTTATACCGTAAAGTTGCTTTATTTGGTTACAATATGATATGAGGAAGGGAAGGATGTGAATCTATAACTTTTTTATGGTTGAAGGGAGACATTTTTCGTAGGACTGCCCAAACTTCCGAACTCGTTTCGGTCATATCTCACTCATCCGGACTCGGATTGAGCTAAAATTTTGAGGGTAGATGCCTGAAAAACCCTAGAACGTCTCCACCAATTTTCATATCATTTGGAGCAACACAGATCCTAGCGCATCCCTATGTGTGAACGACATATTTGGCAAGCGGCTATGCGAGGGTTTCATCTGGGTTGAGTGCAAGCGGCTCCAGAGGTTGGTTTTAGGGCCTTCGGGCCCTAGCGGCCAATATTTTTGTGGTTTATTCTCAATATTTTAGCAGGAAATGTTGCAGGGGATACAAGATGGGTTAGAAATTTGTCTTTCAACAGATCATACTGTGAACTTGAGTGACAACGGCTTCCAATTTGCTGCACAAAAGAAAAGTGAAAACCATACCTTTCCACGGCGTCTAGGGCAAGGATTAAAGAGATCACGAAACAAGTTTCAAGCAGTTGATCAAAAAATGGCTCATATCTCAAGTGAATCTGGTGCTAAGGTGCACCCACAAAATAATTCTACTATGAAAACCCCTATCAAGGGTAAGAATTTTGAAGACTGAGTCCCAAAAAAGAATTTTAGGGATGCCCTTCATGGTGGACAGCCTCAGCCCAATGCTAATATCAATATTAGGGCTTCCCATAAACCTCTAAGAATGCCTAAGATTGATCCCAGGAAAACGGAGTCGGGATGTCTTAAAGTAGCTGATGGAACTCCTATTGTTAAGCTTGATATGGATAACATTCAGAATGGCATTGAAGATTTGGAAAAAAGAGGACTAATTTGTCGGTTCGTGGGTTTTCGTCAGAGTCTATCTGCTTTCAAAGTATGGGCTGCAAAAAGCTGGAAAACTAAAGGTGAGTTACAAATCTCTATTTATCCAAATGGTTATTTTCTTGTTTTATTTGCTAATAATGAAGATAGAGAGAAAACTTTTCAAGGGGGTCCTTGGTTTTTGGAAGGGCGGGGCTTTTCATGAAGCCCTGGCATACTAAATTTAAAGCCGAAGAAGAGATGCCTTCTATTGCTCCCGTGTGGGTTAGACTCTTTGGCCTCCCTATTGAATTTTGGAATCCTACTATTTTTTCTTCAATTGGAAACTCTTTAGGAACTTTTATGATGACTGCTGATTGTACTCAAAATTTTGAACATATTATTTATGCTCGGATTTGTGTTTTAATGGATTTTGACAAACCCCTACCTAAAAAGATCACATTACAATTTGGGGAAGACACTTGGGAGCAAGTAGTGGACTATGAGAACATTCCTTTTCATTGTAGAATTTGCCATGAATATGGTCATTTGGCCCAGTGCTTGCCCAAATAAAATTCCTGATCAAAAGAAAGAAGATATAAACTTAGCAGGTTTCCAAATACCTAAGAAGAAGAACACTAAAAAAAAACCGGTTATGAAGGATCAATCAAAGTCATCTGCTAATATGTTTGAAATCCTTTCCACAAATGATGTCCCAAGTGAGGAAGAGGAAATAATGGAAACTGAAATCTTAGAAACACAATTTAAATATGAAGGGAAGAACTCGAGAGACAAACCAACAAATCAAAGGTTTTCAACGAGAAAAAAAGGAGAAAATTTACACAAGAAAAACAATATTTCAAATGTCAAAACTTCAAATAATGCGAGGTCCCAATATAGACTCTATTGAACCATCTAGTAAAATTTTGGTTGTGTACGAGCATTCTTCAAGGTTAGAAGCCATCTCAGATTCAATTGGAATAAGTCAAGAAACAGGGAAAAAAATTGAAGATGGATTCTAATCAAAAAGTAGGTCGCAAGACCAATCAATATCATATGGTAAAAGAAGGTGAAAAGCTTGTAGAGGAAGGTAAGATTAATGCCCTTCCCAACTTTTTTAGCCCTGGTATTAATGAAGATCATCACTTGGAATATTAGAGGACTCAAAGGGAGTCTTTCAAAACAAAATGAAATTAGAAGAATGATTCAGGTAAATCATCCACATCTTGTTTTCCTTCAAGAAACTAAGATGTCAATGGAGGATATGGACTTAATTGCCGGTAAAATTTGGCAGCTGGAAAAGTGGTTTCCCTCGGTTCCCAAGGGACTTCGGGTGGCATTGCTTGTCTTTGGGATCCAAAAGAGGTAGTTATTCACCATATGGTTGGCAGTTGGGGTTTGTTGGCTATAGCTATTCAAAGTAGACATTCCAACTAGATTATGCTCTGCATTACTATTTATGCTCCGACTTCTTTGGAGGAAAAAAGAAGGCAGTGGAAGGATATTACTCATATTATCTCTCATTTTCCTAAAGCTTGGATCTTGATCGGAGGAGATTTCAATACCATCCTCTCTCTGGATGAGAAAAGGGGGAAATAGAAATTTGGACAAAAGCACTGACCTCATGAGCGAATATATTGCAAACCTCCATCTTGTGGATATCCAACTAGATAATGGCCTTATGACTTGGTCTAACAGAAGGCAAGGCTTAGCTTGTATAATGGAGAGATTGGATAGGTTTTGCTCTCTGAAAATTTCTTAATCCATGGTCACATTCCTAAAGTGAAGACTCTTAATAATGTTGGTTCGGATCATTGGCCAGTCATGGTGGAAATGTGGAAAACCAATGTGAGTTTCTCTCCTTTTCGTTTTCAATTAATGTGGCTTAGAGACATTTCCTTCAGACCTCATGTGCAACAATGGTGGAAGGAAGGTAAACCTAGGCATGGGACTAAGATGTTCTGTTTTGTCAAAAGAGCGCAATACATTAAATCCAAAATCAAGACTTGGAGCTGGAAAGAGTTTGGGGATGTTCATAAAAAAAACATGAAGTTATTGCTCATCTTGAAAATTTGAATAAGAAAATCCGTTTAGATGGCCTCACGAGAGAAGAGAAGTGCAGGAATGAAATTAAACTCACAACTCGGTTAGAGGAATGGGAAAAAAGAGAAGAAATCTTATGGAAGCAAAAATCTAGAATTCAATGGCTCAAAGAAGGAGATCGAAACACAAATTTTTCCACAAATCTCTTCTAGCTCGAAGATCTCACAACTTTATTTCTTCCTTAAAATCAGATTATGGAGATGTTGTTTATACTTGGGATGGCATGAACTCTATTGTTGTTGATTACTTTTCCAATATTTTCTTTGCTACTCCCCTTGACTCAGCTTCACAATATAATGTTCTTCAAGCAATCCCTTCTCTTATCACTTTAGAGGAGAACTCTATTTTGACTGCTCCTGTTACTATCAATGAGCTTCAACAAGTAGTTTTTAAAATGCAAAAAGGGAAAACCCTAGGTCTGATGGTTTTCCTATTGAGTTCTACCAAGAGTTATGGGATATCCTTCATGTTGATTTATTAGAGGTGGTGGAAGAAGCCAGGAAAGCCAAAGAAATTTTGAAGGTTATCAATAAAACTTATATTACTCTTGTTCCAAAAGCTCAAGAGGTTGATCATATCTCAGCTTTTAGACCTATTGCTTTATGTAATGTTCTTCTCAAAATCATTACTAAAATCATGGCAGAAAGGTTGAAGCCTCTTTTGCATAAGATTATTTCCCCCGAGCAAGGGGGTTATGTGGAAGGACGTCAAATAGTAGATGAGATAGTTCTTGCTCAGGAAGCCATCCATTCCATGGATATGCAAAATTCTCCTTCCATGTTCATTCGGTTAGACTTATCCAAAGCTTATGACAGTGGATTGGCACTTCCTTATCAAAGTTTTGAGGCAATTTGGTTTCTCTAAGGATTGGATGGATTGGATTATGGGATGTATCTCTTCAGTTTCCTACTTAGTTCTTATCAATGGCAGGCCTTCTCGGTCTTTCCCAACTTCTAGAGGTATTAGGCAAGGTGACCCGCTATCCCCTTATTTATTCATCATTCTTCTTGAATGCTTGGGTAGGACTATAACCAAAAAGAGGGAAAACAAAACCCTTGAGGGAGTTACCATTGCTCATGGAGCTAGACCTATCTCTCATCTTCAATTTGTGGATGACTCTACTATTTTAGGTAAAGCTACGGTTAAGGAAGCTTCTAATATTAAGCAAATCATTAGCTATTTTTCTAAGGCTCTTGGGCAGTTGATCAATGAAGACAAATCTAAAGTTATTTTCTTTCATTGCTCTGCTAGACGAGGAATCCATGGTCTTGGATAAGCTAAGATATAAGAAGACCTCTCTTCCAATCACTTATTTAGGTATTCCCATAAATATTCAAAGGCAAAAAAATAAATATTGGAATTGGTTGTTGGACAAAGTCAAGAAGAAAATTGGAAAGTGGACCAACAAGTGGCTTTCTTATGGGGGTAGAATCACCTTGGTAAAATCAGTCCTTCAAGCTATTCCTATTTATGTTTCTTCCATTTTGAATATTCCAAAGGTTGTTCTTCGAGAATTGGATCAAATCGGTCATCGTTTCCTTTGGAGTGGTACTAAGGAGAAAAGAAAATGGGCCTTGGTGAAATGGGATACTTTATGTCTTCCTAAGAGTGAAGGGGGGTTAGGTTTACGGTCTTCAATTAATAACAACAAAGCTTTAGCTGCTAAATTATATTGGAGGATGTTGCATAACCCCAATGCTCTTTGGGCCAATAATCTCCGTGCTAAATATCTTGAGAACAAAAGTCCTGAAGACCTTGTTCGCTATCAACTTCCTACCAAAGGTTCTCCCATTTTAGCGAGTTCTTAAGGCTGGTGAGGATTTGATAAAGAAAAAATTATTTTGGATCATTCATAATGGTCAACATGCAAATTTTTGGATAGATTCTTGGGATGGTCACAAGCCTTTGATAACTCAGTTTCTCGATTGGAGGCCTTGGATGGAGGAGCTTCACCGAGCTAATTGGATAAAGGTGGCTAATTATTGTCGGTACCATATTGGTAATTCAAAGGTTGGTAGATATTGGATCCCTATTGAGGACTGGCCTATTCAAATCCCAGAAAGGCAAAGACAAGATATCCAAGGCATCCTTCATATGAGATCCCTCTCTTGGTCCCATGAAAAAGATTGTTTTGGATGGAACAACACTACTAAGGGTGAGTATTCGGTTGCTCAAGGTTATTTGACCTTATGCCATAATAATCCCAACCATTCTTCGACATATTTTCTCAATTGTGGGCTCAAAAGCTCTGGCCTAAGGTGAGGTTCTTTAATTGGCTTTTATTGCATCGTAGGGTGCTTCTGGTGAGCAACTTATGAAGCGTGGTTTTCATGGCCCTTTTAGATGTGAAATGTGTGAAGAGAATGTAGAAAATATCAACCATATTTTTATTGAGTGTACTTTAGCCTCCGAGCTATGGAGGAGAATGGCCACTTTACTTGGCTTACAATGGTCCAATTTTTTACTTTTGAACAGCTTTGGAGGGATTGGCCTAATCAAGAGGGTGTTGATCATTTTATTAGGCGGTTAGTTTGGATGGGTTCTACCATTCTTCTTTGGAATATTTGGAATGAAAGGAACAACCAAATTTTTAATCAAGATAGGAAGGATATTCACTATATTTGGCAAAAGACCATAGCCAACTTAGTTGAATCAGTCCATCATCTCCTTAATCACCCCCAAAACTCCCACCAAATATGGGATCAAGTGATGCAAAGATTGAATATTAAACCTTCTAAGGGCAACCATCTTAAAGGGAATGTGAGTATTAGTAAATTGGATAGGAATAGAAATTGGCAACCTCCTCCTAAGGATTTTGGAAAAGTCAATACTGATGGAGCCTCTAGAGGGAACCCTGGAAAAGCCGGTGTGGGAGGAATTGGTAGACTTTCAGATGGCTCCCTGGTTTTTACTTTTGCTTGAGAATTTGGGTATTCTTTCCAATAACCTTGTTGAGGGGTATGGTATCCTCGAGAGGTCTTCAGGAGGCTACTAAGGTTGGATGGGAAAAGGTGTTAGTTGAGTCGACTCTCAACTTATGATTAATCTCTTGAAGAATCCTTCTAAGAATCATAAGGTGGATTGGAGAATAAAAAGAATTATTGAGAAGATTCGGTTAATCCAGATGGGATTTTTGAAAGTTGATTACAATCATGTGGTGAGAGATCAAAACAAGAGTGCTGATGCTTTAGCTAATTGGGCTTTGGACAAAGGTGATCTTACTTGTTATGGCCACCCTCCTATATGGTGGGCTTCTCAAATTAGGGAAGCTCTTCTTTCTATCATTTCTTTGGATGGCTCCAGTTATGAAGGTACCTAGTTTCTTCTTGTTTTTTTTTGCTTCTCTTTGGTTCATTCAGTTTTTTTAGTTCCCTAGCTCATTCTATTCTTTATTTTGTTTCCTCTGTTGATTCTTGCCTTAATAGTCTTCTGGTCTAGATAGGTCTTTGTTTTGTTCATTTTTTATTTTTTTTTCCTTTTTGTTTTTTTTTGTTTAGTTTTTTTAAGGTGGGTGGGTTTTTTTATTTTGTTTTGTTTTTGTGTTCTTTGTGTTGTTTTTTGTTGTTCTTGTGTTTTTGTTGTTTTGTTTTTTTTTTATGTTTTTTGTTATTGTTCTTGTGTTTTTTTCGTTCTTGTTCTTGGGTTTCTCTTTGTTTGTGTTATTTCGTGTTTTTATGGGTGAGTGTTTTCTATATTTTTTGTTTTTTTATTGTCTGTTGTTGGTTGTTTTTTATTTTTATTTTTGTTTTATTTTTTAATTTTTTAGGTTTTGGTTGTGTTTATTTTTCTTGTTTTTTTTTGGGTTATGTCTTTGTAGTGTTCTGTTGTTTTTGTCTTGTTTGTGTTTTGTTATGTGTTTCTTGTGTTTTTCTATGTGGTTTGTGTTGTGGTTTCTTTTATCTTATTGTGCGTGTTTGGTTGTGCTTTTGTTTTTGACACACTCAAGGAGCATGTTTTTATTTTATTTTATTATTTTTGTTGTTATCTGCTTATTTTTAATTGGGTTTGTGTGTTTGTTTGCTCCTTGAGTGTGTCAAAGGTGGTAGGCCAGGTCCGAGTCCTGGGCATTTTTGGCGGAATGGATACCCCTGCCTCCTTGGGTCTTACCCGAAAGTGGCATCCCTTTTGGGATGTTTTCCACAAATAAAAAAATAATAATCCAAACAATTAAATTAAAAGGTAAACAGTAAGGATAGGGTCACATTCTCATCACACTTTGATTGAGAATCATATTCCCCAAACTCTATCATGATAAATACTATACACACACCACAGATCACAAAAACAAGAAGGATCATACTACATTCCCCTAAAAAAGTTATGTAATCATCCCCATAGCTCAAAGATCAAATCATTGGACTATGGAGCAAACCTCCATCGAAGTTGTAGATGCTTGAATGGTAGTGGAGTAAACTCATGCAGGGCGACACATATTTCTCCCAAAAGAAAGACCTCTGAATGCACATACAAACAAGCTAGCTAATTCGTAAACCCATACAGGTATGTATCGCTCCAAATTTTTTGCACCCTTACCTTCAGGCTATAGGATCCGTGCCCGAAAGGGGGATGTGAAAAGGATGGGATAATACCTCGGATTGAGAGGCCCTTTGAAGGTCCCGCCTCTCGGGGGAGGTGTATAAGGGTGAATTTTGGACGGATGGTGGGTTCACCAGGAAAATTTTGAATGGCAGTTTCCATGCCTAGGTTTGGCTAATATGAATCTAAACTATTCTATATGCCAATGATGATTTCAATGAATACAAAAAATAGAAATGGATGCAAATAACAGAGAATATGCTAACCAGAAGGTATCATATCTAATCCCGGATGTTTGATGGAGATTCTGAGTCTTGTAGTAGTTCAGATCGTCTTAGTTTGTACATTATCATTTGATATTTCTTGAGATCGTCCCAAATCATAGAAGGTTGTCTGAAATCAGACAAAATCATTTGAAATCTGACAAATTCGTCAGACAAATTCATCAAAAACCTGTAATCACAAAAACAAATGCAAAATACCAAATATGCAAATGCAAAAGCAAGGGGTAATGGTAGAAATAACAACAAACATGCCTAAATAATAGATTCTAATGATAAATAAGGAAATGTAGTAGATTTAATGATTGATTTTAACTTTATCATGCAATTATGTTAAATGAGGTGAACTCCAAGATGCATAAAACATAATAACTTAAAACAGTGCAGAGATACGATATGAAAAATGCAGAAAAGCTAAGAAAATGCAAACTCTAAACTCAGGCTGCCCTCAATCTGGACTACAGTCAGGATCGCCTCCAATCGTACAAGATCGTTCGAAATCGTTCGAGATCGTCCGTGACGATCCAAGCTAGCTTCGACTAAAAAATAGTAGAGTTCCTGCAATAAAAAATGCAAAAATACCAAATGCAAGCAATAATGCGAGGGAATAAGGAGCTAACTCTACAATGAAATCCTATCAACAAAGGGGTTAGGGGTTCAGGGAGAATCATCCAGGGGGAATCAGGGGGATAAACTAGAAAAATCCTAGTTTATATAGGATTAGGAAGAGGTTTGGGAGGTTGGGGATCATCCCAGTCTGGGAGATCTCCAATAGAGAAATCTCAAACTACGCAGACACGCTTCTGCCCCAGTTGGAGAGGCTGTTGAAACAGAAGCTAATTATGAAAATGCGGTTTTGGGACGAAATCGTCTAGACGTTCTGTTCCAGATGAATTCGTCAGACTAGGGATGATTTCATCTAATCTACAATGATATCATCCAACGGTCAAAACAAATCCTAAAAATGGTGTGGAAAACGGGGAAAGTGGGTAAAAGGCGGTTTAACGGGCAGTTTGGGGTTGAAATTCAAATTTTAATATTTTATCTGTTTACTAATGTTTTAACCGTGCCAATTTTAGGGTGCTACATTTTGCCTCCTCTTTAGCGATTTTTCTGAAGAAAATGCGTTAAAGACGAGTTTTTCCTGTTTTACGAGAAAGCAAAAATATACTCAATTTTTTAGATGACGATTCTTGGTCGAATCGTACGAATGCTGACTATGGTGCCCCCTCCGTGTTTTTACCCAAATCGAACGTTTGAGGTAAAAATGCAAAAAAGCAAAAATTTAAAATGTGGATTTTTAAATAAATTAAAGAAAATAGGGAAAACCCTAATTCATTTGTACTATTCACTTTTACTGTTCCAGAGTTTCCCGGACTGTTCGGGATAATACTACACTGAGCAGGGCTCCAGATATGCAGTGATTCTGGAGTTAGGACGCAGATGATGCCCCCATCCAGCGAGTGGATGGTGATGACATCGGGGTTGCAGATGGCTACGATGCCTGGTACGTCGGCATTCGCCCTCCTCGGATGACGAGGGCACAGGGTCTAGTACACGCTGTGGTGCACCAGATGGGGAGACAACGATAGGCTACTATTGAGGCAACACGATGGCACGGAGGGAGAGAGCAACGACGGATCCCACAGGAGAGACGCTAGAGGATGACACGGGCTCCGTAGAGACCGCAAGAGACATAGCGAAGGGAGGAGAGGCTCCCTTCGCAGTAGGGAGAGAGACCACCATTGCCTGATAAGGGCAAGGATGTTGACATAAGGGAGAGAAATGAGACAGCGACTCTTCGAGCTGAGGTTGCTTGCCTCCGAGCTTAGGTGTAGACATTGCAGGATGAGGCTACACGGCTCAGAGATCAGGGTGGAGGAGTGAGCACTCAGGATCAGGCATGGTCTATTGCTCAGACCACATTCTACCAAGGGTTATACTATCACATGGTTCCAGAGAACCAGAGGGTACCACTGCCAGCCCCTATTGTAGAGCCGATCATGATGGGATCGTCGAGGACATCCTCACGATCGATGACGAGGACCCGAGATACAGCCCGAACCTCTATGGGACCACCTCCTCCACGTCGGGGTGGGGGAGGAGATGAGGTTGAGAGCTTGAGGGCTTCTCAAGGCTAGGTGTCTATGGACTATAGATTTTGTAGAGATTGTTGAGAGGATTGAGTATGCTAGAGTATAGATTGTGGCATACCAATCTAGTTTTGATATGATGTATATAATTTTTGGATATATATATATATATATATATATATATATATATATATATATATATATATATATATATATATATATATATATATATATATATATATATATATATGATCTTGTTTTTGATGATATGACTTGTTCATATGTTGTTATGATGCTTTAATGTTTGAATTGTTTGCTTATTGGATTGAGGATTCATGTGATTATGTCGTGTTTGAAATATTATAATTTGATGTCATGCTGTAAGATTTTAAATGAAAGAGTCTGATGTAAACAATTGGTGGTTGTGGTGTGATTTGATGAAAAATAAAAGGGACTTCTAACAATAATTTCAAAGGACATTGTCGCTGTTATAGACCATTTCATGGAGTCACCGCTCACTCGGTCATCAAGCTAATCCCAGTATAGAAATATTGTTAAAAGTAAAAGAGTGCTTAAGAGACTGTCTTAAGACTTTGTGTTGTAATGATGGAGATAATGATGGTTTGATGATTTGTTTTCAGATTTTCATAAAAATAGTATGCATGAGATATGAAAATATGATTTTTCTAGGCATAAATTCCTAAGTGTGATAAAATTTTGAACAATTCCTTAGAATTTATACCATGGTTGCAAAATTGAATTTGAACATAATGACATGAAATAGAATAGGTGTTCGTTTGTTTGTAAAGCATAATTGTGTAACATAATGATGCAAGTCATATGTGTTGATAAATTTGTTTTAAAATAAATGGAAAATAAAATTAGAACAATGGTTTGTGCTAGGCATAGAATTATAGGTATAGACTTATACCATCATCGCGAAATCCAAAGAAGAAAATAGATTGTTGGTTTTATTGCAAGATGAATTTTTGACCTTTGATAAATAGAAAAATAATAATATGAAAATTTTGTTGGAAATTATTTTTAAGATTTTGTGAGAAGATGTATGTAATTGCTCTTATAGAAAATAAGAATTCTGAAATAAAAGGGTAAAATTATTCCAAAAAGAGTTACAGAAATATTTTAAATTATCTCAAAGAGAAATGTAGATTTATAAGGAATCCTCACGTGCAAATGTGAATTCATTACCGATCTTGATTTATCATAATGATACAAAATCTCTCAAATACAAATGTGTGTGCGATTGTATTGTTCATTCACCAATTTTGAGCAAGATAATTTGATACAAGTAATTTGCCTTGACCAAATGAATGTTTGTTGACCATGATTTATATGCATGTAACCGTACCAGACTACTATGTAAGTTAGGTTTATCAAGAGCTAGCTAATCCATAAGCTAACATAGGTCTATACAAAAGAAGGTCGCTAATGTGACAGACATATCGCCACGCTAGGGATTACCCAAGGCCAAGTGGGTTGGGCACAAACCACCTATTATGGGGCTTACCTCACAGTTTTTGAATAATTGAGAATTCTAGGGATTCAAGCTCATTCACCCTTATTTTCTTTTCAAGGGGTAGGGAAAGGATTTTATTGCATTTTGCTTTTACGTTTCTCTTTCTTTTCTTTTTTTTTTTGTACTTTTGTATTTTTGCTTGATTTTTGAGAAAATACTGAAATATGGTGGTGATGATATAAAATAACCTTTTTCTTTTTCTCTTTTTCTTGAACTTTTCTTTGCTTTCTATGCTAGGGATACTTGCTCGGATTAGCTGTAGAGCAAGGGACTTTTATTCTGGGTAGGGGTGAGCTTGTCCTTTTGTCAATTCTCAAAGATTCTAGACCATGTGCATGATAGGATAGCAGGGGAAACTTTTCGCTCAGGAAACCATTTCTACTATGTAGCATCATATCGAATTTGCAATGAAATCATTTTAATGTGAAAAGATATACTTGGTTCAAGTAAATAACAAGATTAGTTCTCTATGCTCAAAACTTTATTTAATTCAACTATGGACTTTGATATAAGAGAGATGAATAATCATACCAAATAAAATCAAGATATTTATACATGTGAATGTGAAAGTGTGGGATTTCCAAATAAATGCTAATTTATCCAAAATAACAGAAAATATAACTGCAATACTTCACAATTTGAGAGGTACAAAATAAAAGATGTTTTTGAATATTTTGATGATTTGGATGTTTTTAATTTTAAGTTATGAATTGAAAGAAATACAAGATAATTGTTTTTTTGAAATGTTTTAAATAAGTGATGAAAAAGGAAATAATATGCAAAACAAATATATACAATGATGAAATGACCAATTTTTATGCATAGTAACGTTTAAGATGCATAATGTTCATAGGTTCTTTAAGTTCTTTACCATCCAAGGTAGATAATTTGTATGCTCCTGATCCAAATTTAGCAGTGATGACATATGGTCCAAGCCAGTTGGGCTCAAATTTACCTTTAAGGTTTTTAGTTGCATTAGTATTTTTTTGAAGATTTTGAGGATTTTGATTTTTTTTTTTTATATTTTGGTTTTGATTTATGATGGAATTGGTGGTATATACAAGATGATCTATATACACTATACAAGGTTATTTGAGTATAGCATGTCTAAGGTTGCTTCAAAATCAAAGGTGGTTTTGAAGGATAATTTGGTTGTGATGAAGGTAAGAACAAAAGGTGATGAATAAAAGGTAGCGATAACAAAAGCTTTGTTATAATGTAAAATAATGTAGCGAAAGATTTGACTTTTATATGTGGAAAATTAATCATGTTACAAAATAAAATATCAGAAAGATAAGAAGGTTCTTCATTTTTATCACTATATTCCAAATCTTGATAAGATGGAGGGAGCATATGTGAAAGATATGCATGGATGTTATTTGATAAACAAGGATGATCATATATGGATGAAGAAAAGTGATGGATAGAAGATAATTGTGACAATAGAGAATGTATAGAAGTTGATGTTTCAACCATTAAATATTCTTCAAATGGTTTTGGGTCACCATGTATGGTAACAATTTTATTTGCAATTTCAAACTTCAAACATTGGTGAAGAGTGGAAGGGAAAACCCTCATCGTATGAATCCAAGGACTCTTGAGAAGTAGGTTGTAAGATGAAGGGCAATATGCTACATAAAACAAAGTATCCAGGATCTTGGATCCAATATTGAGGGGAAAAATTATAGTACCTTGAGCTTCTTGAATTTCATTGTTAAAAGATTTTATAATAACATTTGATTCATTAAGATCTTCTTCCTTTGTTTTGAGTTTTTGGAATAATTGATAAGTGCATAAATTAAGAGAGGAGCCATTATCTTCCATGATAGTTTTAACAGGTGTTTCTTTACTAGATCATGTAATGTAAAGATAGTAGTCTTCTTGTGGAGTAGAGGAAGGAATCTCCTCATCATAGAATGAAATATGGTTAACCTCAAGAGGGTTTACACCATTAATTATGTTCTTAGAGAAAATATGATGAGGAACAAATTGTTGGCTAGGTATCTTGAACAAAGTTTCCTTATGAGAACTTTGTAATACTTCTAAAAGGGATATCTTTGTTTGAGGATTAATCACTTGTTGTTGGCTATCAAAGTGGATTTCAGATTGAGATTTTGATTCTAAAGATGAGCTTTCTATGCTTACATTCCATTTTGGATCATTCTCTAGAGCCAAAGATAGTTTTGAAGGTTGGTCAAATGAGGAACCCATATCTTGAATATCGGATTGAGTTGATTGAACTTGAGGTTGCTCATTTGTAGTTTCTATTACAATATTAGTAATATCATCATGATGGGACACATTAACATGCAATATTCGATTGGTTTCCTGTTTTTGATAATTGAATAGGGGTTCTTGGGAGATCCCCATGTCTTGATTGATTATTGGTATTTGTTGTGTAGGAGTTTGATTGTTTACTTGGAGATTTATAATCAGTTGTAGATTGTAATTCCTTTATATTAAAAAGACCCTCATCAATCAAATCTTGAATTGCACATCTTAAATATTTACAATTTTGTGTCATATGTCCATCTACTCTATGATATTCACAATGTAGCTCAGGTTTAAACCAATCTACTATGGTATCAAGTTGTCTTATGGAAGGGAGTTCAATCTTATTTGTATCAAGTAAATGCTTGAGAATTATATCCATTGGTTGATTGAGCTTTGTAAATGTACGTGATGAAGGTTTTTGAGAGGTTTTTGATATGTGCCTTAGGAGTTTCAGTCATAAAAGGACCTAATGGTTTCTTACCTCTCTTTTCTTTGTTATGGGTAGAATGATGATAGGAAGATTGTGAAGTATGATGTGAGTGCATGGTAGGATTGGAAGAATAAGTATTTTCTTGTTGAAATGGATGTGTTGTATTGAAAGAAGAATATTGAAAGGATGGAGGAGGATTATATGTGGGTTGATAGACATAATATGGATATATGGGAGAATAGATAATATCATTATGAAGAGGATTGGAAAAGGGATTATTCTGTTGGGTTATGGATAAAAAATGAGAAAAGTGTGATGGAGGTGATGTTGAATAGGGATGAGGTTGGTCATAATCAACAAATGTATTTGGCTAAATTCTTCCAACATTACTGATGGGCTCATATGGATTTGAGTAAAAACTCATGGTTTCTTTAGTACTTCTAAAAGTAATATTTAATATCTACTATTTAGAATTGAATCTAAAACATACAAACTTGAAATGATGATTTTGTTATATTTATATTTTTTTCTTGCATACATACATATTTATATATATTATTATTATTATTTTTTTGTTTTCAAAAAGGTTTTTAGTTTTCATGTCGGGTTCACCAAAATGTATCGCTCCAAATTTTTTGCACCCTTACCTTCAGGCTATAGGATCCATGCCCGGAAGGGGGATGTGAAAAGGATGGGACAATACCTCAGACTGAGAGGCCCTTTGAAGGTCCCGCCTCTCGGGGGAGGTGTATAAGGGTGAATTTTTGACGGATGGTGGGTTCACCAGGAAACTTTTGAATGGCAGTTTCCACGCCTAGGTTGATAGTGTGTTTGATGTGTTCATTTTTATGCTTGATCATTCAACTCCTAGGTTTGGACGATATGAATCTAAACTATTCTATATGCCAATGCTGATTTAAATGAATACAAAAAATAGAAATGGATGCAAATAACAGAGAATATGCTAACCAGAAGGTATCATACCTAATCTCGGATGTCTGATGGAGATTATAAATCTTGTAGCAGTTCAGATCATCTTAGTTTGTATGTTATCATTTGATATTTCTCGAGATCATCCCAAATCATAGAAGGTCGTCTGAAATCAGACAGAATCATCTAAAATCTGACAAATTCGTCGAATTCATCAAACCTGCAATCACAAAAACAGACGCAAAATACCAAATATGCAAATGCAGAAGCAAGGGGTAATGGTAGAAATAATAGCAAACATGCCTAAATAATAGATTCTAATGATAAATAAGGAAATGCAGTAGATTTAATGATTGATTTTAACTTTATCATGCAATAATGTTAAATGAGGTGAACTCCAAGATGCATAAAACATAATAACTTAAAAGAGTGCAGAGATATGATATGAAAAATGCAAAAAAGCTAAGAAAATGCAAACTCTAAACTCGAGCTGCCCTCAATCTGGACTACAGTCAGGATCACCTCCAATCGTACGAGATCGTTCAAAATCGTCCGAGATCATCCGCGATGATCCAAGCTAGCTTCGACTGAAAAATAGTAGAGTTCCTGCAATAAAAAATGCAAAAATACCAAATGCAAGCAATAATGTGAGGGAATAAGGAGCTAACTCTATAATGAAATCCTGTCAAAAAAGGGGTTAGGGGTTCAGGGAGAATCATCCAGGGGGAATCAGGGGGATAAACTAGAAAAATCCTAGTTTATATAGGATTAGGAAGAGGTTTGGGAGGTTGGGGATCATCCCAATCTGGGAGATCTCCAACAAGGAAATATCCAACTACGCAGACATGCTTCTGCTCGAGTTGGAGAGGCTGTTGAAATAGAAGCTAATTATGAAAATACGATTTTGGGATGAAATCGTCTGGATGTTCTGTTCCAGACGAATTCGTTAGATCGGGGATGATTTCGTCTAATCTACGATGATATCGTCCAACGGTCAAAACAAATCCTAAAAATGGTGCGGAAAACAAGGAAAGTAGGTAAAATGCGGTTTAACAGACAGTTCGGGGTTGAAATTCAAATTTTAATATTTTATCTATTTACTAATGTTTTAACCATGCCAATTTTAGGGTGCTACAAGGTACCATCCAATTTTACTCATCATGAGTTAATAAACTTCACATACACATGCAATAGTTCTTGATTTCTTAGGGCCATTCCCAAACCAAAGATTCAAAATAACGAACTCCACTTGCACACACCTTGGTCCTAAAGAAGGTTAGATGAACATCGATAAAATGGTTGATATCACCAGACAGTTTGAGTCTTTGAAAATCCTACAATGTTATAAATCAAAACCATACCAACTACCATATCATTATCACATGTTCTACATTATCACATACATACACCCACCATACATAAACCGCGAAGAGTCATCAATTTGGATACCCCCAATTGCAATAATGAACAAGTAATGGTCAACTACTCTAAGCTATAAAATATTAGAAAAACATCATGCATGTAATCATATAGTTATCTGAAAATAAACATAAAATGCATATTATATATTAGTTTACATTCATTTATCATAGCGCAAATGTAAAAATGTGTACATTGCATCACATGAGAACAAAAAGCATAAAAACAAATCATGCATATAAATATTAACACATGAGATAACCAAAATACAAGGTCATGTATATATATAAATATGAAGGTCCCAAAGGTACAAAATACTCAGAGGTTGTATACATCGAAGCACTAAGGCTCATACCAAAATAGAAGCAAAATACAAAAAAAAATAGAAACAACAAGTCACACTAGCTAGTACCAGCAGGATCTCTCCGAGGACCCTGCGCTATAGAAGCACCATGAGAACTCGATGACCGATGAGTCCTACAACTCCTATCAGTCCCTCAGGTAGCAGTAGTAGTTTATGAAGGAGGAACAGGAAAATGAATCTGATGCTCTTGCAGAATATTCTCCAACATATCTATAAAAATAGCCTACTTACGTAGGCTCCTCAAGTCAACATCCTCATGAGCAACCCATTGAGAAATATCTGCTCAAAGGGTAGCAATAGTAGCTATAGTGTCGCCTCTACCTGATCCTGCCTATAGCCGAGTAAGCTCACCCTCTATCCGAGTGACCTCACCTCTGAGCTTGGAAATATCGAAGTCCTTTGTAGCAAGGGCATCACTGCTAGGCCCATCATGCATCCTATCCACCTCATCCTGGAGGTGAGTCACCTCACCATGGTACCATGCTAACTCACCCTTTAGGCAAGTTACCTCTAAACCCAGGATGTCATGCTTAAATTTTAACATATCCCAATCCTCCTCTATCCACTGATAAGGGGCATCCTCATCACCACCACCCCCATCACCACCCTCATCATCTCCCTCACCACCACCCTCATCACCTCCATCTCTACCTTCCTCCACTGGTTGTTGTACATTAGTAGCTACATCAACCCTATGAGTACTATGTCGACGATGCTTCATCGACCAAGGAGTTTGCTAACCCAAATCCACATCATCACCACTCCCCTTGTCATCTACCACAACACTTGGCATCCAAGGAGGCTAAGAAGAAAACCATATTTTATACTTTGGAGTGGTACCCACATCATCCAATTTAGGAATATCCATATCAGAATTATCAATAAGATCATCAACTTGCCAAAAGTCAGGAGCAACAAGTAACCCCAACTCGTCTCCCCATCGTCTATACATCACAGGTGCATCAGGCATGCCCTGCACCAAACCAAACTAATGGTGCACCCAAGAAAACTACACAAGCACCATCTCCATCAAATGGGCTCCAACAACCCATCGCTCTCAGCTAATGTGATGAAGCTTTGTTGCATCCGTAACCCAATCCATGCCCTTTAAAGACCACCAACTCATGAAGTCTCTAGAAAGGGAGCTCAAGATGCCTCGATACTCTGATTCCCCAATCACTGGATGACTTATCTCCTCACTAAGTAGCCACCTATAAGCACAAGGAGCAATGTCATCATAGGCACAAGGAAGACCAATCAGTTGTCCAACAATGATGTGCTCCCAAGACCATACTTGGAGCACCAAAATACAACCTAGTCCATTTCGCCCTGTCTCTTCACTTCGTACAACTCACTGTATATTTGGCATCGAAGAGCGGGAGTCTAGACCAACCATTGAGGATTCATAATAAGATCAAGAACAATAGGAACTCGGTTCTATGGGATCCTCAATCACATGGAATTAGGAAACAACATGTTGCTCAAAAGGTACACCATGAAAGGTGGAACAACTCCCAAACTGTTAGCAATAAAGAGATCCAGATATGTGATACCACCCCTGCTATAGTCAACATCCCACATGTCACCAAAAATAGGGAACATGGCCTCCCTCTTGTTGAGGCCAATACAGACAACAAGTACCTCGATAGGAACATAGAGAATACATAAAATATCCTCCAAAGTGATAGTTAGTTCCCCTATAGGAAGCTGAAAGGTACCCCTGTCAGGATCCCAATGCTCAACAAGCGTAGACAACAAATCCTCATTGGCCCGAATGGTGCTTAGTCACCCACAACCATCAAGACCTATGGTCTCTAAAAATATCCAATCATCATCTGTTCTAGGCATCAAGGAGCTTAACCTAGAAAACAAACAAACTAAACAAAATATTATAAAAAAAATAGTATTACCTACCCCTAGGTAATAAATAGCAAAAAAATAAACAAATAACAAAAAAATCAAAAAAATGTATTACCTAACCCTAGGTAATCAAACAACTAACAACAAAAACAAACAAATGAAAAATAAAAAAATGCATTACCTAACCCTAGGTAATCAACAAAAAAAAACAAATAAAAAAAATCAAAAAAATGTATTACCTAACCCTCGGTAATCAAACAATAAATAACAAAAACAAACAAATGAAAAAATAAAAAAGTATTACCTGACCCTAGGTAATCAACAAAAAAAAAACAAATAACAAAAAAAAAATCAAAAAAATGTATTACCTAACCCTAGGTAATCAAACAACAAACAAAAAAGCAAACAAATGAAAATTCAAAAAATGCATTACCTAACCTTAGGTAATCAACACCTAAAAAAAAAAAATGTATTACCTAACCCTAGGTAATCAAATAGAATTAAACATAAACAAACAAACGAAAACTCAGAAAATGCATTACCTAACCCTAGTTAATAAGCCATAAATAAAACAAAACAAAAGGACAAAATATTAAAACAAAAAAAAAAAAATTCATTGTCAGCCCCACTTAGTTCTAAAAACAATAAAAAAACAAAAACAAAATAAAAAGACAAAATATCAAAACAAACAAAACAAATTCATTGTCAGCCCCACTTAATTCTAAAAACAAAAAAAAAACAAAAAAAAAAAACAAAAAAACCAACACAAACGAAAAACCCTAACTAAAAGCAAAGGACCACCTACATCGGTAAACCGACCACCACCTTCCACTCCAGCTGAGATGCCAACACCGCCATCTCTGCCACCACTGCCCTAATTGATATCCATATCGCTTATCACTCAAACAAAATGACAACTGGCAAAATGATAATTGAAAGCGACATCAAGCCTTTAAATAGCCGCTTTTAGTCTCAAAAAATGTGCGTCCACATTTTTCGTGATGTGTCAAAACATAGACCCGCAGTTTGCGGCACGAAAAGCATAACCGTGATTTTACAATAAAAAAACGCCCACCCACGGTTATCGCCAGAAAAACCAAAAATTAGTGGTTAAAAAAAAAATATTAAAAAAACAAATAAGGCCTTACAGCCTCAAGTGACAACATCAACACAAAACAACCCAAGGTTAAAATTGAAGCCCACTCTGTGAGGTTATTTAACATGATAATGATACAATCAATGTGCATTAAGGAATTGCTAACAGTCACTAGGACATGCACCTAGGATGAT
Source organism: Wollemia nobilis (assembly GCA_028583015.1). Taxonomy (NCBI): domain Eukaryota; kingdom Viridiplantae; phylum Streptophyta; class Pinopsida; order Araucariales; family Araucariaceae; genus Wollemia; species Wollemia nobilis. Next base: position 913,293 of record JAQPPZ010003109.1, on the reverse strand, counting down.
TGGTTCCTTCAAACCACAACATGCATGTCAATCCAACTAATCGGTATTTTGAATGAATAATCACCCACAAGTTGGGACAAATCATTTGCATAAACTAAAACAAACAATCTAAATACCTTTTCATCAATTGGTTATTGGGCTCCATAATTCACCCACTTACCAATTGAGGGGGTAAACAAAAAAAAATAAGATACATATATATTCATTATTCCATACCAAAAAGAAATAACTCTATCCATCCAATAAAGTTAGATATCATTAGTTTTTGCATTGCATTGTGTGGTACACAATGTAGTACAAAAAGAGGCAACTATAGACACCAAAATACGACACCCTTTAAATCATATTTACCATCCACCATCAAATCATGCATGATAAAAAGATATGCCTAAGTTCTAACTTAGGCATATAAAATCCTACACATCATCTTATTTTTCTAATTTACTTAATTGGGAAAATCACCCTAGGATACCCTATCCACCCATTGGACATGTGTCTTGGACACTTCACCCAACATCTCTACCACATCTTACCCACTCTTGTCCCCCTATATTTGCACATGGGATAGATTACCAACACCCATGCCACATCTCATCTATCTTGTCTCCTTTGTCCCTTCACATAGGATAGGATCCCACATTGCACTCCACTTGTAGCCACATCAACCCAGTTAAGTGATGCACATTGAATGACTCATTGTAACTGCCCCTTCCACCTAACAGTTCAGATTTGCCACTTGGAAAGTCAGGCTTGCCACCTTCCATTCCCCTCAAAAGCCCTAAGAAGCCTATAAAAATACCATTATCCGACCAAGCAAAATGAGCTGAAATTGCATACCTATAGGCTACCAAAATAGATCTAGACACAACGAGAAATTGAGAGCTCGAGCTTGATTCTAACCATTGGCTTGGATCTCGAGGCAATCTACCATTCAACCAAAATCGCTTGTCCGTGGTTCCACAGTTGAAATTACGACTTCATGATTTTACAATCGTAGGTCCCTAGTTTCCAGCCTACAATCGTGCTTTCGTAGTTCCACAGTCCCAAGAAATTCCATCAATGAAGATAAGCGATTTAAAATATGAAGGAAGGCTTTATTTGTTAACTATTTCATGCTATCTACTTTTCATACATATAAGTGATAGGTTTATCTATAGCATTGGGTTTACCGCTTGACTATGCAAGTGCTATTAATCTTCTTTGTTGGTTTGCATGTGTGCAGGTAACATGTATCTTGGATAAGATGCTGAAGTTGGAGTGGTCACTTGTTGGATACCAAAGCCCACTCACCATTTGAAGCTGTGACGAGAGAATGAAGAACACCACATCCTACGGAGAAGTTGGAAAATATCCCTCTCCCATAACAAGCATTGTATTTCAGAGAGACAAATAACATAATTATACCATTGTACGTTTATGGGATTACATCATCCCTAAGAGTACTATGTCATCGATGCTTCATCGATCGAGGAGTTCGCTCACCCAACTCCACATCATCACAATTCCCCTCATATTCTACCACAACACTCGACATCCAAGGAGGTTGAGAAGAAAACCATATATCATACTCGGGAGTGGTACCCACATCATCCAAGTTAGGAATCTCCACATCATAATTGTTAGTAGGATCATTGACTCACCAAAATTTAGGAGCAATAGGTAACCCTAGCTCGTATCTACACCATCTATACCTCACAAGCACATCAGGTACACCCTACACCAAACTGAACTAATGGTGCACCCGAGAAAACTGCACAAGCTCCATCTCCCTCAAATGGGCTCCAACAACCCATCGCTCTCGCCTGATGCAACGAAGCTCTGCTGCATCCGTAACCCAATCCTCATCATCTCGAATGGTGCTTAGTCACCCACAACCATCAAGACCTATGGTCTCTAAAAACATCCAATCATCATCTGTAAGGGCCTTGCGCACTTTGTGAATAGTGCGAGGCTACCTATGTCGGGCATCAAGAAGCTTAACCTGGAAAACAAACAAAATAAACAAAATATTATAAACAAAAAAAAATAGTATTACCTACCCCTAGGTAATAAACAACAAAAAAATAAACAAATAAAAAAAAAATCAAAAAAATGTATTACCTAACCCTAGGTAATCAAACAACTAACAACAAAAACAAACAAATGAAAAAAAAAAAAAAGTACTACCTACCCCTAGGTAATCAACAAAAAAAAAAACAAATAACAAAAAAATAAAAAAATGTATTACCTAACTCTAGGTAATCAAACAACTAACAACAAAAATAAACAAATGAAAAAAAAAAAATATTACCTACCCCTAGGTAATCAATAAAAAAAAACAAATAACAAAAAAATCAAAAAAATGTATTACCTAACCCTAGGTAATAAAAAAACTAACAACAAAAACAAACAAATGAAAACTCAAAAAATGCATTACCTAACCCTAGGTAATCAACAAAAAAAAAATAACAAAAAAAATCAAAAAAATGTATTATCTAACCCTAGGTAATCAAACAACTAAAAACAAAAACAAACAAATGAAAACTCAAAAAACGCATTACCTAACCCTAGGTAATCAACCAAAAAAAAAACAAATAACAAAAAAATCAAAAAAATGTATTACCTAACCTTAAGTAATCAAACAATAAACAACAAAAACAAACAAATGAAAAAACAAAAAAGTATTACCTAACCCTAGGTAATCAACAAAAAAAAAAACAAATACAAAAAAAATCAAAAAGATGTATTACCTAACCCTAGTTAATCAAACAACAAACAACAAAAATAAACAAGTGAAAACTAAAAAAACGCATTACCTAATCCTAGGTAATCAAAAAAAAAAAAAAATGTATTACCTAACCCTAGGTAATCAAACATAATTAAACAAAAACAAACAAACGAAAACTCAAAAAATGCATTACCTAACCCTAGGTAATAAGCCATAAATAAAATAAAACAAAAGGACAAAACATTAAAAAAAAAAAACAAATTCATTGCCAGCCCCACTTAGTTCTAAAAACAATAAAAAAACAAAAACAAACAAAAAGACAAAATATCAAAACAAACAAAACAAATTCATTGCCAACCCCACTTAATTCTAAAAAAAAAAAAAAAAACAAAACAAAAAACCAACACAAACGAAAAACCCTAACTACAAGCAAAGGACCACCTACCTTGGTAAACCGACCATCGCCTTTTGATCTAGCCGAGATGCCAACACCACCACCTCCGCCACCACTGTCCTCGCCGATCTTCATATCACTCATCACTCAAACAAAATCACAACCGACAGAATGACAATTGAAAGCGACATCAGGCCTTTAAATAGCCGCTTTCAGCGGTAAAAAATGCACCCATATTTTTCATGGCGTGTCAAAATGCATACCCCCGATTTGCGGCACAAAAAGCATACCTACGGTTTTGTAGTAAAAAAATTCCCACCCGCGGTTACCGTCGGGAAAATCACAAATTAGCGGTTACGAAAAAAAACAATGAAGAAACAAATAAGGCCTTACAGCCTCAAGTGACAACATCAACACAAAACAACCCAAGGTTAAAATTGAAGCCCACTCCGTGAGGTTACAAAACACGGTAATGATACAATCAATGTGCATTAAGGAATTGCTAATAGTCATTGGGATAGGCACCTAAGATGATTGGTTCCTTCAAACCACAACATGCATGTCAATCCAACCAAACGGTATTTTGAATGAATAGTCACCCACAAGTTGGGACAAATCATTTGCATAAACTAAAACAAACAATCTAAATACCTTTTCATCAATTGGTTATTGGGCTCCACAATTCATCCACTTACCAATTGAGGGGGTAAACAAAAAAAAATATAAGATACATAAATATTCATTCTGCCATACCAAAAAGAAATAAGTTCATCCATCCAATAAAGTTAGATGCCATTAGTTTTTGCACCGCATTGTATGGTACACAATGTAGTACAAAAAGGGCAACTGTAGACACCAAAATCCGACACCCTCTAAATCACATTTACCACCCCACCATCAAATCCTACACGATAAAAAGATATGCCTAAGTTCTAACTTAGGGATATAAAATACTACACATCATCCTATTTTTCTAATTTACTTAATTGAGAAAATCACCCTAGGATACCCTGTCCACACATTGGACACACTTCACCCAGTATCTCTGCCATATCTTACCCACTATTGTCCCCATGTCTTGGCACATGGGACAGATTCCTAACACCCATGCCACATATCATCCACCTTGTCTCCTTTGTCCCTTCACATAGGACATGATCCCACATTGCACTCCACTTGCAGCCACATCACCCTAGTTAAGTGAGGCACACTGAATGACTCACTGTAACTACCCCTTCCACCTGGCAGTTTAGATTTACCACTTGGCAAGTCGGGCTTGCCACCTCCCATTCCCATCCAAAGCCCTAGGAAGCCTATGAAATACCATTAGCCCACCAAGAAAAAGGAGCTAAACTTACATACTAATAGGTTGCCAAAATAGATCTGGACACAACAAGAAATTGATAGCGCAAGCTCAATTTTGATCGTTGGCTTAGATCGCGAGGCAATCTACCATTCAGCTGAAATTGCTTATCCATGGTTCCATAGTAGAAAATGCGATTCTACGATTTTATAATTCTAGATCCGCGGTTTCCAGCCCACAACTGTGCTTTTGCGGTTCCACAGTCCCGAGAAATTTCATCGACGAAGATAAGTGATTTAAAATATGAAGCAAGGCTTTATTTGTTAACTATTTCATGTTATCTACTTTTCATGCATATCAATGATAGGTTTATCTATAGCATTGGGTTTACCACTTGACTATGTAGGTGCTATTAATCTTCTTTGCTGGTTTGAATGTGTGCAGGTAACAGGTTTCTTAGATAAGCTACTGAAGCTAGAGTGGTCACTTGCTGGATACCAAAGACCACTCACCCTTTGAAGTTGTGACAAGAGAACGAAGAACACCACATCCTATGGAGGAGTTGTAAAATATTTCTCTCCCATAACAAGCATTGTATTTTAGAGAGACGAATAACATAACTGTACCATTGTACATTTATAGGATTACATCAACCCTAGGAGTACTATGTCGTCAGCGCTTCGTTGACCGAGGAGTCCGCTCACCCAACTCCACATCATCACCACTCCCCTTGTCTTCTACCACAACACTTGGCATCCAAGGAGGCTGAGAAGAAAACCATATATCATACTCGAGAGTGGTACCCACATCATCCAAGTCAGGAATATCCACATCAAAATCGTTAGTAGGATCATTCTGCCATACCAAAAAGAAATAAGTCCATCCATCCAATAAAGTTAGATGTCATTAATTTTTGCACCGCATTGTGTGGTACATAATGTAGTACAAAAAGGGGTAATCATAGACACCAAAATCTAACACCCTCTAAATCACATTTACCACCCCACCATCAAATCCTACACGATAAAAATATATGCCTAAGTTCTAACTTTGGGATATAAAATCCTACACATCATCCTATTTTTCTAATTTACTTAATTGGGAAAATCACCCTAGGATACCCTGTCCACCCATTGGACATGTGTCCTGGACACTTCACCCAACATCTCTACCACATCTTACCCACTCTTGTCCCCATGTCTTTGCACATGAGACAGATTCCCAACACCCATGCCACATCTCATCCATTTTGTCTCCCTTATCCCTTCACATAGGACAAGATCCCACATTGCACTCCACTTGCAGCCACATCACCCCTTCCACTTGGCAGTTCAAAATTTCCACTTGGAAAGTTAGGCTTGCCACCTCCCATTCCCATCCAAAGCCCTAGGAAGCCTATAAAAATGCCATCTTGTCAGCAAATAAGGGGAGTTGAACTTACATACCGACAGGCTGCCAAAATAGATCTCGACACAACGAGAAATTGAGAGTGTGAGCTTGATTCTGACCATTGGCTCGGATCTCGAGGCAATCTGCCATTTAGCCAAAACTGCTTATCTATAGTTCCACAGTCAAAAACATGACTCTATGATTTTACAACCATAGGTCTACGATTTCCAGCCCACAATCGCGCTTCCATGGTTGCATAGTCTCGAGAAATTTCATCAATGGAGATAAGCAATTTAAAATATGAAGCAAGGCTTTATTTGTTAACTGTTTCATGCTATCTGCTTTTCATACATATCAGTGATAGATTTATCTGTAGCACTGGGTTTAAATCTTGATAATGCAGGTGCTATTAATCTTCTTTGTTGGTTTGCATGTGTAGGTAATAGGTATCTTGGATAAGCTGCTAAAGCCGAAGTGGTCCCTTGTTGGATACCGAGCCCACTCACCCTTTGAAGCTATGACGAGAGAATGAAGAACACCACATCCTGTAGAGGAGTTGGAAAATCTCCCTCTCCCATAACAAGCATTGTATTTCAGAGAGACGAATTACATTGTAACATTACTCCTAACACACTTGGGGAAATTTAAAATCCTTTGTAAAAATTTGTATCAATATCAATATAAAAGGGGCATTTTGATAATCTACTTCTATATTTGTATTTGTTATTACTTTGTGTTCGGTTCTTTGGTTACAAAAAGATATCCTGATTTTTAGAAGGTAGAGTCTTACTTTGATTGTACCTGGTATACATCAAAATCCCAACACATTTTCACACTAATAAATCCAAGTTTTGCACAAGGAAATATGAAACCTACAAAGTGGTCTAGGTTACCTCAAGTGAAATTTTACCTTGCTCATCCCCCTGTGTGATCGGTTCAAAAATGCTAAGAATTGACAAAAGGAAAAGTTCCTCCTTACCCAATTCCCAAAAATAAACAGTCGTTTTCACCACTATCAAAAGCAAAATCCCAAAAAACAAAAATCAAAATCAAAATAAATAGTGTTTTTTATCACTAAAAAAATCCCTTGCTCAAAGGAAACAAAGTACAAAATAAACATTGATTTTCATCACTACGTATGAGCAAGTATCCAAAATCAAATAAAAGAAAATAAAGGAGTCTTGAACTTGAATCCCTAGAATTATCAGCATTTGACAAACCATGAGGTGATCCTCATTACAGGTTAGGTGGCATCAAGCCTGTCTGGCAATGGTGGTATCCTCATGCATGATGATATGTTTGTCACATTAGCATTCAACTTTTGTATAGACCAATGTTTGCATGCAGATGAGCTAGCTTTTGGTAGCCTATACCACCTAGTGGTCTAATACAACTACATACAAAATTTAGAATCGTGGTACTCATAGGGTGATCTTTAGTACAAATGGGTTGCGTTAATCCTGTTTCACACTGGGGTAACTTTGTGTATCATAAAAAATAACTCACTTGCACACACAGGTATATTGAGTATCTTGATCATCCTAGCAGATTCAGACCTTGTCAAAAAATATTGCATGGTTAGTATATATTTTTGATTAGTTGACTAGAGCGTTTGAATCTCATGAAAACCTCAAGGACATTCTAGAACACCTTATTATTTCATGCCATTCATACCATTTTATCACATTTTTCCAGTTCACATTTTCACAAGTCCATCACATGACAACATTACAAAATTAATCAATGAATTTTATACAGTCTATGGTGCTAACATAGTGTGTCAAATAACTATTCATAGTTAATCATACAAATCAATAATACATCCATTTCATTAGGTATCCACACATATACATATTATCAAAAACATCACATTACAAAAAATGCATACATGATAAGCATCCATCAAAGCATCATAAATCAGTAAGGAAACACATGATACAATGAAATAACTCATATATATATATATATATGTATGGGGTAAAAAGATATATCATAATCCTCGAAATACCCATAGGGTACAGTAAAGTAGGTACTCAGATCCCAAAATCCACAAATCCAAAAACAAAAAGAACCATCAAAGTCTCAACAACCATGGTCACATAGGATTGGTACTATGACTCTCACCATCATCCTTAGCCGAAGTCCACTGTGAACTCCCAGATATACTACCCCTTGTGTTGTCTGCATTTAATCCAAATCCAGGTGCCTCCATCCTAGCCAAATACTACCCTATACCACTCCTTTGACTCTGGTGTGACCCACTAGTAGATAGATGAGCTGGTAAGCACTCCCTAAGGTGCATTATCTCATCCTTCAACTACTCAGTGTAGGTCCACTCCTATCGATAATGAGCTTGGAAGACTCCCACTAAGGACTGGAGCTATGCCACATCCTCTTTTAACTTGTCCATCTTGCCACTACTCGATCACTCATGGCTCAAGCCCTATGACCTAACATGTGCTCGTAGAGTTGCTATCTCTACTGCCTACCTATCCAACTCACCCTATGCACTCTATACCAGTGTCTAAATGAGATCTCTCTCTTGCATTACCATGATCATCTTTATCTACAACTTATTCCATGTATCACCTCGTTTTACCACCTGTGCTTACACCTCCTGAACCTCTGAGTCATACTCCCTAAAGTTATCTTGATCTCCTAAGTCAAGGAGATCCACTCACTCATCCACTACATAGAGATGCACATGTCGCTCACTTGCATCTTCCCTCATCTCATCTGAAGCCTCTCCATGAATCTCATCTGGAGCATCCTATTGAACCTCATCTGCTACCCCAACCACATCACCTCCTAGTGGTCCCTCTCCCCATCACTAGCACATCACCCACCATGTGTCATACTCCTTTGTAGTCCTGGCATAATTTGACTCTAAAATATCCACTACATGATCTGCCTCCTCTCCCACTACCTCCACGATGAGACACCTTAGTGTCCTCTCATCCTCATGGCACTGGTAGACCATTGGCTCACTAGGCAACCCCTTATGTAGCCCAAACTACCACATTATCCAAGAATAAGTAAAGTACTCCCACTCCATCCCATGCCACCCAACCAACCATCTACCTCATATCACTTGGTGAAGCTACACCTCAGCATCAAACCATGCTGGACAATCCTTGTAAGATATCCAAACCAACTCTGCTACCCTAAGTCATGAAAAATATTATGTGTAATGGTCCACATCATCTACAAATTGATGACTCTATGCTACCTCTTGAGCCTGCTACCATAGGATCCCATAACCTATCTCCCTATTCGCTATTTGTACCCGCATCGTCCAAGACAATCCCTATGATCAATCCACAACTATGTGATGTCGTCCCCACATATAGTATAAAGTTGCATCCCAAGCCCTTCTACCCATGGGAGTAGATCTTGTACAACTCATCATATAGTTGTGCCAATAATGTAGTGTCCCAATCCATCACTAACGGCTACACCATGGTGCACTCCATCAAAGTAAATACTAACTCCAAAAGGTTCCAGGGAAACTTGGTTCTTGATAAGTTTGGTAGCGACATATTAGATATTAGTGTCATTAACAAATCATGCCTAGTGCCCAATACCTTGTCCTCATACCAAAACCCCACGAGTATAACTCCACTAAGTATGTCACATACTGCCTCCTCTAAGGCCATGCCAAAGTACCTCTCCATAATCGTATCTCTCAGATCATGGTGCATAGATACAATCGGCTCCCCCTATATCAGAATACAAAAAATTTGATAGACATCCTCATGTGTCACCATCATCTCCCCTATCGATAGGTGAAAAATATTGGTGCACAGATCCCATAAGTCAATAAGGGCAGTTAAATAAGTGTGGACACCCACCACATGCTCTAACTGCATCACATGCTTAAGGTCAATGGCATCAATCCATTCCCATTATACTTCTATCAACAAGTCTCTCATGGTTTCAAAGAGAGTTGAAACTTGATACCGACTCTTAACCACCTGGCAGAGGTAAGCAAGTCCACAAAAAGCACCCAACATGCTTCAAAATTGATAAAAAAAAACACCCAAAAATGACCAAAAGGCTTCTTTTGAGGCCAAATCATGATCATCCTACCCAGGTATGGCACCCAAATATGTGGTTTTCCCACCCAAGGTTGATCCCTAAATATCCTAGCATGGTCGTCCCACCTAGGGATGGGACCCAAAATGGGCTAAAATTGACCTCTTAGGCCATTAAAAAAAGTAAAAAAATGTAAAAAATGACCAAAAAAGGTAATTTAAATGCACAAAAACATAAATAAAATAACAAAATATTGTATGATATCACTAATTATGTTCAATTACATAATATCTAGTGTGCTTTTCCTAAAAATCAAAAACATCAAAAATAAGCAATAATTACAATTCTAGCACTAGCAAAGTGTAGTGGTAAAGGCAACCCTTACTAGTCTCGCACCGGCTCCACCATTGGATGAGTCTACAAGTTAGATCATGGTGACTATGGGATGGTTTTGGTAGCACTCCACTACGTAGAATTACTCTCCTCCCCCTCACCTCTTAAACTGCCGAGTTAAACATGCACAAATGAGCCCAATTTCCATATTTTTGGCTTAAATAACCTTGCCTGATGCCTGACCGTCCCTGGGTGGGATGTGTGCCTAATTGGCCACTCATACCACCCTAATATGATCATAAAATGTTCCACCATCCCACCCTATAATTACCACAAAAAAATCACATCAAAACAACTCAAAAAGGTACCAAAAAATGTCCAAAACCCACAAAAAATAACTCAAATTTCACATGGATCAATATGAAACTAAATTTCTCATGAATGAATGGAAAAGTATTTACTTAAATTCCTAATAAGGCCATTATGGTTGGACCACCACACAGGAACAAGGTTTTCCATTCCTTTCTTCCATGAAGCATCAACAAAATCGTAAAAATCCTCTCAAAATTGCTCTATTTCACAATAGGTCAAACTGAAGGAAACCCTAACTAAGTCATATGGGTCAAGAGACTCTTTTATTTTCTCATTGGTCATTACCTCATCGACTCATCACTTGTGGGGGTAGTCATACTTAACAAATTCATAAACAAAATAAAAAATCAAACACTTAATCATGCAAATAGCATTCATTCAATGAATCATTGACAAATACAATCACACCCTTGCTTGGGGTAGCAAAAAAGCACAAATTTCAATTAAAAATATTCTTGGCATTATAGAATCATGAAGGAAATCAGGCTTCACTGCTTCATGAATGAAAAATATTCAAGGTCAAGTAACCCTTACTAGAAAGGATGTACTTGAGTAAAGTTGCTTAGCTCGTCAGAAGCAAAGATTCAAGAATACATGCTCTTTCCATGATTGGGGCATCTAAACTTGGTTAGGTTACTCAATAACCCTAATAATTTAATATTTTAGTCATCTATTTTTGCTCAGCACTGTGTTGCACACAATGTATCTCAAAAAGGGGCATCTATAGACACTAAAATCATGTCAATTCGATTAGGTGACCAAAAGCAATGGCTAAATTGACATCATATGGCCCCCTAGGGCAGTCCTCAGAGGTTATATATTGGTCTTAACCATTTATGCAAGGTTTTGTAAGGTTATATCCCACTTTTGGGAAGTTCTAACCTCATAGGCATGACCATACCACCCAAGGATGAGGACAGATCACCACCATCCCATATAGGGACGAGGGCATGCAACCATCCCTAGGTGGGATGACCAAGGTATTTGATCCAAAAAAGTCAAAATTAGGACAAATGGCACCCAAAAACTACCATTTATCTTGCTTATTCAAGCATACAAGTCTTCCTTATGACATGTTGTAGAATGGAGGCCAAAAAAAGGATATTCTCTTCTACCTCCAATGCATGCCAAAATTTGGACAAATGGTCCCTCTTGCCCTTCATGCCCTTGCATGCCTATTCAGACATGAGCCTCCTTTTGTTATAAAGTGGATCCATTTTCCACCCAAAATATGGAGAGGAGTTTTAGGATATTGCAATGAAGTGCTGCTAAGATTTCCCCTCAACCTTTGTGCCCTTTTTCCCTCGAAATATCTACCTAGCAAAGGAGGTTCTTGAGTGATTCAAGAGGCACAATTCATTTATAAAACCAAACTAATTGAGTGAATTTAACCCCTAAATTTTATGACAACACCTTTGAGAGAGTTTTGGACCAATTCACAAAGGAATTGGTGGTAAAAAATTAGCAGACCTAGTGGTCGTCCCACCCCAGGATGGTCCCAAAATTGTAATAGTCACCATAGTACTTGCAAGGGATGAGGATGTATTTAAGTATGATTTTATTACTATTTTGAAATAGGTTTAATTTAGGATAGTATAGAAACCTACTATTCAAATTTTATGCAATTTGGAGTTATATTGAGTGAGATATCACATTTTTAAGATTTTGTAGGTTTACTTGGCCCATACGGAGGTGCACATGAATTTGTGACCAATTTTGCTAATATATTCACATAGGTCATCTTTAAATATTATTTTATATATTCTCTCCAAGTTTGGTTTTATTTGGAGATGTTTAGATCTAGACATTGCTCGTTTTGGGTTTTATAGGCTTAATAAGTATACTGCAAATGCAGCACAAATTTAGATGCAATTTTAGTTTTGTTTTTAATTATATCTTCCCAAAATTATATTTTGTGCATGCCTATGAAATTTGGAATCATTTGGAGTTGTTTTAGATAGGTGCATTACATATTTACACTTTCTAGTCTATTATTACATGTATTATTTTCGCATGTTTCACAATCCACACTTTCTATTTAATGAATCTGGTTTTCTTGTGTGTAGGTGCAGGTTTTATAGTGCATAAGGAAGGATCATAGGATCAGAATATCAAATAAGCAAGTGGCGATAGCGTAGGCCTACCCACTTCAATTGTGGGTACGAGGAAGAACGTTGGAAGTGCACCCGAGTTACTGAAAAGATTTGATCCTTTGGCACAATTTTGTAGCAAGTGTATCAATATAGATCCCTCAAGAGGAAATTTATGTAACCATGGTTTGATACATCAAAATAATAAAAGAAAACTTCATTTCTCATATTTCTTTTATCTTATAATGTTTACTTGAATGCTTCTTTTGTAATCCTTATTCGACATTAGCGATAGATGCATCTTGTTTAACATCGTTAGGTGCACCGTTTTTACCATACTGCAAATCTCACTAACCATACCAAGTTTTCCAACAATAAATAATACCTTATATAGATAAAAAAAAATAGCAAACCCAACTCATCGTCTCTATAATTCCATAATATTGAGTTAAATCTTGACTGATACAAGGAATCAACTGTGTGAAGGGGACATCAAATTCTTAGCACCATTAATAAAAGCAATATCTAAACCAATAGTATCCCCCAACCAAAGCCTAACCTAATGTATCCTTAAATGAAATAGAGGCTTATTACCAAGAAAAACCTACATAATTCATATCCCTACCTAACTTGCTTATATGGAGAGACTATAGACTACTAGCACACTCTACAAACTCACTAAACAAGGCCATCTATCACTTCAAGGCTTATATAAAGTAAATAATTGGTTAAAGTAAATCAATGAGAAGGAAATTAGAGTTAATAATGCCTTGAGTAGAAAATGCATCACTAAATTGAGTTAAACTAGAGTCATCGAAAATTCAACCCAAGAATGCTTTTTGATTGCCCAACACACTAGGCCAAGAATATTTATGTTCCTCAATTTTTGATAAGGAAATAATTTTGGATAATGGTAGCATGTGTATAGAGGACACAAAGTGGAAAATAATTTAACCAATATATGTTTATCATTATCTCAAAAGAGTAGAAATTTTATAAGGTAATTAACCTAAGGAGATTCTATCTCTTCCATATGAAAATAATTTCATGGTTTGATCAAGAAAATTCAACAACTTAAGGAGAATGAACACAATCTTAGAAACAAGACAAACTAGATATGTCTTGATCGATCTCCCATTAGTTGTTATGCTTTCACAATTTAAGAAAAATAATTAAATAAAAGTTATACACATACACATATAGATGTAGATCAACTTGAAGTATTACATATTATCTTACACTTCTTTATTTTATTTCAACCACCACCACCACCATTTCTCCCACACAAATCACCTTGAATCTATTTTCCACCATTGTTACAACACAAAATCCAAAATTTATCACCATGTTGTGATTTATCACCATTGTATTCAAAACCATTGAATCAATCCCCCAAATCTAGACTTGATTACAACTGTGCAATATTCTAAAGGGGATATCTTGACCCAAAAACCCAATATTTAATACAATTGCTAAAATATTATAGACACTAAAATCATGTCAATTCGATTAGGAAACCAAAAGAAATGGCTAAATTGACATCATATGACCCCCTAGGGCAATCCTCAGAGGTTACACAATGGTCTTAACCACTTCTACAAGGTTTTGGAAGGTTCTATCCCACTTTTGGGAAGTTTTTGCCTCATAGGCATGATCATCCCCCCTAGGGATGAGGGAAAATCACCACCATCCCACCCAGGGACGAGGGCATGCAATCATCCCTAGGTGGGATGGCCAGGGTCTTTGACCCAAAAAAATTAAAATTGGGATAAATGACACCCAAAAATTACCTTTTATTTTACCTATTCGAGTATGCAGGTCTGAGGGCATAGAATCCTTATGACATGTTGTAGAATGGATGCCAAAAAGGGAGATTCTCTTCCCCCTCCAATGCATGCCAAAATTTAGATAAATGTTACCTCTCGCCCTGCATGCCCATTTGCTCATGAGACTCCTTTGGCTATAAAGTGGATCTATTTTCCACCCAAAACATGGAGAGGAGTTTTAGGATATTGCAACAAAGTGCTGCTAATATTTCCCCTCAATGTTTGTGCCCTTTTCCCTTAGAATATCTACCTGGAAAAGGAGGTTCTCGAGTGATTCAAGAGGTGCAATTAATTTACAAAAATCAACCCAATTGAGTGAATTTCACTCCCAAATATGATGAAAAAACCTTTGAGAGATTTTTGGACCAATTCACAGAGGAATTTGTGGTAGAAAATCAGCAGACCTAGTGGCCATCCCACCCCAGGATGGTCCCCATAATGTGATAGTCGCCACAATCCATGCAAGGTATGAGGATAGATTGAATCATGATTTTCTTACTATTTTTAAATAATCTTAATCTAGGATAATCTAGGTACCTATTATTCAAATTTCATGCAATTTGGAGTTATATTGAGTGAGATATCACATTTTTAAGATTTTGCAGGTTTACTTGGTCCATCCGGAGATGCACATGAATATGTGACCAATTTTACTAATCAATTAACATGGGCCCTCTTTAAATATTATTTTATATATTCTATCCAAGTTTGGTTTGATTTGGAGATGTTTAGGGCTAAAAATTGCTCGTTTTGGGTTTTGTAGGCTTAATAAGTATACTGCAAATGCGACATGGATTCAAATGCAATTTCTGTTCTATTTTTAGTTATATATTACCAAAATCATATTTTGTGAATGCCTATGAAATTTGGAATAATTTGGAGTTTTTTTAGATAGGTGCATTACATATTTACACTTTCTAGTCTATTAGTGCATGTATTGCTTTCGCATGTTTCACAATCCACACTTGCTATTTAACAAATATGGTTTCCTTGTGTGTAGGTGTAAGTTTCACACCACATAAGGAAGGACCATAGGATCATAATATCAATGAACCAAGCAGTGGCATCGTAGGCCCACCCACTTCAATTATGGGTACTAGGAAGAATGTTGGAAGTGCACCTGAGTTACCGAAAGGATTTGATCCTTGGGAACCATTTTGTAACAAGTGTATCAATATAGAGCCCTTAAGGGGACATTTATGTAACCATGGTTTGATCCATAAAAATAATAAAATAAAAATTCATTTCTCGCATTTTGTTAATCTTATCATGTTTACTTGAATGCTTCTTTTGTAATGCTTATTCGATATTAGTGATAGATGCATCTTGTTTAGCATCATTAGGTGCACTATTTTTTACATATTCCAATGGCGATCATTGTGGGACCTATCCCAATTTATTTGATTGAGTGTTTAACCGTATTTTTTACTTTGTTTCTATTGTAGGTACTAGTCATTTTGGCCTAAAATGACCTCTAGACTGCTACTCGTGCCACCCTGAGATAGTTAAACAACCATGCCACACTGGTATGGTCCACAAACTGGTCATCGTCCCACCCTAGGATGACCACAAAATAGAGACCATTCTGCTCAAAATTCCAAAAATAGCAAGTTCTCAGGCTACCAAGGTAAGTGCATGAACTTTTTGTTTGTTGTTATACAATCAAAAGTTACTTAAATTCTATTTATCTTGCTTGCATTGTTTTCTCAAAAGGTAGGAAGATATATTTTCCTTTTTATAAATGCAAAAACAAAGAAAATAAGAAGAAAAACTAAAAAAAAAGCTAAGTAACAATGCTCTTGTATGGCTTGCTTGCATGTAGGCTACCTAATGGGTAGGTCTTCATTTAGGGTTTGTATCTTGTAGGTTTCTTTTTACCTAGTATTTCTAAAAGTAAAACATACCTTTTTCTTGCATTTAGTGAAAGATCATTGAGTGCTTCATTGCTTAATTTATTTAAAGGTTAAAAAGAACCACACACACCACATTTCACTTAAAATTTAGTGAGTTGGTTTCATCATCAACCACTAATAGAGACCAATGATGGTGGGCTTTATCTCCATCCATTGGCTCAAATCCTACAAACCCTAATTTTTGGCCAAGGTTGACTCCAAGATCCATCATATCCTATGGAATTGCCGGGGTTGCTGGGCTTTTGGCTAAAATTAGGATTTCAAGGAATGCTATTTGGACGACAGCAAGCAAATTTTGGTGCAGGGCTAATAATGATAAGTTAAATTTTAACATACACCTAATAATAGTTAACTTTACTGTGTGACACTATACTTGGTTTGAACGATTCGCCAAATTTTTATAAATACATTTTGGAGCTAAACCCTTATGCATAACCCTAGATATAGCACGTATCTCTCTTTGGAGAGGTATATCGTAGAATGTAGGTGAACTAGGTGAGGACTGGTAGGACTTGTGCTCCCTAACTAGGTATGGAATTCATCTCCATACTTAGGTAGGTTTATGTGATTGGAATTTCATTATCGATTGTTGAGCTGTGAGCATACAAATGAAATCCATTTAAACACAAGTATACCATCCAACAAGAGCTAAAAATGTGATACAATGTCTTATTTACAAACAACACATCTAAAAACACAAAATATCTTAGGGAACACACATTAATCCTTAAAATAGATATACACTTGTCTTATTGCGTGTTTCCTTTCTTGTGTGCTACTTTATTAGGAATTTGTAAAGGAGATAATCATCTAGTGTTTGGTAGAGAGTAGCAATGGTGTGCACCTGCAGCCAAACCCACTCAAGGGTGAAAGCTATGGAGAGTGGACTAGGAGATATGAGTCATCTCCAATTTAGTCCCAAGGACTTGGTCATACCTCCTTGATGGCCCTCTACTCACCCAAGTCCTAGAATAGCTGGGTAGGAACAACACCTACAAGGGAGCCCTATGCAGGACACCCCTATGGGTTTTAGGTATCATCTGGGAGAATGTTCCAAATACTTAGATACCTCACATGCCTTCTTTTATGAAAGGCAACTATGCATTGAGGTGCAAGTAGATAGAGCAATACCATGCATATGCATGTTTTCTAGGTCTAACATACCCACTTATGGGCTAGAGCATGATTACACATATTGGTTAGGACCAATTGATCATACTTTTCCCTTACATCACCCTAATAGGTTCCAGTAGCATATATACCAAGATGAGTATGATACTTGTCACTCTGAGTGAGCAAACTCAACCCTTCCCTTCCTCATCAATGAAGGCATGAGGAAACCCTTGAGTATCCTCAAGACCAGTATACTATGCAAGCATGATGTGCTTCTATGCAAACAAAATATAAGGATCACATGCCTAACCCTAAATCTCAAGTAAACATGACTACCCTCATTCAAGGGAAGTTCATGGTGGAAATCTCAGATCATATTGAATGAGGTAGGCCTCAGGGTGATGTTTCTAGGGTTCCTAGGCCCCGCATAGTGGAGCAGATAAATCAAGCAATTGCAAGTTATGCGAAAAACCAAGAGCAATTCAAGAAACTTCGATGGGATAAAGAGCGACTAGACCACTTGCATCAACTAGACAAAGAAAGGATTGAATGGCATACCAATGATCTATTTTTGAAACTTTACATGAGAGGGTTCCTACCCCTAGTACCTATAAACAGGAAGTCCATTAGAGGCAACCCATTTTCATCCAAGATAGGTCTCCTAGACCTTACCCAATGTTGCCTCCCTAACCTCCTAGGCCAAATTAGGACTTGCCTCCTAGGCCAAACATGGGGTACCTTCCACAGACGGCTACCCCTCCTTATAGGTTAGCTCAGGAGACACCTTATGGGGCTTACACCAAGCATGAGCTAAAAGAAAAATGTATTGAAACACCTTATTGAGGTAGGGTGGATGACATTTAACCACCCCATAATAGTCTTGATGTTCCTCGCTCTTCATCGTAGGATCAAAGAAAAGAAGATGAGATCAAATCCTCTAATGCATATAGGGAACTACTAGAGCACTTAGAGTCAGTAGAGAACAAGACCTTAGGGTCTGGGTCTCAGAATACCACTTTTTCTAGCAATACAGTCAACCACTCAAACCTTTGGTGCCTACCCCTTCCTATCTAGAGAAATTTAAGGTGCCTCACCTAGCTACCTTTAAAGGAGACGAAGATGCACAGGAGCATGTTACCAAATTCTTGAGCCAATGCTTTTGTATCTATGATAATGATGCTTTGCTTTTGAGGACATTCTTGACTACTCTCTCTAGCCCATCTATAGAGTGGTATACCCAACTCTTGAAGTATAACATCCACAATTCACCCATTTATCCCTCAAAAGTGTGTTTCACATTTTATTTTCTTTGAAAGCTTGTTTTATGTTTTATATCCTTCGAAAGGTATTTTGCAAGTTATTTACTCCAAAAAGGATATTTGTCTTACTGTGCAAAAGACATTTAAAAATTTATTTTTGTCTTTTTACGTGAAACTAATTTGCACTCCAAAAATTGATTATGGTCAATTTTCTAATTCGCCTTTTATTTTCTCGAAAAGTCATTTCAAAAATTCTTTATCACAAAAAGGTGTTTGACCCTTCTAACCACCAAAATCTCCACTCTTGTTGGTCACACATTCATCGATTTTATTTTTCTTTAAAATTGGTATCAGAGCTAGCACCTTCCCATGGATGATAAGAAGCAAATGGATTTTGGTAGAAACCCTTTGCAGTTGCAAATCCCATGGTTCAATGGTAAAAATTATGATTACTGGAGCATCTAGATGAAGATCCTATTTAGGTCTTAGGAGCTATGGGACCTGGTCTAGAATGGTTATGCAAAACCAGAAGATGTAGCAGTCATGAGTGCTCTCTCCCAAAAAGAGTCATATTTGCTAAAGGAGATCTAGAAGAAGGACCAAAAGGTATTATTTTACATTATGTAGGTGGTCGAGGAGACAATATTCCCATGAATTACAACAATAACCAAATCGAAGGAGGCTTGGGAAATCTTAGCCAACTCCTTCTAGGGCATCAAAAAGGTGAATTTGATGCGATTGGAGATGCTGAGAAGGGAGTTCGAGAATCTCCAAATGAGTGATTCAAAGTCCATGAGTGACTTATTTACCTAGATGATGGGTATCATCAACCAGATGAGGATGAATGGCAAGAATATGGAGAACTAGAGGATTATGGAGAAGATACTAAGGATCCTACCAACAAGGTTCAAATCAATGGTGATTACAATCGAAGAATCGAGGGATTTGACAACCCTCTCTATGGATGAGCTCATGAGTTCTCTATAAACACATGAGAAAATGTTGAGTCGATCATATCAATCCTCATTGGAGCAAGCGTTCAAGATATAGATCTCATTATGAGATAGTAGTAGATAAGAATCCCACCAAGGAGCCTCCAGTTCTCAAGGAGGAAGAGGTAGAGGCAAGCATGGAAGTGGTAACAAGCGAGGAGGAAGGTCAAACTCCAACGATAGAGAGATAAGTTGCAACTTCCATCAAGCAGGAGGAAGAGGTAATGGAAGAAACCAACAAGGAGGATCTAATAAGAGGTATGATAAATCGAAGATCCAATGTTATTATTGCAAGAAATTTGGTCATTATAGCTATGAGTGTAGAAAGAAATTGACCAAGGATAATAAGCAACAAGCCCACTACACAAATGAATCTAAAAATATAGAGTGTATAGATGCTTGTGGGAATATATTGTTAACTTGCAGTACTGAGGAGGAGAGCCACAAGAACACCTGGTATCTCCATAGTGGGTGCAATAACCACATGTTTGGGAATAGAGAGATGTTCTCACAACTTGATGAAACAATCAAGTCTAAAGTGAATATGGGGAACAACACTAAGGTACCTATCATGGGGAAAGGGAAATTCCTTATTCACACTAGGCAAGGTGAAAGGAAGAAGATCACTGATGTGTATTATGTGCCTGGGTTGAAACACAATTTGTTGAGCATTGGACAACTTGTGCAGAAGGGGCACATTGTGCAATTCAAGGATGGAGTCTATACCATCAAGAGCATAGGAAAATTGCAATAGTGTCCATGACAAAGAACAAGATGTTTCCCCTAAAAATTTAGAATGAATCGTTGCTTTCATTCAGTGCAGTTGTAAAATATGCTACATGGTTGTGGCATCACATATTTGGTCACTTGAGTTTCAATGGTCTGAATTTTCTACACAAGAAATTTATGGTGAAGGGTTTACCCCATATTAAGAAACCGAATCAAGTGTGTGAAGGTTTTCTAGTCGAAAAGTAGCATAGGGATGCATTCCCTATAGGGCAGTCTTGGAGAGCTTCATAACCATTGGAGCTGGTACACTCAAATATTTATGGTCCAATGCAGACTAGTACATTTTTTGGAAACAAGTATTTCCTAACTTTTATTGATGATTTCAGTCGAAAGATATGGGTATATCCCATTAGGCAAAAGTCAAAGGCTTTCGGTAAATTTAGGGATTTCAAGGCTCTGGTTGAAAAACAGAGCAGCTATTATGTGAAGACTCTTAGGATTGATGGAGGAGGTGAGTACATCTCCAATGAATTCCATAATTTTACAAGAAAAATGGAATTCGTAGGTAGTTCACAACTAGATACACACCATAATAGAATGGTGTTGCAAAGAGGAAGAACAAAACAATCATGGAGATGGCATGAAGTATGCTGAAGGTAAAGAATTTACCACATGAGTTCTAGGTAGAAGTTGTATGTTTTGCATTTTATCTGCTAAATCGATGTCCCACGAAGAGTGTGAAGGATAAAATTCCTCAAGAATCTTGGAGCAACCAAAATCTTAGTGTTTCTCACTTAAGAGTTTTTGAGTGCATAGCATATGCACATGTTCCAAATGAGAAGAGAAAGAAGCTAGATGACAAGGTGAAGAAATGCATCTTCATTGGGTATAGTGAAGAGTTGAAGGCATATAGACTATATAATCCTATGACGAAGAAGTTGATTATCAGTTGAGATGTGAAGTTCCTGGAGGATGAAGCATGAAACTGGAAATCAAAGACTGGTAAGCCAAAACCATCAATCATTGAGTTTGAGGACTTGGAAGAAAACATAGTGCATCAGCTTGTAGCTTCAAGCAGCAATACTAGAGCTAGCACCAACACTACCTCATCATCAAAAATAGCTCCACTTGCAAGAAGGATCTCCAACTTGAGGGCACTATCAAATACACAGATCTTGCAAGATATTTATGAGGTAACCCAAAATAAAATAGATGAAGAAAATTCTGATTTTGCTTTATTTTTTGAGTGTGATCCAATTTCATTTGAAGAAACAATTTAGAATAGAAAATGGGTGCAATCTATGGATAATGAGATAGAGGCCATAGAGAAGAATTAGACATGGCAGTTAATGGATATTCCAACATGGAAGATCATTAGATTCAAGTGGGTATATAAAATGAATTTTAATTCCCAAGGTGAAGTGGATCGACATAAGGCCAGACTGGTGGCAAAAGGCTACAAGTAGAAGTCAAGGATTGACTATCATGAGGTGTATGCCCTATAACAAGACTTGACACTGTTAGGATGATCATGGCATTGGCATCCCATAAAGGCTGGAATGTTTACCATATGGATTTCAAGTCTACCTTCCTCAATGAAGTGTTGGAAGAAGAGGTCTACATAGACCAACCACCAGACTAAGAGTTGGAAGGACAAGAATGTAAGGTCCTAAAGCTGAAGAAGGCTCTATATGGGTTGAAGCAAGCACCCAAGGATTGGTACAATCATATTGATGCCTAATTTTAGGAGAATGGGTTTATCAAATGCCCATATGAGCACACTTTGTACATGAAGACAAGTGCATAGGGGGAGATGATGATAGTCTGCTTGTATGTAGACAATTGATTTACATCTCCAATGAATTCCATAATTTTTACAAGAAAAATGGAATTCGTAGGTAGCTCACAGCTAGATACACACCATAACAGACTGGTGTTGTAGAGAGGAAGAACTGAATAATCATGGAGATGGCACGGAGTATGTTGAAGGTAAAGAATTTACCACATGAGTTCTGGTAAGAAGTTGTATGTTGTGTATTTTATTTGCTAAATCGGTGTCCCATGAAGAGTGTGAAGGACATAATTTCTCAAGAATCTTGGAGCAACCAAAAGCCTAGTGTTGCTCACTTAAGAGTTTTTGGGTGCATAGCATATGCACATGTTCTAGATGAGAAGAGAAAAGTTGGACAATAAGGCAAAGAAATGCATCTTCATTGGGTATAGTGAAGAGTCGAAGGCATATAGGTTGTATAATCATGTGATGAAGAAGTTGATTATTGGTCGATATGTGAAGTTCTTTGAGGATGAAGCATGGAACTGGAAATCAAAAATTGGTAAGCCAGAACCAACAATCATTGAGTCTGAGGACTTGGAAGAAAACATAGTGCATCAGCTTGTAGCTTCAAGCAACAATACTGGAGCTAGCAATAACACTACCTCATCATCACAAATACCTCCACTTGCAAGAAGGATCTCCAACTTGAGGACACTAGTAAAGACATGGAGCTTGCAAGATATTTATGAGGTAACCCAAAATAAAATAGATGAAGAAAATTCTGATTTTGCTTTATTTTTTGAGTGTGATCCAATTTCATTTGAAGAAGCAATTTAGACTAAAAAATGGGTTCAATCTATGGATGATGAGATAGAGTCCATAGAGAAGAATCAGACATGACATTTAATGGATCTTCCAGCATGGAAGAAGACCATTGGAGTCAAGTGGGTATATAAAAAAAAGTTTAATACCCAAGGTGAGGTTTATCGACATAAAGCCAGACTGGTGGCAAAATGCTACAAGTAGAAGTCAGGGATTGACTATCATGAGGTGTATTCCCTATAAATAGACTTGACATAGTCAGGATGATCCTGGCATTGGTAGCCCATAAATGCTGGAATGTTTACCATATGGATGTCAAGTTTGCCTTCCTCAAAAAAGTGTTGGAAGAAGAGGTCTACATAGACCAACCACCAAGATAAGAGTTGGAAGGATAAGAAGGTAAGGTCCTAAAGCTGAAGAAGGCTCTGTATGGGTTGAAGCAAGCACCTATGACTTGGTACAGTCGGATTGATGCCTACTTTCAAGAGAATGGGTTTATCAAATTCCCATATGAGCACACTTTGTACATGAAGACAAGTACAGAGGGAGAGATGATGATAGTCTTCTTGTATGTAGATGATCTGATTTACACTAGCAATAACAATGTGCTATTTTACTAGTTTAGAACAACCATGAAGAAGGATTTTGAGATGATAGACTTAGGCCTGATAAAATATTTTCTAGGCATTGAAATTGACCAATTTGTGGATGGCATCTTCATTTCTCGGGGCAAGTATGCAAAAGATGTCCTAAATATAGAGGACAACAAACCTGCCATCACACCAGTTGCAACAAGTTTGAAGCTGAGCAAGAATGATTGTGGTAGCAATGTTGATCCAACATTCTACAAACAACTTATTGGAAGTCTGATGTACCTAATTGCAACTAAATCGGATTTGATGTTTGTAGTGAGTTTTATTAGTAGGTTTATGGAAGCACCAAAGAACACTCACTTGTAGGAAGGGAAAATAATTTATGGTATGTCAATGAGACCGGGAACCATAGAATTTTTTATGCCAGAAAGGACCAACTTGAACTAGTTGTCTACACTGATAGCGATTGGGCTAGTGACATTGATGATTGAAAGAGCACTTTCGGGTATACTTTCCATCTTGGATCAGGAGCAGTTTCGTGGTCCTTAAAGAAGCAATTGATTATTGCATTATCCACTGCAGAGGCAGAGTATGTTGTCGCCACTTCAACCACATGCCAGACGGTTTGGCTAAGGAGAATTTTGGGTGAGCCGAATCATCCATCGAAAGGGGCAACAAATTTTCCTATGACAATAATTTTGCCATAGCACTATTGAAGGATCCAGTATTTCATGGCATGACCAAGCACATCGACATCCTCTATCATTTCATTAGAGAGTTGGTGAAATCTAATGAAATTGAGTTACTATTTTGCAAGTCAAAAGAACAAGTTGTAGATATTTTCACAAAACCTTTGAAGGAGGAAGACTTCAACGGACTGCAGGAAATGCTCGGTGTCAAATATTTTATGAAATTTGGTTTAAAGGAGGATGTTAGAAAATTAAACCAGATTTGATGCCTAAAAAGATCTCTGACAGATCTTATCGTCAAAATTCGATTGCCGCTTTCTATTGTGTGCGCACTTATTATTATTTCAGTGGAAACCCTAAATTGTTTGGCAATAAGCCTTATCCCCTCTCTTCCACCTGGTTATATAAGGTAGTGCTACCTTTCAAAAAATATATGAGTGCACAATAGTGTAGAGAGTGTAGAGAGAACAAAGGAGAGCAAAGGAGAAGAGCGAGAAATGATAGTGGAAGTAGAGCAGAACAGTGTGATCCGACCAAGGAGTTGAAGCCACAATATTCAAAATATCCATGTTTGAGTTAAACCTACAACATCGTTGCAAATGGTTGTAAAGCTTCGATTGGAAGAAGCGTTGTTGTAAGGTTTTTATTTTTTCTTGTAAAACTGCAACAGCAGTGTGTCTTTGTTTTTATTTATATAAAAATACTTATTTATGCATATTTGAGCCTCTCATGCATTTCTCGTCGTAAAAGTCATTTCGGATAAATTATACTGTGAAAAAGACATTTCGCCCATTTACCCTCCGAAAGCATGTTTCGCATTTTATTTCCTCCTAAAGCTTGTTTTGTGTTTTATATGGCGATTTCATTTTTCTTTCATTAAATGCAACAAGGCTTTTCTTATCGGACTCAGACTCGACACTAAATATAACAAAATGGGGAGCAAGACTACAGTAACAATAGAGAAATAGAAAAAACCACACGAGCACTGAACGACTCATTTTGATGCTTAACTGGATGATTTTGATGTGCAGATGACATGACGATGTCAGAGAAAGTCATGGAAGACTGATGTTCACTCCCAATTCTCGTCCATTTTTTTTTATTTTTTTATCATGCAGATTTATCGCTTGCACTTCCCGTATTTTTTTTCTATTTTTTTTTACCACGTCGATTGATGATGTCAAATTTTTTTTTGTACGGCTGACATTCACATCCAATTCCCATATTTTTCGTTTCTAATGACACGCGGAGTTTTTATGTCCAAAGATGTCATCTTGGGCGTACGTACAAGGCTAGAAAATGGTTAACTACATGTGGTCTAAATAAATTTGAAATATCGATGGACCGCGTGTGGTTTAAATGAATTTGGAATATGATTTTTTTGAGGTAGTGGTAGAATGTATAGATTGTTATGGCAAGTAAAATTAAAATAAATATAGAATGAAAAGAATTCAAACCTAAGTAACAATGATTTTTTATGGCTTGCTTGCGTGTAGGCTACGTAATGGGTAGGCTATATTTTAGGGTTTGCATCTTGTAGGTTTCTTTTTACCTAGCCTTTCTAAAAGTAAAACATACCTTTTTCTTGCATTTAGTGAAAGATCATTGAGTGCTTCATTGCTTACTTTATTTAAAGCTTAAAACGAACCACAAACACAAAGTTTCACTTAAACATTAGTGAGTTGGTTTCATAACCAACCACCAATAGAGACCAACAATGGTGTATTTTATCTCCATACATTGGATCAAATCCTACGAACCCTAATTTTTGGCCAAGACTGACTCCAAGATCCATCATAGCCTATGGGATATAGCACGTATCTCTCTTTGAAGAGGTATATCATAGACTGCAGGTAAATTGGGTGAGGACTGGTAGGATCTATGCTCCCTGACTGGGTATGGGCTTCATATCCATACATAGGTAGGTTTATGTGATCAGAATTTCATTATCAGTTTTTGAGATGTGAGCATACAAATGAAATTCATTTAAACACAAGAATTCCATCCAATAAGAGCTAAACATTTGACACGAGGTCTTATTTACAAATAAAACATATAAACACACAAAATAGCTTAGGGAATACACATTAATCATTAAAAAAGATAAACATTTATCTTATTGCGTGTTTCCTTTCTTGTGTGCTACTTTATTAGGAATTTGTAAATGAGATAATCATCTAGTGTTTGGTAAAGAGTAGCAATGGTGTGCACCTGTAGCCAATCCCACTCAAGGGTGAAAGCTATGGAGAGTGGACTAGGAGATACAAGTCATCTCCAATTTAGTCCTAAGGACTTGGTCATACCTCCTTGGTGGCCCTCTACTCACCCAAGTCCTAGAATAGTTGGGTAGGAACAACACCTACAAGGGAGCCCTATGCAGGATACCCCTATGGGTTTTGGGTCTCATCTAGGAGAATATTCCCAATACTTAGACATATCACATGCCTTCTTTGATGAAAGGAAATCATGCATTGAGGTGCAAGTAGATAGAGCAATACCATGCATCTGCATGCTTGCTAGGTCTAAAATACCTACTTATGGGCTAGAGCATGATTACACACACTGGGTAGGACCAATTGATCATACATTGTCCTTACATAACCCTAATAGGTTCCAAAAGCATATATACCAAGATGAGTATCATACTCATCACTCCAAGTGAGCAAACTCAGCCCTTCCCTTCCTCATCAATGAAGGCATGAGGAAATCCTTGAGTATCCTCAAGACCAGTATCCTATGCAAGCATGATGTGTTTTTGTACCAGCTGAATATAAGGATAACATGCCTAACCCTAAATCTCAAGTAACCGTGACTACCCTCGATCGAGGTAAGTTCATGGTGGATATCTCAAAGTATATTGAATGAGGCAGGCCTCAGGGTGATTCTGCTAGGGTTCCTAGGCCCTACATAGTGGAGCATATAAATCAAGTGATCACAAGATATGCGAAACACCAAGCACAATTCAAGAAACTTTGATGGGACAAAGAGCGACTAGACCTCTTGCATAAACTAGAGAAAGAAAGGATTGAATGGCAGACCAACGAGCTATTCCAAAAAAAATTGCATGAGAGGGTTCCTACCCCTAGTACCTATAGACATGAATTCCATCATAGGCAACCCACTTTCATCCAAGATAGGTCTCCTAGACCTTACCCAATGTTGCCTCCCCAACCTCCTAGGCCAAATCAAGACTTGCCTCCTAGGCCAAACATGCGGTACCTTCCATAGGCGGCTACCCCTCCTTATATGCTAGCTCAGGAGACACATTATGGGGCTTATGCCAAGCATGAGCTAAAAGAAAAATGTATTGAAACACCTTATTGAGGTAGGGTGGATGACATTTAACCTCTCTATAATAGGCCTGATGTTCCTCGCTCTTCATCGCAGGATCAAAGCAAAGAAGAGGAGATCAAATCCTCTAATGCATATAGGGCAGTACTAGAGCACTTAGAGTCAGTAAAGAACAAGACCTCAGGGTCTGGGTCTCAGAAGCCCACTTGTGCTAGCTACATAGTCAACCACTCCATCCTTTTGTGTCTACCCCTTCCTATCTAGAGCAGTTTAAGATGCCTCACCTAGCTACTTTTAAGGGAGATAAAGATGCACAAGAGCATGTTACCAAATTCTTGAGCCAATGCTTTGGTATCCATGATAATGATGCTTTGCTTTTGAAGACATTATTGAATACCCTCTCTGGTCTAGCTACAAAGTGGTATACCCAACTCTTGAAGTATAGCATCCACAATTCACCCATTTATCCTTCAAAAGCGTGTTTCACATTTTATTTTCTTTGAAATCTTGTTTTACGTTTTATATCCTCTAAAAGGCGTTTCACAACTTATTTGCTCTGAAAAGGATAATTGTCTTACTATGCAAAAGACATTTAAAAATTTATTTTTATCTTGTTACGTGAAACTAATTTGCACTCCAAAAATTGATTGTGGTCAATTTTATAATTCGCCATTTATTTTCCTGAAAGTCATTTCAAAACTTCTTTATCACAAAAAGGTGTTTGATCCTATTGACTAGAAAAACCTCCACACTCGCTGGTCACACATTCATCGATTTTATTTTTCTTTATAATTGGAATCAGAGCTAGAGAATTCCCATGGACGATAAGAAGCAAATGGCTTCTGGTAGAAAACCCTTTGTAGTTGCAGATCTTATGGTTCAATGGCAAAAATTATGATTACTGGAGCATCTAGATGAAGATCTTGTTTGGGTCTCAAGAGCTATAGGACCTGGTCCATAATGGTTATGCAGAACTAGTAGATGTAGTAGTCATGAGCACTCTCTCCCAGGGAGAGTCAAATTTGTTGAAGAAGATCCAAAAAAAGGACCAAAAGGTATTATTTTATATTATGCATGCGGTCGAGGAGACAATATTCCCATGAATTACAACAACAACCAAATCGAAGGAGGCTTAGGAAATCTTAGCCGAATATTTCTAGGGCACCAACAAGGTGAATTTGGTGCGATTGAAGATGCTGAGAAGGGAGTTCGAGAATGTCCAGATGAGTGAGTCAGAGTCCATGAGTGACTTCTTTACCTAGATAATGGGTATCATCAACCAGATGAGGATGAATGGCAAGAATGTGGAGAACCAGAGGATTATGGAGAAGATACTAAGGAGCCTACCAACAAGGTTCAACTCAGTGGTGATTGCAATCGAAGAATCAAGGGATTTGACAACCCTCTCTATGGATGAGCTCATGGGTTCTCTATAAACACATGAGAAAAGGTTGAGTCGGTCATCTCAATCCTCATTGGAGTAAGTGTTCAAGATGCAAATCTCATTTTGATATAGTAGCAGATAAGAATCCCACCAAAGAGCCTCCAGTTATTAAGGAGGAAGAGGTAGAGACAAGCATGGAAGAGATAACAAGCGAGGATGAAGGTCAAACTCCAGTGACAGAGAGACATGTTGCAACTTACATCAAGCAGGAGGAAGAGGTAATGAAAGAAACCAACAAGGAGGATCTAATGATAGGTATGATAAATCAAAGATCCAATGTTATTATTGCAATAAATTTGGTCATTATATCTATGAGTGTAGAAAGAAAATGACCAAGGATAATAAGCAACAAGTCCACTACACAAATGAATCTAAAAATGTAGAGTGTAGAGATGCTTGTGGGAATATGTTGTTAACTTGTAGTACTAAGGAGGAGAGCCAGAAGAACACCTGGTATCTTGATAGTGGATGCAGTAACCACATGTTTGGGAATAGAGAGATGTTCTCACAACTTGATAAAATAATCAATTCTTAAGTGAATATGGGGAACAACACTAAGGTACCTATCATGGGGAAAGGGAAATTCCTTATTCACACCAAGTAAGGTGAAAGGAAGAAGATCACTGATGTGTATTATGTGCCTGGGTTGAAACACAATTTGTTGAGCATTGGACAACTTGTGCAGAAAGGATGCACTATGCAATTCAAGGATGGAGTCTGTACCATCAGAGACAAAGAGCATAGGCAAATTACAATAGTGTCCATGACAAAGAATAATATGTTTCCCCTACAAATTTAGAATGAATCATTGCTTTCATTCAGTGCAATTTTAAAAGATGCTACGTGGTTGTGGCATCACATATTTGATCACTTGAGCTTCAATGGCCTGAATTTGTTGCATAAGAATGGATGGTGAAGGGTTTAACCCTTATTAATCAATCAAATCATGTGAAGGTTATCTAGTCGACAAGTAGCATAGGGATGCATTCCCTATAGGGCAGTCTTGGAGAGCTTCACAACCATTGGAGCTGGTACACTCAAATATTTACGCTCCAATGCAGACTAGCACATTTGTTGAAAACAAGTATTTCCTAAATTTTATTGATGATTTCAGTCGGACGACATGGGTATATCCCATCAGGAAAAAGTCAAAGGCTTTCAAAAAATTTAAGGAGTTCAAGGCTCTGGTTGAAAAATATAGCGATTATTATGTGAAGACTCTTAGGATAGATGGAGGAGGTGAGTACATCTCCAATGAATTCCATAATTTTTGCAAGCAAAATGGAATTTGTAGGCAACTCATAGCTAGATACACACCATAATAGACTGGTGTTACGGAGAGGAAGAACAAAACAATTATGGAGATGACACGAAGTATGCTGAAAACAAAGAATTTACTACATGAGTTATGGGTAGAAGTATGTTTTGTATTTTATTTTCTAAATCAATGTCCCACAAAGAGTGTGAAGGACATAATTCCTCAAGAATCCTAGAGCAACCAAAAGCTCGGTGTTGCTCACTTAAGAGTTTTTGAGTGCATAGCATATGCACATGTTCTAGATGAGAAGAGAAAGAAGCTAGATGACAATGTGAAGAAATGCATCTTCACTGGGTATAGTGAAGAGTCAAAGGCATATAGGTTGTATAGTCCTGTGATGAAGAAGTTGATTATCAATTGAGATGTGAAGTTCATAGAGGATTAAGCATGTTGGAAATCAAATACTGGTAAGCCAAAACCAATAATCATTGAGTTTGAGGACTTGGAGGAAAACATAGTGCATCATCTTGTAGCTTCATGTAGCAATACTAGAGCTAGCAGCAACACTACCTCATCATAAAAAATACCTCCACTTGCAAAAAGGATCTCCAACTTGAGGACACAATCAAAGACATGGGGCTTGCAAGATATTTATGAGGTAACCCAAAATCAAATAGATGAAGAACATTATGATTTTGCTTTATTTTTTTAGTGTGATCCAATTTCATTTGAAGAAGCAATTTAGAATCGAAAATGGGTGCAAGCTATGGATGATGAGATAGAGGCCATAGAGAAGAATCAGACATGGTAGTCAATGGATATTTCAACATGGAAGAAGACCATTGGAGTCAAGTGAGTATATAAAATGAAGTTGAATGCCCAAGGTGAGGTTGATCAGCATAAGGCCAAACTGGTGGCAAAAGGCTACAAGTAGAAGTCAAGGATTGACTATCATGAGGTGTATACCCTATAATGATACTTGACATAGTCAAGATGATCTTGGTATTGGAATCCCATAAAGGTTGGAATGTTTACTAGATGGATGTCAAGTCTACCTTCCTCAACAAAGTGTTTGAAGAAGAGGTCTACATAGACCAACCACCAGGCTAAGGGTTGGAAGAATAAGAAGGTAAGGTCCTGAAGTTGAAGAAGGCTTTGTATGGGTTGAAGCAAGAACCCAAGGATTGGTACAGATGGATTGATGCCTACTTTCAAGAGAATGGATTTATCAAATGCCTATATGAGCACACTTTGTACATGAAGATAAGTGTAGAGGGGGAGATGATGATAGTCTGCTTGTATGTAGACGATCTGATTTACATCCCCAATGAATTCCATAATTTTTGCAAGCAAAATGGAATTCATAGGTAGCTCACATATAGATACACACCATAATAGACTGGTATTGTAGAGAGGAAGAACAGAACAATCATGGAGATGGCACGAAGTATGTTGAAGGTAAAGAATTTTCCACATGAGTTCTAGGTAGAAGTATGTTGTGCATTTTATCTGCTAAATCAGTGCCCCACAAAGAGTGTGAAGGACAAAATTTCTCAAGAAGCCTAGACCGACCAAAAGCCCACTGCTGCTCACTTAAGATTTTTCGGGTGCATAGCATATGCACATGTTCCAGATGAGAAGAGAAATAAGTTGGACAACAAGGAAAAAAAATGCATCTTCATTGGGTATAGTGAAGAGTCGAAGGCATATAAGTTGTATAATATTGTGATGAAGAAGTTGATTATTTGCCGAGATGTGAAGTTCTTTGAGGATGAAGCATGGAACTAGAAATAAAAAAATGGTAACCCAGAACCAACAATAATTGAGTCAGAGGACTTGGAAGAAAACATAGTGCATCAGCTTGTAGCTTCAAGCAGCAATACTGGAGCTAGTAGTAGCACTACCTCATCATCACAAATGCCTCCACTTGCAAGAAGGATCTCCAACTTGAGGACACCAGAAAAGACATGGAGCTTGCAAGATATTTATGAGGTAACCCAAAATAAAATAGATGAAGAACATTCTGATATTGCTTTATTTTATAACTATGATCCAATTTCATTTGAAGAAGCAATTTAGAATAAAAAATGGGTGTAATCTATGGATGATGAGATAGAGGCCATAGAGGAGAATCAGATGTGGCAGTTAATGGATCTTCTAGTAGGAAATAAGACCATTGGAGTCAAGTGGGTATATAAAACAAAGTTTAATGCCCAAGGTGAGGTTGATCGACATAAGGCCAAATTGGTGGTAAAAGGCTACAAGTAGAAGTCAAGGATTGACTATCATGAGGTGTATGCCCTGTAACTAGACTTGACACAATCAGGATGATCCTGGTATTGGTAGCCCATAAAGGCTGGAATTTTTACCAGATGGATGTCAAGTCTGCATTCCTCAACGAAGTGTTACAAGAAGTCTACATAGACCATCCACCAAGCTAAGAGTTGGAAGGACAATTAGTTCTAAAATAGGATCGTGTCTTTCGATTTGGTGACAATAATGAGAAGAAGGAACATCGAACTTCACCCATTTAATGTGACATTGACAAAGAATAGTCTATGCACACGCAACAAATATGTCTCTTGAATCTATTTTTTTTAATATGAAAATTGGGTAAGGGATCAAATATTTTCTCTCGGGTTTTTGTCTTTTTATATAGGTAAAATCAATGAAGCTACTTTTATAATCCTTGCTTTTTATGGGTAAAGGCTGTCTTTATAACCCTTGCCTCTCCTGGATAAATACGAGAGTGAGGGAGACCTCAGATGGCTCAGGGTTGGTATCCCATGGTCAGGCTGGATTCAAGTTAGACTACTACCTTTGCCTTTATTAAACATGTCCAAGATTTGAACTTAAATCTCTTTTACTAAAGTGCTTAAATGTTTACCAATCCACCTAACCCTTAAAAAATGACCTTACCTTTTTTATTTATACTTTTTATAACCATCTAAGATTGAACTTGGGTCTTACTGTAAATGACTTCCTTACGGATGCGGATAACCTTGCCTTCTTTACATCATTGTGTTCTGTTAAAATGTCACATTGACGCGTAAGACTGCTCAAACACGAACAAATGTATTTGTAAAGTTGCTATAAACACTTCCTGAACCTTCTGAGCTTTGCATTTGCTTTTTATATTACTTTATATATAAAGCATCGTTTCATCAACGCAGAAGCGACGGCAAAAGCCATTATTTTAGGATTGGGAGGCAAATATTGGAATAAAATTGTTTATCGAAAATATTTTCTATTTTATGATGGAAATACTTTGACCTAATGTGTGAAATCAAACACTTTAATTTCCACTTTAACTTTGTCATAGGGTGGGGCATCAAAAGTTCTCTTCACGTGGTGACGTTTGTGGTAGTATGGTTATTTATTCTATCGAAGGTAATGTTATTTTATCATATTCATTATTAGTTTAATAGTGGAGCATCAAGTAGCGAAACTAAGGGACAATAGCCAATGAGGGAGTGACGGATGAGAATGGAATTCACATAAAAATTTGAATTGCATGTGAATAGTCTATGCACCCACAACAAACATGACTCTATTGTTTTTGCATTTGGTACCTGTTGGTGATCAAATCTGCCTAGGTAAGGATTTTGAATAAATGTACGTGCCCTAGACCTAGACCAACATTGAAAGGCCGAAGGGAAGAGATGCCCTACGTGCCAATCTCCAAAGAAAGGCCAGCTCCTATACTAAACTACTTGGGTGTTTGAAGACAAGAGTGCAGGAAAGAGATAAAAGGAGTTAGGGTTAGAGAAATAAATAAAAAAGGGTTAAGGGAGGAGAGATTGGTGATTTAAGGTGGGAAAGAACAGGAAGCACGATAACTAACTAGCAACTCAAATAACAACAAAGAACACCAAGGATAAACGAAAGAAATGAGATATCGATTTTCTTATGTATCCTTCGGGTGAGTTTCAAGGTACCTTCCTCGATCGCACACCAGACACAGAGTTCATCATCCAATATACAAACAAATAAAGACAAAATATTCAAGCACATAAGGTAGCATAAAAGAAAACTAATACGACACTTTTCAACTCCTATGTATCCTTCAAAACGAGTTTCAGGGCCCAATCCCCAATCACACACTGGATGTAGGATTCAGCATCTCGATATACAAACAAGGAAGGCAAAAGAATCAAGCACAAAAGGCAGCATAAAAGAGAAGAATTAAGCTCAAAGCCTTTTAGTATTAATCACAGGACATCAAGTTACAACAGCTTTCTAGTAGATAGTTCCCCCCCTTTTTACATTATAAAATCTAGGTTTTTATAGAGGACCCGACCCTCTACGTCATAATTACATAGAATGGCGAAGTATACTCATGAGATCTGAGAAGTTGGCTCCTCATGGCCTTCAAGACTGAGCTTTCAAATCCATTACCAAAACTGATAACTGTGACCGAGTCAACCACAAAAATATGCAATGATGAGCCGTTTGAGTGTCCTTGGTCTTTGGGTGCAATGCTCGAGTGGTCGCCATGCTTGACTGATACTTCGCTTCCAATTGCCAAAAATGAGCAGTGAGCTTATCAGGAAAGCAAAAATGTGTTTACGAGGCACTTTTATGGTCTCGGGAAAATACCCGACTTGGAGTGTGTGCCCCTCATGAAAAAGCAACATGTCACGATATCATGACATTTCTATGCCTTCAGCTTGATTCTTCTTTTTGCATCGTGAAAATATGACATGTCGTGATATCGTGACATTTCTATGTCTTTGTCTTCTTTTGTTGCTTCGAGTCATGAAAATGCGACATGTCACGATATCGTGACACTTTTTCTTTGTTGTGCTTCCTTGTCGCTATCGATCGCAAAAATGTGACATGTCGCGATATCGTGACACTTTTCCTTTTTGTGCTTCTTCATCGCTATCAGCCGTGAAAATGTGACATGTCATGATATCACGACACTTTTATGCCTTCAGCTTAGTTCTACTTCTTGCATCGCAAAAATGCAACATGTCACGATATTGCGACACTTTTTCTTTGCTGTGCTCTTTCCTTGTCGATCGCGAAAATGCGACATGTGATATCGCGACACTTTTTCCTTCTGGTGCTTCTTCTCGCTTTTGGCTGCAAAAATGTGACATGTCGTGATATCGTGACACTTTCTCGCTCTCAGTCATGAAAATGTGACATGTCACGATATCGTGACACTTTCTCGCTCTTAGTCATGAAAATGCGACATGTCACGATATCGTGACACTTTCTCGCTCTCAGCCGCAAAAATGCAACATGTCGCGATATCGCGACACTTTCTATTTCTTTTTGCGGAGCTATTTTCTTTGGCCTGCTTGGTAGTGAAGCTTTTTCTTCTTCATTCTGTATACAAGGGAGTGGCATGGAAAGCCAAAATTGCTGCAACACTTACAAATGCTTTCGAAGCAACAAAAAGAAACATTTTACAAAAGGAAATTTTTTGATTTTTTTCTACCCCTTGTGTAATGTGACAAAATTGTCAACATTCTTTGTGGCTCGCGAGGAATTTAGCTTGTCTTAATGCAGAGATCCCAGGCCTTTATCCATTGGGCAACAGAGTCATTCCCATTGTCTTCTTCTCTGACCATCCCCTGACAAAGATATATTTTTATTTTTATTTTTTTGTTTATGCCTAAGCTCCTAAGCAACCTTAGTGCTTTCGGCACTTATTCACTAGCCAGGCTATTTACAGTATCTACACAAAATTTTGTGACATGATTGGCATGTCGCCACCATAAACCCAGCTTCGAGTGCTTATTCGGTGAACCTGCAATTTTTGGACCAGATCTGATTAAACTTCAACCGATCCTTGAAGTTCGGCTGGCCTCTCCTCGAAGTTGTCCATGTTGCAAAAAGAGTGTAGCATGATAGGTTGTTACTCCTGCCAGTACTCATACTGGTGATGAATGATGTGGCGAAGAAGCTCACGACATGAGGGGCCTCTTGGGGTACTGGTCATGGTGATGGCTAGAACCAATACTAGAATACTGAAGAATCTACTAACTGCAGGTTGGGTATAGGTTCTTCCATCCTCCTGGTGTAGTGACAGGGCTCCTCCAGCAATGAGTAATCTTGTAGGGTCTCCTTAGGTTTAGCTTCTTGATGAGGCATGCTTAATGAACTCTGGCTGAATGCTTGCATGCTATCCACTGGGACACAAAAAGGGTGCAAAAATGTGCCCTCTTTGTTCTCAGGTTTCGCCACTTGAGTCTGCTCTTCTCTTTGGCCCACTTCTTGATGAGGTATGCTTAAAAGTTGGAAGGGGTCCTGAGAGCCATCAAATGCTTCAAATAGTGCTCTTGCTAAGTCATCCCACAAGCAGATGCTTTTATGCCTGAGTAGTCTGTACCACTCTAGCACCCTTCCTTCTAGAGACAGGACCAGAAGTCTGACCATGACATCTTCATGGAGTATGTCATGGATGAACCTTAACACAACAAGATCTTTTAGGTGCCCTAGGGCCATTCCCTTAGTGCCATCGTATTTTGGCATGTTTTTCAATACGCCTCTGGGAATTTCATGGTAACTTTGAATATTCAGAGGGTTATAATCATCCCAGTAGGGATAACATACCCTCTCCATTATAGCAGTGGCCTGTAGAGATCACTCTCCTTACCACTAGGTTGGAGTCGCCAGGTGAACATACTTTTCTCTGCTTGTGAGGTCAGGGCTGCTCATCGAACCTTGATTCCTTCGAGATGTCTTCTTTCAACTTTGAAAAGGTGCCTATGATCAATAAATCTGGATCTTCAGCTTAGTCAGAGTCGCCAGGTGATTTTTTCAGATGGAGGCAAGCCAGAGATTCACCAACTCGGACTTCCTTAAAACATGGGGACTTTTTGCCATGAAGGCACAGGTTTAGGTACTGGTCTTTATGACTTAGAGATTTTCAGGTTGAACAGAGTCGCCATATGCTAAGAGTCTTTTGGTAATGAGAGCATCGGTTCTCACTACCACTCAAAAAGTGAGACTGACCGGGTCACACCGAGAACTGATTAGAACTATTGGACCCGATGGAAACGGGTTTGAGATTTGCAATATGGGACCTTGACTGGTTATGGATCTTACTAAGATAGACACAGTCGAGTCCCACCAGGCGTGCCAAAACTGTTGGTGATCAAATCTGCCTAGGTAAGGATTTTGAATAAATGTACGTGCCCTAGACCTAGACCAACATTGAAAGGTCGAAGGGAAGAGATGCCCTACGTGCCAATATTCGGAGAAAGGCCGACTCCTATACTAAATTACTTGGGTGTTTGAAGACAAGAGTGTAGGAAAGAGATAAAAGGAGTTAGGGTTAGAGAAATAAATAAAAAAGGGTTAAGGGAGGAGAGATTGGTGATTTAAGGTGAGAAAGAATAGGAAGCATGATCACTAACTAGCAACTCGAATAACAACAAAGAACACCAAGGATAAATGAAATAAATGAGATATCAATTTTCCTATGTATCCTTCAGGAGTTTCAGGGTACCTTCCTCGATCGCACACTAGACACAGAGTTCAGCATCCAATATACAAATAAAGAAAGACAAAAGAATCAAGCACAGAAGGCAACATAAAAGAAAGCTAATACGACACTTTTCAACTCCTATGTATCCTTCAGAATGAGTTTTAGGGCCTAGTCCCCAATCACACACCGAATGTAGGATTCAACATCTCGATATACAAACAAGAAAGACAAAAGAATCAAGCACAGAAGGCAGCATAAAAGAGAAGAATTGAGCTCAAAGCCTTTTAGTATTAATCGTAGGACATCAAGTTATAGCAGCTTTCTATCAAATAGTTTCCCCCCTTTTACATTATAAAATCTAGGTTTTTATAGAGGACCCGACCCTCTACGTCATAATTACATAGAATGGCAAAGTATACTCATGAGATCTGAGAAGTCAGCTCCTCGCAGCCTTTGAGACTGAGCTTTCAAATCCATTACCAAAACTGATAACTGTGACCGAGTCAATCGTAGAAATATGCAATGATGAGTCGTCTGAGTGTCCTTGGTCTCTGGGTGCAATGCTCGAGTGGCCGCCATGCTTGACTGATACTTCGTTAGGGACTGATACTTCGCTTCCAATTGCCAAAAATGAGTAGTGAGCTTATCGAGCAAGCAAAAATGCATTTACAAGGCACTTTGATGGTCTCGAGAAAATACCCAGCTTGGAGTGTGTGCCCCTCGTGAAAAAGCAACATGTCATGATATCGTGACATTTCTATGCCTTCAGATTGATTCTTCTTTTTGCATTGCAAAAATATGACATGTCACGATATCATGACATTTCTATGTCTTTGTCTTCTTTTATTGCTTCGAGTCACGAAAATGCGACATGTCACGATATCACAACGCTTTTTCTTTGTTGTGCTTCCTTGTCGCTGTCGACCACGAAAATGCGACATGTCGCGATATCGCGACACTTTTCCTTTTTGTGCTCCTTCATCACTGTCGGCCGTGAAAATGCGACATGTTGCGATATCGCGACAATTTTATGCCTTCAGCTTAGTTCTGCTTCTTGCATCACAAAAATGCAACATGTCACGATATCGTGACACTTTTTCTTTGCTGCGCTCTTTCCTTGTTGTCGATCGCAAAAATGCGACATGTCGCGATATCGTGACACTTTTTCCTTCTAGTGCTTCTTCTCGCTTTCGGTTGTGAAAATGCGACATGTCGCGATATCTCGACACTTTTCTCTTTTGCTCTCCCTTGTCACTCTGAGCCGCGAAAATGCAACATATCACGATATCACGACACTTTTCCCTTCTGGCACTTCTTCTTGTTGTGAGCTGCGAAAACGCAACATGTCGCGATATCATGACACCTTTTCATTCTGGCACTTCTCTTTGCTGTCAGTCGTGAAAATGTGACATGTCGCGATATCATGAAATTTTTCTTCTTTGCTCTCCCTTGTCGCTTTGAGCCGTGAAAATGCGACATGTCATGATATCACGACACTTTTTGTCTTCTGCTCTTCCTCCTGGCTTTGGGTCACGAAAATGCGACATGTCACGATATCGTGACACTTTCTCGCTCTTAGTCACAAAAATGCGACATGTCACGATATTGTGACACTTTCTCACTCTTAGTCGTGAAAATGCGACATGTCGTGATATCGCGACACTTTCTCACTCTCAGCTGCAAAAATGCAACATGTCACGATATCACGACACTTTCTCTTTCTTTTGGCGGAGCTATTTTCTTTGGCCTTCTTGGCAGTGAAGCTTTTTCTTCTTCATTCTGTATACAAGGGAGTGGCATGGAAAGCCAAAATTGTTGCAACACTTACAAATGCTTTCGAAGCAACAAAAAGAAACATTTTACAAAAGGAAATTTTTTGATTTTTTCTACCCCTTGTGTAATGTGACAAAATTGTCAACAGTACCTTAATTAATGAGATCTTTTAATCATATTCATTAATAGTTTAGTACTGGGGTACCAAATCCCATGTATGGTTTGTAAAAGAGGAAGGGGCAGCGAATCTTGTCACGGATGATAATGGAATTCAAACTAAATACCCGCAACAACATGACTCTCTTGGTCTTGCTTTTTTTTTTAATCTTAACTATGAGATTTTTTCGCAATTAACAAGAAATCTATACTTATTCATAATCTTGAGTATATATACATTGTAACACTTTCCTTATGCTTATCATCAGATGTCTTATTTAATGGCATTGAAAAAGGTTAGGACTATGTTTATATTCGCTCTCGTCTTGCTCCTCTCCTGCAACCCTGGAGGTGATTCATATATACTTTCACGCTCTGTTGTAACGTAGTTTATGTATGTTCGTTAGAACACTGTGAATAACAGATAACACATTTTTGTTTTCTGTATTTTTCCTTGTGTATTTTTCTCTCTTTCATCAAATCTGATTCCTAATTATTCTTTCCCGCAGGTTCGTATTGTAGTCACTGCCTTGCATGTAAGTAAAGTCTTGCTTTGGGGTTCTTTGAGACATTAAATTTACAAACTTATTATTATCGTTGGCCTTCAAATCTATAACTTCCCTGCGTCTTGTCCCATTTCTTTACTTGTTATTTTCTTTCATTTGCAAATTCGCCCGGGCATACTTGTTGCTATCATCTTTCATCCCCATCCTTAGTGAACAAGCCGCCATCTCCACATGGCGGAGGAGTTGGCAACTAAATGGGTGCTCTGTGCCAGTGGTTTATTGTTCTGACCTAGCATGCTACTTGTGAATTGTACTTATAAAGGTGGGTATATATGTAATATTATTTGATAAGCGGTATCAAATGAACGAAAATAACGCTCTATGTTTCAGATTTATTTATGTTTTTTTCTAAAAGGACTAGTGCATATCGGAGACTAGGATAGAGTTTAGTGCAGAATGGAGATAGAGGTTGAGCAGAGTTTAAGAGCAGGTATTGGAAGTGATAGAGTAGAGGACAATAGTCTCTAGTGGATAGAGATCCATTAGCCAGGGTAGTGAGGACAGAGGTCTTCTATGGAGAGAGATCCACTAGTCAGAGCAGTGGAGCCATAATTCTTCTAGAAGATCACCAGTCAGAGTAGAGGAGAGAGTTTTTCGGTGGATAGATATCCAAGAACTAGATAACAAGGATAAAGTTCTCTTGTGGAGTGTGATCCATGAACCAGTTGGGAAGATAGTGTTCTTCTGTGAAGAGAGACCCACGAACCAGTTGAGGAAAAAGAGTT
The DNA here is from genome assembly GCA_028583015.1 of Wollemia nobilis. Classification (NCBI taxonomy): domain Eukaryota; kingdom Viridiplantae; phylum Streptophyta; class Pinopsida; order Araucariales; family Araucariaceae; genus Wollemia; species Wollemia nobilis. The sequence continues at coordinate 872,303 of JAQPPZ010003109.1, read as the reverse complement.
CTCCTAGATCAAGTTCCACAAACTAGAGAAAAGGGGAAAGAGTTCTCTTATGGAGAGAATTCCACAAAGCAGAGCTTAGGGGAATGATGTCTCCTTTGGACATAGGTCCATAAACATTGTAATAGGGAAGTGATTCCCAAGAGATTTGTTGAGAAAATTTTAGTAGAAAGATTTTTTTCTGTGTAGTAGCTCACATTGGGTGAACCACATTAAATTGGTGTCTCTATTGTGTGATGATTTGTGCATTGCTTTGATTAGTGTTGTTGACACTACCATTGATAATATTGGATAATATTGTAAAATTAAAAATTGGTCTTATACTGTTCACCCCCCTCTAAGTATAAGTTTGTGTTCTTCAAAACAGTGTCATAGTTCCAAGAAGGCAATGCTCGTAGTGGATAAAAACCTACAACAAGAGAAAGAAGGCAAGTATAAAGCAAGGACAACAAGGTGCAAGTAGTAAGGAAAATAATATAAATATCAAAGTGTTACCCAAGTAGAAGAGGAGAGAAACTTGGAGAACAACAACCAAGGAGAGGAGCATTGAACCACCACCAAAGGAGGATCCACCTTCGTTGGAGAGGAGCCACCACCATACGTTGGAGATTAAGAAGCACAAATATGTTGCAAGAGAAGACCAAATAACTTGCAAGGAGTTGGCAAGAACATTCAGATAAGAGATGAGAACATTGAGTGCTATGTTACATTCAAGAGAAGAAGCCACCACTTATCGTAGAAAATAAAAGAATCATATGACATTTGGCATGAAGGAGAAAAGCACCAACATACTCTTAATAATTCCTTAGGAGGGAATATATCATCCAAAGTTTGAAATAGCGCTTGCACCACCTAATAGCAATAGTCCTTAGTAATGCCTGCACCACCTAACAGTAACATCCAAGGAGTATAATGTCAACACCATCTAATATGCAATGCTCAAAGTTTATAACACTTGCAAAGAATTACTTCCAAAGGCTACATAAATGCCATGTGGCATGCAATAAAAAGGAGATAGTGAAGTATTAATAGCCCAATTCTAAAGAGTGTGTGCATATCAAGCTTCCAATGTCATAGAGCATTGAAGAAAGAGGATAGTCTAAAGTTAAGAGTGTGCCATAGGTAGAAGAGCAATTAATGCAGTATTATCATGCCTTGAAGTCTGCAAAGAATACAATGATCAAATAGCTTGAAAAGTGTAGTCAAAGTAGAATCCAATCAACACATAGCACCTCATCAAAGAAAGGTATATTGACAATAAATTAATATTTGCATTCCATCAATTTTAAGGAGGCATAAGGTCTATTATTTCTAAGGTTAATTTTAACCAATTATTGCATGGAGATATAAGGAAATTACAACCTTAGATAATTCATTGATGGATTAGAAAGGCAATTGAAGTAAGAAAATTATAATTTAAGAGCTTTTTTCAAAATTGCATTATTTGAGATCCAAGTATCAAAATATTTACAAATTATTAAACTAGGAGATATAAGGTTTTCTACCTTAAAATTGAAGCATTATTTTTGCAAATATTATCATTTTCTAAATTTTTAATTAGGGAGATATAAGGAGTTCAACATCAAATTAAACATCTTGATATTTAGAAACCATATCATTAAAGAATTAAAGGATATATGAAGTAAAACAAAGAATTGCTTGAAAATTGGAAATTATTGTTATTACTAATCTCTTATACAAATTGAAGAGACAAAAGGAATCCAACTATATGGTCTTGAAAAAAGAGAACAATATCAAATTGAAAGTGCATAAAAAATATTTAGGGAGAAATAAGGTGAAAATAATAGTTCAACATTAGGGAGATAAAAGGAATTCAAATCAAAAGAAAACTTATAAAGCTAAGCACTTTATCAAGACTGTAGAGCATTCAAAACATTTGGAGTTACAAGGTATTCTACAAAACTTAGAATTGAAAATATTTTATCAAGTTTGATCTCATACTCAAAACTAGGGAGATATAAGGTAGTCTACAAGTATCATCATGACAACAAAAAAAATTCATTCTCATAGAATCCCAACTTCTTAAAGGACCTAATTACTCTTTATAGAAAAAATTGAGGGTAATATTTATAGTTGAAAATATTTGGGATATTGTTAAAGGAACAAAAACTAAACTTACTACAATTGATAGAGAGATTCAAAAATTTGAAGAAGATGAAGCAAAAACACTAATGATAATAACATTTGCAATTACATATGAAATACAACCATATATTAGTTCAACAACAACTTCTACAGATGCTTGGAAAACCTTAGCCAAGATATTTGAAGGAAAGAATAAAGCCACTATCTTAAATCTTCAAACTCAATTGCATTCTCTAAAAGTGAATAGTGGTGAAAGTATAGAATTGTTCCTAAGAAAAGTAGTGGATATAAAAGGAAAATTTTTAACCTTAGGATAATATGTAGAAGATAAGTTTCTTGTTCAAGTAACCCTAAGAGCACTTCCAGAAAGCTACAAATATTTAATTACATATTTACAAATTCTCAGTAAAGATACATCTTTTGATGAGTTAGTCAATATTCTACAAGAATGTGAGGTGGAAAATTTAGGAACAGATGAAATGACTAACAATGCCTTGGATACAAAATATAATCCATAGGGAATTATGCCTCATCCCCAAAAGGAAGATCAAGATGGAATAATAGATATTGTTAAGTATACAGGAAGAAAGGACATAGTACCAACTATTGTAGATTCAATCCTATAAATTAGTATAAAGGAAATCAAACAAATTTTGGAAGCCAATCAAATAGGCCATTCCAACCAATACAATATTAAAATCAATATAATCCACATCAACAATAATTTTAGCATCCATATACTTCTCATAATCAATATAATTATCCACAACTATAATATAGAGAAGAGAAACAAAAAAGACACTTAGTTCAAGAGATTTAAGAAATACAGGAATTGGAAGAACCTACAGATGAACATGAAGTTAAAGCTCTCTTAGAAAAAATAACATTTTATGAAGATACTAACTATTTACTTGATCTAGATACAGACAATGAGCAAAATAAAGAAAGCAGAAAAGAATAGTTCAAATTCCAAAACCAAAACGAAGACCATATTGAAGACTAAAATCTTACCCAAATAATGTAATACTGGGGGGTGTTGGAATATATTATATTATTTGATACATGTCAATGTACCACTTTTGGTACATCTTTAGATTAGAAAGTTTGTCTTAGATTAATGTTTGAGTATTTACTTTATGCAATGTAACAAATACACTAGTGTTAGAATGTGTAATGATGTAAATATGCATATAGTCCATATGTACATGAGTCATAGAATAAGAAGATGAAGAGTCATGGGTATATGAAAGGCCAAGGGATATATCTTCTTATATATAGGCCTTTATTAGAGCATAGTAGAGAGTAGCATACACAATAGTAGAGTATAGTGATGAGAAGAGAAAGTAGATACAATGTTGCATGAGTTTTTTGAGTGTTTAAGACCTAAGTTATATTGCATTGTATTATTTTTATGAGCTTTCATTAATGGCTATTTTCTAAGTTATTATAGAAGTTTCTCATATAGTTTTTTGCATATTATATTGTCATTATCATATAGTTAACATTGCTTACTCATTTTAGATCTTATGGTTGCATTTCTTTAAATATATATCGTCAAAAGGTAATAGATGCATTGGGTTATTTGAAATCCTTTCAAGAAAACAAAGTTGATAGATAATTTTCTACAACTTCTTTGGCATCTTAGTGTAATATGGATGACAAACGTGACATTGATGAGAAGTGAGCCTGAAGCGAACTCGAAGTGAGCTTAAAGCAAACCCAAAGTGAGCGCAAAGATGACAGTCGGATTGACTTGGCTACCTGAGATGTTGGTTGCGATGGAGACTACCAAGGTATGATCTACTACCATAGCCACAAGGTCCTCGAGAGTGATATCAAGACAAAATACTTCTTCCTTGATTCAAATTTCTCTACAAAGATTACAAAGTGAATATCAGGACTATCTATGATCTTGCTTGCAATAATTGTAATATAAGGAAACATGGATGGAGAGACAAATCTTGGAGATAACACTCAACTTGAATCAAAATCATTATTTCAAAAATAATGCTTTTAACTCCTTGCAAGGCTACACTCTAATAACACTTAGATCATTGTCTTCTAGGCATATCGTGGGATGGCGACGATTATCCCAAACCTATGCAAACAACCTAACTCGTTGAAACATGTGCAAACAACATAACTCATTGGAACAACATGTGCAAACAACCTTGTTGTGGCTCTGATATGCTTTCTTGGTATGCTTCATTCTAGTTTGTTGGTATCCAACCAAAGTCTTTGCAACTTTTGAAGGATTCCCATTGACGACGGGATATGGCCGATGACAAAATTATGAGAGATCAAGATCCGTAAAAATACTCAAATTAGGAATTTGTGGGGGTATGCTTCCCATAATATAGTTGTCAAAAAATAGCAATGTAAAGAGATTATGGAGAATCTCCTTAGGCAACCTTATAATCAAATTATTAGACAGTAATTCCAGTTCATTCAGTAGGGTGTAATAGGTGAGAGTTCTCACTATGGAGATAGTGGTGGCACTGCCACCAACAAGTTGATTACAACATAACAACAAGTACTGTAGTTGTGAAAGTTGGCTAAACGTAAATGGCACCACTTCGCTAAGATGATTTTCTCCTAAATCTACCTCAAACAGTTGGGAACAATTAGATAACGTGGGTGGGATGCTTCCTCTTAGATGATTTTTCCATATAATGAAAAGGTGCAGTTGAGTGAACTTGCCCAATTCTGGTGGAATTATATCGGTCAAGTTGTTATTCTAAAGATCTATTTCCTTGAGGTTAGACATATGAAGAATGTGGACTTATACTGAGAGGGGGGGGTGAACAGTATAAGACTTAACCAATTAATAATTTTAACTTTTGATAGCAGTGGCATCAACACAACATTAATCAAGACAGAAAGCATCACACATTGAAGACCCATTTTTAACGTGGTTCACCCAAAATGGTTGGGCTACGTCCACAAAACTTTTCTCTAAAAATTTCCTCAAAGTTCTTTGGGAATCCTTCCCAATTACAATGTTTATGAGCCTCGGCCCAAAGGAGATACCTTCCCCAATCGAATTTATGAGCCTCTGCTCAAAGGAGATACCTTCCCCTCTGCTCTGGAAATGATCCCTCGGAAGATCAACTGCCTCTACCTCTTGCCAACACGTGGAACTCCTTTCCACCGAAGACCTCCTGTCCTCAATGCTTAGCCTAAGAGACCTCTGCCTTCTATGATCACGTCCACAGTAGCTCAACAACCTATACCAAACACGAGGGGTCTAGTACAAGTCTTCCTCAGATCTGTCCAACACTTGAACAAATCAATCCTCTACACACAAGCCTTCTCAAAGACTTGCCAAATCTGTCCTCAGGTTCTTCTCAAAGAACCAATGCTCCTCTGTCCTCAAGTTCTCTGATAGAACTAACAAACTCAGCTCACAAGTCCTCTACTAGGACCTGTCCAAATCTGCTCACAAGTCCCCACCGAAACCTGTCCAAAACTGCTCACAAGTCCCCACCGAAACCTGTCCAAAACTGCTCACAAGTCCCCACCGAAACCTGTCCAAAACCTCAGCAAGCTCACCAAGAAAAACTTTCTTAGTAGGAAATCACAAGGTGAATTGTTAGAGACCCAATGTGATTTTTCAAACTCATAGAAGCATAAAGAGAATTGTTAGAGACTCAATATGTTCTATACTCAACTCCCAATCTCAAAACTCAACTCAAATCAACTCAGCTCAAACTCAATCTCAAATCTGAAAACTCAACTCAATATCTGAAATGGATAGGATAGAATGCTTTCTTTCAAGAACATGAAACCCCAACAATTGCCAACTATGCAAAGAATCACATAACAATGATACTCATGTTCTTTTCACCATCAATTAGGGCTTCAACAACAATGCTCATCAAACAAGGTTCAATCAACACCATTCAGCTCAAAACACAACCTTGAAGCATTTCACAATCAACATCAGAAAAGGAAACAAGTAGAACTCCTTTTCTCTCCAATATTGTTTGAACAAAAAGCATCCACCAACTCAACTCACAATAGCATAAAACAACTTTTCAATTCATCAACAAAGGAGTAAGCCCAACACTTTAACCAAGTAAAGAATAGCTTGATTATAACCAATTTAATGAAAGCAAATGTCAATCTCAAAGCTGCCCACTTAAGGTTTCACAACTTCACACAAGAAGCAATTAACCTTAAAACATCATGCTTTCATTTCCATAATCAACCAAAAGCACTCTCAACATTACAAGAAAAATTTATCCATTATACACCTTATTTCTCCCTTATTGTCTCATCAAAAATAAAGTTTATCTCTCATAAGAATGCAATAAGATATTTCAACAACACCTTCAAAATAATATTTTATCAAAATAACAACAAGCTTTAAACTCCTTATAACTCCTAAGCTGTTTTTCTTCTAACAAACTTCCTCCATCCGCAACATACACTTAGCAAAAATTAATTTCGAAAAATACCTTAGCCAACATCAAAAAATCGCTTTGGAGAAATTTGCGCCCGAAATCTAACACCACCTACTGCATCCACTTCATGATGAAAAACCCTTTCGCGTGATTCGAACGTGGAACCTCCCGTTCGGGTAGCGCACCAACAGCCTAGCCGCTACCGGTGCGCCAAAGGCACCCGATGAGGTTAAAACCTCACGTTGTTATGCTTGTCCCTTCTGCATCAGGGAAAATAAAACACAGTCCTCCCTTCCTTCTGACGCGAACTCACAGACGACAAGCTATACGGCGGATTCGATAAACGGCGAGACAAACGAACGAACAACAGATTACAAAAATGGCGAAGACACACAAACGATCAACGGATTACGAAAATGGCGAAGACACATAGTCAAAATCACAACGAGCAACTTTCTTTCAAAATTCGGATGGGATGCATCTTTGTTTTCATCGAGGGATATTTATATGAATCCTTGCCATAGGCTCTTTGACGTCGACGGAGGAGTTTAACACGTCGGCGGAGGTCTTGGCTAGCGCCCACAATGTTAAAACATAGCGCCCACCTTAGACATTTGCGCCATGGATTAGGAGAACCCATTGCAAATAATAAATTAATATTTATTTAAAAATAATTAAAGGGAACCTTAACAAGGTTTTTAATTATTTAAATAAATATTTCCTCCTGGACCCAATTGCATTAAACTAATGCATCCACCTATAATCTTTAAACCAGCCAACTTGGGGTTTACAAAAGACCTTTGAAACTGTCATGCCGAAACCTTCATCAAAACAAATTATTTGACATCAAATCAAATTCCTTCAAGAGCTTCTTGACATCAATGACAACTTATACACTTGAGCAAAGGCAATGTACCCAAAGTACCCAAAATTGCCAACAATCTCCCCCTTTGTCATTGATGGCAAACCTTTACTGAAAACACTTCTCAAGAGCCAAAACTGAAACCAACTATGCTAACAACTGAGAAACTGTGCCCACAACTGAGAATCTTCCTTTGAAGTTTTGCTCCCCCTGACTTGAAGCTTTCCTCTTCACTTTGAAGCTCTCCCCCTTACTCATATCTCTCCCCCTTTGTCATCAATGGCAAAGGGCCACCTTTGGGGCTCGGGACTAAGAATGAGCCTCTTAGCTTAGTCCCTCCCCCACCTCCTGATGAGGTAATTAATTCTGGGGTGGGAGTACAACTCCCAATTTCTCCCTTAGATACTCAAACGTATCTCTTGGAAGAGGTTTGGTGAAGATATCTGCAATCTGCTCTTTAGTAGACACATACTCTACCTTGACCTGCTTGTCTTGCACTTTCTCCCTTAGAAAGTGATACTTGATGGAAATATGCTTTGTCCTTGAGTGCATTACCAGATTTTTGGAAATACTTATGGCACTTGTATTATCACAAAGTATGGAGATGGGTTGTTCATGCTTGACTTTGAAATCCTCCAAGGTGGTTTTCATCCATAAAACTTGTGTACACCTAGCCACTGCTGCTATGTATTCAGCCTCTGCTGTAGATAAGGAAACTGAAGGTTGTTTCTTACTTAGCCAAGAAACCAAACTCTTTCCCAAAAAGAATGCTCCACCACTAGTGCTTTTCCTGTCATCAATACTGCCTGCCCAGTCTGCATCTGTATAAGCTGTGAGAATGAAATCATCACCTTTGGGATACCAAAGCCCAAAGTCCATAGTGCCCTTCAGATATCTGAATATCCTCTTAACTGCTATAACATGAGAATCTTTAGGAGCTGCCTGAAATCTTGCTACTAACCCAACTGCCTGCATGATATCTGGTCTGGTAGCTGTAACATATAATAAACTGCCAATCATTGATCTGTACAACCTCTGATCTACCGCTGGAGATTCATCATCTTTACTCATCTTGCACCCTGTAATCATTGGAGTACATACTGGTTTGTTGTCCATCATCCCAAATTTCTTCAACATTTCTTTGATATACTTTCCTTGAGAGAGAAATACACCATCTTTTGATTGAGCAATCTGAAGACCTAAAAATAATGACAGCTCTCCAATCATAGACATCTCAAATTCCTTCTGCATGGTGTTAGCAAAATCTTTGCACATCTGAGTATTATTTCCCCCAAAAATAATATCATCAACATAGACAACCATAATCAGCATATCATCACCTTCATCCTTAATATACAAATTGCTATCTGCCACACCTTTCTTGAAGCCTTGCTCATGAAGATACCTGTCAAGTCTTGAGTACCAAGCCCTAGGTGCTTGCTTTAACCCATACAAGGCTTTTTTCAGTTTACACACATAGTCTGACTGTTCTGAGAGAGACACTCCTTCCGGCTGTTCTATGTAGACTTCTTCTACCAACACCCCATTTAGAAAAGCTGACTTTACATCCATTTGATATACCTTGAATGATTTGAAGCTTGAAAGGGCCAAAAACATTCTGATAGCTTCAAGACGAGCAACAGGAGCAAATGTCTCTTCGAAATCAACACCTTCTACTTGAGCATAACCTTTGCAGACTAACCTAGCTTTGTTTCTGACAATATTTCCATCCTCATTGAGTTTATTTCTGAATATCCATTTTGTGCCAATGACATTCTTGTCCTTAGGTCTTGGAACCAATTCCCAAGTTTCACTTTTCTCTATTTGATTTAGCTCTTCATCCATTGCTTTTACCCAAAACTTATCTGCACAAGCTTCACTGAAATCTTTTGGCTCAATTTGAGATAATAATGAAACATTTGTAGAATCATGTGAGGGAATGACTCTTCTTCTTGTTTGCCTCCTATTTGGATCACCAATGATCAAATATTTGGGATGATGTTTCTGAACATATCGTGAAGGAGTTTTGGGAAGGAGTTGTTGTCTTTCCTCTTCTTCATCTGAAACCTCTCTGAATTCTTCTTGACAAATTTCATCACTGAGTTCCTTGACTGGTTCTCTTATCCCTGTCTTTTCATCAACTGTTACATTTATGCTCTCTACAACTGTATGAGTTCTTTTGTTGAAGCATCTGTAGGCCTTGCTTCTGCTGGAATATCCAAGAAAGATTCCCTCATCACATCTAGGATCAAACTTACCCAAATTCTGATCTTCCCTTCTGATGAAGCACTTACTCCCAAACACTTTGAAGTATTTTACTGTAGTTGGTCTTCCTTTCCACAACTCATAAGGAGTTTTATGATGATTGACTCTAAGTTGGGCCCTGGTGATAATGTAGACTCGTTGTCTTGATCGCCTCTTTCCAAAAGCCATCTGAAAGTTTTGACTCATTTAACATAGCTCTAGCCATATTTTCAATAGTTCTATTTTTCCTTTCAACTACTCCATTTTGTTGAGGAGTTCTTGCTGCTTGAATATTATCTTTTGATTCCTTTTTGGTCACGGTATTCCACAAATTCATTTGAAGTGAACTCTCCTCCTCTATCTGATCTTAAGCATTTTATTCTCTTGTCGGTCTCATTTTCAATCATTTCTTTAAAAGCTTTAAATTTTTCAAAAGCTTCGAATTTTTCTTTGAGAAAAGTAACCCAAGTCATTCTAGAATAATCATCTATAAACAACATGAAGTAGCTTTCTCCCTGAATGCTCTGAGTTTTGGTAGGGCCACATAAATCGGTATGAATAAGATCCAATGGTTTTGAAGAAGTATACCCTTTTGATTTGAAACTGGTTCTGGTCTGTTTTCCATGTTGACAAGGACCGCAAATGATGTTATGGGGCCTTTTTATTTTGGGCAAGTCTCTAACTGCTTCCTTGTTACTAATATTGACAAGATTATCAAAGCTCAAATGCCCCAATATTTTATGCCATAACCAACTCTCATCTTCTTGAGTTAGAAAACACTTTTCCTTTTTTATCTCACTTAGCATGTAAAGATTGTTTGGAGTCCTTGTAGCACTAGCAATGAGTTTTCCATTTTTTTCTTTACTTATCTCACATCTATCCGAAAAGAAAGATACTATGTGCCCTTGATCACAAAGTTGACTCACACTTAGAAGATTATGTCTTAGGCCTTCTACATAAAGCACATTTTCTATTTTGGATTTCCCATCCAAACTAAGAGTCCCTTTACCACAGATTTTAGTTGACTTGTTATCTCCAAAACTGACTGTTCCTCTGTTTGTTTCTTTTAAGACCAAAAACTTTTCCTTTTCACCAGTCATATGTTTTGAACAACCACTATCAAGATACCATTTCTCTACTTTGTCTTGAGCATGAAAAGCAGTTTGAGCTATCATTGACTTAGATTTGATCTCATTTCTCTTTTTAGTGAACTCAAGGCTAGATCTATCCAAACTGCACATCCTTGCTATATGCCCAAAATTCTTGCACTTGTAACACATGACATTTTTATTCATAAGAGGTGCAAAAGAGTTAACATTTTCCTTACTATGGCTATTCAAAGACTTATTGCAATGCATAGCTTTGTGACCAAATTTCTTGCAGGAAAAACAATAGCCATGGAAAGTATTATGTAACCTGTTTTGATGCCTTGGATGATTGTTCTTCTTGTGACCAACTGGAATCCACCGCTCTTCAGGATGAAGATTGATCTTGCTCGAAGACCCTGTTTCATGAATGGTGATACCATCCTTCTTTTGCTTTTCACACGGAGTATTCTGTCTGAGAGCCAACTGTTCCAACTTCACTCTAAGAGACATAACCTCTTCTTCTAGTTTCTCGCAATCAACTTCCTTTCCTTTGAGAGCCTCTGTCAGAACCTGTTCAACCTTCTTCCCTTCTTCAGCTAGAATTTTGAAGTCTATAACACTTTGAGACAATTCTGATCTTGCTATCTCTTCTTCCTGACATTGATGCTTGAGAACAGAATTCTCTTCCCTGAATTTCTCAAGCTTTCTTAAAGCCAAGAAGAATTCACCTTTGAGATCGAACTCAACCTCTTCATCTCTTTCTGAATCTGTATGTTCCTCTGATAGATCCTTCTCCAAGTTGTTAGGCTCTTTCTGGAGAGACCTGCTCTGATACCAATTGAAGAACATGGACTTATACTGAGAGGGGGGTGAACAGTATAAGACTTAACCAATTAATAATTTTAACTTTAGATAGCAGTGGCATCAACACAACATTAATCAAGACAGAAAGCATCACACATTGAAGACCCATTTTTAACGTGGTTCACCCAAAATGGTTGGGCTACGTCCACAAAACTTTTCTCTAAAAATTTCCTCAAAGTTCTTTGGGAATCCTTCCCAATTACAATGTTTATGAGCCTCTGCTCAAAGGAGATACCTTCCCCTCTGCTCTGGAAATGATCCCTCAGAAGATCAACTGCCTCTACCTCTTGCCAGCACGTGGAACTCCTTTCCACCGAAGACCTCCTGTCCTCAATGCTTAGCCTAAGAGACCTCTGCCTTCTATGATCACGTCCACAGTAGCTCAACAACTTATACCAAACATAGTTAGTCGATCTAGTACAAGTCTTCCTCTGTCTTCAGATCTGTCCAACACTTGAACAAATCAATCCTCTGCACACAAGCCTTCTCAAAGACTTGCCAAATCTGTCCTCAGGTTCTTCTCAAAGAACCAATGCTCCTCTGTCCTCAAGTTCTCTGATAGAACTATCAAACTCAGCTCACAAGTCCTCTGCTAGGACCTGTCCAAATCTGCTCACAAGTCCCCACCGAAACCTGTCCAAAACTGCTCACAAGTCCCCACCGAAACTTGTCCAAAACTGCTCACAAGTCCCCACCGAAACCTGTCCAAAACCTCAGCAAGCTCACCAAGAAAAACTTTCTTAGTAGGAAATCACAAGGTGAATTGTTAGAGACCCAATGTGATTTGTCAAACTCATAGAAGCATAAAGAGAATTGTTAGAGACTCAATATGTTCTATACTCAACTCCCAATCTCAAAACTCAACTCAAATCAACTCAGCTCAAACTCAATCTCAAATCTGAAAACTCAACTCAATATCTGAAATGGATAGGATAGAATGCTTTCTTTCAAGAACATGAAACCCCAACAATTGCCAACTATGCAAAGAATCACATAACAATGATACTCATGTTCTTTTCACCATCAATTAGGGCTTCAACAACAATGCTCATCAAACAAGGTTCAATCAACACCATTCAGCTCAAAACACAACCTTGAAGCATTTCACAATCAACATCAGAAAAGGAAACAAGTAGAACTCCTTTTCTCTCCAATATTATTTGAACAAAAAGCATCCACCAACTCAACTCACAATAGCATAAAACAACTTTTCAATTCATCAACAAAGGAGTAAGCCCAACACTTTAACCAAGTAAAGAATAGCTTGATTATAACCAACTTAATGAAAGCAAATGTCAATCTCAAAGCTGCCCACTTAAGGTTTCACAACTTCACACAAGAAGCAATTAACCTTAAAACATCATGCTTTCATTTCCATAATCAACCAAAAGCACTCTCAACATTACAAGAAAAATTTATCCATTATACACCTTATTTCTCCCTTATTGTCTCATCAAAAATAAAGTTTATCTCTCATAAGAATGCAATAAGATATTTCAACAACACCTTCAAAATAATCTTTTATCAAAATAACAACAAGCTTTAAAACTCCTTATGACTCCTAAGCTATTTTTCTTCTAACAAACTTCCTCCATCCGCAACATACACTTAGCAAAAGATTAATTTCAAAAATACCTTAGCCAACATCAAAAAATCACTTTGGAGAAATTTGCGCCCAAAATCTAACACCACCTACTGCATCCACTTCATGATGAAAAACCCTTTTGCATGATTCGAATGCGAAACCTCCCGTTCGGGTAGCGCGCCAACAACCTAGCCGCTACCGGTGCGCCAAAGGCACTTGATGAGGTTAAAACCTCACTCTGTTATGCTTGTCCCTTCTACGCTCGGGAAAAATAAAACATAGTCCTCCCTTCCTTCTGATGTGAACTCGTAGACGACAAGCTATACGGCGGATTCGATAAACGACGAGACAAACGAACGAACAATGGATTACAAAAATGGCGAAGACACACAAACGATCAACGGATTACGAAAACGGCGAAGACACACAATCGAAATCACAGCGAGCAACTCCTTTCAAAATTCGGATGGGATCCATCTTTGTTTTCATCGAGGGATATTAATATGAATCCTTGCCATATGCTCTTTGACGTCGACGGGGAGTTTAACACGTCGACGGAGGTCTTGGCTAGCGCCCACAAACTTAAAACATAGTGCCCACCTTAGCCATTTGCACCATGGATTAGGAGAACCCATTGCAAATAATAAATTAATATTTATTTAAAAATAATTAAAGGGAACCTTAACAAGGTTTTTAATTATTTAAATAAATATTTCCTCCTGGACCCAAATGCATTAAACTAATGCATCCACCTGTAATCTTTAAACCTGCCAACTTGGGGTTTACAAAAGACCTTTGAAACTGTCATGCCGAAACCTTCATCAAAACAAATTATTTGACATCAAATCAAATTCCTTCAAGAGCTTCTTGACATCAATGACAACTTATACACTTGAGCAAAGGCAATGTACCCAAAGTACCCAAAATTGCCAACAACATATTTGAGAAAGACAATGGAACGGGGCCTTTCAGACGTGGGTTGTCAAATATCAGAAGTGACGTCAAGTGGGCTAGTCTTCCTAATTTAGGGGGAATGTGACCTCTCAGATTATTACGACCCAAATTCAATCTTTCCAAGTATGAAAGGTTAGCTAATGAGGGAGGAATGTTACTTGTGAGATTGTTGGAAAAGAGAACAAGAACCTTTATATTTGGAATTTCTGGAGGAATGCTTTCCGTCATATTGTTACCTTCAAGAGACAATATCTCCAATTCCTTGTAGGTAATAAAATTCTTTGGAATGACACCTTGCAGTCTATTGTCAGTTAGGTCCAGTAGCTTTAGTTGATGAAGTCATCCTAACTCCTTAGGAATTCCTCCTATAAACATATTTGAATCGAGATCAAGATGTGTCATATATGAGAGATTGCCAATGGAAGGGGAAATGGAACCCTCTAATCCTGCTCCACTAACATTGAGGGATTGTAGTCTTTGCAACGTATAATGACATGAGACTCCAGTCCAATTGCAAAAGTGAATAGAAGGAACCCAATTGATGAAGACATTTGATGGATCAGAAGTGACACAACTCTTAAATGTAGCAAGGCTTTGCGTATCAGATTTTGACTTGACATTGGACGAAACAAAATGGTGAGCAAGATTACTATAAAAGTAAAGAAATAGAAAGAACCACACGACCACTACACAACGAATTTGAATTTTGAAACACAGTAGGGCAAAAACCAAAGGAAGCTCAACTGGATGATTTCGTTATAATCGTTTCCCCTTAAGTAGGAATTATTATAAATTAAACTTGATTTCATGCTTGTAAGAACTCTGACAGATCTTATCGTCCAAATCTGATCGTATATCTCTGACATTCGATCGTCATAATTTTCCAGCGTGTGCATTTAATATCGATATTTGCGATTAGAAGGAAACCCTAGTTTTTGTTCAGGGCATGTTAGAGGATAAGCATGTCAGAGGATAAGCCTTATCCTCTCTTCTGCCTGACTATATAAGGCAGTGTGGCCTTTCAAAATAATAAAAGGAAGAAGTGCACAATAGTGCAATTTCAAGCAAAGAGAGCAGCGCAGAGGAGAGGAGTCGGAACAGTAGTCTTTCAAAAAATCCTTCGATGTTCAACCTGCAACTAGCTTGCATATGCTTGTAAAATATTGGATCTAGAAGCATTAGTTGGTAGGCTTTGTATTAAGCTTTGTAATACTGCAAATGCAATCATTCTATTTTGATCAATAGAGGATCTGTATTTATTTGAAGCTTTTGCATGATCAAACTATTTTGTGTTTGAGAAACTCTTTATCGTGCAAAAAGGTTATTGAAAAGTCTCGAAAAGGTCTTTGACCCTATTAACCCGAAGTTGCCTTGTCACTCCATCCTCGGAGTGACTCTAACAGTGGCTCTGTGGAGCGAAGTTCCTCCATCGCTCCATCGCTCCATCCAAGAGTGATAGCCTTGCATCGCTCCATTCGGGAGTGACAACCCCTTTGTTGCTCCACACGGGAGCAACAGATCCGTATCGCTCCACAAAGGAGCAACAACCTTGAGTCGCTCCATCCGAAGCGAGAGCCCCTTCATCGTTCCACAAAGAAGAGACAAGTTCGTGTCGCTCCACAAGGGAGCGATAGCCTTGCGTCACTCCATCTGAAAGCGACAACCCCTCCGTTGCTTCCCAAGGGAGCGACAAGTGCGGATTACTCCATAAGGAGCGATAGTTCCTATGTCGCTACACAAGGGAGTGACAGCCTTGCGTCGCTCCATCTGGAGTGATAGCCCCTTCGTCACTCCACAAGGGAGTGACAGGTCCGTATCACTCCATAAGGGAACGATAGCCTTGCGTCACTCCATCTGGGAGCGATAGCTCCTTCGTCGCTCCACAAGGGAGCGACATGCTCGTGTCGCTCCATGAGGGAGCGACATTTCCCGGGACCTGCGTTGCTCCACTAGGGAGCGACAGCCCCGTGTCGCTTCACATTGGAGCGACACTCACCGAGTGTCGGGCCCCTTTGCCCCGAAAGCGATCTTCAGGATCGTTGCGCGAAAAAAACATCGCTCCTCATTCTTTTAGGAATTTCGCCGGGACGTTCCAGCTCTCCATAAGTGCAATGAAATCTAAGTATATTCTAGAATATTTGAACATATTTTTCAAAAACGTATGGAATGGAACTAGACCATTTGATGTCCTCTATATGTTGGATTCCATTATTTCAGATTTTTTAATCCTTGACGTGCATTTCTACAATGGATGCAAACATTGACGACATACTACACATGAAATGTTTCGATGAACCTGGAACTGGACCATTTGGTGTCCTCTATACATTGAATTCCATTTTTTTCGGATTTTTTGAATCCTCTACGTAGATTTCTACAATGGATGGAAACATTGACGACATAGAAGTTCAATGAACCACTAACGTGGAAAGCGGAGTTAGGTTTGATGAGCAAGGTGCAACCTAAGTATTGTCATTGTTGTCAACACAGTCAAGTTGATCAGTTGATGCAATGGTTAGAAGTTGATTGGTGAGCAAGGTGATGGATAGGAGTTGTTTGTTGAGCAAGGTGCAGCAAAAGCATTGCAAAAGTATTGTCATTGTTGTCAACACAGTCAGATTGATGCAGTTGATGCAGTTCAGAGGTCAGTCAGATCAAGTGCAGAAAGTTTCAAGGAAAACAGAGGTGACCCAGATTCAAAACCGGAAAAAGAGACAAGGAAGAAAATCGTCGCGATATCGCGACATGTTTTCTGTCGCGATTTCGCGACATGGTCGAGGAGAGAGAAGGCGCAGCCGAAAATGTCACGATTTCGCGACATGTCGAGTTTTCATTGAGGAGAGAGAAAATGTGTCGCGATTTCGCGACAAAAAGTAGGAGAGAGAAAATGCACGCCAAATTGTCGCGATTTCGCGACATGTCCGAGGAGAGAGAAGATGCGAGCAAAACTATTTCGCGACATGGAGGAGAGAGAAGGGTCTAGGAGAGATGCGAAGAGGGAAGCAAGGTGAAAAGATGTCGCGATTTCACGACATAAATGGAGAAAAGGAGCTAGCAACGAAAAGTGTCACGATATCGCGACACGTCGGGTTTTCACGACCCAAAGAGGAGAGAGAATGCTCAACAACAAAGGTGTAGCGATATCGCTGCATGATGAAAATACATGGCACAAAGGTGTAGCGATTTTGTCAAAGAGAAAATGAGAAAACGAAGATGTAGCGATTTCGCTACATGTTGAAACAAAGAGAAACTAAGGTGTAGCGATTTCGCTACATGTTGAAACAAAGAGAAACTAAGGTGTAGCGATGGCGCTACATGTTGAAACAAAGGGAAACTAAGGTGTAGCGATTTCGCTACTAGTCAAAAGTGTAGAACTGAAAGATGCAACAATGATATTACAAGTCAAAATTTCATGAAAAGAGGCAAGGTGAAAACACAAGGCACAAAGATGTAAAAATTTCGCCATTGCATGAAGCATAGTGTCGCGATTTCGTGACATGTTCCATTTTCGCTGGAGGCAAGGAAGAGTGTACGGAAGAGCAAAGTGTCACGATTTCGTGACAGTGATAGATGATGAGTGGAGAAAACGTCACGATTTCATGACAAGAAGGATGATGACGTCAGCAAAGTTGAAAAGTGTCACGATTTCGTGACAGGATGAAAGGAAAGCTGCTGGAAGCCGGAAGCGATCGCGATTTCGCGACATGCTTAAGGATGACGTCAGCAAATGTTGAAAGTGTCGCGATATCGCGACAAGATGCAGGGAAAGCTTCCAAGAGCCAAAATGGTCACGATTTCGTGACATGCTTAAGGATGACGTCAAAAAGTTCTAAGTGTCGCGATATCGCGACATGAACGTAAGGAAAGCTGTCAAAGCCAAAATGGTCATGATTTCATGATACAAGGCATGAAGTGTGTGGTTAAAAAGTGTCGCGATATCGCGACAGTAAGGGTAAAACCCGTAGGAGCATGCAAGGTGACACGTGTCGAAAAAGCAGACAGGAAAATCATGCAGCAGTACGTAAAATGTAATCGATGTCGATCTCAGCTATGATTGACAAGTGTCGGTCATGCATTCGAACAACGTTTGCATGTATTCGAAGAATCAAATTTAAAGTATCGAAAGGTTTTGAAAAGTCTTTTAACGTTAACGGTCGCACTCATGGAATCGAACATATATTTTGCTTGTATTCAAAGAGCCGAATATGAAGGATCAAGATATGCTTTCGAGAAGATATGTTTGAGCATTCAAAAAGCCATACTACAAGAAATCGAAAGGGTTGAAAGTGCATGAAACAAAATAGCGTATTGCATGGATTCAAAAGACGTATGTGGTTTCGAATCGAAGTGCATGGAACCGATACCGTATTGCATGGATTCGAACAATCGAGTATGTGATTCGATTGCATGCAGGATTGAAAGGTTATAAAAGAATAATCGTACAGAGAAGAAGTTGTTGCTGCGTGATAGAAGATGCTGCAGAAAGAGGCTGGCTGTAAGTGAGCTGTGAGAGTGTTGTAAGAGATTATAACAGTGTTGTGTTAATGCTGTGAAGAGCTGCAAGAGCATGCCATATGAAAGGGCTGTAAGTGTGCAGAAGGTAGAACTGTAAAAGAGTGTATGCTTCCATGAGATTGATTTGATTTAAGCTAGACCAGTGAGGATCTTGTAACACTGAAGGCATTTTTATGTCAATCAAAATTGAAAATAGAAATCCAAGTTGGTGCTTGGAATCGTGGGTTGGTGCTCCTTCCAGCTTGATGCTAGGAAATTAGGGGTTGGTGCTCCTTCCAGTGGATGCCGGTAAATTTATTGTAAAGTTGGTGCTTTACAAATGTTGGATTTGGATGGGAGTCCAAGCAGTCTAGTTTGAGGAGTAGCCAAAACTTGGTGAACCTCGTTACATCTTGTGTTATGTTATGCTCTCTTGTGGTACTTGCTGTTTCTGGTTTTAGCTTTCTTTTGTTTTGGCTTTAAGAGTTAAAGCATTAAGTTTTAAAATAGCTGCACTGATTCACCCCCCCTCTCAGTGCCATTGTAAGACTAACAATTGGTATCAGAGCAAGGTTCCCAGTTCAGGCTAAATCAGTCAGGGTTGATCTTGGATTAGTTTACAATGGGTAAGAAGAATAGATTATCCTCCATTAAGGCATCTCAGTCGCTTTCAATTCCTTCGAAGAGAAAATTGCACTAAAGAAGGAAGAAGAAGTGAACTCTGAAGTTTGCAATGAAAACCTGGAGATTGAAGTAGATCTAGAAGGTGAGTTGATCGCCGCTCTTGAAGAGTTAAGTATACAAAAGAAAAGCAACAAAAGACTCGTCCAAAAAGTTGGAAGAATACGGGGATGAGATTGAAAATCTCTGTTTACAAATTCAAGAGGCCAAGAAAGCAGAAGAAGCCTTGAAGACACAGATGAATGATAAAGTCGATGTATATAGCAAACGTGAAGAAGAATCTAACAAAACCGTTAGTAATCTAAAGTCGCAAGTAGATGTGTCCAAGAGGGTTGAAGAAATTCTCATGTCTCAGCTCAATGAGAAAAAGACTGCTTGTTGCCAACAAGAAGAAGAGATTGTTTCTTTGAAGAAACAACTAAAAGAGGCCAATATAAATCTCAAATTTGAGAAAAGCACAGAGTTGCTAGATACAATGATAAATCAACAAAGAAGCTCCACGTCTAAGTTTGGTCTTGGATATGAAGCTGAACAACCTTCATCCTCTAAACATGCAGAGAAGAAGAAGTCCTCGGTTGAAGGTTTGAAAAAAGAAAAGTCTAAAGCTGAATCCTCAAAAGGAAGAAATCATCAAAGAAAATCTACAAGAAAGCAACCACAAGAATCAGAGGTTCTCTCACTCTCACTCTTTTAATAATAATGCTTTTAATGGCTATTGTTCTAAATGCAACTACTATGGTCACAAGGCATTTTATTGTGGACATAATAATAGATCAAAGAGTTATGCTGATAAAAACACATCCGCTTTCCTGAGTGAACACCCTGTGCAATGTTTTAAATGTAATGGCCATGGGCACATAGCAAGGTTTTGTCCAAGCATTTCTGTATCCAATCTAAGGCCAGACCATAGATTTCATCAGACACACAGAATGCAATACAGACAGGGAATAAAACATGTGCAATGTTTTAAATGTAATGGTCAAGGGCACATAGCAAGGTTCTGTGCAAGCACTTCTGTATCTAATCTAAGGCAAAACCCTAGATTTCATCAGACGCAAAGAATACAATACAGACAGAGAATAAATCATGTGCACAGCAGAAAGGAAAATAATCATCCTTCAAGAATGCACAAGAGACAACCCCGCAAGAAAAATGTTCAAGTTCACGAACAGGGGCAAAATAGGGATGTAGTTGAAAAACTCAAGCCCAAGTTCAGGAAAGTCTGGAGAAAGACAGAAGAAAGGAATTCGTGTCTCCTTGGACAGAAGGAGATTACTCCTCTTCTGCTTTAAGCAGCTCCAGGTGGCACATCCTCAGGGGGAGCAATCTTAAAATTTTATTTTAATGCTCCTTTGTTTTTGGGCCAGTTTTCTGAGGATGAAAGGTAAGAAGTCGAGTTATTGTTGTTTGCAGCTAAAGTGTGTTGTCAGTTCTTGTTGTTGTTTTTGAAGGTGCCGTGAAGTGTGCTGTTTAATTTGAAGAGTTGTCACATTTGGTAGTGTTGAGATATGTCACTGCTGTACTGTTGATAATTCTTCCACCAACTGTTCATTACTTCGGATCATAACAGTTCAAAATTTTTTTTGCGTGTTTGCTCTAGCTGCATATACGTGTTTCGAGCAGCGTGTATTTGTTTTACACTTTGAGGTAAAGCTTGCAAGATCCTTCTTGTCGCCTTGGTAAGATTATTCAATTCACAGACAGTTCGGGTTAACTGTTGATAAAATATCAATCCGAGGTTAAGAAGTTGAGGTTGAGTAAGGGGCTCTATGGTTGGCCATAAAGTGTTTGTCAAAATGTCTTCTCCAAGATTTGCACTGTTAAAAGTAAAGTGATCTCGCAGATTCGTAGAAAACTCGGATCAGGTTTTAAGTTTAAAAAGGAATCTGGTTGTGCCGCAAGATGCAGTATTTATTGCTTGCACTAAGTTGGCAAGAAATTTGTAGAGTTGGTACAAGTGAGTCTCCTATCAATTTTGTTGAAAGATGTGAAATCTGCTTGTTGAAGTGAAGAAGCGTTGGGCGAGGTGCCAAGTTTGACCCATGTTGTGGGCAATTTCGTCTTGGTCGTGATGCTCGTGGATAGCAGCAATAAAAGCGCTTTAGCTTTTGTGGTGGTGTTATTCACTTTCTCCAAAGGTTGGAGAACTAAGTTTGGCCAAGGTATATCTTTTATTATTATTTGCTTGGAGTATTTTGAATTGACTTGGCAAATATAATTGATGGAGGTATAAGGTTAAGTTGTCATATTTTGCTTTGACATTATCTTATTGGCATGTTTTGATGATTGTGTTTAAAGAAGTGGAGCTAAAAGGTGTAATAAAGGAAGTTCACTTTATTGCTAATTTATTTTTATTCCTTCCCTAAATTGGTTGAAAGTTTGAGAGTTGTGTGTGGTGTCACTTTGAAGGTTCAATTATCTTCTACTCAAATAAGGTATGGACTCATTCTTCTTATGAGTATGATTGGTGTATGTTTTTCGAAATAAGGTTGGAGTGAAAAGGTACTCTTCTAGGTATCCCTTGGCTTGGTGTAAATCCTAATTTCTGGTTTGAGATAGTGGAAGCTTTGTGCTCTAGGGCTTATTTTTGTGAGTCTAGCTACTTGCATTAAGTTGGTGGAACCCTTGGTTGGTCTGTCTTGAGTTTAATAGTTGAGTTTGAGATTGGGAATTAAGTATAGAACATATTGAGTCTCTAACAATTCTCTCGTATGTTTCTATGAAGTTGATAAATCACATTGGGTCTCTAACAATTCTCTTTGTGGGTTCATGCTAAGCGTGGTTCTAGTGAGAACTTGTGTGCTGATCTGGACAAGTTCTATGTGTGCTTCTTAAGCAGGTTCTTAGTGAGTCTATGACAGAGTACAGAGGGTTGAGGCTCAGAAGACAACGTGATCTGAAGAGGTCATTTTTTCCCAAGTATTGGCTAAGATTTGACTAGACATCAGGATCAAATTCTCAGAGGGAGAATTTATGGATCTGTTCATCATATTGCTCATGTTTATGCTTTTTGCTAACTCGGATTAATTTTTTGCCCGTGAATGTTGTGCATGGACTAAGGGGGAGTTTTGCGTACCGCCCTTTGGTATTATTGTCAAAGGGGGAGAAGAATTACAGGTAATTGCAGACAATTACGTGTGTTGCCAACAATTCCAAAGGGGGAGATTGATGAGCAAGGTGCAACCTAAGTATTGTCATTGTTGTCAACACAGTCAAGTTGATCACTTGATGCAATGGTTAGAAGTTGATTGGTGAGCAAGGTGATGGATAGGAGTTGTTTGTTGAGCAAGGTGCAGCAAAAGCATTGCAAAAGTATTGTCATTGTTGTCAACACAATGATTGATGCAATTGATGCGCTCGAGGTCACGATCAAGTGCGAAAGTTTCAAGGAAAACGAGGTGACCCGTATTCGAAACGCAAAAAGAGACAAGGAAGAAAACTGTCGCGATATCGCGACATGTTTTCTGTCACGATTTCACGACATGGTCGAGGAGAGAGAAGGCGTAGCCGAAAATGTCATGATTTCGCGACATGTCGAGTTTTCATTGAGGAGAGAGAAAATGTGTCGCGATTTCACGACAAAAAGTAGGAGAGAGAAAATGCACGCCAAATTGTCACGATTTCGCGACATGTCCGAGGAGAGAGAAGATGGGGGGGGGGGGGGGGGGGAAACCGTCGCGATTTCGCGACATGTCGCAGAGAGGGAAGCAAGGTGAAAAGATGTCACGATTTCGTGACATAAATGAAGAAAAGGAGCTAGAAAAAGTGTCGCGATATCGCGACATCGAAGAGGAGAGAGAATGCTAAGCAACAAAGGTGTAGCGATATCGCTGCATGTTGAAAATACATGGAACAAAGGTGTAGCGATTTAACGTAAAGGTGTAGCGATTTCGCTACATGTTGAAACAAAGAGAAACTAAGGTGTAGCGATTTCGCTACAGGTTGAAACAAAGAGAAACTAAGGTGTAGCGATGGCGCTACATGTTGAAACAAAGGGAAACTAAGGTGTAGCGATTTCGCTACTAGTCAAAAGTGTAGAACTGAAAGATGAAGCAATGATATTACAAGTCAAAATTTCATGAAAAGAGGCAAGGTGAAAACACAAGGCACAAAGATGTAAAAATTTCGCCATTGCATGAAGCATAGTGTCGCGATTTCGCGACATGTTCCATTTTCGTTAGTTGGAAAGGAGAGTTGTACGGAAGAGAAAGTGTCACGATTTCGTGACATGTAAGAAGAAGTGTCGATTTTGACATGTGGCAAAGAAGAGTCGAAAGCGACGTCACGATTTCGCGACAAGAAGGATGATGACGTCAGCAAAGTTGAAAAGTGTCACGATTTCGTGATAGGATGAAAGGAAAGCTGCTGGAAGCCGAAAGCGTCATGATTTCGCGACATGCTTAAGGATGACGTCAAAAAATGTTGAAAGTGTCGCGATATCGTGACAAGATGCAGGGAAAGCTTCCAAGAGCCAAAACGGTCATGATTTCGTGACATGCTTAAGGATGACGTCAGCAAAAGTTCTAAGTGTCGCGATATCGCGACATGAACGAAGGAAAGTTTTCAAAGCCAAAATGGTCATGATTTCGCGACAGCAAGGGCATGAAGTGTGTGGCTTAAAAAGTGTCGCGATATCGCGACAGTAAGATGGGTAAAACCCGCAGGAGCATGCAAGGTGACACGTGTCGGAAAAAGCAGATAGGAAAATCATGCAGCCAGTTACGTAAAATGTAACTGATGTCGATCTGTAGTTCTGATTGACAAGTGTCAGTCATGCATTCGAACAACCGTTTGCATGTATTCGAAGAATCAAATTTAAAGTATCGAAAGGTTTTCAAAAAGTCTTTTTTACAGCCTTCGAACGGTCGCACTCATGGAATCGAACAGATATTTTGCTTGTATTCAAAGAGCCGAATATGAAGGATCAAGATATGCTTTTCGAGAAGATATGTTTGCAGCATTCAAAACAGCCATACTACAAGAAATCGAAACGCCGTATTGCAGGGTTTCGAACAGTCAAAGTGCATGGAACCGAATAGCCGTATTGCATGGATTCGAACAGTCAGAGTATGTGATTCGATTGCATGCAGGATTGAAAGGTTATAAAAGAATAATCGTACAGAGAAGAAGTTGTTGCTGCGTGATAGAAGATGCTGCAGAAAGAGGCTGGCTGTAAGTGAGCTGTGAGAGTGTTGTAAGAGATTATAACAGTGTTGTGTTAATGTTGTGAAGAGCTGCAAGAGCATGCCATATGAAAGGGCTGGAAGTGTGCAAAAGGTAGAACTGTAAAAGAGTGTATGCTTCCATGAGATTGATTTGATTTAAGCTAGACCAGTGAGGATCTTGTAACATCGAAGGCATTTTTATGTCAATCAAAATTGAAAATAGAAATCCAAGTTGGTGCTTGGAATCAGGGGTTGGTGCTCCTTCCAGTTGATGCTGGTAAATTAGGGGTTGGTGCTCCTTCCAGTGGATGCTGGTAAATTGATTGTAAAGTTGGTGCTTTGCAATGGCTGGATTTGGATGGGAGTCCAAGCAGTCTAGTTTGAGGAGTAGCCAAAACTGGTGAACCTCGTTACATCTTGTGTTATGTTATGCTCTCTTGTGGTACTTGCTGTTTCTGGTTTTAGCTTTCTTTTGTTTTGGCTTTAAGAGTTAAAGCATTAAGTTTTAAAATAGCTGCACTGATTCACCCCCCCTCTCAGTGCCATTGTAAGACTAACAAGGTTAATCTTAGTTCGTGATAATTCACGTCATGAGAATAATATCTTCGTTTGAACTTTCTCCGGATCTGCAATTCGATCAAAACAAAACATACTATAATAGATAAATTAAAAAAAAATAAACAGCCTCCTACCAATTTAAATTAATGCTTTGATAGTTTTAAAATTGGTTGGATTCAAGTAAGGAATTCACGAGCAATTACACATTAGGCGAGGTGTGACGTTATATATATAAAATAAAATTTTGATAAAAAATTAAATTAAATAATTTTGTAATTAATTTAATTTTTTAATTAATTTAAATTTAATTATTGTGGATGTTGAAGATATTTTTATAAGAGACAAAAATACTTTTATTGAGTAGTTTTTTAATACTAAATAACATATTTTTAATTATTTTTTTTAAATGATAAAAATTTATTGAATCAATAATAAGTTTTACAAGAAACTAAGAATTCCATAAGAATAATTCAGAAGAAAGAAACCCCAATACCACCAAGCATTCGACTAGAAGATATCTAACAAACAACAACTTCAACTAGGCATATCCACAAGCATATTAGCAAGATGCCTAGAACAATCCAATGGAAGCTAATACCATTCCCTAGCATTCCAATCTTCTTGAAACTTAGAAACCCATTTTGCCAAGCAATCAACCACACCATTCCATTCCTTGAAAATATGAATAAAGGAAATAAACTCCAGATGTTGACAAATTTGAAAGATATGTCGAGCGACTAATGCCAGTCAGATTTGAAAGATTTGTCGAGCTACTAATGCCAGCTGTCAATGAACATTAGAAATATTACAAGTCTTCAATAAATTAATAATAAAGTCCGAATCACACATTATTTTCCGTCAATCTAGAGCATAACCTTTTTTCAAAGCAAAATAAATAGCAAGGACCTCCATGTAATTATTAGTCTACTTCCATTTATAACAGGAAAAAATAAAAAGAGTTGCACCACCGCTACCTCTCCTAACACTACCAATACCTACATGCCCATGATTCCCTCTGAAAGATCCATCAGTATTAATATTAAACACCTCAAGATGACATCTGCCATCTCTTCACACTTTTTGATTAAGGCCTCTCCTCCTGAATGATAGAATAATGAGGGTCATTCTCCACTAAACCCAAATCTTGCATCATCAGAATATCAAACTGCTCCAAAAACTACTCCAAAAGAAAAATGATCTAAAACCAATTTCTTAAATTAATATTTAAAATAATTTTATGAACCTTTGGTTAATATTAGATTGAGCTGAATAGTAATAAGTCATTTCTTTTAGTTTCTCATTCCCATTATAAATTTAATTGCAACCATCCTTCAAAAAATTCTAGTTAAATTCTCTATTACATATTTCTTTTTAATCGGTATAGAAAGATTATTACACTACACACTTGAACTATATGCAATATGCATAACAACATTTCCAATAATGGTGGAGTGATTAGGAAAAAAATTGAATATTTGTTGTAATGTTGTTAAGGATGTAAATTCGTTCGAGGATTTAAGTTTGTCTGATACGACTAGCAATCTCAAATCTGTATGCCTGCACAATATCTAAAACATTAAAATAAAGAAAGAAACAGTACAGAAACGGCTAACGAAAAGAAGACGACTTTTGTATCTTGCGCTTAGCCCTTTTTTTTAACTACAGATGGTTACTTTTGTGGTCATATGGTTAATGTAAAACTTTCATATCCATTAATAGTTTAGTAGTGGAATTGAAACTAATGGTTACTTTTCTCTTCTGAAGGAATTGAAACTAACTGAGATGCCTTAATGGAAGAATTTATGGATCTGTTCATCATATTGCTCATGTTTATGCTTTTTACTAACTGGATTAATTTTTTGCCTGTGAATGTTGTGCATGGACTAAGGGGGAGTTTTGCAGCCGCCCTTTGGTATTATTGTCAAAGGGGGAGAAGAATTATAGGTAATTGCAGACAATTATGTGTGTTGCCAACAATTCCAAAGGGGGAGATTGATGAGCAAGGTGCAACCTAAGTATTGTCATTGTTGACAACACAGTCAGGTTGATCAGTTGATGCAATGGTTAGAAGTTGATTGGTGAGCAAGGTGATGGATAGGAGTTGTTTGTTGAGCAAGGTGCAGCAAAAGCATTGCAAAAGTATTGTCATTGTTGTCAAAACAGTCAGATTGATGTAGTTGATGCAGTTTCGAGGTTAGTCAGATCAAGTGCAGAAAGTTTCAAGGAAAACAGAGGTGACCCAGATTCAGAAACTGGCAGAAAGAGACAAGGAAGAAAACTGTCGCGATATCGCGACATGTTTTCTGTCGCGATTTCGCGACATGGTCAAGGAGAGAGAAGGCGCAGCCGAAAATGTCACAATTTCACGACATGTCGAGTTTTCATTAAGGAGAGAGAAAATGTGTCGCGATTTCGCGACAAAAAGCAGGAGAGAGAAAATGCATGCCAAATTGTCACAATTTCGTGACATGTCCGAGGAGAGAGAAGATGCGAGCAAAACTGTCACGATTTCGCGACATGTCCGAGGAGAGAGAAGATGCGAGCAAAACTATCGTGATTTCGCGACATGTCCGAGGAGAGAGAAGATGCGAGAAAAACTGTCGCGATATCGCGACATGGTAGAGGAGAGAGAAAGTGAGGTAAACTGTCACGATTTCACGACATGCTGGCAGAGAGGGAAGCAAGGTGAAAAGATGTCATGATTTCATGACATAAATGGAGAAAAGGAGCTAGCAACGAAAAGTGTCGCGATATCGCGACACGTCGGGTTTTCGTGACCCGAAGAGGAGAGAGAATGCTCAGCAACAAAGGTGTAGCGATATCGCTGCATGATGAAAATACATGGCACAAAGGTGTAGCGATTTCGCTACAATTCGGAAGTTAAGAAAACTGAGATGCAGCGATTTCGACACAAGTAAAAATTCACAAGAAGAAGGTGTAGCGATTTCGCTACATGTTGAAACAAAGAGAAACTAAGGTGTAGCGATTTTGCTACATGTTGAAACAAAGAGAAACTAAGGTGTAGCGATGGCGCTACATGTTGAAACAAAGGGAAACTAAGGTGTAGCGATTTCGCTACTAGTCAAAAGTGTAGAACTGAAAGATGCAGCAATGATATTACAAGTCAAAATTTCATGAAAAGAGGCAAGGTGAAAACACAAGGCACAAAGATGTAAAATTTTTGCCATTGCATGAAGCATAGTGTCGCGATTTCGCGACATGTTCCATTTTCGCTGGAGTTGGCAAGGAGAGTTGTACGGAAGAGCAAAGTGTCACGATTTCGCGACATGTTCCATTTTCGCTGGAGTTGGCAAGGAGAGTTGTACGGAAGAACAAAGTGTCACGATTTCGCGACATGTTCCTTTTTCGCTGCTGCTGGCAAAGAAGAGTGTACGAAAGTCGGAAGTGTCACGATTTCGCGACAAGCAGGATGATGACATCAGCAAAGTTGAAAAGTGTCGCGATTTCGTGACAGGATGAAAGGAAAGCTACTGGAAGCCGAAAGCGTCGCGATTTCACGACATGCTTAAGGATGACATCAGCAAATGTTGAAAGTGTCGCGATATCACGACAAGATGCAGGGAAAGCTTGCAAGAGCCAAAACGGTCATGATTTCGTGACATGCTTAAGGATGACGTCAGCAAAAGTTCTAAGTGTCGCGATATCGCGACATGAACAGAAGGAAAGCTGTCAAAGCCAAAATGGTCGCGATTTCACGACAGCAAGGGCATGAAGTGTGTGGCTTCAAAAAGTGTCGCGATATCGCGACAGGTAACAGTCTGGCAGGTAAAACCCGCAGGAGCATGCAAGGTGACACATGTCGAAAAAGCAGATAGGAAAATCATGCAGCTAGTTACGTAAAATGTAACTGATGTCAGATCTGTAGTTACAGATTGACAAGTGTCAGTCATGCATTCGAACAACCGTTTGCATGTATTCGAAGAATCAAATTTAAAGTATCGAAAGGTTTTCGAAAAGTCTTTTTTACAGCCTTCGAACGGTCGCACTCATGGAATCAAACAGATATTTTACTTGTATTCAAAGAGCCAAATATGAAGGATCAAGATATGCTTTTCGAGAAGATATGTTTGTAGCATTCAAAACAGCCATACTACAAGAAATCAAAACGCCGTATTGCAGGGTTTCGAACAGTCGAAGTGCATGGAACCGAATAGCCGTATTGCATGGATTCGAACAGTCAGAGTATGTGATTCGATTGCATGCAGGATTGAAAGGTTATAGAAGAATAACCGTACAAAGAAGTGAGTTGCTGCTGCGTGATAGAAGATGCTGCAAAAAGAGGCTGGCTATAAGTGAGCTGTGAGAGTGTTGTAAGAGATTATAACAGTGTTGTGTTAATGCTGTGAAGAGCTGCAAGAGCATGCCATATGAAAGGGTTGTAAGTGTGCAGAAGGTAGAACTGTAAAAGAGTGTATGCTTCCATGAGATTGATTTGATTTAAGCTAGACCAGTGAGGATCTTGTAACACTGAAGGCATTTTTATGTCAATCAAAATTGAAAATATAAATCCAAGTTGGTGCTTGGAATCAGGGGTTGGTACTCCTTCCAGTTGATACTGGTAAATTAGGGGTTGGTGCTCCTTCCAGTGGATGTTGGTAAATTGATTGTAAAGTTGGTGCTTTGCAATGGCTGGATTTGGATGGGAGTCCAAGCGGTCTAGTTTGAGGATTAGCCAAAGCTCGGTGAACCTCGTTACATCTTGTGTTATGTTATGCTCTCTTGTGGTACTTGCTGTTTCTGGTTTTATCTTTCTTTTGTTTTGGCTTTAAGAGTTAAAGCATTAAGTTTTAAAATAGCTGCACTGATTCACCCCCCCTCTCAGTGCCATTGTAAGACTAACAAGGTTAATCTTAGTTCGTGATAATTCACGTCATGAGAATAATATCTTCGTTTGAACTTTCTCCGGATCTGCAATTCGATCAAAACAAAACATACTATAATAGATAAATTAAAAAAAAATAAACAGCCTCCTACCAATTTAAATTAATGCTTTGATAGTTTTAAAATTGGTTGGATTCAAGTAAGGAATTCACGAGCAATTACACATTAGGCGAGGTGTGACGTTATATATATAAAATAAAATTTTGATAAAAAATTAAATTAAATAATTTTGTAATTAATTTAATTTTTTAATTAATTTAAATTTAATTATTGTGGATGTTGAAGATATTTTTATAAGAGACAAAAATACTTTTATTGAGTAGTTTTTTAATACTAAATAACATATTTTTAATTATTTTTTTTAAATGATAAAAATTTATTGAATCAATAATAAGTTTTACAAGAAACTGAGAATTCCATAACAATAATTCAGAAGAAAGAAACCCCAATACCACCAAGCATTCGACTAGAAGATATCTAACAAACAACAACTTCAACTAGGCATATCCACAAGCATATTAGCAAGATGCCTAGAACAATCCAATGGAAGCTAATCCCATTCCCTAGCATTCCAATCTTCTTGAAACTTAGAAACCCATTTTGCCAAGCAATCAACCACACCATTCCATTCCTTGAAAATATGAATAAAGGAAATAAACTCCAGATGTTGACAAATTTGAAAGATATGTCGAGCGACTAATGCCAGTCAGATTTGAAAGATTTGTCGAGCTACTAATGCCAGCTGTCAATGAACATTAGAAAGATTACAAGTCTTCAATAAATTAATAATAAAGTCCGAATCACAAATTATTTTCCGTCAATCTAGAGCATAACCTTTTTTCAAAGCAAAATAAATAGCAAGGACCTCCATGTAATTATTAGTCTACTTCCATTTATAACAGGAAAAAATAAAAAGAGTTGCACCACCGCTACCTCTCCTAACACTACCAATACCTGCATGCCCATGATTCCCTCTGAAAGAGCCATTAGTATTAATATTAAACACTTCAAGATGACATCTGCCATCTCTTCACACTTTTTGATTAAGGCCTCTCCTCCTGAATGATAGAATAATGAGGGTCATTCTCCACTAAACCCAAATCTTGCATCATCAGAATATCAAACTGCTCCAAAAACTACTCCAAAAGAAAAATGATCTAAAACCAATTTCTTAAATTAATATTTAAAATAATTTTATGAACCTTTGGTTAATATTAGATTGAGCTGAATAGTAATAAGTCATTTCTTTTAGTTTCTCATTCCCATTATAAATTTAATTGCAACCATCCTTCAAAAAATTCTAGTTAAATTCTCTATTACATATTTCTTTTTAATCGGTATAGAAAGATTATTACACTACACACTTGAACTATATGCAATATGCATAACAACATTTCCAATAATGGTGGAGTGATTAGGAAAAAAATTGAATATTTGTTGTAATGTTGTTAAGGATGTAAATTCGTTCGAGGATTTAAGTTTTTCTGATACGACTAGCAATCTCAAATCTGTATGCCTGCACAATATCTAAAACATTAAAATAAAGAAAGAAACAGTACAGAAACGGCTAACGAAAAGAAGACGACTTTTGTATCTTGCGCTTAGCCCTTTTTTTTTACTACAGATGGTTACTTTTGTGGTCATATGGTTAATGTAAAACTTTCATATCCATTAATAGTTTAGTAGTGGGGCACCGATTAGCGAAAATAAGGGATGACAACCGTAATAAAAGGAAGGGTAGCGAATCTTGTCGCAAATGATAATGGATTTCAAACTAAAAGAAGATAACAACTGAAGTAAGCAGACATACACTATTGGAAAGAATTTTTAACCAAGGAATATGTTATTAGATTTGAAATATCAAATTAATTTAATTGGTTAGAAAGTAAGAAGGTCAACTTCAATATAGATGTCCAAATTTATTATTAATAGGAGTGAAAAATCCTACAAATTCGGATTCCGATCAAGGAGTTACATCTTTATGGATTCTTGTCATGAATAAGGATGAAATACAAACAAAAATATTGTGTTCAATAGTTTATTGAATAATTGTTAAGTGCAGTGGATTGGTAAGTTTTAGAAGTTTATTAAAAAGAGATCTAGGTTCAAACTTTGGAGGTAAGACTTATTGGACAAAGACACAAACTTTGAAGGTAATCCTTATTGGGCAAAGGTAGTAGTCTGACCTGACTCGTCTGAGTGCCTCCTAACTCAACCACAAACATTAAACCTTGGCGGCAAGCTTAATAGTTTGACTAGACTCTCCTGAGTGCATGTCAACTCAATGATAATAGAGGTACCAAATCCAAGCCAGCTCAATGATAAAGGAATTACCAAGTCCAAGCCAGCTCAATGATAAAAGAAGTACAAGTCCAAGCCGCCGAGGTCTCTCCAGACGAAACAAAGACTATAGAGATGATTAAACCTGTACTTGGAGACAACTTCCCCAAAAATAATTTCTGACTCTGTATCCAATAATTAAAGATGAAAGACACCTTTTTAAAAATAATTTCAGACTCTGTATTCAATGATTAAAGATAAAATGAATCATTCTATATATAAAAATAAATAAATAAAAAAAATAAAAAAATATATGCAGCCGCAACAAACACGACTCTCCAATATGACATCATCGTAGATATATAAAACTAAATAAGTTAAAAAAATATAATATATTCTATGCAGTCGCAAGAAACACGACTCTCCAATATGACATCCTCGTAGATACCAAAATGACTTTTTCTTTGATGTAAACACTATGACCTCAAATATGCACGAAAGCATCAAAACACTATGACCTCAAATATGCACGAAAGCCTCCGTCAGCTGGCTAAATTTTCCTGCCCGACACTTCTTAGCTCGTGGTCTATGCTAGCTCAGAACAACTGGAGTAATCAATTCTATGTACGTACACTTGAAACCTTTAAAAATAAATTTAAAACTTTCTTTGAAAGAAATGTTCATGCGATTTTTTCTACGGGTTGCTGCGAGTTTTTCCAAATTAACAAAACTTATAGTTTTTCGTAAGCATGACTTCGTTTCAAGGTCTTCGTTATACCTTTCAAATTTGACAACTATCAAGGTGAGAAGATACTTAGTGGTGACAACTCAATGTATGTGCCAAGCTTTTTCTAAGACAATGTAAAGATACAAATATAAGTATGCTAATTTACTTATTTATATTTACATGAATGAAGGGTTATTAGTTAAATTTATTTAGATATTAGTTTTTTATTACATCGTTTGTTTTCATAGTTGAATTTTATTATACAAATTATTTTTAACATATGATATGATTTTTTTATTAAAAATTATATTGTTGTTTTTATGAATTACTAATTTCTTGAGTTTTTAGTTATACTATAAAATCCTATAAATATTTTTGTCATGCGTAGTCACTTACAAGGAAATATTGTAATTTTATTTTATGAAGTATTAATTTCTTGAATTTTTAGTTATACTATAAAATTCTATAAATATTTTTGTCATGCTTAGTCACTTATAAGGAAATATTGTAATTTTACTCACTTTGTTTATAGTTGTTGATGTGTATTTAAATTGTTTTTAGGTAGAGAAAATAATGATATCACTACATAAATATCTTATCCCCTAAGAGAATAAACATCGATGTAATTAATATTATTATATGTTTTAAAATTCTATAAATAAATTTTATAAACTTTTTAACACATTCCATTTGGATTAGAATATCTAAGTCAACTGAAGCAGTTCTATGATCTAAAACACATTTATGAATATCTTATCAAATTGTAACATGTGTTATCAAGTTAAAATCTAAATAAAAGAAAAATATATAATGAGATGAACCAAACAAATAACCCATACATAAATATGATAAGTTTACCATAAGTGTTTATTCTATGGTAGATCAATATCCCTAAGGGTTGAATGATGTCCTAAAGTGAACTTAATGAATTGTCCTAAACTACTTATTTTTGTCATTTCTCTTATGTGTGATGGATATGTTTCACACTTTATCCAACTTAATTCCTATTTTAAAAAAATATCTTTTCAATTATTCTACCCTTTCCATATTATTGAACATGTTTACAATAATGTAGCATCTCAAAACATTGGTAGTTTAGTTTACCCTTTGCATATTTATATTAATGAAATGTATTTGTGATAATGTAACATCTCAAATCTTTGGTAGTTTGAGCATTTCTATTTTACCATTAATAATGTAGCATCTCAACACATTGGTAGTTTAGTTTACCCTTTGCATATTAATATTAATGAAATGTATTTGTGATAATGTAACATCTCAAATCTTTGGTAGTTTGAGCATTTCTATTTTAACATTAATGTAGATAATTTTTAAGATGATCTAGGCATCACTAGGCTAAGAGGATAAGGCCATTAGTTGTTTAGGATGATCTAGGCATCATTTGGCTAAGATGATAAGGACATTAGTTTTCCTACTAAAGCGACTTTTCTTATTTCATTCTAAATCCTCATTTTATAATTTGGATGAATATACAATTCAAAGAGTGGATACTCTTTGATGTTTTGTTAGAATTTTTTCATGTTATTAATAAAAATTTTCATTCATTGAAGTTTGTCATATTATCAACTTATATTGTCATTAGTGTCAATATTTTACTTTATTTATGAGTATTTTGTGATATCATTAGAACATGAACTACACAATGAATATTGATGTATTTAATAGTTACTACTGACTCTACATTAAGTATTATTATTTTTTATTTATGTATGCCAATCTTGATATTCTAATTTTGGTATTATTATTCAAATGTTTTTTATTATTCATAATATTTATGTTATCCTTTCATTGTTATACCATGTTTTCATGAATTTAAAAGAGGAAATAAGATCATATGATAAAACATACTTGCAAAAACTATATTTATAAGGTTTTAAATATTACCTATTGTTCTAAAAATTTATCAACTCTTGTTTTCTTTTACTTGAGAATTATTTTTTATTCTACCACTCTTATTTAAACCATTTTACTCAAAATTTCCTATATGCATACTATATATATTAAAAGATTTATTATTTTCATTATTATTAAAAAATAAAAACAAAATATGATATAGGTTTAATCTAATATGCTTCATTTCCTATCAATATAGATCAATATAAATGATAACAACTTTCAAATTCAATTTTGTTTTGCCTATATAAATGATAAAAATTTTCAAATTCAATTTTGTTTTACTATCTTCTATAATATTTAAGCTTCTTTCACTTTTTAATAATTACTTTAAATATGAATCAATATCAAATACATTTGTACTACTATGACTGTTTTAAAGCAATAAAATTAAACATCCAAACTACATATAAGAGACATGAAATTTCATGGTATTAAAGAAATCAATGATGCCTATCAAATCAACATTAAATATAATTAAAAATTAAAATATTATAATTTAAAAAAAAATATTTTAATTTAATTTAATTTTAATTTTTTAAAATTTGAAACGCAACAATTTTCTTCTGTAATAAAAATATCACTTGGAATTTATGAGGCAGATGTGAAATTATCTTTATAAAACACTAATGTTTATAATTAAAAAAAAAAAAACATAAACATGGATAAATTCGAAACAAAGAGAGTTTTTTTAAAATTATTTATTAAATAATATTAAATATATAATTGACGTAAAAAATAAATCAAAATTGAAATATATTATTTTAAATATAAAATAATACCAAAAAGAAGTGTTGCAAAGTGTGTATATATATATGAGAAAACTGGTAATATTTTAACTCTTTAATAACTAGTACTAAGTCAGATAATCTCTTTAATAACTAGTACGAAGTCAAATATTCGTTTCTAGTAAAATCATTAAAACTGTCTTTATAATCTTGTTTCTTCTTCTCGACCCATAAAAAACCAGAGTAGCGAAAAAATCGCATAAAAACAAAGACCAAAAGAGTAGCGTTTGTCGCGGGTCCACAAAAACACGATTCAAATTTTTCTTTGGATTCCGTTCTCACCCGTAAGAAGATTCGTTGCCCCTTGCTCTTGTTACAATCCGTACATGGGTTGTCTTCCCTTATTTTCGCTCATTGGTGCCCACTACTAACTATTAATGAAAGTGGTAAAATTAATTATATATATTCTGTTTATATTAATATAAAAATTAAAATACAAAATATTGTAGTAGATTATAAAAATATGTTCAAGAACATTAAATTATTTAATTTATTTTTAGCAAAGTAGTTTTGAGATTATTGATTATAAGTTTCTTAAAGGCTTTATATTGAAACTGAATATCAATAACAACATTGGACACAATCCCAAAAGCATGAATAGTTTCATCTCGACAAACTAAATTACATCTAGCCTTCCAAATAGCATATAAAGTCGTTGCTCTGATAACAGTCCACACCGCATACCAAAACCCCACCAATATAACTCCACTAAGTGTGTCACGTATTGCCTCCTCTAAGGCCCTGCCAAAGTACCTCTCCATCACCGTATCTCTCAGATCATGGTGCATGGATACAATCAGCTCCCCCTCTATCTGAACGCACAAAATTTTATAGATGTCCTCAAGTGTCACCATCATCTCCTCTATCAGTAGGTGGAAAGTGTTGGTCCATGGATCCCATAAGTCAATAAGGGCAGTCAAATAAACGTGGTCATCCACCACAGGCTCTAACTGCATGACATGCTTAAGGCCAATGACATCAAGTCATTCCCAGTATACCTCTATAAACAAGTCTCTCATGGTTTTAAAGAGATTTGAAACTTGATACCAACTCTTAACCACCTGGCAGAGGTAAGCAAGTCCACAAAAAGCACCCAACATGCTTCAAAATTGATAAAAAACAACACCCAAAAATGACCCAAAAGGCCTCTTTTTAGGACAAATCATGACCGTCCTACCTAGGGATGGCCCGCAAATGTGTGGGTGTACCACCCAATTTTGATCCCTAAATAGCCCAGCATGGTCGTCCCACCCAGGGATGGGCCCCAAAATGGGCCAAAATTGACATCTTAGGCCACTAAAAAAAGTAAAAAAAATGTAAAAAATAACCAAAAAAGATAATTTAAATGCACAAAAACATAAATAAAAGAACAAAATATTGTAGGATATTACTAATTAGGTTCAATTACCTAAAATATAGTGTGCTTTTCCTAAAAATCAAAAACATCGAAAATAAGCAATAATTACAATTCTAGTACTAGCAAAGTGTAGTGGTAAAGGCAACCCTTACCCGTATCGCATCGGCTCCATCACTGGACGAGTCTGCACTTTGGATCATGGTGACTATGGGATGGTTTTGGTAGCACTCCACTACGTAGAATCACTCTCCTCCCCTCACCTCTTAAACTGCCAAGTTAAACATGCAAAAATGAGCCCAATTTCCATATTTTGGCTTAAATAACCCTACTTAAGGCCTGACTGTCCTTGGGTGGGATGTGTGCCTAATAGGCCATTCATCCCACCTTGATGTGGTCATAAAATTTGCCACCATACCACCCTATAATTACCACCAAAAAATCACATCAAAACAACTCAAAAAGGTACCAAAAAAGGTCCAAAACCCACCAAAAATAGCTCAAATTTGGTCAAATTTCATATGGATCAAGATGAAACTAAATTGATCATGGATGAATGGAAAGGTATTTACTTCAATTCCTAATAAGGCCATTATTGCTGGACCACCACACATGATTGAGGTTTTCCATTCCTTTCCTCCATGAAGCATCAACAAAATCGTCAAATTCCTCTCAAAACTGCTTGATTTCACAATAGGTCAAAATGAAGGAAACCCTAACTAAGTAATATGGGTCAAGAGACTCCTTTATTTTCTCATTTTTCATTACCTCATCGACTTATCACTTGTGGAGGTAGTCATACTTAACAAATTTATAAGCAAAATCAACAATCAAACACTTAATCAAGCAAATTGCATTCGTTCAATGAATCATTGACAAAGACAATCACGCCCTTGCTTGGGGTAGCAAACAAGCACAAATTTCAATTAAACAAATGCTTGGCATTATAGAATCATGAAGGAACTCAGGCTTCACTGCTTCATGAATGAAAAATATTCAAGGTCAAGTAACCCTTACTAGAAAGGATGTACTTGAGTAAATTTCCTTAGCTCGTCAGAAGAAAGGATTCAATAACACATGCTCTTTCCATGATTGGGGCATCTAAAGTTGGTTAGATTACTCGATAACCCTAATAATTTTACATTTTAGTCATCTATTTTTTCTCAGCATTGTGCTGCACACAGCGTATCTCAAAAAGGGACATCTATAGACACTAAAATCATGTCAATCCGATAGGCGACCAAAATCAATGGCTAAATTGACATCATATGGCCCCTTAGGAAAGCTTTCAAAGGTTACACAATGGTCTTAACCACTTTTGCAAGGTTTTGGAAGGTTCTATCCCACTTTTGGGAAGTTCTAGCCTCATAGGCATGACCGTCCCACCCAAGGATGAAGGCAAATCACCATCGTCCCACTTAGGGACGAGGGCATGCAACCATTCCTCGGTGGGATGACTAGGGTATTTGATCCAAAAAAGTCAAAATTAGGACAAATGGCACCCAAAAACTAGCATTTATCTTTCCTATTCAAGCATACAATTCTGAGGTCACATTATCCTTATGACATGTTGTAGAATGGAGGCCAAAAAAGGATATTCTCTTCCCCCTCCAATGCATGCCAAAATTTGGACAAATGACCCCTCTTGCCCTTCATGCTCTTGCATGCCCATTCATCCATGAGCCTCCCTTGGTTATAAAGTGGATCCATTTTCCACCCAAAATATGGAGAGGAGTTTTAGGATATTGCAATGAAGTGCTGCTAAGATTTCACCTCAACATTTGTGCTCTTTTTTCCCTTAGAATATCTATTTAGCGAAGGAGGTTCTTGAGTGATTCGAGAGGCACAATTCATTTACAAAACCAAACCAATTGAGTTAATTTCACCCCCAAATTTGATGACAACACCTTTGATAGAGTTTGGGACCAATTCACAAAGGAATTGGTGGTAAAAAATCAGCAGACCTAGTGGTCGTCCCACCCCAGGATGGTCCCCAAACTATAATAGTCACCATTTTACTTGCAAGGGATGAGTATATATTGAAGTATGATTTTCTTACTATTTTTAAATAGGTTTAATTTAGGATAGTCTAGGAACCTGCTGTTCAAATTTTATGCAATTTGGAGTTATATTGAGTGAGATATCACATTTTTAAGATTTTGCAGGTTTACTTGGCCCATATGGAGGTGCACATGAATTTTGCTAATATATTCACATGGGTCATATTTAAATATTATTTTATATATTCTCTCTATGTTTGGTTTTATTTGGAGATGTTTAGGTCTAGACATTGCTCGTTTTGGGTTTTGTAGGCTTAATAAGTATAATGTAAATGCAGCACAAATTTGGATGCAATTTCAGATCTGTTTTCAATTATATCTTCCCAAAATCATATTTTGTGCATGCCTATGAAATTTGGAATCATTTGAAGTTGATAGGTGCATTACATATTTACACTTTCTAGTCTATTAGTACATGTATTGTTTTCGCATATTTCACAATCCGCACTTGCTATTTAATGAATCTAGTTTTCTTGTGTGTAGGTGCAATTTTTACAGTGCATAAGGAAGGATAATAGGATCAGCAGATCAAATAAGAAAGTGGTGACATCGTAGGCCTACCCACTATATGTCATTTCTTTTAGTTTCTCATTTCCATTATAAATTTAATTGCAGTCATCCTTAAAAAAATTCTAGTTAAATTATCTATTACATATTTCTTTTTAATCGGTATAGAAAGATGATTACACTACACACTTGAACTATATGCAATATGCATAACAACATTTCCAATAATGGTGGAGTGATTAGGAAAAAAATTGAATATTTGTTGTAATGTTGTTAAGGATGTAAATTCGTTCGAGGATTTAAGTTTGTCTGATACGACTAGTAATCTCAAATCTGTATGCCTGCACAATATCTAAAACGTTAAAATAAAAAAAAAACAGTACAGAAACGGCTAACAAGAAGAAGACGACTTTTGTATCTTGTGCTTAGCCCTTTTTTTTACTACAGATGGTTACTTTTACGGTCGTAGGTTAATGTAAAACTTTCATATCCATTAATAGTTTAGTAGTGGGGCATCGATTAGCGGAAATAAGGGATGACAACCATAATAATGAGAAGGGAAGCGAATCTTGTCGCGGATGATAATGAAATTCAAACTAAAATAAGATAACAGCCGAAGACATACACTATTGGAAAGAATTTTTAATCATGGAATACATTATATTATCAAATTAATTTAATTGGTTAGAAAGGAAGAAGGTCAACTTCAACATAGATGTCCAAATTTGTTATTAATAGGAGTAAAAAATCCCACAAATTCGGATTCGGATCAAGGAGTTACATCTTTATGGAATCTTGTCATGAATAAGAATGAAATCCAAACAAAAATATTGTGTTCAATAGTTTATTGAATAGTTGTTAAGTGCAGTGGATTGGTAAGTTTTAGAAGTTTATTAAAAAGAGATCTAAGTTCAAACTTTGGAGGTAAGACTTATTGGACAAAGGCACAAACCTTGGAGATAAGCTTTATTGGGCAAAGGTAGTAGTCTGACCTGACTCGTCTGAGTGCCTGCTAACTCAACCACAAACATTAAACCTTGGAGGCAAGCTTAGTAGTTTGACTAGACTCCCTGAGTACATGTCAACTCAACGATAAAGGAAGTACCAAGTCCAAGCCAGCTGAATGATAAAAGAAGTACCAAGTCCAAGCCGCCGAGGTCTCTCCAGAGGAAACAAAGACTATAAAGATGATTAAACCTGTACTTAGAGACAACTTCCCCAAAAATAATTTGTGACTCTATATCCAATAATAAAAAAATGAAAGACAGCTTCCAAAAATAATTTCTGACTCTGTATTCAATGATTAAAGATAAAAGGGATCATTCTATATAAAAAAATAAAAAATAAAAAAAATAAAAAATTATATGCAGCCGCAACAAACACGGAGAGCATCATCGTAGATATATAAAAATAAATAAGTTAAAAAAATATAATATATTTTATGCAGTCGCAAGAAACACGACTCTCCAATATGACATCCTCGTAGATACCAAAAACACGTCTTTGCTTTGGGTGACTTTTTCTATAATTGATGTAAACACTATGACCTCAAATATGCACGAAAGCCTCCGTCAGCTGGCTAAATTTTCCTGCCCGCCACTTCTTAGCTCGTGGTCTATGCTAGCTCAGAACAACTGGAGTAATCAATTCTATGTACGTACACTTGAAACCTTTAAAAATAAATTTAAAACTTTCTTTGAAAGAAATGTTCATGCGATTTTTTCTACGGGTTGCTGCGAGTTTTTCCAAATTAGCAAAACTAATAGTTTTTCGTAAGCATAACTTCGTTTCAAGGTCTTCGTTATACCTTTCAAATTTGACAACTATCAAGGTGAGAAGATACTTAGTGGTGACAACTCAATGTATGTGCCAAGCTTTTTCTAAGACAATGTAAAGATATAAATATAAGTATGCTAAT
Source organism: Wollemia nobilis (assembly GCA_028583015.1). Classification (NCBI taxonomy): domain Eukaryota; kingdom Viridiplantae; phylum Streptophyta; class Pinopsida; order Araucariales; family Araucariaceae; genus Wollemia; species Wollemia nobilis. Next base: position 830,849 of record JAQPPZ010003109.1, on the reverse strand, counting down.
TTACTTATTTATATTTACATGAATGAAGGGTTATTAGTTAAATTTATTTAGATATTAGTTTTTTATTACACCGTTTGTTTTCATAGTTGAATTTTATTATACAAATTATTTTTAACACATGACATGAATTTTTTATTAAAAATTATATTGTTGTTTTTATGAAGTATTAATTTCTTGAGTTTTTAGTTATACTATGAAATCCTATAAATATTTTTGTCATGCTTAGTCACTTGCAAGGAAATATTGTAATTTTATTTTATGAAGTATTAATTTCTTGAGTTTTTAGTTATACTATAAAATTCTATAAATATTTTTGTCATGCTTAGTCACTTACAAGGAAATATTGTAATTTTACTCACTTTGTTTATAGTTGTTGATGTGTATTTAAATTGTTTTTTTAGGTAGAGAAAATAATGATATCACTACATAAATATCTTATCCCCTTAAAGAATAAACATCGATGTAATTAATATTATTATATGTTTTAGAATTATATAAATAAATCTTATAAAATTTTTAACACATTCCATTTGGATTAGAATATCTAAGTCAACTGAAGCGGTTCTATGATCTAAAACACATTTATGAATATCTTATCAAATTGTAACATGTGTGATAAAGTTAAAATTATAATAAAAGAAAAATATATAATGAGATGAACCAAACAAATAACCCATACATAAATATGATAAGTTTACCACAAGTGTTTATTCTATGGTAGATCAATATCCCTAAGGGTTGAATGATGTCCTAAAGTGAACTTAATGAATTGTCCTATACTACTTCTTTTTGTCATTTCTCTTATGTGTGATGGATATGTTTCACACTTTATCCAACTTAATTCCTATTTTAAAAAAATATATTTTCAATTATTCTACCCTTTCCATATTATTGAACATGTTTACAATAATGTAGTATCTCAACACATTGGTAGTTTAGTTTACCCTTTGCATATTAATATTAATGAAATGTATTTGTGATAATGTAACATCTCAAATCTTTGGTAGTTTGATCATTTCTATTTTATCATTAATGTAGATAATGTTTAAGATGATCTAGGTATCACTAGGCTAAGAGGATAAGGCCATTAGTCGTTTAGGATGATCTAGGCATAATTTGGCTAAGATGATAAGGACACTAGTTTTCCTAAAGCGAATTTTCTTATTTCATTCTAAATCTCATTTTATAATTTGGATGAATATACAATTCAAAGAGTGGATACTCTTTGATGTTTTGTTGTTAGAATTTTTTCATGTTATTAGTAAAAATTTTCATTCATTGAAGTTTGTCATATTATCAACTTATATTGTCATTAGTGCCAATATTTTACTTTATTTATGAGTAATATCTTACTTTATTTATGAGTATTTTGTGATATCATTAGAACATGAACTACACAATGAATATTGATGTATTTAATAGTTACTATTATTAGTTCATATAATTCACTGACTCTACATTAAGTATTATTATTTTTTATTTATGTATGCCAATCTTGATATTCTAATTTTTGTAGTATTATTTAAATGTTTTTTTATTATTCATAATATTTATGTTATCCTTTCATTGTTATACCATGTTTTCATGAATATAAAAGAGGAAATAAGATCATACGATAAAACATACTTGCAAAAACTATATTTATAAGGTTTTAAATATTACCTATTGTTCTAAAAATTTATCAACTCTTGTTTTCTCTTACTTGAGAATTATTTTTTATTCTACCACTCTTATTTAAATCATTTTACTCAAAATTTCCTATATGCATACTATATATATTAAAAGATTTATTATTTTCATTATTATTAAAAAATAAAAACAAAATATGATATAGGTTTAATCTACTATCCTTCATTTCCTATCAATATAAATCAATATAAATGATTACAACTTTCAAATTCAATTTTGTTTTACCTATATAAATGATAACAATTTTCAAATTCAATTTTGTTTTACTATCTTCTATTATATTTAAGCTTCTTTCACTTTTTAATAATTACTTTAAATATGAATGAATATCAAATACATTTGCACTATTATGACTGTTTTAAAGCAATAAAATTAAACATCCAAACTACACATATAAGAAACATGAAATTTCATGGTATTAAAAAAATCAATGATGCTAACTATCAAATCAACATTAAATATAATTAAAAATTAAAATACTATAATTTAAAAAGAAATATTTTAATTTAATTTAATTTTAATTTTTTTTTAAATTTGAAACGCAACAATTTTCTTCTGTAATAAACATATCACTTTGAATTTATGAGGCAGATGTGAAATTATTTTTATAAAACACTAATGTTTATAACTTAAAAAAATAAAAAACATAAACATAGATAAATTCGAAACAAAGAGAGTTTTTTTTTAAATCATTTATTAAATAATATTAAATATATAGTTGACGTAAAAAATAAATCAAAATTGAAATATATTATTTTAAATATAAAATAATGCCAAAATGAATCCTCGACAGGAATGGATTAGGATACCTTCCCTTGAATGATTAATAAATAATTGTTTATTTGATAAAAACAGAAGACAAAGCCATCGCAATCCGTGATGGATAGCAAATAGCGACAATTTAAGTGCTAGCTCAGAATAAGAAGATCACGGTAATTATTTAACGATTATAAAAATATTGGTTTGCTCAACCACGGCCTATTTATGGCAACATGCAAATATAACTGCCTCTGGCCCACAGCACCCATTTAGCGTCGTTCTCCTCAGCCATGTGGAGATGGCAGCTTCTCCGCCTTTGATGAAGTTAGAGGGCAACAACTATGATCGTCGGAATAGGTCGGCGGCGGCCGCGTTGGAAACACCTTCGTAGCTGCCAGTGCAAGACAATAACGAATAAAGAAATGCGACAAGACGCGATGAAGTTGTAGATTTGCAGGCCAACGACTATAACAGAAGTCGAAAGCAAGACATTACTTACTCCCAAGCAACTATGACATTCTGCGGAAACGAATAATCTGGAATCAGATTTGATGAGAGAGAGGAAAAGACACACAAAGAAAAAGAATACAGAAAGCAAAAATGTGTTATCTGTTATTCACAGTATTCTAACGATCATACGTAGAATACGTTACAACGGAGGGTGAAAGTAATGTGAATCACCCGAAACATATCGGTCATCTCCACAGTTATAGGAGAAGAGCAGGACAAGAGCGGATATAAACACAGACAAACCCGATGATAAACAAAAGAAGTGTTGCAAAGTGTATATATATATATATATATATATGAGAAAATTGGTAATATTTTAACTCTTTAATAACTAGTACGAAGTTCGATAATCGTTTCTAGTAAAATCATTCAAACGGTCTTTATAATCTTGTTTCTTCTTGGAGACCCACGAAAAACGAGAGTAGCGAAAAAATCGCATAAAAACAAAGACCAAGAGAGTAGCGTTTGTCGCCGGTCCACAAAAACACGATTCAAAATTTTCTTTGGATTCCTCCGTAAGAAGATTCGTTGCCCCTTCCTCTTGTTACAAGCCGTACACGGGTTGTCTTCCCTTATTTTCGCTCATTGGTGCCCCACTACTAACTATTAATGAAAATGGTAAAATTATATATATAGATATATTTTGTTTATATTAATATAAAAATTAAAATACAAAATATTGTAGATTATTTTATGTTTATATATATATAGTTTTTTTTTTGAATTTACATGGTGGAATTGGTAGCCGCCACGAATCCGGACAGGATGTCCAGCTTTTATGGCCGCCACAGTATTCTGCGTTGTTCGCCCTAGAAGCCGCCACATAGATCTTCGCGCAATCCACCCCTATAACCACCATGCCACAATCATTTTAAACCTTTTACGCCGCTGAAAACACCAGGAAAGGGACAAGCATTCACTCCGGCGAGGCCCGAGATTTGAACCTTGGACCTCCGCCCCCTTATGGGGTTTGGATGAACCAATTGGTCTACACCTCGGACCTAATATATATATATATATATATATATAGTTAGTTTATATTAATATAAAAATTAAAATACAAAATATTGTAGTAGATTATAAAAATGTGTTCAAGAACATTAAATTATTTAATTTATTTTTAGTAGAGTAATTTTGAGATTATTGATTATAAGTCTCTTAAAGGCTCTATATTGAAACTGAATATCAATAACAGCATTGGACACAATCTCAGAAGCAGGAATAGTTTCATCTCGACAAACTAAATTACATCTAGTCTTCCAAATAACATACAAAGTCGTTGCTCTGATAACAGTCCACACCCCTCTAAGATGCTCATGGCAGCCAAAGGCATCTCCCAAAAAAATCAATTTTCAACTCCACCTATCACCTAGGATAAGATAATAGGTCCACTTCAATATTTTCCAAACATTCCTTGCTACACTACAATCCCAAAATATATGTTTTAACAGTCTCTTTTCTGCCACAACTACTACAAAGGTTTGAGATATTCATCCACCTTGCCAACCATGCCTTGCAATGGATACCTTAGAAAATAAGCAGTCAAAGAAAAACCTTGAGTTGAGCAGATAATTTGAATCTCCAAACCTACTTTAGCCTCTTCTTCCACTTCTTTTCTGGATAGACAATATACTTCATGAGAATAACATTATAAAGTGTAATAAATATTTTTGTACAAGCTGAAGGATGCCCTATATTGGGAATAACTTAAATGATATATTCCAACTATGAAAACAAATTATGTCATACAAAACTAATGTTTTAAATAAATTTGAATAATAATCCTTTATCTATTTAAATATAAATAAGTGGATTTGAATGCTTTTACTTATCTCTTTACCTTATCTTAAAAAAAACTTTGCATGTACTTTGATTTGACACCACTAATTATCTTCTCACCTTGATATTGTCAAATTTTAAAGGTATGAACAAGCCTCTAATACATTTAATATTTTTATTAATAAACATTAATCCAAATTGTTTTTGATAAATATTATATTTTTTTAAAATGCCAATATTTTTTTTTTTTTATCTTAACATATTATATGGATTATTTTAAATACTTTTATACCAAGACTTTGAAATCCATTCAAAAACAAACATATTCTAATAAAAAATAATTGCGTCAATTACATGCTTACTTATTCTTGACATATTGTGCTAGCCAAAGGAGATAGAACTAATTAGAACAAGTGGCTATATGGTCTTTAGAGGTTACATGTAAAAGGCTTACCTCAATGGGAATTCTTGTTGTCATCATTGATCTATTTTATCATTTAGAAATCAAAGTATAAAAATAATTGAATTTGGTCTCAATAGATCAAAACAAATGTGGTTTTTTTGGTGTTGTTTCTTTTTAATACATTGTAACTTCAAAGTGCTTAAAAATATTATGTATGAATCAAATAATATTGAAATTATTACACCTAATCACAATAGACAACAATGAGAGTAAACATTACATTATATCCCATTCTTTATTGTTCCCTCATTGTTTTGAAATTTGTAGATGATTCCAATTGTAAATTGTTAGGGAAAATGAATAACTCAATAATATTATTAATTTTTTATTTATTCTTGTTGCAAGGACAATGTTATATAAGTTATAATTATAAATTAGATGTAAGAGGTAAGTATAGGAGTGGCGAGTGGAGAGAGGAGTGAATTTCACCTTCAAATTTATTGTGCCTAATATTTATATAAATTAAAAAATAAGGTATTTTCATGAGGAAATTGTGTTTGGAGAAAAATAAAATTCATATAAGAAGGAAAATGGTGGATATAAGTATTCACTAACCAAAGGAAGTAACATTTCATTAATTAAGAGCAAAAGGAATAATGCATTTATAATAATCCTTATCCCTATGATAGATGATATACAAAAGTAATTATTGAGGATGAGACAATATGACATGATACAAATGGTTCATAAAAGTTAAGAGGTAATATCAAGTGGCAATAGCTCAACCGGTTAAATTCCTCAACATTTTAATGAGGAGATCCAAGTTTGAATCTTTTCAAAATGATACATGGATAATATCCAGGCTTTGTTGTAATACCACTATGTGGTGATGATGTAATACGGGTGGGGCCCGTTTCAATTTTATATAGCTCATTAAAAAAGTGAAGAGGTAATATTCAAGTTCAAATAATATTATTCATTTTTTCAAACAAAAAATTTGATCAAATAAAATTGGGTAGAAAATGTAAACTATTTAATGAGTTTTCTTTTGAAATATTTTTTCTTATCATCTTCTCTAATTAAAAAACAAGAGATCATAAAATAATGGGTCGTGTCCCATGGTTTATAGGGAAAAATGTATTGTATGCATCCACATGGAGTGAGGATTTTTCTATGGAGATAGAAAACGCAAAATGATATTTTTTTTATTTGTGGAAAACATCCCAAAAGGAATGCCACTTTCGGGTAAGACACAAGGAGGCAGGGGTATCCATTCCACAAAAAATGCCCAGGACTCGGACCTGGCCTACCACCTTTGACATACTCAAGGAGCAAACAAACACACAAAACCAATTTAAAAATAAGTAAATAACAACAAAAATAATAAAATAAAATAAAAAACATGTTCCTTGAGTGTGTCAAAAACAAAAGCACAACCAAACACACACAATAATATAAAAGAAACCACAACACAAACCACATAGAAAAACACAAGAACCACATAACAAAACACAAACAAGACAAAACCAATAGAACACTACAAAGACATAACCCAAAAAAAACATGAAAAATAAACACAACCAAAACCTAAAAATAAAATAAATAAAATAAAAATAAAAATAAAAAACAACCAACAACAGACAATAAACAAAAACAAAAAACATAGAAAACACTCACACATAAAAACACGAAATAACACAAACAAAGAGAAACCTAAGAACAAGAACGAAAAAAACACAACAATAACAAAAAACAACAAAAAACACAAGAACAACAAAAAATAACACAAAGAACACAAAAAAAAAACAAAACAAAAGAACCCACCCACCTTAAAAAACTAAACAAAAAAAAAACAAAGAAGAAAAAAGAAAAAAAAATGAACAAAACAATGACCTATCTAGACCAGAAGACTATTAAGGCAAGAATCATTAGAGGAAACAAAATAAAGAATAGAATGGGCTAGGGAACTAAAAAAAAATTGAATTAACCAAAGAGAAGCAAACAAAAAACAAAAAACAAGAAGAAACTAGGTACCTTCAGAACTGGAGCCATCCAAAGAAATGATAGAAAGAAGAGCTTCCCTAATTTGAGAAGCCCACCATATAGGAGGGTGGCCATAACAAGTAAGATCACCTTTGTCCAAAGCCCAATTAGCTAAAGCATCAACACTCTTGTTTTAATCTCTGACCACATGATTGTAATCAACTTTCAAAAATCCCATCTGGATTAACTGAATCTTCTCAATAATTCTTTTTATTATCCAATCCACCTTATGATTCTTAGAAGGAGTCTTCAAGAGATTAATCATAATTTGAGAGTCAGACTCAACTAACACCTTTTCCCATCCAACCTTAGTAGCCTCTTGAAGGCCTTTGAGGATACCATACCCCTCAACAAGGTTATTGGAAAGAATACCCAAATTCTTAGCAAAAGTAAAAACTAGGGAGCCATATGAAAGTCTACCAATTCCTCCCACACTATATTTTCCAGGGTTCCCTCTAGAGGCTCCATCAGTATTGACTTTTCCAAAATACTTAGGAGGAGGTTGCCAATTTCTAGTCCTATCCATCTTACTAATACTCACATTCCCTTTAAGTTGGTTGCCCTTAGAAGGTTTAATCTTCAATCTTTGCATCACTTGATCCCATATTTGGTGGGAGTTTTGGGGGTGATTAAGGAGTTGATGGACTAATTCAACTAAGTTGGCTATGGTCTTTTGCCAAATATAGTGAATATCATTCCTATTTTGATTAAAAATTTGGTTGTTCCTTTCATTCCAAATATTCCAAAGAAGAATGGTAGAACCCATCCAAACTAACTTCCTAATAAAATGATCAACACCCTCTTGATTAGGCCAATCCCTCCAAAGTTGTTCAAAATTAAAAAAATTGGACCACTGTAAGCCAAGTAAAGTGGCCATTCTCCTCCATAGCTCAGATGCTAAAGTGTACTCAATAAAAAGATGGTTGATATTTTCTACATTCTCTTCACACATTTCACATCTAAAAGGGCCATGAAAACCATGCTTCATAAGTTGCTCACCAGTAAGCACCCTATGATGCAATAAAAGCCAATTAAAGAACCTCACTTTAGGCCAGATATTTTGAGCCGACAATTGAGAAAATATGTTAGAAGAATGGTTGGGATTATTATGGCATAAGGTCAAATAACCTTGAGCAATTGAATACTCACCCTTAGCAGTGTTGTTCCATCCAAAACAATCTTTTTCATGGGACCAAGAGAGGGATCTCATATGAAGGATGCCTTGGATATCTTGTCTTTGCCTTTCTGGGATTTGAAGAGGCCAGTCCTCAATAGGAATCCAATATCTACCAACCTTTGAATTACCAGTATGGTATCGAAAGTAATTAGCCACCTTTATCCAATTAGCTCGGTGAAGCTCCTCCATCCAAGGCCTCCAATCGATAAACTGAGTTATCAAAGGCTTGTGACCATCCCAATAATCTGTCCAAAAATTTGCATGTTGACCATTATGAATGATCCAAAATAATTTTTTCTTTATCAAATCCTCACCGAGTCTTAAGAACTCGCTAAAATGGGAGAACCTTTGGTAGGAAGTTGATAGCGAACAAGGTCTTCAGGACTTTTGTTCTCAACATATTTAGCACGGAGATTATTGGCCCAAAGAGCATTGGGGTTATGCAACATCCTCCAATATAATTTAGCAGCTAAAGCTTTGTTGTTATTAATTGAAGACCGAAATCCTAACTCCCCTTCACTCTTAGGAAGACATAAAGTATCCCATTTCACCAAGGCCCATTTTCTTTTCTCCTTAGTACCACTCCAAAGGAAATGATGACTGATTTGATCCAATTCTCAAAGAACAGCCTTTGGGATATTCAAAATGAAAGAAACATAAATAGGAATAGCTTGAAGGACTGATTTTACCAAGGTGATTCTACCCCCAGAAGAAAGCCACTTGTTGGTCCACTTTCCAATTTTCTTCTTGACTTTGTCTAACAACCAATTCCAATCTTTATTTTTCTGCATTTGAATATTTATGGGAATACCTAAATAAGTGATTGGAAGAGAGGTCTTGTTATATCTTAATTTATCCAAGACCATGGACTCCCGTATAGCAGAGCAGTGAAAGAAAATAACTTTAGATTTGTCTTCATTGATCAACTGCCTAGTAGCCTTAGAAAAACAACTAATTATTTGCTTAATATTAGAAGCTTCCTTAACTATAGCTTTACCTAAAATAGTAGAGTCATCCAAAAATTGAATATGAGAGATAGGTATAGCTCCATGAGCAATGGTAACTCCCTCAAGGGTTTTGTTTTCCATCTTTTTGGTTATAGTCCTACCCAAGCATTCAACAAGAATGATGAATAAATAAGGGGATAGCGGGTCACCTTGCCTAATACCTCTGGAAGTTGGGAAAGACTGAGAAGGCCTACCATTGATAAGAACTAAGTAGGAAACTTAAGAGATACATCCCATAATCCAATCCATCCAATCCTTAGAGAAACCAAATTGCCTCAAAACTTTTATAAGGAAGTGCCAATCCACTCTGTCATAAGCTTTGGATAAGTCTAACCGAATGAACATAGAAGGAGAATTTTGCATATCCATGGAATGTATGGCTTCCTGAGCAAGAACTATCTCATCTACTATTTGACGTCCTTCCACATATCCCCCTTGCTTTGGGGAAATAATTTGATGCAAAAGAGGCTTCAACCTTTCTGCCATGATTTTAGTAATGATTTTGAGAAGAACATTACATAAAGCAATAGGTCTAAAAGCTGAGATATGATCAACCTCTTGAGATTTTGGAACAAGAGTAATATAAGTTTTATTGATAACATTCAAAATTTCTTTGGCTTTCCTGGCTTCTTCCACCACCTCTAATAAATCAAAATTAAGGATATCCCAGAACTCTTGGTAGAACTCAATAGGAAAACCATCAGGACCTGGGGTTTTCCCTTTTTGTATTTTAAAAACTACTTGTTGAAGCTCATTGATAGTAATAGGAGCAATAAAAATAGAGTTCTCCTTAGAAGTGATAAGAGAAGGGATTGCTTGAAGAATAGTTTGTTGTGAAGCTGAGTCAAGAGGAGTAGCAGAAAAAATATTAGAAAAGTAATCAACAACAATAGAGTTCATGCCATCCCAAGCATAAACAACATCTCCAGAATCTGATTTTAAGGAAGAAATAAAGTTGTGAGTTCTTCAAGCTAGAAGAGATTTGTGGAAGAAATCTGTGTTTCGATCTCCTTCTTTGAGCCATTGAATTCTAGATTTTTGCTTCCATGAGATTTCTTCTCTTTTTTCCCATTCCTCTGAGTTGTGAGTTTAATTTCATCCACACTTCTCTTCTCTGTGAGGCCATCTAAACGAATTCTATTATTCAAATTTTCAAGATGAGCAATAACTTCATGTTTTTTTTTATGAACATCCCCAAACTCTTTCCAGTTCCAAGTCTTGATTTTGGATTTAATATATTGCAGTATTTTGGCAAAATAAAGCATCTTAGTCCCATGCCTAGGTTTACCTTCCTTCCACCATTGTTGCACATGAGGTCTGAAGGAAATTTCTCTAAGCCACATTAATTGAAAATGAAAAGGAGAGAAGCTCACATTGGTTTTCCACATTTCCACCATGATCGGCCAATGATCCGAACCAACATTATTAAGAGTCTTCACTTTAGGAATGTGACCATGGATTAAGAAATTTTTAGAGAGCAAAAACCTATCCAATCTCTCCATTATACAAGCTAAGCCTTGCCTTCTGTTAGACCAAGTCATAAGGCCATTATATGGTTGGATATCCACAAGATGGAGGTTTGCAATATATTCTCTCATGAGGTTAGTGCTTTTGTCCAAATTTCTATTTCCCCCCATTTTCTCATCCAGAGAGAGGATGGTATTGAAATCTCCTCCGATCAAGATCCAAGCTTTAGGAAAATGAGAGATAATATGAGTAATATCCTTCCATTGTCTTCTTTTTTCCTCCAAAGAAGTTAGGGCATAAACAATAATGCAGAGCATAATCTATTTGGAATGTCTACTTTGAATAGTTATAGACAACAAACCCCAACTGCCAACCATATGGTGAATAAATACCTCTTTTGCGTCCCAAATACAAGAAATGCCACCGGAAGTCCCTTGGGAACTGAGGGAAACCACTTTTCCAACTAGCCAAATTTTACTGGAAATTAAGTCCATATCCTCCATTGACATCTTTGTTTCTTGAAGGAAAACAAGATGTGGATGATTTATCTGAATCATTCTTCTAATTTCATTTTGTTTTGAAAGACTCCCTTTGAGTCCTCTAATATTCCAAGTGATGATATTCATTAATACCAGGGCTAAAAAAGTTGGGAAGGGCATTAATCTTACCTTCCTCTACAAGCTTTTCACCTTCTTTTACCATATGATATTGATTGGTCTTGCGACCTACTTTTTGATTAGAATCCATATTCAATTTTTTTTCCCTGTTTCTTGACTTATTCCAATTGAATCTGAGATGGCTTCTAACCTTGAAGAATGCTCATACACAGCCAAAATTTTATTAGATGGTTCAATGGAGTCTATATTGGGACCTGCATTATTTAAAGTTTTGACATTTGAAATATTGTTTTTCTTGTGTAAATTTTCTCCTTTTTTTTTTCTATTGAAAACCTTTGATTTGTTGGTTTGTCTCTAAGTTCTTCCCTTCATATTTAAATTGTGTTTCTAAGATTTCAGTTTCCATTATTTCCTCTTCCTCACTTGGGACATCATTTGTGGAAAATATTTCAAACATATTAGCAAATGACTTTGATTGATCCTTCATAACTGGTTTTTTCTAAGTGTTCTTCTTCATAGGTATTTGGAAACCTGCTGAGTTTATATCTTCTTTCTTTTGATCAGGAAATTTATTTGGGCAAGCACTGGCAAAATTACCATATTCATGGCAAATTCTACAATGAAAAGGAATGTTCTCATAGTCCACTACTTGCTCCCAAGTGTCTTCTTCAAATTGTAATGTGATCTTTTTAGGTAGGGGTTTGTAAAAATCCATTAAAACACAAATTTGAGCATAAATAATATGTTCAAAATTTTGAGTACAATCAGCAGTCATCATAAAAGTTCCTTAAGAGTTTCCACTTGAAGAAAAAACAATAGGATTACAAAATTCAATAGGGATGCCAAAGAGTCTAACCCACACGAGAGCTATAGAAGGCATATCTTCTTCGGCTTTAAATTTAGTATGCCAGGGCTTCATGAAAAGACCTGCCCTTCCAAAAAACCAAGGACCCCCTTGAAAAGTTTTCTCTCTATCTTCATTATTAGAAAATAAAACAAGAAAATAACCATTTGGATAAATAGAGATTTGTAACTCACCTTTAGTTTTCCATATTTTTGCAGCCCAGAATTTGAAAGCAGATAGTCTCGGACGAAAACCCACGAATAGACAAATTAGTCCTATTTTTTCCAAATCTTCAATGCCAGTCTGAATGTTACCCATATCAAGCTTAACAATAGGAATTCCATCAGCTGCTTTAAGACGTCCTGACTTTGTTTTCTTGGAATCAATATTAGGAATTCTTAAAGGTTTATGGGAAGCCCTAATATTGATATTAGCATTGGGCTGAGGCTATCCACCATGAAGGGCATCCCTAAAATTTATTTTTGGGATCGAGTCTTCAAAATTCTTACCCTTGACAGGGGTTTTCACAATAGAATTATTTTGTGGGTGCACCTTAGCACCAGATTCACTTGATATATGAGTCATTTTTTGATCAACTGCTTAAAAATTGTTTCGTGATCTCTTTAATCCTTGCCCTAGACGTCGTAGAAAGGTATGGTTTTCACTTTTCTTTTGTGCAGCAAATTGGAAGCCGTTGTCACTCAAGTTCATAGTATGATCTGTTGAAAGACAAATTGCTACCCCATATTGTATCCCCTGCAACATTTCTTGATAAAATATTGAGCATAAACCACAAAAATATTGGCCGCTAGGGCTCGAAGGCCCTAAAAACCAACCTTTGGAGCTGCTTGTACTCAACCCAGATGAAACCCTCGCATAGCCGCTTGCCAAATATATCGTTCACACATAGGGATGCGCTAGGATCTGTGTTGCTCCAAATGATATTAAAATTTATGGAGATGTTCTAGGGTATTTCAGGCATCTACCCTCAAAATTTCAGCTCAATCCAAGTTCGGATGAGTGAGATATAGCCGAAATGAGTTCGATAGTTTGGGCAGTCCTGTGAAAAATGTCTAATCAATCTATTTTCATCACGTTCATTGTATTGGTTTCCAAGAAAGTCCCAAAATGATATTGAGTATGTTTCAACATTTTAGAATATTATATCAATTGGTAATGATGTAAGGTATTTCATCTACGATGGATCAACTACTAAGGACCAAAAACATGTTGTGTATACTTGAATATATGTTACCAAGGATATTCCAAGGCATTTGTCAAATATAATAAGATTAAATATAAAATAGCAAAAAGGATTAACAAGAGCATTATGAAAACATTGTATTTAAATTGTACAAATATTATAAAACTAGAAATATGACAAGGGGTTGTAGAATAAAAATAATTAAGAAAGAGAAGAAATATTAAATGGTCATGAGATAAACTCAAATATAAAATAAGAGGATTGTATTATAGTAGAATATATATATGATCAAGGATTTTCCAATATCGAAATGTTATAAATAAATTCCTTTCACCTCATCAAATGGAAAACACCATCATGATCGATAGAAAACATTTGAAGAAACAACAAATGATGCATATAATGAGGAAGTGCAATGTGAAAATTTGAACATAGAAGTAACTGAATTTTTCAAAGGAAGATACAAAGTTAGTTTTTTATATAGATAAGAGAAAAGAGGTTAATATTAGTGCTTGTAAATCATTTTCAATACTCTCTAATAGTAGAGTATCATCTCCTTGTAGTAAAAATAGAAGTAATATATAGGTTTTCCCTTTCATTTTAGTTTTTTAAAGGAAGTGTAAGACAAAACAATATGGAAAATTTCCATTAAATTTTAGGCCTTTAAGGATAGAATTTGAAATAAACCACTATGGACATTGCCACTTGCACTTTAGAGTTGATGGGATCATATTTATAAAATATAAAAATTCGAATATTATACCTTACACTAAAATCTATATATGATGAGTCAAATTATGAACAATATGAAAAAATAGAGTTGTCCACTTGTAGGATTTTTTCATGTGAGATAGAATTTCATTGTCTAATATGATTTCTAGAACGTCTAGATGAAATTTGCTTAAATCATGATTTTTTTTCCCATGAAAAGGGCAATGCATGTAATTTAACTTTGACTATGAAGGAATTATGGTGGTTAAGAACAAATTCATACAATAAAACAATGCGTAGACTTATATTTCATCACTTGTATTACAATGGCTTGTTAGTTTACTCCTTTAAGTCAAACCCTACTAAGTTAATATTCAAAACTAGGTCTATTAATTTGACCTTATGATGAAATGAATACCATTCACATTTTAGAAATAAGTAGATACTAAAGGGCAATTATAAGAAATAAAATCTAGATATAAAGTGATTCCTAGCATGTCATTGCCTACTACTAGATATATACAACCCCCTATTAGTTGATATTATCCTAAAACTCTAGACCCATATCCTATAGAAAAATGAACCCTCAAAATTATTTACTACGAGGGTTTTATGATTCTTCCTTATTATTTACCCTTAAAAAATGAATAATCACCTGAGCATGTGGAATATTAGGGCTTTTAGATGACACATCCTTTTCTAGATCCTACCTTTGTATTATATCCATTCTATATTAAAGGTTTACATAAGGTATTTTATATTTTTATTATTAAAAGGATGGGTATCAAGACTAGAATGGGCTGATGATCATGAAAATAAGAAGATGCCCTAGGATGTGAGGTATAAGTCTAAATTGTTTTATCATTTTTAATTATTTGTGTGTGAAAATTGATCTATCAACAAATCATAGGACCAAACATCTACTTGTTCATAAAACAATGGTTTCCATCATTTGTGTCTTCCCATATATTTTCTTGTTTCCTTATCTAACTTTATAACAAGGTGAAAACTACCATGGCCAAGCCAAAATAACTATATTGGATATATTTATTTTTCAAAATTTAGAGGAAAAAGGATAAATTTAACCAGTCAATAAGAGAGATTTAACCTATTATGAGGGGTTGAATCTTTAGAATAAAATATGAATGTCTACATGGTGCTCTATTATGGACAAGGAAATATTCTCATTGTCTTGCTACTCAATATATGGCAACTTAGTTCTTGAGAGTTGCATAGGATCCATAAAAAAAAAAATATGACATGTTTCCAGTTAATTCTACCTAATTTGATAAAATATATTAATGGAATCGTGGTTATTTCTTTAGAAGATATAGAGTCCCTTTGTGATGCTAAACCTAGAAGAAAAATATTAAAAAATCCCTTAAAATATTTTTCTATATGTGACCCTCTCTTTTTATAATGAGAAAAACTATAAGGTTTTCTCTATTACATCTCATGACCCATTATTCTCCATAGAAATTACTCCATTGTACCTTCCAAGCCTTCGTGAATTCTCTTACACCCTCCAAGTTGATGGTGATTTTTGTAGGAAGAAAATTAATATTGATTTCAATGATAAGGATAATTGATTATATGATTCTTATTTAGTTTATAAAAACCAACAAAACATTAGGAATCAAATATGGATTCTACCAAAATTGTGGTAGTAAATAATAAGGAATAATACAACAAAAAGGTCATCTCAACAATGGTAGAGTGTTATGTCAATGATACCATTTCATTTAGGAGATTTGATCCCATGATGTAGGTGATATTTATCACATTTATTGTTTGGATAAATTTATAAATTTCCTTCTAAATTTTGAAGAATTGTATCTCATATTTTGGTTTTGGTTTAATTATGGTGACTTTGACCTTGTTTTGATATAATATGTGATGAATAAAAAGGAGAAAGAGACACAGAAAAGGAAAAATTCTATTATATGGACAAGTGGAATTCTGGTCTATTGATTTTCTAAGAAAATCTCATCCACAAACAAATCAAATTGGTCAAATTCCTCACACTTAGACCACATATCCTATGTCATTTTTCTACTTGTGTGATATTTAGTCTATCCTAGTCTAATTCTCCACACCTATAATAATCAAACAACAAAAATCACTTTTGTAACAATTTAAAATAGAATGTTTTGCCCCCACCACCATTTCTCCCATAGAAATCATCTTGAATATATGTTCCACAATTGTTACAACACAAACTCCAAAATTTATCACCATTTTGTGATTTATCACAATTGTATTCAAAACCATTGAATCAACCCCCCCAAATCTAGACTTGATTACAACTATGCAACAATCTAAAGGGGATATCTTGACCCAAAAACCCAATATTTAAGACAATTTCTAAAATATTATAGACATTAAAATCATGTCAATACGATTAGGTGACCAAAAGCAATGGCTAAGTTGACATCATATGAACCCCTAGGGAAGTCCTCAAAGGTTACACAATGGTCTTAACCACTTCTACAAGATTTTGGAAGGTTTTATCCCACTTTTGGTAAGTTCTAGCCTCATAGGCATGATCGTCCCACCTAGGGATGAGGGCATATCACCACCATCCCACCTAGGGATGAGGGCATGTAATCATCCCTAGGTGGGATGGCCAGGGTCTTTGATCCAAAAAAGTCAAAATTGGGATAAATGACACCCAAAAACTGCCATGTATTTCACCTATTCGAGTATGCAAGTCTGAGGGCATAGAATTCTTATGACTTGATATAGAATGAAGGCCACAAAGGGAGATTCTCTTTCCCCTCAAATGTATGCCAAACTTTGGATAAATTTTGCCTCTTGCCTTGCATGCCCATTTGCCCATAATCTTCCTTTGGGTATAAAGTGGATCTATTTTCCACCAAAAACATGGAGAGGAGTTTTAGGATATTGCAACAAAGTGCTACTAATATTTTCCCTCAATCTTTGTGCCCTTTTTACCTCAAAATATCTACCTAGAAAAGGAGGTTCTTGAGTGATTCAAGAGGTGCAATTAATTTACAAAACTGAACCAATTGAGTGAATTTCACTTCCAAATATGATGAAAACACCTTTGAGAGAGTTTTGGACCAATTCAAAGAGATTTGTGGTAGAAAATCAGCAGACCTAGTGGCCATCCCACTCTAGGATGGTCCCCAGACTTGACAATCACCACCATCCTTGAAAGGTATGAGGATATACTGAATAATTATTTTCTTAATATTTTTAAATAATATTAATCTAGGATACTCTAGGTACATACTATTCAAATTTCATGCAATTTGGAGTTATATTGAGTGAGATATCATATTTTTAAGATTTTGTAGGTTTACTTGACCCATCCAGAGATGCACATGAGTCTGTGACCAATTTTACTAATCAATTAACATATTTCATCTTTAAATATTATTTTATATATTCTATCTAATTTTGGTTTGATTTGGAGATGTTTAGGGCCAAAAATTGCTCGTTTTGAGTTTTGTAGGCTTAATAAGTATACTGCAAATGCGGCATGGATTCAGATGCAATTTATGTTCTGTTTTCAATTATATATTCCCAAAATAATATTTTGTGCATGCCTATGAAATTTAGAATCATTTGGATTTATTTTAGATAGGTGTATTACATATTTACACTTTCTAGTCTATTAATGCATGTATTGCTTTCACATGTTTCACAATCCACACTTGCTATTTAACAAATCTGGTTAGCTTGTGTGTAAGTGCAAGTTTTATAGAGCATAAGGAAGGAGTATAGGATCATAATATCAATGAACAAAGTAGTTGCATTGTAGGCCCATCCACTTCAATTGTGGGTACGAGGAAGAATGTTGGAAGTGCACCTGAGTTACTGAAAGGATTTGATCGTTGGGCACCATTTTGTAACAAGTGTATCAATATAGAGCCCTTAAGGGGACATTTATGTAACCATGGTTTGATACATAAAAATAATAAGAGAAAAATTCATTTCTCACATTTTTTTTTATCTTATCATGTTTACTTGAATGCTTCTTTTATAACGCTTATTCAACATTAGTGATAGATGCATCTTGTTTAGCTTCGTTAGGTGCATTGTTTTTACTATAATTTAGTGGCGATCATGGTGGGACCTATCCCAATTGATTTAATTGAAGGTTTAGCCTTATTTTTTACTTTGTTTCTATTGTAGGTACTAGCCGTTCTGGCGTGAAATGACCTTTAGACTACTATTCGTGTCACCATGAGATAGTTACATAGTCTTCCCACATTGGAACGCTCCCAAAACTGGTCATCGTACCACCCTGGTATGACCACAAAATAAAGACTTTTTTGCTCAGAATGCCAAAAATAGCAAGTTTTCAGGTTACCAAGGTAAGTACATGAACTTTCTGTTTGTTGTTATACAATCAGAAGTTGCTTAAATTCTATTTTTCTTGCTTTCATTGTTTGATCAAAAGGTAGGAAGATATATTTCCCCTTTTATGTTTGAAAAATTAAAGAAAGCAAGAAGAAAAACTAAAAAAACTAAGTAAAAATGCTCTTGTATGGCTTGCTTGCGTGTAGGCTACCTAATGGGTAGGTTGTCATTTAGGGTTTGCATATTGTAGGTTTCTTTTTACCTAGACTTTATAAAAGTAAAACGTACATTTTTCTTGCATTTAGTAAAATATTATTGAGTGCTTCATTGCTTACTTTATTTAAATATAAAAAAGAACCACACACACCACATTTCACTTAAATGTTAGTGAGTTGGTTTCATCACCAACCACTAATAAAGACCAACGATGGTGGTCTTTATCTCCATCCATTGGCTTAAACCCTACGGACCCTAATTTTTGGCCAACATTGACTCCAAGATCCATCATAGCCTATGGGATATAGCACATATCTCTCTTTGGAGAGGTATATCATAGACTAAATCCTTCCCACTCTAAAGAGTATCACATTATCTGCATTGGGGATATCTCCCCATAATTCTAGCCTATTTGATCATAAGTAAATCAACGTAAGATACAATTACCTAATATTTGTTTCCATTGAACTCCTTGCTTCTCCTTGATTCCCAATAGTTCTTTGAGGGTAGTAGGGGATCAGGATACTCATGGTTCAGGATAGGCATGTCTTTAAATGCATCTATTCATTTACTTTACCAAATTGTAACTATAAAAAAATCAATTAAGTTTCTAACCATATAATGCATAATGGATATCATAAAAGAACCCTTACTTTTATTTTCACCTCTCAAGTTCCCTTAGAGAGTCATCCAACATGCACCACTTAAATCAAGGTCTAACATAAATAAAATTCAATAATGTGTTAAAGCATTAAAGTCTCATACCCGTAACCTTTAAAACAATCATCTTCTTTTCATTCCCTAAACCAAAGACCCATAAATTCAAATTAAATAATAAATCTACATCCTTTTTAATTCACCATTTCCAATCCATCAATTACTTTTTAAAGCATTAAAGTACCATACCTTTAACCTTAAAACAATCATTCATTCATTCCCTAAATTAAAGCCCCATAACTTCAATTCATGAATAAATCCACATCCCATTTAATTTAAAACTCCTAAGATAATCAACATTAATCAAAGGGGTTCTCTTTAAATTAAAAACCTTCAATGCCTTTCATAAAAATGAAAGGTCCTTTTTAATTATAGACCTAAAATATATCTCATATAGATCAAAGGTTCCTTTTAATTAAAAACCTTAAATAAATCTCATATAGATAAAAGGTTCCTTTTAATTAAAAACCTTAAATAAATCTCATATAGATCAAAGCTTCCTTTTAATTAAAAACCTTAAATAAATCTCATATAGATCAAAGGTTCCTTTTAATTAAAAACCTTAAATAAATCTCATATAAATCAAAGGTTCGTTTTAATTAAAAACCTTAAATAAATATCATATAGGTTAATGGTTCCTTTTAATTAAAAGCCTTAAATAAATATCATATAGATCAAAGGTTCCTTTTAATTAAAAACCTTAAATAAATCTCATATAAATCAAATGTTCCTTTTAATTAAAAATCTTAAATAAATCTCATATAGATCAAAGGTTGCTTTTAATTAAAACCTTAAATAAATCTCATATAGATCAAAGGTTCCTTTTAATTAAAAACCTAAAATATATCTCATATAAATCAAAGGTTCCTTTTAATTAAAAACCTAAAATATATCTCATATAAATCAAAGGTTCCTTTTAATTAAAACCTTCATTATATTTTATATAAACTAAGGTTCTTTCTGATTAAAAACCTTAAATACATTTCTCATAAAACCATGGCTCTTTTAATTAAAACAAGCCACACAACACCTTCCATAATGCAAGGTTTACAGATAGCGACCAACGCCTTCCAAGGTGGATGCTGAGCAACCACGGTGAAACTAGCATCTAAGCACTAGAACCAAGAATGCTCTCATTAAAAAGCTAATTGGTTTCTTCCTAAACATGTGCTCACTAAAACCTATGGTGGTTTCTTTTACAAAACACCGCGCTCACCAGCAAAAGGCGGTTCCAATAAAATAGAGCACTCAATGATGTACATGGCAGTTTTAAACTAAAACACAATGCTTCAACCAGTGCAAGGCGGTTTCACTTAAACATAGAGCACCCAATGATGCACATGGCAGTTTTCAACTAAAACACAATGCTTCAACCAATGCAAGGTGGTTTCAATTAAACATAGAGCACCCAATGATGCACATGGTAGTTTTAACTAGACACAAAGCTCTTCAACCAACACAAGGTGGTTTTAACTAAACACATAATGCTTCATCTAGCACATGATATTTTTAACTAGACACAAAGCTCTTCAACCAACACAAGGTGGTTTTAAGTAAAAACACAGAGCACTCAACTATGCTATGCAATTTAGAACCAAAGTTAGACCTTAGAGTAACCCAACCTTTAAGCTTTCATGGATATGAAAGTCTGGTAAAGTCTATTGCCTCCCTTCTCACTTCTGGTGTGTTCTCTTCTTTATCCACACCTCTCACCTCCGTTCCTCTTCTTTTCGTCCCCCCCCTTCCGTTCTCTCACCTTCTTTTCCTTTTCCTCCTCCTTACATGCTCGTCTACCTAGGTGGCCCATCCACCACCCTCTCGAACCCTGAGCCCCCGTATTGAGCCTCCTTTCTTCAATGCTCGTCCCCTATCCTCTATGCGTTCTTCCCATATTTTCCACCTTTGGAAAATTAGTAGCATCATAGGCTATCTCATAGGTTTCACTATATAGGAAAGGGATCATTATGTTTTATTTTTTGAAGAATGGCTCTTTTAAATTTAAAATATCATTCTCATGATATTTATAAACCTTAAAATATATTTCCTTTATTCACACAATTTCACTATTGCTTTTTTTAATAAAATATATCTATTATATCTATATATTTTCTAAAATAAATTCTCTTTCATTTATTTCAATTAATTAAAGCTTTTTAATGAATTCTCTATTATCATTAAAATGAACTCTTTTTAATTAATTTAAATGAAAACTCATTTATGAATTGCAAATGAAGCTTACTAATGAGCTCCAATGAGCCAAACATTATTTACTTAAACTTCATTAATTAGTTTAAAGGAATCTTCATTTAGCATATAATTTTAATTTGCTTTCTTTCATAAGGATGATGCTCTACTTTTACTTCAACATGAAAGTTTACCTTATGCATTTATATACATTTTGCAGGTGTTCTCATATAGAAAACTCAACATTAAACTACTCAAGCCATGATGCAGTAGAGAGCAAACACATTTATACAACAACAAAGAGGGAATCTTTCCATCAACCCAATCATCTATCTTAGCTAGATATTTTATGATAGTTACTAGGCTATCAACTA
Organism: Wollemia nobilis; assembly: GCA_028583015.1. NCBI lineage: Eukaryota > Viridiplantae > Streptophyta > Pinopsida > Araucariales > Araucariaceae > Wollemia > Wollemia nobilis. The sequence goes on along the minus strand of JAQPPZ010003109.1, from coordinate 808,819 downwards.
AAGCTCAAGGTGATTAGCCATTGATGAATATCCCTTCCGTTAATACATGCCTATATGAAGGTATCTATCCATGTTACCTCTGAGTACCTTAATCATCATTTCCCCTGATCTTTGGTACCCTTGTTTCTAGTGGGTGACTCTGCTTGTTACACCTATGAGTGTACCTGATCCTACACACTTGGTAATATGTTAGTGATAACACACCCTTATAAATCAACTAAAAATTATATAGTTGGTCCAATTGTTCAAACTAGGTATCACCACATCATAGATTAGTACATTGTTTTCTTGTGCCATAAAGTTAGCTAGGGAGGATTATGACATCGTCCTCCACTAGGATTAAACATTGTCCTGGGTGTTTCCTGTTTTATTTTTGTTTTTAATAGAAAGTAAAATTATTACATCATATAGCTTCGAAAAAAAAAGGAATTCTTTTTCGCATAACCTCCACTTTCTCCCAAGTGGCATTATTCTCAGAGAAATGGTCCCACTAGACGTTACACTATTCAAGAGTCTTATTCTGTAGATATTTAGAATGAAACTCAATATTATTCACTGGTAGTACTTCAATGGCCTCAACATTTTCCATCTACAATTTAGAAACATCCCACATCAGTGTTAGCAACATATTTCCTAAGCAAGGATATGTGGAAAGTATCATGGATTTTGGATAGATTAGGTGGTAATGCACGTCGATATGCAATCAGACTGATATTTTCTGTGATATCGAAGGGCCCCATAAAATGTGGATCCAAATTTGTGGATTTGATAACACTTTTATTTGGCTTAACCCTTAAGAAAACCTTATCTCCAACATAATACTCTCTTGGAGTCTTTTTTTAGATTTGCATAACTCTTCTGCCTATCCGTAATTTCCTTAAGCCTTTGCCTAATTTATTTTAGCTTCTCTTCCATTACCCTGACCATTTTTGGTCCAATCACAACTCGACCCTCTAGGTTATCCCAAGATAATGGTGTTCTACACTTTCACCCATACAAGGCATCGAAAGGTGCCATTTCTAGCAAGGAGTGATGTCCATTATTGTAGGCAAAATATACCAAAGGTAGATAATATTCCCATTTAGATTTGTGATCCATGTAGTACATACATAACATGTCTTCCAAAACTTGGTTTACCCATTCCATTTGACCATTGGTTTCACGGTGGTATGCTGAACTCATATTCAATTTTTTACCAACTGCACTATGAAGGGATTTCCAAAATTTAGAAGTGAATTTGGAGTCTCTATCTAAGATGATTACCTTAGGAAAACCATGCAATCGAAATACCTCTTTGAAAAATCTTCTAGCCACTAATTTAGCATCATCCTTGGTATTTTCTAGTATGAATTGGGTAATCTTAGTCAATTTGTTGACTACTACAAATATGGCATCATGTTGGTACCAAGTCTTGGGTAAACCGACAAAAAATCCATAGATATAACCTGCCATTTTTGTGTAGGTATATCATGCAGATGAAGTTTTCCTGCATGATGCTGACATTTTGCCTTAACTTTCTGATATTCGAGGTATCGAGCGACAAAACCTATGATATTCTTATTCATTCCTACCCAAAAAAAGGCTCTTTTCATGTTTTCTTGAATTTTGGCTCCTCTCAGATGAGCATAATAAGGATATATATGAGCTTCTTGCATTATCACTTTTCTAAAATCACCCATATTTGGTATGACGACCCTTACCTTATAACATAGAAAGTCATATTTCACACTAAATTCCTTATTTTATTCAGGATATCTATCCATATTGACTCAAATTCCTTGACAATAATCATCCTGAGATTGCTCCTATCTCACTCGATCCATCAGGTCCATGTGAATCCTAGTTATGGCTGCTATATATTTCCTTCTACTCAAAGCATCAACTACTTTATTCTCTTTTCCTTTTATGTAATCAATCTCAAAATCATACTCAGTGAGGAATTCCACCCATATTCTCTGTCTTGCATTCAGTATTGGATGGGTGAATATATATCATAGACTTTGATGGTCCATATTTAATTCAAAGGGCCTTCCCACCAAGTACTGGTGCCAAACCTTTAAAGCATGCACTACTCCAGCTAGCTCCAAATCATGCATAGCATATTAACTTCATGCTTCTTGAGCTTCCTTGAAGTATATGCCACTAATGGCTCCTCTTGTGAGAGTACCCCACCCAACCTGTCTATCAATGCATCAATGCACACTGAAAAGTCCCCTTGAGGATCAGGAACCTTTAGTATCAGTGCGGTAGTAAGCTTATACTTTAGTAGTACGAAGACAACCTCACACTTCTCTAACCACTTGAGTTATTTTACCTTCTTCTAAAGGTTTGTTATGGGTCTAGTAATATTGGAGTAGTCCTTTATATAACATCTATAATAGTCTGTTAACCCCATGAAACTTTGCATTTCAGTCACATTAGTAGGGGGTGGCCAATTTAGAATAGCCTTTATCTTTTCTGGATCCACAATAATACCCTTTGTTGATATAATGTGTCTAAGATATCATACCTCTGGAACATAAAATTCACTCTTAGCCAAATTCCCATAAAGTTGATTCTTCCTTAACAATTCCAATACAATCCTCAAATGTTTATCATGTTCTTATTTATCTCGAGAGTAGATAAGAATATCATCCGAGAATACCAGGACAAATTGGTCCAAGTATCTTTGAAACACACTATTCATTAAGTTCATGAAAGCATCTGGGGCATTAGTCAATCCAAAAGATAGAACCATAAACTCATAATGCCCATACCTAGTCTTAAATACCATTTTGTGAGTATCTTCCTCATGAATCCTTAATTAGTGATACCCTGACCTTAGGTCAATATTAGTAAACACCTTGGAATCCTTTATTTGATCAAACAAATCTTCAATCCTAGGTAAAGGCTATTGATTCTTGATTGTAGCCTTATTTAGCATCTTGTAATCAATACATAATATTAGAAAATTATCCCTTTTCATGAACAAAATTGGTGCACCCCACGGTGACACACTTGGTTTTATCAAACCCTTTTCCAATAATCCTTGCAATTGAACCTTTAGTTCTTGCATTTTAGTAGGATTCATCCTATACGTGTATCTATGGATAGGTTCGACTCTCATCATAAGTTCAATTGTGAAGTCAAATTCCCGTATAGTTGGTAGTCTAGGTAAGTCCTCTGGAAATACATCCTGAAAATCCTATAAAATTGGATGTTGTCTTAGTATTTATTCTTTCTCATGGTCCTCCACTTCATTGAGTTTTACCACATACACTAGCCCTCCTCTCTTTAGGGACTTTTTTAGTTGCATAGTAGACAACATTTGAGGTTCAAACACCCCTTGTTTGCTATAAATTATTAGTCTCTCTCTGCCTTTCCTTGAATACTCAATCCATCGGTATTCGAAATTGACTAAGGCTTTATGATCCTGTAGCCAATCCATCCCTAGGATTATCAAAGGCATGTAGGGGAGCTACATATAAATAAAATTCTGTAGTCCCTTCAGATAGAGTAACTTCTACCATAGGATAACACTGGTTTACCGAGTAGGTCTGCCCAGAACCGTACTCAACCTTCCACACATGAGCCAAATGTCTAGGCCTTTCCAACACAGTCCTTGCTAGGCTATATGAAATAAAACTGTCAGTGGCTCCACTATCTATCAAAATTTTTACTTGCTTATTTAAATCCTTACCTTTCACAAGTAATGGGGTGGCTTGTCTCTCTTGCTTTTACTTCTTGGTTGTGGCATAGATATGATGTTCTAGTTAATTCCCTTTTGCATTAGCTGTGTTAGTCCCTGCTCGATATGGACACTGATTATAGTAATGAAATCCTTAACAATTGTATCACCCTTCCTTGGATCCTTGCTATTTTTTAGGTTTCTCATTCCCATTATTAACTACTACAGTTGGAGTTTGTGACTTTCATGGTTGAGGTTTCATGTTGCTGGGCTTGTTATCCTTCTTATAAAATTTCCTCTTGAACTTATTCTAATTTCCATAAGATTTCTTATTATGATTTTGGGGATTCTTAGTCTTTCAATCTTGCTCAGCCTCCCATTTTTCAAACCCATTACTATTCCTCTTCTTTAGCTCTTACCGTGCTTGCTCGGGTAGAGTATCATACTTATAACAAAAGAGTGACTCTACTTTCTTTGCTAGGTCATATGTATTTTATAGTGATTTGGGCTCCTACATCTCCACATCGTGCTTTAACCTAGATTCTAATCCAAGAATGAACTTATGAAATTGCATTTTCTTATTATAAATAGGTACATATTTGAACAACCTTACCAGATTCTTGTAGTACACCTCTACTATACGGGTTCCTTGTCTGAGACTAGAAAATCCTTTAAACTTTAGGGCATAGAAATGCTCTTTTAGGAATCTCTTCTTAAATATGCTTATAAACTCATCCCATGGAGTATCAATGGGTTCAATATTAGTTTCCTCATAGTGGGTTTCCCACCACTCCAGAGTAGCCCCTTCTAGGTTAATCATAGCCCAAAGAATTTGGGTTCTAGATGAGTAGCCTTTTACCATAAAGTGAACCTCTACTTCTCTCAGCCATGCTTTTGTTGCATCCCCATCACCCTCTCCATAAAACTTGGAGATACTAAAGTTTTTAATGTCCCTAGCTATTTTATTTTCTACTAAGACGTTGGCTTGTAATTTTTCTATAGTTAGTCCATTATTTAGGCCAGTATTTGAGCCTAAAACTTGCAAATTATGATTTGTAGCTATTTTGAGCAACTGTCTTATCTTATCCTGCATAATAGCAATCATAGCACTCGGGTCTTCTACCTCCCTATTGGGGTTTGTTGGTTCCCCATCCTGGTTTTATTCTTCAAAATTACTTTGCCAAGTTTTTCTAGGTGTATGCCTCCCTCTTCTGGTCTTAGGTGACATCTTAACATGATTCCATCCAAGAAATAAGATTAGATTACAGTTTCATCTTAAGTTGTATCTCTAATCAAGTGATAATATAGAGTTCTCTTGCTATATGCATTAACAACATAACCAGGGTAATATCCTAGGCTAGGATGTACCACTGATACCAAAGCCCATACTAAGGTATCCTGACATCCACGTTCCCTTGGGGTTTATTCTCGTCATATTCTAGAAAATAGGGTATCCTAGATCATTCCATCTTTAGCCTTTACCTTAAGCAATCCTTCATTGGAAACATATAATTTCCCTTTAACACATATAAAACCTCTATACCCTCGTACTTAGAGCTTTGATACTAAATGTAGCAACCCAAAAATACACAAACAAAAAATATAAAAATAGAAATTTTTTTTGTACTAAGGAGAGGGATACATGAACCCTTCATGAACCCCTAACCCCCAACTAACATTTACCTAAATTTTTAATCCCCTAAGTTTTCTTGGAAGTTACATCTCATGAAGTACCCTAACACAAATCCTTCTATGTAGGCGTATAATGTGTCACTGTAGATAATCCCATCTATTCCATCATTCTCTATGAGGTAGACCTATCACCCTCAATCCATATAAGATATACACACATCCCCATATCCTACACAAAACATTATGTGTAGGTATGCGATGAGTATTGTGAGTTAAGCTATCTATCTCATATCAATGACGAGCTATCTCAACTCAGATGTAATTCTCTTCATAACTTAATCCTTTATCTACCTAAGGGGGTCTCAATTTATTTAGATCCCCTATGTTCATCCTAAGGGATTCTCAATTTCCTTAGGTTACCTATGTTCACCCTAAGGGGTTCTTCATTCCCTTAGGTCATATCTGAGTTCACCCTAAAACTCTACACTTAGATTCCTATCATCAATCAATCAAACAACAATGATAGAGAGAATACAAGCTTCACAATAAAAGAGAATCTACTACATAACATAACCAAATACATAAATAAAGTAAAAGAACCTTCACTAATCCAATAAACAATTATCTCATTAATTCTCACATGATAAATCCTTCCTACTCTAAAGAGTATCACATTATAAGCATTGGGGATATCTCCCCACAATTCTAATATATTCGATCATAAGTAAATTAATGTAAGATACAATTACCTATTCTTTGTTTCCATTGGACTCCTTGCTTCTCCTTGCTTCCCAATAGTTCATTGAGGGTAGTAGGGGATCAAGATACTCATGGTCCATGATATACATGCCTTTAAATGCATCTATTCATTTACTTTACCAAATTGCAACTATACAAAATTCAATTAAGTTTCTAACCATCTAATGCATAATGGATATCATAAAAGAACTCTTACTTTTATTTTCACCTCTCAAGTTCCCTTGGAGAGTCATCCAACATGCACCATATAGATCAAGGTCTAACTTAAATCAAATTCAATCATGTCTTAAAGCATTAAAGTCTCATACCCTTAACCTTTAAAATAATACTCTTCTTTTTATTCCCTAAACCAAAGCCCCATAAATTCAATTTAAATAATAAATCTACATCTTTTTTAATACACCATTTACAATCCATCAATTACTTTTTAAAGCATTAAAGTACCATACCTTTAACCTTTAAAACAAACATTCATTCATTCCCTAAATTGAAGCCCCATAACTTCAATTCACGAATAAATCCACATCCCATTTAATTTAAAACTCCTAAGATAATCAACATTAATCAAAGGGGTTCTCTTTAAATTAAAAACCTTCAATACCTTTCATAAAAATCAAAGGTTCTTTTTAATTAAAAACCTAAAATCTATCTCATATAAATCAAATGTTCCTTTTAATTAAAAACCTTACATAAATCTCATATAGATCAAAGTTTCCTTTTAATTAAAAACCTTAAATAAATCTCATATAGATCAAAGGTTCATTTTAATTAAAAACCTAAAATATATTTCATAAAAATCCAAGGTTCCTTTTAATTAAAAACCTTAAATAAATCTCATATAAATCAAAGGTTCCTTTTAATTAAAAACTTTAAATAAATCTCATATAAATCAAAGGTTCCTTTTAATTAAAAACCTTAAATAAATCTCATATAGATCAAAGGTTCCTTTTAATTAAAACCTTAAATAAATCTCATATAAATCAAAGGTTCCTTTTAATTAAAAACCTAAAATATATCTCATATAAATCAAAGGTTTCTTTTAATTAAAACTTTCATTATATTTTATATAAACTAAGGTTCTTTCTGATTAAAAACCTTAAATATGTTTCTCATAAAACAAAGGCTCTTTTAATTAAAACAAGCCACACAACACCTTCCCTAATGCAAGGTCTACAACTAGTGGTCAACGCCTTCCAAGGTGGATGTTGAGCAACCACAACGAACCTAGCGTCTAAGCACTAGAACCAAGATTGCTCTCATTAAAACACTAACTTGTTTCTTCCTAAACCTACGCTCACTAAAATCTATGGTGATTTCCATTACAAAACACTATGCTCACTAGCACAAGGCAGTTCCAATAAACACAGAGCACTCAACGATGCACATGGAAGTTTTCAACTAAAATATAATGCTTCAACCAACATAAGGCGGTTTCAATTAAACACAGAGCACCCAACAATGTACATGGCAATTTTTAACTAAAACACAACAATCTAACCAACACAAGGCGGTTTCAATTAAACATAGAGCACCCAACGATGCACATGGTAGTTTTAACTAGACATAGAGATCTTCAACCAACACAAGATGGTTTTAACTAAGTATATATCACTTCATATGGTGCATGGTAGTTTTAACTAGACATAGAGCTCTTCAACCAACACAAGGTGGTTTTAACTAAAAATACAAAGCACTCAATGATACTATGCAATTTAAAACTGGAGTTAGAGCTTAGAGCAACCCAACCTTTAAGCTTTCACAGAGATGGAAGTATGGTAAAGTTTGCTACCTCCCTTATCGCTTCCAGTGCGTTATCTTATTTCTCCATGCCTCTTTCCTTCGTTCCTTTGCTCTCTATCATCCCCATTCCATTCTCTCCCCTTCTTTTCCTTTTCCTCCTCCTTACATGTTTGTCCATCTAGGTGGGCTGTCCGTCGCCCTCTCAAATATCGAGCCCTCATATTAAGCCTCCTTTATTCAATGCTCGTCCTCTATCCTCTGTGCATTCTTCCCATATTTTACACCTTTGGAAAATTAGTAGCATCGTAGGCTATATCATAGGTTTCACTATATAGGAAAGCGATCATTACATTTTATTTTTTGAAGAATGGCTCTTTTAAATTTAAAATATCATTCTCATGATATTTATAAACCTTAAAATATATTTCCTTTATTCACACAATTCCACTATTGTTTTTTAATAAAATATATCTATTATATATCTATATATTTTCTAAAATGAATTCTCTTTCATTTATTTCAATTAATTAAATATTTTTAATGAATTCTCTATTACATTAAAATGAACACTTTTTAATTAATTTAAATGAAAAATCATTTATTAATTGCAAATGAAGCTTACTAATGAGCTCCAATGAGCCAGAAATTATTTACTTAAACTTCATTAATTAGTTTAAAGGAATCTTCATTTAGCATATAATTTTAATTTGCTTTCTTTCATAAGGATGATGCTCTACTTTTACTTCAACATGACAGTTTTCCTTATGCATCTATATACATTTTGTAGGTGTTCTCATATAGAAAAATCAACATTAAACTACTCAATCCATGATGTAGTAGAGAGCAAACATATTTATACAACAAAAAACAAGAAATCTTTCCATCAACCCAATAATCTATCTTAGCCAAAGATTTTATGATAGCTACTAGGCTATCAACTAAACCTCAAGGTGATCAACCATAGATGATTATCCCTTCCATAAATGCATGCTTATATGAAGGTATCTATCCATGTTACCTCTAAGTACCTTAATCCTCATTTCCCCTGATCTTTGGTACCCTTGTTTCTGGTGGGTGACTTTGCCTATTCCACCTATGAGTGTACCTGATCCTGCACACTTGGTAATATGTTAGTGATAACACACTCTTATAAATCAACTAAACATAATATAGTTGGTCCAATTGTTCAAACTAGGTATCACCACATCATAGATTAATACATTATTTTCTTGTGCCATAAAATCATCTAGGGAGGGTCATGACAATTTTGCAAGTGTAATTTAGGATTTTAATTCAACAACATTTCAATTTAGCAATTTTTATTCTTGCAATTGTAGTTAGATTTTAATTTTTGCAAACTAGAATTAGTTTTCAATTCTAGCAATTTAATTTAGTTTTCATTCTACATATTAGGTTTAGTGTGACACCAAAAGGCTAAACCAACATATGTTTCACCCAATAAATGCTTAAAATTTGAACATCTGAATTGTACTATGCCCTAACCTTCTATCCTAGACAACCTTGGACACCACCCTGGATTTGATAAATTATAAGATTAAATAATCATAATAACGACACTCATCAACAATTGAAATGGTGGTGATTAGGAGTTATACCATTGATACTAGGGGTTTTGTCAATGGTTTTATAAATTTGTAATTGGGGAAAATTTGCTATGCAAATTTTCTCATGTGAATTTCCCATAAATACAAATGTGTCATGCCTACTCATTGGAAATATTATTCCAAGAGCTTTCCAATAGTACCAATTTTATGGAATTTGGAGTTCATTTACCCTCATTTTGTGAAGGTCAAGGGTAAAATTCATCGTGAGAAGTCAAATTTACCCTTGGAGAAATTTTATTAATGCAAATTTTCTCTAAGTGTGAATTTTCTATACCTAGGTTTTTTGGAAATCTTGTTCTAAGAGCTTTCCAATAGTACCAATTTTATGAAATTTGGAGGTCGTTTGCCTAGGTTTTATGAGAGTTGAAATTGATGGCATATTTATACCTTGAATTTGGGTACAAAAGGGTGACTCGGTCCAATTGGTAAAATATGTGATGGATGACATGATGAGTGATATCTAGGGATAAAAATAAGGTGTCTACACCTACTAATTTCCCCTTCAAACCCAAGTATCTTGGTTTGAACTCATGATGGAGTGAATACTATTCCCATTTTAGAAAGAGAAAGATATTGAAGGGATATAACATGAAATAAATCTAGATATATAGTGAAGCCTTTCATGTCATTGTCTATTACTAGATTTATACAATCCCCTTAATGGTTGATACTATCCTAAAACCATAGACCTATATCCTATGGAAAAAATGAACTCTCAAAATTATTTACTATGAGGGTTTTGAGATTCTTCCTTATTTTTAATTCCTAAGAAATGAATAATGACCAAGGTATGTTGATTATTAAGGCTTTTAGGTGACATCCTTGACTCGATCCTAACTTTTTATATTGTCTTAATTCTATGTTAAAGGGTTGCACAAGGTAATTCTATTTTTTTTATTATTAAAAGAATGGGGATTAAGACTAGAATGGTTTGAGGATCATGAATGTATGTATATGCCCTAAGATGTGAGATATAAGTCTAATTTTTTTTATCATTTTTAGTGATTTGTGTGTGGATGTGGACCTATCAACAAACCACAAGATCAATTTTCTACTTGTCCAAAAATAATGGTTTCCATCATTTATGTCTCCCCATATCTTTTCTCTTCTCCTCATCTAACATAGTAACAAGGCTAAAGCCACCATGGCTAAACCAAAATAGCCATATTAGAAATTTTTTTCCAAATTGAAAGGGAAAACAAAAAAAATTAGGCAATCAATAAGAGAGATTTAACCTGAGATATGGGGATTTACTCTTTATACTTCAATAGGATTATCTATGTGGTGCTCTACCATGGCCACCAAAATCTTCTTATTGTCTTGCTCCTCATCATTTGAACTCATAGTTCTAGAGGATTGTATATGAGCCATTGTAAACTTTAATATAACATGTTTCCCCACTAACTATACCTAATTTGACAATGATGTATTGTTGGCATTGTGGTTATTACTTTAGAAGATATAGAATCCCTTTGTGATGCTAAAACTAGAATAAAAATAAAAAGAAATGCCTTGAAATATTTACTAGATGTGACCCTCTCTTTTTATAACAAAACAAAACTACAAGGTTTTCTCTATTACTTCTCATGGCCCATCAATCTCTATAGATATACCTCCATTGAACCTTTGAGCCTTAATGATTGCTTTTACATCCTCCAGGTTGATGATTTTTTTGTAAGAGGTAAATTGATATTGATTTAGATGATAAAGCTAATTGATTTTATGATTCTTCTTTAGTTTATAAGAACTAATAAGATATTGGGAATTAAATATGGATCCCACCAAAATTATAGTACCAAATAATAAGGATCAAGACAAGAAGACCATATCTACTATGGTAGAGATTTGATACCATGATGTAGGTGATATTCATCACATATATTGTTTATTGGAAATTTTGAGTAGTTCTGTTGTCATTGATGTCAAGAGTCGATGTCAGTGATATCAAAAGTCAGTGCAAGGATTTGAAAAAAGGAGGATTAAAATATTTATATTTTAAGCCCAAGAGATTTGGTTTAAAGCTTCACATGATTGGTCAAAAGGTTGGCTAAATTCCCTTAAGGAAGGAGATACCTAGGCCCAAAGGAAAAAATATTATAATATTTATTATTATAATATTAAAGGTGATTAAGATAAGGCCTAAGGTTAAAAAAATAAAATACCTAGGCCCAAAGGAAATAATATTATAATAATCATTTTTATAATATTAAGTTTTAAAAATAATGCCTAAGGTTATTTATAATATTTATATTATAAATTAATTTATAAAATAAATTAATTAAAACCCTAAGTTAGGGTTGGGCACAAAATCATTAAATTTATTTTTCCCCTACATACGTTCAAACAAAAATGTGTATGGTATTTATACCATAATATTTATGGCATTAATTAAAGTCTTTGAAATATTGCATGTGCGTGTATTGATAAGTGGTTAATACGAATTCGTGAGCGCAAGAGGACATAAGACTTAATTTTTAAAAAGTGGTAGAAATCATAGAAGGATAAAATGACAGGGGCTCAAGCCCTTATCACCAACCACATGGTTAGGCTAGTGGTAAGTCTTGGTAGCGTAAATCGTTGGACCAATAGAGGTCTCATTTTTGAGTCCCGATGGCAGTAGAAGGGAGAAAGGTTTTTGATTTTTGGTTTTGGTTCTAAATATAAAGAACAAAGTATACAAGGCACTTTAGCATCTCAAGTGAGTGCCTAGCTCACACAACAGTTAGGCCGCAACTAAGGCACTTGCGGCAGTGTGGTAGGGGATCGAATCCCATCAAGGTAGCGCACACAAAAGGTATTTAAAATTTTTATTTGATTTTAAAAATTGTGCCTTGGTCTAATTCGTAAGGTATGTTCTTTGTGGAGATATAAGGTGGTTAAAATAAATTTTATTTTTACCATAGTTGAGTGTGTTGAATCATTTAAATTGTGATTTAAAAGGTGCATTGAAATATTTTTGAATGGTGGTTATAATTATTTTGAAAAATACATTTTGGATAAGTAGGGAGATATAAGAAAGTAAGTTTGATTATTCTATACATTAAAATTCTGAAGGAAGTTATAGTGAATTATTGTAAAAGTGAAGTATTGGAGTCTTTGCTAATTATGTTTTGAGTGTGTTAAGAAGGAGTTAAAAGGTGTATGCAGAATTTTGAATGTGTGTATGTTTTTCCAAAATATTTTGAATTGTTTGAATATTGGAATTGATGCAATAACTTTGAGAAACCAAGAGAGTGATTTGGAATTTAATTGGGCACACATATTGAAGGTTTGCTAACTCATAAATAAGTGTTTTGCTAATATTTATAGTAGCAAAATTCATTGTGAGTGAAACAGGTTTTTTGAAGGCATATCTCCATAAAAAAAAAAGGTATGGGCACATCATCCTTTGATTAGAGTGTGGTTGAATTGAATGTTGTGAAATGCAAAGGTGGAGTGAAAAGGGTTGTTTGATAAGCATTGTTGGAAATATTTGAGTGAGTTTTTATATATGCATGATTGGTGACTGTTTAGAGAAAATTTAAGATAGATATTGAATATTATTGGAGTTAGGGTTTGAGACCCATATTGCTTGTTGTTGGAAGTAGTGTAAAACACTTGGCTAGGGTTTGTGAGCAAGTTGTATTTCATTGGTTAAATGATTGAGTGAAATTATTGAGAATTGGTTTTGAGTGATATTGAAAGTGAATGTGCAAACATTAGAAATCATATTTGTGAAAGTGATGAACTTAATGATTGAGTATAACATATCGATTATTTGATAGAATACATCATTATCTATATGTTATAGATGTTAAATAAATTCTGAATAGAATATGTCTAAACTACTTCAAGTTAAAGGAATTACTTTGAAGATTAGACAAAATAATTGATAGTATTGTGTGCAAGATTTGAGTTTGATTGAGCATATATTTTGAGTTGCATTGAGCATATGTTTGAGCATATTTGAGTAAGATTTTGTGAAATATTAAAGACATGTTTGAGCAATCTTTTGTAAAAGCTTGTAGACAAATTTGAGGTAAGTTTTTGTGAAGACTTGAGAGAAAATTGAGCAAGTTCTTGAGAAGACTTGAGAGCATATTTGAGGTAAGTCTTGGTGAATACTTGTAAGTAAATTTGAGGTATGTCTTGGTGAAGAATTATAGGCATATTTGATGTAAATCTTGGTGAATACTTGAGATAGCATTGAAAGCATATTTTATTGAGTGACTTGTTCAAGTTTTATGTTAAGGCTTGGGTCAGATATGAGTAGAGTTGATTGATTGATTTGTTCAAAATTTGTGTTAATGCTTGGGGTAGATATGAGTAGAGTTGATTTATGATTGGATCAATATTTGTGTTAAGGATTGAGGATAGATTTTGGTGCATATTTGTGAGTAGATTTGTGATAGACTTGAGATAAAGTTGGAGTAGATTTGTACTAGACCAAGGATAGAGTTTAGTACAGATTTGAGATAGATATTAAGCAGAGTTGAGAGCATGATTTGGAGGTGATAGAGTAGAGGATAGTAGTCTCTAGTGGATAGAGATACATTAGCTAGGGTAATGAGGATAAAGGTCTTCTAATTGAGGATAAAGGTCTTCTATGGAGAGATATCCACAATCCAGTGTAATGAGGGTAATAGTCTTCTAGAAGATCATCAACTAGAGCAGAGGAGAAAGAGTTCTCCTGTGGATAGAGATCCATGAACTAGAGGAAGGAGAAATATTTCTCCTATGGAGTGTGATCTATGAAGCAGTTCAGAATATAGAGTTCTTCCATGGAGAGAGATCCACGAACCCATTGAGGAGAAAGAGTTATCATGGGTCAAGTTCCACAAACCAGAGAAGAGGGGAAAGATTTCTCCTGTGCATAGAGATCCACAAATTAGAGCATTAGAGGATTGATGTATCCTTTTGATAGATGTCCATAAACATTGTAATAGGGAAGTTTTTCCCAAGATATTTGTTGTGAAATTTAGTAGAGATATTTTCTCCATGGAGTAGCCCACATTGGGTGAACCATGTTAAACTGGTGTCTCCATTGTGTGTGATGATTTGTGTATTAATTTGACTAATGTTATTGATATTTCCATTTATAATTTTGGATAATATTGTTTGGGAAAGAAAATTGAAAGTTGGTATTATACTGTTCACCCCCCTCTCAGTATAAGCTTGTGTTATTCAATTGGTATCAGAGTGGGTTCCTTTGGAAGAGTTTAACAACTTGAAGGAAAATTATACAGGAACACATATGACATATTAGAGTGGATATTTAGAAAATAAGGCAGTATTTTTTGATGGGAACAATTATGCATTTTAGAATGTAATAATAAAAATTTACCTAATGGCACAAGGAAATAAGACATGGCAAGCAGTTGAGTATGGGTACACACTGCCAACTACACCTTCTATAGATAAATATGGTAAGATCTAACATCTGGATAATTCAAAGGTAATGAATATAATCTTGAGTGGTTTATGGAAAGTAGAGTTTGTAAAATTTATGCATTGCACATCAACAAAAGAAATTTGGTAAAAGTTGAAGAAAACATATGAGGGAGACAAAAATGTCAAGATGGAAAAATTGCAAAATCACAAGAAAACATTTGAAGACTTTGAAGACTTAAAAATGAAGGATGAGGAAGACATTTCTACATACTTACTCCATGTGGATGAAGTTGTTAACTCTATGCAAGGACTTGGGTTTAAAGTTGAAGAATCAGATGTTTATCAAAAGGTTTTAATGTCACTCCCAAAGAGGTATAGTGAAAATATTTCAACCATAGAAGAAACAAGATATATTGAAACTTTGACTAGGGATGAGTCACATGGAACTCACATAGCTTTTGATATGAGAATAGGAAAGGATCCTATCCCCAAGATAGAGGCAACCTTAAAAGTAGAAAATAAGACAAAGGATAAGAAGTCAAATTCAAGTATTGAGTCATCTAGTGAAGAAGAAAAAAACTATGGCAGAAGGAAAAATGACTCAAGAAAGCACAAAGGTACAAAAATAGTTAAGTGTTTAAATTGTGGTAAATATGGTCACTATGCATCTAACTTTCTAGAATATGGAAGTAGTAGGGGTGAAGAGAAATAGGATCATAGGAATAGGGAATCAAGAAAATCTAGGTATAAAAAAAATAGGTATGGATAAAACAAGCATGTAAATAAGTTTTTCCAAAGGCATAAGAAAAGTTTCTATGTAGATAAGATAGGTAAGAGTTCAAGTAATAGTGATGAAATATATTCAGGTAATGATGAAGAAGAAATTATCTTCTCGGTAATAGTAGAAGAAGGAAGTGCTTCTATTGGAGATAAAGATGCTCTTGAAGACAAAAAGGTAGAGGAATAATAAAAAAAAGAAGAAGAAGGAGTAGTAGTTGATCTAGAAGATGAGATTATTTATGCTCTTAAGGAATTAAGAAAATTTAGAAAACAAAATTCAAGACTCAAGGTTCAATTTCAAGAATGTGATGAAGAGAAAGGAAAGCTCATACACAATCCAACAAATTCAATATCTAAGACAAGGAGATTTAAAGAAAAATTAGAGGTAAAATTCTTAGAATGTGAAATATTAGAAATTAAGGTAGCTTCACTAAGGAAGGAAGTGAAAGAGTCTATAGACAAACTACACAGGTTTGGAAAAATCTCAAATACCTTGGATAATATTATCAATGTGCAAAGATCTTCATCAAAAAAGATAGGACTTGGTTTTGAAGAAGGACAAAGAGAACAAGGAGAGGAGTCAAGCTCAAGCTCCAAAGAAGAATTTTTAGAGAAAGAGAGTGAAGGAGAAAGTGAGACTTATGAGGATAAGTTAAAATATAGAAGGTTTAACAAGGAAAGGAACAATGCACAAATAAGGAACAGATAGAATAGAAAACATCATAGGGAATAAGAGACTAAGAGACCAATGGGGTCAAGGCAAGATTTATTCAATGGACGTTGCTTCTCATATCACAGGTTTTGTCATAAGGCTATGTAGTGCAGGACACATGGAAAGAAGAAATATGGTTTCACTAGGAGAAATTTTAGAAATGGGCATCTATTTCAAGGGTATTATCACTCTTGTAATTAGTTTGGTCATAAAGTAATTCATAACAGGGTTCATGATAGGAATGGATATGGCTTCACCAAGAGGAACCTCAAGACATTTGCATCTTCAAGGAACTACAACATTAAGTGTTATAAGTGCAATAATATTGGGCATGTGGCTAAGTGGTGTAGAAAAGAATTTCCAAAGACAAGCATGAATAGGGATATTCAGGAAAGTTAGAAGGATCAAGTGAGAAATAAGGTGGACAAAGAAAAAGAGCAATGTAAGTTAGGAGTGGAGATACTACCACCCCAAAATTAATCATCCTAAGGAGAGTATTTGGGGAGGGTACTGAGCTAAGAGTATTATATTTGGCCCCAAAGGTGTCCCTTTGCCATTTATGTCAAAATGGGAGAGATTTGATTTAGGGGGAGACCATTCAGTCAAGGGTAGAAATTTCTTAGGGGGAGAAAAATTATAAAAAAAAGGAATGGTTGAGGAAAAATGGTTGCCATAAATGATAAAGGGAGATATTGTTGGAAATTTTGAGTACTTGTGTTGTCATTGATGTCAAGAGTCAGTGTCAATGATGTCAAAAGTCACTATAAGGATTTGATAAAAGGAGGGTTAAAATATTTATATTTTAAGCCCAAGAGATTTGGTATAAAGCTTCACATGATTGGTCAAAAGGTTGGCTAAATACCCTGAAGGAAGGAGATACCTAGGCCCAAAGGAAATAGTATTATAGTTTTTATTATTATAATATTAAAGGTTGTTAAGATAAGACCTAAGGTTGAAAAAAGAAAATACCTAGGCCCAAAGAAAATAATATTATAATATGTATTATTATAATATTAAGTGTTAAAAATAATGCCTAAGGTTATTTATAAATTATTTATAATATTTCTATTATAAATTAATTTATAAAATAAATTAATTAAAACCCTAAGTTAGGGTTGGGCGCAAAATCATTAAAGTTATTTTCCTTTTTCGATGTTCGAGCAAAAAGGTGTATGGTACTTATACTATAAGTTTTGTGGTATTAATTAAAGTCTTCAAAATATTGCATGTGTGTGTATTGATAAGTGGTTGATGCAAATTTGTGAGCGCAAGAGGACATAAGAATTTTAATTTTTAAAAAGTGGCAGAAACCACAGAAGGATAAAACAACAAGGGCTCAAGACCTTATCACCAACCGTGTGGTTAGGCTAGTGGTAAATCTTGGTAGCGTAAATTATGAGGTGAACAAAGGTCTCACATTCAAGTCCTGAAAGTAGTAGAGGGGAGAAAGGTTTTTTATTTTTGGTTTTGACACCAAGCAGGAAGAACAAAGTGCACTAGATGCTTTAGCATATCAAGTGAGTGCCTAGCTCACATGGCAGTTAGGCTGCGAGTAAGGTGCTGATGACAACATGGTAGGGGATCGAATCCCACCAAGGTAGCATGTGTAAAAGGTATTTAAATCTTTGATTTTATTTTAAAAATTGCATCTTGGTCTAAGTCGTAAGGTATACGCTTTGTGAAGATATAAGGTAGTTACAATAAAATTTATTTTTTCCATAGTTGAGTGTGTTGAATGATTGAAATTGTGATTTAAAAGGTGCATTGGAATATTTTTGAATGGTGGTTATAATTATTTTGAAAAATGCATTTTTGATAAGTAGGGAGATATAAGGAAGTAATTTTTATTATTCTATGCATTAAAATTCTGAAGGAAGTTATAGCGAATTATTGTGAAAGTGAAGTATTGGAGTCTTTTCTAATTATGTGTTGAGTGTTTTAAGAGGGAGTTAAAAGGTGTATGAGAAATTTTGAATGTGTGTATGTTTTACCAAAATATTCGTTGAGTTTTCTTGATACAACCCATTTGAAGGTATCTAATACAAGCTACTACAGTTTCCAAAATCATAATTCAAGTTCTTTAAACATGTTGTTCCCATTCTATGTTATCTTCACATAACAAGAATCACTCCAAGCATATCAGTTTTCAAATTCATCAATGCAAGTTCCATGACAACTTCTATGTCTATGTTTCCATAAAACAGATTGTTTTATTAAGTTCAAAGAACATGCAATTTAACCATATTACAAATACAAGAGGGTATCCCAGTTCAATAATCTCAAACTATAATTTCAAGCTTCATATTAAAAGACACAACATACCTTCAGCATATGAATGGAGTTACAAAGTCCTTTTGAAAATGTTTTGATTTTATAATATTCTAGAAAGTAAGCTATACTGCTATCTTGCCGGACCAACATGTAAATTCAATCACCCAGCTTCCTTATCATTCAATTTTACATCAAATACAAAATTTAATATTGGGTTTACACCAATTTAAATTGGAATTCCTCCTTTCTATAAGAAACAAGAGAATTAACAGGCCTATACAAAGGCTTTATGCTATGGAAACTAGTAGTTATTTCTTAACACCAGAATGCATGAAAACTATCGACAACAGGTCTAAACAATGCCTTTAACTCCACCGCGTTCCAATTTTGGACACAAGTTTTGATATAGCTCAGAGATCAGAGTTGTCAAACTACTATGCAATGCATCTAACCTAGCGTGCAATCAATATCTATATCTTTCCATGCAACATACATATTTTCCAAGCAAGAACTTCCCATATCACCATGGGCATTCATCACATTTTAGAAGCAAAGTCTTCAATTTCTTTTTCTAAAACAACATGCAAGAGGAACATTGCAAACCCAACTAGGTCTAACACGTTGTCAAACAAATCCTTCTCTTTTCTTCATAGCATTCAATTACATGCAACACATTTTCCCATGCATGTACCATAAAACGTAATTTTTCCCTTTATCATAATAGAGTATGGGCAAGCCATAAATATTAAACAAGCAATATGTTTTTTTTTAAGACTTGTCTCTCAGGAACACAGTTATTTCATTCTTTTATTTACATTTAGAAATTAGCATTGGTTGTATTGAATAACACAAACATGTAGTCTTATATTTGCAACATTATAATTTAATTTAAGCTCACAGAAAAATATTTTGTTTCAAACTTTGCTACTCACTCATATTGCCAAAAATAATTTATCAACCAATACTCATTATTAAATATGCAATTATCTGGATATTCTACTAGATTTTAGCCAGTTCACTTACTGTTTGATGTTGTCACTCCCCTTGCACATCAGAGTCCCTTCCTTATCATCGCTGCTACTCTTCTTCGTCACACTCCCCGCTCCTCTCTTATTTATCAATAAGAAAACATAAAACATCTTTCCCTGCTCCTTCAATCTCACCTCTGTTCGTTTAATATTCCTCTCCAATGAACATGCCATATGCCAAGTGTACCACACTCCCCACATCCAACAACAAACTAAACGTAATGCTAGGTTTTGCCGACGATTTCCACCATATATATTTTAATTTATAATGTCAAAACATACACATTGCCATCACAATACTATAATGTCCAAAACATACACATTGCCACTCACAATACCATAATATCCAAAACATACACATTGTCAAATAAATACCAACCTCTGAAAAGTTATAAAGACCACTTAATTCATTGCCAAATTATAATTATATCCTTAGGTCTATGTAAAATTTTCTTTTTACATTATATATATTTATATTTTTTTAGGTTAAATAAATTCCTTCTAAAAGCAAGCATTAAGTTATACATATGCATGAGAGGATAAAGGGACCTAAAATTTTAGTGTACCAGGAGGACTCGATGGCGACAACAACAAAAACCTCAATAGATCTGGTAGTATCAGGTGGGAGTTCCTTGGTAGGGGATTCTAATTTAGAAAAAGGGGAGATCCCCCCTTCAGACACAACTACTAAGGTGGATGACCCAAAGGGCCCTGACCTAGACCCTGGTGGGAAGGAGAGCCTAAAAAATTATCGACCATGGCAAAATATTTTTGTTCCCCCCTCCCAAATAGCAATCCTCCTTTGAAGGATGTAGCTCTACAAACTTACCTTGAGAAGGTGACAGACACTCCAAATCCCAGCTCTTATTGTACTAAGACCCACCCCCCTCTGATCGCCTCTGGGTAAAACCTAGTTATCCCAATTTTAGTTATGGCAAAGAAAATGACTATCAAATCCCTCTCCCTTGTTAGAAAATTTGTAGGGGTAGATCCGAAATGGAATCCATAATAAAATGGTTTGGGTTCAAATGGCAAACAACAGGAAGCCTCTAGTTGGTGTCCCTATCTAGAGGATTTTTCTAATCTAGTTAAATAACCAGAATGACTATGCCCGAATCCTCAAAGGAGGGTCATGGTTTTATGGTAGAAAGAGTTTGTTCCTCAAAAAATGGGGGGAATATTTCAACCCTCAAACCCAAGACATCAATTTTATGCCTATCTAATTTTGCCTTCTTGATCGTCCCATTCAGTTTTGTCATGAAGATATCCTGCACGAGATTAGAGGATACATTGGGAATATTGTGGCCATTGACCCTGCAATGAAGGCTTGATCACACATGGCTCAGGGTAAAATTTGTGTCAATGCTAACTTGGCTTCCCAGCTCCCAAATCACATTAACCTTAGCTATGGGAAATTTTAGTGGTGCCAGGAAATCAAGTATGATAACAAGCCGGTATTTTGCATCGAATGCCAATATCAAGAACATCTCAAGTCCTAATTCCCATTCCTTAGACCCCAAAAAGAAGTATTAAGCACTAAATTTACCCCTCCCCAAAATCAGAACACCCAAATAGGAATACACAATGAAATACCCAAAGCCACCTCTTGCAACAGTAAGGAGAAAGAGTTCAAATGGAAGCAAGTCGCCCACTAAGAGTCATTCCTTAGCCATCCCTCATCAATATTGGACCAGTTGTATTCCATGTTTGCTTTCTCTAATAGATTTGAACTGTTATCTATCACAAATTATGAAGTCATTTTCCCTGAATTTACCTATCTTCGCCCCTCATCCCCTCTCCCTCATTCCAACTCCCATTCCAAATTGGGACCATCCTTTCTCCCCCCCGATTGCACCCCCTCCCCCTCTAAATTCCACCTCAGAATCCCTGATTCAAGTTGCAAACCCTCCCCTTTGAGGTGATGTTCCCCCATTTCCCCCTTGGACGAACCCCCATCCCCAACCAAATCCTATGCTGAACTGAATCCATGGAGGATGCTTCAAATCCCACCCACCTAAGAATGGATCATAGCTCCATCATCACCAAAAGCAAAAGAGGTCCTCTTGACATTGTAAGCAAAAATAAAAGAGGCAGACCCACCATATCTGAGAAAATAAAAAAGACACTAATAATCAAGTTGCCAATGGGGTGCAATCAACCCTTTTCCTAGATTTGTTCAACTAGACCAAGTATGAATCAAAAATTCTAAACCTCCCTCTTTACCAAGAAAGGGAGGTAAGAAACCCACCAAAGTTTCTAGATGAAGATCCTCTCTTAGAACATCAGAGTTGTCAATAGTATGAGCAAACAAAGATTAACTTAGACTATCAGGAAGGACCTCAAACCTACCATTATCATGTTGCAATAAATGAAAGTTGATGCTTCTAGAACCCACAACATAGCCTTGTCAGTTTGGAAGAACTATCAATGGGCTTCCTCCCCTGTTGATGGATCATCTAGGGGCCTGTTGGAGAAAAAAATTGCCTTTGGCTAAATTTGTGCCCAAGACCTTGCCAACATTGAAAGACCAGGTTAGAGCGGACTCTATCTGGTTCAATCTATAGAGGAGGCTGTTTCCTTTGTTTCTTTTGAGAAAAGGGAGGGAAAATAGAAGGTACAAAAATGCTAGAGAATTGAGATGGCACAGATTAAGAAACAACAATAACTATTACGCATTTTTTGCAGAAAGAACAAACAAGATAAAACATAGAGACAAGACCCCTTGGTGTATCTTAAGAAAAACCTTATAAATGAAGTTATATTGCAGATATTTAATAGAATGATAATGTGGAGATTCAAATTACGATTCAATGCATATCACATTTAGAATAGATTTAAGCAGCAATGATCAACACATACATACTTGATTGTTCATGCACTAGTGAGTAAAGAACTAGAACTTTGATCTTTGATAACTTTCAGAAGTCTGAGTACATAGCCTTGTAAATTCCCAAGAGCCAACCATTTGTTTCAGTTGCTCATTCTATATATAAGAGTTTTACGTAATAGAAAACTAAAAGTTATTACAAAGAAAATCAAAGAGTGATGGAGCCTCTAACTGAAATAGGTTAAGATATTCTTGTTATATGGATCATTATCTTATCATTTATACTTTGTGGTCTCTATGGCTATCAAAATGTCATGCCATCATGACTCTAGGCATTAGACTGCTCCATGACCATCAAAATGTCATGCCATCATGACTCTAGGCCTTAGACTGCTCCACGACCATCAAAATGTCATACCATCGTGACTCTAGGCCTTAGACTACTCCATGACCATCAAAATGTTGCACCATTGCGACTCTAGGCCTTAAACTGCTCCACGACCATCAAAATGTCATACCATAGCGACTCTAGGCCTTAGACTGCTCCACGACCATCAAAATATCATGCTATCGTGACTCTAGGCCTTAGACTGCTCCACGACCATCAAAATGTCATGCCATCACAACTCTAGGCCTTAGACTATTCCATGGTCATCAAAAACAACACCATCATAACCCTTTTCTTTAGCTTAGTACTTGGCAAGATTCTTCCTTCTTTTCATGCATGTGGTCATTTTGGACAACATTCTTGGTGCCTTCTAGGGTAATTCTATCAGTTGAATGTTAGAACCTAGAGCCTTTATCCATTGGGGGAATGGAGTAAAAAAAAGGAAATAATATGAGAGAAAAATAATAGGGAAAGGGAAAGTACCGAGTATGTACATATACACCATATACACAAAACATGCTTGGAAACAAAAAATCTGTCTACGGTTATGCTTACGCCCAAGACTTTGCTAACATTGAATTACCATGTTAGAACAGGTTCTTTAAACAATTTGAAAATAGTTGGCAAAGAAATATATGGATAAGAAAAAGGAAAGGAAGGGGAAAGATACCAGGTGTATAAAACAAAAAAAAAAGATAAAACTTGATATACATCGATCTTTCTTCTACAGTGCTTCTTCTAGAGCTCTTTCTTTCCTTTTTCCTATGAGGGGAGTGCTACTAGGGGCCTGTTGGTCATCAAATCTGCCTAGGTAAGGATTTTGAGTAAATGTATGCGCCCTAGACCTGGACCAACATTGAAAGGCCGAAGGGAAGAGATGCCCTTCGTGCCAATCTCCGGAGAAAGGCCGGCTCCTATGCTAAACTACTTGGGTGTTTGAAGATAAGAGTGCAGGAAAGAGATAAAAGGAGTTAGGGTTAGAGAAATTGGTGATGTAAGGTGGGAGAGAACAGGAAGCACGATCGCTAACCAGCAACTTAAATAGCAGCAAGGAACACCAAGAATAACGAAGGAAATGCAATATCGACCTTCCTATGTATCCTTCAGGCGAGTTTCAGGGTACATTCCTCGATCGCACATCGGACGCAGGGTTCAACATCCAATATACAAGCGAAGAAAGACAAAAGAATCAAGCACAAAAGGCAGCATAAAAGAAAGCCAGTACGACGTTTTTCCCTTCCTATGTATCCTTCAGACGAGTTTTAGGGTACAGCCCCTGATCACACTCTGGACGCAAAGTTCAGCATCTCAGTTATGCAAACGAAAGGAGACAAAAGAATCAAGCACAGAAGGCAACATAAAAGAAAGAAATTGAGCTCAAAGCTCTTTAGTATTAATCGTAGGACATCAAGTTACAGCAACTTTCTAGCAGATAGTTCCCCCCCTTTTTCTATTACAATGCCTAGGTTTTTATAGAGGACCCGGGCCTCTGAGTCATAATTACATAGCAAAGAAGAGTACGCCCTCGAGCCCTAAGAATTCGGCTCCCTGAGGCTCTCGTGACCGAGCTTTCAAATCTGTTACCAAAACTAGCAACTGCAACCGGGTCAACCATGGAAAGGTGCATTGATGAGCCAGCTTGGACGTCCTTGGTCTCCGGGTGCGGTGCTCGAGTGGCCGCCATGCTCGTCGGGCTCTCCATCATGGCTTGATACTTCATTTTTGATTGCCAAAAATGAGCAACGAGCTTATCGGGCACGAAAAATTGCATTTATGAGGCACTTGATCACCTCAGGAAAATACTCGGCTTGGAACGCGTGCCCGTGAAGCGCTTCGCTAAGTCTTCATTCACAACTTCGCTTTGCAATGGCTCCGGGCCGAAGCAAAAACTCCTCCTTGGATTATACTTCACAAAATTGGGCTTCGCAAAATTGCTTTGGGGTTGGGGAGTGCCGAAGCATATCTACTTCGCAAAATGGACCTCTTTGCTTTTGCCACTTTGTCGACAAAATTGCTTCGTCGATGCCTTGGAGAAATACTTCGCTGCGATCCTCTTTCAAAACTGTGGTTCGGGAAGATTTCGGCCGAAGCAATTGTCTTCAAAAAATGTTGCATCCCTTTACTTCGGGTAGAAGTACTTCACAGAAAATTAGCCGAAGCAAATGCTTCGCAATGAGCTTTTGGCGAAGTAAAAATGGTTCGCTGATGGAGGGGCCCGAAGTGAGTACTTCGGCAACTTTCTGGCGAAGTACTCTCAATGCTCCTTTGAGTTCCGCTTCGCTAGTTTTCTGGCCGAAGTGACTGATGGAAATACTTCGGATGCGAAGTAGTTTTCTTGCCTTCTCCTTTGTATTTTACTTTGGCAACGCCGCTTCGCAGAAATCTCTCCCGAAGTATTTGCTTGAAGCGCTTCGGGCCCAAAGTTCTTTTTATTGCTATCCTTGTATTTTACTTTGGTGATACTACTTCGCAAAAAACTCCACCCGAAGCGGTGTTGAAAATGCTTCGGGTGCGAAGCTCTCTTTTCTTCTGAATGCCGCTTCGCTCAACTTTCACCCGAAGTAGCTGCTGGAAATGCTTCGGGCGCGAAGTAGTTTCATTCTCTTTTCCTTGTATTTTCCTTCGATGAAAACTACTTCGCAAAACTTTTACCCGAAGTAGTGCTGGAAATGCTTCGGGTGCGAAGCTCTTTTCATTTTCCTTCGGCGAAGCTCTTTTCTCTAGCTTGTTCGGCAGCGAAGTTCTTTCTTTTCTATTTTTATATACAAAGGGGTGGCATTGGAAGCCAAAATTGCTGCAACTTTTCAAAATAAAAAACAACAAAGCAAAAAACTTTACACAACACTATACAAAATTTGTTTTCTTTTTCTACCCCTTAAGAAATGTGACAAAATTGTCAACATTCTTGGCGGCTCACGGGGCAACGAGCTCGTCTCGGTGGGAGGACCCTTTAATTTTGATCCATTGGGCTAGAGTCTTTTCCCGATCCATCTCCTCCTTCTTCTTCTTGGAGCGCTTCTGCAGCTGGTTCTTGTTCTCCTTCTTCTTCTGCTTCTTCTTCCTCCTCTGCTCCTTCGTCTGCTGGCGTGGCCTCCTGCTGTGGTGATGGGACAAGACGGTCACGGATTCTCTTCATAGTTCGGCGAACATGAGCCCAGACCCCTTTCTGAAATGGTTCTTGGTCTTCGAGTGCCTTGACCAGAACATGGAATCGATCAATCTGCCCTATGTCGATGTGTTTGATTCTTGCACCTAGGTCATTCAGGCAAGCCATGATTCTGCAGTGTCTCAGGATGAAATCAGTGACTTGTCCCTCCGTGACTGGCTCTTCCCACTCATCAATTTTGGAGACATCACCTTCGAAATGGAGCCACGTCGGCTTAAGTTCTTCCCTGGTGAGAAGGTTCCCATCATCGTCTGTGAAACTCGGGAAACCCAAAGAAGAAAGGTCTTCAAAGTAACTCATTGATGTGCGCTGCTCCTGCTCAAATATATCAAGGAGGTCTTTCGCCTTTTGCGCTTTCTTCACCTTGGAGAAGAAAGCGCGAACAATGGCTTGGGCAGTAGACCAATCCCTAGCCGTTCGACTCATAGCAGTGACCTGCAGGTCTTGATATCTGATGCTTTGAACCTCAAAGGCAAGCTTGAGTCACCTCTTGATTTTTTGGATCACCTCATCCACTATTGGTCCCTCTTTAGCAATGGCATGCTGAGCTTCGGTGACAAAAATTAAAATTGATAGGGCACTGGAGGCCCGAGATCTGAAACCTTTGAGTAGGTGAGAGCGGATCTCCTTGATTCTACCTTTATCAAATAGTTCCAGGTTTGCTTTTTCATACAATTGCTGCTGGGCCCGCAAGATCTTGCCCTCGAGCTCTTTGGCTTTTAGCTCATTTTTGGCCTATTTTTGTGCTTGATGCTCGGCCGAAGTCTGCAGTTGTAGAATTTGCTGCTTGAGGGCATGCGTTTCCTTTTTCAACAACTTGCACTATTTCTGCGAATCCTCCAGCTCGGAGCGGATCCTAGCCAGCTCTTCTTCCAACTTGATGTTGGCATTTTCTGCTTCAAACCTGCGCTGGTTGGCAATGTTTGCATGTGCTCGGAAAGTTTCAACCCTGACATGCATGGATGCGGATTCGTCATCTATGTTTAAATGCTCCAGGTCCTTGGTCTTCTCCTAGTAGTCGTAGTCGGCTGGAGTCATTTCATCCAGAGGCTTCTGGACCTTAGGGACCTTCCTCACCTTATGCAACTTTCCACCCTTCAAGTCGAACACCGCACATTTTTCAACTTGGGCCAGAGATTTCCCTCTTTTCTTTCTTGCCTCCTTTAGCATCTTCTCTGTATTCTATCGAGCTAGGAGTAGCTTTTCAGCCAGGGGGCACTCCTTTATTGAAGATAAGTCTATTTCAGAGAAGGTCGAATCTCCAGCCAAAGGTGTGAACAAATATAAAGTACTAACAGGGAAAGATTCCCCTGACGGCTCGGAGACTGGTGTGGCAGGGACTTCGGCAAGCGGGACTATGCTTCGAGCTATGGGAGAGTGAGCTACGGGGCTTGGTGTTGGGACACTACCTTCGCCTTGACCTAGGATTGAAGGAATGGCGGCATGGGTAGGCGAAGGAGTTTTAACGGGTTTATCCTGGTCAGATGACTCGGGAGGAGTGGGGCTATGCAGGATTGGACTTGCAATGGGCGGTTTTTGAGTGGGGGATTGACCTTGTGGGGGATGGAGAGATTGATGAGGGCTTCCACTCGGGACTACCATGGATGTGTCAGAGACCAAAGTGAAGGGAAGAGAGTGCGTACCTGCGTGCCCTCCTGGCAAAGTGGTTGTGGTAACTTCTTGCGTGGTTGGTTCTTGGCCCTTTTGGGCTTCAACACTCCCGACCTCCACAACTTCTACTCCGGGGTCTTTCTCTTGTTGGAGGAGTTCCTCCACATCAATGATATCTATTTTGGGGACCGTCTCAGCACTTGGTGGCCCTACATCTTCAATATTTGCTTCGACCGGGCCTGATGCAGGGGATCCAATAGAAGTACTTGTAGGCTTTGTGCGAGGGCGCTTTGGGTGGCTCGGAGGCACTTGAATTTGCTCCTGCCTTTTCCTTTTCTTTCTCTCCAATGGTTGCTCTGCTTCTTCGGCCCCCACTTCCTTTTCTTCCTCCGAGGCATCCTTAGCTCCACCCGGGCTTTCGCCTGATCCTGGGGTAGCTGGGGGAATAAAATCTGCAAAGGATATAGACTTTCGGGTTTCGACATTGGTGTCATAAAGAATTGCGAAGTCTTTATCCGATGCTAAGAGTCCATAGGAGTTCGTTTTTTGATGATGGACTCTCATTATCCACCATTCCCGAAGCTTTTCCTCGCTCCAGTATTTTACCTCCTCCTTCAAATCGTCCCTTGCTTTCTTCCAAAATGTGGAGCTTGGGGTCGGGAGGGAAGCGATCAGGGTCGAACTCGACCTCCATAGGATAGAACTCATGCCATGGAGGCAATGTCCTCATCCTTTCTAAATGCCACTCCAGATATTTTCCATTGGGGTTGTTCCTTTGTTCCACAACTTCGGGGTGAGGGCGGATGTGGAAGTTCTTGAATTTTAAATGATCCTTCATCACGCCCAAAGGATCATAGAGCCACTGCTGAGGAATCTGGAGTAGGCCAAAATAGGCAAGCTTTTCCTCCAGGAAAATGCCCTGCTTTAGGGCAAAGACTTCAATTACGCCCATCCTGAAGGGGAAGTCACAGGTATGTGCCCACTTTCGGCCGTGACCGTATATTGCATTTGTAGAGTCGCTCTGTCGAGCGACTTCCAATGCGAACTGATATTC
Organism: Wollemia nobilis; assembly: GCA_028583015.1. Classification (NCBI taxonomy): domain Eukaryota; kingdom Viridiplantae; phylum Streptophyta; class Pinopsida; order Araucariales; family Araucariaceae; genus Wollemia; species Wollemia nobilis. Next base: position 780,189 of record JAQPPZ010003109.1, on the reverse strand, counting down.
AGAGGGTAGACTGGTAACAGGAAGGGCTTCCCAATGAAGCCGAACAGGCGAATCACCAGTCCCTGTGTCAATTGGAAGACGTCCCCCCTTTTTCCCAGCACCACTCTATCTCTCAAACTGAGTGGTACCCGAGGACAAGAACCTTTCAACAGATGCATGGCGGGTCCCAAAAATTGTTGATTAAAAGGATAATAGGACTCTTCCTTCAATAGGAGGGGAGTCCATTGATACACTGGCAGAGGATTTCCATCCTTGCCGCTTGGAGAGATGGCGATATGGGGAAACCGCTTATGAACTTGGTAGAAGTATAACCAGACAAGAAAAGAACAGGGTGCGAAGTACTGGCCCATTGCTGAATTCTTCATGCTGGTGAGCCTTGTATGCAGGGTTCGGGCCACCCATTCCGCCCAGTCAAAGAAAACTGGGTTGGTGTTCGGCCTTGAAGCGTCAGGGGCATAAAACTCCCCTCTTGAAATGCATTCGGCCAAAGACACCTGCCAGGGCTGTACTGAAGCATCTGTTGACAAGCCCGCCACCCATGCAATAATGGAGAAAATATCGATATTTTTGAAGGCCTCCAAGGGTAAGGGCATATGGGGCAGCTTGTTTGAAGGCAGCCCGCTCTTGAGATTCTCACGCAGGAATTTCAATATGTAGCTGTTGGAGGTGAATCTCTCCATTTGTTCGCTTAGGATGACATTGCGAACGGAATAGCCCTTGGGCAGGCCCTACTGTGGCGCGAAGGCTGCTTGTACATCTTCCTTCAAGATGGAAAATAGTTTGTGTCCCGAAGCATCTAACACTTGCCTGGACGTAGGTTGGTAATTCTGTGCGATAGCGTAGATCAGCTCGGGACAATGGTGAGCAGGAGGGGTTAAAAACCAGTAAATCTGGGAGTAATATGCAGCAGCTCTCTTATTTTCTGGTGTGAGCCTGCTTGTCATGAATTCTATGGTGTGTCGAAGATCGGATACACCCTTAGAGAGCTGTGTGTCTCGGATCTTCTCCCACCCATCAATTGGTGGCTCCACAAGCTGTTCTTCCTCCGAGTCATCCCCCTCTTCCATTGGCTGCTTTTCGGGTCGAAGGGGAAGATTTAGCTTCTTCGGAGTACGCTTTTTCTCTTCCTTCCCCTTCTTTGTCTTTTCGGGGCCTGCAACTTCGGGCTCTTTTCCCTTCTCCTTAGAGTTTTTCTTTCCCATGTTGCTTAGTGATAGCGGCAGGGTTCTTGATACAGAGGGCTTTAATGTGAATGGCCAGATGCAAAGGACGGGAGGGTTGCAGAGTATCTGAAGGCTCTTAGTCTAGCTCTAACTGATGGACAAATAACTTCCCTCTTGCCAGGAATTCGCTTTTATAGCCTAAAAAGGCAACCACCTGAATTTATGGCACCTACTAAAATTAAATTTGTACTTCGGATGAAAGAGGCTACCGTATTCTCAAATTGATTCTACAGCGACGTGGTACACAGGGCTGCATGCTTCGATGATTACCCTTTTGTACTGGAGGCGCCACCCGCTGCCACCTCGTACCTTGGTGCGAGCTTTTCCTCTCCCTTTTTCTGACTCGATCATCTCGAGAAGTGCTCCACCACCCTTTTGCCTTAAATTCGTCTGCTTTGTACTCCTTTCAAGGCCATTGTTGGCACGTTCTCCGAGGCACGTTTCGAATTCTCCACCTCGCGCGTGTTCGGCTCGGCGAAGAGGAACTTGATGCTGAAAATGCTTCGCGGTGAACCTTTGGTTCGGACTATTTTTCGATGCTTCGGGCCCGAAGTACTTCTTCTTCGCCGTGTTGCCGTTCTGCCTTACGAAGGTCGCCGAAGCTTTCCCTTTTGAAAACTGCTTCGCAGAATTTTTGCCCGAAGTAGCTACTAAAATACTTCGGGTGCGAAGCTCTTTTCATGCCTTCGTTCGAATTTTGGTTCGGCTTCCTTTTGGGTAAATGCTTCGCAAGGAGCCTCTTATAATTCACTTCGCAAAAATGCTGCCCGAAGTAGCTGCTGAAAATACTTCGGGTGCGAAGTTCTCATTTTGTGCCTTTGGTAGCCTTCTTCGCAGTGAACCTTCTTGTACTTGCTACTTCACATCGAAAGTCCCCGAAGAGGATTTGGAAGTGGTACTTGGCTTTTGTGATCTTGGAAGAGGATGTATATACAAATGCAAACTATATACAAAAGTATATATACATTTTTTTTTTTTTAAAGAAAGAAATCGTACTTTAGCGGTGAAAAGTCTTCAGGTGAAGACCATTGACAGAGATCGGCAGAACTTGACCATCTGCATCTTTGAGGATGAATGAATTGGCCGAGTTCACCTTCATAATTTTGAATGGCCCATCCCAAAAGGCGTCCATCTTGTCGTGATTCCCAGGCTTGGCCTTCCAAGAGTCCCACTTCAATACCAGGTCTCCCACGTTGAATGTGCGATCGGATGACTTTTTCTTGAACCAGTCTCTGATGACCTGAGTATGCTTGGCGAAGTTCTGGTATGCTTCTTCGTGATCTTCCTCTAGTCGCAGCAGCTGAGCTAACCTATTTTCCATCGGACTAACTCCATCTTCTGCTTCTAACAGCTGCAGTGCAGGGATCTCAACATGGATGGGTAAGATGGCCTCCTTGCCGTAGACCAGGGCATAAGGCGAAGTCTTGATTGACCTTTTGACAGAAATTCGATCGGCCCACAAGGCCCGATCTAGAAGGAGATGCCAAGTCCTTTTGTTTGTCTCTATGAGCTTCCTTAGCATCCTCAACGAGAGTCTTATTGGTGGATTCTGCCAAGCCGTTGCCTTGTGGATAATAATTGGAGGATACTTTATGATATATCCCATATCTGTAGAGGAATTCATTAATTTTAGCGCCTGTGAAGCCAGGGCCATTGTCTGTGATGATTGCTTCGGGGATGCCAAACCTGGTGATCAATCCTTCCAAGAAGGTGACTACAGTCTCTTGATCTGCATGCTTTGTGGGAATCGCTTTGGCCCACCTGGTGAAGTAGTCTGTTGCTGTCAGGATGAACCTATGTCCCACGGAGGAGTTCGGTGATACGACCCCTATAAAATCCAACCCCCATTGCTGAAAGGGAGTTTCTACCTGTATCGGGTGAAGGGGCATCGAAGCATTTCTGCTTCAGCCGATGAACTTTTGACACTGCTCGCATTTGCGACAAACGACGAAGGCATCAGCGAAGAGTGTAGGCCAATAATAACCCGCTTTGATAATCTTTAGTGTCATCGTTCTTCCTGCGAAGTGACCTCCAGATAGCCCTGAATGGAACTCTCCTAGGACTTTTCTTTTATCATCATCTTTGATGCATTTGAGAAGGACTCCATCAATATTCTTGAAAAATAGGCCTTCGGGGCGCAGAGTGTACCGGGAGGACCGCATCCTGAAATGCCTTCACTGTGAAGCATTTAGATGCGAAGGACAACTGCCAGTGTGGAAGTATTCAACTATTTCACTGACCCAGTCTTTCTCGTCCTCTTCCTGGTTAGCGAAGCATCCTTCAGCTGGTAAGTCATCCCTCTGAGATTCTGCAGCTTCGGTCGCTGCATCTTTTGCTAACTCTTGACATAATGCACGGCCATGAACCAATTTTGTGGGCTTGATCTCGATGTCAAACTCCTGTATCTTGTTCACCCAACCAGCCCTTTTGCTTCCCAATTCTCCTTGGATGATGAAATTGCGCACGTCGGGGTGAATGACAAAAACTGTGACCCGACTTTGGGAAATGAACTGTTTGAATTTTTTGAGGGATTTCATTACCGCATGCACCTGACGTTCTATGAAATTATATTTCTCTTCATGGGGATTGATCACCTGGCTCAAAAACGCGATGGGGCGCTCCTCGCCATCTTCCCCCTTTTGTGTCAGGACGACAGCATAGCTTTCGGGTTCCCCTATAGCATATAGGATGAAATCCTGACTGTAATCTGGATTGATCAAGACCGGCACCTGAGCGATTCGAGCCTTAATCTCTTCAAATGCTTCCTTTCTTTCTTTCGTCCAGCTAAATTCGGTGCCCTTCTTCAGGAGTTGGGACATTGGCTTGATGACTTGGGCGAAGTCGGGGATGAACTTCCTTACGAAGTTAATCTGGCCGAAGAAATATTGAAGTCCTTTCTTGTCTACTGGGAGTGGGAGCTTCATTAGAGCCTCGGCTCTATCAGGATCTACAACGAGGCCTTTTTTTGATATCGCATGTCCCAACAACTTTCCTTCATTGACTGCGAATATGGACTTCTTTGGATTGATTGAGATGCCGAACTCTCGACATTTTTTGAAAACTTGTTGTATATGTAGTGGATGATCTTCCCTTCTTCGGGAGAAAATGGTCATGTCATCTAGATAGATGACGATAACCTTATTTAGAAGCTCACCAAAAGCAAGATCCATCGCTCTCTGGAAAGTGGCACCAACATTAGATAGGCCAAATGGCATTCGTTGGTAAGCAAATGTTCCCCACTTGGTGGTGAATGTTGTTTTGTGTTGGTCTTCATCCTTGACCCAGATCTGATTGTATCCAGAAAAACCATCGAGCAGAGAGAAGCGTTGAGCTCCAGCCACTGAGTGCAAGATTTGATCGATTTGTGGGAGAGGATAGTGGTCCTTGAGGGACGCCTGGTTTAGGTTGCGAAAGTCCACGCATAACCTGATATCTCCATTCTTTTTTCTGACTGGGACCAGGTTCGCTACCCATGAAGAGTGCTTGATGGGATATATGATCTTTGCCTCGAGCATCTTCAGGAGTTCGGCCTTCATTAGGACCTCGATCTTGGGATTAATCGGTCTTTGCTTTTGTCGAAAGGGTTTGACCCCCTCCTGCAATTCGATTGTGTGTTGAACCAACTACCGATTGTATCCCCTAAGATCTTGATAAGACCAAGCAATTATGTCAAAAAACTTTCTGCATAGATTCTGTATCTGTTCTATCTCCTCTGAAGTGCAGTCGGTTCCAACCTTTATTGCTTTTCCAGGTTCAAGCTCTAAATCTTGATACTGCTTTTCATTGACTTTGATCATGTGAGAGAGAGCTCGGTCATTCCGATCAAAGAGGCTTTCAAGGGTGATTAGTCCCTTGGGAACATGGTTATTCTTCAATTGAATCAGCCCTTCATATTCTCCTTCATCAGAGCTTCGGTCTTCGACTGTGGCGGCTTCTTGGATCATGAAATTTACAATCTGCTCATCATTGTCAAACACTTGCCAATGTAGATCTTTGTCCAGGATAGAGGGTCTATAGATCATCCTCACAGCTTTAGGCTTGTGCACCATGTCTTCTGTTGGAGAGTACTTGGCTGCGATGGATGCCAGAACATCGGCATGTCGGTTCTTTTCTCATGGGATTGACTGCAGATTGAGAGATTCGAACTGGTCGAACAGGTCCCATACCCTGTTGCGGTATGATTTTAGATAATGCTTCTTTGAAGTACACTTATTTGTGACCTGGTTGCAAACCAGTTTGGAATCTTCGAAGATTTGGAGATGCTTTATGCCTAACTTGTCAGCTTTCTTGAGTCCTAGGCACAATGCTTCGTATTCTGCTGCATTGTTAGTGCAGCTCCATGTCAACCGGTAGCAATATTCCTTTTGCTCTCCGAAGGGTGAAATTAGAAGAATCCCTGCCCCAACGCCATTTTTACATCGGGCACCGTCGAAGAACAACTTCCATAGTTCTTCCTGGGCACTTGTTCTATTCCCTGGTTGGGAGTGTTTTTTAGGCTTGGCGATCGCATAACATCCTATCTCGGTCTCCACCATGGCGTTGAAGTCTGCTAATGAAAACTCATCTTCATAACTTAATTGCGCAAGAGATTCCTCGACCAGGTCTACCTGCTCTATCTCCTCCACCATTGCATTCACTGGTTCGCTACTTTCTTCTTCGGACATCTTCTGCACAAGAAAGGAAGAAGGCTTTTCATTGTAGATCTTCACCTTCTTTCCTTTGAATGGAATCTCCAGATGAGAGTAATCCATAGATAGATATCCACCCAACTTTGCCATGAATTCCCTTGACAAGCACATACTAAAATATGGCTCCAAGTCGACTACCACTACCTCTTGTATGATCGTGATCTGAGGCATCTTATGTAGTCGGATAGGAATGTCCTTGATCACCCCTATAGTCTTTACTGGAGTACCATCCAACTGGAGTACACCTTGGCTGCTTCACGTATATTCCATCCCTATTTCTTCGTAGACTGCTCTTGGCATTACTGTTGTAGCGGCCCCAGAGTCGATCATGCAATTATGTACAATATACCCTTCCATTTGTAGGGATAGGTAGAATGGAGGTGGTCTGTTCTTCCCCGTGATGGATGTGGATAGGGTCTGCACAAGAGCAAGCGGTGTCACCTTTTTGCTTTAATTGTCTTCAATGATTCTTGCAATAGATCTACTTGTCCAGGTAGTTGCAGTGCATCGTACGAGCTGATCTTGGCCGAAATCTTCTTCAACTCTTCTACAATGTTGTACGCCAGGGATTTGAGTGCTTCGGGCTCCTTTCTAGGTTCATATCTTGTGCGATACTGCTCCGTAGCTTCAACTCTTTGCCGCTTAGTCAGGGAAGGAAACTTGAGCTTTTCCTTAGCCTGTTCCTTAGTTTCTACCTGAGGTGGTTCGGCAGAGGCCTTTTGAGCCTTTTCTTTGATTGGTGCAGGTGGAGGAGCTTCACTCGGGGCCGAAGTAGATGATTGTCCTTTCTCGGGTCAAACTTGCTCTTTTGAAGGAGCCATCTGAGTAGTATCTACTTCTATTGCCTTCTTTCCTCCTCTGGTAAGCACTGCAACCGGCTCCTCCTCGCCAATTGTCAGGTTCTGACTCATCTGCCTAATGACGTTGACTTGACCGCTATGACTACTGTTTGCCAGCGTTTGTACATAGTGTTGGTGCAGGGTGCAGGTATTCTCTTCATGCGGATCATTGCACGTAGAGCACCAATATACATAATCGGAAGTACTCGAGGCTTCATCAATCGCAGCATTTCTCGCCGAAGCCTTCCCTTGCTGGACTGCTTGGTCCTTGGTAAGCGCAGGCGTAGGATAAGATCTCCTCGGTAGGAACTCCTATTGCGCTTGCTTCTTTTTTACAATGGTCATGTCATTAGACAACATCTGAACTGTAGAGTTCAGAGACTGCATTTCCTATAGAATTTTGGTTTGTATATCATCGAATTTCGGAGCGAGTGGTAATGGAGCCATCGTCGGTATTGGAGGCAGGGCGGGGTGTTGAGGTGGTGCTGGCAGTACAGGGAATGCCGAAGTGACAGTGGGCTGTGGAGTTGAAAATGTAGGGAAATGAATTTGTGGAGGGATGATTTGAGACACGATAGGATTCGGGTTCCAAGATGATATCGAGAGTGTGGGGGTTGTAGAGATTTGTGAAGCGGCTGCGCTTGCATACTGGAATTGAAGGAATTCGAGAAGTATGGGCATTGGCATCCTTTGGGGAAGCTTGCCCATAACTATCAAATCCATTTTGGCCCTCTTGGCTAACTCATACAACTCGAGAAAAGTATTAACGTTAGAATATCTTACCATGAGACTGATATCAGGATTGAAATCCCAAAGGAAATAGAGTGCTGCAGCTTCGTCGGTTGGCCGAAGTCCAATTGGTACTCTCTGCCAGGTTCGAGCGAACCTAACATTGAAATCTATGATCTCTTCTTGTGGATGCCTCTTGATCGAAGTGAACTGGTGTAGGAGAGAAGTAGGATCGGAAGACTCATTGAAGTTTCCCATCATTTGCCCAGCTAACTGGTCCCATCCCGTAATACTACCGGGTGGTAGAGATCTATACCAGTAGAGGAGTTTTCCTCTAAGGGAAAGAACCAGAAGCTTTACCATAATTTGCTCTTCTGTAATGTCATGGATCGCTGCCAGAGATATTATGTCCTGGATATGCTCTAGAGCAGTCTTCCCAGTTCCATCGAACGTTGGGATCTTCTTTATGGCAGTAGGCGGCACTTGCCCTTGTCCCGCTAGATTCAGTGGTGACAAAGAATCCCATGTTGGGCACAACCTAGGCGGTTGTGGCTGCTGCATTTGCTGTTGTTGTTGTTGTTTGCTGCTGTGCCATACTTGCTCCTGGATTTTGAGAAACAGGAATTCTCGAAGCTCCCCCTTGATTGCTAATAGGGCAACTAATAGGAATGGAGGGACTAGGACGCTTCGGAGAGTTGGGAGGATTGGGAGGAAAACTAGATGTTGTACTATCAGAAGTTGAGCCTTGTCTGCCAACAGAGGATGTTCCTTGTAACAGTGACTCGGGGGTGACCAACCTTGATTGTTCCCCAAAGGCGTCAATATCTAGCTCAAAGAACTCGGTTTCCTCTCCTCTATTCTTAACTCTCCATCTTGTTTGCATGAAGGCACAGACTTTTGGTACTGGTCTTTACGACTTAAATATTCTTGGGTAAACAGAGTCGCCAGATGCTAAGAGTCTTTCAGTAATGAGGGCATCGGTCCTCACTACCACTAGTCAGGTGAGACTGACCGGGTCACACCGGGAACTGGTTAGAACTATTGGCCCCGATGAAGATGGGTTTTGCATTAAAATATGGGACCTTGACTGGTTATGGATCTTACTGAGACAGACACAGTCGGTCCCACCGAGCGTGCCAAAAACTGTTGGTCATCAAATCTGCCTAGGAAAGGATTTTGAGTAAATGTACGCGCCCTAGACCTGGACCAACATTGAAAGGCCGAAGGGAAGAGATGCCCCTCGTGCCAATCTCCGGAGAAAGGCCGGCTCCTATGCTAAACTACTTGGGTGTTTGAAGATAAGAGTGCAGGAAAGAGATAAAAGGAGTTAGGGTTAGAGAAATCGGTGATGTAAGGTGGGAGAGAACAGGAAGCATGATCGCTAACCAGCAACTTAAATAGCAGCAAGGAACACCAAGAATAACAAAGGAAATGCAATATCGACCTTCCTATGTATCCTCCAGGCGAGTTTCAGGGTACATTCCCCGATCGCACATCGGACGCAGAGTTCAGCATCTCAGTATACAAGCGAAGAAAGACAAAAGAAGCAAGCACAGAAGGCAGCATAAAAGAAAGCCAGTACGACATTTTTCCCTTCCTATGTATCCTTCAGACGAGTTTTAGGGTACAGCCCCCCGATCACACTCTAGACACAGAGTTCAACATCTCAGTTATGCGAACGAAAGGAGACAAAAGAATCAAGCACAAAAGGCAACATAAAAGAAAGAAATTGAGCCCAAAGCTCTTTAGTATTAATCGTAGGACATCAAGTTACAACAGCTTTCTAGCAGATAGTTCCCCCCCCTTTTTCTATTACAATGCCTGGGTTTTTATAGAGGACCCGGGCCTCTGAGTCATAATTACATAGCAAAGAAGAGTACGCCCTCGAGCCCTGAGAATTTGGCTCCCCGAGGCTCTCGTGACCGAGCTTTCAAATCTGTTACCAAAATTGGCAACTGCAACCGGGTCAACCATGGAAAGGTGCATTGATGAGCCGTCTGGACGTCCTTGGTCTCCGGGTGCGGTGCTCGAGTGGCCGCCATGCTCGTCGGGCTCTCCATCATGGCTTGATACTTCGTTTTTGATTGCCAAAAATGAGCAACGAGCTTATCGGGCACGAAAAATTGCATTTATGAGGCACTTGATCACCTCGAGAAAATACCCGGCTTGGAACGCGTGCCCGTGAAGCGCTTCGCTAAGTCTTCATTCACAACTTCGCTTCGCAATGGCTCCGGGCCGAAGCAAAAACTCCTCCTTGGATTATACTTCACAAAACTGGGCTTCGCAAAACTGCTTTGGGGTTGGGGAGTGCCGAAGCATATCAACTTCGCAAAATGGACCTCCTTGCTTTTGCCACTTTGTCGACAAAATTGCTTCGTCGATGCCTTGGAGAAATACTTCGCTGCGATCCTCTTTCAAAACTGTGGTTCGGGAAGATTTCGGCCGAAGCAATTGTCTTCAAAAATATTGCATCCCTTTACTTCGGGTAGAAGTACTTCGCAGAAAATTAGCCGAAGCAAATGCTTCGCAATGAGCTTTTGGCGAAGTAAAAATGGTTCGCTGATGGAGGGGCCCGAAGTGAGTACTTCGGCAACTTTCTGGCGAAGTACTCTCAATGCTCCTTTGAGTTCCGCTTCGCTAGTTTTCTGGCCGAAGTGACTGATGGAAATACTTCGGATGCGAAGTAGTTTTCTTGCCTTCTCCTTTGTATTTTACTTTGGCAACGCCGCTTCGCAGAAATCTCTCCCAAAGTATTTGCTTGAAGCGCTTCGGGCCCGAAGTTCTTTTTATTGCTATCCTTGTATTTTACTTCGGTGATACTACTTCGCAAAAAACTCCACCCGAAGCGGTGTTGAAAATGCTTCGGGTGCGAAGCTCTCTTTTCTTCTGAACGCCGCTTCGCTCAACTTTCGCCCGAAGTAGCTGCTGGAAATGCTTCGGGCGCGAAGTAGTTTCATTCTCTTTTCCTTGTATTTTCCTTCGGCGAAAACTACTTCGCAAAACTTTTACCCGAAGTAGTGTTGGAAATGCTTCGGGTGCGAAGCTCTTTTCATTTTCCTTCGGCGAAGCTCTTTTCTCTAGCTTGTTCGGCAGCGAAGTTCTTTCTTTTCTATTTTTATATACAAAGGGGTGGCATTGGAAGCCAAAATTGCTGCAACTTTTCAAAATAAAAACAACAAAGCAAAAAACTTTACACAACACTGTACAAAATTTATTTTCTTTTTCTACCCCTTAAGAAATGTGACAAAATTGTCAACAGGGCCATCTTGGTTTTCACTTATTTTTCTTTTCCTTGCTTATTCTTCTCCTAAACGATATCATTATAAGTAGAGCAAGCCTTCTTCTAGGTCTCCTCGTCTATGTCAACTTTTTACTTGAAGGTAAGATAAAGATATTCTAGCTCTTCAGTCTTGTCGTACATTGGATATTTTACTTTGAGACTTAACTCATACAGACAAGCATTCATCTAAGTGATGTTATAGACCATAATGAATATAAAATTCTCTTGGAGAGGCTCCTTCCAACTATTCATTTATGATTCATTTTCTAGGTATCCTATCCATGAAGCTCTTAGTTCTTCTTCGGCCAGTATTTGTGAATTCTTGCCCCCTAGGAATTCCGTAACTTTCGTCTAAACTTACGTGTTTCGTAATTTCTTTAGCTTCTCTTTTTAGCTCATACAGTATCTTGGTAGCTTTTATCACTAACTTGTATCTTTTGGAGAAGCTTTGGGCGACTAATTTTTCCTGGGAACAATTTGTGTCGTGAGCCCTGTATCCTGGTATCACCTGAGTGCTATCTTCTAGGGCTTGGATTTTATTAGCAGCTGCCACTCTTGTAGACAGAAGCTGAATCAATGATTGGAACTCATCGTCGACCTGACTCAATGTGTTTTGAATTTTAATCAGGTATTCTAGCACAGGCCTAGATTTTATGAGCAACTGGTTGACTTTTCTCTAGCATCTATTTTTGGACTGCTCTTAATTTCTCTTTGCTTAGTCCGCTAGCATTGTTGGTACTGTTAGATAGCTGCATTTTTAGATCTTCAATTTGTTTTGTAATGCTTGAATTTGCTCCTCTGCCTTTGCCGTATTTTATTTATAAGGAGTTTCCTCATCGAACATTCCCTTCCATTTCGTAGCCTCATTTTTTAGAGCCTTTTTATTGGCTTTCTATTGCTGAAGGGCTTCTTCTAAACGCTTTATTGCTTGTTCAAATCGAAAGAACTGTTCTTTGTAATACTCTGCATTTAGATAAATCGTTCCCATATGAGTTTGCTTTTTTTCCACTCCTTGCCCATGGGTAACCGAGTTATATCTTCTTCAGTGATCTCAGCTTGGTAGTCATCCAAAGTCATTTCCTTCTCTGGTTTTTGCATTGTAGACCATTGCATATTGATGGGATCTAGCAGTGTCCCTTCTCAGATTCTTGCTAAATCTATGGATCCTTGAGTGCTTTGTTCTTTCATCCAAGTAGCCACATTTTTAGTAGTCTTTCTTAATATCTTGAGTTTGACGATAGTGGGGTTAGATGCAGGGGGAGCAGCTTGCATTTCCTGGAAGCTTAGCAGGTTGGCGGACATAGAGAAAGGAGTGGTGGTTAATACGAATTCAAAACTAGACTTTTTGGAAGGGGATTTTGGGTGAGCAGAAGGAGATACTTGTGGAGTCTTTTTTCCTAATGGTGAAGATGGTGGGGTTTGGTGAGTGGTAGGTGGATTTCCATGAGAGGATGATTTTGGAAATTGATCAGAATATTGGGAATTGCCTTGTTTCTCAGAAGGGGAAGAGGAAGTTCTTTGGAAGCTAGGAGAAGAGGAAGGAGTTTCAAGGTTAATGATAGAAATACTTGAGTCTTTTGGTGGAGTAGCATCTTCCTTCTCTTACGACTCTTCGGTGTATATCTCTACGATTTTTTTCAAACCTGTATCCTCTACTTCAGTTGTCATTTTTGGTGGAGGTCATTCTTCACCAATGATTTTTCCTTCACCAAGTGTTTCTTTTTGAAGGAGTTTCTCAGATTATTCTCCTTTCTGTTCACTGATATTTATTTTTTCATGAGCCTCTTCAGGATTACCTTTTATTCCTACTATTTTTTTGGCTTCATTATGTATTTCAGATTCTAAAATATCTCCAGATTGTTCATATTCTCCTGATTATCCATATTCTGAATATGTTGGAGATATTTCTATCCTTATTCTTTTGGGGCCCCCATTTCTTTGTTTTTGCTTTCCTTTTTCTATGTATAAGCGGGATACTACCATCTGATTATATTTCTGATCTTGAGGAAGGAATGGGTTTTTGTTGTTTTTTCTTTGGGGACTCCACCTGTTAAGTCATTATTTATTTACCCTTTCCTTGTTGCTTGTTACCTTCAAGTGTTTTGAGGGGGATACCATCGATACCCAAAGGAATTTTATCTGTAAATGTCTCAGACCAGTTGTCATGGTTTTCATCATATTTTACACAAAACTTTGAATCAATTTTCAAACCGTATCTGGTGAACATTTTTATGTGGCATCTCATTTGCCACCAAGCCAATATTTTTGCATGATCCCAACTTTCTCCTCTTTTCTTCATCCTCTTGATTATATTTTCTATGATTTTGTGCTTTGTATTTGACTCTGGGCTCCAATCCACTATATGTTCATAGAAATCATGCCACAGAGGAAGCGGATGCATCCTTTCAACATGGAATTCCATCGGTTGGTATTCATCGTTATTTTTACCCTGTTTATCAATTTTCCTGTCAGATGCATGAAATTGTTTGAAGGGAGCCTTATTCAGAGTAGCCTACCTTTGGGTGAATTTGTCTTCAAGATCATATTTCCATCTGTGTGACAGTTGTACCAACTTTAGATTTTGCAATACTTGAGCAATTTTCTCGTGATCTCCCTTTTTTGATACAGTCACCCCCTCATATTGGAAAGGCATAAGGTAGGTGTACGTTCTCTGACCACCTATTCTGTATTTGTAGTTGATAAATTCTATTTGCCTCACATATTCCAGAGTGAAAATCTCTTGGTAACATAGTATGGTAAGAGGAATGGCTTCTCAGTGAATCCATAGAGTCTCATGACTGCTCCTTGTGTCAAAATGAACCAATCACCTTCTTCTACGTGAGGATGTCTTGAAGCTTCATACATTTGTTTTGGTACTCTAGGAATCTGGCCATTTATGAGTTTTAGGGTAGGGCCTAAGAACTCTATGTTAAACTGGTAATATGAACTTGTATTTGTGAGAAGTGGCATCCACTCACACATAGGTAAATGTTTCCCTTTCTGGTCCTTGGTGGTAATGGAAATAGAACCCAAATGCTTGCATTGAAAAAAGAAAAACATCCATACCAAATAGGAAGAATACCTAAATACATATGGAGCTTCCTTTTGCAGTTTATAGAGGCCTGTGTGTATTTCCTAGGCCAAGTACGTCGATCAATCAAAAAATATAAGAACTCTACCCAGTTCTAGATGCTTCTTGTCGTAGAATTGGGGAATGGAGATACATTGGGCTACTACAATCTGCCACCCATACACCTGGGTGTCATCCTCAAAACCGACCACCATCACTAGCATTGAAAAAAGTTCATTTTTTTTAACCTAGACAAGGGAATGGGAGACTTAGGCATAGATTTTTTAGAGAGGGTCTCCATAAGGTTTTGCTACAAAAAATACCTAATGTTTGGGGCATTGGTATAATATTTGGTAGAATTCTCGGGGTCGAAATGGAAAGGTGGAGGCATAGGATTCCTTTCATAGGTGAAGAAAACCCTAATTGTCTCTGGGTCAAGGGTAAATAGGGTTTCCCCTCTGTAATTCTTGACTATCCTGTGCTTGATATCATACATCTTTGCCATGGCTTGAACTAATTCTTGGCAAGAATGCACTTGAGGGCAAACGTACCAATAGAGCATAGAATGATACACGAATGTTGTTGGATCAGTTGGAGATGGATTCTTGACCACCCATATGGCTATGTCTCTCTGGTTCCTCCTAGGTTAATCTGACATCTGTGATGTGGGCATCTGGATCTACGAAACTGTTCACCCTTTTACTTGAGCTTCTCACTTTTTTAGAAAATGCAGGAGAACTAGCTACGGGGGTAGTTGCCATTGTCACTGTGCTTTACCAATTGGAAAGAAAACCAGAATACTGGTTAGTAGCTCTATGGAACTCTCTTTGGCAGGAAGAGAAAAGCACATGAAAAGAAGAAAAAAAATGTGGGGGAAATATGGGAAGTGGATCAATAAAAATTGGAATGCATGCTTGCGCCACTCTGTCATGTAATAACTGTTAAGCTGACATGGCACATTTTTATTGACAATATTATTTTGGTGCAGGTTCTCGAATTCTACATGAAGCTTTGATCGACGTGACCATATTCAAGACACTACTAACTGTTACACACCCTTTTTTTCCCTTTTTTATTTAGACCAATGATATCTTTTCATTTTGCTTCATGTCTATTGGTAGGTGCGATCGTATCTCTGAAAGGACAATGTGAGATTTTCAAGGCCACCGCTTTTATTAATTATAGCGCTTTGCTTTTCTAGCACGTGCCAATATTTAAAGATCATTCCTTTTGTCGTGATGCTCATTGTCACTTCCAATAAATGCTAAAACTCAAAAGCAGCCTTCGGGTGCCAAAAAGTTGCGCCATCATGAAATTTTGCTCAAAAGTGACCTTCGGGTGCCAAAAAGTCATGCCACGCGACATTTTGCGCAAAAGTGGCACTCGGGTGCGAAAAAGGAAACAATAAAGAAAAATACATTTTTACATAAAAATACATACAACAACATGAACTCACTTCTTGAAATATAGCTTCAGGTGGAAGCCATTAACAGGGATGGGTTGAACCTGGCCCTGTTCGTCCTTCAACTAGAAGGAATTGTGTTGCTTTTCTTCTATTATATCAAAGGGGTCATCCCAGAATGTATCGAATTTATCATGATTACCAGGTTTGGATCTTTTTTTCATTCCACCTGAGAACCAAGTCACCTGTATTAAATTTCCTAAGAGTAGTCTTCTTGTCAAACCATATTTTGGTGGTGACAACGTGTTTCAGGTGGTGGTTGTAAGCCTGTTATTTTTGTTCTTCTGAATACAAGAGTTGAACCACCCTGTTTTCCATGGGTTCTACTTCTTCTGTACCAATTTTATTAAGTAGTTTTAGGGTAAGTATTTCTATATTTACTGGTAGAACTGCTTCTTTCCCATAGACCAAGGAATAAGGAGATGCATTAATGGACTTCTTGATCATTATTCTATTAGCCTAGAGTGATTTATTTATCAAGGAATGCCAACCTATTTTGTTGTCCTTTAGAGTTCGTTTCAAAATCTTGAGCAGGTTCTTGTTCATAGACTCAGCTAGTCCATTTCCTTGGTGATAGTAGTTTGAATATGTCTTTAAATAGATCCCATACCTGCATGCAAAATCGATCATTTTGGAACCTATGAAATATGGGCCATTGTCTGTGACCAATGCTTCTGGGATGCCAAATATGGTGATTAGACTCTCTATGAACTCTATCACAACCTCTTGGTTAGATTTTTTGGTAGATATTGCCTCTGACAACTTGGTGAAGTAATTAGTAGCTGTCAAGATATACTTGTGCCCAACGGATGAGTTAGGCTCTATCATTCTGATAAAATCTAGTCCCCATTGTTGGAAAGATTCTTTGACCTGAATGGAATTAAGGGGTAATGGGACATTCACGTTTCTTTCGACATACCTCTGGCATTCCTCATAGCCTTTGTTTACTTTAAAATAATCTAAAAAAATAGTTGACCAGTAGCACTCAATTTGGATGATCTTTAGGGCGGTGGAGTGTCCTCTTGACAATCCTCTGTGAAATTATTCTAAGATATATTGTTTTTGTTCATATTTTATGCAACGTAGGAGAACTCCATATAAATTATTTTTGTAAAATCCTTCAAGGAGAAGATTATACTTCAAAGCTTGGATTCAGTACCTTCTTCTTTGTGAAGTATTCAAACCTTCTGGACATCTTTCAGTCTAGAAACATTTTATCAATTCATATGCCCAGTCGAGATGTTCCAAGGGTTGTTCATCACCTGGTGATTTTCCTTGCACTTGGTATGCCATATATTATGATGAAGCATGTTTAGCAAGCTCTTAGCATAATTATCTACCTCTTACCAGCTTGGTCGGATGTATTTCTACATTGTATTCTTGTATCTTGGTCACCCAACCTGCTCTTGTGTCATCGAGCTCTCCCTGTATGATGAAAATTTGTACATCTAGATGAATGGTGTAAACAATTATCTTGCTTTGAGATAGGAAATATCTAGTTTTTTTTTAAATATTTCATTATTGCATATATCTATTTCTCGATGAAATTATATTTCTCTTCATGTTCCTGCATAGTTTGGCTCAAAAAAGCTATGGGTCTTTCTTCATTGTTAGTTCCTTTCTGTGTGAGTACTGCAGCATAAATTTCTTGCCCGCCTATGGCGTACAGGATGAAATATCTGGAATAATATGGATTCACTAATACAGGGGCTTGAGCTATCTATTCCTTGATCTATTGGAAGGTCCTTTTCTTGGTAGCTATCCATTTGAAAATAACATCCTTTTTCAAGAGTTTTGTCATAGGTTTGACTATTTGGATGAAGTCTGCTATGAATTTGCGTATAAAATTGATCTAGCCAAAGAATGATTGCAATCCTTTATTTTTTAGATGGAGAGGGAGATCCAATAATTCTTTTACTCTATTAGTATCTATAGCTAGACCAGACTTAGAAATTATGTGCCCTAGTAGGAACCCTTCTTCCACATCAAAGATTGATTTCATGGGATTTATGGCTATACTGAACTCTTTGCATTTTTCAAATACGCTTCTAAGGTGCGCTATATGGTCTTCCTTTTTGTGAGAGAAAACAATCATGTCATCTAGGTAAATCACAATTATCTTATTTAATAATTCTCTGAATGTTAGCCCTTTGAAAAGTCGCTTCAGCATTGGACAATTTGAATGGCATTCTTTTGTAAGCGAACGTTCCCCACTTAGTTGTGAAAGTAGTTTTGAATTGATCTTCATTTTTAATCCATACCTGATTGTACCCCGAAAAACCATCTAGGAGAGAAAATATTTTTTCTCCTGCCACTATGTGCAAAATTTGATCTATTTGTGGGAGAGGGTAGTGGTCTTTCAGGGAAGCTTTATTCAAGTTGAGAAAATCAACACATAGCTGGATGTCTCCTTTTTTATTTCTAATTGAAACTAAATTAGCAACCCATGTTGAATGCTTGATTGGATAGATGATTGTACCTTTGAGGAGTTTTAGCAATTCCTATTTCATCAGGGCTTCAATCTTGGGGTTTACTAGTCGTTGCTTTTATCGAAATGGCTTGGCACCTTCTTCTAGCTCAATCATATGCTGGATTGTATCTTTTGAATAGAATTTTAGATCCTTGTAGGTCCAAGAAATGATGTTAGGAAATTATTTGCACAACTCCCTGATCTCCTCCATTTCTTTTTTAGTAGTGTTTACCCCCAACTTGATAGTCTTATTGGGCTCCATTTTAGTTTCTTTGTATCTATGTTTGTCAACTTTCATTTTGTGTCCATTAGACTTGTCATTGTTGTTAAAGAGGCTCTCAAGAGAATGTGATTATTTTTTAACTGGATGATACTCTCATCTTCTTTGTCTTCACCCATCTGATCATTTGAGCAATTCATTTCGTGAACAAGGAAATCCACTATTTTTTTATCATTCTCAAAAACTTGCCAAAAGGTATCTCTGTCTGGTACAGAAGGTCTGTAAATTAACCTAATTATTTTTTATTTTTGGATGACATTTCTTATGGGACAGAAGTTTTCCCCCACTGAAGCCAACAAATTTGCATGAGTATTTTTCTCTTTGGGAATAGAATTTTTGTTTAGAGCTTCAAAATATTCTAACAAATACCAAACTTTATTTTGGTAAGCCTTGAGGTAATGCTGCTTTCTTATGCACCTTTTAGTAACCTGATTTACTATTAATTCTGAATCTTCAAAAATTTACAGTTGTTTAATTCCCATATTTTTAGTCTTTTGAGACCTAAACAAAGTGCTTCATACTCCGCAACATTATTAGTGCAACTCTAGGTCAACCGGTAAGAAAAAACCTTATTCTCACCATTTGGGGAAATCAAGACAATTCTTGCTCCAGCACCATTTTTGCATCTAGCCCCATCGAAGAAAAGTTTCCACAATTGATCTGAAGGTGCATTAAGTAGTGGGGATGAGGTAGATCTACTTTTCTTAGGTTTCTGAATGGTGTAAGTCCCCAAATATGTTTTGATCATGGCATTGAAATCTAAGAGGGAGAACTGATCTTCTTCTTGTAATTCATTAAGGGCTTCTTCCATCAGACTCAAATTTGTCAGTTTCTCAGTCATCATATTTACAATAGTAGAGTTTTTCTCTTCTTCTCCAAGCCTCCCAACATGGAAGGTAGAGGGTTTCTCATTGAATATTTTCACCCTTTTGCCTTTGAATGGAATTTCAAGGTGTGAAAAATCGAGAGATAGATATCCACCTATTTTAGAAGTAAATTCTCTAGATAGGCACATGCCAAAATAGGGTTCTAAATCAACCACCACCACTTCTTGTATAACTGTGAGCTGAGGGAGCCTATGAAGGATGATGGGAATATCTTTAATAATGCCTATTATTTTTACAGGAGTCCCATCGAGTTGCAAAACTCCTGGAGCATTCCTTGTATACTCCATTCCCATGATATCACACACTACTTTGGGCATAATGGTAGTAGCGGCCCCAGAGTCAATCATACAATTATGGACTACCCATCCTTCCATATGGAGGGATAAATAAAAGGGGGGAGGTCTATTTTTTCCTAATGTCGAATGAACACTTACTTGGAAACAGATCAAATTAACTAGATATTTATCCTTATTTTTCATAGATTTCAATGATTCTTGTAGGTCTATCTGTCCTGGGATCCGTAGTGCTTCATACATAGTGGTTTTGGAAGGGGTCTTCTTAATTTCTTTAATAATTTTTAATGGGATAGAATCAAAACTCTTCTATTTTATTACTGTTTCAAACCTATTTCAGTACCCCTGAGTAGCATCAACTCTTTGGCATTTAGTCAGTGAAGGATATCTCAAATTTTCTCTGGCTTGCTCTTGAGTTTCTGTCTCCTTAACCGAAAGTGTTTCTTTTTGGATTTCTCCCCTTTTTGGGTCTATACCTTGTAGGGGTATTTTATCTATTGGAATCTTTACAGGCGTAGGTACCTTCAAATGATCGAGTTCTTTAGGATCAAACTAAATAGGTTTATTCCCTGATTTGGTCAGAAATGAGACTTTTTCTAGAGAGGGTATCATGAAATTATGATCATCTTCTCTAATTATGTTTAGTTGACCTTTGAGGGACCTTTCTAATTTTTTTGTAGCTACCTGTTGGACCTGATGTTGATGAATCATGCAAGCAGTCTCACTGTGAGGATAATTGCATGTGGAACACCAGAAAGACGATTGAGGTGAATCATCACTAGGCCCCGCACTTTCGTTGGCATACACTATGCTTGTTTTTTCATAATTTCTCTCATCAGTGGAGGCTTGATATCTTGGCTGAGAGTTCCTTTTCGCTTCTCTACGCTCCATGGATACAAATTTTTTTGATAGAGTTTTGTAGGAGGTTTGCAAATCTTGCAAGATCGCCAGTTGAGCATCTTGAGTAGATGTGTTCACTACTAGGGAAGACGTAGGAACAACACGGAGCATTACAAGGGTAGGGGTTGCTTGCATATGCAGGATGTTAGGTTATCCAATCCTTTTGGGAAAACTAGCTTTAGGATTTGTGGGGGGAAACAAGAAAGTGGTATTTGAAATTTTGGAAAAATTTGGGAAAATAGGTGGCATCATCTTGGAAGGAAACCTTCCTATGGTGATCAAATATTTTTCCACTTTTTGCGCTTCTAGATAAATCTTAGGTAAATTTGTTACTCGAGACTACCTAATGGCCATACTTATTTCTGAATCAAAGGCTCTTAGATAGTAATATATAGCTCCTTCTGGTGCTGGTCTCAAACCGTTAGGGACTCTCTTCCACGTGCGACTGAAACTGATGTTAAAATCCATGATCTCTTCCTAAGGGTGTTTCTAAATGGTATTAAAATGATTCAGTAGGAAAAAAGGGTCAGTATGCTCATTAAATTTTTCTACTAATCTGGTGGCAAGTTGAGCCTAGGTAGATATACCCTGGTATTCCAGGGCTCTATACTAGTAGAGCATTTTTCCTTTTAAGGAAATGATCAACAGTTTGATCATCACGTCTTCTTTCGTGATGTCATACATTGGTGCCAGCACTGCCACATCTAAGCAATGTTCGTATGCCATTTTTCTAGTACCATCATACTAGGATAGTGCTTTCAAAGTCGTTGCTGGTATTGGGTGTTGTACCCCAATATTCAAAGGGCCCATATGATTCCATAATGGATAGGGTAGATTAGGTGGATTTCTAGCCATTACAGCCAGATTGGTAACTGGAGCGGGGATTCTGATAGTAGCAGTGCTGGAGGAGGCTATATGAGAAGTATTTGCTTGCGTGGGGTTGCTATTATGAGTAGGATATGTCCTAGCAACCAAAACTAGGTTAGCACGAAGGCTACCAAGGTGTAGTTAGAAGAACTCTATGGGCTCTTCTAATTTTTTTTCTTTAGATCTAGTTATCATAAGGATGGTTCATAACTAGATATCAGGTAAGGATTTATTCAGGGTTCCTTTCCTGTGCAGAGTTTCCAGGTGATAAAAATATTAATAGGACAAAGGTTTCATCGGGACTTTTACTGTATATAATGCGTGGGATTTGGGTCCCACCAGGTGTGCCAAAAACTGTTGGAGCAAAATCTGCCTTTGGTTACATTTGCATCCAAGACCTTGCCAACATTGAAAGACTAGGTTAGAGCAGACTCTATCTGGTTCAATCTCCAGAGGAGGCTGGTTCCTTTGTTTCTTTTGAGAAAAGGGAAGGAAAATAGAAGGTACAAAAAGAGTAGAAAATATAGCTAATGCTAAATAATTGAGATGGCACAAATACAACAACAACAATAACTATTACAACCTTTTTGCAGAAAGAACAAACAAGATCAAACATAGAGACAAAACCCCTTGGTGTATCTTAAGAAATGCCTCATAAATGAAGTTATATTGCAGATCTTTAACAGAATGATAATGCAAATATTCAAATTAAGATTCAATGCATATCACATTCAGAATAGATTTAAGCAACAATGATCAACACATACATACTTGATTGTTCATACACCAGTGAGTAAAGAACTAGAACTTTGATCTTTATTAACTTTTAGAAGTCTGAGTACATAGCCTTGTAAACACCTAAGATCCGACCATTTGTTTTAGTCGCTCATTCTATATATATGAGTTATATGTAACAGAAAACTAAAAGTTTTTACAAAGAAAATCAAAGAGTGATGGAGCCTCTAACTAAAATAGGTTACGATTTTCTTGTTATATGGATATTTATCTTATCCTTCAAAATTTGTGGTCTTCGTGGCTATAAAAATGTCGCACCATTGCGACTCTAGGCCTTAGACTACTCCACAACCATAAAAATGTTGCACCATCATGACTCTAGGCCTTAGACTGCTCCATGACCATAAAAATGTTGCTCCATCACGACTCTAGGCCTTAGACTACTCCACGACCATAAAAATGCCATGCCATCATGACTCTAGGTCTTAGAATGCTCCACGACCATCAAAATGTCACACCATCATGACTCTAGGTCTTAGAATTATCCACGACCATCATAATGTTGTCCCATCGTGACTCTAGGCCTTAGACTGATCCACGACCATCAAAATATCATGCCATCATGACTCTAGGCCTTAGACTATTCCATGGTCATCAAAAAGTAGCACTATCACAATCCTTTTCTTTAGCTTAGTACTTGGCAAGATTCTTCCTTCTTTTCCTGCATGTGGTAATTCTGGACAATAGGGCCTCCTATGTTTTTGGAATCCAAAAAAATTTGAAGGTAGGGTGATATCCTCGTCTAAAAAAAAGTTGAATATGGTTTTTATTGCAAGGAATACCAATTCACTTGGAAGTTATCCAACATCTATGCCCCCAACAATGCTCTTGAAATATCTGCTCTTTGGAGATCCCTGTCTCTCATGAAGGATGCCTTCTACAACCTCCCCTAGATGTTAGTAGGTGAATTAAATTCCCCCCTCTTTCCCTTTGATAAGAAATGTGGTGTTTATATTCCCTCCAAAGGCATCCTAGATTTCTAGGATTTTGTCACAGAAAATGAACTAATGGACATTCAGATTAAAGGCTTCCAATTCACATGGAACAACAAAAGAGCTAGCCTCGAGCACATATAGGTCAAACTAGATCAATTTATCCATTTCCAGTAGGCCATTCTCATATTTAGGGATACCTCTCTCACCTCTCTCCCTAGGATCGGATCTGACCATTCCCCCTTCTCCTAGAATCCAATAGAACCCCATCCTTCAAAACTCCCTTCAAATTTGAGAACATGCTTATCCATCACACGAATCTAAGGTAGAGAATTTTTGAATGGTGGGGGCTCCCTTGCCCAAGATATGCCATCTATTGAGTGTCCCAAAAGCTAAAAATAGTCAAGAAAAACCTCAAAATTTAGAATAAGGAAGTGTTTGGAAATATTTTTAAGAACAAAGAGTAGATCCTAAACAAGCTCAAAACCTTTGAGCAACAAATTCAACATGACTAGTGGACTCCCCAACTACGGGAGGAGTAGAGGAAAATCCTATCATAGTACCATAATGTTCTAGCCAAAGAAGAGACCTACTGGTGCCAAAAATCCTGAGCCCTATGGCTAAAATATGGGGATGCAAACATAAAGTTCTTTCATACTTCTACTTTGAAAATAGAAGCACAAACAAGATCAAAGAGCTCACTCTATCCGATGGCACAATATCATGATATATCTTCAAAATTAGAGATGAAGCTTCATACAACTTCAACAACATGATGGGAACCTCACCCCCTAAACACCTTGAAGCCCAAGAGACCCTCCTATAGAATATTCTCCCTAGTCACCCCTGAGATGAATTCCTTCTTGATCCAACCCCTCAGCAAAAAAGAGATCATGCTTGCTTTATTTTCCATGCAAGATGACAAGGCCCCTAGACCATATGGGTTTCCCCCTATTTTTTTTAAACATTTTGGGATATTCTAGAGGAATAGATTTGCAACGCCATCATTGAGCTCTAACAAACTAAGATAATTTCGATAGGGATGAAATTCACTTTCATTGCCTTGGTACCCAAAACCCCTCAATGCAGATCCATGATGAAATTTAGGCCAATAAGCTTATGCAACATCATCTACAATATTCTAACCAAATATTTAACATTAATACTTAAGAAGATTCTTCCTACGATCATAGATCCCTGTCAAGGCAGTTCAGTGGAAGGCATATCCAACACTGACAACATCACCTCTCTTCATGAAACTCTCCACTCAATCTTGTATAACAAAAAGGTGGCCATGTTCCTGAAGTTGGACATGAGAAAATATTTTGACAAGGTAGATAGGGATTTCCTCCTAAAAGTCCATCCAGGTTTAGGTTTCACAAATATTGGATCAAACTCATCAGAGGTTGCATCACCTCCCCTTTGTTCTCTGTGTTAGTTAACGGATCTACTACAGGCTATTATCCCAGCTACAGCGGCATTAGATAGGGAGATCCTGTATCTCCATTCCTCTTCATCATTCTTTCCAAATCTCTCTAAAGAGACTTCAAATTTGGATGTGCCATAGGGTGTGTCTCCAGGCTCAAAGCATCATCCAATTCCCCTCCCCTATCCCACTAGTAGTTTTTAGATGATACTATTATCGCCACTCTAGCCTCTATTCTTCAAGATAAATCTATAAAGGTTATCCTTGATACCTATGCTTTAGCATATGGGTAGGAAATCAACTACCTAAAGATAAAATAATTTTTTTTTGATACCCCTAGCAGTAGAAAATGCAAGATTACTCATATATTTTAGTGTTGCATAGCTGATATCCCTACTTATTATCTAGGTCTTCCGTTGTTCACCAAAAGCCTAAAAGAATCTATGTGGGACAATGCCATTGATAGGATCAAACACAAACCCATAGGATGGAAGGATTCCCTCCTATCCCAGGAAGCCAAATAAACCATCACCATGGCTATCCTCCAAAGTATCTAGATCTACTTCATGTTGATTTTCAAGGTCACTGCTTCCATTCACTCTAAGATTGAGTAGATCCAAAAGAATTTTATGTGGTAAAACCTAGATAAAAATAAGAAATTTCACCTTATTAGCTAGGACAGAGTTTGCCAACCTAAATTCCAAGGAGACCTTGAACTTAGGAGATTAGTACACATGAACCTTGCCCTCCTTGCCAAGCAGGCATGGAAAATATTTTCCAACTACAAAGCAAAATGGGTCTTCATAAATTAGGGCAAATATCTCCAAAACATATCCCTTATGGAGGACAATGTCCCTACCAATGGATCTAACTTTTGGTAGGCGATGATTCAAGCTAAATTCCTCATCATCAAAGGTACCCGGTGGCATCTAGGCAGTGGATCAAAGAACAATTTTTGGGATGATACATGGTTGAAAGATAAACCTCTTGCAAAAATCCCTGAAATCTCCATTCTCAAACCCATTTTTGAAAGAATGTGAGGGAGAAAGGTCATGGACTACATTGACAACCAGGGCAATTGGAAAACTATTCCCACTACTAATGAAAGTGACCAAATCTCTAGAGCCGAAAACCTCTTATCCCGCTTACTCAAAACCACTATCATTACAACCATAGCCACACTAGAATACCTCATTTGGAAAGGGAATTATAGTGGAGATCTCTCCATCAAGTCAGCTTACTCTCTCTTGCTCAGCTCTCAAATTCCCACTATTCCCTTCAACTTGGTGTGGGTCAAATGCCTCATCCCTAAGATAGGTTTCTTCTTCTAGATAACTATTCAAAACAAAGCCCTCACTATTGACAATCTTATGGAAAGAGGGATCCCTATCTCAAATAGTTATCACATTTGTCTATCCAGTTGGGAATCTATCAACCAAATTTTAGTGGATTGTGACTTCACTAAAGAAGGGCTGAGTCACATGCTGACTGCTTTTTAGATCCAATGGACCCACCCAAAATCCCTTCTAGACCTCTTCACTCAATGGCCTACCTCGTTAAATAATCCTAGAGTCTCCTTTCTATGAAAGGTCTGCTTCCACCACTTCATCAGGAAAATTTTGCTTTAGCGAAACCACAAATTTTTTTCCATGACCTCAAGTGATCTAGTCTCCATAGCTACCAAATCTATCTCCTATGCTACAAAGAATTCCTAACTTTTCTCGTGCTCTTATATCCCCTTTTGTAGTGTAGAAATAGAGATCCTCCAATCCGTGAACATCCCTATTATGCCCATTCTATCCCCTCTCATACCCCATCCCAGAGTGAAGGCTCATTGGAATACTCCCTTGGAGGGCTGGCTGAAGCTCAAATTTGATGGCACTTCTAAAGGGAATCCAGGTTCAGTAGGGGCAGGCAGGGTTTTTAAGAACCATAAAGGCAAATTTGTTTTTGCCTTATCTAAGAAATTGGATCATAAAACTAACAACATAGCTGAGGCATGGGTGCTTTAGAAAAGCATGTATCTCATCAAGAATTCCAAGATCAACCTCCAAATCGAAGGGTATTCCCTCAACATCATCGACCTCATCAACAAAAACAAAATTCCCCTATGGAATATTAGATCCTTGATCCAAGAAAGCAAAAACATCATTTTTTAGGAAAAACAGGTGGAAGTTTCCCATGTGTATCGTGAAGCCAACAGGCTTGCTGACGGGCTCGTCAACTTGGGCATCACCCAATCGACTATTTTAGTTTGGCACAACTCAACTCTACCAAGTGTCTCCCACTTAGCGACTGTGGATTGGTAGGTCAGGTGCTTTTAATTTTCTCCACCTTAATCCATGTTTTTGCTAATTAAGGTCTTGTAGGTTATAAATTGTGATAATCCATGGGTGATATCTCTATTTTGTGAACCCCTTCACCATCATGTGATTTGCCACTCGACTGATACTTTCAATAATGATGCTCGAGAATGGATCCTTATTTTAAACAATGCTAGTTTACAAAGCTTGTTGTAAAGTCCCAAATATGAGTGTTCTATTGCTCTCCCACATGATATTTTGCCTACCTTAGTTGTCGCTAAGACCCTCAAGATATTCAAATCCACCCATGTGGATATTGTTTCAATAACTTGCACCAATCCCTAGTTTCTCTCCCCTCCCCACTGCTTTTCCACTTGTCATCATCCCTTGCATATCAAGATGACCTTTGGATTACCTATTACCTATTTAATATGAATTCTAGGCACCATGCAGACTGACGTACTCCATACCCACCATCCCAACCACTATTTGAGTCACTCTGCCACCTTCCATCGCCCCTTTGCTCCCACCACCATGGCTTATCTTGAGCCAAACATCCTGCAACTTGACCTCCTTTTGGCCTCTTTTTTGCAAGCCTATAAGCTCATCCTATTTCTATCAAAATTCAAGGGAGTAGAGCTGGCCATTACGACTGACTTCATAATAACTTAGTCGAATGACCATGTAACTATGTGGAACATCTATTTCAAAGTTACCCCTATTCTTATTGTTGAGGTGTCTAGCCTTCCCCTCTCTAGGTGCTTGGTCCGACATGAAAAACACATCTAGGATCCAAAGCTAGAGGGATTCCCAAATTACTAGGATTTTAAATGGTCAATATTTTCTCTAGAGTTATAATCCCTCCCCTCCCCATGGCCCATCGTCTCTATTTTTTTGATGCAATACTTGGTCTGTGACGACCCTTCCAAACCCATGTTGATATTTCATCTTGCGCTCATCAACCACCTTCATGGATTTAAGCCCATGAACATACTTGCATTTCTCCACCGATCTATTTGTCTCTCTGTGTTTGGCACCCACAAGAAGCACTCGGTTACCACTCATCAAGAACTGCTTGCCATCCTTTTCCTCCATGTTTCCACCTCCAATCCTCCATCCATTTTGACCAACCCCCTCCAATCCAACCCTACCCATCCCCCCCACTCACAGTCCTAGCCATTTCTTCTCCAGTGAACCTTTGATGAGCGAGGAAACCCCTGAATTCCAAACTCCCACTTCCAAAAAAGGCTCCCCATCTATAGCCATTATATCTAAACCCCTTCCTACTAGCGACAAGAAACCAGCGTTGGCTAAGCATAAGACCAAAGTCAAAGAAATTCCCACCCAGGTTCAAATATCATCCAAAGTAAAAAATGTCAAAGCAAAATCGAGCTAGAATTATCTAGTCAATGTCTTTGAGAACATCAATGAGAATTCGATACCCGATATTGGGATTTCCAGCAGGGTCTCTAGAATATTCCTTAAGAGTTTTATCGCTGCCTTCGAGAGTGTCATTTCAGCCATGAAATAGTACATCGATCATAATGCAAAAAACACTGAGGATTCCCTAAAAGATGAACCTATCTGATCTCACTTTCGGAGCCAGGTTTATGTTTATACTATTTTGTCTAAATTGGTTTTGTTTCTAACAAAATTGCTTCATCTTCCCATATTTATGTCTGTTAATTTTTGCCTCGAAGGTGACCCTTGCATGAGTACTGGCTAGTTTCCCTTAGTATTTTAGTGTCTGGCAAGGTCCCCTTATGTATGTGATCAATTGCCCTTGTGTGGGCAGGTATGCTCTTAGTATCGATGCTACTATCCCCTACATGGGAATTTTGAATATTTTCTCCATTGTGTGAGAATATTTAAGTGTTTTTATATCTACCATCCCTAAAATGGGACTGTGCAATAGTATTTTCTCTAGATATTTTAAGGTTCTATGTACATCTGGGATTGGGACCCAACAAAAACCCATTTAATAGAAACACCAAAATTACAAAAAAAAAAATTATACATACACAAGTAGTTTAATTATTATTTTGCTTTGCCACATCACTTATTTATCTTCATTTCTTATTGAAAATTATGGCTCCCATGCTTATTAGCATCTTCCTTGCCAATCAAAACAAACATAGTTTAGCAAACATCAAATAGTCCTACATATGCAACTACATGTTATGCATCTACATGGACCACTTGTGAATGCATTGTCTTTAGGGTTCTCATCCTATACCAACCGACGAATACATCACCACTCATCATTTCCCTGACTTACCTTACATTGAATAATCCTATGGTCCATTAAGATGATATACATAATTTACATGGTCTTTTTCGTCTAATACCTATCCTCTACATCTATAGATACATAAACAATATCTCATCCTTGCAGACAAATTAGGCATATAATAGAGTAGAGTTTTGGAGGGTTGTTACAACTACATACTAAATCTACAAGCCAACTCTTGGAAGTATACCAATTTTTGTGAATCCATTTAAAAAGCTTAGAATCTAGGGGAAGACCTCTTAGAAATAACAATATAATGGTCATAGAAGATAAATCAGTAGTTATAACAATAAAATAATCTAGTAAAGTGACACATAATTGCTTGCTTGATCTTTTACTTTTCTTAGAATTTTATCCATTACGAATAATAGTAGTAGATGGAATATTAGAGGGAATGTCAATATATTATGACTACTTGTGGACCACCATAGAAGTAAATATCGACAAAAGAGGACTAGGAATAGAAAAATAGAGTCAATTGCAAGGGTCCTTTAGTGACATGTGGTCCCTCCTAGAATGATAGCATAGGCTGCATGTAGGGGAAACAATACAATATCCTCTAGATATAGAGCTTTATCCTTTCTTGTCTCAATAATTACACATGCATGACCTTCTCAATACAAGACATAAAGCCAAAAAGATAAATCCTAGAAAAAAAATTTCTCAAACAAAGTTGTGTGCCCCACCAAAAAAAGTATTATGATAAACCACAATTATGATAAGACCATTTAATGGATAGAAAGTTTTAACAATGAATCTCTCTAATTTAAACAAAATTTAATGCAAATAATATTATTCATAAATTAAACGTAGGCCTAACAAATATATAGTCACTCTTGTTATTTTAAATTCTTCTAAAATTGAATATCCCTATGTTTCTTTGTATCATTAGAAATAAATGTTAAAATATTTAAAATATGTGAAATTCATACTTCAAGAAGTAAAAAATGGACGAAGAATAAATATAAGTCATAATACAAAATACAATTTAACTAGTATTGATGTTATAAATATATACAATATTGATTCGATTTTATCTCATTTAAAGCCCTCAACTTAATACAACAACCATATAGTCCTAGGGAGGACAACGCAAAATTTTGAGGTTTGGCTCTTCTTTGGGAAGTCCAAGGTTCAAACCACAACATTGGTAAATGTGTGAAGGGGTGGGTATGTAGTGGTTGTATGTTAAATTCTCTATTGATAAGCATAGCTCTCGACTTTATGAGGGGTCATGATTGGGAGGAGACTGCAAAGCCCAATGCATTGGTCGTAGGGGTTTCTCATACTAACCAAATAAAAAAATACAATGACCATATAAATATAAAAATTGTGATATATATAAATCTATAGCTATTTGAATATAACAAAACCAAAAAAAACTTATATATTTATGATATGCATTCCATTACTTAAAAACTCCCCTACATTATTATCAAAACACTATCCACATTATCACAAAAGTCTTCATTAGAATATAGGTATTTAAACTGTAATTAGATTAATAATATTGCATCCCTTTATCATTGTTCCATTTAATATAATTCATAATTTCTTTATAAGCATATTGATTCTAATCCTACTTTATTTTTTATTTATTAAATATTTAAATTTGATTTAAAGGATAATAATATATTAATAAAGTTGTATAATATACTAATTAAAAACTTGTTGATGATTTGTGGATGGAGTCATTATTATGCTATATAGATGATGTAGTTTATAATAAGGTTCAAATCTCAAAAACACCGTTATATATAGCATGTTGTAACTCAATTGATGTAAAAGAGAAAAAAAAATCATTCAAAATATTACTTTAAAAACTTATTAAATTTATAAAAAAAATAATTTATTTTAAATATTTATTATTATTAATAAATATATATATATATATATATATATATATATATATTTATTGGTTGAAAGGGTGTTGAAAGGTCCCTGAACCTTGTACAAAACAGCCATGGGCCTCCAAAGAGGGGAGGCAAAGGGGAAGTACGACGGCAGCAGAACAAGTAAGCCCGAAAACAGTAGGGGCCACCTAAGGTAAAGGCGCCCAGAAGAACTAACTGGAAGAACTAACTAAAGTGAAACATGACCAGTGGCCAACAGAAAAAGGAAAGCGAAACTTAAACAGAGAAATTCACCAGTTGGAGGAAAAAACATTGACGACGGAAAGCCATCCGGACTGCCCAGGACCGGGCACCGAAAGGCCAAGCTTACAGAGGAGAGAGAACGAAGGGGAAAGGACCAGAGACCACCCAAAGAACTTACTCCATGGATGAAACTTCCCAATCGGTAGTGTCTCCCTGATAGGCAGTTTTGGAAGCTTCAAAAGTTTTCGCATTGATAGCTTTTGAGATGCGAATGGCGTGCTCCAATCCAGTGGTCACTTTGGATTGATTCTGGTGGATATTGAGCAGCATTTCGGTCAGGATCTCCGACGGATCGCGCTTGACTCTAGTCATTCGGTGAACATCAATAAGAGCTTGGTCCTCCATCGGGCTAGTGTTGGTGTGGATTTGCTCTATAGATTTTCTTTTAGCGTCCTTCTTCCTCATCTTCTGGGAGGGTCTGGTAGCCATGGACTCATCCTTAGTTTGTAGAAGTGGGTTTAGTTCCACCTGAATGTTACACTTCTGGAGCATGTGATCATAAATCACCAGAAATAGGCCTTGATGTCTAACAGGAGGCTGTCCATTCTTTTGGAAGTTCTCAATGGAGACTTCCATTGACCGTCGAAGATACTTAAGAGTATTGATCTTCGAAACATCTCTCAGCACATTCAAAAAAGCCAAGTGAAAACTTTGAAAACTTCTCACAGGTTCATCCAGGTTGTCTACAGTTATGTACTGCATCACCGGGATGAGAGCACGATTCCAAGGATCGGGGAGCTTCTCCCTAACAATACCTCCTTTTTGGTCCTGGACCAGCTTCTTCCCTTTGCAAGCAAAGTGTTTAAGTTCTACCTAGATAGAATGGTTGTCTCTATGTAGTTTGTATCCATCGTTGGGGAGTCCCGTTACCTCTGCCAGCAGGTCTACCGTGACAGTGAATTCCATCCCTCTGACTAGGACCCTCCCGTCAGTCTAGGTTGAGATGAAATCATTCATTATTGTGGTGTCAATGCCACAAAATTTTTCTAGGAAGGGTAGGAAGTCGTGGTTCTTGAACATCGGCATAAGGTCAGAATCAAGGTTCAGGTTGTCAGGTTCAAGGATGGCCATGGGAAGGAACTCGAGGTTTCTTATGGCAGGGACAAGAGGTTGCCTGTGGTAGAGACAAGATGGGTCTGATTGGTAACAAGAGGAGGTTCTCTATACCAGATTAAAAACAAAGGGGGCAAGCCCGACGAGGTCTTCAAATATCTCAAAAAAGGTTCCATATTTAGGATCACGTGGCAGGGGTTCATGATTCCAATGCTTCCAAGAGGACGAAGTTTTGGTGGCTTTGGGAATAGAGGACTGATCCAGGATGGGAAGGTAAAGACTGAAGGGGATAGAGCATAGAAGAATTCCCATCCAAGGAAGGGTGCTGAAGACGATGAACAACTGCCATCGCCATTGTGAAAAGCTCATCTTTTTTTGGGTATGGGGAGAAGTCCACACACCAGGTTTGAGATTCCTCCATATTAATGTCCTGAAAGGGGTTCCCGCATGGGAAAGGGGTCGGGTATTCATAATTATGCTTGTGAGGACGTTGAAAATCAGGGGTGCGCTCCAAGGAAACTGTCGCTTGTGAATGCCTTTGGACCGATATTCCTTCCATTTACCAGACTTCCCCAACAGATGGGTGCAAGAGTTGATGTTGTCTCTGATTTCGAACAAAACCTCCCTGAGAATGTCATGGAAAGACTCCATGGTCAGTAGGAAACGTGCGGACCAAATTATTGGGTTCCAACTGTCCTCAATGTTGAGCAAGGTGCAGCAACAATATTGTCATTGTTGTCAACACAATCAGATAGATCTGTTGATGCAGTGGACAGGAAGTTCAAAAGCTATTCAGATGCAGAAGACAGGAGTTCAAAGGTTATTCAGAGTATGGACAGTGAGTTTCCAAGAAGACCGAAGTGGCCCATTTGCAAAAGATCAAAGAAAAAGACAAGTAAGAAAAGTGTCGCGATATCGCGACATATATAGCAGGCAAGAAAAACTATCGCGATTTCGCGACATGTTGGAAGAGAGAGAAAAAGTGGAAAAACTGTTGCGATTTCGTGACATGTCGGAAGAGAGAGAAGAAACAAAAAAAACTATCATGATTTCGTGACATGTTGGAAGAGAGAAGAAGCAGGAAAAACTATCATGATTTCGTGACATGTTGGCAGAGAAAAAAGGCAAGTGGAAAAACTATCACGATTTCGTGACATGTTGGAAGAGAAAGAAGAAGGAAAAAATTGCATTGAAGGCAAGGATAACGATTTGACATGTTGGAAGAGAGAGAAGAAAGAAACTGTCATGATTTCGCGACATGTTGGAAGAGAAAAAGGCAAGTGGAAAAACTATCACGATTTCGCGACATGTTGGAAGAGAAAAAGGCAAGTGGAAAAACTGTCGCGATTTCACGACATGTTGGAAGAGAAAAGGCAAGTGGAAAAACTGTCACGATTTCGTGACATGTTGGAAGAAAAAGAGAAAGCAGGAAGAAGTGTCACGATTTCGTGACAAGTTCGAAGAAAGAGAGTAAGTTGGAAAAGTGTCACGATTTCGTGACATGTCGCATTTTCACGACTAAAATAGGAGAGAGAAAGTAAGTTTGAAAAGTGTCACGATTTTGTGACATGTCGCATTTAAGAGGAAGAGAAAGGAAAAGTGTCACGATTTCGTCGACATGTCGTATTTTCACTGAAAAGGAAGGAAGAGAAAGAGAAAAGTGTCACGATTTCGCGACATGTCGCATTTTCGCGACTCGAAAAGCGCAGGAAGGAAGAGAAAGAAAAAGTGTCACGATTTCGTGACATGTCGCATTTTTGTGACTCAAAAGCGTAGGAAGGAAGAGAAAGAAAAAGTGTCACGATTTCGCGACATGTCGCATTTTCGCGACTAAAAGCGCAGGAAGGAAGAAAAAGAAAAAGTGTTGCGATATCGCGACATGTCACATTTTTGTGACAAAAGAAAGAGAGGAAGCGTACGAAAGCAGAAGTGTCATGATTTCACGACAAAAGCTAAAGAAGCTAAGTACGGAAGCAGAAGTGTCACGATTTCGTGACAAAAGTAGAGAAGAAGACTTCAAAGGTAGAAGTGTCGTGATATCGTGACAAAAGCAAAGATGAAGTATACGGAGGCGAAAGTGTCACGATATCGTGACATGTATTTTTGTGGGCCAAAGCAAAGAGAAAGAGGAGAGAGAAAATAGTGTCACGATTTCGCGACATGTATTTTCGCGGGCCAAAGCAAAGAGAAAGAGGAGAGAGAAAATAGTGTCACGATTTCGTGACATGTATTTTCATGGGCCAAAGCAAAGAGAAAGAGGAGAGAGAAAATAGTGTCGCGATATCGCGACATGTATTTTTGCGGGCCAAAGCTAAGAGAAAGAGCAAGGAGAAAAAGTGTCGCGATATCGCGACATGTTGTATTTTTGCGGTCCGATGCAAAGAGAAAGAGCAAGGAGAAAAAGTGTCATGATATCGCGACATGTAGCTTTTTCATGGTCCGATGCAAAGAGAAAGAGAGAGAAAGGGAAAGTGTCGTGATATCGCGACATGTTGTATTTTCATGGTTAAGTTGAAGCCGACGAAGACCGATGAATAACCGACTAATTTTAGGGTTTTTAGTTGTTATGCAAGCCGACTAAGATTAGGGTTTTCATCATGAAAATGTTGTTATAAAAGGAGGGTTGTTTGGAGAATTGTAATGAAGTTGAATAAGTCGTTGAATGCGTGTCGAAGTGTGAAATGTGGCCGTAAGAGCGCAAAAAGTGTAGAAGCGGTGAGATGATGGCGAAGTGCACAAAGTGAGCGAAGAGTCATGTCGAATTGTCCTAAGTGCATCTATGATTGCGTAGAGAAAGCAGAAGGAGCAGAGAGTGCAAAGGGTGAAGACGAACGCAAAGTGCAGCTATAACAAAGTAGAGTGTGCGAAGTGATTACGTAGAGAGAGCAGAGTGCACAGAGAGCGCAAAGGTGAAGAAGACCAGTCAGGGTCTTGCAAAAGCAAAGGTATCTCACTATCAATCTTCTAGTTTCAGAATTGAAGTCCAAGTTGATGCTTGGCATCAGGGGTTGGTGCTCCTTCCAGTTGGTGCTGGTAAATCAGGGGTTGGTGCTCCTTCTAGTTGGTGTAGGGGTGGTGCTCCTTTCTATTGGTGCAGATAAATCAGGGGTTGGTGCTCCTTCCAGTTGGTGCTTGGTAAATTGATTGTAAAGTTGGTGCTTTGCAAAGGCTGGATTTGGATGGTAGTCCAAGCAGTCATTCTTGAGGAGTAGCCAAATTGGTGAACCTCGTTAAATCTTGTGTTGTGTGATGTTCTCTTGTGATACTTGCTTTATCTGGTTTTAAGGTTTCATTATTTCAGTTTTAAGAGCTATGAATTTAAGTTTAAAGAACTACACTGATTCACCCCCCTCTCGGTGCCATTGTAAGACTAACAATTGGTATCAGAGCCAAGTTCCCTTCTCAAGCTAAATCAGTCAGGGTTGATCTTGGATTAGTAAGCAATGGGTAAGAAGAATAGATCCTCTTTCAAAAGGGCATCTCAGTCAGTTTCAATTCCTGTAGAAGAGATAATTGAATCAGAAAAGGTTGAAGACTTCTCATCAAACAAAGCACCTTTGTTTGATGAAACTAATTATGCGATCTGGAGATTCAGGATGCAGGCATATCTTTGTGCTTTGGGATACGACATCTAGGATTCAGTAGATAATGAATACACAATACCCATCACTCCTCCAACCGATGCTGTCGATAAGAATCTGTTTGAAAATGACTCAAAAGCAAGGAATGCTATCAGGTGCGGATTAGTAGACAATGAACTGGTAAAGATCATGAGTTGTAAAATGGCAAAAGAAATATGGGACAAACTGAGGAGTATTCATGAAGGAGACGATGAGATCAAGGAGGCCAAGTTACAAACACATCAAGCTCAGTTCGAAGCTTTAAAGTTGAATAACGATGAGAACATAGAGGCATATATGCTGAGAGTTAATGAAGTCCTAGAGGATGATTCTAAAAGAGAAATAGAAAAAGAACAGGAATGTGATGAAGAAGAAATTGATGCAGAAATAAATTTGAAAGAGGAACTAATTGCAGCTCTGGATGAATTGAAGATAGAAAGAAAAAGGAATAAGGAAATCTCAAGAAAGCTTGATGATGCAAATGAAATAATAACCAGTTTGAAAGTACAGGTAGAAGAATTCAAAAGGATTGAAGAAACTCTCAGGTCACAGATCAATGAGAAAGAGATTGGTTGCTGCAAACAAGAGGAAGAGATTGTTTTATTGAAGAAACAACTAGAAGAGGCCAATACAAATCTCAAATTCGAGAAGAGCACAGAGTTGCTAGATAAAATGATAAGCCAACAAAGAAGCTCCACGGATAAGCGTGGTCTTGGATATGAAGTTGAACAACCTTCATCTTCCAACTCTGCAGAGAAGAAGAAGTTCACTGTTGAAGGATCGAAGCAAGAAAAGTTTGAAGTTGAATCTTCAAAAGGAAGAAAATATCAAAGGAGATCTACAACAAAGCAGCCACAACAAAAGAGGTTCTATCACTCTCACTCTATTCATAATAATACTTTTAATGGCTATTGTTTCAGATGCAACCGAGTATGGTCACAAGGCAACTTATTGTGGATTGAATAATAAATCAAAGAGTTATGCTGGTAGAAATACATCTGCGTTTCTGAGTGAACACTATGTACAATGTTTTCAATGTAATGGTCATGGGCACATAGCAAGGTTTTGTCCAAGCACTTCTGTATCTAATCTAAGGCAAAATAATAGATTTCATTAGACGCAAAGAACACAACACAAACAGGGAATAAATCATGTACATAAAAGAAAGGAAAATAATCATTCATCAAGGATGCACAAGAGACAACCACACAAGAGAAATGTTCGAGTTCACAAAAAGGTGCAAAACAGGGATGCAGTTGAAAAATCCAAGCCCGAGTTCAAGAAAGTTTGGAGAAAGATAGAAGAAAGGAAATCGTGTCTCCTTGGATTGAAGGAGACTACTCCTCTATTGCACTAAGCAACTCCAGGTAGCACATCCTCAGGGGGAGCAATCTTAAAGTTTTATTTTAATGCTCCTATGTATTTGTTTGGGTTTTTGAGGAT
This sequence comes from Wollemia nobilis, assembly GCA_028583015.1. NCBI lineage: Eukaryota > Viridiplantae > Streptophyta > Pinopsida > Araucariales > Araucariaceae > Wollemia > Wollemia nobilis. Next base: position 743,183 of record JAQPPZ010003109.1, on the reverse strand, counting down.
GAAAGGCAAGTAGTTAGGGGGAGTTGTCGTATAGTTGTCGAAGTGTGTTTTCAGTTCATGTAGTTGTTTGTGGAAGTGTCGTGAAGGGTGGTGATTAAATTGAGAGTTCTCATTATTGGTAGTATTGCTATATGTCATTGTTGTACTGGTGATGGTTCTTACTGCCACTGTCCAAAGTTAAGGATTATAACAGTTCAGATAATTTGGTTAGTGAAAGAATGTTGCTCTAGCCGCATATATGTGTTTCGATAAAAGTAGTGGGTATTTGAACTACACATTGATGTGAAGATTGTTAGATCTATTATGACGCTGTGGTGAAAAATATTGAAGTCTGATCATTGATTCATGTTTAGCTCATCAAGATGAGCAACTTTGCTTTGTGAATCATACCTATCCGAGGTCCATAAGTATGAGTTTTAGTAAGGTGCACTATAGTTGGCCGTGAAGTGTTTAACAAAATATTGTCTCCTGATTCGAACAGTTGAAAGTAAGGTGTGACCAGCGGTGACTATAGAAAACATAGACCAAGTTGAAAATGTAAAAAGGGATTTGGTTGGTGTTGTGGTACTGTGTTTGATGCTTGCACAGAGTTGGCAATAAAATTGCAGTGTTGGTACAGTATTGGACAAAAGTTGGTACAAGTGTGAGTCACTTGACAATTTTTTTGACAGATGTGAAATTAGCATTTTTGAATGGGAAGCTTGAAGAAGAGGTTTATATTGAGCAGCCAGATGGTTTCCAGCTTGGTGATGATCCCAACTTGGTTTGTAAGTTGAAGATATATGGCTTGAAATAGGCACCCCGAGCATAGTATGCATGGTAGCACGATTTCAGGCTAATCCCAAGGAGACTCATGTGACAGGAGTAAAAAGGATTGATTGTGGTTTCTTTTTTGAAAGTGATTGGTTTAATGCTTCAAGGTTTTCTGGTTTGAGAGTTGTTATTAAACCTTATTTTATAAGCATTGTTGTTGAAGCCATTAGTTGGTTGAAAGAACTTGAACTTGAGTTAGAGAAGAACATTTTCTTTTTTTTGTGGTTTTTGGGGGTGGTATTGTTGAAATTTTGAGTTGGTTGATACATGCTTCGACTAGGGTTTGTGATAAAGGGTTGTTCATTGAGGTGATTGGTTGAGTTGATTTGATTGAGCCTAGTCAAGTTATGTGTGAAGTGATTTTTAAAGTTCTATGAAATAAATTATTCCATCATTCTATGTTGAGTTGAGATTGAGGTTAGAAGATATTAAGTCTCTAACAATTCTCTTTATGCTTCTATGAAGTGGATTTGATTTGAGACTTGTCATTCATTGTTGAGTTCATTTTGAGTACTACTTGAGCATGATTGATTGAGCCTTTGAAGAAGGCCTTTGGGAAATATTTGAGGACAATGCTAGGACAGATTTGAGGACAGTGTTGGGACAGATTTCTAGAGCAGATTTGGGCAAGTTCTTGGTGAGATTGCTAGAGAAGATTTGGGCAAGTTCTTGGTGAGCTTGCTAGAGATTCAGACAAGTTCTTAGTGAGCTTGTTGGAGCAGATTTGGACAGGTTCTGTGTGAGCTTGTTATTCAGATTTGGACAAGTTCTATGTGAGCTTGTTAAGCAGGTTCTATGTGAGCCTATTGAGCAGGTTCTTAGTGAGCCCATTAACAGAGCTTTGGAGGTGACAGAGTACAGAGGACAGAGTCTCAATGGATAGAGATCCAACAGCCAACATAGTTGAAGATAGATCTGAGTGAGGATTCTTCAAGTGGAGAGAGGTCCACCAGTCAGTGCAACAGAGAGACAAAGTCTTCTATAATATCAAGGGTACTATGGAGTATGGGTTATGGTATCCAAAAGGTAAAGACTTCACCCTTATTTCATATTCAGATGCAGATTGGGCAGGATGTGTCGATGACAGAAAGAGTACTAGTGGAGGTGCATTCTATCTTGGAGATAGATTGGTTGAGTGGTCACACTTCCCAAGAATTGACTAGCTATAGGGATCACATTCTCAGGGGGAGCATTTAAGTATTTGATTATCTTTTTGCTCATGTTCATGATTTTTGCTAAGTGTAATAAATTTTGCTTGAGAATGTTGTGCATGGACTCGGGGGAGTCTGCAGTAGCCCTTTGGTATTATTGTCAAAGGGGGAGAAGAGTTACAGGAAATTGCACATGTGTTGCCAACAATTCCAAAGGGGGAGATTGTTGAGCAAGGTGCAGCAACAGTATTGTCATTGTTGTCAACACAGTCAGATAGATCTGTTGATGCAAGTGGACAGGAAGTTCAAAAGCTATTCAGATGCAAAAGACAGGAGTTCAAAGGTTATTCAGAGTATGGACAGTGAGTTTCCAAGAAGACCGAAGTGGCCCATTTGCAAAAGATCAAAGAAAAAGACAAGTAAGAAAAGTGTCACGATATCGCGACATATACAAGGCAAGAAAAACTGTCACGATTTCACGACATGTTGGAAGAGAGAGAAAAAGTAGAAAAACTGTCACGATTTCGTGACATGTTGGAAGAGAGAGAAGAAAGGAAAAATGTCACGATTTCGCGACATGTTGGAAGAGAGAGAAGAAGCAGGAAAAACTATCACGATTTTGCGACATGTTGGAAGAGAAAAAGGCAAGTGGAAAAACTATCATGATTTCGTGACATGTTGGAAGAGAAAAAGGAAAAATTGCGACATGTGAGAGAAAAAGGCAAGTGGAAAAATGTCACGATTTGCGACATGTTAGAAGAGAGAGAAAGGGCAAGAAAACTATCACGATTTCGCGACATGTTGGAAGAGAAAAAGGCAAGTGGAAAAACTGTCATGATTTCGTGACATGTTGGAAGAGAAAAAGGCAAGTGGAAAAACTGTCACGATTTCGCGACATGTTGGAAGAGAAAAAGGCAAGTGGAAAAACTGTCATGATTTCGCGACATGTTGGAAGAAAAAGAGAAAGCAGGAAGAAGTGTCACGATTTCGCGACAAGTTCGAAGAAAGAGAGTAAGTTGGAAAAGTGTCACGATTTCATGACATGTCGCATTTTCGCGACTAAAATAGGAGAGAGAAAGTAAGTTTGAAAAGTGTCACGATTTCGTGACATGTCGCATTTTCGACTAAAATAGGAGAAGAGAAAGATAAAAGTGTCACGATTTCGTGACATGTCGCATTTTTGTGACTCGAAAGAAGGAAGAGAAAGAAAAAGTGTCACGATTTTGCGACATGTCACATTTTCGCGACTCGGAAAGCGCAGGAAGGAAGAGAAAGAAAAAGTGTCATGATTTCATGACATGTCGCATTTTTGCGACTCGGAAAGTAGGAAGGAAGAGAAAGAAAAAGTGTCACGATTTCGCGACATGTCGCATTTTTCGACTGAAAGGAGGAAGGAAGAGAAAGAAAAAGTTTCACGATATCGCGACATGTCGCATTTTCGCGAAAAAAGAAAGAGAGAAAGCATACGAAAGTAGAACTATTTCATGACAAAAGCAGAGAAGAAGACTTCGAAGGCAGAAGTGTCACGATTTCATGACAAAAGTAGAGAAGAAGACTTCGAAGGCAGAAGTGTCACGATTTCACGACAAAAGCAAAGAAGCTAAGTACGAAAGAAAGTGTCACGATTTCACGACAAAAGCAGAGAAGAAGACTTAGAAGGCAGAAGTGTCGCGATATCGCGACAAAAGCAAAGAGAAGTATAGGAGGCGAAAGTGTCACGATATCGTGACATGTATTTTTTCGGGCCAAAGCAAAGAGAAAGAGGAGAGAGAAAATAGTGTCACGATTTCGCGACATGTATTTTCGTGGGCCAAAGCAAAGAGAAAGAGGAGAGAGAAAATAGTGTCGCGATTTCGTGACATGTATTTTCGTGGGCCAAAGCAAAGAGAAAGAGGAGAGAGAAAATAGTGTCATGATTTCGTGACATGTATTTTCGTGGGCCAAAGCTAAGAGAAAGAGGAAGGAGAAAAAGTGTCGCGATATCGCGACATGTATTTTCGTGGTCCGATGCAAAGAGAAAGAGCAAGGAGAAAAAGTGTCACGATATCGCGACATGTAGCTTTTTCATGGTCCGATGCAAAGAGAAAGAGAGAGAAAGCGAAAGTGTCGTGATATCGTGACATGTTGTATTTTTGTGGTTAAGTTGAAGCCGATGAAGACCGATGAACAATCGACTAATTTTAGGGTTTTCAGTTGTTATGCAAGCCGACTAAGATTAGGGTTTTCATCATGAAAATGTTGTTATAAAAGGAGGGCTGTTTGGAGAATTGTGATGAAGTTGGATAAGTCGTCGAATGCGTGTCGAAGTGTGAAATGTGGTCGTAAGAGCGTAGAAAGCGTAGAAGCGGTGAGATGATGGCGAAGTGCGCAAAGTGAGCGAAGAGTCATGTCGAATTGTCCTAAGTGCATCTGTGATTGCATAGAGAAAGCAGAAGGAGCAGAGAGTGCAAAGGGTGAAGACGAACGCAAAGTGCAGTTGTAACAAAGCAGAGTGTGCGAAGTGATTGCGTAGAGAGAGCAGAGTGCGTAGAGAGCGCAAAGGTGAAGAAGACCAGTCAGGGTCTTGCAAAAGCAAAGGTATCTTACTATCAATCTTCTAGTTTCAGAATTGAAGTCCAAGTTGATGCTTGGCATCAGGGGTTGGTGCTCCTTCCAGTTGGTGCTGGTAAATCAGGGGTTGGTGCTGGTAAATGGGGTGGTGCTCCTTTCTGTTGGTGCAGATAAATCAGGGGTTGGTGCTCCTTCCAGGTTGGTGCTGGTAAATTGATTGTAAAGTTGGTGCTTTGCAAAGGTTGGATTTGGATGGTAGTCCAAGCAGTCATTCTTGAGGAGTAGCCAAATTGGTGAACCTCGTTAAATCTTGTGTTGTGTGATGTTCTCTTGTGATACTTGCTTTATCTGGTTTTAAGGTTTCATTATTTCAGTTTTAAGAGCTATGAATTTAAGTTTAAAGAACTACACCGATTCACCCCCCTCTCAGTGCCATTGTAAGACTAACAATTGGTATCAGTTCCAAGTTCCCTTCTCGAAGCTAAATCAGTCAGGGTTGATCTTGGATTAGTAAGCAATGGGTAAGAAGAATAGATCCTCCTCCAAAAGGGCATCTCAGTCAGTTTCAGTTCTTGTGGAAGAGATAATTGAACCGAGAAAAGGTTGAAGACTTCTCATCAAACAAAGCACCTTTGTTTGATGAAACTAATTACGTGATCTGGAGATTCAGGATGCAGGCATATCTTTGTGCTTTGGGATACGACATCTGGGATTCAGTAATTAATGAATACACAATACCCATCACTCCTCCAACCGATGCTGTCGATAAGAATCTGTTTGAAAATGACTCAAAAGCAAGGAATGCTATCAGGTGCGGATTAGTAGACAGTGAACTGGTAAAGATCATGAGTTGTAAAATGGCAAAAGAAATATGGGACAAACTGAGGAGTATTCATGAAGGAGACGATGAGATCAAGGAGGCCAAGTTACAAACACATCAAGCTTAGTTCGAAGCTTTAAAGTTGAATAACGATGAGAACATAGAGGCATATATGCTGAGAGTTAATGAAGTCCTAGAGGATGATTCTAAAAGAAGAAACAAAAAAAGAACAGGAATGTGATGAAGAAGAAATTGATGCAGAAATAAATTTGAAAGAGGAACTAATTGCAGCTCTGGATGAATTGAAGATAGAAAGAAAAAGGAATAAGGAAATCTCAAGAAAGCTTGATGATGCAAATGAAATAATAACCAGTTTGAAAGTACAGGTAGAAGAATTCAAAAGGATTGAAGAAACTCTCGGGTCACAGATCAATGAGAAAGAGATTGGTTGCTTGCAAACAAGAGGAAGAGATTGTTTTATTGAAGAAACAACTAGAAGAGGCCAATACAAATCTCAAATTCGAGAAGAGCACAGAGTTGCTAGATAAAATGATAAGCCAACAAAGAAGCTCCACGGATAAGCGTGGTCTTGGATATGAAGTTGAACAACCTTCATCTTCCAACTCTGCAGAGAAGAAGAAGTTCACTGTTGAAGGATCGAAGCAAGAAAAGTTTGAAGTTGAATCTTCAAAAGGAAGAAAATATCAAAGGAGATCTACAACAAAGCAGCCACAACAAAAGAGGTTCTATCACTCTCACTCTATTCATAATAATACTTTTAATGGCTATTGTTTCGGATGCAACCGGTATGGTCACAAGGCAACTTATTGTGGATTGAATAATAAACCAAAGAGTTATGCTGGTAGAAATACATCTGCATTTCTGAGTGAACACTATGTACAATGTTTTCAATGTAATGGTCATGGGCACATAGCAAGGTTTTGTCCAAGCACTTCTGTATCTAATCTAAGGCAAAACAATAGATTTCATCAGACGCAAAGAACGCAACACAGACAGGGAATAAATCATGTACATAAAAGAAAGGAAAATAATCATTCATCAAGGATGCACAAGAGACAACCACACAAGAGAAATGTTCGAGTTCACGAAAAGGTGCAAAACAAGGATGCAGTTGAAAAATCCAAGCCCAAGTTCAAGAAAGTTTGGAGAAAGATAGAAGAAAGGAAATCGTGTCTCCTTGGACTGAAGGAGACTACTCCTCTATTGCACTAAGCAACTCCAGGTAGCACATCCTCAGGGGGAGCAATCTTAAAGTTTTATTTTAATGCTCCTATGTATTTGTTTGGGTTTTTGAGGATGAAAGGCAAGTAGTTAGGGGGAGTTGTCGTATAGTTGTCGAAGTGTGTTTTGAGTTCATGTAGTTGTTTGTGGAAGTGTCGTGAAGGGTGGTGATTAATTTGAAAGTTCTCATTACTGGTAGTATTGCTATATGTCATTGTTGTACTGGTGATGGTTCTTATTGCCACTGTCCAAAGTTAAGGATTATAACAGTTCAGATAATTTGGTTAGTGAAAGAATGTTGCTCTAGCCGCATATATGTGTTTCGATAAAAGCAGTGTGTATTTGAACTACACATTGATGTGAAGATTGTTAGATCTATTATGACGCTGTGGTGAAAAATATTGAAGTCTGATCATTGATTCATGTTTAGCTCATCAAGATGAGCAACTTTGCTTTGTGAATCATACCTATCCGAGGTCCATAAGTATGAGTTTTAGTAAGGTGCACTATAGTTGGCCGTGAAGTGTTTAAACAAAATATTGTCTCCTGATTCGAACAGTTGAAAGTAAGGTGTGACCAGCGGTGACTGTAGAAAACATAGACCAAGTTGAAAATGTAAAAAGGGATTTGGTTGGTGTTGTGGTACTGTGTTTGATACTTGCACAGAGTTGGCAGTAAAATTGCAGTGTTGGTACAGTGTTGGACAAAAGTTGGTACAAGTGTGAGTCACTTGACAATTTTTTTACAGATGTGAAATTAGCATTTTTGAATGGGAAGCTTGAAGAAGAGGTTTATATTGAGCAGACAGATGGTTTCCAGCTTGGTGATGATCCCAACTTGGTTTGTAAGTTGAAGATATATGGCTTGAAATAGGCACCCCAAGCATAGTATGCATGGTAGCATGATTTCAAGCTAATCCCAAGGAGACTCATGTGATAGGAGTAAAAAGGATTGATTGTGGTTTGAGAGTTGTTATTAAACCTTATTTTATAAGCATTGTTGTTGAAGCCATTAGTTGGTTGAAAGAACTTGAATTTGAGTTTGATAAGAACATGGATTATTGTTTAGGGGTTATTTGGGTTATTTGTTGAAAATTTTTGAGTTGGTTGATACATGCTTTGACTAGGGTTTGTGATAAAGGGTTGTTCATTGAGGTGATTGGTTGAGTTGATTTGATTGAGCCTAGTCAAGTTATGTGTGAAGTGATTTTTCAAGTTCTATGAAATAAATTATTCCATCATTCTATGTTGAGATTGAGATTTGAGGTTAGAAGATATTAAGTCTCTAACAATTCTCTTTATGCTTCTATGAAGTGGATTTGATTTGAGACTGTCATTCATTGTTGAGTTCATTTTGAGTACTACTTGAGCATGATTGATTGAGCCTTTGAAGAAGGCCTTTGGGAAATATTTGAGGACAATGTTGGGACAGATTTGAGGACAGTGTTGGGACAGATTTCTAGAGCAGATTTGGGCAAGTTCTTGGTGAGATTGCTAGAGAAGATTTGGGCAAGTTCTTGGTGAGCTTGCTAGACCAGATTTGGGCAAGTTCTTAGTGAGCTTGTTGGAGCAGATTTGGACAAGTTCTATGTGAGCTTGTTATTCAGCATTGGACAAGTTCTATGTGAGCTTGTTAAGCAGGTTCTATGTGAGCCTATTGAGCAGGTTCTTAGTGAGCCCATTAACAGAGCTTTGGAGGTGACAGAGTATAGAGGACAAAGTCTCAATGGATAGAGATCCAACAACCAACACAGTTGAAGATAGATCTGAGTGAGGATTCTTCAAGTGGAGAGAGGTCCACCAGTCAGTGCAGCAGAGAGACAGAGTCTTCTATAATATCAAGGGTACTATGGAGTATGGGTTATGGTATCCGAAAGGTAAAGACTTCACCCTTATTTCGTATTCAGATGCAGATTGGGCAGGATGTGTCGATGACAGAAAGAGTACCAGTGGAGGTGCATTCTATCTTGGAGATAGATTGGTCGAGTGGTCACACTTCCCAAGAATTGACTAGCTATAGGGATCACATTTTCAGGGGGAGCATTTAAGTATTTGATTATCTTTTTGCTCATGTTCATGATTTTTGCTAAGTGTAATAAATTTTGCCTGAGAATGTTGTGCATGGACTCAGGGGGAGTCTGCAGTAGCCCTTTGGTATTATTGTCAAAGGGGGAGAAGAGTTACAGGAAAGTGCACATGTGTTGCCAACAATTCCAAAGGGGGAGATTGTTGAGCAAGGTGCAGCAACAGTATTGTCATTGTTGTCAACACAGTCAGATAGATCTGTTGATGCGAGTGGATAGGAAGTTCAAAAGCTATTCAGATGCAGAAGACAGGAGTTCAAAGGTTATTCAGAGTATGGACAGTGAGTTTCCAAGAAGACCGAAGTGGCCCATTTGCAAAAGATCAAAGAAAAAGACAAGTAAGAAAAGTGTCACGATATCGTGACATATACAGTAGGCAAGAAAAACTGTCACGATTTCGCGACATGTTGGAAGAGAGAGAAAAAGCTGGAAAAGCTATCGCGATTTCGTGACATGTTGGAAGAGAGAGAAAAGCAGGAAAACTATCGCGATTTCGTGACATGTTGGAAGAGAGAGAAGAAGGGAAAACTCGATTTGTGACATGTTGGAAGAGAAAGAAGAGAAAAATCTCATGATTTCGTGACATGTTGGTAGAGAAAAAGGCAAGTGGAAAAACTATCGCGATTTCGCGACATGTTGGAAGAGAGAGAAGAAGCAGGAAAAACTGTCACGATTTCATGACATGTTGGAAGAGAAAAATGCAAGTGGAAAAACTGTCACGATTTCGCGACATGTTGGAAGAGAGAGAAGAAGTAGGAAAAACTGTCACGATTTCACGACATGTTGGAAGAGAAAAGGCAAGTGGAAAAACTGTCACGATTTCGTGACATGTTGGAAGAGAAAAAGGCAAGTGGAAAAACTATCGCGATTTCGCGACATGTTGGCAGAGAAAAAGGCAAGTGGAAAAACTGTCACGATTTCGTGACATGTTGGAAGAAAAAGAGAAAGTAGGAAGAAGTGTCACGATTTCACGACAAGTTCGAAGAAAGAGAGTAAGTTGGAAAAGTGTCACGATTTCGCGACATGTCGCATTTTCGCGACTAAAATAGGAGAGAGAAAGTAAGTTTGAAAAGTGTCACGATTTCGCGACATGTCGCATTTTCGCGACTAAAAAGAGAGAAGAAAGAGAAAGAGAAAAGTGTCACGATTTCGCGACATGTCGCATTTTCGCGACTGGAATAGGAGAGAGAAAGAGAAAAGTGTCACGATTTCGTGACATGTCGCATTTTCGTGACTCGAAAAGTGCAGGAAGGAAGAGAAAGAAAAAGTGTCACGATTTCGCGACATGTCGCATTTTTGTGACTTGAAAAGGGAGGAAGGAAGAGAAAGAAAAAGTGTCACGATTTTATGACATGTCACATTTTCATGACTCGAAAGCGCAGGAAGGAAGAGAAAGAAAAAGTGTCACGATATCGTGACATGTCGCATTTTCATGACAAAAGAAAGAGAGGAAGCGTACGGAAGCAGAACTATCACGATTTCATGACAAAAGCAGAGAAGAAGACTTCGAAGGCAGAAGTGTCACGATTTCACGACAAAAGCAGAGAAGAAGACTTCGAAGGCAGAAGTGTCACGATTTCGCGACAAAAGCAAAGAAGCTAAGTACGAAAGCAGAAGTGTCACGATTTCACGACAAAAGCAGAGAAGAAGACTTCAAAGGCAGAAGTGTCACGATATCGCGACAAAAGCAAAGATGAAGTATACGGAGGTGAAAGTGTCACGATATCGTGACATGTTGTATTTTCGTGGGCCAAAGCAAAGAGAAAGAGGAGAGAGAAAATAGTGTCACGATTTCGTGACATGTTGTATTTTCGTGGGCCAAAGCAAAGAGAAAGAGGAGAGAGAAAATAGTGTCACGATTTCGTGACATGTTGTATTTTCGTGGGCCAAAGCAAAGAGAAAGAGGAGAGAGAAAATAGTGTCACGATATCGCGACATGTTTATTTTCATGGGCCAAAGCTAAGAGAAAGAGGAAGGAGAAAATAGTGTCACGATATCGTGACATGTATTTTCGTGGTCCGATGCAAAGAGAAAGAGCAAGGAGAAAAAGTGTCGCGATATCGCGACATGTAGCTTTTTCGTGGTCCGATGCAAAGAGAAAGAGAGAGAAAGCGAAAGTGTCGCGATATCGCGACATGTTGTATTTTCACGGTTAAGTTGAAGCCGACGAAGACCGATGAACAATCGACTAATTTTAGGGTTTTCAGTTGTTATGCAAGCCGACTAAGATTAGGGTTTTCATCATGAAAATGTTGTTATAAAAGGAGGGCTGTTTGGAGAATTGGATGAATGTTGGATAAGTCGTCGAATGCGTGTCGAAGTGTGAAATGTGGCCGTAAGAGCACAGAAAGCGCAAAAGCGGCGAGATGATGGCGAAGTGCACAAAGTGAGCGAAGAGTCGTGTCGAATTGTCCTAAGTGCATCTGTGATTGCATAGAGAAAGCAGAAGGAGCAGAGAGTGCAAAGGGCGAAGACGAACGCAAAGTGCAGCTGTAATGAAGCAGAGTGTGCGAAGTGATTGCGTAGAGAGAGAAAAGTGCGCAGAGAGCGCAAAGGTGAAGAAGACCAGTCAGGGTCTTGCAAAAGCAAAGGTATCTTACTATCAATCTTCTAGTTTCAGAATTGAAGTCCAAGTTGATGCTTGGCATCAGGGGTTGGTGCTCCTTCCAGTTGGTGCTTGGTAAATCAGGGGTTGGTGCTCCTTCTAGTTGGTGCTGGTAAATCAGGGGTTGGTGCTCCTTTCTATTGGTGTAGATAAATCAGGGGTTGGTGCTCCTTCCAGTTGGTGTTGGTAAATTGATTGTAAAGTTGGTGCTTTGCAAAGGTTGGATTTGGATGGTAGTCCAAGCAGTCATTCTTGAGGAGTAGCCAAATTGGTGAACCTCGTTAAATCTTGTGTTGTGTGATGTTCTCTTGTGATACTTGCTTTATCTGGTTTTAAGGTTTCATTATTTCAGTTTTAAGAGCTGTGAATTTAAGTTTAAAGAACTACACTGATTCACCTCCCCTCTCAGTGCCATTGTAAGACTAACACTCAATCTGGAAATTATTGTGATGCTTGTGGATACATTTGTGGATGGAATTTGCAAACGTGGCGTAGGTGATTAGAGCAGCAACAGACCTGGGATTGGTTCCCTCAGAACCGTGTCTCATCCATACCAAGCCCCCTGGCAACAGCTCACATTGTGCAAACATTGAAACTTGTAGGGTCGTTCCTTAGGCCAATGGGGAAGGAGTCTCTCCAAACTTGAATGTCAGATTCATCGACTCCCCTGTTAGCTAGCCAGTCCGCAGCTTTGTTTCCTTCCCGGTACTGATGTTGAATGACTAATTTTGGGTAATTGCCAACTAGAGCCTTGCATTCTTGGAAAATCGAAGCTAGGGACCAGGGAGGCCTAGCTGTACCTTTGAGGCAGTTGATACAGTGCAACGAGTCTCCTTCGATGATAAGTTTATTGATGGTCAACCCTTCCATGAGGATCAAACTTTGGAACAGAGCTCGAGCCTCTACCATATTGTTGGATTGAATTCCCAGGTTCTGGGCGAAGGCCAAAATTATTTCTCCCCGGTGGTTTCTGAGAATTCCTCCTCCGCCAGCTGCTCCTGGGTTGCCTTTAGCCACACCATCGAAATTGAGCTTGTGCCACCCAGTAGGTGGTAAGACCCACTTGATGGCAGACCTGTCAACAAAATTACGAAGCACAACAGAGATGTTAGACAGATTGAAAAGTTTGGCTAGATCCGATTCTAAGCCAGGAGGGGGGGTTTGGAGAAGAAACAAGAGAGGCATTCTCCATAGATAGGGCCAAGATTTTGGCAGTGATAATCCTCTTATCAGTGGCTTGATTTTTGAAAATTTTGGCGTTTCTCTCGAGCCATATCTGCCACAGGTAAAAGTGGAGGCAAGCTTGCCACATGAATTTTAATTGGGTGCTCTTGAAAGGCCGGGGCCATTGCTTAATAAGGAGGGGAATGGAAGGTGGGAGGGTTGTGGAGATGCCAAAGGTGTTATGGACCTGGTTGAGAACTGCTAGAGAGAAGGGACATTCCAAAAAAACATGCGAAATAGACTCACAGGCATTTTTGCACAGGATACACCAATTGGGAATGAGTAACCCTCTGATTATCAAGTTGTCTATGGTGAGGATTCTATTTTGGGTGGCCAACCAACAAAAGAATTTGACCTTGGGAATGATCTTGGGAACCCAGACCTGATTTGATAAGTCCCATCCATCTGTGGGAGTTTCTTGACTGTAGTAAGCTGATTTGACAGTGAAATTTCTAGATTCTTCAAGGTTCCAGACCATGGAATCATCTTTGTGTGAGCTCGGAATGATGCATGTCCTCAACAGGTTTTGTAACCGCCTGAGAGCCTCGGTGATTTGCCTGGGCCCGTTAAGAGCCAGGTGTTTCCATTGACGTCTTGTAGGACCTTGGGTAATGAAGTGACACACCTTATCTCCAAAGGTAGCTTCTGTAGTCGCCTTGAGCACTGCAAGATGCGGATCTTGGCTGAGAGGTTTATCACGGATCCACGGGTCATCCCAAAAATGGATGGTCATTCCTGTTCCTAGACACCACCTTAAGCCTTCCATGATGATTTTTCTTGTTTTGATTACGCCATTCTAGAAATGGGATCCGATAGGTAGGTTGTGCTCTCCAAGAAAGGAAATTTGTTGAAGGTACTTAGCTTTAATGATATCAATCCATGTGGCTTTTTCATTGATGGTGAGTCTCCAGGCCTGCTTGGCAATGAGGGCCATGTTCATCCGGTTGATGTCTCTGAATCCGAGGCCTCCATCCTTTTTCTTGGAACAGACCCTGTCCCAGGCGACTAGCGAGAATTTATTCTTGTTTTCGTTTCCAGCCCATAGGAATCTACGTTGAATTTGTTCAATTTTTTGGCAGATGGCAGTTGGAGCTTTGAAGATGGATAAGAAGTAAACGGGGATACTTTGAAGGCAAGCTTGGACCAGAGTGGCTTTGGCAGCCTGGCTGAGCATTGAGCTTTTCCACCCTGCTAGTTTCTTGTTGAGGCGTTCTAAAATAGGGTTCCACATAGCCGAGACAGATCTGCCATGGAAAAGCGGTAATCCAAGATAAGTAGTTGGAAGACTCCCAATGTTGCACCCAAGGATCTCAGCAATCCTATTTTTTCTGTGAATGGGGGTATTGAGAAAGTACAACTTGCTTTTACGATAGTTGACTTTCTGACCAGCCGCCTCTTCATAAGAGTCAAGTATGTTCTTAATGATTTTTGCTTCGGGTATGGAAGCATGAGAGGTTAAAATAGTGTCATCAACAAACTGTTGATGGGATATGGCTCTGGATGTTGAGGCCGGTTTGATCCCAGAAATAAGACCCCTGTTACAGGCAGCTGAAAGGGTTCTTCCAAGGGTTTTGGCCAGAATAATGAAGAGAAAGGGAGACAGAGGGTCCCCTTGACGGATGCCTTTGAAACTTTGGAAGAAACCTGCGGGTGAGCCATTGATTAGAATAGAGAACCAAGCAGTCGAGATACATTCGCGAACCATCTTGATCCATTCTTTGTGGAACCCAAACTTTTCCAGGACTTCGAACAGGAATTTCCAGGAAACACGGTCAAATGCCTTGTTCATGTCAAGCTTGAGGAACATGTTGGGTTTTTTATTTTTAGATGCCGAGTGGGCCAGTTCGTGGATGGTTATCACTCCATCCGAGATGAGTCTGCCTTTGACCGAGCTCCCTTGGCACTGGTCGATAATGGAGGGAAGGATAGCTTTCAACCTATTTGCCATAACTTTGGTGATAAGTTTGTAAATGACACTGCAGAGGCTGATCGGCCTGAAATCTGAAAGGGAAGCGCAATCGTTGGACTTGGGGATTAATACAATGAAAGTGGAATTGGCCTCTCTCGGCATATTTTTGGCTCTCTGGAAGAATTTAACTGCAACAAAGACATCTTGGCCCACGATTTCCCAAAAGTGTTGAAAAAACCGGGGTGGGAAGCCATCGGGTCCGGGGGCCTTATCAGGTTCCATTGCGAACAAAGCTTCTTTGATCTCATCTTCAGTGAAGCTTTCAAGCAATTTTCCATTATCATTGTTAGACACCATCTTTGGGATGTTCTGTAGCAAAGAACTTGAGGTGAGGGGATGGCAACCAGTGCTTGGCCCTAAGATTTCCTGGAAGTGGCAAACAACTTCCTGTCTAATTGCTTGGATGTCAGAGACAATGGACCCATCTGCCTTGGTCAGCTCAGTGATTTTATTAGAGCCTCTGTGGCGCATGGTGGATGCATGGAAAAACTTCGTATTGGTGTCTCCTTCTTTGAGCCAGAGGTTTCTGGATTTTTGCCTCCAATATGTCTCTTCCTTAGCCAAGGTATTGTGAAAATTTGAGAGGATGCTCTTTTCTTCAAGGAAAGTTTCGGCCCTCAAGTCTCCTCCCTGAATCAGATTTTCCACCCTTTTCAGCTCATCCATTAGATGCTTTTTCTCGCTAAAGAGGTTGCCGAAGACATCCCTGTTCCAGCATTTCAGTTTGAATTTGACCGCTTTCAGTTTAAGGAACAGATTTGTGAGAGGGTTTGGACAGAAATCCTGCTGCCACCATTGGCGTATACACCGGCCTATATCTGGATGAGTGAGCCACATCTTTTCAAACCTGAAAGGGGTTTTGAAGATTTGTTGGGGTCGTGTACAATCCAGAATTAAAGGATTGTGGTCGGAGCCAATTTTTGGGTGGCTATGAAGCCTGGCATCGCCAATAATAGGAATGAGTTCTTTGGATAAGAGGAATCTATCTAGCCGGATTTGGATGTGTTGGATTCCCGGTCGTCTGTTGCTCCATGTGTAGTTGGATCCTTGGAGCGGCATGTCCATTAGCTCGTTGTGGTTGACAAAGTCACTGAAATCTTCTATGCAACTGTTGGTGATCGGATTGCCTCCTTGTTTATCATACAAATGGAGGGGAGAATTAAAATCGCCACATAACATCCATGGAAAGTCTTCAAAGTTATTACGCATTGCAAAAATGTTATCCCACAACAGTCTTCTGCTAGGAGGACTGTTTGGTCCATATACATTGGTGGCGATCCACTGGAGGTGAGTGACTTTATTAGTAAATAGGATGTTGATGGTTCTGTCTGAGACTGAAAGAACTCTCCCTTCAATGGTTGTCGGGTCCCATAAATAGAGGAGACCCCCGAAGGCCCCTGTGGAGGGACAAAAGGCAAAGTTGTTGTTTTCCCAGATTAGCTTGCAGACTTGAATGTTGTTATTCTCATCTAATTTGGATTCTTGAATGAACATAATATTTGGTTTTAGATTTTTTCTTACTATTTTAACAGTTCTCTATTTTGCAGTCCCGTTGAGGCCTCTGACATTCCAGGAAACGATCTTCATCGAGACGATTTGGAGTTTGCTTTGCGGCCTCTGCCTCTCCCTTGAGACGGAGTTAGTTTGGGTCTAACTTCATCCTCGTCTTGATGAGTTGTGTTGGAGTGGTCGGAAGTGGGGCCCAAGATGATAGGCTTTGTGTCGTCAGCCATTTCGATCTCAGCTGCTTTGAGTAGTTTTTTTGCATTTGACGGTCGTCCCCTCCTCTGGTCTTTGTTAACGTCTGCTTTGGGTGCAGGATTGGGTGACTTCGACGGGCTGGAGGTTTGGTGGATGTCGGTGGATAGCGAGTCAGCCCCAGGGTGAGACTCCTCAGTGCGGGTTTGGTTAGCAATAGGATAGGACACCTCAGCATCAGGCTTTGGGGTTTGAGAAGAAAGGGGTGTGGGCGAAGCCGAGCTGAAAGCGGGCCGTTGGGGGGATGAAGAGCGGGGAGGCGGGCACAGGGTAGTAACAACAGACTCTAGGAGGGGGGGAAGGGAACTCTGGGAAGGGGGGAGGGGCGGGAAGGGAAGAGGAAGGTGTGAAGGACCAGAATCAGAGGGTGAGGTTGGAACAGTCATTGCAGACTTTCCTTTGGACAAAGGGGACTGGATCAAATTGGGTGTGGGCGTGAAGGTTAGGTCTATGGATAGGTCATCTGAAATGTCCTCTCCAATTTGTAGGTTATTTAAGGGGGCAAAAGGATTAGAGCGAGGAGGCTGAGAGCTTACCTTGTTGGGTTTGGCTGGATCTGAAGCAGAGGTCTTAGATGGGCCCACAGATCGGCCATGTCCTCGGGCAGGAGCCTTTTTTTGGAAAGTCTGGATCTGAGTAGCCATCTTTCGGCCCGAATCACTGTGGATTTCTTTTTTTCGAGAAGGGCATTGAGAAAGCAGATGGCCCTGTGTATTGCACTCCAAGCAAAAAGCGGGCTTGTTTTCGTACTCAACTCCTTGGCGTCTCCTGTAGCTCCCGTAGTTGATACCAATACAGGTAGGCAAAGCCGAGTCCAGATTTGCCATGACACAAACTCGAGCATAGGTCATTCTGGTTCTGGCTCGGGTAGCAGGGTCGATGGCGACCATATCTCCAATCGGTTGAGTGATGCCTTTGAGTGCGTCGTTGTAGAAGAACTAGGGGGAAGCCCATGAAGTTTGACCCAAATCGGTGCGATATTGATAGACTGAGTATCGGGGTCAAAGTCTTCCCCCCATCTCCGCAGAAACAGGCTGCGACGGCCGAAAAACCATGGCCCTCCGGTAAGGATGCGGTGGGTGTCAAGGGCATTATTCAGCCTTATCATGAAAAACCCTCTGGGAAAGGCCACTAACTCCATGCTGCCCGAAAGCTTCCATTTGGATAGAGCCCACTCGCGGATTGTTTCAATATCAGGCCGAGCTCCGACAAATTTTCCAATGAGAGAGATAGACTCTTGGAAAATCAGTGGCTCCATGTCTTCACGCGGGAAAGAGACTTCAGTGCCCGTTACAGAGAAGGACAAAGGAGTTTGGAAAGAAAAAGCGCCGGACAAAGACCGAACTTTGTCAGCAAAGGATAAAGACCAAGGAGGTGCTTTGGAAGGAGAAGAGGAAGAAACCCTAACGGTTTCAGAGCGGCTTCCATCACCATCCGCCGGTTTAACCACGCCGTTAGGGTCTTCACCGAGATTCCCGCCGAGTGGGCCTGAAGGCGAACCCTTATCAATGAAATTAACAGTGCTTTGGCCGTTGATCACTCCGGACGCTGTAGAACCAGCTACACCTGCAAATCCCAAAAACTTTGCTGCTTCCGCTGCTCCCACCTTCGTCGCGGAAATATCTGCTTCCGCTCCTTTTTGTGTTGTTTTTTATTGGTGTATCTTCTCGCGGCTACTACCTTTTATTTGACTCTTTCAACTTCTGTTTATGCACGTTAAAATGACGTGAGAGACACTTAAAGACATTTGCGTCCAAAATTAATAGGACAAGTGGACCTTGGACAAGAATGCGTTCCAAGTCGCCAAAATTGAGTTGTATAATAAATTTATATTATTAATATATAATATATTATTTATTTTTATTTTTTAAAATAAAGCACTTTTATTATGAACATTTCACATGTATTATTTAAATACATTCACATAACGACGGTTCCAATTGTAACAATTGGAGACCCATAAAAGCCAGTAAAATACAGTGCACCATTAGAAAAAACAACTGGAAATAAATTTTTTTATGTAATTGTTTAGTATTTTTAAATAGATATTATTGTAATTTTAGTTGTTTAATATTTTATGTAAATATAATATTATATGTTTAAGAATAAATCTCAGTAAAAAAAATAGCACTTTTTTATTATTTACAACTAATTTAAATAAATATATAATATATTTATATTAATAAATAAAATGTTTTTTTAAAATATACGAAAAGCAATGTCGGTGATGGAAACCGCGTG
Organism: Wollemia nobilis; assembly: GCA_028583015.1. Lineage (NCBI taxonomy): Eukaryota > Viridiplantae > Streptophyta > Pinopsida > Araucariales > Araucariaceae > Wollemia > Wollemia nobilis. The sequence goes on along the minus strand of JAQPPZ010003109.1, from coordinate 724,727 downwards.
GAGAAATGAGCAGTGTCGGCAGGGTACGAAAAGCATTGTGGGTGAGGGAAAGCGCGTGAAGAAATGGGAAGTCGTGTGACAGAAAGGGCATGGAATTTATAGTGAAGAATTTTTTTTCACAAAGTTCGATTAAGATAAATATATATACAGGGAAAATAAAATTTTAACGATTTTATTATTTTACATGTATTTTATTCTTAGGACTTCAAAAAAAAAAAACCAAAACTTATTTAATACAAAATACAATAAAATCAATTTTTTTTCAAGAAAATATAGCACAAACACTGTATTCACAATATTTGCACGTTCTTCGAAAATATCTATCTTATCCTTAAAAATTCATTTGCTAAAGTTTCCTTGCAAATCAATACAACTTTTATAATAATATTCACATATAACCTCAAATTATCTACGACGGTATCATGGCATCCGAAAATTTGAGTTGAGATGCATCCTTATAGTTTCAAGACCTCGACCCACCACCTCTTTTGCAGTGGGTCTTTCTTCAGGATTTTCCTTCAAGCATTCCAATGCAATACTATTACTTTCCTCTATCTCATATTTGGCTGCATCTTCTATTATTTGTTAACCGCATCTTCCATTTGGCAAGGGAAAATGCATGAGCACCCACCTATGAAGATTTAAATCTCCCACAAATATAGGGTGGGTTGGACGCTTTTTTTTTATCATCTTAAATAAAAGAACTCCGTAAAGACACATCTCCTTTGTAAATTAATCTCGACAGTAGCAAAATGCATGCCAGAAAGACAACAGATCCCATTACTGGTACAATTATTCGAATCTTGTCCTTGTCATTCTTGCCTGTACTTACGATGGGCATGCCGGCAAATGCATTCATTCTCCACAGAGTAAGGGATTTCCCTTGAACGATAAAATTGTCAATTTGTAAGGACACCCTTTTTAAGAATTTCTTTACTCGTTATTCTCTTTCATTGGCTGCTGGGGGGGGCTGCTGAGGCGGAGGATGCTCAATCCGAGTCTTTGGCCGGATCATGGTTGTTGCCCTAAAACTTCATCCTCAGAGGAGAAGCTGCCACGTCCACATGCCGGAGGAGAATGACGCTAAAAGGGTGCTCTCGGCCAGTGGCCGTTATATTTGCGGATGCGAAAAATAAGACGTGGTTGATGCAAAACAATGTTTTTATCAACGTTAAATCATTACTTTCATCTTCTTATTCTCAACTACTCTTTTTCTTTTTAATCGAGACCTCTTATACACAATTGAAAAAAACTTTAAACTAAATCCCACCAAAAATACAAATAATATCTTTATTAATAAACCAGTCACACTTTATCACTATTTATTTTGCATTGTCGCTACTTACTTTATATCCTTTGGCACTATTTTCTATTTAAAATATTTAATTAAAAAATATTAAAATAAAACAAAATTTTAACATAAAATTATACCATAATAAAATAGATGCATTAAATGTTCACCCATATTTAAAGTAATTATTACAAACCAAAGCTGGTGATCTGCAGTAAGCTGGTCGGTTTGTCCTGGCTGGGGTTTTCAGTCTTATTTTTTTTGGTTTGATTTGTTCTGTTCTCCGTTTCATTTCCTCTTTTGATGCTTTACTGTTTCAGTTTAATTTCCGTTAAGATAAGTTAACCAAGAGTTTGCTTTCTGTTCTGGTTTGTTTGCATAAAGGTTGAGGGACCTTTTTAAAACTTTTTTTATCAATAAATTATTTTATATTAAAAATAGAAATAATAAGGTTAAACTTGAAAGTTCTTATTATTTACATCGACCCATATTATAGATTGTTTTTAATTTTTTTAATAATATATTTTTTGATTTTTAAATACATAATTTTTAATATATTTATTAATTTTTATAATATATATAATATATATATATATATATATATATATATATATATATATATAATTTATGAGTAATGCACATGGAGATAGGAAGATTATTTATATAAAAATTGCAAATGAGTGTATATAGGATATACAGATACCAGTGGTAATAGAAAAAAAGTTAAAGAAAGAACGAAGTTGATAAATTTTAAAAATAATAGTCAATATTTAAAGTTTTATAGGTATTTTATGCAAGTTTTATTATATGATTATATTTTTTCTATAAGAAAAACATATATGAATAATGCCACTAAAATCAGGACACCAATATTGACATACATAAATAAAGAAATAATAATATCTAATCCTCGCGAATTATATGAACTAACAATAGCGGTCCCTTGAAGAGAAAACTATTCAATATATTATTTTTCATTGTGTAGTTTGTGTTTTAAAAATACTTGTGAATAAAGTAAATTATTGGTACTAATAACAATGTTATTAATTTTGATATTTGTTTATGTAGAGGAGTTGGAGAGGAAGTGGGTAGTTAAAACTCTTCAGTTGAAATCGAGAGGTCCAGTTCAAATATCTCCCCTCACATGTTGTGGATATGCTATGTAATGGTTATATCTTGACCACATAATAATTATTTATCCTTTTTTAAAAAATAAGGATATAACTTTGATAATATGAAAAACTTCGATGAATGAAGACTTTTAATAGTAATATGAAAAAATTCTAACAACAACATATGGAAAATTATCATTTTTTTTTATTGTATATTCACTGAAATTATAAAAACGAGGAAATATGCTTTAGGGGGAAATCAAATGTCCTTATCCTCTTAGCCTAGTGTTGCCTTAATGGTAAAACAAAAATGACCAAGTTACCAAAGAGTTGAGATGCTACATTATAGCAAATACATTTAATATGAAAATGATAGAGGAAATAAATTACCAATGAGTTGAGATGCCACATTATCACAAACATGTTTCATTAATATAAAAGGATAGAAGAATTGAAAAGCTATTTTATAAATATAAATTAAGTTGGATGAAGTGTAAAACATATCCATCACACATAAGAAATATGAGAGAAAAGTATAACAGGGAAAGTAATTAAGTTAACTTTAAGACATCATTAACCCTTAAAATTATTAGAAGATAGTATACCTTTATTTCCTATAAGGATATCTATCTACCATATTAGCTACATGATAAACACTTGTAGTAAACTTATGATATGCATGTATGGGTTGTTTGTTTGGTTCGTCTTAATATATATTTATTTTATTTAGATTTTAACTTTATCACTCTTATTACAATTTTATAGGATATTAATAAACATATTGATCATAGGACCACTTCAATTGATCTAGATATTTTAATCCAAATGGAAAGTCTTATAAACATTATAAGATTTATTTATATAACTTAAAAATATATAATAATATTTATTAAATTCATGCTTATTCTTTAAGAGGAGAAGATATTTATATTGTCATAGAATTATTTTCTCTACTTAAGAAACAATTCAAATACACATCAACATATTTTCCCTTGCCATATCTTGGAATGTCGATGTTTAAAGGATTCTCAAAGTCTTCTCTTTGGGATTTAATAGTGGAAAAGTTTCAAAAGAAGCTCGCTGGATGGAAAGGCACCCTCTTAAGCCAGGTCAAAAATATTCAGTTAGTCAAGGCTTCCTTGCAAAGCATCTCAGTTTATTTTCTTTCTCTCGTCAAAATTTTGAGTAAAGTCCTAGGGAAAATGGAACAAATCCTACGTGCTTTTCTCTAGTTGGGTATTGAGGTAAAAAAGATATTTCACCTAGTCGATTGGGACCAAGTTTGTAGTTCTAAGGAATAAGGGGGTCTTGGTGTGAGGAAGATAAAAACTCTTAATAAGGCTCTGATAGCGAAGCAAGCATGGCGGCTGATTAAGGTGAGGACACCAGTTGGGTCCAGATAGTAAAGGTGAAGTATCTTCTGAATGATAATAATTTTTAAAAATCTCATTCCTTCCCGCTAGGTTCCACCTTCTGGTCTAGCTTGGTTGGTAGTCGTTCAAATATTTGTAAAGGCTTGAGGTGGATTGTGGGAGATAGCAATTCGATTGACTTTTGGATGGACACCTGGGTGGCTAACTCTCTGCTTGTCCATCGATCAGAGTTTGTGGACTCGAAGCCAATCACTGATCAAATTTTTAGTTCCAAAGTCTATGACTTCATTGAAGTTGTCAATGGGCATCTTTGGTGGAAATTGTCTGACCTCCCTAACATCTCCAAAGTGATCATAGGAACTATTATAATATGTTTTTATGAGATAAAATGGCTGCTTACTTCAGGTATAGGTCTTAATGATCGGATAATTTGAAACCTTGCTAAGGATGGTAATTTCTCAATCAAATCGGCCTATCGTTGTCTAGATTTTGAAGTTGATCCTTGGTTCCTTTTTAATAAAGTTTGTATTAAAGGTCTTACCCCTAAAATAAATGTGTTTTTCTAGTTAGCTATCCAAGGTAAATGTTTAATGATTTATAATCTCCAAAAGTGGGGGATGAGTACTTCAAATAGATGTTTCCTATGTGAAAGTGATCTGGAATCGCCTTGACATTTATTTTCTAGCTGCTCCTTTACTATTGAGGTTTTTAGATTATTATTTAAGGAGTTGGGCGTATCTTGGGTCATCCCCAGATATCTTACAAATTTGGTTGACAAATGATGTCCCCCTTTCCACTCAATTAATCTAAGGCATCTTTGGAAATTTGGGTTACCTCACTTATGGTGGTAAATTTGGAAGGAAATAAATGCTCAAGCTTTTAAAAGGATTCACCGATTAGAGCCCTATGTTTCTATAAGAGTAATTAGTGATATAGTGGAGAACGTTAAAGCTCTGAACTTAGACAGGGTAACATGTGATTTAGAAATTGGTTTGGAGCGTGCGTTGGACTTGTTATCACATCCTCTGAATGTGGTTGTCAAGGTGGCTAAGGACATGTCAAATTTCCTAGGAACCCCCTCTAGATGGTGGTTGAAATTAAAATTTTACGGGGATTCCAAAGGGAACCTAGGCCAGGTAGGAGCTAGCGGTATTTTTAGGAATTCAAATGGTAAAATTTTTCTCACCTTTGCTAAATTATTAGGTCATCAAAATAATCACTTCATTGAGGCACAGGTGTTGTTTCAAGTAATATCTCTTTTAGAGAAGGTTAACTATGGGAAATTTATTATTGAGGAAGACTCTCTAAATATAATCAACATGGTTAAAGGCAGTCAGATCCCCTCATGGATGATTTCAAAATTCATCTTGCAAGCTAGGAGACTGATCCAAAGTCTCGAAGAGGTCTAAATTTACCACTATTTTAGGGAAGGTAATAAGGCCATAGATCTTCTTGCTAATCGAGGTCTCCTCATTCAAAATCTTCAATTTTGGACATAAAAATTCCTTTATGATATTAGAAATGTGGAAAATAAATGTAGATAGCAGAGGAAATAGACCTGGTCTTAGGTATTACTGAGTTTTGTTCATGGCTAGTCAGGAGGATTGGTAGGCCATATTTTAAAGAGAATAGGAAGGATTTTAGGTGTGAAAAAAGTGTAGGGTGGATAAAATGATGCACCTAGCAAAGGGAAATGAAATGCATCTATTGTTCTATTTAAGCATTCAAAAGAGACATTAAAGTAAGCATGACAATGACAAATAAGTGAAATAAATAGGGGTTTCTCTTTATATTAATTTATTTTCCAATTGCATGGTTACAAAACATCCCCTTTAGGGCTATTTATTAATACAATCCATTATAGAAGTTCAAAGGATCTAATCCTTTCAAAAACTCAAGTTGTGCTTTCAATGTCTTCCTTGCACTCACAATTTTAAAAGCGGGATTTTGCTACCACTACGATGATCTATCCATGTTCAAAATTATAGCTTATTCCTTGCACATTGGAATATCTAGATCTACACACAATAAACTAAAATTTATTAATAACATATGTAGATTAAGATGAAATCAAAGAAATGCATGCAATATTATATATTAGAGGTGAAATTGGTGGTGCAAAACAATTCCAAATTAAACCAAAATTTAGCATAATGTATATTATCTACTTTAGGAATGATCTATGTAGAAATTGAAATGAAATTGTAAGAAGAATCCATGTTCATCCTTGGGTATTCCAATTGATACCGTCATAATGAAAAACCTAATAGAAGGTCCAAAGCTGTTCCAAAATGCACCAAATCCTAGTATGATGTATATAAACTAATTTAGGAATGATATACACTAGAATTGACCCAAAATTGTATGCAAATTAATGGCCATATTTGGGTGTTACAATTGGGACTGTTAACCATTTGAGGTAGGGACGATCACCAAACCTGATGGTTTTTACCACCAATTCTTCTAGGATCTAGTCCAAACTACTCCTAGGGGTGTTGTCATAAAATTTGGTGATCTAATTAATAGAAATGGATGGATTTTAGAATGTATTTGCATATTGAGTATCACTTGCAAACCTCCTTTGATGGATGGATATTTCATGGGTAAATTCATGAAGAAAGGGGAGATTGAATCTTGGCAGTACTTCATTGCAAATTATTGCAAAAGACATCTCTCTGATTGGGTGGAATGACAGGGTCAAATGGGCAAGTTGGGGCATGCAAGGTAGGTGTCACCACTTGTAAAAACTCTTACCATGCATTGGGTGGAAGAGACCTCCAATTTGGGCCTTCAATTTGTAGGTTGTGATGGCTCTGGAAAGCTCTCAATTTGTCATAGATCACTGGGTAGGATAAATTGCAAAATTTGAATGCCATTTATTCTGTCCTTAACTTTTTAAGGGGCCTAGACCATGGTCGTCCCACCCAAGTATAGTTGCTGGTGGCCATCCCTGGGTGGGACAACCATAAACTATGGTCGTCCTCGGGTGGGATGGCCATGGCTACATGGCCCAAAACTTCCCAAAATTAGGGTTAAAATTCACAAAAGTAGTTAGGACCACTATTTAACCCTTGAGGGTTTCCCAATGGGGTCATATGGTGTCAATAAGAGTGCATCATTGCAGTCTAATTGGATTTACACAATTTTAGTGTCTATAGATACCCCTTTTTGAGATGCATTTTATGAAACAGAGCGCTAAGGAAAAATAGATGACTAAACTATCAAATAATTAAGGTTATTCAGTAACCTAACCAAATTTATATGCCTCCATTATGGAAGGACCATACATTCTTGGAATCCTTGCTTTTGACATATTAAAAGAATTTGATTTGAGTATACCTTTCAACTGCATTGTAATGATAGAATTAGGGGCTTAGGGTATACTTGGTCTTGGTTCCTTATTTGGTTTATAAGCCTATTTTGGGATACGTATCCAAATTCTTCAAGGATACTAAGACTTTGTTTTATTGAATTAATGCTGAAGTATATGCCCCAATGTAGGCTTGAAATTTATCTTTGGAAATAATTATTTTGAATGTATGCAAGTTGCACTTTTGAGTGTTGATTTTGATTATGAATTCGTTATTATGACTACCCCCTCAAGTGATGAATTTATAAGAGCATGACCAATATGACTTGATTAGGGTTCCTTTATTTTTACCCATTGTAAAATTTATCAATTTTACTAGGGATTTGATGGTTTTGTTGATGTTTCATTGATGAAAAGAAATAAATACCTCATTCCCATGGAGTGGTCCAACCACAATGGCCTTCTTGGAGATTTAAGTAGAGAATTTTCCATTCATAAATGAACAAGTTTGATTCAATTTTTATCCTTGTGAATTTTATCAGTTTTGACCTATTTTTGGTGGTTTTTAGGCCATTTTATTTGATTTTTCTTCTCTTTTTTTGGTGTATTTTTGTGGTCATACTAGGGTGGGACGACTAAATATTTTATGGCCATCCTAGGGTGGGATGGTTCGCCAATTTTCAGGCCATCCCACCCTAGGATGGCCATGCTTATAGTATGTCTTTTAAAGCTCAAAATTGGCAAAATGAGCTCATTTGCACTCTTCTAACTTGGCATTTTGAGAGGTGAGGAGTAGGAGAGTGATTTTTAAAGTGGATAACTATTAAACAATCCCATAATAACCATGATCAATCCTCAATACTCGAATAGTGGCGAAGTCGGTGTGAGACGAGTAAGGGTTGAATTTGCTCCTAGACTTTATTAAATTTGGAAATGTAATTATTTTTTATTTTGCCAAAAAAACACACTAAATATCAATAAATGAACCTCATTAGTGATAGAATTTAGTATTTTGTACTTTAATTTTGGTTTTTGTGCAATTTTATTGTATTTTTTATGTTTTTACAAGGTTTTTTGCTTGTTTTTGGTGGTCAAGAAGGCCATTTTTTAGCATTTTGAGGGGCCATCCCTGGGTGGGACGATCACTGGTGGCCATCCTTGGGTGGGATGGCTACCAATTTGAGGGCCGTACCTGGGTGGGATGACCATGAATTTGGGAAAAAAAATGTCCCTTTTGTGAGTTTTTTTTGTTATTTTTGTGCAATTTTATTGTATTTTTACTGTATTTTTGTTGATCTTGCTTGCCTCTGCCAGGTGATCAAGAGTCAATATTGATTTTTGAATCTCTTTTAGACTACTAGGGACTTAATAACAGAGTATGACTAGAAATTTCTTGATGTCATTGGTCTCAAGCAAGTGACACGGTTAGAGACAATGCTAGGAGATAGAGCCTACCTAATAGCTTTGATAGATCTGTGGGACCCTCACACCAACACCTTCCACTTGATGATTGGGGAGATGATAGTGATGTTAGAGGATGTTTACTATATTTTATACATTCTAATAGAGGGGAATCCAATTATATCTACTCATCGAGATCTTAGAGATATGATCTTGTAGAGATACTTCAGAGAGGACTAATGCAAGGTAGTACAAGACTTGCCTAGCGAAGGTACCCTAGTGGAGCTATGGTATGAGTTAGAGGTTTTGAATATGATAAATACCTTACTGATGATGCTTATCTCCAACATCTTGCTACTAGAATCCTTAGGAGCTAGTTTCCCTTGGAACCTTTTGGAGTTGGCATTTTCACTTATGGAGTGCACCATAGAGAGGCCGTTGGTGATGGCTTGGGGCACGACGTTGCTGGTGTAGCTTTATGATGAGATGTAAAAAATCTGTTATTATGGGTGGAAAGGATTGGGATACAAATTTCTACTACAGGTGTGGATATGGTAACACATTGTTGTAGATCGACCATGGGGACTACATTGGATGATGCAAGAACAACTTGAGGATATGGATATCAACTATGGGATCCTATGGTAGCGAGATAGGAGAGAGGTTAGAGCAATTCCTATGCAGGCATGATTGATCACTATGCACAATAATTTGTATGGCTTAGGGTAGAAGAGGTTATCTAGATACCATATAGAGATTGTCCAGCATGGCCTAAGGTTGAGGTGTAGCTTCATTGGGTACAACAAGGGATATGGTTAGTCGATCGACATGGGATAGACTGAGAGTATTTCCCATATGCTCGAGTGATGCGATAGTTTGGGCTATGCTAGAGGTTTCCTAGTGAGCCAGTGATCTACTAATGCCATGGGGACAAGAGGACACTTACTTGGCCTATAGTGGAGGTAGTTGAAGAGGAGGCAGATCCTACGAAGAGCATCTCTAAGCTAGATGATGCAGGGACCACAATAGAGTATGACTCCTAGTGGATGATGTGCTAATGGTGATGGGAGGGGCCACTAAAAAGTGGTATAGCTATAATGATAGAGGAGGCTCACAAGGAGGCTCCACATGAGGTACATGATGAGGCTCTAGATGAGGAGGAGCCAGACTTTGATGAGAAATATGTGCATCATTGGGTAGATGACGAGTGGATGGATACCTAGTATATGGAGGATTAATAGGATGATTATGCTGAGGATTATTTTGATGAGTAGGGAGTGCAGGCATAGTTGGCAGCACGTAATACCACCATTACTAAGCTATAGGGTGAGATGATCAGAGGGAGATAGGAGTGGAGGGAGTACACAGAGGAGAGGGCTCTCCTACAGACATAGGTGTATACTGCATAGGTAGATATTTATAGGTAGGCAACAAAGTTAGCTACTCTTCAATCATTAGGTTCAGAGAAGGGAGTTCAAGCCATGGGGAACCTAGAAGTGGTGAGATAGCTAGGATATGGGAGAAGGTACACAACTCCAAACCTTACTGAGTGACTACCAAGCTTGACACTGAGAGGATACAACTTACACATAGGATGAGGTAGCACACCTTAAAGGGTGCTTACTAGCTCATCCTTCTACTAGTGGGTCCCAACAGAGTAGGAGGAATGGTACAGGGTAGTCATCTATGAGTATGGGTGCTCCTAGATATGCAAGGAGAGTAGATAGGACCACAAAGATAAGATCTAGGAGCACTCGATGAGCGATGACTAAGGGTGGCAGTGAGAGTCATGGTGCCAGTTCTGCATGACCATAGCTTTTGAGACTCTGGTATTATTTGGACTTTGTGAGTGTGAAGTCTGAGGACCCACTTAATTGTAGCCTATGGGTAGTTTTTGGATTATGATGTATCTTTTTATCCCATACATACATACATACACACACACACACACACACACACACACACACATATATATATATATATATATATGAGTTTTTCTATTGTCATCATGTGTTTTCTTACTACTTTATTAGATGTATGCAATATTTATGTTTACTTTACTGATGCTTTTATGGATGCTTATCATGGATGCATTTATTGTAATATGATATTATTTATGATATGTACATGTGTGTATGCATAGTGAAATTGATGATTTGTTAATTTGTACTAATGAATTATGAATACTATGTGATACACTCGATTCTACCACCATAGACTGTACAAAATTCATCGATTCATTTTAACGTTATCATAAGACTATGTGATGAATTATGAAAATGTGAACTGATAAACATGTGATAAAATGGTATGGAATGGAATGAATAGTAAGGTGTTATAGAATGTCTTTTAGGTTTTCATGAGACTCAAACACTCTAGTGACCTAGTCAAAAGTTGTATATTAACCATAGAAGACTTTTTGGCAAGGTATAAATCTGCTATGATGACCAAGATATTCAATATCCCTGTGTGTGCATGTGAGTTCTTTATTATGATAACGCATAAATTTACCCAAGTGCCAAACAAGATTTATGTAGCCCATATGTATTGAAGATCACCTTGTGAGTATCATTATCGTAAGTTTTGTACGTAGTTAGATTAGACCATAGGTAATACATGCTACCAAAAGCTAGATCATTCGTAAGCAAACATTGGTCTATATAAAAGTAGATCGCTAATGTGATAGACATATCATCATGTGTAAGGATACCACCATTTCTAGGTAGGCTTGATGCCACCCAACCTATAATGAGGATCAGCTTATGGTTGTCAAATGTTGAGAATTCTAGGGATTCAATTTCAGTACTCCCTTCTTTTCTTTTATTTTTTACTTGCTCCAAGGATTTTCTATATTTTTATTTTTATGATCAAGGGATTTTGGTAGTGGTGAGAACCACTATTTATTTTACTTTTTGCTTTTGATAATGGTGAAAACCACTTTTTATTTTGGATATTTTTGCTTTTGTTAGTGGTAAAAACCATTGTTTATTTTCTTTTGCTCTTGGATACTTGTCCAGATTTAGCATGGGGTAAGGGATTTTGATTGCTTTGTGTAGGGAGGAGCTTGTCCTTTTGTCAATTCTCAGCATTTTTGAAACATTCGCATAGGGGGATAAGCAAGGTAAACTTTTTATTTAAGGTAACAAGGACCACTTTGTAGGTTTCATCTTTCCTTGTGCAAACTTGGATTTATTAATGTGAAAATGTGTTGGAATTTTGACGTATACAAGGTACAATCAAATCAAGACTCTACCTTCTAAAAATTAGGATAGCTTTCTACAAAATTTTACAAGAAAACTAGAGATGTCTGAGTGACTAAAAACCCTAAAGACACCTTATAAAAAATGACTAGGTGAAGGGAAATAGACACAAATATGAAAAACTGGGGAATGTCGATGGAAATGATAATTGTAATGTAGATGGGTGTTAATAATGACTTTTAACAAAGTTAATTTTTAAGTATGGCTAGTGTATAGACCTAGTGCTAGACATGTATGATCAAATATATAATATAAAATGTAATGATGGGTATGCTTAATGCAAGTGATTGTATAATGCAACAATATGAAATGTAATGTAATGAAATATTTTTATATTTTTGTTATTTAATGATATTTTTAGATTTTTATAAATATCTATATATACACATTTGACCAATGGTCTTAGTAGATGCCATTGGAAATTTTTGGGTGACCAAAGGGTTTATAGATTCCTTTTGGGGTTTTTAGATGACAAAAGGGTTTATAGATACCTTTGGAACTTTTTGGGTGTCCAAAGGGTTTATAGATACCTTTGGGATGTTTTGGATGACCAAAGGGTTTATAGGTATCTTTGGGAATTTTGGGGGTGACCAAATTGCTTATAGGTACCTTTGGGGCTTTTTGAGTGACAAAAGAGTTTATAGATACCTTTGGGGCATTTTTGGGTGACCAAAAGGTTTATAGGTACCTTTGGGGCCTTTTTGGGTGACCAAAGGATTTATGGATATCTTTGGATCTTTTTGGATGACCAAAGGCTTTATTGATACCTTTGGGTATTTTTGGGTTACCAAAGGATTTTATAAATACCTTTTGGGATTTTTGGGTGACCAAAGGATTTATGTGTACTCTTGGGGCTTTTTGGGTGACCAAAGGGTTTATAGATATCTTTGGGGATTTTTGGGTGACCAAAGGGTTTATGAGTACCTTTGGGGATTCTTGGGTGACCAAAGGGTTTATGGATACCTTTGGATGGACTCCCTATCTATGACCAATACTCTGATGGATATGGGGAAGAATTTCCCCTATAAAATTCAATTGCCTCAATGTCAAGGTGCAATGGCTTTAATGGGTTATTCATATCATGCAAGGGTGCAGTAAGATCTATGGAAATAATATTAATGGATGGATGATCTCCATTGGATGGGCGATTGGGTTTATCGAAAAAATGTTGTGGCAAGACTTGTGGGGGTGGAATGACTGGATGTGGTCTATGTGGAAGGGGGTGATCTTGTTTCTTGAGTGGTAAAATCTATCACCATATGGGATGTTGCAATGGGAATATACATAGATAGAACTCTTCTTTGTCACACAATGGGATGATATGCTCGTACTCTTCATCTAAACTAGGGGAGTTAATAGGTGCTACTCCATAATTTGATTCATCATCAGTTGTCCATTCATAAGGAGGACCTTGATCCTCTTCCTCATTATCGAATGTGAGAGTACATGAACCTTCACCTTCTTCATAGGATTGGGTGAAATCATGAGATATCCCTTGATATATCATATTTATGAGAAAATAATCTCCTAAATAGTGGACGTGATTAGGATTAGTGTAAGAATCGCATGCAAGCTCATCCTTATAGTTCAAACCTAGGCATTCTAAACTTTGTATGAGGACATCGAGAGGCATAGGCTTGTTGTGTCCTAAGCCAGATTTATCATATGACAATTGATATTGCAGATGGTATGGAATGCAAATACCTTGTTCATACAACCCCAAACCATACCCATTCCAATGGTAGCAATGGAGATATCACATGGCATAGTCAAGATTTGATATATAATTGATGTCCACAGAAAAGGGTTCTTCATTCTCTTCTTACTGAGGAGATGGTGCTGTGCCATATTCAATACTCTGATATATAAATTTTATTTGATTGGGAGGTATAGCTAGAGGTAAAATGGTACCTATGGGAAGATGAGGTCATCCCATATTCTGTATTGTATAAATGGTTTGAACTATTGTGATATTCCTCACTAGGTACTCTCCTAAACCCGTAGTAGCTAAATGGACTGTGACCTATGATGGTGAGGATGGAGGAGATAGAAGTGAGGCTTGAGATGACTCAATTCTTACCTCATGAGATGATTCCTCATTTTCTAGACTAGGAATCTATTCCATGGAAATGGTGGATATGATTGAAGGGATCTCGTCAATAGGCCTCTTCAACATATTCCTCTACAGAGGATTTGATGATGACAAAGGTGTATCTGAAGGTGCACTTGACAAGGGTGGTATAGAAGAATATGGTAATGGATAAATGGAAGGATATAATGAAGGATTTAGACCTTGAATGGATATTTTAGAGAGGAAAAAATTATGCACCTATCAAAGGGAAATGAACTGCATCTATTGTTCTATTCAAGCATTCAAAAGTGACAATAAAGTAAGAAATAAATGATAAATATTTGAAAGAAATGGGGGGTTATCTTTATATTATTGTATTTATGAAATATATGATTACAAAACATATCCTTAAGGTCTCTCAATTGATACAATCCAATTACAACGTTGAAGGATCCAATCCTTTCATAAACCTATGGTGCGCTTTTAGTGTCTTCCTTGCACTCACAATTGAAGTGCGAGTTTTTGTTACCATTGTAATGAGCTATCCATATTCAAATCTTTAGCTCCTTCCTCATGCATTGGAATACTTGTACCTACACACAAGAAATTAAAATTTGTTAATAGCATGTGCAGATTAAGATAAAATTGATGAAATGCATGCAATAATGGATACAAAGAGTGCAATAGAGAATGCAAAACTACTCCAAATAACACCAAAACTTAGCATAATGTATATTAACTACTTTAGGAATGATATATGCAGAAATTGAAATGAAATGGTGAGAAAAATCTATGGTCATCCCTGGGTGGGACAATTAGGATTGTCATTACAAAACCCTAATTGAAGGTCCAAAACTACTCCAAACTTCACCAAATTCAAGTATGATGCATATAAACTACTCTAAAATTGATCTACACTAAAATTGATTCAAAAAGTTTTACCAATTTATGGCCATCCCTAGGTGGGCCAACTAGGACTATTAACCATCTCTGGTGAGGATGACCACCAAACAAGGTGGTTTTTTCCACCAATTCCTCTAGGATCTGGTCTAAAATACTCCTAGGGGTGTTTTCATAAAATTTGGTGATTTGATTCACAAGAATGGATGGTTTTTGGAAGGGATGTGTGTATTTGGGGATGCCTTGGAAACTCCTTCAATTGATGAAGATTCCAAGGGCAAATACAAGGGCAAAAGGAGAAAGCAAATCTCGACAACACTTTGTGATGAATTCTTGCAAAGACCTCTCCCCAAAATTAAATGGAATCACTCCAATTCATATCCTAAGAGGTAAAAATGGGCAAGTTGGAGCATGCAAGGTAGGTGTCAAAAATTTTCAAAGCCCTTTCCATGCATTGTGTGGAAGAGGCCTCCACTTCAGGCCTCTAATTTATAGTTTATGATGGCCTAGACAGTCTCCCAATCTATCATAAGTCATTGGGTAGGATAAATAACAGATTTTAATTACTATTTGTCCTACCCTTAACTTTTTGAGGGGTCTAGACCATGGCCATCCCACCCAGGGATGGTTTCTTGTGGCCATCCTTGGTTGGGATGACCATGAATTATGGCCAACCTAGGGTGGGACGACCATGGCTACACATCCCAAAACTTCCTAAAAGTGGGGTAAACCTTCCTAAAAGTGGTTAGGACCCCTAATTAACCCTTGAGGGTTGCCCAATGGGGCCATATGGTGTCGATAAGAGTGGCATAATTTTAGTCTAATTAGATTGATATGATTTTAGTGTCTACAGATGTATTTTGTTGGAAGTCCACATGAGTTGATGGCAAGGTCGAATCAGGGATATGCTACACCAAGTTGCAGTATTTGAAGGGCTCAAGTTCTACGGAGATAACATGTACTTACCCTTCATGAGTGTACCTTAAACATTGGTGAGCTATGGATGGCACATGCTTCATGTCCCTAATCCAAGGTCTACCCAACAAGATATTATACACCATTGCACCCTCTAACATGTGACACAATGTTGGTATGGTTTTGCATCCCATATGAATAGGTAATACTATAGTTCTAACCATTGAGCATATAGTATCATTGAATTATCTAAGGGTATATGTGGATGCAACAATATGTGATACTAGAAGACCTAAATGTTTGAAAGGATTTGTGGTGATTATATTGCTTGAGGAACTAGTGTTAATTATAACTCTTTTGTATGTTTCCATTTATATATGCAATGATTTGTAAGGGAGGATCAATCACCTCATTTGATATTGGTTTAAGTTCATGTTCATAAAATATGATTATTGGCTCTTTGCACTATCGAACATGCCCCACAAAATTGATAAAGGACTTAGACTCTTGGGGATGCAGTTCAATCGACTTAAGGATCTCCATAAGAGCATCTCAATGAGGTGGAGACTGTTGAATAAGCTCATAGATAGAGATTTGGGTCGATGTTGTTCATAATATTTGATCAAGATTACTCTTTATGGTGACCATTGTATGAGGTGGAAGGATTTGCACTAGAGGTGGACGCCATGATGTTGAGGGAATATCATTTGAAGCTACAGGTGGTGCAACTTGATTTGGATAACACCTATTTTTTGTCATGATGCTAACCATTCCAATGAACCCTTGTTGAGGGGGCATCATATGGACCTCATTTACCTATTTTGCTTGATTTTCCTACACCTCATGAGTGGGCAATGTGTCTTTAAAGACACCCATTTGTTTATTATTTGTTGCAAGAGGGTTATCAACTTGAATATCATTCCTCTCAATCATATATTGTACTAGGTTTTTGAATTTGTAGCACATTTGAAATTCATGCCCATTCTACCTATGGTACCTGTAATATAGGTCTTCACAACATCCCACAGACTTTGGTTTATCCATATTTGGATCTATAGGTTAGATCTTAGGTAGAGTAATTGCCTTGGCTACACATAGATGGTCGAATAGGAAATCCATAGACTTAGTGAAGGGCATGTAAATTATCTCTTAGGATGACATTGTTAGTTTTTCCTTTGAATTGTCTGAGTGTTATTATTGTAACTTGCAAGAGGAGGTTGGGCCTAATATTTTACCTTCTAAGGTATCATTGGTTGTACAGGACTTGGAATGTTAATGGTAAATTTATTAACTGCTACCATATTTGGTTGTGCCAAATTTCCCTTTGTGTTCTTAGTCCACTCCTTTTTATAGGATTCTGTGATTTCCCCCTCTTAAATTTTGATTTATTCGATTGTTCTATCCTATGCTAGAGCATCTTCAAGAGTTTTGTATTATTGGAGTTGTAGATATAACGAAATTGGATTTAAAAAACTATTGGAAAACATGCGAGTCAACTCAAATATTGGTAGTAGGTATGGTAGCTTAGCGAGAAGCATTCACCACCTATTACCATAATTCGTGATTGAGTTATCATACTCATTCAACCCTATGAGGTCTGTTAAAGTCACCTTTCACTTAGTTTTAAAAGTAAAATTTCCAGGAATGCATTCACAAATTATTCAAAGCTATAGATGATGTGCCTTGGGAGTTTATTGTACCACTCTATGGTTGTGCATCATTATCCTGGATACTGGAGCATGTGTTCATGAACCTACTGACATGCTTATGCACATATTCCACTAATTTGAATCTATCCAACTTGAGAGTTTTGAAATTCTATGGGTATGGAGGGGAAGGTATTCATGGGTGAAGGATTGCGAAGCTCACACAAAGTGGTATTTTGAGGCCCGAACCTAGAGGTCTTGTTTTCTATGGTTTACATGCATTCAAGAAAATCTTTATATGCATCAGAGTATTTGATCTCATATTCTTTGCTTTGGCCTTGCAATAAATAATGAGGAATGTTAAGAATATGGTGTGGTGGTTGATTGTCATCAACCGTACCTCTATAAGTTACTTCTAGGTATTCTTCTTCTTGTTCGAAATCATCATAGACTTCATAATGTGTTTCCTACATTGGCATACAAGGAAGAAAAAATGCCTACGAAAGGTGATCTATGTTTGGCCTAGAAGGCAAGTCTCGATTAGGCCTAGGAGGTCAATTATGCAATGTTTGGTTAGGTCTAGAAAGTCTATTTTGATTAAAAGTAGGTTTCCTTTGATGAACTCCTTGTCTAAGAGTACTTAGAGTAGGGATCCCATTGCATAAGGTCTCTTGAATTTGCAATTCAAATATTTGTTTTTCTAACTGATGCTGGTGATCTAAGCATTGTTTATCTATCCAAAGCTGATTGAATTAAGCTTGGAGGTCAACATATATTTTAACAATTTGGTTTATCTGATCAAACATGCAAGGTATATGAGCCCTAACACTATTTCCATGATGCCTATCTTGTTCAATAGAATCTAAAAGGTTGACTATGAGCTTACATAGATCAAAAGAGATCATGTTCACTTGGGGATAACTCCTAAATAGATGTTCTTTATACTCAACTAGCACAAAAGCACATAGTGCTTGTGTTGAATAATTTATCCGAGGATAATCAAGATTCTCCTTGGATATTCCATCATAAATGAGGGCGGTAAGGGTTGAATTTTCTCATCCAGGGTGATGAGTATCATACTAATTTTGGTACTTATACTACTAAGACCTATTAGGGTGATTTAAGGGCGTATTTTGATCATTTGGCCCTACCCATGGTGAATAGTCTGGATCCTGCACATAGATATGCAAGGTAGATCTAGGTAGATCTAGAAGGCACACAGATGAATGGTATTTCTCTCTTTATTTGCACCTCAATGTGCAATTACCATTCTTGAAAGAAGGCATGTTAAGTGTCTATATCTAGAAAGTAAGTTTCCTTAATAGGACCAAAACCTATAGGGGTATCCTACATAGGGGTCCCTTGTAGGTTAGGTTTCTGATTTGAAACTATAGGACTTGGGTGAGTAGGAGGCCACCAAGAAGGTATAATCATATCCTTAGGGTCAAATCGGAGATGATATACATCTCCTTGCCTACTCTCCATAGTGTTAGCCCTTGAATGGGCTTGATTGCGGGTGCATACCATAGCTACTTAGTTCCAAACCCTATGTGATTATCTCCTTTACAAATTTTAATGATTCAACACACAAAAATAGAAACACACAATAATACAAGTTTTTATCTCTTTTAAATATTTATATGTGTTCCTAAAATTGTTTGGTGTGTTTTTGATTTGTTGTTTTATAAAGGGATATTTTTTCACGTGTTTGAAGATTGTTGATGTAGTTATCAATTTGTTTAAAGGATTTCATCTATATAATTGTAGCTCAATAATCAAGAATGATATTCCAATCATGTAAACCAACCAAAGTATGGAGATGAAGCCCATACCCAATCAGGAAGCACATGTCCTACCAATCCTCACTCATATTGACCATGGGTAGTGATACACCCTTTGAAGAGGAATACATGTTATTTTCCATGGCTAAGACGGTTCTTGGAGCCGAATTTGGTCAAAAAATAGGATTCGTATCATGTGAGCCAAAGGGTGGAGATGAAACCCACCGTCGTTGGTCTCTATTAGTGGTTGGGGATGAAGTTCCAACTCAAAAATGTTAAAATGTGATGTCGTGTGTGTGGTTTCTTTTATAATTAAATAAAGTAAAACATAAATAGAACTTAATGAACCTTCACTAAATGAAAAAGAATGTTTCACTTTCAGAAGTATTTGATAAATGAGGGAACCTACAAAACACATATCCTATATGGAAACCTGACCGTTAGGTAGGTTGCAAGTAATCAAACCATACAAATGCATGTTTAAGATGTTATTTTCCTATTTTTATTTTATTTTTGTTGTTTTTAAACAAAAGTGAAATCGACTCTTCAAAAAACAAGGAAAATACATAAAAATACTAAATCTAACATTTTCTAAATAGTAATAATGCAAAGTGAAGGTTTATATACTTATCTTGAAAGCCTAAGATACTGTTGTTTTTGTCAATTTGAGTTGTAAACCCCCATTACGAATGATATTAATGTATATTATCTACTTTACGAATGATCTATGTAGAAATTGAAATGAAATTGTAAGAAGAATCCATGGCCATCCTTGGGTATTCCAATTGATACTGTCATAGTAAAAAACCTAATAGAAGGTCCAAAACTGCTCCAAAATACACCAAATCCTAATATGATGTATATAAACTAATTTAGGAATGATATACACTATAATTGATCCAAAATTATATGCCAATTCATAGCTATCCCTAAGTGTTCCAATTGGGACTGTTAACTATCCTAGGTGGGGATGACCACCAAACCTATTGGTTTTTACCACCAATTCTTCTAGGATCTAGTCCAAACTACTCCTAGGGGTGTTTTCATAAAATTTGGTGATCTAATTCATAGAAATGGATGGTTTTGGAATCAATTTACATATTCAGGATCACTTACAAACCTCCTTTTATAGATGGAGATTTCAAGGACAAATACGTAGTGAAAGGGGATACCAAATATCAGTAGCACTTCATTGCAAATTATTGCAAAAGGCCTCTCTCTGAAATTGGGTGGAATGACTCCAATTTATAGCCCAAGAGTGCCACAGGGTCAAAGGAGCAATTTGGGGCATGCAAGGTAGGTGCCACCACTTGTCAAAACCCTTGCCATGCGTTGGGTGGAAGAAGCCTCCAATTTGGACCTCTAATTTATAGGTTGTGATGGCTTTGGTAGGCCCTCAATCTATCATAGATCATTAGGTAGTATAAATGGTAGAATTTTATTTCCATTTGTCCTGCACTTCACTTTTTGAGGGGCCTAGGCCATGGCCATGCCATCTATAGACGATTTTTGGTGCCCATCCCTGGGTGGTATGGCCATAAAATGTGGCCATTCTAGGGTGGGATGACCATGGATATATGGTCCAAAACTTCCCAAAATTGGGATAAACATTCCCAAACGTAGTTAGGACCATTATTTAACCCTTGAGGATTGCCCAATGGGGCCATATGGTGTTGATAAGAGTGTGTCATTGCACTTTAATAAGATTGATGCAATTTTAGTGTTTACAAAAATATTTACCTCATGCTACTCCTCAACATTGGAAGGAGCTAGGATGATGTGGCTAGCATGGTTATAGGGATATTTTACTTACGAGTTGAGTTGGAGGGATGTCAGATCCTCTCTTGGGAATCATGGTTCTTTGTGCCTCTCTTGTAGAGACTTCAGTAAGAAAATCATGAGTCTTTGTGTAAGGTAATAGATCCATTTGGTTATTTTTGCTATTTTCAACCTTGGAATATTCTCAAAGCCTTTTGTTGTCTTGAAAGGTGATGTTTTTATTGGGTGGGAGTCCTAAGAAGTGCGATGGTATATTGGAGGTGGTGCTTTTGTCCATCCTATGCTCAAATATGGTAGTTTCTTGTGGATGTTTATGTTCTTAGATTATAATGTGAAGGATAAGAAGACACACATGGAACTGGATCATGTGGTATACATGGAGAGAGATCAACATATATATCCTAGTATTTTCTCTCTCAAAAGCATCAATTTCCTAAGTTGAGAAAGTGACGACCCTCATTGGTTGGTAAGTATTTAATGGAGGTTATGTCAAGGAGGAGAATGGAATTGGTACTAGAAAGATGTGATTATTTTCTATATTCCTAGTTTGCTCAATCTTGGGGGCTTGCATGCTTGGTTGTTTCCCCTACGTGGGTTGATGGTATTTGGTTTCTGGTTTCTACAATGGTTTGGTCTATTGTTTGTCGATATCAACCTCTATTTTATGGTTTTGGTATGGTATCTCTTTACCTCCTAAAGGGATCGAAGGTTAGATATAAATTTTTTAAGTTTTTAAGGCCCTTTCAAAACTCCTTCGTCTACCTTATCAGAAAAAACTATAAACAAAGTGAGTAAAATTACATTTTTTCCTTGTAGGTAACTAAGTGTGACAAAAATATATATAAGGATTTATAGTATAACTAAAAACTCAATAAACTAGTACTTATTGAAAACAACAATATAAAGTTTAATAAAAAATCATTACAAGTTGAAGGATGCCATATGATATAATTCAACTATGAAAATAAATGATGTAATAGAAAACTAATATTCTAGACAAATTTAGCTAATAATCCTTCATTCGTGTAAACATAAATAAGTGGATTAGAATACTTTTATTTATCTCTTTACCTTAGCTTAGAAAGATCTCGGCACATACTTTGAGTTGGCACGACTAAGTATCTTCTCATATTGATAGTTGCCAAATTTTAAAGGTTTAAACAAACTCTTGATACAATTAATTTAATTAAATTTTTAAGCTATGTGTGGCTTCTATTGAGGGCCACTCCAAGTAAAAAAAAAACATTACATTGTTCTCATTACATTTCTAATAGTTTAAATAAAGCATACCCATCTTTTCCTTTCTATCAAAGATATTCTCCATCTTCCTCAAACTACTAAGTTTCCATAATCAACTATTTTTTTAAGGAACTAACAACAAGAACAACCCTTACATGATACATAACTCCAATAGATAGAAGGAAAACAAACATAACAATCATCCATCAAAGAGGAAATTAGTTCTATTATTTTTCTTTTATAGTAGAGGTTTTTCCTCTTGTAGAGTAGCAAGATTTGAGAATGTATTTTTGCACTTTGGGTTCTTGAGGTAATATCTAGTTTTAACATATTATGTAAGATCTTTATTTTTAAAAATTGATCATCATTGATTGTTTCATAATTAGCTTCAAGAATACCGTATGAGGTGCTAATATTTTCCATGAAACCATCTAGATGGTATTTGGTAACCATTTGAATTTTATCAATTATTTGAAGCAAGTTCTCCTCTTGGGGTTGAGTCTTCTATTGCTTGCATGATTCATGTTGGACAATTGGTGCATCTAGAGGATGAGCTTATTTATTTTAAACTAGGATGTTTGAAGGTTTAAAATCATTCACATACAAGACCTTATACTATCTCAAGGAGGAATCAAAGCATGATCAGATGATCGAACATCTCTTCTTTAGGTGGCCATATTTTTGATAGCCATAACATCTTGGGTAGAAGTTTTCATATTCACTATTTTGGACCCATTCACCTTTGATTTAGGAGGTAGTAATGGATTGAAGCCCATTAACTGAAACATCCATCCAAACAACCAATCTTGATTTACTCATATTAATTTTACTGGATAAATTTTCCCCTGTTTGGATATCCATTTACTAGAATGCACCAATGGCTTTACCAATTTTGGTGAATATCTTCTCTCCCCAAAAATCCATAGGGAGAGCATAGAGATTCATCTAGACTAGGAAGCCATTAAATTATTCTATAAAGGGGTTGAATCTAGGAGCCCAAGGTCTTATATAGACACCCCTTTGTCCAAAAAACCAATTATATCTAAAATTCATTGCCTTATCACTAAATTAGAAAAAAAAAATAGAAAAGAAATATTTGGGTAGGAGAGCTACTTGGAATTTTGTACAGTTCCACCAATATTTAATGTATCCTTTGAGATCCTGCAAGCCTGGTATTTTACCCTTGAGTTTGTAGATAATTTTTTGGGATTCATGATCAATCATATCCAACCTAAATTCATCCTCTAAAATCTTGATAGAGGGCAGAGGTTCATCCACCTATGAACCCAAATATCCTTGAGATATGTTTCTTATGATCGAAGAGGCTTTCTTATAGACTGAAGAAATAATTTATGAATAACCCTCTTACTTCAACACTTGAATACACCTAGGGTTTGCATCCATTTCATAAAGACTATAGCCATATTTATCACTTTGATCCATCACTTGACTGCACCTGGGGTTTACGCCCCTTGTACACTTAATTTTTGTATTAATTTACATTAATTTAATTTTTTTAAATAAATGATATACTTGTTAAAGGGTTGTATTTATTTTATCTTAGCATAATATATAGAATATTTTAAATATTTTTGTACCAAGAATTTTAAAGGATTTAAAAAATAAACATATTCTAGTAAAAAATAAGTGCATCAATTACATGCTTATTCTTGACTTGATGTGCAAACCAAAAGAGAGGAACTAATTAGAATAAGTGAATATATGGTCTTTAGAGATTACATGTAAATGTAGACACCTAAAATGTGTCATGTTTAGGAGACTACTCATATGGGCACATCCATAGACCATATGACCAATCTTGGACCTTTCCAAGAGCAAGCAAATGTCCTAACCACTCAAAAGGGGTAGTTTTAGCCCATTTAAGCTTGGCTGTTATTGACTAAAGTGGCCACCAATCCTAGCTGCTCAATCTAAGAGTAGCCATTCTTGGATACTAAAGTTGTTAGTGGCCAATCCTAGTTGCTCAAGATCAAAGTAACCAATCTTATCCACTCAAGCTGAGAGTGGCCATAGCTAACCACTGCTGAAGATAGCGGCTAGCACTAAAACACAAACTACCATGAGGGATTACCCAAATCATGGGCAATAACGATAGTTTGTATGCATTTAAAAGGGATATCGACAAGGAACTCCATGAGTTTCTCCTGACTATCCCTTCCATGCCAAGTCAAGACTGAACCTTCCCTCTGGGATAGTTAGTTGGCATGCAAATCTGGAGCTTGCATTCCCCAAGAAGCCAAGCCCTAGATCTAAACCTAAAACCTAGAATTCTATATATGCAGACTTCTAGGAAGGCAAAATATTATACAAAGAATTCAAATTATGTATAGCGAAGCCCTATCAAAAGGGAGAGCCAATATACATCCCTTTGAGGAGCATTGGAGCACTGTCCGACTGAGACACATCCATGCATCAGTATTCATATCCATCATTCCCAACTACCAATAAGTGTAGGAGACACACCTAGTGACCCTTGAACATAAATTTGAGCAAGGGATCGATCGCCACATCCCATAAGACATGATGTAACCTTTAAGTCAAAGGTCGTTGTCTTTGAAATGGGTCCATAGTCATAGTTAGGTTTTAAAATGGTCGATTCCTTTGTTCTAAGTAATAGATATTTATTTATAATTATTCATTTACATGTCTTTAGCATAGATCTAAATATTTCATTGCATTTAGATTAATATTTTTTATTTTCATATGCATATTGCTTAGATCTAGTATATTTCAATGCACATTATGCTTATTTATCTGGATTATCGTATTTGCTAATAAGAGCCTCTTTCGGGGAGGTTGCCCATTCTACTTATCGTGCTTTGTTGTTTCCATGAATGCAGGTACAGGTTTATAGGATTAAATCAAAGCATCAAAAGCACAAGGATCCCTCTAGGAACAAATATGGAGAAGGAGGAATCTATAAGCCCTTAATACAAATTTATGTGCGATATCAAGAAGCCTATGGAAGCGCACCACCCCTTGCGAGGGGATACATTCACCATTACTCCACTTGTAATTCATTGTATCAAAATGGGTATCCCTCAGAGGGACCGACATGTAACTGGGGTTCAATATAAATAAAAGGATATTTCTCTATTATTTTTGTGTTATATGCATTTCATTGTCTTTCATTTTATTTCAGTATGATATTACAAGTATAATAGGGGTGCGCCCCACTTGTAACTGATTGTATCACACACTGGGTATCCCTCATAGGGAAAAACATGTAACCGTGGATTGGAAATATCAATAAAAAAGCATATTTATTTGCTTTTCTTATTTACATGTCATTTGCATGTTCATTCCTTTCAATTTGATATAATAATAAATACATTGCAAGTCGGGTCAGGTGTAGTGCGCGCTCCTTGGGATCATACAAATGGCGATCATGATGAGACCCCTACCAAGTTTTTTATTTTTAGCCATTTTACTAATGTTTCAGATATTTTTTTGTGTGCAAGTTTGGCCTCTCTGGTCAAAAATGGCTAGAATATCCTAGCTACTGTAGCTATCAACAACCATCAAATCTTAGTTATTGTAGCTATCAACAACCAGCAGATCTTAACTATTGTAGCTGTCAGTGGCCAACAGCTGCCACTCTGGTCAATAGTGGCCAACATCCAAGTGCAGCAGGAGGTAGAATTTCCATCATCAAAGTGATATTTGAGGTTGGTTTCATCCTCTATTTTCTCTGTGTTTTCTATCTACAACTTTATTCCAAAAACAACAAGCAAAATCATAGTTTAATTAGGGAAAAATGAAGAAAATGAAAAGAAAAATGTATTGTACATTTCTTAAATTTCTTTAGTTTCCTCTAGGAAGTTCTAGGAATAGTGTTCCCCTTCTTGTAAGGTCTTCCCTAGTCTCCAACGTGCTAGGATTATGTTTTATTAGTTTTCTTGCATGCGGCCCAGACAATGGCCAATGATTCATGAAGTAGAATGCATTTTATGAAGTTCATATAAGCTGAATACATGCATCTTTCTGAAATGAAATGTATTTTATCTTAGGCATGTAGGAAATATCATGTTTGCTTAGTGATGCATTTTATTTACATGCAAGGTTAAAAAGAACCCCACACACTTGCACGTATCACAATACCATTGGTAAGGTTTGATTTCATCACCAACACCCAATTCAGACCAGTGACATTGGAATTCACCTCCTTCCACCAGCTTGTCCCCTAGATGTCCCTAGAAAAAATATGTAACACCTTTAAATTTTTGCAAGTCACCCGTGTTCAAACTATCTCCCACTAGTGGAGCAATTATTGATTTAGAGTGGAAGAGCTAGGCGAACCCCCCACTAGAATTTAAGTGGTGTACCCTAGACTCTTTTGAGAAATCATGTTTGGAACTGGTGTTCCTAGTCATAAATTTTATTGAGTTCCCTAATTCTAAGTCCAAAAAATGAACAATAAGGCAAGAGCAACAACAAATCTAGACACACTAAGGCAAGTTCTTAGGATACACATTTAATCCTTAAAAGAGATAATCATATTGTCTACTTTTTGTGTTTTTTTATTTCTGGGGTAATAAACCTAAACCTAACAAGAAATTGAAAATATACTTTTTGATTTTACATCCAACAGATCAAAAATCATGAAACAGAGCTATAACAAAAAAGTTATTTTGGTTTTATGATTACTCTATTTTCGAAGCTGAAAATAGGGAAAAACTGCACTAAAAAACTCATAAAATAGTCTAGGCAGTTCCAAAAATTACCAAATTTATTTTTTTGTCTTAGTTAGCCCTTGGGGAACCTCTCCCAAAAATTTTGAGTCCTAAATATTCATGGTTCAAAATTTCTCAAAAATTCCTAAAAGTGGGCATTTCCCCACGGGCCCCAGTTGGCCAATTATTTCAAAAATACAAAGTTTTGACCCGAAAGTCACCTTTTAGAGTTATAGTCCATTGTGATCAGATTTTCATGCTGATCATTTTGGTATATAACATTATAACCTTTTTTGGAAGTTAAATTTCATAGGGTTATGGTCAGGCATCTTTAGAAATTTTGGTTACCTCACTTATGGTGGTAAATATGGAAGGAAATAAATGCTCAAGCTTTTAAATGGATTCACTAATTAGAGCCCTATGTTTCCATAAGAGCAATTAGTGATATAGTGGAGAACATTAAATCTCTAAACTTGGATATGATAACATGTGATTTAGAAATTGGTTTGGAGCGTGCACTGGACTTGTTATCACATCCTCTGAATGTGGCTGTCAGGGTGGCTCGGGACATGTCACAAATTTTCTAGGAACCCCCTCTATATGGGTGGTTGAAATTAAATTTTTACGGGGCTTCGAAAGGGAACCCAAGCCAAGTAGGAGCTAGCGGTATTTTTAGGAATTCAAATGGTAAAATTTTGCTCACCTATGCTAAATGATTGGGTCACCAAACTAACCACTTCGCTAAGGCACATATGTTGTTTCGAGGAGTATATATTTTAGAGAAGGTTAACTGTAGAAAATTTATTATTGAGGGAGACTCTCTAAAAATAATCAACATGGTTAAAGGCAGTCGTATCCCCTCATGGACGATTTCAAAATTCATCTTGATAGCTAGGAGACTAATCCAAAGTCTCGAAGAGGTCTAAATTTGCCACTGTTTTAGGGAAGGTAATAAGGCCATAGATCTTCTCGCTAATCAAGATCTCCTCATTCAAAATATTCAAGTTTGGACATAAAAATTCCCTGATGATATTAGAAATGTGGAAAACAATTATAGGTAGCAGAGGAAATAGACCTGGTCTCGGGATTTGGGTCATTTAGACTTTGATTTTTAGTTTATTCAAGAGGAAAGCCTATCAAAATTTGAATTCAAATTTATCTCCAGATGGTGTTGATCCTCCTAAGTATCAGGTTGTGAATAATATGATAAAGAATAGGTGGCGAGTTATCTTAATGCTTTGTGGACATCATTTCTTGTCAGGGATTACTGAGTTTGGTTCATGGCTAGTTAGGAGGATTAGTAGGCCATATTTTGAGGAGAGTAGGAAGGATTTTAGGTGTGAAAAAAGTGTAGGGTAGAGAAAATTATGCACCTAGCAAAGGGAAATGAAATGCATCTATTGTTCTATTTAAGCATTCAAAAATGACATAAAAGTAAGCATGATGATGACAAATAAGTGAAATAAATGGGGGGTTCTATTTATATTAATTCATTTGCCAATTGCATGATTACAAAACATACCCTTGAGGGATATTAATTGATACAATCCATTACAGAAGTTCAAAGGATCTAATCCTTTAAGAAACTCAAGGTGTGGTTTTAGTGTCTTCCTTGCACTCACGATTTGAAGAGTGGGTTTTTGTTACCGCTATGATGATCTATCCATGTTAAAAATTGTATCTCCTTCCTTGCATGCTATAATACCTAGATCTAAACACAATAAGCTAAAATTGATTAATAGCATATGTGATTAAGATGAAATAAAAAAAAAAAATGCAATATTGAATATAAAAGGTGAAATTGGTGGTGCAAAACTATTCCAAATTAAACAAAAATTTAACATAATTTATATTATCTACTTTAGGAATGATCTATGTAGAAATTGAAATGAAATTGTAAGAAGAATTCATGGCCGTACCTGGGTGTTCCAATTGAGACTATCATAATGAAAAACCTAATTAAAGGTCCAAAACTACTCCAAAATGCACCAAATCCTAGTATGATGTATATAAAATAATTTAGGAATGATTTACGCTAGAATTTACCCTAAAATTTTATGCCAATTCATGGCCATCCTTGGATGTTATAATTGGTACTATTAACCATTACAGGTAGGGATGGCCACCAAACCTGATGGTTTTTACCACCAATTCTTCTAGGATCTGGTCCAAACTACTCCTAGGGGTGTTGTCATCAAATTTGGTGATCTAATTCATAGAAATGGATGGGTTTTGGAATGGATTTGCATATTTGGGATCACTTGCAAACCTCCTTCGATGGATGGATATTTCAAGGGAAAATACATGAAGAAAGGGAAGAGTGAATCTTGGTAGAACTTCATTGCAAATTATTGCAAAAGACCTCTCTCTGATTGGGTGGAATGATAGGGTCAAAGGGGCAAGTTGGGGCATGCAAGATAGGTGTCACCACTTGTCAAAACTCTTGCCATGCATTGGGTGGAAGAGACCTCCAATTTGGAACTTCAATTTGTAGGTTGTGATGGATTTGGTAGGCCCTCAATTTGCAGGTTGTGATGGCTTTGGTAGGCCCTCAATCCGTCATAGATCACTGGGTAGGATAAATGGTAGAATTTGATTGCCATTTGTTCTATCCTTAATTTTTTAAGGTGCCTAGACCATGGTCATCCCATCCAGGGACAATTACTAGTGGCCATCCCTGGTTGGGACAACCATGAACTGTGGTCATCCTTAGGTGGGATGGCCATGGCTACATGGCCCAAAAATTTCTAAAATTGGGGTAAAAATTCCTAAAAATGGTTAGGACCACTATCTAACCCCTGAGGGTTGCCCAATGGGGCCATATGGTATCAATAAGAGTGCATCATTATAGTCTAATTGAATTGACATATTTTTAGTGTCTATAGATACCCCTTTTTGAGATGCATTGTGTGAAATAGAGCACTGAGCAAAAATATATGACTAAACTATCAAACAATTAAGGTTATTTAGTAACCTAAACAACTTTAGATGCCTCCATTGTGGAAGGAGCATACATTCTTGGAATCCTTGCTTTTGAAATATTTAAAGGATTTGATTTGAGTATACCTTTCAGCTGCACTGTAATGATAGAATCAGGGGCCTAGGGTATACTTGGTATTGATTCCTTATTTGGATTATAAGCATATTCTGGGATACATATGCCAAGGCTTCAAGGATACTAAGACTTTGTTTTGTTGAATTGATGCTGAAATATTTTCCCTAATGTAGGCTTGAAATTTATATTTGGCAATGATTCTTTTGAATGTATGCAAGTTGCACTTTTGAGTGTTTGAGTGTTGATTTTGATTATGAAATCATTATTATGACTTTGATTATGAATTCATTTATAGTATTGCATTTGTCAAGGCCATTTTTAAGAATTTTTGGGGGCCATCCTTGGGTGGTACAACCACTAGTTGCCATCCTTGTG
This sequence comes from Wollemia nobilis, assembly GCA_028583015.1. Lineage (NCBI taxonomy): Eukaryota > Viridiplantae > Streptophyta > Pinopsida > Araucariales > Araucariaceae > Wollemia > Wollemia nobilis. The sequence continues at coordinate 694,525 of JAQPPZ010003109.1, read as the reverse complement.
TGGGATGGCTACCAATTTGAGGGTCGTACCTGGGTGGTATGACCATGAATTTTGGAGAAAAAGGTCCATTTTGTAAGCTGTTTTTTGTTATTTTTGTGCAATTTTATTGCATTTTCACTGTATTTTTGTTGAGCTTGCTTGCCTTTGCCAGGTGATCAAGAGTCAACATCAATTTTTGACTCTCTTTTAGACTACTAGGGAATTAATTATAGGGGATGACTAGAAATGGCTTGATGCCATTGGTCTCAAGCAAGTGACACGGTTAGAGACAATGCTAGGAGATAGAGCCTATCTAATAGATTTGATAGATACGTGGGACCCTCACACCAACACCTTCCACTTGCCAATTGGGGAGATGACAGTGATTTTAGAGGATTTTTACTAGATTTTATGCGTTCTGATAGAGGGGCATCCAATTATATCTACTCATCAAGATCTTAGAGATATGATTTTTTAGAGATACCTCAGAGAGGACTGATGCAAGGTTGTGCAATAATTGCCTACCAGAAGCACCCTAGTGGAGCTATGGTATGAGGAAAAATTTTTGACTATGAGAAATGCCTTACTAATTATTCTTATCTCCAACATGTTGCTACGAGACTCCTTAGGAGCTAGATTCCCATGGAACCTTTTGGAGTTGGTATTTTTACTTGTGGAGTGCACCATAGAGAGGTCGTTAGTGATGACTTGGGGCACGACGTTGCTGGTATAGCTTTAAGATGAGATTTACGATATCTATTATTATGGGTGGAAAGAATTAGGATGCAAATTTCTACTACAGGTGTCGGGATTATAGCACATTGCTATAGATCGATCATGAGGACTACCTTGGATGATGCGAGAACAACTTGTGGATGTGGATATCAACTATGGGATCATATGGTAGCAAGACCAAGAGAGGGGTTAGAGCCATATCTATGTAGGCATTATTTATCATTATGCACAATAATTTGCATGGCTCATGGTAGAGGAGGTTATCTAGAGACCATATAGATATTTTCCAGCATGGCTTGAGGCTAAGGTGCAGCTTCACTGGGTTCAATGAGGGAGATGGTTAGTCGATCGAAATGGGATTGAGTGAGAGTATTTCCCATATGCTTAAATGATGCAGTATTTTGGGCTATTATAGGGGTTTCCTAGTGAGCCAGTGATCTACTAATGCCATGGGTACAAGAGGACACTTATTTGGCCTATAGTAGAGGTACTTTGAGAGGAGGAAGATCTTGTGGAGAGCATATCTAAGATAGATGATGTTAGGACCATAGTAGAGTATGAATCTTGGTGGATTATGTGTTAATGGTGATGGAAGGGGCCACTAAAAATTGGCATAGCTAAAATGATAGTGGAGGCTCACAAGGAGGCTTCATATGAGGGACATGATGAGTATCTCAATGATGAGGAACCAAACTTAGCTGAGCAATATGTGCATCATTGGGTAGATGATAAGTGGATGGATACCCTGTATATGGAGGATCAGTAGGATGATTATGATAAGGAAAATTTTGATGAAAAGGAAGTGCAGGTACAGTTGGCAACACATAATACCACCATTACTAAGCTACAGGGTGAGCTAATCAGAGGGAGATAAGAGTGGATGGAGTACACATAGGAGAGGGCTATCCTATAGGTATAGGTGCATACTACATAGGTAGATATTGATAGATAGGCAACAAAGTTAGCTACTCTTTAGTCATAGGTTAGAGAAGAGAGCTTGAGCCATGGGGTACCTATAAGTGGTGAGATAGCCAAGCTATGGGAGGAGGTGACATAACTCCATACCTTACTGAGTGACTACCAGGCTTGACACTGAGAGGATACAACATACACATAGGATTGGAGGATGAGGTAGCATACCTTAAAGAGTGCTTACCAAATCGTCCTTATATTAGTGGGTACCAACAGAGTAGAATGAGTGATACAGGGTAGTCATATATGAGGATGGGGGCTCCTAGCTCTGTGAGGAGAGCAGATAGGACCACAAAGAGCAGATATGGGAGCTCTTGATGAGCGACGACTAAGGGTGGCAATAAGAGTCATGGTGCTAGTCCTGCATGACCATAGCTTTTGAGACTAGGATTATTTGGACTTTGGGAGCATGAGGTCTGAGGAACCACTTGATTATAGCCTATGGGTAGTTTTTGGATTATGATGTATCTTTTTACCTCATACATATACATACATACATACATACATACATACATACATACATATACATGCACACACACACACACACACACACACACACACACACACACACACACACACACACATATATATATATATATTAGTTTTTCTATTGTCATCATGTGTTTTCTTACTGCTTTATTAGATGTATGCAATATTTATGTTTACTTTATTGATGCTTTTATGGATGCTTATCATGGATGCATGTATTGTAATATGATGTTATTTTATGATATGTACATGTGTGTATGCATAATAAAATGGATGATTTGTTAATCTATACTGATGAATTATGAATACTATGTGATACATTAGATTATAGCACCATAGACTATACAAAATTCATCAATTCATTTTAACGTTATCATAAGACTATGTGATGAATTATGAAAATGTGTAATTGATAAACATGTGATAAAATGATATGGAATGGAATGAATAGTAAGATGTTATAGAATGTCTTTGACATTTTCATGAGACTCAAACACTCTAGTGACCTAGTCAAAAGTTGTATATTAACCATGCAAGAATTTTTGGCAAGGTATAAATATGCTAGGATGACGAAGATATTCAATATCCTTGTGTGTGCATGTGATTTCATTGTTATGATAACACATAAAGTTACCCCAGTTCCAAACGAGATTTATGCATCCCATATGTACTGAAGATCATTCTGTGAGTATCATTATCCTGAGTTTTGTATGTAGTTATATTAGACCATAGGTAATAAATGCTACCAAAAGCCAGCTCATCCGCAAGCAAACATTGGTCTTTACAAAAGTAGGTCGCTAATGTGATAGACATATTATCATGCGTAAGGATACCACCATTTCTAGGTAGGCTTGATGCCACCCAACCTGTAATGAGGATCACCTTATGGTTGTCAAATGTTGAGAATTCTAGGGATTCAAGTTCAGTACTCCCTTCTTTTCTTTTCTTTTTGACTTGCTCTAAGGATTTGCTCTATTTTTATTTTGGTGAGCAAGGGATTTTGGTAGTGGTGAGAACCACTATTTATTTTACTTTTTGCTTTTGATAGTGGTGAAAACCACTTTTTCTTTTGGATATTTTTACTTTTGTTAGTGGTAAAAACCATTGTTTATTTTTATTTTGCTCTTGGTACTTGCCCATATTTGGCGTGGGGTAAGGGATTTTGATTGCTTTGTGTAGGGAGGATCTTGTCCTTTTGTCAATTCTTAGCATTTTTGAACCATTCGCATAGGGGGATGAGCAAGGTAAACTTTTTACTTAAGGTAACAAGGACCACTTTGTAGGTTTCATATTTCCTTGTGCAAACTTGTATTTATTAATGTGAAAATGTGTTGGGATTTTGATGTATACAAGGTACAATCAAAACAAGACTCTACCTTCTAAAAATTAGGATATCTTTCTACAAAATTTGACAAGAAAACTAGAGATGTCTGAGTGACCAAAAATCCTAAATATGCCTTATAACAAATGACTAGGTGAAGGGAAATAGACATAAATATGAAAAATTGGGGAATTTTTATGGAAATGATAATTGTAATGTAGATGGGTGTTAATAATGACTTTTAATAAATTTGATTTTTAAGGATAGCTAGTGTATATACCTAGTTCTAGACATGTATGATCAACTCTAGAATACAAAATGCAATTATGGGTATGCTTAATGCAAGTGATTGTATAATGAAACGATATGAAATGTAATGTAATGCAATATTTTTATATTTTTGTTTTTTAATGATATGTTTGTATTTTGATAAATATCTATATATACACATTTGACCAATGGTCTTAGTGGATGCCATTGGAACTTTTTGGGTGAACAAAGGGTTTATAAATACCTTTGGGTATTTTTATATGACCAAAGGGTTTATAGATACCTTTGGAACTTAAGGGTGACCAAAGGGTTTATATATACCTTTGGGGAATTTTGGATGACCAAAGGATTTATAGGTATCTTTGGGGCTTTTTGGGGTGACACAATTATTTATAGGTACCTTTGGGGCTTTTTGAGTGATCAAAGGATATATATATGCCTTTGGGGCTTTTTGGGTGACCAAAGGATTTATAGATACCTTTGGGATATTTTTCGGTGACCAAAGGGTTTATAGGTGCCTTTGGGGCCTTTTTGGGTGACCAAAGGATTTATGGATATCTTTGGAGATTTTTGGATGACCAAAGGGTTTATTGATACCTTTGGAAATTTTTGGGTGACCAAAGGGTTTATAGATACCTTTGGGGCTTTTTGGGTGACCAAAGGGTTTATGAGTACCTTTTGGGGCTTTTTGGGTGACCAAAGGGTTTATGGATACCTTTGGATGGAGCCCTTGTCTATGATAAATACTCTGATGTAGATGGGGGAGAATTTTCTCTATCAAAGTCAATTGCCTCAATGTCGAGGTGCAATGTATTTAATGGGTTATTTATATCATGCAAGGGTGCAATAAGATCTATGGAAATAATATTAATGGATGGATGATATCCATTGGATGGGCAGTTGGGTCTATTGACAAAATGTTGTCGCAAGACTTGCGGGGGTGGTTGTGATGGAGGTGGAATGAATGGAGGTGGTCTATGTGGAAGGGGGTGAGCTTACTCCTTGAGTGGTAAAAGTTGTCACCATATGGGATGTTGCAATGGGAATATACATATATAGAACTCTTCTTTGTCATCCAATGGGATGATATTCTCGTACTATTTGTATGAACTAGGGGAGTTAATAGGTGTTACTCCATAATTCGATTCATCATAAGTTATATCATAAGGAGGACCTTGATCCTCTTCCTCATTTTTGAATGGGAGAGTACACAAACCTTCACCTTCTTCATAATATTGGGTGAAATCATGAGATATCCCTTGATCTATCATATTTAAAGGAAAATAATCTCCCAAAGAGTGGACGTGATTAGGATTAGTGTAAGGATCATGTGCAAGCTCATCCTTATAGTTCAAACCTAGGCACTCTAAACTTTCTATGAGGACATCGAGAGACATAGGCTTGTTGTATCATAAGACAAATTTATCATATGGTAATTGATATTGCAAATGGTAAGGAAAGTGATTACCTTGTTCATACAACCCTAAACCATACCCATGCCAATGGCAGCGATCTTGATATTGCATGGCATAGTTAGGATTTGACATATAATTGATGTCCTTAGAAAAGGGTTCTTCATCTTCTTCTTGATGAGGATATGGTTCTATGCCATATTCAATACCCCATATATGAAGTTTTCTTGATTGGGAGGTATACCTAGAGGTAAAATGGTACCTATGGGAAGATGATGTCATCCCATATTTTGTATTGTATCAATGGTTGGTACCAACATTGAAAGGCCGAAGGGAAGAGATGCCCCTTGTGCCAATATCCAAAGAAAGGCTAGCTCCTATACTAAACTACTTTGATGTTTTTCAGATAAGGGTGTAGGAAAGAGATAAACATAGTAAGGGTGTAGGAAAGAAACAAACAGAGTAAGGGTGTAGGAAAGAAATAAAAGGGGTTAAGGGAAGAGATGTCAATTATTTGAAGTGGGAAAGAATAGGAAGCACGATCGCTAGCCAATAGCTTGAATAACAGCAAAGAACACCAAGAATAAACAAAATGAACACAGTATTAGCCCACCTATGTATCCTCTGGACGAGTTCCAGGATTCTCCTTTTCCTTTCATCGAAATTCAAATTTCAAAGTAACGAAGATTAAGACAAGTGAATGTAAAATAAAAACTATCCACAGGCAGCATAAAATAAAACCAACACAGCGTTTTTCTCTCCTATGTATCCTTCAAGAAAATTTTAGGGTTCAGTCCCCAATCACATACCTAAATCCAGGATTCAGAATTATAGTATGCAAATGGAGAAAGATGAAAGAAATAAACATAGAAGGTAGCATACAAGAGAGAAATAGAGTCCAAAGCTCTTTAGTATTAATCATAGGACATCAAGTTACAACAACTTTCTTAGTAGAAAGTTCCCCCCCTTTTTACATTACAATGCCTAGGTTTTTATAGAGGACCCGACCCTTTGAGCCATAATTACACAAAATGGAGGAGTACATCCTCAAAAGCTAAGAAGTCAGCTCTTCGTAGCCCTCATGACTGAGTTTTCATATCTGTTACCAAAAATAGAAACTACAACTGGGTCAGCTGTGGAAACTTGTATTAATGAGCCGTCTGAGCATCCTTGGTTTTTGGATGCAGTGCTTGAGTGGCCGCCATGCTTGTCGAGCTCTTCTTCAGAGACTGATATTTCATTTTCAATAGCTAAAAATGAGTAGCGGGCTTATCAAGCATGAAAAGATGTATTTATGAGGCACTTGATCACCTCGGGAAAATACTCATCTTGAAATGCGTGCCCATTGAAACACTTCACTAGATCTTCATTTGCAACTCTGATTCGCAATGGATCTGAGCCAAAGCAATAAATACTCCTTGATTTGTACTTTGCAAAATGGAGCTTCGCAAAACTGCTTCGGGGGTAGTGAGCGTCGAAGCAAATTTCTTCTTCAAAATGGGGTTCTTCATTCTTCGTCGCTTTGCTGACAAAATTGCTTCGTTGATGCCTTGGAGAAATGCTTCACCATGATCCTCTTTCAAAACTATGGTTCAGGAAGGTTTCGGCCAAAGCACTTGCCTTCAAAATGTTTCGTTCTCCATGACCTCCGCTACTTTGGGTGGAAGTACTTCGCACGAAAGCTAGCCGAAGTAGATGCTTCGCAATGACTTTCGACGAAGTAAAAATGGTTCGCTGGTGGAGGGGTCCAAAGTGGGTGCTTCGATGATTTTTTGGCGAAGTATTTTTCAATGCTCCTTTGAGTTTTGCTTCGCTAGTTTTTTGGCCGAAGTAACTGCTAGAAGAGCTTCGGCCCTGAAGTTATTTTCTTGCCTTAGAAAATTTAGACCATGATTTTAGACTTCCCTTCTTTGGTGAAGCTGTCTTTTTGAACTGCCGCTTTGCAAAACTTTCGCCCGAAGTGACTATTTGAAGGACTTCAGGCCTGAAGCTCCTTTATTGCATTTCTTGTATTTTTCTTTGGCAACACCGCTTCGGAAAACTTTTGCCCGAAGTAACTGCTAGAAAAGCTTCGGGTGTGAAGCTCTTTTCATACTTCTCTTATTTATTTCGGCGAAGCTATTTTCCCTAGCTTGTTTGGCAGCGAAGTTCTTTCTTCTTCATTTTATGTACAAGGGGGTGGCAAGGAAAGCCAAAATTGCTGCAACTTACAAATATTTTCAAAAAACAACCAAAAGAAATACTTTACAACAAAGAACACTGTACAAAGTTTTGATTTTTCTACCCCTTTACATAATGTGACAAAATTTTCAACATTCTTGGTGGCTCATGGGGCAACGAGCTCATCTCGGTGGGAGAACCCTCAGCCTTGATCCATTGGTTCAGAGTTACCTCCAGACTCTTCTCCTTTTTCCATATTTGGGGGCACTTCCACAGCTTGTTCTCCTTCTTCTTCTTCTTTTCCTTCTTCTTCTGTTGGCATGGTGTTAGGACCCTCCTAACATATTGTAATTATAATAATCAGGGGTGCGTATTTCCAATCGCACCCCATACTTCATATTTATGGCACAATCACTATATGCATTTTATCAGCAAATCAAATCAAATTACATATATTTCTTATATTACTTGGTTTCCAATTAATATCCAAAAGCGATTCTGTCAATCGTGATCTCTTCAGTTGCTTACTAACATTGCTTGCAGGATTTAGGTAAACAAACTCCTAATTGACCAAGGGAAACCTTGCAACTGGTATCAGGGCTTTCTTTTGATTCCAAGCTTTCGCCCTCACCACCAGTAGGCTTGTCTGCATATCTCACTAAAACAGACGTTCTCCGTTTTAACGTGATCTCACTAAAACTGCAAGCTTACCGGAGAACACAAACCGAGTAACAGCAGCACAGACGACAAAAGAAATCATTAAAATCTCTCTGAGTCATTTTTTGGCGACAATAGGATTTTTCGAGCGGTGTCCGGGCGTAATTTGTTTTCGCGAAGCTAAGGTTTAATAATTAAAATTTTTACGTCGTTTTCCTGCGACAAATTCACGACAGAATTAAATCCGGCGACAAATTCACAACATAATTAAATTCGTGAAAGCTAAGGTTGAAAATTAATATTATCGACGTGTAGAAAGTTTTTTCGGTCGGACTCTGTCGTCGACTCGATCGTCGCCAATGACGCTGCTTTGTTGCCACTGATCTGTCGCTACCGATGTTGCTTTCGCCGCTTGACCTGATCACCTAACTGACGCATGCACTGACGCTGCTTCACCGCCAACTAATCATGAGCCAACCAACGCTGCCCTTGCCACCAACCAGCTTGTCGTCCCTGCTAGCCAACGCTGCCCTTGTCGTCGTGTGTTTCGTTTCGTACTCGATGGTGCTGACTCACCCCAAAATTCGCGCCGGTTCTCTGCTTTTTGCTTACTGTCAATTAAATAATAGCGGACAGTGCAATTCCATAGTGCAATTAAAGTATAAAGAGTAAAAAGTTGCTAAAAAAAAAAAAAAAGTGCAATTACATATATATATATATATATATATATATATATATAAAGCGGACAAAGCAACTTGATTTAAAGTATAAAGAGTAAAAGTTGCAAAAAAGTGCAATTACATATATATATATATATATATAATTAATTTAATTTTTAAATTAAATTAAATTATTGTCCAATTAATTTTAAATTTTTCTCACCTTGATCGTTACCTACACCAATCGAAATGGCCGATGGATGACGATCATTGGATTCCATCCACGAGAAACACAAAAGGCTCGCTGAAGAAGTTAAACAGGAAAGAGAAGATAATACCCGTAACACGAGAACTCTTCGAGAAAATATTTGCAATAGATGTTAAACTTGATGCCATCAGTCAAAAACAGGCAACCACACAAGCAAACTCAACCAACACCGGGGCATCAAACCGAGCAATATTAGGAGGTCCACAAACTTCCATTCTACCATGGACGACCAAATTAGACTTTCCAAAATTTGAAAGCGAAGACCCTACAAACTGGATCTACCGAGCAGAGCAGTATTTCTCACTGAATCAAATTCCGGAAATACAAAAAGTGCATATCGCCTCCTTCCATTTGGAAAATGACGCCATCCAATGGTACAAATGGTTCGAGAAAACTAATGGCACTCCGTCGTGGTCAACCTTTACACAGAACCTATTAGTATGATTTGGTCCTAGCAAGTTTCAAAGCTTTACAGGAGCCCTCACTAAATTATGCCAAACCACTTCAGTAAGCGAGTACCAAGCAGAATTTGAAAGGTTAGATAATCGAACATCTGGACTAGACGCTACCTTCTTTCAAGAATGTTTCGTTAGCGGATTAAAAGAAGAAATTCGAATTGAGGTACAAATGTACAACCCTACCAACATGTTAGAGACGATCGGCTTAGCAAAATTAGCAGAAGACAAAATCAAGGCACGAAATCGGTTCACAAAACCAACTTGGGGGAAACCATCAAGCACTTATACCAACCCCAAACCACTGCAAAATGGACGAACCCAAAACTCCTACACAACCCCCAAAATTAACCCCGCTCTACCAATTAAACGTCTGAGTTTCGAGGAAATGAAGGAAAGACAAGCTAAGGGTCTTTGCTACCATTGCGATGAGAAATTTGACAGAAATCATAAATGTGCCTCACAAATTATATATTCTAGATGCCACAGAGGAAGGAAATGCTACCGAAGAGGAACCTGAACTCGAAGTAGAGGTATTATCCAACACACTTGAAAGTGACGAAGAAAATACACCAAAGGTTTCCTTCAACGCTCTAGCCGGATTTTCTGCCCCTCAAACAATGCGAGTAAAAGGTTATTTTAAGAAACAAAACCTTACCGTGCTCCTAGATTCTGGAAGCACGCATAATTTTATCGATCCAAAGGTGGCTAAACAAGCAAATTGTTTTATATACCCTTGCAATAACTTCGAAGTGATGATTGGAAACGACGGAAAAATTGCATGCAAAGGAAAATGTAGAAATATAAAACTAACTATGGGGGTTTACACCATGCAAAGCGACATGTATGTTCTACCCCTAGGGGGGTGCGACATTGTACTAGGCGTACAATGGTTAAGGACCTTAGGCGTAGTCCAATGGGAATTTGATGAACTATGGATGAAATTCACAGCAAAGAACCAAACCTATATTATCCAAGGCCTGAAATCAGGACCTTCTCAAATCGTCAGCTCGCATAGAATGGAGAAAATTATCCGAAAAGGAAATAAAGGAATGGTTGCCCAATTATTTTCAATTCAACCTAGTCACCAAGAAGACAAGACACCAGAGTTACAAAATATTCTAGACCACCATAAGGTGGTATTCAATGAACCAAAAGGACTACCTCCACAACGAAGTCACGATCACACTATTCCACTATTCCCAGGGCATCAACCTCCTAATATTAGGCCTTATCGTTATCCATACCTCCAAAAGACCGAAATAGAGAAATTAGTACAAGAACTTCTTACGGTAGGATTCATTAGACCTAGCAGAAGCCCTTACTCCTCTCCAATTATTTTAGTTAGAAAAAAGGATGGTTCGTGGCATTTATGTGTCGATTTTCGAGCACTTAATAAAATGACTATCAAAGATAAATTTCCTATTCCGGTCATAGACGAGCTATTATATGAACTCCATGGGGCAGCTTATTTTTCCAAACTGGACTTACGGTCAGGCTACCACCAAATACAAGTCAATGAAAAGGATATTCCTAAGACGGCTTTCCGCACTCACGAAGGGCACTACGAATTCTTGGTGATGCCATTCGGCCGTACCAACGCTCCTTCTACCTTTCAAAGTCTAATGAATAAGATATTTCACCCTTTTCTTCATAAATTTATATTGGTTTTCTTTGATGACATTTTAATTTATAGCAAAACATGGGAAGAACATTTGGACCATGTTAAACAGGCGTTACAAATCTTGAGGGAAAATCAACTTTATGCAAAAAGATCAAAGTGTTCCTTTGGAAGACAAGAAATGGAATACTTAGGGCATATTGTCTCAAAAAATGGCGTGATGGTAGATACTGAAAGCATGAGATTCCGGGCAGAGGGAGCACTAATTATGCAACATAAGACGAAATGTAACGCTTTAATCCTATGCACAAAAACGAAGAAAGGAGACAATTTGAAAATGAAAGAAAAGATGTAAAGAAATCACAACCCTCTTTATTCAAATATCTTATCCTCGGTTACATAGATGTCTCCTCCCTTTTTGGGGGCTAGGAGCGTCAAATTCATATTTGTTACAATATGTGACTTAGTCTTCCTCTTTTCGCGTGCCCATGTTTGAATGGACGGGCCAAGACGATGTCGTCGCTTACGCTGATGAGTCCTTACCTCTGCTGCTCCTCCTACGAACAAAGAAACAACGAATATGTCAGTAGCACCTGCTGCAAGTGAAAAGTGTTCGTTCTTCTAAAATCATCAAAAGATGCATACAAACATTTATCTAAAATAGTAAACAAAATGATTCTAAACAACCTGAAAACTTGCCAGAAGACAGAAAATGTTACCAACAGGCCATTGCCACTGAGACAGGTGGCCAATCTACCTTCAACTGGAATTCCCCCTTGGGTGGGACAATTTCTGACTACAATTCATCCCTGGGTGGGACGAATTCTGGAATTCGTCCTTGGGTGGGACGATCTCTGACTGCAATTCGTCCCTAGGTGGGACGAATTCTTCTGTGTTGAAGAAGCCGACCTGCTGCTGCTCCAATGTTGATTCTTGAGACTTGCAAAATGCCTGAAAACAAGGGGGTTATGTAATTGGGGCCATTTTGGGATGACCTAGATGGTCGGATTCTCCCAATTTGGCCTCTACCCTCGGGAATTTGATCTCGCCACCTGCAAGTCAGTGAAACAACAAAGCGACACAAAACATACTAGAATCTGACCAAAAGTTACGAAATTGCAGCTGTGAGTTAACCCAACATAATAACACAAAATGCAATTTGAAAAAGTAATCTAGAATGCTCTAAAACCTAGAAAGTGCGGGGGTGCCCAAGTGGGCCTCCCACCGTTGGCACTTGATTCTGGCACCAATCCACTAGGGATGGGCCCAAAACCTTTTAGGATTGGGGGGTCGGCGAATTGGTTGGTTCAGGTGTCCATGTGTTGGATTTGGGTCAGGTTCGAGCTTCCAAATGCCACCCAACAACCTCCCTTGCAAAAGAGATTGGTGGATGTGGGAAGGTGAACCAAAAGGGATGCAAGTGGGTCTTCAACTCGGCAGAGACTTCGTTGCTTGAAAACTCCTTCAACTCTGTATATTTTGGGTGAGAAAAGCCCCCACCTTTTATAGACCCAAGGGGTCTCTTTTGGGAGGGAAGCACAAATGCCATGTGTTGGCCATAGGTGCCATGTGGCAGTCTTGTCTTCCCATGAGGGAGGGGAGTCCTCCATTGACTTGAGCTTTGATAAATGCCTTTTGTGACAGTCTTCTAACGGCCCCTCCGTCCACCTACACACGCGTGCAAGGCAGGAGTCCTTAATCGACTATTCCGGGCTGCCACTTGGCACCCTTTGCCTTTTTGCCCGTTGCTTAGAATTCGTCCCACCCAAAGGATGCATTCAGAATTTGTCCCGGGTGGGACGGATTCTATTTTGAATTCGTCCCCGGGTGAGACGAATACCGGGCAAAGTGTCTAAGTGTGCCAAATTGCTTCTTGACCTTACAAAATTGCTATGAAAGTGGTTAAGACCACCGTTTAACCTCTCGAGGGCTGCCCCGGGGGCCGTGTTTGTCAAAGCGATCGGTGTTTGCAGTCACATAATCGGATTGGTGTTGTTTTGGTGTCTACGGATGCCCCTTTTGGGAAGCACCGCGGGTGACGCAGATGTCGAGCAAAAAAAATAGATAACCAAAGCACTAATGATTAGGGTTCCTTGGTAACCTAACCAACTTTTGATGCCCCAAGTATGGAAAGGGCATGCATTCTTGAATCCTTGCTTCTGACGAGCTAAGGAATTTGATTTCAAGTATTAACCTATTTTGGTGAGGTGTGACTTGAACTTAGACACTGATCATTCATGAACAAGTGAAGGGCGTTTTTATCCTCAGGGGGAACCTTGTGTTCATGATTCACGAAATGCCAAGTGTTTGATTTATTTGATTGTTGCTTGTTTACTGCCCCAAGCAGGAGCATGATTGTCTTTGTCAATGATTCTTTGAATGCATGTCGTTTTCCTTAATTGGGTGTGTGATTGTTGATTGGTGACTAAGTGTGACTACCCCATCAAGCGACGAATCGATGAGGGAATGACCTTCATGAGAGAAGCGACGAGTCGCTTGACCCAAGATGACTTGTGCAGGTATGCCTTAAAGGGTTTACCATTAAGCTTGTGCAATTTTTCCAACATTTGGACCTATTTTTGGTGGGTGTTAACCCTTTTTGTGATGTCGTAATGAGGTGAAATCATCAAAAATCTAACTTCCCGTGGAGTGGTCCGGCTATTGTAGCCTTCTTGGGGAAGTAGGAGAGCGATAATTTTGACCTCGACATCGATTTTATTTGCCTAGAGGTTAAGTGCAAGAGCACTTATGTCCGACAATGTTTTTTTGCTGTGTTTTTGTTGAATTTTGTACTGTTTTTGAGTGGGCTTTGACCCTTTTGTGATGTCGTTTGGGGATGAAATTGTCTAAAATCCGTCTTCTCGTGGAGTGGTCCGGCTATGGTAGCCATCTTAGGGAGTATGATAGTGACAATTTGTGACTCCAATGTCGATTTTGTATGCCCTTGTTGTCAAGTGTAGTAGCAATCCTGTCGGGCAATTTTATTGTCTGTTTTTAGTGCATTTTTAGTCATTTTTGTTGATTTTTTTTGTGCTGGCCTGAATTCGTCCCTGGGTGGGACGAATTCCAGCTGGATAATTTGTCCCTAGGTGGGACGAGAGCTGATCAGAGCGCTCGTCCTAGTCAAGGATGAATTCCAGTGCAAAAGGCCTATTTAATGGCCAAAACTTGATTTTGGGCTCATTTGTGTCATTTTTTTCTTGCGATTTTGGAGCTCGGGGAGGAGGAGGTAATTCGCGGGCTGAAGCGCTCGCCGGAATTCTCTCTTGTCATCATGAGTGCACAAACTGGTTCGAGCGACGGAGCCGAGGCGAGACCTGTAAGTGACCCTAGAGTTTATTTTGCTTTAATTTAATGCATTGTTTTTGTGTTGACGCTTTTCAAAACTTTAATTTTTTTTTTGTGATGTTTTTGTTTAACTTTTGAGTTTAGAAACCCTAGAACTGAAAATTTGATCTGTTATTTAATAATTTTTTTTTTTTGCTTTGCAGGTTGTTAGGAGCCGACACCGTGTACCCGCTGCATTTACTGAGGCTCGGTTGGCATTGACCAATGATGACTGGGTATGGCTTGATGCCCTTGGGCTCAAGCAGGTGGCTCGAATGGAGCCTGTGGTTTCTGATCAGGCCTATCTGACGGCCCTGATCAAGCTTTGGGATCCGTGGACCTATACTTTCCATCTCCCAACAGGGGAGATTACTATGACTCTTGAGGACGTCTATCGGTTACTTCGGATTCCGATAGATGGTCTTCCTATTAGGACATCTTCGTTTGATCAGCGGACTGCTATACTTACGAGATGCTTTGGGCATGGGGGGGAGCTGGGTGTAGCAGACCCAGTGGAGACAACCGAGGCGGATTGCCAGGCTGGCGGGATTTTGGTTAGCTGGTGGATGGAGAGGGGGGTGTTAGGAGTGAGGCATGCATTCTTGATGGGCCTCATTTTTAACATTCTTCTCCCTGATTCGTCAGGCGCGAGGTTCCCGTGGAACCTGCTGGATTTGGTGTGGCAGTTGGCAGAGTGCCCGATAGAGGAACCGTTGATTCTGAGATGGGGACAGACTTTGTTGGCACAACTCTACGGGGAGCTGTATGGGGTCCGCTGTCGACAACGAAAGGGTGTCAGTTGCAATTTTTTGTTGCAGTGCTGGGGTTGGCAGCACATAGCTATTGAGAGGCCTATCGGGTTACCATGGACGACTCGGGCAGTGATGGAGGATGAGGAGATTGGTTATGTAGCTTTGTGGCGATGGGCAGGTGTCGTTGAGCACTACATTGATGCCTTTTCTTGGCTCACTCCAGGGGAGGTATTTTGGCGTCCCTATCGGGACTGTCCAGCCTGGCCTGAGGCTGGAGAGTGGCTCCGACGGGTGCGGAGGGAGCGATGGTTGACTGGGCGGCACGGGACGGAGCATGAGTTCTTTCCATACCGCCGGGTTACACGACAGTTTGGGGTGCGCTAGGGGTTGCCTAGTGAGCCCGTAGGCTATCGACGTCGGGGAGACGAGAGGGATCTGGAGCCATCGATTACCGTTCCATTGGGCGAGGAGTCGAATGCGGTGATTGAGGTCCCGGATGTGGATGACATCGGTACTACCACTGAGTATGACTCGTGGTGGGTATTGCGACGCTGGAGAGGAGAGGGGCCACTTGGAGGCGTGGAGGCGGCAGTGGAGGATGCTGAGGCAGTAGGGGGTGATTGGGGGGGCCGTTGGATGATGCAGATATGGTGGATGTGGGAGATGAGGATGTGGGCCTGGGTGTTTCGGAGCGGCCGGACATGCAGGATGTGGAGGCACAGTTGGAGCCTGAGCAGGCTACTGTCCCCGTGAGTCCTATGCATTCGATATATACAGAGGAGGTGGGGTCAGATGTAGGCATTGAGGTTGTGCGACTTATAGAGCTGCTGCGGATGCGAGATCTGGAGTTGGGGGATGCTCGACAGGAGAGGGATCTTCTACGGGCTCAGTTGGCAGAGCGGGATAGAGTTTTGGCGCAGCGCGATGATGCATTGTCTATCTATCATCGACGGGAGGCAAAGTGGTGTCTGTATCGGATAGACTTGGAGAGGGAGGTCATCCGCCTTGGCGGGCGGCTACCTGAGCCTTCGATCAGTAGATCTTCTCGACGAACGAGGGATAGTTTGACTGAGCAGTCAGCATCCTCTCGTCGCAGGTGGTTAGATGAGGGGGGTGGTAGCAGGCATGATGCGGGGGCTAGCAATAGCCGCCCTATAGGGTCCCGTAGGACCCACACCATGGGGGGTAGTTCCCGTCACACCGATCCTGCGTGATCATCGTGGCCGATGCCTTAGGTTGGGTTTTTGGATATGATTGCGAGATCTGAGGACCGGTTTTGTAGCCTACGGGCATATTTTTGACGATATATATATATATATATATATATATATATATTATATATATATATATACCGGTTTTATTTTTGGTTTTGTACATGTGATGATATGATTTTTTTTTTTTTTTGTTATGCATGTTTATTTATTTTGATGGATGCAGATGTTATGATGAGTGCAAATGTTTTAGATGTCTATGTGATATGCGAATTGAAATGGATGAATGATATTTGTGGTGATTGTACTGTAGGCTGTTTAAGAACCTCTTTATTTACATGGTTTTTCTGTTTTTGTATTTTTTGATGGTATCATAATTATGATAAGTAGCGCAGATGGTTTTGGAATGAATGTAAGGTTTCCTGAGATTCAGCCAGTTTTAACTCACCATCCATGACTGTATGTTATCTTACAAGACTTTTTGACCAAGGTATGAATCAGACTTGTTTTTGACCCAGTTATTTTTCACATCCCTGTGTGTAAAATTGAGTTCATTTAGTGGTATTTGTTAGGATACCGCCAATGCGATGGGCTTTCAACCGAACCCGTACTCGAGGATCACCTAATTAGCTCCACGAATTCCTTTGTTGTATGTACTAAGATTAATCTGCGGTGTAATCCAGGATGTCATAAGCTAGCTCATCCACATGCAAACATTGATCTGTACTCAAGTTAATGTGACAGATATATCGTCATGCGGGAGGTTTACTTCTGTTACCCATTGGTTATCAACCAAATTGGTACTGAAGCTTGCCTTATGACTTATAGAATGCTGAGAGTTCCAGGGATTCAAGGTCAACTCCCTTCTTTTCTTCAATTGTATTGGGATACTTGCTCGTTTGTAGTGATAAGATCACTTATTATTTTGATTGGTTTTTATTTTGAGCAAGGGATTGGGGATATGGAGTGACGAAAATCACTATTGCTTGTGCCTTTTGATGTGTGCACTGTAGGATATCAAATTTTGGAGTTTTGACGTTTTGCAAATTTTTTTTTTTTGATGTTTTGCAACTATTGAGAACTTATGGATTCTTAGGGAATTGGGTAGGGAGGATGCTTGTCCTTTTGCCAACTCTTAGCATTATTTGGGTCATTTGCACAGGGGGATGAGCAAGATAACCGTTTTGCTTATGGTGACCTAGATTACTGTGCAGGTTTCATCTTTCTTTCACACAACTCTGGAATTGTTTAATGTGTTTAGTTTGTGTTGGGATGTTACGTAACAAGGTGTATTTCAAGTATGACTCTACCTTCGTAAAATTTATCTGAATCGGTGCATTACATGGCTAAAGAGGAAAAGGATGACTGAATCACTGAAATTCTTGGTACATTTACAGACCACTGACTGTATTGTGGTAAAAGCGATGTATGGTGTTTTTGTTGTTTTTGTAAAATGAGACAGTGTGGAATAAGACGGACTAGCAGAGCAATTACAGCCTATGGTGCCTTTGACCTGTTTGACCACAAATATGCAATGTATGGATGCAACGCTTAATGCAGCTACATATTTTTGTATTTTTGATGGATTGATTTTTGTGAATATGAATATGAGGTGCGAGAAGAGCTCTCGATTTGTGTATTTGAGAATGCCTATAAATGAGATGCAAATTTTTTTGTTTTTGATGATTTTTGTTGTTTTTGAATTTTCTTGATTTTTGACCAAGTGATTGCTATAATCCTTGGATCTTTTTGGGTTTTGACCAAGTGATTGCGATAATCCTTGGAGCTTTTGTGTTTTTGACCAAGTGATTGCGATAATCCTTGAAGATTTTTTTTGGATTGACCAAGAGATTGCGATAATTCTTGGAGCTTTTTGGGTGACCAAGAGATTGCGATAATCCTTGGAGCTTTTTGGGTGACCAAGAGATTGCGATAATCCTTGGAGCTTTTGGGATGACCAAGAGATTGCGATAATCCTTGGAGCTTTTGGGTTTTGACCAAGTGATTGCGATAATCCTTGGAGCTTTTTTTTTTTTTGATTTGACCAAGTGATTGCGGTAATCCTTGGAGCTTTTTGGGTTGACCAAGAGATTGCGATAATCCTTGGAGCTTTCTTTTTGGATTGACCAAGAGATTGCGATAATCCTTGGAGCTTTTTGGATTGACCAAGAGATTGCGATAATCCTTGGAGCTTTTTTTTTTTTTTGATTTGACCAAGTGATTGCGGTAATCCTTGGAGCTTTTTGGTTTGACCAAGAGATTGTGATAATCCTTGGAGCTTTTTGGATTGACCAAGAGATTGCGATAATCCTTGGAGATTTTTGGATTGACCAAGAGATTGCAATAATCCTTGGAGCTTTTTTTTTTTGGATTGACCAAGAGATTGCGATAATCCTTGGAGTTTTTTTTTGGATTGACCAAGAGATTGCGATAATCCTTGGAGCTTTTTGGATTGACCAAGAGATTGCGATAATCCTTGGAGCTTTTGGGTTTTGACCAAGTGATTGCGATAATCCTTGGAGCTTTTTGGGTGACCAAGAGATTGCGATAATCCTTGGAGATTTTTGTGTGACCAAGAGATTGCGATAATCCTTGTAGCTTTTTGGGTGACCAAGAGATTGCGATAATCCTTGGAGCTTTTTGGGTGACCAAGAGATTGCGATAATCCTTGGAGCTTTTTGTGTGACCAAGAAATTGCGATAATCCTTGGAGCTTTTTGGGTGACCAAGAATTTGCGATAATCCTTGGAGCTTTTTGGGTGACCAAGAATTTGTGATAATCCTTAGAGCTTTTTGGGTGACCAAGAGATTGCGATAATCCTTGGAGCTTTTTGGGTGACCAATAATTTGTGATAATCCTTAGAGCTTTTTGGATTTTTGACCAAGTGATTGCGATAATCCTTGGAGCTTTTTGGGTTTGGACTATGGCTCTTCAGGGGATAGAGGTACCCCCAGCTTGATGGTCTTTGCACTTCGGATACGGCTCTAGAGGTATGGGCATGAATGGATTGGCCCTATGCACGGATAGGAGGACAGAGTCTACCCCCGGCACTGATGTTGTTATGGGATCTCTAGGCGGAAGTTGATCTTTATGTGCCCAAAGTTGTGGATGTAATGCTTGGTCCCACTGTGATGGGTTAACATGCCACTCATGCCCTAGTATTATGTTTATCTGTTGACATGCTTCCTCAAATTTTATGGGATGCCGATGTTGTCGTATGTGATTGCTGTGGGCTATCTCTCGTTTCATCTTCACTTTCAACTAGTGAGTACGACTCATCGGAATCTGGAGATTCTGAGACATGGAGGACTGCATCATCAGGTATCCCTATGGTTAAAGGTTGCTCCTCTTCAAAAGGAGCTTCATGTAAGTTGGGCCTTGGGAGCTCCAAAATCTTGGTCTCTATCGACTCTAAGTGCTCTAGCACTTTGCATATATCGGGGGATTTAAGCTCCTCCTCTTTGATTGGTTCTTGTTGAGGAACTTGGGGCGTATGGAGGGGTGGCAGCGATGGCACCCCCCATGCCTTGGTAGGGCTTTTCATCCCGCTCTTCTTCTTGCTCTGATTTCTTAGAGGCTTCTTGATGAATTTCTAAGGGTGGCTCATAGACTTGAGTGGGTTCCTGAGGAAGGCACCCATCATTGGTTATAGGAGCGGCCTCCCACTCATGTCTAGGAGGCGTCAGGGGTGGTGCTTCAAGAATCAAGAGTGTAGCCTCTTGATCCTGTCTAGAAGGTGTTGGGGGTAGCATTTTATGAGGTCACGATGACCTTTCTCCCCCCCTGGGTTGTGCCCCTCAAAATGTTTTATCTTATGCATGTGAGGGGTTGGAGTCTTCTCAGGTAGTTTATAGCGTGACTTATCTGCTTTGCGCTGCATGTATAAGTATTCTAACTCCTGACGACCTTGCTCTATGTGTAACTCATCCGCTTCACATTGCATGCGCTCTCTATCCAAGCGGTGTCGATACTCTATCTCTTGATGACTTTGTTTAAGCCACGTGATTTGGGCTTGACGGGTGGTATGTCTGGCGACTATCGGGTCAGTTCGGTCTACCCTATTTTGCTCAGGAAGCTCGAATGTTTCTCTTATGTGTTGGCCTCGATCTTGATGATCTAAAATTTCAATGGTTCGCTTCCCTCTATCAATGTAGGTGGCATGTACTTGAGGCCGCACTGTTTTTTGTCCTCGAGGAATGCGATGATTTTCCTCGTACTCCATTTCATGTTGGCTCTCCTGCATAGTGTGTTGGAACAACTCATCCTTCTGGCGTTGAAGGTGCTCTTTGTTAATATAGTACAGTTCCTCTAAATGTAGTCGCTTTAGTCGCTCTAGCTCAAGTTGTGTGAATTGCATTTGGTGTGTGACATGCTTGACATATTCTAAGATGGTTGGTCCTGTCGCCTCATGTCTAGAAGGCCTAGATGCCTCTCCTAGATATTTTCGATCGTAGTGATCCAAGATCTCTATAGGTGACCTCCCTTTGTTGGGGGTAGCGGCATTCCCTCGGGGCTTTGGCCTTAGTGAGTGGTCCTGATAGATAGCAGGTGCAGAGGCATATTGCTCCCGCATTGTATATTGCTCTCGAGGAAGGTAGGGATCTTCCTCTTGCTCTCTTTCATAAGTGAAAAATGGATGGACGGAGTTAGTTCGCCCCGCCTGAGGAGCCTTGTGCTCTAGATTTTTCTTTGTAGTCCTGACAACTAGAGGGAGTGAAGGAGGGATAATGTAATCATGTGGTTCCTCCCGTCGAACCCTATGTTGACCTGGCGCTTCGTCGCACGATGACCGCTCATAGCGAGCATCTAAGGGAGCTCTCCTATGACTGTACCCTTCATGGAAGGGTGTGTGCTGAGTGCTTTGCTGAACAGGAGTGCCCTTAGAAGAGGTGCCCCTATAGTCCCTTTCCTTTAAGGTGTGGAGGGGACTGCATTGTGTGTTAGGTCACCAAGGTGGTATGACCAAATCCTTGGGATTTTAATGGAGATGACTTGTTCTTCCTTGGATATTCCCCATAGCATCCACCGGTGATTGGGCTTGGCTATGGGTGAGCACCATGACGATGTCTCTCTAAAAAGCCCTAAAAGTTGAAATGAGTCAGATGGAGCCCAAAATTGGCGTGTGCATCCTTCTTATAGTAGATAAGACAAAAATGAAGTTTCAAGTCCTATATCTAAATACATTAGGAGATATTGACATCCGAACAACTCAAAAAGTGCATAGAATTACGTGCCCAATTTTAAAACCTAATTTCGGGGCACTAGATGATGGAATTTGGCCCCGAAAACTGACTTTTCTGGGCAAATAAAATTCTAGGGAATTATATTTGTTTAAAATTATCCCACCTAACTCCCTGTAAAATTTCAAGTCAATCGGAGCTACGGTTGAGAAGTTATGGCCCCGGCAAGATGCACTAAAATTTAGGGAAAAATGTAAGATTTTCCATATTTTGTTGGATGGTCCTGCATCACTTATGGGCACATTTGGGGTGCTTTTGGGTTGACCAAAGGGTTCATGAACACCTTTGGGGCATTTTGGAGTGACCAAGCGATTACGGGAACCCTTGGAGCTTTTGGATAAAATGACAAAATGCGTAGATTTTTATCTTTTGTTTATGATGATTTTTTATTTATTTTTTGTCTACACTAAGCAGAAATGAACACACGCATACACAATCCGTGATTATCTCTTTTAAGGATTATTGGTGTGTCCTAAACTGGTTTAGTGCATTTTGATGTTTTGTTTTGTTTTTGTAGGTTTTGAAGAACGTTTAAATGCATTATGACGGCTCATATAACTCCCAAAATGGTAGCCCCTTCAATATACCAACCAGGCCGATATACCAACCTCTCTATATACCCGCCCTTACAAGAGGGAGACTATAGGTACGTGAGAGCAGAAGGTACATGGTACGTAGGCGGTACGGAAGGGGGATTGTCCTGTTAATGGCACCTACCATAGAAAACTTATCCTCGCGCGCATGGGAATCACCCCGGCGACACTCGGTCTGTATTCGTCAGGATTTATGCCTAACAACAGCTTGACAATCGGGAAATGGATGCAAATCAAGCCAAGGTGGTGATGAAATCCACCAATGGTCTTGATCAAGGGCTGGGGTCTTACGAACAGCTCCTTGGTTTAAAATTGTTTCATGATGTGTGTGGGATTCGTTTTATTCAACAAAAATGAAACAAGCATACATGACCTTTTTTTTTTATGCAATGCAGGACAAGATGAAAACAATCAAAGGAACAGAAACAGAAACAAAAAAATATAACAAAGATCATGAAAATCCCTACCTCTTCTCTGCCTGCTCCTGTTGTCTCTAAATTTCTGCTCTAAAAATTTGCAGGCAGGAATTCCTCCCTCTGGGAGACGAATTGCAGAACAGAATTCGTCCCTCCCAGAGGCGAATTTGAATTCATCCCAGGGTCAGACGAATTACAGAACAGAATTCATCCCTGCCAGAGACGAATAACAGTCTGCAACAAAAAAATGTACCTGTTAAGCACAAAACACAAAAATTTGATCAGTTTTCGTGATTTTAAAAACCAAGGAACAGGGTCCCACCGTGATCGCCATTGAAAGCACAAGATTTCGGGCAGAGGGAGCACTAATTATGCAACATAAGACAAAATGTAACGCTTTAATCCTATGCACAAAAACGAAGAAATGAGACAATTTGAAAATGAAAGAAAAGATGTAAAGAAATCACAACCCTCTTTATTCAAATATCTTATCCTCGGTTACATAGACGTCTCCTCCCTTTTTTGGGGCTAGGAGCGTCAAATTCGTATTTGTTACAATATGTGACTTAGTCTTCCTCTTTTCGCGTGCCCATGTTTGAATAGACGGGCCAAGACGATGTCGCCGCTTACGCTGATGAGTCCTTACCTCTGCTGCTCCTCCTGTGAACAAAGAAACAACGAATATGTCAGTAGCACCTGCTGCAAGTGAAAAGTGTTCGTTCTTCTAAAATCATCAAAAGATGCATGCAAACATTTATCTAAAACAGTAAACAAAATGATTCTAAACAACCTAAAAACTTGCCAGAAGACAGAAAATGTTACCAATAGGCCATTGCCACTGAGACAGCTGGCCAATCTGCCTTCAACTGGAATTCGTCCCTGGGTGGGACGATTTCTGACTGTAATTCGTCCCTGGGTGGGAGAATTCTGGAATTCGTCCTTGGGTGGGACAATCTCTGACTACAATTCATCCCTGGGTGGGACGAGCTCTGGGAGGAGGAGGTAATTCTGCGAAGCGAAGCGCTGCTGGAATTCTCTCTGCCATCATGAGTGCACAAACTGGTTCGAGCGGCGGAGCCGAGGCGAGACCCGTAAGTGACCCTAGAGTTTATTTTGCTTTAATTTAATGCATTGTTTTTGTGTTGACGCTTTTCAAAACTTTAATTTTTTTTTTGTGATGTTTTTGTTTAACTTTTGAGTTTAGAAACCCTAGAACTGAAAATTTGATCTCGTTATTTAATAATTTTTTTTTTTTTGCTTTGCAGGTTGTTAGGAGCCGATACCGTGTACCCGTTGCATTTACTGAGGCTCGGTTGGCATTGACCAATGATGACTGGGTATGGCTTGATGCCCTTGGGCTCAAGCAGGTGGCTCGACCGGAGCTCGTGGTTTCGATCGGGCCTATCCGACGGCCCCGATCAAGCTTTGGGATCCGTGGACCAATACTTTCCATCTCCCAACAGGGGAGATGACCGTGACTCTTGAGGACGTCTATCGGTTACTTCAGATTCCGATAGATGGTCT
Organism: Wollemia nobilis; assembly: GCA_028583015.1. NCBI lineage: Eukaryota > Viridiplantae > Streptophyta > Pinopsida > Araucariales > Araucariaceae > Wollemia > Wollemia nobilis. The sequence goes on along the minus strand of JAQPPZ010003109.1, from coordinate 670,464 downwards.
TCCTATTAGGACATCTTCGTTTGATCAGCGGACTGCTATACTTACAAGATGCTTTGGGCATGGGGGGGAGCTGGGTGTAGCAGACCCAGTGGAGACAGCCGAGGCGGATTGCCAGGCTGGCGGGATTTTGGTTAGCTGGTGGACGGAGAGGGGGGTGTTAGGAGTGAGGCACGCATTCTTGATGGGCCTCATTTCTAACATTCTTCTCCCTGATTCGTCAGGCATGAGGTTCCCATGGAACCTGCTAGATTTGGTGTGGCAGTTGGCAGAGTGCTTGATAGAGGCACCGTTGATTCTGATATGGGGACAGACTTTGTTGGCACAACTCTACGGGGAGCTGTATGGGGTCTGCTGTCGACAGCAAAAGGGTGTCAGTTGCAGTTTTTTGTTGCAGTGCTGGTGTTGGCAGCACATAGCTGTTGAGAGGCCTATCGTGTTACCGTGGATGACTCGGGCGGTGATGGAGGATGAGGAGATTGGTTATGCAGCTTTGTGGCGACGGTCTGCGGAGTAGGGGAAGAGTCGACGATGGGCAGGTGTCGTTGAGCACTACATTGATGCCTTTTCTCGGCTCACTCCAAGGGAGGTATTTTGGCGTCCCTATCGGGACTGTCCAGCCTGGCCTGAGTCTGGAGAGTGGCTTCGACGGGTGCGGAGGGAGCGATGGTTGACTGGGCAACACGGGACGGAGCATGAGTTCTTTCCGTACCGCCAGGTTACACGACAGTTTGGGGTGCACCAGGGGTTGCCTGGTGAGCCCGTAGGCTATCGACGTTGGGGAGACGAGAGGGATCTGGAGCCACCGGTTATTGTCTAATTAATCTTAAATTTTTCTCACCTTGATCGTTACCTACACCAACCGAAATGGCCGACGGACGACGATCATTGGATTCCATCCACGAGAAACACGAAAGGCTTACTGAAGAAGTTAAATAGGAAAGAGAAGAGAATACCCGTAACACAAGAGAACTCTTCGAGAAAATATTTGCAATAGATGTTAAACTTGATGCCATCAGTCAAAAATAGGCAACCACACAAGCAAACTCAACCAACACCGGGGCATCAAACCGAGCAATATTAGGAGGTCCACAAACTTCCATTCTACCACGGACGACCAAATTAGACTTTCCAAAATTTGAAAGCGAAGACCCTACAAATTGGATCTACTGAGCAGAGCAGTATTTCTCATTGAATCAAATTTTGGAAATACAAAAAGTGCTTATCGCCTCCTTCCATTTGGAAAATGACACCATCCAATGGTACCAATGGTTCGAGAAAACTAATGGCACTCCGTCGTGGTCAACCTTTACACAGAACCTATTAGTACGATTTGGTCCTAGCAAGTTCAAAGCTTTACAGGAGCCCTCACTAAATTATGCCAAACCACTTCAGTAAGCGAGTACCAAGCAGAATTTGAAAGGTTAGCTAACCGAACATCTGGACTAGACGCTACCTTCTTTCAAGAATGTTTCGTTAGCAGATTAAAAGAAGAAATTCGAATTGAGGTACAAATGTACAACCCTACCAACATGTTAGAGACAATCGGCTTAGCAAAATTAGCAGAAGACAAAATCAAGGCACGAAATCGGTTCACAAAACCAACTTGGGGGAAACCATCAAGCACTTATACCAACCCCAAACCACTGCAAAATGGACGAACCCAAAACTCCTACACAACCCCAAAAATTAACCTCGCTCTACCAATTAAACATCTGAGTTTCGATGAAATGAAGGAAAGAAAAGCTAAGGGTCTTTGCTACCATTGCGATGAGAAATTTGACAGAAATCATAAATGTGCCTCACGAAAATTATATATTCTAGATGCCACAGAGGAAGGAAATGCTATTGAAGAGGAACCTGAACTTGAAGTAGAGGTATTATCCAACACACTTGAAAGTGACGAAGAAAATACACCAAAGGTTTCCTTCAATGCTCTAGCCAGATTTTTTGCCCCTCAAACAATGCGAGTAAAAGGTTATTTTAAGAAACAAAACCTTACCGTGCTCCTAGATTCTGGCAGCACGCATAATTTTATGGATCCAAAGGTGGCTAAACAAACAAATTGTTTTATATACCCTTGCAATAACTTCGAAGTGATGATTGGAAACGGCGGAAAAATTGCATGCAAAGGAAAATGTAGAAATATAAAACTAACTATGGGGGTTTACACCATGCAAAGCGACATGTATGTTCTACCCCTAGGGGGGTGCGACATTGTACTAGGCGTACAATGGTTAAGGACCTTAGGCGTAGTCCAATGGGAATTTGATGAACTATGGATGAAATTCACAAGAAAGAACCAAACCTATATTATCCAAGGCCTGAAATCGGGACCTTCTCAAATCGTCAGCTCGCATAGAATGGAGAAAATTATCCGAAAAGGAAATAAAGGAATGGTTGCCCAATTATTTTCAATTCAACCTAGTCACCAAGAAGACGAGACACCAGAGTTACAAAATATTCTAGACCACCATAAGGTGGTATTCAATGAACCAAAAGGACTACCTCCACAATGAAGTCACGATCACACTATTCCACTATTCCCAGGGCATCAACCTCCTAATATTAGGCCTTATCGTTATCCATACCTCCAAAAGATCGAAATAGAGAAATTAGTACAAGAACTTCTTACGGCAGGAGTCATTAGACCTAGCAAAAGCCCTTACTCCTCTCCAATTATTTTAGTTAGAAAAAAGGATGGTTCGTGGCGTTTATGTGTCGATTTTCGAGCACTTAATAAAATGACTATCAAAGATAAATTTCCTATTCCGGTCATAGACGAGCTATTAGATGAACTCCATGGGGAAGCTTATTTTTCCAAACTGGACTTACGGTCAGGCTACCACCAAATACGAGTCAATGAAAAGGATATTCCTAAGACGACTTTCCGCACTCACGAAGGGCACTATGAATTCTTGGTGATGCCATTCGGCCTTACCAACGCTCCTTCTACCTTTCAAAGTCTAATGAATAAGATATTTCACCCTTTTCTTCGTAAATTTATATTGGTTTTCTTTGATGACATTTTAATTTATAGCAAAACATGGGAAGAACATTTGGACCATGTTAAACAGGCGTTACAAATCTTGAGGGAAAATCAACTTTATGCAAAAAGATCAAAGTGTTCCTTTGGAAGACAAGAAATGGAATACTTAGGGCATATTGTCTCAAAAAATGGCGTGATGGTAGATACTGAAAGCATGAGATTCCGGGCAGAGGGAGCACTAATTATGCAACATAAGACGAAATGTAACGCTTTAATCCTATGCACAAAAATGAAGAAAGGAGACAATTTGAAAATGAAAGAAAAGATGTAAAGAAATCACAACCCTCTTTATTCAAATATCTTATCCTCGGTTACATAGATGTCTCCTCACTTTTTGGGGGCTAGGAGCGTCAAATTCGTATTTTTTACAATATGTGACTTAGTCTTCCTCTTTCCGCATGCCCATGTTTGAATGGACGGGCCAAGACGATGTCGCCGCTTACGCTGATGAGTCCTTACCTCTACTGCTCCTCCTACGAACAAAGAAACAACGAATATGTCAGTAGCACCTGCTGCAAGTGAAAAGTGTTCGTTCTTCTAAAATCATCAAAAGATGCATGCAAACATTTATCTAAAATAGTAAACAAAATGATTCTAAATAGCCTGAAAACTTGCCAGAAGACAGAAAATGTTACCAACAGGCCATTGCCACTGAGACAGCTGGCCAATCTACCTTCAACTGGAATTCGTCCCTGGGTGGGATGATTTCTAACTGCAATTCGTCCCTCGATGGGACGAATTCTGGAATTCGTCCTTGGGTGGGACGATCTCTGACTGCAATTCGTCCCTAGGTGGGACGAATTCTTCTGTGTTGAAGAAGCTGACCTGCTCGCTGCTCCAATGTCGATTCTTGAGACCTGCAAAACGCCTGCAAACAAGGGGGTTATGTAATTGGGGCCATTTTGGGACGACCCAGATGGTCGGATTCTCCCAATTTGGCCTCTACCATCGAGAATTTGATCTCACCACCTGCAAGTCAGTGAAACAACAAAGCAACACAAAACATACTAGAATCTGACCAAAACTTACGAAATTACAGCTATGAGTTAACCCAACATAGTAACACAAAATGCAACTTGAAAAAGTAATCTAGAATGCTCTAAAACCTAGAAAGTGCGGGGGTGCCCAAGTGGGCCTCCCACCGTTGGCACTTGATTCCGGCACCAATCCACTAGGGATGGGCCCAAAACATTTTAGGATTGGGGGGTCGGCGAATTGGTTGGTTCAGGTGTCCATGTGTTGGATTTGGGTCAGGTTCAAGCTTCCAAAAGCCACCCAACAACCTCCCTTGCAAAAGAGATTTGTGGATGTGGGAAGGTGAACCAAAAGGGATGCAAGTGGGTCTTCAACTCGGCAGCACTTCGTTGCTTGAAAACTCCTTCAACCTGTATATTTTGGGTGAGAAAAGCCCCACCTTTTATAGACCCAAGGGGTCTCTTTTGGGAGGGAAGCACAAATGCCATGTGTTGGCCATAGGTGCCATGTGGCAGTCTTGTCTTCCCATGAGGGAGGGGAGTCCTCCATTGACTTGAGCTTTGATAAATGCCTTTTGTGACAGTCTTCTAACGACCCCTCTGTCCACCTACACACGCGTGCAAGGCAGGAGTCCTTAACCGATCGTTCGGGCTGCCACTTGGCACCCTTTGCCTTTTTGCCCGTTGCTTAGAATTCGTCCCACCCGGGGACGGATTCAGAATTCGTCCTGGGGTGGGATGGATTCTATTTTGAATTCGTCCCCGGGTGAGACGAATACTGGGCAAAGTGTCTAAGTGTGCCAAATTTCTTCTTGACCTTACAAAATTGCTATGAAAGTGGTTAAGACCACTTTTTAACCTCTGAGGGCTGCCCTGGGGGCTGTGTTTGTCAAAGAGATCAGTGTTTGCAGTCACATAATCGGATTGGTGTTGTTTTGGTGTCTACAGATGCCCCTTTTTGGGAAGCACTGCGGGTGACGCAGTGCTGAGCAAAAAAAATAGATAACCAAAGCACTAATGATTAGGGTTCCTTGGTAACCTAACCAAATTTTGATGCCCCAAGTATGGAAAGGGCATGCATTCTTGAATCCTTGCTTCTGACGAGCTAAGGAATTTGATTTCAAGTATTAACCTGTTTTGGTGAGGTGTGACTTGAACTTAGACACCGATCAGTCATGAACAAGTGAAGGGCGTTTTTATCCTCAGGGGGAACCTTGTGTTCATGATTCACAAAATGCCAAGTGTTTGATTGATTTGATTTTTGCTTGTTTACTTCCCCAAGCAGGAGCATGATTGTCTTTGTCAATGATTCTTTGAATGCATGTCGTTTTCCTTAATTGGGTGTGTGATTGTTGATTGGTGACTAAGTGTGACTACCCCCTCAAGCGATGAATCGATGAGGGAATGACCTTCATGAGAGAAGCGACGAGTCGCTTGACCCAAGATGACTTGTGCAGGTATGCCTTAAAGGGTTTACCGTTAATCTTGTGCAATTTTTCCAACATTTGGACCTATTTTTGGTGGGTGTTAACCCTTTTGGTGATGCTGTAATGAGGTGAAATCATCGAAAATCTAACTTCCCGTGGAGCGGTCCGGCTATTGTAGCCTTCTTGGGGAAGTATGAGAGCGATAATTTTGACCTCAACATTGATTTTCTTTGCCTAGAGGTTAAGTGCAAGAGCACTTAAGTGCAAGAGCACTTAAGTGCAAGAGCACTTAAGTGCAAGAGCACTTAAGTGCAAGAGCACTTATGTCCGGCAATGTTTTTTTGCTGTGTTTTTGTTGAATTTTGTACTGTTTTTGAGTGGGCTTTAACCCTTTTGTGATGTCGTTTGGGGATGAAATTGTCTAAAATCCGTCTTCCCGTGGAGCGGTCCGGCTATGGTAGCCTTCTTAGGGAGTATGATAGTGACAATTTGTGACTCCAATGTCAATTTTGTATGCCCTTGTTGTCAGGTGTAGTAGCAATCCTGTCGGGCAATTTTATTGTCTATTTTTAGTGCATCATTTTTTGTGCTGGCCTGAATTCGTCCCTGGGTGGGACAAATTCTAGCTGGAGAATTTGTCCTTAGGTGGGACGAGTGCTGATCAGAGCGCTCTTCCCAGTCAAGGACGAATTCCAATGCAAAAGGCCTATTTAATGGCCAAAACTTGATTTTGGGCTCATTTGTGTCATTTTTTTCTTGCGATTTTGGAGCTCTGGGAGGAGGAGGTAATTCGCGAGGCGAAGCGCTCGCCGGAATTCTCTCTGACATCATGAGTGCACAAACTGGTTCGAGCGGCGGAGCCGAGGCGAGACCTGTAAGTGACCCTAGAGTTTATTTTGCTTTAATTTAATGCATTATTTTTGTGTTGACGCTTTTCAAAACTTTAATTTTTTTTTTGTGATGTTTTTGTTTAACTTTTGAGTTTAGAAACCCTAGAACTGAAAATTTGATCTGTTATTTAATAATTTTTTTTTTTTTTTTGCTTTGCAGGTTGTTAGGAGCCGGTACCGTGTACCCGCTACATTTACTGAGGCTCAGTTGGCATTGACCAATGATGACTGGGTATGGCTTGATGCCCTTGGGCTCAAGCAGGTGGCTCGACTGGAGCCTATGGTTTCTGATCAGGCCTATCTGACGGCCCTGATCAAGATTTGGGATCCGTGGACCAATACTTTCCATCTCCCAACAGGGGAGATGACTGTGACTCTTGAGGACGTCTATCGGTTACTTCGGGTTCCGATAGATGGTCTTCCTATTAGGACATCTTCGTTTGATCAGCGGACTGCTATACTTACGAGATGCTTTGGGCATGGGGGGGAGCTGGGTGTAGCAAACCCAGTGGAGACAGCCGAGGCGGATTGCCAGGCTGGCGGGATTTTGGTTAGTTGGTGGACGGAGAGGGGGGTGTTAGGAGTGAGGCATGCATTCTTGATGGGCCTCATTTCTAACATTCTTCTCCCTGATTCGTCAGGCGCGAGGTTCCCGTGGAACCTGCTGGATTTGGTGTGGCAGTTGGCGTAGTGCCCGATAGAGGCACCGTTGATTCCGAGATGGGGACAGACTTTGTTGGCACAACTCTACGGGGAGCCGTATGGGGTCCGCCGTCGACGAGTGGAAGGGTGTCGCTTGCGGCTTTTTGTTGCGATGTCGGGGTTGGCAAAGACATAGCTGTTGAGAGGCCTACAGGGTTATCATGGACGACTCGGGCGGTGATGGAGGATGAGGAGATTGGTTATGCAGCTTTGTGGCGATTAGCATGTGCCGTTGAGAACTACATTGATGCATTTTCTCAGCTCACTCCAGGGGAGGTATTTTGGCGTCCCTATCGGGACTGTCCAGCCTGGCCTGAGGCTGGAGAGTGGCTCCGATGGGTGCGGAGGGAGCGATGGTTGACTGGGCGGCACGGGACGGAGCATGAGTTATTTCTGTACCGCTGGGTTACACGAAAGTTTGGGGTGCACCAGGGGTTTCCTGGTGAGCCCGTAGGCTATCGACGTCGGGGAGACGAGAGGGATCTGGAGCCACCGGTTACCGTTCCATTGGGCGAGGAGTCGGATGCGGTGATTGAGGTCCCGGATGTGGATGACGTCGGTACTACCACTGAGTATGACTCGTGGTGGGTATTGCGGCGCTGGAGAGGAGAGGGGCCACTTGGAGGCACGGAGGCGACAGTGGAGGATGTTGAGGTAGCAGGGGGTGATTGGGGGGGCCGTTGGATGATGCAGATATGGTGGATGTGGGAGATGAGGATGTGGGCCTGGGCGTTCTGGAGCGGTCGGACATGCAGGATGTGTAGGCGCAGTTGGAGCCTGAGCAGGCTACTGCCCCGCGAGTCCTATGCTTTCGGCAGATACAGAGGAGGTGGGGTCGGATGTAGGCGTTGAGGTTACGCGACTTATAGAGCTGTTGGGGATGTGGGATCTGGATTTGGGGGATGCTCGGCAGGAGAGGGATCTTCTGCGAGCTCAGTTGGCAGAGCGGGATAGAGTTTTGGCGCAGCGCGATGATGCATTGTCTATCTATCATCGACGGGAGGCAGAGTGGTGTCTATACCGGATAGACTTGGAGAGGGAGGTCATCCACCTTGGCGGGCGGCTACCTGAGCCTTCGATCAGTAGATCTTCTTGACGAACGAGGGATAGTTTGACTGAGCAGTCAGCATCCTCTCGTCGCAGGCGGTTAGATGAGGGGGGTGGTAGCAGGCATGATGCGGGGGCTAGCAGTAGCCGCCCTGCAGGGTCCCGTAGGACCCACACCACGGGGGTAGTTCCCGTCGCACCGATCCTGCGTGATCATGGTGGCCGACACCTTAGGTTGGGTTTTTGGATATGATTGCGGGGTCTGAGGACCGGTTTTGTAGCCTACGGGCATCTTTTTGACGATATATATATATATATATATATACCGGTTTTATTTTTGGTTTTGTACATGTGATGATATGATTTTTTTTTTTTTGTTATGCATGTTTATTTATTTTGATGGATGCAGATGTTATGATGAGTGCAAATGTTTTAGATGTCTATGTGATATGCGAATTGAAATGGATGAATGATATTTGTGGTGATTGTACTGTAGGCTGTTTAAGAACCTCTTTATTTACATGGTTTTTCTGTTTTTGTATTTTCTGATGGTATCATAATTATGATAAGTAGTGCAGATGGTTTTGGAATGAATGTAAGGTTTCCTGAGATTCAGTCAGTTTTAACTCACCATCCATGACTGTATGTTATCTTACAAGACTTTTTGACCAAGGTATGAATCGGACTTGTTTTTGACCCAGTTATTTTTCACATCCTTGTGTGTGCAATTGAGTTCATTTAGTGGTATTTGTTAGGATACCGCCAGTGCCAGATGGGCTTTCAACCGAACCTGTATTGAGGATCACCTAATTAGATCCATGAATTCCTTTGTTGTATGTACTAAGATTAATCTGTGGTGTAATCCAGGATGTCATAAACTAGCTCATCCACATGCAAACATTGATCTGTACGCAAGTTAATGTGACAGATATATCGTCATGCGGGAGGTTTACTTCATTACCCATTGGCTATCAACCAAATTGGTACTAAAGCTTGCCTTATGACCTATAGAATGCTGAGAGTTCCAGGGATTCAAGGTCAACTCCCTTCTTTTCTTCAATTGTATTGGGATACTTGCTCGTTTGTAGTGATAAGATCACTGCTTATTTTGATTGGTTTTTCTTTTGAGCAAGGGATTGGGGATATGGAGTGACGAAAATCACTATTGCTTGTGCCTTTTGATGTGTGCACTGTAGGATATCAAATTTTGGAGTTTTGACATTTTGTAATTTTTTTTTTTTTTGATGTTTTGCAACTATTGAGAACTTATGGATTCTTAGGGAATTGGGTAGGGAGGATGCTTGTCCTTTTGCCAACTCTCAGCATTCTTTGGGTCATTCGCACAGGGGGATGAGCAAGATAACCGTTTTGCTTATGGTGACCTAGATTACTGTGCAGGTTTCATCTTTCTTTCACACAACTCTGGAATTTTTTAATGTGTTTAGTTTGTGTTGGGATGTTACGTAACAAGGTGTATTTCAAGTATGACTCTACGTTCGTAAAATTTGTCTGAATCGGTGCATTACATGGCTAAAGAGGAAAATGATGACTGAATCACTGAAATTCTTGGTACATTTACAGACCACTGACTGTAGTGTGGTAAAAGCGATGTATGGTGTTTTTGTTGTTTTTGTAAAATGAGACAGTGTGGAATAAGACGGACTAGCAGAGCAATTCATCGCCTATGGTGCCTTTGACTCGTTTGACCACAAATATGCAATGTATGGATGCAACGCTTAATGCAGCTACATATTTTTGTTTTTTTGATGGATTGATATTTGTGAATATGAATATGAGGTGCGAGAAGAGCTCTCGATTTGTGTATTTGAGAATGCTTAAAATGAGATGCAAATTTTTTTGTTTTTGATGATTTTTGTTGTTTTTTGAATTTTCTTGATTTTTGACCAAGTGATTGCTATAATCCTGGGATCTTTCTGGGTTTTGACCAAGTGATTGTGATAATCCTTGGAGCTTTTGTGTTTTTGACCAAGTGATTGCGATAATCCTTGGAGATTTTTTTTGGATTGACCAAGAGATTGCGATAATTCTTGGAGCTTTTTGGGTGACCAAGAGATTGCGATAATCCTTGGAGCTTTTTGGGTGACCAAGAGATTGCGATAATCCTTGGAGCTTTTGGGATGACCAAGAGATTGCGATAATCCTTGGAGCTTTTGGGTTTTGACCAAGTAATTGCGATAATCTTTGGAGCTTTTTTTTTTTTTTGATTTGACCAAGTGATTGCGGTAATCCTTGGAGCTTTTTGGGTTGACCAAGAGATTGTGATAATCCTTGGAGATTTTTTTTGGATTGACCAAGAGATTGCAATAATCCTTGGAGCTTTTTGGATTGACCAAGAGATTGCGATAATCCTTGGAGCTTTTTTTTTTTTTGATTTGACCAAGTGATTGCGGTAATCCTTGGAGCTTTTTGGGTTGACCAAGAGATTGCGATAATCCTTGGAGCTTTTTTTTTGGATTGACCAAGAGATTGCGATAATCCTTGGAGATTTTTTTTGGATTGACCAAGAGATTGTGATAATCCTTGGAGCTTTTTTTTTGGATTGACCAAGAGATTGCGATAATCCTTGGAGATTTTTTTGGATTGACCAAGAGATTGCGATAATCCTTGGAGCTTTTTGGATTGACCAAGAGATTGCGATAATCCTTGGAGATTTTGGGTTTTAACCAAGTGATTGCGATAATCCTTGGAGCTTTTTGGGTGACCAAGAGATTGCGATAATCCTTGGAGCTTTTTGTGTGACAAAGAGATTGCGATAATCCTTGGAGCTTTTTGGGTGACCAAGAGATTGCGATAATCCTTGGAGCTTTTTGGATGACCAAGAGATTGCGATAATCCTTGGAGCTTTTTGTGTGACCAAGAGATTGCGATAATTATTGGAGCTTTTTGGGTGACCAAGAGATTGCGATAATCCTTGGAGCTTTTTGGGTGACCAAGAATTTGTGATAATCCTTGGAGATTTTTGGGTGACCAAGAGATTGCGATAATCCTTGGAGCTTTTTGGGTGACCAAGAATTTGTGATAATCCTTGGAGCTTTTTGGATTTTTGACCAAGTGATTGCGATAATCCTTGGAGCTTTTTGGGTTTGGACTATGGCTCTTCAGGGGATAGAGGTACCCCCAGCTTGATGGTCTTTGCACTTCGGATCCGGCTCTAGAGGTATGGGCATGAATGGATCGGCCCTATGCACGGATAGGAGGACAGAGTCTACCCCTGGCACTGATGTTGTTATGGGATCTCTAGGCGAAAGTTGATATTTATGTGCCCAAAGTTGTGGATGTAATGCTTGGTCCCACTGCGATGGGTTAACACGCCACTCATGCCCTAGTATTATGTTTATCTGTTGACATGCTTCCTCAAATTTTATGGGATGCCGATGTTGTCGTATGTGATTGCTGTGGGCTATCTCTCGTTTCATCTTCACTTTCAACTAGTGAGTACGAGCTCATCGGAATCTGGAGATTCCGAGACATGGAGGACTGCATCATCAGGTAGCCCTATGGTTAAAGGTTGATCCTCTTCGAAAGGAGCTTCATGTAAGTTGGGCCTTGGGAGCTCCAAAATCTTGGTCTCTATCGACTCTAAGTGCTCTAGCACTTTGCATATATCGAGGGATTTAAGCTCCTCCTCTTTGATTGGTTCTTGTTGAGGAACTTGGGGCGTATGGAGGGGTGGCCAGATGGCACCCCCCATGCCTTGGTAGGGCTTTTCATCCCGCTCTTCTTCTTGCTCTGATTTCTTAGAGGCTTCTTGATGAATTTCTAAGGGTGGCTCATAGACTTGAGTGGGTTCCTGAGGAAGGCGCCCATCATTGGTTATAGGAGCGGCCTCCCACTCATGTCTAGGAGGCGTCGGGGGTGGTGCTTCAAGAATCAAGAGTGTAGCCTCCTGATCCTGTCTAGAAGGTGTTGGGGGTAGCATTTTATGAGGTCGCGATGACCTGTCTCCCCCCGTTGGGTTGTGCCCCTCAAAATGTTTTGTCTTATGCATGTGAGGGGTTGGAGTCTTCTCAGGTAGTTTATAGCGCAACTTATCTGCTTTGCGTTGCATGTATAAGTATTCTAACTCCTGACGACCTTGCTCTATGCGTAACTCATCCGCTTCACATTGCATGCGCTCTCTATCCAAGCGGTGTCGATACTCTATCTCCTGATGACTTTGTTTAAGCCATGTGATTTGGGCTTGACGGGTGGTATGTCTGGCGACTATCGGGTCAGTTCGGTCTACCCTATTTTGCTCAGGAAGCTTGAATGTTTCCCTTATGTGTTGGTCTCGATCTTGATGATCTAAAATTTCAATGGTTCACTTCCCTCTATCAATGTAGGTGGCATGTACTTGAGGCCGCACTGTTTGTTGTCCTCGAGGAATGCGATGATTTTCCTCGTACTCCCTTTCATGTTGGCTCTCCTGCATAGTGTTTTGGAACAACTCATCCTTCTGGCACTGAAGGTGCTCTTTGTTAATATAGTACAGTTCCTCTAAATGTAGTCGCTCTAGTCGCTCTAGCTCAAGTTGTGTGAATTGCATTTGGTGTGTGACGTGCTTGACAGATTCTAAGATGGTTGGTCCTGTCGCCTCATGTCTAGAAGGCCTAGATGCTTCTCCTAGATATTTTTGATCGTAGTGATCCAAGATCTCTATAGGTGACCTCCCTTTGTTGGGGGTAGCGGCATTCCCTCGGGGCTTTGGCCTTAGTGAGTGGTCCTGATAGATAGCAAGTGCAGAGGCATATTGCTCCCGCATTGTATATTGATCTCAAGGAAGGTAGGGATCTTCCTCTTGCTATCTTTCATAAGTGAAAAAGGGATGGACGAAGTTAGTTCACCCTGCCTGAGGAGCCTTGTGCTCTAGATTTTTCTTTGTAGTCCTGACAACTAGAGGGGGTGAAGGAGGGATAATGTAATCATGTGGTTCCTCCCGTAGAACCCTATGTTGACTTGGCGCTTCGTCGCACGATGACCGCTCATAGCGAGCATCTAAGGGAGCTCTCCTACGACTGTACCCTTCATGGAAGGGTGTGTGCTAAGTGCTTTGCTGAACAGGAGTGCCCTTAGAAGAGGTGCCCCTATAGTCCCTTTCCTTTAAGGTGTGGAGGGGACTGCATTGTGTGTTAGGTCGCCAAGGTGGTATGACCAAATCCTTGGGATTGTAATGGATATGACTTGTTCTTCCTTGGATATTCCCCATAGCATCCGCCCGTGATTGGGCTTGGCTATGGGTGAGCACCATGACGATGTCTCTCTAAAAAGCCCTAAAAGTTGAAATGAGTCAGATGGGGCCCAAAATTGGCGTGTGCATCCTTCTTATAGTAGATAAGACAAAAATGAAGTTTCAAGTCCTAGATCTAAATACATTAGGAGATATTGACATCCGAACAGCTCAAAAAGTGCATAGAATTGCGTGCCCAATTTTAAAACCTAATTTCGGGGCACTAGATGATGGAATTTGGCCCCGAAAACTGACTTTTCTAGGCAAATAAAATTCTAGGGAATTATATTTGTTTAAAATTATCCCACCTAACTCCCTGTAAAATTTCAAGTCAATCGGAGCTACGGTTGAGAAGTTATGGCCCCGGCAAGATGCACTAAAATTTAGGGAAAAATGTAAGATTTTCCATAATTTTTTGGATGGTCCTGCATCACTTATGGGCACATTTGGGGTGCTTTTGGGTTGACCAAAGGGTTCATGGACACCTTTGGGGCATTTTTAGTGACCAAGCGATTACGGGAACCCTTGGAGCTTTTGGAGAAAATGACAAAATGCGTAGATTTTTATCTTTTGTTTATGATGATTTTTTATTTTTTTTGTCTACACTAAGCAGAAATGAACACACGCATACACAATCCGTGATTATCTCTTTTAAGGATTATTGGTGTGTCCTAAACTGGTTTAGTGCATTTTGATGTTTTGTTTTGTTTTTGTAGGTTTTGAAGAACGTTTAAATGCATTATGACGGCTCATATAACTCCCAAAATGGTAGCCCCTTCAATATACCAACCAAGCCGATATACCAACCTCTCTATATACCCGCCCTTACGAGAGGGAGACTATAGGTACGTGAGAGTAGAAGGTACATGGTACGTAGGCGGTACAGAAGGGGGATTGTCCTGTTAATGGCACCTACCATAGAAAACTTATCCTCGCGCGCATGGGAATCACCCCAGCTACACTCGGTCTGTCTTCGTCAGGATTTACGCCTAACAACAGTTGACAATCAGGAAATGGATGCAAATCAAGCCAATGTGGTGATGAAATCCACCAATGGTCTTGATCAAGGGTCGGGGTCTTACGACCAGCTCCTTGGTTTAAAATTGTTTCGTGATGTGTGTGGGATTCGTTTTATTCAACAAAAATGAAACAAGCATACATGACCTTTTTTTTTTATGCAATGCAGGACAAGATGAAAACAATCAAAGGAACAGAAACAGAAACAAAAAAATATAACAGAGATCATGAAAATCCCTACCTCTTCTCTGCCTGCTCCTGTTGTCTCTGAATTTCTGCTCTAAAAATTTGCAGGCAGGAATTCATCCCTCTGGGAGACGAATTGCAGAACAGAATTCGTCCCTCCCAGAGACGAATTTGAATTAGTCCCAGGGTCAGACGAATTGCAGAACAAAATTCGTCCCTGCCAGAGACGAATAGCAGTCTGCAACAAAAAAATGTACCTGTTAAGCACAAAACACAAAAAATTGATCAGTTTTCATGATTTTAAAAACCAGGGAACAGGGTCCCACTGTGATCGCCATTGAAAGCACGAGATTTCGGGCAAAGGGAGCACTAATTATGCAACATAAGACGAAATGTAACGCTTTAATCCTATGCACAAAAACGAAGAAATGAGACAATTTGAAAATGAAAGAAAAGATGTAAAGAAATCACAACCCTCTTTATTCAAATATCTTATCCTCGGTTACATAGACGTCTCCTCCCTTTTTGGGGCTAGGAGCGTTAAATTCGTATTTGTTACAATATGTGACTTAGTCTTCCTCTTTCCGCATGCCCACGTTTGAATGAACGGGCGAAGACGATGTCGTCGCTTACGCTGATGAGTCCTTACCTCTGCTGCTCCTCCTGTGAACAAAGAAACAACGAATATGTCAGTAGCACTTGCTGCAAGTGAAAAGTGTTCGTTCTTCTAAAATCATCAAAAGATGCATGCAAACATTTATCTAAAACAATAAACAAAATGATTCTAAATAGCCTGAAAACTTGCCAGAAGATAGGAAAATGTTACCAAAAGGCCATTGCCACTGAGACAACTGGCAAATCTGCCTTCAATCGGAATTCGTCCCTGGGTGGGACGATTTCGATCGTAATTCGTCCACGGGTGGGACGAATTCTGGAATTCGTCCTTGGGTGGGACGATCTCTGACTGCAATTCGTCCCTGGGTGGGACGAATTCTTCTATGTTGAAGAAGCCGACCTACTGCTGCTCCAATGTCGATTCTTGAGACCTGCAAAACCCCTACAAACAAGGGGGTTATGTAATTGGGGCCATTTTGGGATGACCCAGATGGTCGGATTCTCCCAATTTGGCCTCTACCCTCGAGAATTTGATCTCGCCACCTGCAAGTCAGTGAAACAACAAAGCGACACAAAACATACTAGAATCTGACCAAAAGTTACGAAATTGCAGCTGTGAGTTAACCCAACATAATAACACAAAATGCAACTTGAAAAAGTAATCTAGAATGCTCTAAAACCTAGAAAGTGCGGGGGTGCCCAAGTGGGCCTCCCACCGTTGGCACTTGATTTCGGCACCAATCCACTAGGGATGGGCCCAAAACCTTTTAGGATTGGGGGGTCGGCGAATTGGTTGGTTCAGGTGTCCATGTGTTGGATTTGGGTCAGGTTCAAGCTTCCAAAAGCCACCCAACAACCTCCCTTGCAAAAGAGATTGGTGGATGTGGGAAGGTGAACCAAAAGGGATGCAAGTGGGTCTTCAACTCGGCAACACTTCGTTGCTTGAAAACTCCTTCAACCCGTATATTTTGGGTGAGAAAAGCCCCACCTTTTATAGACCCAAGGGGTCTCTTTTGGGAGGGAAGCACAAATGCCATGTGTTGGCCATAGGTGCCATGTGGCAGTCTTGTCTTCCCATGAGGGAGGGGAGTCCTCCATTGACTTGAGCTTTGATAAATGCCTTTTGTGACAGTCTTCTAATGGCCCCTCTGTCCACCTACACACGCGTGCAAGGCATGAGTCCTTAACTGACTATTCTGGGCTGCCACTTGGCACCCTTTGCCTTTTTGCCCGTTAAGCTTAGAATTCGTCCCACCCAGGGACGGATTCAGAATTCGTCATGGGGTGGGACGGATTCTATTTTGAATTCGTCCCTAGGGTGAGACGAATACCGGGCAAAGTGTCTAAGTGTGCCAAATTGCTTCTTGACCTTACAAAATTGCTATGAAAGTGGTTAAGACCACTGTTTAACCTCTAAGGGCTGCCCTGGGGGCTGTGTTTGTCAAAGCGATCAGTGTTTGCAGTCACATATTCAGATTGGTGCTGTTTTGGTGTCTACAGGTAGATCCTTCCAAAATCGAGGAAGTGAAAAATTGGCCTATTCCTAAAACCTTAAAAGCTCTACGTGGGTTTCTTGGACTAACGGGATATTATAGAAAATTTGTCCAAAATTATGGTAAAATCGCTGCTCCTCTAACAACATTACTTAAGAAAAATGCTTTCAAATGGTCGCCTAAAGCGGACGAGGCCTTTATCACCTTGAAAACTGCAATGTGTACCACCCCTGTTCTCACCATGCCCAAATTTTCTAAACCATTCATCATTGAAAGTGATGCTTTAGGAATAGGAATGGAAGCCGTACTCATGCAAAATGAAATACCTCTAGCTTTTATAAGCAAAGCATTTTCTCCTAAGAATTTAGCTCGCTCTACGTATGAAAAAGAGATGTTAGCGATCGTCCATGCTATTCAACATTAGAGGCCTTATCTTATTGGCCAACATTTTATTATACGCACCGACCATCATAGCTTGAAGTATTTCTTGGAACAAAGGACTAATACCCCGGAACAACAAAAATGGGTTACTAAACTTCTTGGCTATGATTATGAAATTACATATAAAAAGGGCAAGGACAACATGGTAGCCGATGCACTTTCTAGAAAATTTGAAGATATGCCTCAAATCCATGCTCTTTCCTCTCTTATTCCAAAATGGGTAGATGAGGTGCATGAAGAATGGATAAATGATCCTGCTACCCACGCCTTAATTCAACAACTTCAACATAATCCTAGTAGCAAACCTCCATACACTTGGAAGGAAAATATATTACGATACAAATGGAGGATGGTCCTCATTCCCAATTCAACTTATCGAAACAAACTCCTTCATGAGTTACATACCTCACCCACTGTAGGCCACTCAGGGTTCTTAAAAACCTATAAAAGAGCCACTACCTCCTTCTATTGGGTAGGGATGAAAAATTACATCAAAAACTTTGTAAAAGAATGTGAAGTTTGCCAAAGACAAAAGGGGGAGACCCTCGCTACTCCAGGATTACTTCAACCTCTTCCTATACCCACCAAAACATGGGAAGATATTTCTATGGACTTTATTGAAGGATTACCAAAATCTGGCGAAAAAACAACCATTTTCGTAGTCGTTGATCGTTTATCTAAATATGCCCATTTTTGTCCAATGGCTCATCCTTATACCACTAGCACTATAGCCCACCTCTTCTTCGATAACATCTTTAAATTACATGGTATGCCCTCCACAATTATTAGTGACCGTGACCCAACTTTCACTAGCACATTTTGGAAGGAATTATTCAAATTACAAGGTACTCAACTTCGTATGAGCTCCGCTTACCATCCTCAAACCGATGGCCAAACAGAAGTTGTAAATAAATGCTTGGAAACATACCTTCGATGTTTTGTTTCTACTCAACCACTCCATTGGGTTAAGTGGCTTTCACTAGCAGAATGGTGGTATAACACTTCATACCATACATCCATCAAAATGACTCCTTATGAAGCACTATATGGTCAAAAACCACCATCCCTCACTTCCTATATTCCAAGGACTACAAAAGTCCATGCGGTGGAAATAGAACTTGCTACTCGAGATGACATACTACGGATCCTAAAAGAGAACCTACACACCGCCCAACATCGCATGAAGCAGCAAGCCGATCAACATAGAAGCGAATGTAGTTTTCACGAGGGTGATATGGTTTTCTTATGTCTCCAACCTTACCGACAATCCTCTCTTAAACAAAAAGGTTCTCAGAAGTTAGCACCCAAATTTTACGGGTCGTATAAAATTCTCCAACGTATTGGGGCCGTTGCTTACAAACTTGAGCTTCCTCCCTCTTCCAAAATTCACCCCGTATTTCATGTATCTTGCCTTAAGCTCGCAATCGGAACACATATCACGACACAAACCACTCTTCCAGAATTCTCCGAGGATGGAGTACTTCTCGTCGAGCCAGAAGCTATCTTGGATCGCCGCTCTCGTCACCTTTGTACTCATGATATCACAGAAGTTTTAATCCAGTGGAAAGGTCTACCTTTAGAAGACGCGACGTGGGAAACTCTTCAAGATATCCAGCAACAATTTCCAAATTTCCAGCTTTGAGGACAAAGCTCCTTTATAGGGGTGGCATGTTAGGACCCTCCTAACATATTGTAATTATAATAATCAGGGGTGCGTCTTTCCAATCGCACCCCATACTTCATATTTATGGCACAATCACTATATGCATTTTATCATCAATCAAATCAAATTACATATATTTCTTATATTACTTGGTTTCCAATTAATATCCAAAAGCAATTCTGTCCATCGTGATCTCTTCAATTGCTTACTAACATTGCTTACAGGATTTAGGTAAACAAACTCCTAATTGACCAAGGGAAACCTTGCACATGGCATCCTATGGCGTGGCTTCCTCTTGCGGTGATGGGGCAAGGCGATCATGGATTTTTTTCATGGTTCTGTGGACATGAGCCCAGGCACCCTTCGAGAAAGGCTCTTGATCCTATAATGCCTTGACCAAAACGTGGAACCGATCAATTTGCCCGATATTGGCATGTTGAGCCCTGGTATACAAATCATTCAGGCATGCCGTGATCTTACAGTATATCAAAAGGAAATTTGTGATCTATTTTTCTATTATAAGCTCTGCCCACCCATCTATTTCTGAGACATTGCCCTCAAAATGAAGCTATGCCAGCTTAATCTCTTCTTTGGTCAAAGGTTCCCATCATCATCCATGAAGCTCGAGAAACCCAAGGAAGAGAGATCTTGGAAATAGCCCATCGATGCATGCTGCTCATTTTCAAACACATCCAGGAGGTCCTTTGCCTTTTGTGCCTTCCTCACCTTGGAGAAGAAGGCGCAAACTATGGCCTTAGTTGTAGACCAATCCCTAGCTGTCCGACTCATCGCAAGGACCTACAAGTCCTGATATTTAGTGTTTTGGACATCGAAAGCTAATTTGAGTCAGCCTCTAGCTTTTTGAGTGACCTCATCTATGATTGGCCTTCCTTCGATAGTGGAATGCTGTGCTTCGATGGTGTAGATAAAAATTGATAGGGCACTAGAGGCCCGAGACCTAAAATTTTTAAGCAAATGCGAGCGAATTTCCTTGATTTTGCCTCTATCAAACAGCTCCAAGTTTACCTTTTTGAATAACTGTTGCTATTTTTGCAAGATTTTGCTTTCAAGTTCCTTGGCATTCAGCTCATTTTTGGCCTCTCTCTGTGCTTGGTGCTCAGCTTAACACTACAGTTGTAGTATTTTATGTTTCAAGGCATGTGCTTCTTTTCTCATCAGCCTACACTGCTCCTCGACATCTGCTAATTTGGAATGGGTCCTCGCTAGCTCTTCTTCCAACTTAATATTGGTGCTCTCTACTTCAAATCTATGCTGATTTGAGATGTTCACGTGCGCTCGAAAAGTATCAATCCTGACATGCATGGACGCTGACTCATTGTCTATGTTTAGGTGCTCCAAGTCCTTGGTCTTCTCTCGATAATTATAGTCTGCTAGAGTCATCTCATACAGAGGCTTCTGGACCTTTGGGACCTTCTTCACCTTGTGCAATTTCCTAGCCTTCAAATAAAAAACAGCACATTTTTCAACCTAGGCCAGAGAGCGCCCTCTCTTCTTCCTAGCCTCCTTCAACATTTTCTCTGTATTCTTTCGGGCTTGGAGTATATTTTTAGCTAAAGGGCATTCCTTTATTATTGATAATTTGGATTCAAATAAGGTTGGATCTCCAGCCAAAGGGGTAAAAAAATATAAAGAATTGATGGGGGAAGCCTCACCAGAAGGTTCGACGACAGGTGTGACGGGAGCTTCGGCAAGTGGGACAACACCGTGTATGATGGGAGAATGGGCTACGGGTTTTAGCATTGGAGTACTGTCTTCATCTTGACTAAGGACTAAAGGAATAACAATGTGGGTGGGTGAAGTAGTTTCAATAGGCTTGTCCCGATCGGATGACTCGGGTGGAGTGGGGCTAGGCAGAGTGGGAATGGCAATGAGAAATACCTGAGTGGGTGATTGACCTTGTAGGGGAGGAAGAGATTTATGGGGACCTTCAACTAGGACCATAGTAGACGTGTCAAAGACCAAGGTGAAGGGTGGAGAGTGCGTACCTACGTGCCCTCCTGGCAGAGCGGTCGTGGTGACTTCTTATGTGATAGGCTCCTGCTCATTTTGGGCTTTGGCACTTTTGACCTCCACAACTTCTACTTCGGCATTCCCTTCTGATTGGAGGGGTTCCTCCACATCAATGATGTCTATACTGGAACTATCCCAGCACTTAGTGGCATTGCACCCTCGATGTTTACTTCGGCTGTGCCTGATGCATGCTATTCAATAGGGGCACATGGAAGCTTTGTGCAGGGTCGCTTTGGGTGGCTCAGAGGCACTTGAATTTTCTCTTGCATCTTTCTTTTATTCCTCTCCAATGGCTACTCCAACTCTTCAGAACTTGTGTCATGACTTTTGATGAGGCTAGGAATTGCCTCATCCATGGACACTCTTTGATACATTTTTGACTATTTGACTTACCCTTTTTACTATGATTTTTATGTTAATTATGGAAAAATGCATTATATAATGATGTTTGCAAATTCTGGAATGACAAAGTGCATATGCTCAGTTTTGCTATTTTTACTGCAATTTCACCTGTTTTTTAGTTAATTAGTCAGTAGTGTTATAGCAATTCAGAACTTGTTTGAATATCTGATGCTTGGTAATATTGTGTTCCATTGGTTAAACTAATTCAAATGGAAAATGGTGCCAAGAATTTGTCCACTATAGCTGACTGTGCAGGAAAATAGGCTATAACTATGACAGTTCTAGCCAGCTGTACATATACAACAGGGCTTGGAATTAGTCACTCCAACACATGCCACTGATGTAGAAGGGTGTGCAAGAGAGTGGATAAGTCAACACATTACTTCCTATGCATTTGGACCATAGATCAGCAACAAACGGTCACCTACTTATTGTTCCGGAGCAGTGTAGGAATAAGCGACGCAGGAATAGGGAATAGCGTAGGAACAACTGAAGGTGGTCAAAAAGCGATAAATCGATGAAGGAAATTATTGGAAATTGACCAGGAGGTTGTCCCAACTCATATTAACATGATTTCATCAATAGATGCAACCCAACAATAATGAATAGATAAAGTTTTGACAAAGTAAAATCCTGCAGTCTAGGAAATAGTTATGTAATTAGTTGTAAATCCTTGCAAAACAGTAACCAAGCATATCAGTGTTATATTATAAATAATAAAGCTCCCATATGGTCGAGAATATAGATATAGAGATAGATATATAGAAAAATAGACAATAGAATACTGAAATTAGCATAGAGTAAAGTTTTCCTATAGCAAAACAGTAATTTGCAGGTTTTTCCTGCATTACTGTAATGCATTTTTAGATTCAATAAAAAAGGTGCAATATTTAGTTTTCAATTGGATGTTGAAGTTGATGAGTAATAGTTAAATTATATTAGCATAACTACTTACCTTCTTCTGGTTCTGGAAGAAAGGGCCACTTGCAGGCCAGAGGAAGGCAGTTTTATGACAGAATCTCTTGCTAAATTCTTGTTGTAGCAGGTTAGCAGAATTCTACCAGTTTTCATTTTATTAGTAATTTTCAATATAGATTTCAGCAGTGGACAACATTTTCTTGTATTTACAGCAATTCCCAGATATTTTGTCATCTTGCAGTTTTACAGTCATTATTGATTTAATTTTGCATTACACAACAATTTCTAGATATCTTGTCATTTTGCAATTTGGCAGTTTTTGTTGATTCAATTTTGCAGTAGATGAAATTCTATTTTGATATTATCTAGTTGATTTACTTTCATACAAGAATGTGTGTGTTTTAAATTCTGTACTTTATTTTTCTATCATTTCAATTTAGCAACATTTCATTTTTTGCAAATTTTAGATTTTGTCATTTCATTTCTTGCAATTATGTTTTTGCAAAAGTAAATAGGAGTTAATTTCAGTTCTTAGGAGTTAAAGGTCACAACAAAACCCCTAATTTCTATCTAATCCACCAATAAAAACTGTTCATAGATAAACTAAACCTGCAACTGTGACACTTCCTATCGTATACAGCCTCTAGACATCGCCCTAGATTGATACACATAATGATTAAATGATGAATGAACAATGACCCTCATAATTTTTGGCACCATTGCCGAGGAACAATCGGTGTTGTTAGGAAAAGTGAAACAGGTCAAGAATTGTGTTGCAATTTTTGAAATACTACATTTCAGTTTATTTAGTGAATAGGCATGAATGCATAGGCCAAGAGACGAAAGAGGGAGGTTTATCAGAACTAGTTCTGAACCACCAGGGCATTCTTCATGATTAGATGAAGAATTTCTAGAGCAAAAAATACCTTCTTCACCAACTAAAGCTTTGGACAGATTAGAACAAGAACTTTTTGCAGCACTTTCTGCTAAACGTTCCCTTAAGTCTGAACCATCCACATCAAACTCAAAAAAGAAAGCAACTATGGCAGCACCACTACCACCACTAGGTGGGTATGTTGATGATCCTCCTAAGACTTTTGAATATCCCATACGGTTGGATCCAACTGTAGATGCTCCCATGAGAACTATTTCTCCATCCATATTACCAATTTTTAGGGGAACTATTTCAGAAGATCCTGATCAATTTCTATTTGAATTCAAAGTGTTATGTAAGACTTATGACTACATAAATGATAATCAAAAATTGAAATTGTTTCCTTCTATGCTTAAGGATGCTGCTCTCCGATGGTTTATGAGTAATCTTGAACCTAATTCAATCCGTACTTGGGATGACATGGAGACTGCATTCTTACATAAATATCAGGATTATTGTAGAGTACAAAATAGAAAAGATGAGTTGTTTTGGATCAAGAAAGAAGAAGATGAGAGTTTAGAGGATTACCTTGATCGCTTTGCCTTTGTCCAAAAGAGATGTGGTCCTATAGAACCTAATTTCTTAAAGCCTATCTTCTTAAGAGGATTGCAGGATGAATCTAGGGAAGTGTTAGATTTAATGGGAAAAGGAGACATATATCAACTTGACCTTGAAGATATTGTGGAGTTATGTAGAAACTATTCCTATACTCACCATCGAAGAAAGAAACGGAATTCTGGCAATAATGACATAAAGGAGTTGATGGAGGAAATGGCTAATTTAAAAACTGATATCCTTGTTCAACTTAATTCTGCATTAGGTGAGAGAAACATAAAATCTAACTCTACACCACCTTTGGCAATTTATTTCCCGAGATGTAGGAATAAGCATGCCTTGCAGGATTGCCCTTTAAACAAAACTTTTATTTGTGGAATTTGTTCCAAGGAACATTCAACAGATAGATGTCCTTTGTTGCCTCATCTAAAATCTGTCTTAGGCACCCAAACATAAGAACTTAATGCTATTGTACAGAGATCCGGTGGTGGCTATACACAATATCCCAATGCTCCTCGGTTGCCAAACTGAGGATAATCTCCTTGGAATATGAACATGCTATGGGTACATGCAGAAGTCCCTGCACAACCCTAGAACCAACCTTGGACAGCTCCTCCAGATTGGTCACATTCTGGATGGATGAACCCACCTTGGAATACAACTCATCCATAGTGGACACAACAAGGACAAAGATGGGGACATCAATATCCACCATATCAAGGACAACAAAGGTATCAAGGGCAAGCTCAAAACTTGTTGCAAGCTCCTAATAATTTTTTTTAGGGAAGAACACAACATCAACAAGCGCAACTAGTAAAAAAACCTCCACTCCCAGCTTAGCATGTGACTAACCCAAATAATACCAGACAAACAACCCCTGTTTATGAGGTTGAGTTTGAAGATTCTGCTGTAGTTCATGTACTTGACTGTAGTAACATCCAGCTCCATTTAGGGAAGGTTTTACCTGAACCTGTTCCACCCACCATTGAAGAAATAAGTGAGAAATAAGAACCTCCAAATCAGGAGACAATGCAACAAAAACAAAAAGAAGTAACAGAAAAAATGTAGGAATCTTCTCCAGTAGCATTACCATACCCTGAAAGGTTTGATCATATTGATACTCGCCCCGAATCGGAATTAGTAACAGAAATTAAAAAGATGTCAATTTCTCTCCCTTTGTTGCAGGCAATAAGGGATGTGCCTTCACTCAAAAAAACTATTCAAGAGTTATGTATCAAGAAACCTGGTAAAAAGAAGGCCTTTCCTAAAACTGTTCAGGTAGAAGGAAAATTAGCTGATTTATTGTCTGAGAAACTAGTTCCTCCTAAATATAGTGATGCCAATAGTCCACTAGTTACAATTACTATTGGATTAATGCAAATTCCTAATGTGCTAATTGATCTTGGAGTTGCAATTAATGTTATGACTAAGGACACAATGCAAAAATTGTAGCTCAAGAATCTCAATCCTACCACCACAGTTTTGGAAATGGCAGATAGGTCCATTGCTAAACCTGAAGGTATCCTAGAAGATGTAGCCATTGAAGTCTCATATTGGGAATATCCTGTAGACTTCTTAGTGTTGCATCCTAGAAAATCAGTCAATGGATACCCTATCATTCTAGGACGACCGTTGTTGGCTACTGTAGCTACTTTTATAGACTGCAGGTTAGGAGAAATGACCATTTCTAATGGTGTTGACCTAAAGAAAATTTATTTGTATCCACCAGCTCAACCTTCAACTAAATGTTTTGGAAAAATTTGGTATCCTGAATCTATTGAACATGAAACCATTGCCACTTTGGATATAGTTGTAGTAAAAGAACATATTGAGGAAATCACGACACCTAAGAGAGAAATATTCAAGAATGAAACTATCCTAGTTGAAACATTATAGTTAGAAGGACTAACTGATGATCAAACTCTTGTTCATCGGTTGTTGTGGCAAGAGGAGGAACAAAATTTAGAACCTCTGTCATCCATGCCTAATCAAGAAAGATCATTCATTCTACCACATGGATGGCATCATCATCTCCTTAACACCTTCAAATGTCCTCTGATTCCACCAGGTATCATTTCTGAGATAGATTCTAGAGTATTTCATACTCTACAACCACATCATTGTCCATTAAATGCATTAATTAGTAACTATGAAGCAGCTAGTTCTATCTATCCAGGGATCAAACAAATTGAAATCTAGCCAGGTAAATTTTTGAACATTAATAGCTGGCTAACTAAGGACCAGGAAGCCAAATTATTTATAGTCTTACAAATACATGTTCAAGCTTTTGCATGGAATTATAAAGACATGATTGGAATTCATCCTGAGGTATGTACACATAGGATATACACAAAAAACATAAAACTAGTAAGCCAACCTCAGAGACGTTTGAATCCTGCTCTAAAGGAAATTGTGAAAGAGGAAATTGAAAAACTCTTAGATGTTGGATTCATTTATCCAATTTCAGACAGTAAATGGGTTTCACCACTGGTCATCGTTCCAAATAAAAATGGTAAAATGAGAGTATGTGTGGATTATAGGGAGTTAAATAAGGCCACACATAAGGATAATTTCTCATTACCATTCATAGATCAAGTATTGGATACCCTTGCTGGAAAGAAATTTTTCTATTTTCTTGATGGTTTTAGCGGGTATAACCAGATACAAGTTGCCCTAGAAGACCAAGAAAATACTACCTTTACATGTCCTTGGGGAACCTTTTCTTATAGGGTTTTACCCTTTGGTTTATGTAATGCTCCAACAACATTTCAAAGAGTTGTTTTAGCAATTTTTTCTGATTTAACCAATGAAAGTGTTGAAATTTATATGGATGATTTCACGGTGTTTGGAAATAATTTTGAATATGCATTAGAACAACTTGAAAAAGTGTTGATTCACTATGAAACATACCACCTCTCTCTAAATCCTGAGAAATGCTTCTTAATGATGGAGGAAGAAATTGTCCTTGGACATCATATCTCTTCTTTTGGAATCAAAGTTGATCCTAAGAAGGTTGAAGTCATCAAAAACCTCCCTCCTCCACAAACTCAAACTGATGTACGTAGTTTCTTAGGGCACATTGGTTTTTATCGCAGATTCATTGCTAACTTCAGTACTATAGCAAATCCTATGTTTGCTCTACTCATGAAGGATTCTGAATTTTTTTGGTCTTTTGAATGTCAAACTTCTTTTGAAGACTTAAAGGAAAATTTAACCACTCCACCAGTATTAAGAGGTCCTAATTGGGAGTTACCTTTTCATATTCAAACTGATGCTTCTAATACTGCTATTGGAGCTGTGTTAGGACAGATTGAAAATGGGGAGCATTATGCTATTTACTATATCAGTAAAAACTTGATAGGAGCTGAGAAAAACTACACTACCACTGAAAAAGAATTCTTGGCTGTAATCTATGCTATTAATAAATTTTGATACTCTATCACAAGGTAATAAGTATTCATCCATACATATCATACTGCAATCAAATATTTGATGAATAAACCATTGGTTAGTGCAAGAATTATTCGTTGGTTGATTCTATTGTAGGAATTTGATGTTACCATAGTAAACAAGCCTGGGAAATCTAATGTAGTTGCAGATTTCTTGTCAAGAATACCAAATGCAGATACAGGGGAAGTTGTGGAAGATACATTTCTAGATGAAAAGTTGTTTGCTATTTTTGTACAATCTCCATGGTTTGCAGACATAGCTAATTACTTGGCTACAGGGAAGATTCCTCTTCAATTTACCCCCAAACAAAAGAAACAGTTAATTAAGCAAAGTTCTTCTTTTCAATGGATAGAGAGATTACTGTTTAAATGCAGTCCTAATAATGTTTTACACAGGTGTATCCGCCAGGATGAAATATATGATATCCTGCGAGCATGCCATGATGAACCATCAAGAGGGCATTATTCAGTCAAAAGTACTATTCTCAAAATCTTGGAAACCAGATATTATTGGCTATCTTTGCATAAAGATGTAAAGAGGTACATTAGACATTGTGATGCTTTCCAAAGAATGGGAAAACCTACCTTTACTAATGAAATGCCATTACAACCTCAAATAGGAACAAAACCATTTGAAAGATGGGGTTTAGATTTTGTAGGACCCATTAATCCCTCTTCCCAAGGCAAAGTGCATATCTTGGTATGTACTAATTATGTTACAAAATGGGTAGAAGCTCGTGCCTTTAAGCATGCTAGAGAAGAAAAACTTGCTGATTTTCTGTATTCACAGATTTTTCTACATTTTGGAGCCCCACAATCCATCACCACTGATCAAAGACCCCAATTTACTTCAAAAATTTTTGAAGCCTTCACTCAACTCTATCAAGTCAAACACAAAAAATCCTCACCTTATCATCCACAATCCAATGGCCAAGTTGAAGTGACCAATAGGGAATTAGAACGAATTCTGACCAAAACCGTAGTGGTTCATAAAAGAAATTGGTTGGACAAATTACCAGAAGCTATTTTGGCTTATAATACCACTTGGAAATCTACCACTAGATTTACACCCTATGAATTGGTCTATGAAAAAAAATTGCTTTTGCCTATTGGGTTTGAATTACTAACTCTTCGAACTGCTTTGGAAGTAGGTATTAATCTGTCACAGGCACAAGAAGAGCATATTCTGCAACTTGATGCATTGGATGAACCGCGCATGGATGCACTACATCAGATGGAGATAATCCAAGCATAGCGAAAGATGTGGCATGATAGTCACATAAAGCAACAAAAATTTTAGCAAGGTGACTGGGCCTTGTTGTTTGATTCACAATACAAGGATTTCCTTGGAAAGTTGCAGACCAGATGGCTTGGACCATATCAAATTGAGGAAGTGTTTGACAATGGAGTTGTTTGTCTTACACCTATTGATGACTCACAATGCAAGTTGGTGGTGAATGGACACCGTCTTCGTATGTACCACAAACCATACAATAGGGCAGAATTTCTCAAGCAAGTGGAAAGTTTGGATGTACACATTTGGGAAGAAAACACTTCTTCTATCCCAAATTCAGCAGATTGACACAAGATTTTGATACAAAAAAAAATAAGAAATTCAGGAAGTGAAAACATCTTTGAGGCACTCCTGAGTTGGGTTTACATGAAAACTGGTTTTCCGACATGTTTACCTAGTTGGTTTCACTATCATTTTTCGTTATTGTCTCATGACCGTTGTTTCATCTGTTTTCAGATTGTAACTACCTTAGGTTAAATATTGATTAGCTAGAAATCTCAGCAGGAGCACCTCAAAATGTAGATAAAATGGTTATAATAGGTATGTGTCTTTTTCATTCTCTAAATAATGTAAATCATTAGTATATAGTGTATATATCCTTGATTAGTATAAAAGCATGTAAAAAGGGGAATCAAACATGGAAATTCCTTGTCAGTAATGCCTCTGCTTCAATTCTGCTCTAGAATAAAAAAACAAAAGTGCGCAGGAATGATTTAACAAGCGCAGGAATAAACTATTTATATCCTAGAGCGTAGGAATGATTGATTAAGCACAGGAATAAATCACTAAGCATAAGAATGAAATTATGTGTAAAAACTATTTATGACATGTGGCCTGAGGTGAGTTAATTGGTTTAGAAGGAAAAATATAGGTCACCGACTCACGGTTGCAAGTGACAGTTGGCATCCATAACAAAAATGAGTGAAGTCACGGGTGGTAACTTCACATGCATTACCACGTCATTATGCTGCAAGTTTCGAATTAGTTCTTGTGCTATTATTATTATTGCTATGGCGATTGAAACCCTAAACCAGATGCACGCTCGTATTGTCTACCAATTTACAAAAACTATAGAATAGAAGGCAAGAAATTACACCATGGGGGGAAAGAAAATCAGAGCCGAACCTGAAAATGTTAGCTACCTAGAAAGTGACCCTGCATCCCTACAAATATTTGTTGATGGAGGATTTTTGCCATTCCTACAAAAATTTGATGGCTATTTCGAGGGCTTGGTGGCAAAATTCGCACGCATCTTTCACAAAAATCGAGTGCACATTAATGGGATGACTATCCAGGTAACTCCCGAAATACTCAGCCAAGTCACTGAATTACCTCTTCAAGGCTTGCAAATTTTAAAAATTGGGCGAAATATTTTAAATGACCTAGTTAATTAGTTTAAGAAACAAGGGGATGGAGAAATTGAGTTTTTAATGCGTAGAAATGTTTGTAAGGGGGTAAAAAGACTTAGTTTACCAGTCCCTTGGAATGAAGTTGCAATGTGGCTTATGAGGTACATCACTTGTGATGGCCAATTTTCTATTGTATCTGGCCCACACCTTTGTATCCTCAACCATATGTGCCATGGAGCAGTTAAACTAGAATGTAGGGTTAATGTGCCCTTATACCTTTTTCAAGAGTTAAAGGCTATGACCAGCAAATACCAAGCAGGGAAGGGAAGCCCTAAGCACCATGGGCTCATCAAACTGATTTATCAGTATCACTTTAGGGGCAACCCTAGAAATTTTAACCACTTCTTTGCCCCTTGAGCAGAAACAAATGATTCTAATCCTACATCAGAGGAAGGGGAAGCAGAGGAAGAGGAAGTAGAGGAAGAGGAAGTAGAGGAAGAAGAAGCAGAGGAAGACTCTATAGGAAACCCTAGTCCAGAACCCTCTAAAATTAGAATTTCCCCCTCTCCAGATGGTCCCCCATCTTCACAAACTCGAAAACAACAAGCGTCCACATCTGGTTCTCAGTCAAAAAGAAAAAGGGTAACATTTGTAGATACGGCACAATCCAGCAGGGAAATTGGAAATGCAAGTGAACATGCTCCAAAATTTGCTCCTAAAACAATAGCAACATCTATAGTTGCTCCAGAACATCCAAAACCTGCACCTGCTAAGTATCTAGGGTCTATAGGGTTAAGAAGGTCTACTAGACTTCAGAAAACTAAAACCCTACTAGAAGAACTAATAGATATCACAGACCCAAATGAAAGAGAAACCAGAACAGAGGATGCACAGGAACCAAATATTGAAATAGAAATGATAGACATAGGGATACAGACCATGGAGCTGGATACAACTATGGATGAAACTTCAATAAGCCCCGTATGTCCATTAGTTGATTATTCTAACTTTGATTCTGAGGAGCCGCTAAAATTTAATTTTGAACTAGTTGGAGATGATTTGAATGTTTTAATGCATGCTGATTCTGACCAGTATTCTGAATCCGAGTCTGAAGAGGAAATTGATTCCCACACTCAATTACATGCTACAAAGAGTGTGATTAAAACCCAGACCCATTGGATTGAGCAAGCTAAAGAGACCATAAAACAAAAGGATCAACAAATTGATCTGCTTCAGCAAAAAAATCAATATTTGCAGAACCAGTTGTCTCAACTGGAATATCAGTCTACAGAGTTACCAGAAGCATCACAGGATGAATGGGCCCAGATTATATTAGATTTAGCTAAACATTTTGAGGTAAACATAGCACCTACATAGAGATAACCTGACAGAGAGGAAGTAGGAATGGTAGTATCTGATGATGAGATTCCATCAAGAATTCTGATGACAAATGATACTGCACTTTAGCAGGAAACACAGACACCTTCTCAGAGAGGAACAAGAAGTTGCAGCACAAGATCAGGTATCCACACCCTCTCCTCTCATTGCTATTACAACAGAACAAGGGACACAAATAGATTTGCTTGTTGTAATACCAACTATGGAAGTTGGTGTACAAGTGAATATAGTGGCACAAATGCAACCTATTGTAAGACCCCCAGACATAGTGCCTTTAACTAGGTACAATGAAGACCTAGCATATTGGATGACTCAGTGTCACCATTTAGAGGGCAAAGTTGCCACTTTAAACTTTGAAGCAGCTAAAGTAGTAGAGAAGGAAACAAAGATTACTAGGTTAAAAGCACAGGTGAAGGATGTATG
The DNA here is from genome assembly GCA_028583015.1 of Wollemia nobilis. Taxonomy (NCBI): domain Eukaryota; kingdom Viridiplantae; phylum Streptophyta; class Pinopsida; order Araucariales; family Araucariaceae; genus Wollemia; species Wollemia nobilis. The sequence continues at coordinate 638,983 of JAQPPZ010003109.1, read as the reverse complement.
TCAGATTGTAGAATATGCAATACAGTGCAGAAGACCACCTCGGTTTTATAGCCTCCTACTCAAGGAGAGATACCTTCACTAGAAAATCATGAGACTTTCTTCTGAGATGCCTCATCAGTTGAACACTCCTGAAGAATTCATAGAGGCATTTATGCAGGGTCCAGTAGAGCAACAAAACCTATTATGTGAGTTATTCTTGCATAATTTCTTTTTACCCACAGAAAGTATGTTTTTGCCTCACATTTATACAGGTGATTTACAGCTTAGAGCTTTCATGTCCACTCAAAAAAATCAAATTTACTGGGACATAGAAAAGAATTTCACCAAGGAATTGGAATCACAGGTTGTTTTGCTTATCATACCTACTCCCCTAAATAACAGAGATTGTACAAATGTTTATTATAAGTTCATGAGGGATATCAAAATGAAATAGCTCTATCTAGGGAACCTTTAGAAATGTATAATCTAGTTTCAAAATTTTTGTGCAGATTTCTTTGATGATGCTGTGGCATCTTGTAAAAACAGATGGGGTGAGTTATCTATCTCTCTCCAGAAAAGAGAGCCAATTTCTCCCACCAATTTGTTGTGGTCAAGGAGAAGGGCAAAAGGCATTTTCCTAATTATATCAAAAATCAAGGAGATTTGGATAGGTCTGAGATATAGGATGCCCATAATTATTACTCCTGTCCCCTACTTCTTTGATACTGACCCACAGCCTGATGTGCACTTCCAATAGTGGTTTCAGTCCATCAAAGCAGTTAGAGATTCTACAAAATTGGTGGCGCATTACTCAAATTTCATGAAATATGTCTAGACCTGGATCTGTGTGTTGTTGTCACTGTACAAAATGCATGAGGACATGCATTACCATAAGTTGGGGGGGAATGATGAGGCTAGGAATTGCCTCATCCATGGACACTCTTTGATACATTTTTGACTACTTGACTTACCCTTTTTACTATGATTTTTATGTGAATTATAGAAAAATGCATTATATAATGATGTTTGCAAATTTTGGAATGATAAAGTGCATATGCTCTATTTTGCTATTTTTACTGCAATTTCACCTATTTTTCAATTAATTAGTCAGTAGTGTTATAGCAATTCAGAACTTGTTGAATATCTGATGCTTGGTAATATTGTGTTCCTTTGGTTAAACTAATTCAAATGGAAAAGGGCACCAAGAATTTGTCCACTATAGCTGACTGTGCAGGAAAACATGCTATAACTATGACAGTTCCAGCCAGCTGTGCATATACAACAGGGCTTGGAATTAGTCACTCCAGCACATGCCACCAATCCAGAAGGGTGTGCAAGAGAGTGGATAAGTCAAAACATTACTTCATACGCGTTTGGACCATAGATCAGTAACAAATGGTCACTTGCCTATTATTCTGGAGTAGTGCAAGAATAAGTGGCGCAGGAATAGGGAATAGCGCAGGAACAACTGAAGGTGGTCAAAAAGCAATAAATCGATGAAGGAAATTATTTGAAATTGACCAGGAGGTTTTCCCAACTCATATTAACATGATTTACTCAATAGATGCAGCCCAACAATAGTGAATGGATAAAGTTTTGACAAAGTAAAATCCTGCAATCTAGGAAACAGTTATGTAATTAGCTGTAAATCCCTGTAAAACAGTAACGAAGCATATCAGTGTTATCTTATAAATAATAAAGCTCCCATATGGTCGAGCATATAGATATAGAAATGGATATATAGAAAAATAGGCAATAGAATACCGAAATTAGCATAGAGTAAAGTTTTTTTGTAGCAGAACAGTAATTTGCAGGTTTTTCTTGCATTATTGTAATGCATTTTTAGATTCAATAAAAAAGGTGCAATATTCAGTTTTCAATTGGATGTTGAAGTTGATGAGTAACAGTTAAATTCTCTTAGCATAACTACTTACCTTATTCTGGTTCTGGAAGCAAGGGCCACTTGCAGGCCAGAGGAAGGTAGTTTTCTGACATAATCTCTTGCTGAATTCTTGCTGTAGTAGGTTAGCAAAATTCTGCCAGTTTTCATTTTCTTAGTAATTTTCAATACATATTTCAGTAGTGGATAACATTTCCTTGTATTTACAACAATTCCCAGATATTTTGTCATCTTGCAGTTTTACAGTCATTATTGATTCAATTTTGCATTACACAACAATTTCTAGATATCTTGTCATTTTGCAATTTGGCAGTTTTTGTTGATTCAATTTTGCAGTAGATGAAATTCTATTTTGATATTATCTAGTTGATTTACTTTCATGCAAGAATGTGTGTGTTTTAAATTCTATACTTTATTTTTCTGTCATTTCAATTTAGCAACATTTCATTTTCTACAATTTTCAGATTCTGTCATTTCATTTCCTGCAATTCTATTTTTGCAAAAGTAAATAGGAGTTAATTTTAGTTCTTAGGAGTTAAAGGTCACAAAAAAACCCCCAATTGCTAACTGATCCACCAATAAAACCTATTCTTGGATAAAATAAACCTGCAACTGTGACACTTCTTATCGGATACAGCCTCTAGACACCGCCCTGGATTGACACACATAACGATTAAATGATGAATGAACAACGACCCTCATCAACTATCCGACGGTCCCTGTGGTAGTGCCTCTGGTGAAGCTTCGGCCTCCTCTTCTTTCGAGGAATTATCAGTTCTTCTTGGGATTTCGCTCGATCCTGGGGTGGTTGGAGGGACAAAATATGTGAAGGATATGGGCTTCCAAGATCCAACGTTGGCTTGGTAAACAACTACGAAGTCCCTATCTGCTGCCAAGAGTCCATAGGAATTCATCTTTTAGTGGTGGACTCTCATTATCCACCATTCCCTTAGCTGTTCCTCACCCCAGTTTTTCAATTCTTCTTTCAAATCGTCCTTCGCCTTTCTCCAAAATGTGGAGTCTGGAGTTGGGAAGGGGTACTAGTCAGGGTCAAACTCAATCTCCATGGGGTAAAAATCGTGCCAAGGGGGCAATGTTCTCATTTTTTCCAAATGCCACTCCAGATCCTTCCCGTTGGGATTATTTCTTTGCTCCAAAATTTTGGGGTGGGGATAGACATGAAAATTTTTGAACTTTAAGTGATCCCTCGTTACTCCCAAGGGATCATAGAGCCACCTTTGAGGGATCTGGAGTAGGCCAAAATTAGCAAGCTTCTCCTCCAGGAATGTATTTTGCTTTAGGGCAAATACTTCAATAACTCCCATTTTGAAGGGGAAGTCACAGGTATGCGCCCACTTTCGGTCATGGCTGTAGACTTCATTTGTTGCATCACTCTACCGAACGACCTCCAGTGCAAACTGGTATTCAGAGGGGAAGACAAGAAATAGGAAGGGTTTCCCTATGAATCTAAACAGGCATATCACAAGCCCTTGTGTTAGTTGAAACACATCTCCTTCCTCTACTGCACCACCCTGTATCTTAAACTAAGGGGCACCCAAGGGCTAGACCTTTTTAACAGATGCATAGAGGGTCTTAAAAATTGCTGATTAAAAGAATAATAGGACTCTGACCTCAAGAGGGGGGGAGTCCACTGGTACATAGGTAGAGGATTTCCATCCTTGTTGCTTGGCGAAATAGCAATGTGAGGAGAATTTTTTTATGTACATGATAAAAGAATAGCCAAACAAGGAAAGAGCAGGGTTTGAAGTCCTGATCCGTTCCAAAAATTTTTAAATTGGTAAGCCGCGTGTGCAAGTTTTGGGCCACCCATTTTGCCTAGTCAAAGAATATTGGGTTGGCATTTAGCCTCGAAGCATTAGGGGCATAAAACTCCCCTCTGGAAATACACTCGGTCAAAGACACCTACCAGGGGTGCACTGAAGTGTCGGTTGACAGGCCCGCCACCCATGCAATGATGGAGAAAATGTCAGTATTCTTGAAGGACGCTAAGGGTAGGGGCATTTGGGGTAGCTTTCTCGAAGGAAGCCCACTTTTGAGGTTCTCTCGTAGGAATTTCAACATGTAGTTGTTCGAGGTGAACCTTTCCACTTGTTCACTTAGAATGACGTTGTGGACCGTATACCCCTTAGGTGGCCCTACTATGGCACGAAGGCTGCTTGCACATCCTCCTTCAATATTGAGAACAATTTATGACCAATGGTGTTTAGAACTTGTCTAGAAGTAGGCTGGTAATTTTGTGCGATGGCACAAATCATCTCAGGACAATGATGCACAGGCGGTGTCAGATACCTGTAGATTTATGAATAGTATGTGGTGGCACTTTTATTTTTAGCCAAGAGCCTACTCCTCATGACCTCGATAGTGTATCTGAGTTATGCCACAGTCTTGGAGAGCTCTATGTCCATAATATTTTCCCACCCATCAATTGGTGGTTTGACGAGCTATTCATATTTAGAGTCTTCCCTCTCTATGACGACTCATTTTTCTGGACGGAGGCTCAGGTCGACCTTCTTCAGTCTCTATTTTTTCTCCTCCATGCTCTCCGTATTTTTGGGAGCTACCACTTCTGGCTCCTTCCCCCTTTATGTGGAGCTCTTTTTCCCCATTGTGGATATTTACAGAAGCAGAGTTGGGGGTGCAAAAGACTTAACGCGGAGGATTCCGATGCAAAGGGTAGAAGAATGCAGGCTATCAATGGCGATAACTCTCAATTTTACATGAACCTTTCTTTACCGTCGAGGCTTGAGTTTTATAGCCTAAAAAGGCAACTACCTAAATTTATGGCACCTTCCATAATTAAATTTACACTCGAACAGGGAATATCCCCGTGCCTTTTGATTGGCTTCACAACGGCGTGGTATGCGGGCCCATGTGGTTTGATGATTTCTTCTACATCAGGAGCTTGACCTTCTACCACCTTGTACCTAGGCATGGATTCTTCTTGCAATGAAACCATCTCAGGATGTACTTCATTGCCTTTGCATTAAATCACTTGCTTCGAACACTTTCCAAGGTGATTATCGACATGTTCTTCGAGACACATTTTAAATGCTCCTGCCTCACGTGTTATTGGTTCAGCAAAGTTGAAATTGGCATTGGAAATGCTTCACAGTGAACCTTTTGTTAGTCTCACAATGACACTGAGAGGGGGGGTGAATCAATGTGGCTCTTTATAACTTAAAACTTTAACTCTTAAAGCCAAAACAATGAAAGCTTAAAACCACATAAAGCAAATATAACAAGAGAGCATCACACACAACATAGGATGTACCGAGGTTCACCAGTTTTGGCTACTCCTCAAAACTAGACTGTTTGGACTCCCATCCAAATCCAACCTTTGCAAAGCAACAACTTTACAATCAATTTACCAGCACCAACTGGAAGGATCACCAACCCCTGATTTACCAGCACCAACTGAAAGGAGCACCAACCCCTGATTCCAAGCACCAACTTAGACTTTAATTCTAAAATTTGAATATTGACATATAAATGCCTTCACTTTTACAAGACCCTGCCTAGTCTATTGCTCACTCAACATTGCCCACAGTTCACACAACACATACCTATGGCTCTGCTTACTACACTTTGGTGGCCCTCTTACAGCCCTCTTGCTACGCTTCTTACTGCACTCTTACAGCTCTCATGGCTCTGCTTAACACTCTCTTATAGCATTCTTCCAGCCCACTTCTTGCAGCACTTTTACTCTAGTTTGAGCAGCACTATCACTCTCTTTCAATAGCACTCTTCTAACCCTCTTTTGGCAGCACTTTTTTCAGCAACACCTTTTTCACTATTAGCGGCACCTTCAATCTCCATGCAGACCTCATTTTATAACAGGCTTTTCTCTCTATTTTTAACTTTCATATTTACTCATGCAGACTATCAATAGCCACTTCTGTGAGTAACTCCTTTTTGGCACAGTATTTCTGTATGCAACCTATTAATAGTTCTGTCTCTTGTTTCGGACTAACAGTGTAACGACTGCTCGATGGTTTCACTGTGTCACGTGCCCTGTAACTACCGTTCTTCCTTTAATGCTTTGTTCTTATTTTAGCTTGCATGATTTCTATTTGTAACTGCACCTGTAACTGTCGCACTAACTCCAGTTAACTCTTCTTATTTTGGTTGCATGATTTTCCTCTACAACTGCCCCTTTAACTATCGTTCTACTTCAGTTAATTGTCTATAATCGTGCTGTTGTGACCTATCATGAAATGGTAATACTTCTATCTCTTTGTACTCTTCTCGCATTTTACCCGCAAAAACATGACATGTCACGATATCGTGACATTTCTGCCCCTTTGACCTTTTCTCAGCTTGCACCTGTGAAAACATGACATGTCGCGAAATCGTGACACTTTTCGCCTTCTTGTCCTCTTCTCAGCTTGCACCTACGAAAACATGACATGTCACGAAATCGTGACACTTTTCGCCTCTTTGTCCTTTTCTCGGCTTGCACCTGCGAAAACATGACATGTCACGAAATCGCGACACTTTTGCTGCCTTGTGCTCTTCTCTGTCTTTTGCCTACGAAAACACATGTCATAAAATCATGACACAGTCGTTGCCTTGTGCCTTTTCTGTATTTCATCCGTGAAAACACATGTCATGAAATTGTGACACATTTGCTGCCTTATGCATTTTCTGTCTTTCGCCCATGAAAACACATGTCACAAAATCGTGACACATTCGCTGCCTTGTGCCTTTTCTGTCTTTCACCCATGAAAACACATGTCGTGAAATCGTGACACATTCGCTGCCTTGTGCCTTTTCTTGCCTTGACCTAGCGAAAATAGAACATGTTGCAAAATTGTGACACTTTCGCTTTCGTACTCTCCTTCTTTCCTTTTGTCGTGATATCATGACACTTTTTCTCCTTGGCACTTTTCTTCTCATCGGGTTGTGAAAACCCAACATGTCGCGATATCACGACACTTTTTCTCTGCAAGCTCTTTCTCTCGAACCTGTCACGAAATCGTGACACTTTTCCTTCTGTACAATCCTTCTTGCAAATTGTCGTGAAATCGCGACACTTCTTCTTTCTCTGCCTTCTTCTTCGCTTCGGACCGCGAAAATGAAACATGTCGCGAAATCGTGACACCTTTTTCTCTCTCCTCTTTTCTTCGCTTTGGATCGCAAAAATGAAACATGTCGCGAAATCATGACATATTTTTCTCTCTCCTCTTTTCTTCGCTTTGGACCACGAAAATGAAACATGTCATGAAATTGCGACATATTTTTCTCTCTCCTCTTTTCTTCGCTTTGGATCGAAAATGAAACATGTCACGAAATCGTGACATATTTTTCTCTCTCCTCTTCCTCTTGCAATATGTCACGAAATCGTGACACTTTTTCTACTTGTATTTTTCTCTTCCAACATGTCACGAAATCGTGACAGTTTTTCTTTCTTCTTCTCTCGCTTCTAACATGTCGCGAAATCGCGACAATTTTTCTTGCTTGTGCCTTCTCCCAGAACATGTCACGAAATCACGATAGTTTTGCTTGCTTGTCAGTTTTCTTTGCTCTTTCTCTCTCTTCCAACATGTCATGAAATTGTGACAGTTTTCCTTGCTTGTGCCTTCTCTCCAAACATGTCGTGAAATCGTGACAGTTTTCTTGCATGTGCCTTCTCATCGAACATGTCATGAAATCATGACAGTTTTTCCTGTATGCACTGCTTCTTCGAACATGTCGTGAAATCATGACAGTTTTCTTACTTGCCTTCTTTGCTTCCAACATGTCACAAAATCGTGACAGTTTTTCTTGTGCTTTCTCTCTCTTCCAACATGTCGCGATATCGCAACAGTTTCTCATGCTTGCTCAACATGTCATGATATCATGACAATTTTCTTACTTGTCTTTTTCTTTGAGCTTTTGCTTATGGGCCACTTTGGTCTTCTTGGAAATTCACTTTGCATGCTCTATATGACCTCTGAACTCCTATCCGTTGTATCAACCGATCTCTCTAATGACCTCTGCACTTCTGTCCATTGCATCAACCGATATCTCTAATGACCTTTGCACTCCTATCCATTGCATCAACTAATCTCTCTAATGACCTCTGCACTCCTATCCATTGCATCAACAAATCTCTCTAATGACCTGTGTACTCCTGTCCATTGCATCAACTGATCTCTCTAATGACCTCTGAACTCCTGTCCATTGCATCAACCGATCCTCTATCTGTGTTGACAACAATGACAATACTTTGGCTGCACCTTGCTCATCAATGAACTCCTATCCATTATACTTTGGCTTCACCTTGCTCATCAATGAACTCCTATCCATTGCACTTTGGCTACACCTTGCTCATCAATGAACTCCTGTCCATTGCATCAACTGATCAACCTGATTGTGTTGACAACAATGACAATACTTTGGTTGCACCTTGCTCATCAATCTCCCCCTTTGGAATTGTTGGCAACACACGTAATTGTGTGCAATTACTTGTAATTCTTCTCCCCCTTTGACAATAATACCAAAGGGTGGCTGCAAAACTCCCCCTGAGTCCATGCACAACATTCTCAAGAAAAAATTATTACAGTTAGCAAAAAGCATAAACATGAGAAATATGATAAACAGATGCATAAATGCTCCCCCTAAGAATTTGATCTCGATGGCTAGTCAATTCTTAGTCTATTCTTGGGAATATGTGACCACTTCATTTCTCTGTTTGACAACATCATGATAAGCATAATAGGCATCAACAATATCAATAATGTGAGTAGCAGCAATAACCAGTGAATGACATCATCATTGTCAACTTCACCAATATAATATGTGTAAGAACATGACTGGACTACTTTCTTCTGAGTACCACCCCTCTGTTGCTCTGCAATCTCAAACTTGTCCACTATTAGTGAAGGCTGTTAGGAGGGAAAACTGAAGGGTATGTGTTTTATTGATAAATGGTTATAATATATAGGCATAAGCCTATATGATGAACATGACACTTGTCAATGAAACTGACAAGTGTCAAACTGACATAGTGCACATTACATTAACTCTAACATTCCCCCTTAATGTGCACTATCCTAACTAAAGAAAAAAAAAGTCAACATTAGGTAACATTCCCCCTTAATGTTGACTTCTCTAAAAAAAATCTACATCCTCCTTTATTGCTGATTTGGTCTAGGCTCGTGCTCTTTGCACTTGGCTCTCCAACTGTGAATAATGCTAGATTCACTGTGTATACATCTCGGTCTGTTGCCTCAGGGTCAGCCACTTCCATGGGTCTGTTGCCTCAGGGTCAGTCGTCTAAGTGCCTCGGGGTCATCATGGGTGCCTCAGGGTTAGCCACTTCTGGGTTTGTTGCCTCTGCAGGTCATCCTCAGAGGATGTTGCCTCTCGTAGGTCACTGACTAGATTCACCATGAGTATGAAATCCCTCCTCATGGTGAACTCAATCTAGAAGGTGTCGATATCTGCTGAAAATGCACCTAATTAAAGGAAAAACGAGCCATATAAGAGTGTCGGTCTCTGCTGAAAATGCACTCAATACAATAAAATGAGCCATAGATCAAAATAGGAGGAGAGAAGAAGAAAAGAAGAGAATCTTCTAAAGTGTCTTCGTCTGTAGTCTTTAGAAGTAGATCCAAAAAAACCTCGGATAGAATCTAGGGTGTCTTTGTCTATAGTCCCTAGTATAAGTGTCCTTATGGTGACCATGTCATCCCACCGAAATGCATGGGTAACCAGCCACTGCATTTGCCAAGTTTATAGAAAAGGTCACTAGGTACAAGGATCACATATGAAATTACCTTGGGAGTGTCGGGTACAACCGAGAGTGCACTCCAAGGTAGAAAAACTTTGAGGCTAAAAAACTGAAACGAAATAGCCTCAAAATTATAATATGACACCACCATTGTGTCCGTCACGGAAAAACGTTTCCAACGACTATAAATACCCCTATATTCCATTATCAAAGGGGCCTTCATCATGCTAAAAAACCAATGTGCCTCTCTACGCAGCAGAAAAACAATTCAAGTATACCCTTGAAAAGCAGAAAATACAACGCATTACATGAAAGTGGTGCCCTCCACTTTAAAAAAATGCCCCCATTGTTTGATAGCCATGACCATAATTTAAAAAACTCCCCTAAGACCACCCATTACAAATCCTCCAACATAGGACATTGTTTCTTGCATTAGAACTCCCCATACTTTTAAAATACTAAAAAAAAAAACCATAGAATGGAGGAGAAAGATGTCCCTCCACTTTAAATAAAAACTTAATTTAGCCTTTATTTTTTTTTTAGCTGAACACAATGGGCGAAGGTCCTGGGAGCACGTAGGGGAGAGACAGCAGTGTCCCAAACTCGAATCCACAACCTCCCCAATAGATCACCGAGAGATTCGCTGATGTTAACAATCTGGTGGCCAATAACTGGTCATGTGGCCCAGTAACGGCTAATTAAATCCCAAGTCTCTTAGCCCCACCCGCTTTGCTACGACATAATATGACGTAATTTGACACGCGCTAAATGCCAGTGCAATCAAAGTTGAATAAGTCACAGCTGTGTAGTAGTGTGATGAAGTCATTGTCGACGTGGGCAAAATGTGCCTGATTTATCAGATATTAGTGGCAGCACTCACTCCAGTCACTCTACTCCGTGCAGATCATTCCCAGGACGTTATGGGGGTGCTCCGATAACCCGTGAGCTAAGGGGCAAGGTGATGCTCGACCACTTGGCGGCGGTGAGGTGGCGCAACACCACGTGGAACTCCACTAGCCGCTGGAGCAGCCTCACGTTGACAGCCATGAAGGAGAATCTGAACAATAATTTGATGCAGGGACATCTGTTCCTTGGTCAAAAAATAGAAACACAGCATGAAAGAATAAGAAAGGTAGTGGGCCAACTCAACTATCTTAATGGCCATCAGCACGGAGCCCCAGTTCGAGGGAGAGCAACCGCAATGCAGCCCAAAATCACCATTCACAGTCATAAATAACAACAATATTGTACGAAGCCACAAACCACAATGACTACTATAGGCATCATGCTTAGTGGGATTTTTGTGATAAATTCCTTACACACACCTGTAACTTCGCACCTGCAAATAAGATACGCAATTTAGGGGGAATTCACGGCCCAGTCAAGGGCTCTCCAAAAAATCTTTAATCTGGGATTTCACGGCCTGGTCAAGGGCTCTCCAACTACGAACGAGCTCCGCTTTTCATTCTTCGTGGTAGAACTTCACCGCAGAGCACTGAAGCATGAGCGAAAATCTTCAATGGATTCCTTCTTGTCCAGAGCACCATAGCAGGTGGCGGTATGGGTGCTTCGGAGGCTCCCGTGTTTTTTGATGGCAAAAAAAAATGCAGGGGTCAGATTTCCATCCCACATGACCTCGGTTCTATACCACAACAGCCGCTGCAGTAGAAAAAAAATCATAACATTTGTGGTGTGATGTTGTTTGCTATCACCTATCACAGATGGGTATAAAGGATGCACTGCAAATAAAATCACCAGATCTAGAACCTTGTTTGGAAAATTTATAAAAAAATGAAGGACGTGATCAGGTCGACAATGTACTGCCAAGCCAAATCCGTGGCTCTGATTTCTGTTGTTCACCCTGTGGTGGAGAACCTCTTTCTGCCGCAGCCCAGCTGAATCTAGGATGTCCTTGATCTGGATAAACTTCGTCCTCAATGATTCATTCTAAAAAATTTCAGATCCGACAGCCATGGAAAAAACTAAAAAAAAATTCTGAAAAGTTTTCCCAAATTTTAAATTTTTTTGACCATCTAGTTTCTGATCCATCGAATGATGGAGAGCATACTCCCTCGGTAAAAAATTTAAAAAATTGGGAAAAAAAAAAAAATTGGGGAAAAAAAAAAATCGGGGGAGGGAGGATTTCCATGAGGGAAATCCCCCCTCAAGGGGTTTCATAGGGTAGGGAAAGCCTGCTCTGATACCAAATGTTAGGAGGGAAAACTAATGGGATGTGTTTTATTGATAAATGGTTACAATATATAGGCATAAAGCCTATATGATGAACATGACACTTGTCAATGAAACTAACAAGTCTCAAACTGGCATAGTGCACATTACATTAACTCTAACAAAGGCATACATTGATTGTATAAATCCAACTATTTGTTCTGCAATGCTGGCAGCATCTGCAAATGCATCTTGGATATTCTCAACAAGATTGAACCTAAAGTCAGCTGTTTGTCTCTATCTTCAGTGAGAATCCAACAGACTACCTTAATCCACCCAGCCACAACCAATTTTCTTCATCTTGTACAATCAAACAAGCCCTTCAAATCAGCTCAAAAGTTCATCAAGAAAAACTTGCTTAGCATGAACCCACAAAGATAATTTTTAGAGATCCAATGTGATTCATCAACCTCATAGAAGCATAAAGAGAATTGTTAGAGACTCAATATGTTCTATACTTAACTCCCAATATCAATCTCAATCTCAAAAGAATAAGATAGATGTAGTATGCTTTTCTCAAGAACATGAAACATAACCCAACAATTGCCAACCATGCAATAACTCATATAACAATGATACTCATGTTCTTTCCACAACCAATATCTTTTCTCAACCAATTAGGGCTTTAACAACAATGCTTATAGACAAGGTTTAACCAACATCATTCAACTCAGGATTAACCTTTCAACAAATCACTACATGAAAAGGAAACTAGTAGACATCCTTTTCCTTCCAAAGGTATTTGAACAAAATAGCCACCAACATAAATCACCAATGCAAAGAATAACTTGCTCAAATCAATCTCAATGGAGTAAGCCCAAATCATGTATCAAGTAAAGCATTAACTTGATCAAAACAACCTCTATGAAAGCAACTCAACCATTCATCACTAGGTTGGAAATCATCTGGCTGCTCATTATAAACCTCTTCTTCAATATTCCCATTCAACACACTTATTTCACATCTGTCAACAAAATTGACAAGTGACTCACACTTGTACCAACTTTTTTCCAACACTGTACCAACACTACAATTTTACTGCCAACTCTGTGCAAGCATCAAACACAGTACCACAAAACCAACCAAATCATTTGAACTGTTATAATCCTTAACTTTTGACAGTGGCAGTAAGAACCATCACCAGTACAACAATGACATACATCAATATTACCAATAAAGGCAACTCTCAATTTAATCACCACCCTTCATGGCACTACCACAAATAATTGTATGAACAAAAATCACACTTTAACAGCTATACAACTCCCCGACTACTTTCCTTTCATCTTCAGATAACCACACAAATACATAGGAGCATTAAAATAAATCTTTAACATTGCTCCCCTTGAGGATGTGCTACCTGGAGCTACTTAATGCAATAGAGGAGTAATCTCCTTTAGTCCAAGGAGACACGATTTCCTCTCTTCTTTCTTTCTCCAACCTTTCTTGAACTTGGGCTTGAGTTTCTCAACTGCATCACAGTTTTGAGGCTTTTTGTAAACTTGAACATTTCTCTTGGGTGGTTGTTTCTTATGCATACTTGATGGATGATTATTTTCCTTTCTTTGATACACATGATTTCTTCCCTGTCTATGTTGCATTCTTTGTGTCTAATGAAATCTAGGGTTTTGCCTTAGATTAGATACATAAGTGCTTGGACAGAACCTTGCTATGTGCCCTTGACCATTACATTTAAAACATTGCACATGTTTTATTCCCTGTCTGCATTGCATTCTGTGTGTATGATGAAATCTATGGTCTTGCCTTAGATTGGATACAGAAGTTCTTGGACAAAACCTTGCTATGTGCCCATGGCCATTACATTTAAAACATTGCACAGGGTGTTCACTCAAGAAAGCAGATGTGTTTTTATCAGCATAACTTTTTGATCTATTGTCCAGTCCACAATAAATTGCCTTGTGACCATAGCAGTTGCATTTAGAACAATAGCCATTAAAAGCATTATTATTAAAAGAGTGAGAGTGAGAGAACCTCTTTTGTTGTGGTTGCTTTGTTGTAGATATTCTTTGATATTTTCTTCCTTTTGAAGATTCAGCTTCAAACTTTTCTTGCTTTGATCCTTCAGTAGTGGACTTCTTATTTTTTGTACTTTTGGAAGATGACAATTGTTCAGCTTCATATCCAAGACCAGACTTATCTGTGGAGCTTCTTTGTTGCTTTCTCATTTTATCTAGTAATTCAGTGCTCTTCTCATAATTGAGATTTAAGTTGGCCTCTTCTAGTTGTTTCTTCAATGAAACAATCTTTTCTTCTTGTTGGCAGCAAACAGTCTCTTTCTCATTGATTTGAGACCTGAGAATATATTCAATCCTTTTGTACTGTTCTACTTGCAGCTTTAGATCAACAATAACTTTATTAGATTCCTCTTCACTTGTGCTGCACACATCATCCTCATCATCTAGGTGTGTCTTCAAGGCTTCTTCTGATTTCTTGGCCTTTTGAACTTGTAGGAAGAGATCTTCAATCTCATCCCCATATTCTTCTAACTTCTTGGATATTCTTTTGTTCTTTTTCTTTTCTATACTCAAATCTTCAAGTGCAGAGATCAACTCTCCTTCAAGATCTACTTCAGCCTCATAGATTTCATCACATACTTCAGAGTTCACTCATGCATTTTCTGGTTCAATTTTCTCTTCCACAGGAATTGAAACTGATTGAGATGCCTTATTGGAGGAGGATCTATTTTTCTTACCCATTATGTACTAATCCAAGATCAACCCTGACTGATTTAGCCTGAACTGGGAAACTAGCTCTGATACCAATTGTTAGTCTCACAATGACACTAAGAGGGGGGGTGAATCAGTGTGGCTCTTTATAACTTAAAACTTTAACTCTTAAAGCCAAAACAATGAAAGCTTAAAACCACATAAAGCAAATATAACAAGAGAGCATCACACACAACACAAGATGTACCGAGGTTCACCAGTTTTGGCTACTCCTCAAAACTAGACTATTTAGATTCCTATCCAAATCCAGCCTTTGCAAAGCAACAACTTTACAATCAATTTACCAGCACCAACTGGAAGGAGCACCAACCCCTAATTTACCAGCACCAACTGGAAGGAGCACCAACCCCTAATTCCAAGCACCAACTTGGACTTCAATTCTAAAATTTGAATATTGACATATAAATGCCTTCACTTTTACAAGACCTTGATTAGTCTATTGCTCACTCAACATTGCCCAAAGTTCACACAACACATACCTATGGCTCTGCTTACTGCACTTTGGCAGCCCTCTTACAGCCCTCTTACTGCGCTTCTTACTACACTCTTATAGCTCTCACGGCTCTGCTTAACACTCTCTTACAACATTCTTCCAGCCCACTTCTTGCAGCACTTTTACTCTAGTTTGAGCAGCACTATCGCTCTCTTTCAACAACACTCTTCTAACCCTCTTTCGGTAGCACTTTTACACATTCAACAACACCTTTTTCACTATTAGCAACACCTTAAATCTCCACGTAGACCTCATTTTATAACAGGCTTTTCTCTCTATTTTTAACTTTTGTATTTACTCATGCAGACTATCAATAGCCACTTCTGTGAGTAACTCCTTTTTGGCATAGTATTTCTGCATGCAACCTATTAATAGTTCTGTCTCTTGTTTTGGACTGATAGTGTAATGGCTGCTCGATGGTTTCACTGTGTCACATGCCCTGTAACTGCCATTCTTCCTTTAATGCTTTGTTCTTATTTTAGCTTGCATGATTTCTATCTGTAACTGCACCTGTAACTATTGCACTAACTCCAGTTAACTCTTCTTATTTTGGCTGCATGATTTTCCTCTACAACTGCCCCTTTAACTATTGTTCTACTTCAGTTAACTATCCGTAATCGTGTTGTTGTGACCTGTCGCGAAATTGCGACACTTCTATCTCTTTGTACTCTTCTTGCATTTTACCCGTAAAAACATGACATGTCATGATATCATGAAATTTCTACCCCTTTGACCTTTTCTTAGCTTGCACCCACAAAAACATAACATGTCGCAAAATCATGACACTTTCTGCCTTCTTGTCCTCTTCTCAGCTTGCACCCGTGAAAACATGACATGTCATGAAATCATGACACTTTCTGCCTCTTTGTCCTTTTCTTGGCTTGCACCTGCGAAAACATGACATGTCACAAAATCGTGACACTTTTGCTACCTTGTGCTCTTCTCTGTCTTTCGCCCGTGAAAACACGTGTCACGAAATCACGACACATTCGCTGCCTTGTGCCTTTTCTGTCTTTCGTCCGCAAAAACACAACATGTCATGAAATCGTGACTCATTCGTTGCCTTGTGCCTTTTCTGTCTTTCACCCACGAAAACACAACATGTCACGAAATCGTGACACATTTTTTGCCTTGTGCCTTTTCTATATTTCGCCCACAAAAACACATGTCGTGAAATCGTGACACATTCGCTGCCTTGTGCCTTTTCTTGCCTTGACCTCGCAAAAACAGAACATGTCACGAAATCGTGACACTTTTTCTTCCGTACTCTCCTTCTTTCCTTTTGTCACGATATCGCGACACTTTTTCTCCTCGGAGCTTTTCTTCTCATCGGGTTGCGAAACCCGACATGTCACGATATCGCGACACTTTTTCTCTATGAGCTCTTTCTCTCGAACCTGTCATGAAATCATGACACTTTTTCGTCTGTACAATCCTTCTTGCAAATTGTCATGAAATCGCGACACTTCTTCTTTCTCTGCCTTCTCTGCCTTCTTCTTCGCTTCGAACCGTGAAAATGAAACATGTCGCAAAATCGTGACACATTTTTCTCTCTCCTATTTTCTTCGCTTTGGACCACGAAAATGAAACATGTCACGAAATTGTGACATCTTTTTGTCTCTCCTCTTTTCTTTGCTTTGGACTGTGAAAATGAAACATGTCGCGAAATCACATCTTTTTCTCTCTCCGCTTCCTCTTGCAATATGTCGCGAAATCGTGACACTTTTTCTACTTGTATTTTTCTCTTCCAACATGTCGCGAAATTGAGACAATTTTTCTTTCTTCTTCTCTCTTCTAACATGTCACAAAATCGTGATAGTTTTTCTTGCTTGCGCCTTCTCCCCGAACATGTCATGAAATTGTGATAGTTTTCTTGCTTGCGCTTTCTCTTCGAACATGTCATGAAATCATGATAGTTTTATTTGCTCTTTCTCTCTCTTCCAACATGTCACAAAATTGTGATAGTTTTCTTTGCTTGCACCTTCTCTCCGAACATGCCGCAAAATCGTGACAGTTTTCTTGTGCCTTCTCATCGAACATGTCATGAAATCGTGATAGTTTTTCCTGTATGCGCTGCTTCTTCGAACATGTCACGAAATCATGACAATTTTCTTACTTGCCTTATTTGCTTCCAACATGTCACGAAATCATGACAGTTTTTCTTATGCTTTCTCTCTCTTCCAACATGTCGCGATATCACGACAGTTTCTCATGCTTGCTCAACATGTCGTGATATCGCGACAATTTTCTTACTTGTCTTTTTCTTTGAGATTTTGCCTATGGGCCACTTTGGTCTTCTTGGAAATTCACTATGCATGCTCTGTATGACCTCTGAACTCCTATCCACTATATCAACCGATCTCTCTAATGACCTCTGCACTCCTGTCCATTGCATCAACCGATCTCTCTAATGACCTCTGCACTCTTGTCCATTGCATCAACCAATCTCTCTAATGATCTCTGCACTCCTGTCCATTGCATCAACCGATCTCTCTAATGACCTTTGCACTCCTGTCCATTGCATCAACCGATCCTCTGTCTGTGTTGACAACAATGACAATACTTTGGCTGCACCTTGCTCATCAATGAACTCCTGTCCATTATACTTTGGCTTCACCTTGCTCATCAATGAACTCCTATCCATTGCACTTTGGATACACCTTGATCATCATTGAATTCCTGTCCATTGCATCAACTGATCAACCTGACTATGTTGACAACAATGACAATACTTTGGTTGCACCTTGCTCATCACCTTTGGTGCGAGCTAATTTTCTATGCTTCGGGCCCGAAGTAGTTCTTCTTTGCCGTGTTGGCACTTGCTTCATGAAGGCCGATTACCGAAGTTTGTTTTCTTTGAAGAATACTTCGCTAGGCTTCACAAAATTTTCACCCAAAGCAGCTACTTGAAATGCTTTGGGTGCGAAGATTTTTTCTTTTTGAGAAGTAGTTCGTTGATTTCCCTTTGAAAATGTTTCGCATGGATTCCTCTTGGTGAAGCACTTCTTATGCCTTGGTTTGAATTTTGGTTCGGCCAACGCACTTTGCTGTGAACTACTTTACATCAGCTACTTCGCACATAAAGTTCCCAAAGGAGATTTTTTTTTTTTACATACCGAAGTAAAATTTGGCCTTAGCTCCTAAACAGCACTTAGTGCCTTCGACACTTTATTTAGTAATCGGACTATTTACAGTATTTACATAAAAATTTATGACATGATTGGCATGCCGCCACCACAAACTCAACTTTGGGTGTCTATCCGGTGAACCTACAATGTCCAGACTAGATCTGATTGAACTTCAGTTGATCCTTGAAGTTTGGATAACTTCTTCTCAAAGTTGTCCATGTTGCGAACAAGGTGCAACATAGTAGATTGTCACTCTTGCCAGTACCCACACTGTCGATGAATGATGTGGCGAAGAGGTTTGCCACATGGAAATTTTCTTCGGGTACCGGTTGTAGCGATGGCTAGAACCAATACCCCAATTCTACTATCTGTGGGCTGAGCACAGGTTCCTCCATCCTCTTTATGTGGTAACAAAGCCTTTTCAATGATAAGTATTCTTCTAGGGTCTCCTCAGGTTCAGCTTCTTGGTGAGACATGCTTAATGGGCTCTGGCTGAATACTTGTGTGCCGTCCCATGGGATACAAAATGGATGCAAAAATATGCCCTTTTCGTTCTCAGGCTCTACCACTTGAGTCTACTCTTCTCCCCGAGTCATATTTTGATGGAGATTGCAAGCAACCATATTATTTATTACTGGGACAAAGCTTGGATATTCCCATCGTTGGACTTGGATGAAATCTGCTTCTTGAGCTCCCAACGACTGCATCTCAAGCCTCTAATTAGTATGAGGAATATTCCATGATGAATACTACATGTGATAGACAAGAGCAACAATTACCGGATAAGGTAATGGGATTCCTCCCCATTGCAACTTTCCTGATAGGAGCAGAAGATGTTCTGCTCGTACTACTTCCTCAAATATTTGAGGGAATCTTCATTCACTTGATTACAACAGGAGGAGGCTCATGTTCGGGTGAAAGGTCCGAACATAGAAGATATGGGCTTGCATGGGTGTTGGTTGAATCTCTCCTAGAATTCTCTTCCAACTTCTACAAAATTAGACATTGAAATCTGTGATGCTCTCCCGAGGTATTCTCGTGATGGTTGAGAGGTGCATCAAAAGCTGGAAGGGATCCTGAGAGCCATAAAATGTTCTGATTAGTGCTTTCGCTAAGTCATCCCATGAGCAGATGCTCTTACACCCAAGAAATTTATACCATTGCAGTGCCCTTCCTTCCAGAGATAGGACCAGAAGTCTGATCATGACATCTTCATGGGTTATGTCATGAAGGATCACTAAAGAAACAACATATTCAAGGTGCTCTTGGGCCATTCCCTTAGTGCCATCGTATTTTATCAATGTCTTCAAGGTTCTTTTGGGAATCTCATGGTAACTTTGAAGATTTAGGGGGCCAGAATCATTCTAGCTAGGATAGCTTACCCTAGCCATTATAGCAGCGGTCTGTAAATACCAAGATTATAACCACTAAGTCAGAGTCGCCAAGTAAACATTCTTTTCTCTGCTTGTGAGGTCAAGGCTACTCACCAAACCTTGATTCCTTTGGGGTGTCTTATTGTAGCTTTAAAAGGCACCTATGATCAAGAAATTTGGATGTTCATCTTAGTCAGAGTCGCCAAGTTATTTTTCCAGATGAAGGCAAGCCAAAGATTCACCAAACTCGAGATTCCTTAAAACATGGGGACCATTGGTCCCATCGGGCGTGCCAGAAACTGTTGGTCATCAAATATGCTCAGGAAAGGATTTGGGTAAGTGAATGCACCCTAGAACTAGACCAACATTGAAATGCCAAAGGGAAGAGATGTCCCTCGTGCCAATATCTGGAGAAATGCCAACTCCTATACTAAAATACTTTGATGTTTTTAAGATAAGGGTGCATGAAAGAGATAAACAGAGTAAGGGTGCAAGAAAGAAACAAACAGAGTAAGGGTGCAGGAAAGAAATAAAAGGGGTTAAGGGAAGAGATGTCAATGATTTGAAGTGGGAAAGAATAGAAAGCACGATCGCTAGCCAATAGCTTGAATAACAACAAAGAACACCAAGAATAAATGAAATGAACATAGTATTAGAACCACCTATGTATCCTCTGGATGAGTTCCAGGATTCTCCTTTCCCTTTCTCCAAAATTTAGAGTTCAAAGTAACGATGATTAAGACAAGTGAATGTAATAGAAACACTATCCATATGCAGCATAAAAGAAAACCAACATAGCATTTTTCTCTCCTATGTATCCTTCAGGAAAATTTTAGGGTTCAGTCCCCAATCACATACCTAAATCTAGGATTCAGAATTACAATATGCAAATGGAGAAAGATGAAAGAAATAAACGCAGAAGGCAGCATACAAGAGAGAAATAGAGTCCAAAGCTCTTTAGTATTAATCGCAGGACATCAAGTTACAACAGCTTTCTTAGCAGAAAGTTCCCCCCCTTTTTACATTACAACGCTTGGTTTTTTATAGAGGACCCGACCCTCTGAGCCATAATTACACAAAATGGAGGAGTACATCCTCGAAAGTTGAGAATTCGGCTCTTCACGGCCCTTGTGACTGAGTTTTCATATCTGTTACCAAAACTGGAAACTACGACTGGGTCAGCTGTGGAAACCTGCATTAATGATCCGTATGAGCATCCTTGGTTTCTGGGTGTAATGCTCGAGTGGCTGTCATGCTCACTGGGATCTTCTTCAAAGACTGATACTTCATTTTCAATAGCTAAAAATGAGCAATGGGCTTATCAGGCATGAAAAGATGTATTTATGAGGCACTTGATCACCTCAATAAAATACCCATCTTGGAATGCATGCCCCTTGAAGCGCTTCGCTTGCAACTCTACTTCGTAATGGATCTGAGTCGAAGCAATAAATCCTCCTTGATTTGTACTTCACAAAATGGAGCTTCAAAAAACTGCTTCGGGGGTAGTGAGTGCTGAAGCAGATTTCCTCTTCAAAATGGGGCTCTTCATTCTTTATCGGCTCTTGCAGATTGCTTCGCTGATGCCTTGGAGAAATGCTTCACCGTGATCCTCTTTCAAAACTGTGGTTTGGGAAGGTTTCGGCCGAAGCACTTGCCTTCAAAATGTTTCATTCTCCACGACCTCCGCTACTTCGGGTGGAAGTACTTCGCACGAAAGCTAGCCGAAGCAGATGCTTTGCAATGAATTTCAATGAAGTAAAAATGGTTCGCTGGTGGAAGGGTCTGAAGTGGGTGCTTCGGTGATTTTCTGGCGAAGTATTCTTCAATGCTCCTTCGAGTTTTGCTTCGCTAGTTTTCTGGCCGAAGTAACTGCTGGAAGTGCTTCGGCCCCAAAGTTGTTTTCTTGCCTTAGCAAATTTGGACCGTGATTTTAGACTTCCCTTCTTCGACGAAGCTATATTTTTGAACTTTCGCTTCGCAAAACTTTCGCCCGAAGTGACTGTTTGAAGGACTTCGGGCCCGAAGTTCTTTTTATCGCCTTTCTTGTATTTTTCTTCGGCAACACCGCTTCGCAAAACTTTTGCCCGAAGTAACTGCTGGAAATGCTTTGGGTGCAAAGCTCTTTTCATACTTCTCTTCTTTCTTTTGGCGAAGCTATTTTCCCTAGCTTGTTCGGTCAGTGAAGTTCTTTCTTCTTCATTTTATGTACAAGGGGGTGGCAAGGAAAGCCAAAATTGCTGCAACTTACAAATATTTTCAACAAAAAACAACCAAAAGAAATACTTTACAACAAATAACATTGTACAAAGTTTTGATTTTTCTACCCCTTTATATAATGTGACAAAATTGTCAACAATAATCTCCTAAACCCATAGTAGCTAAATGGACTATGACTTGTGATGGTGAGGATGGAGGAGACAAAAGCGAGTTTTGAGATGACTCAATGCTTTCCTCATGAGATGGTTCCTCATTTTCTAGACTAGGAATCTATTCCATGTAAATGGTGGATATGATTGGAGGGATCTCATCAATAGGCCTCTTCAACATGTTCCTCTATGGAGGATTTGTCGATGACAAAGGTGTATCTGAAGGTGCACTTTAAGAGGGTGGTATAGAAGAATATGGTAATGGATAAATGGAAGGCTATAATGAAGGATTTAGACTTTGAATGGACATTGTAGAGTAGAAAAAATGATGCACCTAGCAAAGGGAAATGAACTGCATCTATTTTTCTATTCAAGCATTCAAAAGCAACAATAAAGTAAACAATAAATGATAAATATTTGAAAGAAATTGGGGTTATATCTATATTATTGTATTTATCAAATACATGGTTACAAAACATTCCCTTGAGGGCTCTCAATTGATACAATCCATTACAATGTTGAAGTATCCAATCCTTTCATAAACCTATGGTGCACTTTCAGTGTCTTCCTCACACTCACGATTGAAGCACGAGTTTTTGTTACCATTGTGATGAGATATCCATATTAAACTCTTTAGCTCCTTCCTCATGCATTGGAATACCTGTACCTACACACAAGAAATTGAAATTGGTTAATAGCATGTGCAAATTAAGATAAAATCAATGAAATACATACAATAATGGATACAAAGAGTGCAATAGGGAATGCAAAACTACTCCAAATAACACCAAAACTTAGCATAATGTATATTATCTACTTTAGGAATGATATATGTAGAAATTTAAATGAATTTGTGAGCACAATCTATGGCCGTCGCTAGGTGGGAAAATTAGGATTGTCATTACAAAAATCCTAATTGAAGGTCGGATCTCAGGTAGAGTAATTGCCTTGGCCGCACATAGACGATCGAATAGGGAATCCATAGACTCAGTGAAGGGCGTAAATTATTGCTTAGGGTGACATTGTTGGTTTTACCCTCTATTTTCTTGAGTGTTATTATTGTAACTTGCAGGAGGAGGTTGGGCCTGATAGTTTACCTTGTAAGGTAGCATTGGTTATATAGGCCTTGGAATGTTAATGGTAAATTGATTAACTCCTACCATCTTTTGTTGTGCCATATTTCCCTTTGTGTTATTATTCCACTCCTTTTTATAGGGTTTTGTGATTTTTCCCTCTTGAATTTTGATTTCTTAGATTGTTCTACCTTATGCTAGAGCATCTTCAAGAGTTTGGTATTACTAGAGTTGTAGATATAATGAAATTGGCTTTAAAAAACTCTTGGAAAACATGTGAGTCAACTCAATCATTGGTAGTAGGTATGGTAGCTTAATGAGAATAATTCACCACATGTTACCATTATTCATGATTGAGTCATCGTCATACTACTTCAACCCTATGAGGTCTGTTAAATTCGCCTTTCACTTAGTGTTAAAAGTGAAACATTCTAGGAATGCATTCACAAATTGTTCAAAGGTATAGATGATGTGCCTTGGGAGTTTATTGTACCACTTTATGGCTGATCCAGAGAGGGTAATCATAAATGTTCTCAGAAGTAAGGCATCATTATCCTAGATACTAAAGCATTGGTTCATCAACCTAGTGACATGATCCTACGCATATTCCTCTCATTTGAATCTATCCAACTTGAGAATTGTGAAATGCTTTAGGTATGGAGGGGAAGGTATTAATGGGTGAAGGACTACGAAGTTAACACAAAGTGGTATTTTGAGGCCCGAACCTAGAGGTCTTGTTTTCTATGGTTTCCATGCATTCAAAAAATGCTTTATATGCATAAGAGTATTTGATCTCATATTCTTTGCTTTGGCTTTGCAAGAGAGGATGAGGAATGTTAAGCATATGGTGTGGTGGTTGATTGTCATCAACCATACCTCAATAAGGTGCTTCTAGGCATTCCTATTATGGTTCCAAATCATCATAGGCTTCATAAGGTGTTTCCTACATTGGTGTACAAGGGGGAACAAATACCTGTAGAAGGTGATCTATATTTGGCCTAGAAGGCAATTCCCAATTAGGCCTAGGAGGTCAATGATGCAACATTTGGTTAGGTCTAGGAAGTCTATTTTCATTAAAAGTAGTGTTGTGGCTAATCCACAACACACCCCAAAATTGGGGGCCCACCTTTTTGCATGCTTTCAAAGAAGAAAACAGTGACCCAGATGCTAAGAAAATCAAAGAAAAAGGCAAAATTTCACTAAGGAGAAAAGTTGTCGCGATATCGCGACATGTTGCTCCGTCGCGGCCGAAAATGAAAAGTTGTCGCGATATCGCGACATGTCGCTCCGTCGCGGCCGAAATTGAAAAGTGTCGCGATATCGCGACATGTTGCTCCGTCGCGGCCAGAAAAAGAAAATTGTCGCGATATCGCGACATGTCACATATCCGGTCAAACAAAGAAAAAAGTGTCGCGATATCGCGACATGTCGCGATTTCGCTATAGAAAATGCCAGGAAAGAGAAAAGTGTCATGATTTGATGACATAAAGCATGGACAGCCGAAGAAAAAGTGTCACGATTTCGTGACATAAAAATAAATGAAAAGGTCATGATTTCATGATAGTAGATAGCTCGAAAGAGAAAAGTGTCATGATTTCATGACAGGTTTGCATCGATAGCCCAAAATAGAAAAGCGTCACGATTTCGTGATAGGTTGCAGTGAAATGGTACGAAATGAAAAGTGTCACGATTTCATGATAGGTTGCATCAAGATGGCCCGAAATAGAAAAGCGTCATGATTTCATGATAAGTTGTGGCCGAAGGCATACCAAGTGAAAAATGTCTCGATTTCATGACAGAAAGCCGCAAGATAGCTCCGAATGAAAAAGCGTCGCGATTTCATGACAAGAAGCAGCCGAGGCATACGGAGATGAAAAACGTCATGATTTCACGACAAGAAGCAGCCTCACAGAAGATGAAAAACGTCATGATTTCGTGACAGGTTGCATTGGCAAGGTCGTTGGCAGAAAATGTCGCGATATCGCGACATGTCGCGTTTTCACGGTGAAAGCAAAGGAGCAAAGCTGCATGCATAAAAACGTCACGATTTACATGGGGCCATTACAGAACATGCAGAAAAGCGCTGAACACGTGGCACAAAGGCATGAGGGTCATGATAACGCTTCAGATCGACAGTTATAGTTAGCAGAGAAGACCAAACGTTTCAGGCTCGAGCAAAAGGTCAAAATAGCAAAGAAGCGGGAAAATGAAACGAAGCGATATGGGAAATGAAACGAAGCGTCACAGAGCGAAACCAAGAGCCGCAACAGAAAGTTTAAAAGCATAAGCGAATGTAGATACAAGGGCTGGAAATTGTAAGAAGAAAAGCATTATTTTTGTGAATAAAAAGGAGTTTATTTGGCAAGAGTAACTTTTGTGTGTGAAACCAAAAGGAGATTGAAGGCTAAGACTACTGTTATCTCTGTAGATCTTTCCCTTGCATTATTCTTTCTTGTATCTATTCGTTTACACCATAATGTGGGTTACGATAGGTGAATGATAGAATGTTGCAATTATTTATTTCCTTAGAGTCTTGCATCTGATCTGATTCGACTGTGTTTTATTGCAGGTCTGTTAGGTCAGGTTGTTTTAGAGCTTCATCTCATAACTTGGGGTTTTGCAGGGAGGAGATTGCTAACCAAATTAACGTCCTGTTTCAGTTTTTCCAGCTGATTCTCATAAAGAATCTTTCTGTTTTAGGTTCTAATTTTATTTTCACATTTTTTATTCAAAGATTGGCATTTCGGATTCTGGTGCATTCCAGAATACGTTTTCAATTTTACTAACTCCAAAAGCTAACATAGAAATAGCAGAACAGTTAAATAAAAGATAAAATGAACCTCATGTTAAAGGCACGGAGCTTAAAATGAAGTGGCTTATACCACGCATTTTCTCATTTGAAATCTTTCTTTAAGCCAAAAATATAAAAGAGGTTACTAATTTATTTTCGGGTGGGTTTCATTAATTTCAAGAGCATAAAAGAAGAAAGGGATTTTTTTGTTCTTTCTTTTTTTACACGGTTGGTTATTTTAACAGATTAGGGTTACAAAGTTTGTTGTGAATCATTAAAGGCCCCTTGTTAACAGTTACTTGCAGGATTTAAGTTATTCTAGGTTACATTCATTTATTTGCATTAAGTCTTAATTGGTTATATGCATATGAATGTTTGTTCACAAGAACCTTGGAGAAATTAAAATAACAAATTTTCTTTGCAAGAAAGAGTTTCCTGTCTGAGACTCTAGTTGCGTGATCATTTTGTTATAGGACAAAATATTCACTCAACATTTTGGCGCTAGAAGGAGGGCCTTCTTTATTGCTTTGTGATTATGATCTGTTCTAACAATTAACGTGGGTAGTTTTGTTTCCACCTATTGTGCTTGCAGGTATAACATTTAGATACTTTATTTTGCAAGTAAGTTGAGAGAAGTCTTTTAGAGTTCTAGAGTTTTCAAGCTGGCCCAACCTGAGTACATAGCTACTAGGTCCAAGACCACAGGGGAAACTATTTTCCAAAGCCTTTCTCCCACCGCTAGGAAGCCGAAAAACAAAACATTAGAGATCGAAATACCACCCAAGATACTTGAGTTAGGGATTTCTTTAGACTCATGTACGTCTAGCGGGCTCGAGCCCTTAATTTCAAGTGCGACAAGAACACAAGGTGTATCTGTCTCCATAGTTCCAAGCGTTCCCATTGTTCCCATAGGGTTAACACCTTTGAACAACATGGCCCAACAACAACAACAATAGCCACCTGCCCTTTGGTATGGTGCGCAAAGTTCCCCCTTGGATATTCCTGGGGCAGTCCATGACTTGCCTAGAAACATTGAAAGGGGATTACCCAAATTCATGCACGATGGTCCCACAACAATAGAAGATCATGTCCAAATCTACAAGGATTACATGTTTAGGCAAGGGGTTACTCACGAGGATGTTGCTTGCCGAGTTTTCCCTGCTAGTCTAGACCCCACGGCCAATGAATGGTATCGAAATCTTCCAACAGGGTCCATCACTTCATGGGCCCAATTAGAAACCGCCTTCATTAGCCAATTTAGAATGTTATTGGATCCCTCCATAATTTACAATTTGTTCGTATCATGCAAAATATTACCCAATGAGCCCATACGAACATTCAATCAGAGGTTCCAAAAACTATACATGAATCTGACTCGTCACTTTGCGGTAGATCCTACGGTCGCCTTGCAATTATATTTCGGAGCCTTAGATCCTTTAACATCTTTGTTGACTAGAAGGAATCCTCAGGTTACGACGCTTCCTTTAGCCTATGCAGAGACAATGACTCTCGAACAACAAATGAACTTACCAGGAGCAGGATTGTCTCAATTGACTGGGATGGGACAATATGGTCCATACAGATCAATTTGCCATGATGAACCAGTTAATGGCACCACAGGTTCCTATGATGAACAATTTCCAAACACCCACCCAAGTGGCGTCATTTCCAAGTTATCCTAATGCCTCCGTTCAAACGCAGGGATTAATTCAAAATAGCCCGATGGGTTTGCCTGGGTTCGGCATGGGCAGTAATTTGTTGACCATGCCGGGGTTTGCTCCGATTAGCACGCCAAGCCCAACGACTTATCCAACAATCACTCCGATTCAAAGTGTGAATCCAGGATGGAATCCAACTGCCTAGACCCAAGCCATTGTACCTATTCCAGAGGTGGCTAATGCAAGCAAACATAATCGGACCCGGAATTACCGTGCCCCAACCACAAGGGTCCGAATCCGCCATAGAAAACATGAAGGAAACCTTGGCCAAAGTTTTGGTTACGGTGGGAAATGTCAATAAAAAGGTTGACCAAGCCATGGGTCATAACCGACCTCATAACCATAGAGGAAAAGGAACATACAACACGCAGCCGAATAATGGGCGAGTACCCAATCCCGTAGCCAATCATGCAGATGTCTCGAAAGATTTTGGAGAATCAGGACCTTGTGACAACGATTGCATGCACTGTGGCCACGGGAAGCATGAGTCTATACTGACTGAGGTTATACATTCCCAAGAAAGTGAAGAAGAGGAGGATGTGGAATTTTTTGGAAACGAAGATGAAGAAACATTGGAAGTTCATGCCAACAAACGTTTTGGGAAAGGAAATCACAAGTATTACACTAGGAGTTCTAAGGAGCCCAAAACTTCCTCTACTCCTCCAAACAACCAATTACTCCCTCCCGATTTCAAAGGAGATGTCAATCCCTCTCCTCCATCCATGGTGGAAAAGTCTAAGATGGTGCAAAACATGTCAAATTCAGAAAAACCCACTTATGACTTGGTAGAAGACATGAAGAAAACTAAGGCCAATGTCTCAATGTATGATATGTCCCGATTATTAGGCCAAGAAGTAAGTCCACCAAAAAGTTTAGATCCACCCACCCAAGTTCATGAAGCTAAAAGTGTTGAGTCCCGATTGGTTTTGAAAAAGGAAAAATGAGATATACCTCCTTTTCTGATAACCATTAGAATTGCAGGTAAAAATCTGCACAATTGCTTAATAGATTCAGGGGCCTCGGCTACCATTATGCCCCTAGAAATCTATAAAAAATTGGGACTTACACCAAAACCTTCTAGAAGCAGGGGTGGTGCAACTGGATAGATCAACCATGGAGGAAGTGGGAGAATTGGGTGATGTTCTTATTCAAGTCAATTCAGAACCTAGGGTTCAACATCACATAGACATATTGGTGCTCGACATTCCTATCAAATATGGCATGGTGTTGGGAAGAGATTGGAGTAAAAACCTAAACGGTTACATTGTGATAGATTCTTCACATATGTGGTTGCCTTGGAGGGGAGTGGCCAACCAAATTCGGATTGATAGTGAACCTAGGCTCAAGGAGATGATCACGGAATACAACAAACCTAATGAGATCCAATACATTGAAGCTGAATTAGGAGCATATTGTTTGGACATAGAAACACCTAAAAATTCCCAAAATGAAAGGATTGGATGCAACGTTACTGAAGGACATCAGGACATTTGGACTTTAAGATTTGATGGATCCAAGTCCAGACAAGGAGCAGGAGCCGGTATTGAATTGTCATGTTCAGACAGAGAGCCTATGTTCGCTGCATATAGACTACAGTTCCCTCGCCACCAACAATATGGCAGAATATGAGGCCTTGATTCTCGGACTTCAATTGGCCCTTCGAAAGAAAGTTAAGTGTATCAAGGTCCTTGGTGATTCGGAACTAGTGGTAAAACAAGTGAAGGGACAATACGTATGTAAGAACAAGCGGCTCAGACTTTACCGAACCAGGGTTAGAGATTTAATAGATGAGTTTGATGCTTTTAACATATCTCTGATCTCTAGAAAAGGCAATCGTCTGGCAGACTCTCTAGCCATAGCCGCGAGTATGTTGAAACCAGTGGATCATAAGAAATGCAAGAAATTCTCCATAGAACTGGTCCCTTGTCCCTCGATACCGGATAATGTCATGAATTTCCAAGTGTTTGATAGTGACAGGCACATATTCCATTTTGTCACTAATTCTAGTATATTTGAAAAGCAGGTTATAGATGAAGATGAGAGGGATCTAGAAGAGGCAGATTTGGAAGAAAAAATTATTGGAAAATGTAATAAGATGCCAAATGAGATGGCTTCATTAGAAAAAACTTTCGATATCGGATACCAACCAAAAGAAGGTAGAAAGGTTCCACCTCCCAGAGAAGCCTGTGACTTGGTTAATATTGGAAGTGCAGAAAACCCTCGAGAAGTATTCATAGCAAAAGCATGTACCAAGCAGGAGAAGGATTCCATTGCCAATACATTAAAGGAATACATAGACTGCATAGCTTGGAGTTATAAGGAGCTGAAAACCTATGATCGTAATGTCATAACGCATACGATTCCTTTGAAGCCAGACTCCAAACCCTTCAGGCAAAGACAGAGGCCAATCAATCCATTATTAGAACCCTTGATAGAGAAAGAGGTAAAGCGACCGTTAGAAGCTAAAATCATCTTTCCCGTTAGGCACTCCACATGGGTTGCTAACCCGGTCCCCGTGAGGAAAAAGAGTGGAGAAATAAGGTTATGTATCGATTTTAGAAATCTTAATAAAGCCTCACAAAAGGACAATTACCCGTTACCCACCATTGATGAAATACTTCAAAAGGTAAATGGGTCGGAGATGATGTCATTCCTGGATGGTTATTCGGGATATAATCAGGTCCTTATCCATCCTAGTGATAGGATGAAAATCGCCTTCACCACAAAGTGGGGCACCTTTGCATACAGGAGAATGCCTTTCGGACTATTGAACGCAGGTGCCACATTCCAACGAGCTATGGACTTTGCTTTTAAGGGGCTCATAGGTAAGTGCATTATTATCTATGTAGATGACATTCCTGTCTTTTCTAAGAATAGGGAAAACCACGTCAAGGATCTAAAGAAAGTCTTTCAAAGATGCAGGGAACATGGCATTTCTCTCAACCCAAAGAAGTGCATTTTCGGGGTAACGAAAGGAAAATTATTGGGACATGTAATATCTAAGGATGGAATTTCCATTGACCCTAAAAGAATAGAGGCCATACAATAGATTCCTTGTCCCAACAACAAAAAGGGGTTGAGATCATTTTTTGGGAAGATCAATTTCATCAAAAAATTTATTGCAGATTTTGCAGAAATAGCAAAGCCTTTGAACGACATGTTAAAGAAAGAGGTCCAGATCAAGTGGACAGATGAAAATAGAGATGCTTTCAAAAATATCAAGGACGCGATTTCTAAAGCCCCGATTTTAGTGAGTCCCGATTATACGAAGCCTTTCTATATTTACACATTTGCTTCAGATCACTCCTTTGCGAGTGTTTTAACTCAGAAGAGTGAAGGCAACATTGAAAATCCTATTGCCTTCCTGAGTAGTCCTCTCAAAGATGCGAAACTGAGATACTCCATCTTGGACAAGCAAATGTATGCTCTAGTTAAGACCGTTAAAAAATTCAGGCATTATATAGTCCACAGTAGGGTGTTTGCTATAGTCCCGGATCCTGCAGTCAAAGCCATGTTTATACATAATGAATTAGGTGAAAGACGAGGTAAGTGGATTTCAACTTTGCAAGAGTTTGATCTTGAGATTCAATCCATGAAGATAGTGCGGGGACAAGGGTTGGTTAAGGCTATAGCAGAAAAGGATCTCGCAATTTCATGTCAACATTATGAAATCGCAGATATAACCAAAGATGAGTGGTATGCAGATGTGGTGTATTTTCTACTAAATGGTAAATGTCCACCGCATTTGAATTCTACTCAACGAAGAGCCTTGCGCTTGAAGTCTGCTAATTTCCTAATTAGATCCGACACGTTATACAAGAAAAACCATGAAGGTATTTACCTTCGTTGTGTTGATCAAAAAGAGGCAGTGCAAATACTCGAGGAATTTCATGGTAAACATGGGACAGGACATGGGTCCGCTAATGCCACAGCCCATCAAATCCTTAGAGCCGGTTATTATTGGCCTCGACTGTTCAAAGATGCCCATACTCATGTGAGGTCATGTCATACATGTCAAACTGCAGCCAATAGAGACAGGGGTGCTTCCATGCCATTACAATCCGTAATTGAGTCTAGACCTTTTGCGCAATGGGGCCTAGATTTTGTTGGGATTATCAGTCCCAATTCATCCGATTCCCACAAATACATTCTGACAGCTACGGATTATTGCACAAGGTGGACTGAAGCTATCCCCACAAAGAATGCTACTTCGGAGGTTGTTATTAAATTCTTAGAGGATAATATTGTCACTCGGTTTGGAATGCCTAACTCCATTGTAAGTGATAATGGTTCAGCTTTTTCCTCTTTGGAATTTTCTAATTGGGCATTTGACAACAGTGTGAGTTTAAAATTCTCTTCCAATTATTATCCGCAAGGTAATGGATTGGCTGAATCTTCTAACAAGAATTTGTTATGCATCATAAAAAAATTGTTGGAAAGAAATCCTAGAGATTGGCATAACAAACTTAAGTTGGCTCTTTGGGCTGACAGAATCATAGTCAAAGAATCAATAGGAACATCTCCTTACCATCTCGGTTTATGGACAAGATCCCATTTTTCCTACAAATCTCAAGTTACAAACACTGCATTTCATGAAAGATTATTTCGGAACTGATGATAAACTTGAGTCTAGACTAACACAATTAATGCATCTGGATGAAAAAAGGGATGAGGCTATGCTTCATTTTAGTAAACACCAGGATGTAGTAAAAATATGGTTCGACAAAAAGTCTAGAGCCAAGGCTTTTAAAATATCAGATCTAGTGTTGTTATGGGATAAAAGACATGAGAAGAAAGGGGATCATGATAAGTTTGACTACTTATGGTTGGGTCCTTACCAGATTTCAGAAGTCCTAGGGGAAAATAGTTTTAGACTAAAAACCTTGGATGGAAAGGATTTGGCATTACCTATCAATGGGTTGCACTTGAAACACTATTTCCAGGCCTGAAGCGGCTGGGTTTTGTATTATATGTAATTATGCCATGCTTTGTTTCTTTTGTGTGTGCAGATTTGATGTTTAAGTTGTGTGTTTGTTTGACATGTTAAGGTTTTGTATTATATGTAATAATGCGTGCTTTGTTTCTTTTGTGTGTGCAGATTTGACGTTTAGGTGGTGTGTTTATTTGACATGTTTTATTTTCTTAAAAAAAAAAAATAATAATAATAATAATAAAAAGAATAAAAGTTTGAAATGTTAACTCATGCCTAAGATCGGGAAAATATGAAACATTGGAATTATGTTGTAAAAGCTCCGCATGTAACACAAACAGTTAAATAATATCGTTTGAAGCTTGTGATGCATGAAGTAGTCAGCTTTACAAATTATGACAATACTCTATTGACAATTCAAAGGGCAATGCATTCATATTACATCTCACTTTGCATATACATGCCATCTTAGTTGCATATGCATTTCAGATACAAATCATTAAAGTGTGTCAAATCCTCTTAGGGTTATGCTACAACATAAATAAAAAAAAATCCTAAGGTTGGAAACTGAGCCCCGAGATATCTAGAACCAAGCACATTTTATACACATTAAAAAGGATCTTGAGCAAAATGATCAAAACCTTGCTTGGAAGAAAAGGTCATGCGAAAGAAGTATTTCATGTCTATCCTATTATGCAACATGATCCTTAAAACAAGTGGTTTTTACCACTTCCATAAAGCTTAAAGCCTAAAATCGGAGTAGTAAGGATAGGGTTAAGTCCTCATCGAACTTAGGTTGAGGATCCAACTCCCCAAAACTTTGATTTGACCTACATGGAGTAGTAAGGATAGGGCATAATTCTCATCTCGCCTAGGTTGAGAATCGGATTCCCCAAAGCTCCTATGTCTCATTTCATGATAAAGCTTGGATTGGAAGGATCATACTACATGTCCCTAGCAAAGGATGGGTAGTCATCCCCAAGGTCCAAGCAATAAAATTAATATTCTCCATTTTCATCTAAAGCTTGGATTGGAAGGATCGTACTACATGTCCCTAGCAAGGATGGGTAGTCATCCCCAAGATCCAAGAAGTAAAAATTAATTTTTCCCATCTCATATTTATATTGGATTGGAAGGATCGTACTACTTGTCCTCTCGCAAAGGATGGGTAGTCATCCCCAAGGTCCAAAGAAATGAAGCTAAGTCATGGATTATGGGGTTAGGTATGCCCATGCATGGCAACATGTCTTGTCTAAAAAACAAGACCACTGACCGTTCAAAGGGTTAGACTAGCATGACCATTTCTTCCATAATTGGTTAAATTATTTTGCTCAAAGTGAGGTAATGAATTCCAAATCAGAGTAGTAAGAATAGGGTTAAACTCTCATCTCGATTAGGTTGGGAGTCTCGATTTCCCAAAGCTCTGATTTCACTTTCACTTACACATGGGTTCAAGATAGTAGTGACTCATAACCAACTTTGGGATCTAATAAAACAATTCATTATACATATGGTTGATCCTAAGAGGGTTTGATAATCTTGAATGTTTGTGTATGATATTAGAAGGTCTATGCATTTATAAAAGCAAAATCTCTAAGCATATTTATTAGGTTACACAAATCATTCACAGTCTCACATATGCATGCATGTAAAACTGACAATGGAATGTTGATCAAGTTCAAGCGATATGGAATGAAAACAAATAGCACACACCGAGCTAATACTAATGATTCTGATGTTTCATGTACTTCTGATCTGTCGGTATTTGTTTATCTTTTATGTGCTGATGCCCGTATCTAAGCTTGTATATTTCAGGTTGGTTCTCACCAAAATACTCTAGAGCATTTGACAACAGAGTCACCATTTGTTGTGGCTAATCCACAACACACCCCAAAATTGGGGGCCCACCTTTTTGCATGCTTTCAAAGAAGAAAACAATGGACCCGTATGCTAAGAAAATCAAAGAAAAAGGCAAAAAATTTCACTAAGGAGAAAAGTTGTCGCGATATCGCGACATGTTGCTCCGTCGCGGCAAAAATTGAAAAGTTGTCGCGATATCGCGACATGTTGCTCCGTCGCAGCAAGAAATGAAAAAGTGTCGACGATATCGCGACATGTTGCTTCGTCGCAAAATAAAAAATTGTCGCGATATCGCGACATGTCACAAAATCGTGGTCAAAAAAATGGAAGAAAAGTGTCAGATATCGCGAATATGATTTCGATAGAAGCACAGAATGAGAAAAGTGTCACGATTTCGTGACATAAAGCATAGCAAAGGAAAAAGTGTCACGATTTCATGACATAAAAGATACGAAAAAAAGTGTTTATACAGGAAAGAAAATGCATGATTTCGGAAGATGATAGCCAAATAGAAAAGCGTCATGATTTCGTGACAAGTTAAAAAGGTACGAAAGAAAAGTGTCATTATTTCGTGATAGGTTGTAGCGAAATGGCCAAAAATAGAAAAGCGTCGCGATTTCGCGATAAGTTGCGATCGAAGGCTTACCAAGTGAAAAACATCGCGATTTCGTGATAGAAAGCCGCAAGATAGCTCCGAATGAAAAAGCGTCGCGATTTCACGACAAGTAGCCAAGGCGTACGGAGATGAAAAACGTCACGATTTCATGACAAGAAGCGATGCATACGAAAAGAGAAAATGTCACGATTTCATGATAGGTTGCATTGGCAAGGCTGCTGGCAGGAAAATGTCGCGATATCGCGACATGTCGCGTTTTCACGGTGAAAGCAAAGGAGCAAAGCTGCATGCATAAAAATGTCATGATTTACATGGGGCCATTACAGAACATGCAGAAAAGCGCTGAACACGTGGCACAAAGGCATGAGGGTCATGATAACGCTTCAGATCGACAGTTACAGTTAGCAGAGAAGACCAAACGTTTTAGGCTCGAGCAAAAGGTCAAAACAGCAAAGAAGCGGGAAAATGAAACGAAGCGATCTGGGAAATGAAACGAAGCGTCACAGAGCGAAACCAAGAGCCGCAATAGAAAGTTTAAAAGCAGAAGCGAATGTAGATACAGGGGCTGGAAATTGTAAGAAGAAAAGCATTATTTTTGTGAATAAAAAGGAGTTTATTTGGCAAGAGTAACTTTTGTGTGTGAAACCAAAAGGAGATTGAAGGCTAAGACTACTGTTATTTCGTAGATCTTTCCCTTGCATTATTCTTTCTTGTATCTATTCGTTTACACCATAATGTGGGTTACGATAGGTGAATGATAGAATGTTGCAATTATTTATTTCCTTAGAGTCTTGCATCCGATCTGATTCGACCGTGTTTTATTGCGGGTCCGTTAGGTCGAGTTGTTTTAGAGCTTCATCTCATAACTTGGGGTTTTGCAGGGAGGAGATTGCTAACCAAATTAACGTCCTGTTTCAATTTTTTTCCAACTGATTCTCATAAAGAATCTTTCTGTTTTAGGTTCTAATTTTATTTTCACATTTTTTATTCAAAGATTGGCATTTCGGATTCTGGTGCATTCCAGAATACGTTTTCAATTTTACTAACTCCAAAAGCTAACATAGAAATAGCAGAACAATTAAATAAAAGATAAAATGAACCAGTTAACGATAAAATGAACCTCATGTTAAAGGCACGGAGCTTAAAATGAAGTGGCTTATACCACGCATTTTCTCATTTGAAATCTTTCTTTAAGCCAAAAGATAAAAGAGGTTACTAATTTATTTTCGGGTGGGTTTCATTAATTTCAAGAGCATAAAAGAAGAAAGGGATTTTTTGTTCTTTCTTTTTTTTACACGGTTGGTTATTTTAACAGATTAGGGTTACAAAGTTTGTTGTGAATCATTAAAGGCCCCTTGTTAACAGTTACTTGCAGGATTTAAGTTATTCTAGGTTACATTCATTTATTTGCATTAAGTCTTAATTGGTTATATGCATATGAATGTTTGTTCACAAGAACCTTGGAGAAATTAAAATAACAAATTTTCTTTGCAAGAAAGAGTTTCCTGTCTGAGACTCTAGTTGCGTGATCATTTTGTTATAGGACAAAATATTCACTCAACAAGTAGGTTGCCTCTGATGAACTCTCTATCTATGAGTACTTAGGGTAGGGACCATGTTGCATAAGGTCTCATGAATTTGCGATTCAATTCTTTGTTTATCTAACTGATGTTGTGATCTAAGCATTGTTTATCTATCCAAAGATGATTGAATTGATCTTTGAGGTCAAAATATATTTTAACAACTTGGTTTACCTAATCAACCGTGTGAGGTCTATGAGCCCTAACACTATTTCCATGATGCCTATATTTTTCAGGAAGATCTAAAAGGTTTACTACGAGCTTCCATCGATTGAGAGAGATCATGTTCACTTGGGGATAACTTATAAATAGATGTTCTTTATACTCAACTATCGTAGAAGTAAATAGTTATTGTGTTGAATAATGTGATCGAGGATAATCAGGATTCTCCTTGGGTCTTCCTTCATAAATGAGGAAGGGAATGGTTGAATTTGCTCATCCAGGGTGATGAGTATCATACTCATCTTGGTACTTATACTACTAAGACATATTAGGGTGATTTAAGGGTGTATTTTTATCATTTTTCCCTGCCCATGGTGAATAGTCTAGATCCTACACATAGGTGTGTGAGGTAGACCGAGGAGGCACATGGATGCATAGTATTTCTCTATTTTTTTGCACCTTAATGTGTGGTTGCCATTCTTTAGAGAAGGCGTGTGAAGTGTCTATATATAGAAAGTAAGTTTCCTGATTAGGACCAAAACCTGTAGGGGTATACCACATAGGGGTCCCTTGTAGGCTAGGTTCTTGATTTGACATTATAGGACTTGGATGAGTAGGAGGCCGCCAAGGAGGTATAATCATATACTTAGGATCAAATTGGATATAATCTACATCTCCTTGCCTACTTTCCATAGTTTTAGCCCTTGAATGGTCTTGATTGCGGATGCATACCATAGTTACTTAGTTCCAAACCCTATGTGATTATCTCCTTTACAAATTTTAATGATTCAACACACAAAAATAGAAACACACAATAATACAAGTGTTTATCTCTTTTAAATATTTATGTGTGTTCCTAAAACTATTTTGTGTGTTTTTGATTTGTTATTTTATAAAGGGATATCTTTTCACGTGTTTGAATATTGTTGATGTAATTCTCAAAATTTTTAAAGTATTTCACCTATATACTTGTAGCTCTATAATCGAAAATGAAATTCCAATCACGTAAACCAAAAAAAGTATGGATATGAAGCCCATACCTGATTAGGGAGCACATGTCCTACCAATCCTCACCCATATTGACTGTGGGCAATGATACACCCTTCGAATAGGAATGCGTGCCATTTTCCATGGCTAAGACGGTTCTTGGAGTCGACTTTGACCAAAAAATAGGGTTCATATCATGTGAGCCAATGGGTGGAGATGAAGCCCACCGTCGTTGGTCTCTATTAGTGGTTGGGGATGAAGTTCCAACTCACTAATGTTAAAATGTGATGTGGTTTGTGTGGTTCATTTTATACTTAAAGAAAGTAAAACATAAATAACACTCAATGAACCTTCACTAAATTCAAAAGAACGTTTCATTTTTAGAAGTATTTGAAAAATGAGGGAACCTAAAAACACATATCCTATATGGCAACCTAACTGTTAGGTAGGTTGCAAGAAATCAAACCATACAAATGCATTTTTAAGCAATTCTTTTCCTATTTTTATTTTATTTTTGTTGTTTTTAAACAAAAGAGAAATATACTCTTCAAAAAACAAGGAAAGTACATAAAAAGACTAAATATAAAGTTTTATAAACAATAATAATGCAAAGTGAAGGTTTAGATACTTATCTTGAAAGCCTAAGATGTTGTTTCTATCAATTTGAGTTGTAAACCCCCTATTTTTTGGTCATCCCAGGGTGGGATGGTTGCAAATTTGGGGGTCGTTCTTCAAGAACCCTGATGTTCTTGTGTAAATTTGTTAAATAATTTAATATAAAATGTAATCACAGGCCACTTAAAGGGGGCTACCTTGTAATCGCTTTTATGCTATAGGGATCTTTCTCCTTGCCACTTATAGGGGGCTCCCTCTTTAGAATATATGCTTCTTATTCTTCTTCTTGGATGATTTGTGTGAATGACCAACCTAATATATATATCTACCCTAAAGCTACGTTGGTGAAGAGACGTGATGGTTCACATTATGAAGAGACGTGATGGTTCACATATGAAGAGTTGTGATGGTTCACTTTATGGGTTAATAATATAATAATTAAATGATTAATAATACTAACTAATACTAACTAATAATGTTAGGATGGAGGATCCTAACATGCCACCCTCCTTAAAAAGATCTTTGTCCTCAAAGCTCAAAGTGAGGAGCTTTATCCTTTGTTTTCCAAGAAGGATTTGCATAAGTTCTTGGACTCTTTTAATGTCATCCTTATGTAGGCAAGGATATCAAGAAGGATGAAGTGTTAGCATGGGGTTTCCAAAAAAATT
Organism: Wollemia nobilis; assembly: GCA_028583015.1. Lineage (NCBI taxonomy): Eukaryota > Viridiplantae > Streptophyta > Pinopsida > Araucariales > Araucariaceae > Wollemia > Wollemia nobilis. Next base: position 600,033 of record JAQPPZ010003109.1, on the reverse strand, counting down.
AGTAAATGTATGATGATGAGGGAAGGGCAACCCTTGGGGTTCTTCAAATGCCTTAAAATGATGCATAAAAAGAGGTGGTAAAAATTCTACATTCTCTTGTTGTTCCCTGGGAGAGGCAATGGAGGAGTGTGCAATCACCTTTCTACCTTGTTTTTGAATAGGTTTGATCCTATGGTGATAACTCACTATTGGAGAGGAAATTGAGTGTAGTTCTTGTAGAGTGCATGTTTGGCCATAATGAGTCACTTTAGGAATGTCTACCTCATCCTTACCTGATGCATCGATCACTTCTGGCATATCAACCTCATTGTATTTATTGTTGTGAGTAGGTGTGCCAAGCACTTCAAACACAACTACCTCATCTTTACCTTTTAGGGATTGACAAGGATCAACTTCCTTTAATAAATACAACGTTAGTGTAGCGCATTTATGATGGGGTCCAAATTGCTCATCAATTGTGTAAATTTGTTAAATAATTTAATATAAAATTTAATCATAGACCACTTAAAGGGGGCTCCCTCTTTAGAATCTATGCTTATTATTCTTCTTCTTGGATGATTTGTGTGAATGTCCAACATAATATATATCTACCCTAAAGCTACATTGATGAAGAGATGTGATGGTTCACGTTATGAAGAGACGTGATGGTTCACATATGAAGAGGTGCGATGGTTCACTTTATGGGTTAATAATATAATAATTAAATGATTAATAATACTAACTAATACTAACTATAATGTTAGGATGGAGGATCCTAACATGTTCCTGGGTGGGATGACTGTTGTGGCTATCCTTGGGTATTCTAATTAGGAAATAAGGGGTCATTTTAGGCTAGAATGTCCAAAACATGCATCATTTAAAGGACAAAAATAGAGTCAAAACTTACAAAAATGAAATGGTATAGGGGTACAACCATGATCACCACTGTAGAGAGGATAAAATGGTGCACCTAGCAAAGGAAAATGAAATACATATATTGTTCTATTTAAGCATTCAAAAATGGCATTAAAGTAAGCATGACAATGACAAATAAGTGAAAGAAATGGGGGGCTCTCTTTATATTAATTCATTTGCCAATTGCATGGTTACAAAAAATCCCCTTGAGGTCTCTTAATTGATACAATCTATTTTAGAAGTTCAAAGGATCTAATCCTTTTATAAACTCAAGGCACGCTTTTAGTGTCTTCCTCGCACTCATGATTTTAAGAGTGGGATTTTGCTATTGCTACGATGATCTATCCATGTTTAAAATTGTAGCTCCTTCCTTGCATGTTGGAATACCTAGATCTACACACAAGAAACTAAAATTGATTAATAGCATATATGAATTAAGATGAAATCAAAGAAACACATGCAATATTGAATATAAAAGGTGAAACTGGCAATGCAAAACTATTCAAAATTGAACAAAAACTTAGCATAATGTATATTATCTACATTAGGAATGATCTATGTAGAAATTGAAATGAAATTGTAAGAAGAATTCATGGCCATCCCTAGGTGTTCCAATTGATAGTGCCATAATAAAAAACCTAATTGAAGGTCCAAAACTGCTCCAAAATAGACCAAATCCTAGTATGATGTATATAAACTAGTTTGGGAATGATCTATACTAGAATTGATCCAAAATTATATGCCAATTCATAGCTATCCCTGGGTGTTCCAATTGGGACTGTTAACTATCCTAGGTGGGGATGGCCACCAAACTTGGTGGTTTTTACCACCAATTCCTTTGGGATCTAGTTCAAACTACTCCTAGGGGTGTTGTCATCAAATTTGGTGATCTAATTCACAAAAATGGATGGTTTTGGAATTTATTTGCATATTTAGGATCAATTGCAAACCTCCTTTGATGGATGGACATTTCAAGGACAAATATGCAGTGAAAGGGGAGAGTGAATCTCTACAGCGCTTCATTGCGAATTATTGCAAAATACATCTCTCTGAAATTGGGTGGAATGACTCCAATTTATAGCCCAAGAGGGCCACAAGGTCAAAGGAGTAAGTTGGGGCATGAAAGGTAGGTGCCACCACTTGTCAAAACCCTTGCCATGCATTGGGTGGAAGAAGCCTCCAATTTGGGCCTCCAATTTGTAGATTGTGATGGATTTGGTAGGCCCTCAATCTATCATAGATCATTAGGTAGTATAAATGGTAGAATTTAATTGCCATTTGTCCTGCCCTTGAATTTTTTAGGGGCCTAGGCTATGGTCATGCCACCTATAGATGATTTTTGGTGGCCATCCCTAGGTGGGATGGCCATGAACTATGGCCATCATGGGGTGGTACGACCATGGCTACATGGCCCAAAAATTCCCAAAATTAGGGTAAACCTTCTCAAAAGTATCTAGGCCCACTATTTAATCCTCGAGGATTGCCAAATGGGGCCATATGGTGTTTATAAGAGTGTGTCATTGTAATCTAATAATATTGACATAATTTTAGTGTCTATAAAAATTACCTCATGCTACTCCTTGACATTGTAAGGAGCTAGGATGATGTGGCTAGTGTGGTTCTAGGGGTCTTTTACTTGAGATTTGAGTTGGAGGGATGTCAGATCCTCTCTTGGGAATCATATTTATTTGTGCCTCACTTGTAGAGACTTCGATAATCAAATAATGAGTCTTTGTGTAACGGACTAGATCCAGTTGGTTATTTTTGCTATTTTCAACCTTGGAATATTCTCAAAGCCTTTTGCTATCTTGAAAGGTGATGTTTTTCTTGGGTGGGAGTCCCAAGAAGTGCGGTGGTAGATTGGAGGTGGTGCTCATATCCATACTATGCTCAAAGGTAGTAGTTTCTAGTGGATTTCTATGTTGTTAGTCTATAATGTGAAGAATGAAAAGACACACGTGAAACTAGATCATGTGGTATACATGTAGAGAGATCAACATATCTATCCTAGTATTTTCTGTCTCAAAAGCATCAATTTCCTACATTGAGAAAGTGATGGCCTTCATGGGTTGGAAAGTCTTTAATGGAGGTTATGTCAATGAGGATAATAGAATAGGTCATAGCAGGATGTGATTTTTTGCTATATTCTTGGCTTGTTCAATATTTGGGGCTTGCGTGCTTAGTTGTTTCTCCTGCGTGGGTTGATGGTCTTTGATTTTTGGTTTCTGTAATGGTTTGGTCTATTTTTTGTCAATATCGACCTCTAGTTTATGGTTTTGGTCTGGTATCTCTTTACATCCTAATGGGCTCGAAGGTTAGATACAATTTTTGTTAAGGTTTTAAGGCCCTTTCGAAACTCCTCCGTCTACTTTAACAAAAAAACTATAAACAAAGTGAGTAAAATTACTTTTTCTCCTTGTAGGTGACTAAGTGTGATAGAAATATGTATAAGGATTTATAGTATAACTACAAACTCAATAAACTAGTACTTCATGAAAACAACAATATAAAGTTCAATAAAAAAATCATTACAAGTTGAAGGATGCCATATGTTAGTAATAACTTATATGATATAATTCAACTATAAAAACAAATGATGTAATAGAAAACTAATGTTCTAGATAAATTTAGCTAATAATCCTTCATTCATGTAAAAATAAATAAGTGGATTAGAATAATTTTATTTATCTCTTTACCTTGTCTTAGAAAGAGCTTGGCAAATACTTTGAGTTGGCACCACTAAGTATCTTCTTAGCTTGATAGTTGCCAAATTTCAAAGGTTTAAACAAAATCTTGATACATTTAATTTAATTAAATTTTTATGCTATGTGTGGCTTCTATTGAGGGCCACTCCTAGTACAAAAAAAAAACATTACATTTATAATAGTTTAAATAAAGCATACCCATATTTTCCTTTCTATCGAAGATATTCTCCATATTCCTCAAACTACTAAGTTTCCATAATCAACTCTTCTTTTTTTAAGGAACTAAAACCAAGAACAACCCTTACATGATACATAAATCCAACAGATAGAAATAAAACAAACATAACTATCATCCATAAAAGAGGAAATCAGTTCTATTATTTTTCTTCTATAGTAGAGGTTCTTCCTCTTGTAGAGTGGCAAGATATGAGAATGTATTTTTGCACTTTAGGTTCTTGAGGTAATATCTAGTTCTAACATATTCTATAAGATCTTTATTTTTAAAAAACTAATCATCATTGATGATTTCGTAATTAGATTCAATAATAATGTATGAGGTGCTAATATTTTCCATGAAACCATCTAGATGGTCTTTAGTAACCATTTGAATTTTATCAATGATATGAATCATGTTCTACTTTTAGGGTTGAGTCTTATATTGCTCGCATGATTCATGTTGAACAATTGGTGCATATAGAGGATGAGATTATTTATTTTTATCTAGGATGTTTGAAGGTTTCAAATCATTCATATACAAGGCCTTATACTCTCTCAAGGAGGAATTAAAGCATGATCAGATGATCAAACATCTCTTCTTTGGGTGGCCATATTGTTGATAGCCATAACATCCTAGGGATAAGTTTTCATATTCAATATTTTAGATCCATTCCCCTTTTCTTGAGGAGTTAGTAATGGATTGAAGCCCAAGAACTGAAGCATCCATCCAAACGACCAATCTTGCTTTACTCATATTAATTTTATTGGATAAATTTTCCTCATTTTGGATATCCATATACTAGAATTCACCAATGGCATTACCAATTTTGGTGAATATTTTCTCTCCCCAAAAATCCATAGGGAGAGCATAGATATTCATCCAGACTAGGAAGCCATTAAATTCTTCTATAAATGGGTTGAATCTAGGAGTCCAAGGTCTTATATAGACAACCCTTTGTCCAAAAAATCAATTATATCTAAAATCCATTGCCTTATCACTAAATTAAAAAAAAAATAGAAAATAAATATATGGGTAGGAGAGCTACTTGGAATTTTGTACTGATCCACCAATATTTAATGTATCCTTTGAGATCCTCCAAGCTTGGTATTTTGACCTTGAGTTTGTATATAATTGTTTGGGCTTCATGATAAATTATATCCAACCTAAATTCATCCTCTAAAATCTTAACAAAGGGTAGAGGTACATCCACCTATGAACCCAGAGATCCTTGAGAGATATTTCTTATGACTAAAGAGGCTTTCTTATAGACTGAAGAAATAGTTTGTGAACAACCCTCTTACTTTAAAACTTGACTACACTTAGGGTTTGCATCCATTTCATTAATACTATAGCCAGATTTATCACTTTTATCCATCATTTGACTGCACCTAGGGTTTACTCCCCTTGTACACTTAATTTTTATATTAATATACATTAATTCAAATTGTTTTTAATGAATGATATAGTTGTTAAAGGGTTGTATTTATTTTATCTTAGCATAATATATGGAATATTTTAAATATTTTTGTACCAATAATTTTAAATGTTTTCAAAAACAAACATATTCTAGTAAAAAATACTTGTATCAATTACATGCTTATTATTGACTTGATGTGCAAACCGAAAGAGAGGAACTAATTAGAATAAGTGAATATATGGTCTTTAGAGAGTACATGTAAATGTAGACACATAAAACATGTCATTTTTGGGAGACTACTCATATGGGCATATCCATATAATATATGATCAATCTTAGACCTTTCCAAGAGCAAGTAGTGGTCCTAACCACTCAAAAGGGGTAGTTCTAGGCCATTTAGGCTTGGCTGCTAATGACTAGAGCAGCCACCAATATTGGCTACTCGAGATAAGAGTATCCAATCATAGCTACTCAAGCTAAGAGTGACCAATCTTGGATGCTTAAGCTAACAGCGGCCACAACTAGTTGCTACTAATGATAGCGGATAGCACTGAAACACGAACTGCCATGAGGTATTACCCAAATAATGGGCAGTCATGGTTGTTTGAATGAATTTAGAAGGGATATCAATAAGGAACTCCCAGAGTTCCTCCTGACTACCCCTTCCATGCCAATTCAAGATTGAACCTTCCATTTGGGACAGTTAGTTGGCATGCAGATCTGAAGTTTGGCTTCCCCAGGAAGCAAAGCCCTAGATCTAAACTTGAAACCTAGAATTCTATATATGCAGACTTCTAGGAAGGTAAAATATATACAAAGAGTTTAAATTGTGTGTAGTGGAGCCCTGTTAAAATGGAGAGCCAATATACATCCCTTTGAGGAGCATTGGAGTGTTTTTCGACTGATCCATATCCATGCATTAGTATTTAGATCCACCATTCCCAAATGCCAATCAGTGTAGGAGACACACCCGACGATCCTTGAACATTAATTTGAGCAAGGAATCGACTGCCACATCCCATAATACTTGAGGTAACCTTTAAGTCAGAGGTCGCTATCTTTGACAGTGGCCCATAGTCATAGCCAAGTTTTAAAATGGTCGATTCCTTTGTTTTAAGTAATAGATATTTATTTATCATTATTTTATTTACATAGCTTTAGCATAGATCTGAATATTTCATTGCATTTAGATTAATATTTCTGATTTTCATATGCATATTGCTTAGATATGGTATATTTCAATGCACATTATGCTTATTTATCCATATTATCATATTTTCTAATAAGAGTCTCTTTCGAGAAAGCTACCCTTTCTACTTATCATGCTTTGTTGTTTCCATGAACACAGGTACATGCTTATAGGATCAGATCAAGACATCAGAAGCACAAGTATCCTTCCAAGAGCAGATTTGGAGAAGAAGGCATCTGTAAGCTCTCAATACAATTTTGTGTGCGAGATCAGGAAGCCTACAGAAGCACACCACCCCTTGCAATGGGATACATTCACCATTAATTTTCTTGTAAGTCATTGTATCGAAATGGGTATCCCTTAGAGGGACCAAAATTTAACTAGGATTCAATATAAATAAAAGGATATTTCTCTATTATTTCCATGTTATATGCATTTCATGGTCTTTCATTTCATTTTAGTATAATATTACAAGTAGAATAGGGGTGCACCTCGCTTGTAACTGATTATATCACACACTAGGTATCCCTCAAAGGGACGAATATGTAACCGTGGATTGGAAATATCAATAAAAAGCATATTTATTTATTTTTCTTATTTACATGTCATTTGCATGTTCATTCCTTTCAGTTTGATATAATAATAAATACATTGCAATTCGGTTCTAGTGCGGTGCACGCTTTGGGGGGTTGCACATATGGCGATCACGGTGGGACCCCCACCAAGTTTTTTTGTTTGGGGCCATCAAATATTAGTTGTTGTAGTTGTCAACGACCAAAAAATCTTAGCTATTGTAGCTATCAGCAACCAGTAGCATCCTCTCTGGTCAATAGCAGCCAATAGCCAAGTGCAGTAGAAGGCAAAATTTCCATCATCATAGTGGGATTTGAGGTTGGTTTCATATTTTGTTTTCTCTATGTTTTCTATCTGAAACTTTCTTCTAGAAAGAGCAAGCAAAATCGTAGTTTAATTAGGGAAAAATGAAGAAAATGAAAAGAAAACTACATTGTACATTTCTTAGTTTTTTTTAGTTTTCTATAGGCACTTCTAGGAATAGTATTTCTCTATTTGTAAGGTCTACCCTAGTCTCCAATGTGCTAGGCTTTTGTGTGATTAGTTTGCTTGCATGCGACCCAAACAGTGGCCAATGATTCATGAAGTAGAATGTATTTTCTGAAGTTCATATAAGTTGAATACATGCATCTTTATGAAATGAAACATATTTTATATTAGGCATATAGGAAATATCATGTTTGCTTGGTGATGCATTTTTTTTACATGCAAGGTTAAAAAGAACCCTACACACTTGCACGTATCACAATAATATTGGTAAGGTTAGATTTCATCACCAACCCCCAATTCAGACTGATGACATTGGAATTCACCTCCTTCCATAGGCTTGCCCCGTAGATGTCCTTACACATAATAGGTAACTCCTTTAATTTGGTTGAGGTCACCTATGTTCAAACTATCTCCCAATATTGGAGTAATTATTGATTCAGAGTGGAAGAGCTAGGAGAACCCCCCACTGGGATTTAAGTGATGTACCCTAGACTCTTTTGAAAAATTATGTCTGGAATTAGTGTTCGTAGTCACCACTTTGATTGAGTTCCCTCATTCTAAGTCCAAAGCATGAACAAGAAAGTAAGAGCAACAACAAATATGGACATACTGAGAGAAGTTTGTAGGATACACATTTAATCCTTAAAAGAGATAATCATATTATATGCTTTGTGTTTTTCTTTATTTTTGGGGTAATAAACCTAACCCTAACAAGAAATTAAAAAGCTACTTTTTTATTCTACATCCAATGGATCGATAATCATGAAAATCAAAGCTATAACAAAAAAGTTATTTTGGTTTTATGATTACTCTATTTTCGAAGCTCAAAATAGGGAAAAACTTCACTAAAACAGTCATAAAATGGACTAGGCAATTCCAAAATTTCCATATTTGTTTTTTTGTCTTAGTTAGCCCTTGGGGCACATATCCTAGAAATTTTGAGTCCTAACTCTTCATGGTTCAAAATTTCCTAAAAATTCCTAAAAGTGGGCATTTCCCCATAGGCCCCGGTTGGCCAATTATTTCAAAAATACAATATTTTGACTCGAAAGTCACCTTTTAGAGTCATAGTCCATTGTGATAAGCTCATCATTTTGATATTTTTGGTATATAACATCCACAAAATTTTATGGAATTTAAATTTCATAAGGTTATGGTAAATACATGGGGCAGTCCCCGGTCCAAGATTGAGGTTGCATCCAATGCACCATAGGGTTTGGACTGCCCTAGAGGTAGCACACCTACCCAAAACATACATGAATGAAATTTAGGTAGTCTCAAAGGAGACAAAACCACTCACAATGGATCTCACCAAGAAACCCCGCTCAAGAGAACCAGCACTAGATCTTCTCCTGACCTAAACGAGAATAATTCCAGACCCACCACATATCATTACATTGAGAGTTCAAATCAGCCCAATGATGGGTGAGATAGAGGGAAGAAAACTAGCCGCATGCCCATTGTAATGCCAAATCCTTCCGAACATGGAGGATACCATTTTTCTAACCATAGTGTTGGCAAGGAAGGAACTTCTCTTGCCCAACCTTGGAAGACCCATCACCTTGACTTCTTAGATCAAGGTGCTGGAAGATCTCAACATGGGAAATTTGGGTATGGAAGCATATATCATGGTCATACCACTTATGGATCTACTAGATCAGCTAAAGAATACATCATGGATGAAATAACTATAACTCAGGTGTGTCATATCCGTACTCGTGGTGAGTGTTCCCAATGAACATGTGAAATCCCTGCAACATCCTTGCATGAAGATTGCACCCCTAGGGAAGAGCATAATATCAATACAATATCAAATCATCAAGGGAAGAGAGTTTTCAACCTTGTTTCGTAAGTCGAAGTAACAAAGAACCCTCACATGGAGTTGTAGAGTCATAGATCTAGCATAACAAATTGATCAAATTGACTGCATAGGTCAGATGTAATTCAGAGAGAGTAAATTCTACAAGATCAATTAGAGGATTTATGCATTGAGCATGAGCATTTATAAAATGTAGAATGAGAAAACACAAAACAACAACAATTACACCAGCAATGATTATATGAAAACCACCTAGAAGAGCAACACCTCCTTGATCTAAAGGAGTGTGAAGAGCGATCAAACCAATTTGCTTAATCAAAATTATCTCCCCATAGTGAGTATAGGTAGCAACACAATGAGAGATATGCTACTTCACATCTTGAGCTACATAATAGGTGAGTATATGATTATATTCGCCATACCTCTCAACATGCTTCTTGGCCACATGAGCGTTTAGTGCCAAACAAGCCCGAGCATAGGCATTATGAGAGATCAGAGTCAGATGACCAGGATTAGCAATATCCTAAACTATATTCCATAAATGTGGCCAATGAATACAATTGGCCATCCCATACTCAAATAAACTTACCTCCACTTGCACCCTAGATACCCTTTTAGGAGGACAAGATCATTTCCTCTCAAGCATACAAAGTGCTAGCTGAGAGATTCAAGTCTCTCGAGAAGTAGGACATGGGTGGGCAAAATCCAACATTAAGCAAGATACACAACTAGCCTCTGTACCCCTCAGTACTAAGTCCTGTGTATCCGAAGCACTTTGAGATGCCTAGGCTAGAAAATTTTACGGGAGAGGAAGACGCGCAACAACACGTTACCAAATTCATGAACATGTGCTTCCATATTGAGCATAATGATACCATAATTTTGAGAATATTTATCATGACATTATCAAGAACAGTGATTCAATGGTTCAATCAGTTGCCCAAGCATAGCATCACCAATTTTGAGAAACTGGTGAATGCATTCCTTGAACACTTCTCCTTTGATGCCAAGAAGAAGGTGAAACTGTTTGATTTGGCCAATTTAAAGTAGTATGATGATGAGCCAGTGATGGACTATGGGGACAGGTGGAGAAAAATCATGGCAAAACTATCATTCTTAGTCCCCACTAAAAAAATCATTTGAATTTTCATGAAGATCTATGCAAAACACATCTCTCTATTATTACAACTACAATAGTATGAATCATTCGAAGAAGCCTTCGCTCAAGCCAACCTTATTGAGGATATAAAGCTATAGGAAGGAGACCTAAAGCTCCGTAGCAAGTAAGAAAGGAACAAGAGCACGCGATATCAATAACAACAAGCCAAGCCTGTGCACATCAACCAAATTATGTTAAATGTTCTAGAAGTAGCACAGAGCCAACAAAAAGAAAACTATCAGGCTCAAACTCCTCCTGTGCATTACGACCAACACAATAAGAAGCAAGGAAAAGATAAATAGAAATTTCTAACTTGCAACTATATGCCATTGCATGAATCTTTGGCATCAAATTTTAACCGCATTTGTGAGGCCAAGGTTTTAAAATTTCCTAAGGTGTACACCCTAGATCCTAATTTCCCCAAACCTAAGGGGTATAGGGAATATCTCTATTGTATTCATCATCGATAAAATGGCCATGATATCTAGGATTATGTGGTGTTCAAGAATGTAGTGTAGGATATTTTGGATAATAATGAATTGCAAAACATCAACATATTAAAAAATCATTGTCCCAATCATGGGGCCAACAAAAATCAATTTGAGCACGTTAATGGGGTGCACATAGCCTCACCTAATGAGGGTTTTATCGATATTATCAATGCTACAACATGAAGCAAAAGATGCTTTGATCAACCCAACATGCTAAAAAAGTCAACTAAAGCTGATAACTATCACAGTCCACACCAACAATGAGTTCAATTCACTTACAAAAGGACCTCGTGATTACCTTTCATAGATAGGATATTAGGCCAATTTCTAAGGATGAATATTATCATCTACTACACATCATAGCAAGCATCAATAAGATTCTATACAAGAGAGTCTTGATTGACATTGGGTCATCTATCAACATCATCACAGATATAACTTTAAAGTATTTAAATTTACTACCATCATGCATAATGGACTGAAAATTCACATTGAGGGCCTTAAATGATGCTACTTCCTCAAAAATTGGCACAATACTCCTACCTATACAGGTTGGGATAAATATAATACCTACATTGTGCCATATCTTGGGGGTGAGATGTAGTATAACATATTGCTAGGCAAACCATGGATGAGGAATATGGAATGTGTGCCTTCCATAGTGCACCAAAACTTAAAATTCATACACGAAGGACAAGTGTGTGTGGTCCCCCATGATCCCAAGCCATTCAAGTATTACAATAAGGTTGATAAGACACAATAAAAAGTGCCTCCTCAAGAGTTTGTGGCAATGGTCAACAACAATATAGAAGACCAAGTGACTCTAAAGTAGATAATAAAATATATGGTGCAACCAGATGCTGCTTCTACATTAAAGGGGTCAAAACCATTGGAATTAGTCACCCTTGACTCACTTCTCATGATGCCTCGTCAAGAAAAAAAATAAGCATTACCCCCAAATCATATGGGGGGTACCAAATCTAGCACAATGCAACACCAAAATATGAAACAGAAACATGAATACAGTCATAAACATGAGCATGTGGATACCACTAACGAAGTGGATCATCATGAAGTGTCCATATTGACTCAAATAAAGGAAATGGGTGAGTTACAGTTACCTAGTGGATATTTAGCACTTACTTTATCACGTCCTTCAATAAGCAATGGTATTTTGGACCAATCGTTAGAAATACACATGGGAGCCTTATCATTATTGGAGCATATGCAAAATTACCTCTATAATATAGAGGCACAAATGGAGCAATAAAATAAGACATTGAACTTTATCATGAAATAACTTGAGAGCCTAGAATTATAGAAGCAGCCTTCATCTAAGGTCAAATTGTCTCTTGTGCAGCCATAGGAAAAGCCTCAACCTGAATAAGCACCAAATTGATCACCTCAACAACCTAGAAAGCATCCCTCATTTCTCAAGCCTGCTATATCAATTTTCAATCGGTTAATTTTTGCAAATGACATCACCCTACTTGAGGTGCATCCTTTAGATCCAAATCATTCAAAACCCTAAGGGTATGAGGAAGAGTCACACTATATATATCATAGGAAAAATGGGTATGATATTCAATCATGTTGAGGTTTCAATGCTATAGTATATAACATGCTTGAAAAGAAGCAACTTTGGATTGTCGACCAACAGATGATCTTAGTCAAAAATACATCTCTTACATTAAAAAGGCAAGAAGAGCCCCATGATCTAGCAAGTGACATACCTAGGGCTCAACTTTGTCCTCATACCAGGCTAAAGCGTGTTAAACGCTCAAAATAACAGTAACACATTTGGACTCCTTTACAAAAGTCTACGTCTAACATTTTTCAAAAGTTGCAGGAAGCTAAGGTTGTCACCTTAGCAAACATCAGTCCTTTAGACCCAAATAGAGCTAAAACTAAGGGTTATAGAGAGCACCATTACTATATCTATCACCAAATAGAGGGGCATGGCATTTGCAATTGTTATGGATTCAGGAGTGTGGTTCAGGATCTCATAGATAGTGGGGATTTTCCCATAAATTGTTTATCCATAGTGCCTCAACATTCCAAAATAGAGGCTACATCATCCCAATTGAGATCCCAATGTCATCTGCAGCCTCGTAGGCCTAACAAGCCACCTCAGTAGGAGGTAACATTTGAGATGACTACTGCGACTTTATTTCAAAATTTGTATAAGACAAATGCATTTGTATTTCCTGAGGTCAAGCAAAGAGCACCCAAGCATGGATCCACTAATGAAAGCCTATATTGTATGTATCATCGTATACAGGGACATGATATCCATAGATGCCATTCATTTCATAAGGTGGTCCAAGGTCTATTATAAGGAAATGAGCTCCATGCAGATGGTTCACTCATTTTATCTCATCAAGATAGGGGTACCCCATAAAAGTTCGTACCCCAATTGAGAGAGCTAATTTTTGTCACTCTTCCTAAGCAATATGATTACATTATAGTGGAAAACATGCACAATGGGGGTCCTAAAGGTAGCATACCTTCCCCACCATCCACATCAAGTTCAATGAAACAAAGTGAGACTTCTAAAGGCATCACACCTTCCTCACTTTCATTGAGTAGCACACACATGGGGGATACCTAAGGTATCATACCTTCCCCCTGTCAAAAAAAATAAAATTCAAAAATATTCAAAACATTCAAAATTACAAAAATAGTATAAAACATAAAAAAAAATCCAAATAAATCATAATACATTAAAATAAAAAACAAAAGGCTCCAAAGGCAACATAGCACCTTTGGTCAATTCACAAAAGGCTCCATAGGCATATTAAAGCCCTTTGGTCATATCACAAAAATCCCCAAAGGCATCCTTAAGCCCTTTGGTCAATAACAAAACATAAAAGCACAAAAACAATTTAAAGTCAAAAAGTTCAAAAACATTCATAATAATCAAAACTCAAAAACAATTGAAAGCATAAAAAATACAAAAAAAATTGCATTAGCATTCCGCATTTGCATTCACTTAGTTGCATTGCATTAGGTATTTCCATCCATCACATTTGCATTAGATACATTTGTGTTTACAATCTTACAAATGACACCATATTTGTACATCAATCATGCATCTTATAAATCCATCATTATCCATCACTCATGAGTGTAAATGTGTTTTTCAGCACAACCCCTTCTTGTTTCTATAAGGAATATACTAGGTTTTTTCGTTCAATCAGCCATACCTAGTGGTTTTATCAAAATTTGTAGAAATCCATATTAGCTTCTAATAGGCGAGGTTTAGTTTTAATAGCACTTGGTATATTTCAAAATCCTATCACTAATCAAAACACTAAGAACCTGGTTAGAACAAAGGAAATATGAACACCACAAAGTGGTATTAGGTATCCTAAGGTGAAAATTTTATCTTGCTCATCCCTCTATGCGATCAGTTTAGAAATGCTGAGAATTTTCATGTTGGTCAAAATGACAACATGCAAGGAAATAAAGGTATTATCCTAGAAATTCAGCTAAGGAGAATCGTCATGATGGCGCAAAATTTTGGAGGACCAGTAGCGAGCTAAGGAGAATCATCATGATGGCACAACATTTTGGATTGCCAGTGGCGAGCAAAGAAGAATTGTCGTCATGGTGCAACATTTTGGAGGACCAGTAATGATCTAAGGAGAATCATCATGATGGAACGACATTTTGGAGGACCAACAGCGAGCTAAGGAGAATCGTCATGATGGCATGACATTTTGGAGGACCAGTAGTGAGCTAAGGAGAATTGTCATGATGGCACAAAATTTTGGAGGGCCAGTGGTGAGAAAAGAAGAATTATCATGATGGAGAGATATTTTGGAGGGTCAGTGGCAAGCAAAGAAGAATCATCGTGATGGCACAACATTTTGGAGGGCCAGTGGTGAGCAAAGAAGAATCTTCATGATGGCGCGATATTTTGGACGGCCAACAGACCACGATTTCTAAAAGAATATGGAGAAGTTATTTGTAACGGAAATATCTTAACTTATTTTAGTTAGGAGATTCATGATCTGAGAAATATCTTTGTAACAAGAAGATCGTGACATATAATAAATCTGTTACTAGGATAAGCCTGTGGGTAATGTTTTGTAACAACTTTTAGTTTTTAGTTTATGAAAAACTCTATATATAGGATGAGTGACATAAACACTAGTTCGGCTCTTAGGTGTTTACAAGGCTATGTATTCAATACTTTTGAAAGATAAATAGAGATCATCTATCTTAGTTCTGGGCTCAATTAGCGTACAAGTATGTATGCATTTGTTTATTGCTAATCTAGTCTTTGCTGAACGTACCATGCATTAATTATTAAAGCTAAATTTTTGTGTTAAGCATTTTGTAAGATCTGCAATTTACTTCACATAGAAACTGCTATAAAAATATATGTTGAATGATCTTAGCTTTCCATGCTTTGGTTATCATTATGTTTTTCTGCAAAATCTTGAAGTAGTCGTATGTTGTTGCTTAATAAGTACCTTATTATCTCTTATATTTGGCTATATTTCCCTCCTTTTATGCATTCCTTTCTCTTCCCCATTTTCCTATAAAAAAAAGGAACCAGCCTTCTCTGGAGATTAAATCAGGCAAACTCTGTTTTAGCCTGGTCTTTCAATGTTGATGAAGTCTTTGGTGTAAATTATTACCTAAGGCAAATTTCGTTCCAACAATTTTTGTCATGCCCGGTGGGACACAAATCCCACACATTATATACAGATCAAAGTCCTGATGAAGCCTTTGCCCTGTCAATATTTTATTATCACCTGGCGACTCTACACCGAAAAGGAACCCTAAAAAAAAGCCATTACCCAACTTTTGGTTATGAATCATCCTTATGATAACCAAATTTAAAGCAAAAAATTCAAAAGAACCCACAGAGTTATTAGAGCTACATCTTGGTAGCCTCCAAGATAACCCAGTTTTGGTTGCAAGAACATTTTCTATTCTCAATAGAAATCCAAGACAAGTGTACACTCCCTGTGCAACCTTCGTTAGCACTATTGCTATCAGAACCTTAGATCTAGTTACCAATACAACTACAATGGTCAAAAAATTTCTAGATCTGCCTTATCCTCTGTGGAATCATACAAGACCTTTAAATATTGTAGTTCAACATCCAATACCATCAATAGCTCTGAAAGCACTACCTCAGTACAATGGTACCGAGAAGACAACTTATGAACATTGCCTAGATGTGGCCGCATTGGCACCAATATATAAAATCACAGAGGAAGATGTGATGATCAGGCTCCTGATTATTTCCATCAAAGGAAAAATGCTTTATTGGTATAGATCTCTTGACTACTAGGCTATATCTACTGGGCCCACCTTGTTGGTAAACTAGTGGAAGATTTTAATGAACATGCATACCCCTTTTCACTGTTAAATCAGTTTAGTTTCATTCAAAGAAAAGGGGTATGCATGTTCATTAAACTCCTTGGGTATGCTGGTCCCATAAGAGGATATGTTGGATTTCAATATTAGATTCGATCAAACCTGAAAGAGAGTGTTTGATGGTCTAAGACCGGCCCTATAGGGAGCCATATACTACTATCTAAGAGATTTTAATTCAGAAATTAGTATTACAATTAGACAATATCGGGTGACGATATTTCCTAAAATCTATCAAGAAGCACTGAAAGCAGAAAAATATTTGATCACCATAGGAAGGTTCCCTTAAAATATGATGCTTCCCATTTCCATAATTTACCTCAAATTTCAAACGCTGCTCTCCTAGTTCCCCTAATTGTTGATCTTCCCAAGTGGAATGGACAGCTCAATATCCCACTTCTACCAATGCCACACACTCTTCCAATGCTTCCTCCTATTTTTGCTAATTCCTCAATGGGAAATACGTCTACTCAAGATGCCCAACCGATAATCTTGCAATATCTACAAGCCTCTTATAAGACTATCAAATAAATTTATCTCTATGGAGCGAAGAGAAGCAGAAAGAAACTCTCAACCAAGATGTTACCCACAAGTAACTAGAGATCAGACATCTACCAGTGCATAGAATTATGAAAAAACAAATATAGTCTACTCTAGTAAGGAAGGTGAACCTAGTAATGCCTTGCCCAAATCATCCTACTGGTGTTCCACATGTAATGATCCTCATGAGGAGACTGACTACATGGTTCATCATCATCAAGTACAACAAACAGTTACCGAAAAAGTAGAAAGATCCCGTAAAGGTCAAGTGAACATAATTCGAGAAGACCTAAATTTTTTGATTCCCTCCGTAGAACAAGTTTATGTTCTGACAAGATCGAGAAATAAACCTTTTTAGGTGGATCCTAAGGACCTTAATCCTTTAAAAGTACCCATGCTTGCAAAGAGTCCTATTGAGAAAAGACCTCCACAAAATCCAGATCCAAAAGGACCTGAAACTCAAAGAGAAATGCCTCCATCTAAAGAGATAGAAACTCAAGAACATGCCAGAGAAAATTTGAGATATCCTTTACTAACTAAATGTTATAGAAATATGCTGCTCATGGTTATAGAAATAGGTTTGATATGCCTATTTCTATAACCTATTTTACTACTGTATCAAACCTATTTCTATAACCTATTTTTTCTTTTACTACTGTATCAAACCTATTTCTATAACCATATGCCTTGGAAACTCAAGAACATGCTAGAACATTTTGAATCCTTGAACATGAAAGCAATCCTTAGGGAGAAAAATATGCATGCTAATTTGTTGGCTTTGATAGAAGCAAACTTATGCCCTATAAGCAATGTTATCCAGAAATAAAAAATAGTCAGACTGATATACTGACCTTCAGTACTTGATAGAGATACTTTCTGGCAAGTATTTGAAAATTATCAGCACATTATAGATTTCCTAGTTCATGATATGAATTGCTCTAGCAATAGAGAAAGTGAAGATGAAGAGGAGGAAAATGTCATCCAGTTGAAAAATAATCACATCCCTAAGGGGCTAGTCACACTTGAGTCTCTTTTTGATAACAATGATAGGTCAACAGGTCATAAGATGAAAGTTGAAAAACATAGATATAAAGAGGTAAAATTATCACCTAAAAATGCCATCAAAGTAGGGGTGAATACTACAGATAAAGAACTGAATGAAATTAGAGAATTATGTGAAGAATTTCTAGATACAATGGCCTAGACCTATGGAGATTTAAAAGTATACTCAAAGGAAACAATTCAACATACGATTGAACTCCAAGAAGGCACTAAACCTTTTCATCAAAAGCAACGCCCAGTAAATCCAAAAATAGAAGCTTTGATGAAATAGGAGTTGCTAAAATTACTAGACACTAAGATTGTATATCCAATTAAGCAGTCGACATGAATCGCTTATCTGGTTCCAGTAAGAAAGAAAAATGGAGATATCCAACTGTGTTGAATTTTGTAACCTAAACAAAGCTTCACTCAAGGATCATTATCCTCTCCTACAGATCGATTAGATTTTACACACTATTGCAGGAGCTGAGAGGTTTTCTCTATTGGATAGTTTCTCTGGGTATAATTAGGTATGGGTAAAATATGAAGATCAATTCAAAATAGCAGTCACTACCAAATGGGGAACATTTGTGTATCAAAGGATGCTTTTTGGGTTATCAAATGCTAGAGAAAATTTTCAAAGAGCCATGGATGTAGCTTTTGGAGAACTTGCAAATAAAATTATAGTGATATACCTGTATGATATGACTGTATTTTCTCACAAAAAAAGAGATCACATAACTCACCTTAGGAAAGTGCTAGAAAAGTGCTGAGTTTGGGATATCCATAAATCCAAAGAAATCTATCTTTGTCGTAGATGAAGGAATCTTACTTGGTCATGTACTTTCAAAATCTAGCCTAGCAATAGATCCCATTAGAGTGAAAGCCTTTTTGGAACTCTCCCTTCCACTAAAAAAAAAAGGTTTGTAGTCATTTTTTGGTCAAATTAATTTTGTACACAAATTCATAGCAGATTTTGCATAGATTGTTAAACCTATGACTGAATTGTTAAAAAGGATGTCATTTTCAAATGGACAGATGCAAGAAAAGAAGCTTTCAAATAGATCAATAAGCAAATAGCTCAATCTCCAGTCTTGGTAAACCCAAACTACTCCAAAGATTTATATTATATGCTATAGGCAAACAGGGAAGTTACGCTGTAGTACTTACCCAGAAGAGAGCCAACAATGAAGAAAGACCTATCAATTTTCTAAGTAAAAACATGCAAGAGCATGAGGAAAAGTATAATTTTATTGAAAAATATATTTACGCTATCATGAAGTCTCTAAAAAATTTTAGGCACTTCTTATCACAAAGCAAAATCATAGTTTACACTATTCACCCTGATGTACGAAGTTTCATTACACAGGGAGAGCTCGGTGATACAAGAGCAGGTTGGGTAACTAAAATACAAGAGTATGATATGGAAATACACCTGGACAAGATAGTTAGAGGTAGAGCATTGTGCTAGGATCTTGCAAAACAAGCGGTAACAGACTATGTAGCTTTCCAGGATCACGACACAATACCAGAAGAAGATCAAGCTTCAGAACAGCTTGACTAGGGAGATGAATTAATCAGGTATTTTCAGATTGGAATATGTCCAACTAACTTGAACGCTTCCTAGATAAGAAGGTATAGGATTCAAGCTCTAAATTACACTTTATTACTTGAAGGCTTATACAAAAAACTTGGATGGAGTATTGCTTCGATGTGTGTCGAATGAACAGAAAGAAATAATTTTAAAAGAGTTTCATGGAGGTCTATCAGGGGGAAACTACTCCGAGAGAACTACCACACTAAAAATAATTAGAATGGGGTGATATTGGCCTACAATTTTTGTAGATGCTTTCAAAGTTATGAGAGACTATGAAGAATGTCAAAGATATGTAGGAAGGAACAGAAATGCACCATTACCTCTAAAGAATATTCAGGTTGAAGAACCATTCCAGCAATGGGGATATATTTCATAGGCATAATAGAACCAAATTCATTGATAGGGCATAAATATATTCTCACAACCACTGACTATTTCACAAAGTGGTCCGAAGCAATACCCACAAAAAAGAGTGACCAAGAAGTAGTGATTGAATTTGTAGAAAGTTTGATTACGAGGTTCGGTATTCTAGATGCCTTGGTCATAGATAATGGCCCACAATTTTTAGGAGCCAAGGTAATTGACTTCGTCAGTAAATATGGGATATATTTAAAAACATTATCAAATTACTATCCTCAAGGTAATGGGTTAGACAAATCCATGAACAAGAATCTGGTCAGGATTTTGAAAAGAACACTCAAGGATAATAAAAGGAGTTGGCATACTCTGAAAAACCAAGCACCGTGGGCTGATAGGATCACAATTAAAAAATATATCAACACATCCCTTTATTCTCTAGTCTATGGAAAAGAAGCTATGCTCCTGATACACATAGAAATACCAGCTTTAACGATGTTAGATGTAAATGGTACAGAAGAAGTGGAACCGATGGAAAATAGGTTGATTCAATTCTTACAATTGGAAGAAAAGAAGGAACAAGCCTATGATCACTATCAAAAAAATGCAGTTGCAACGAAGGGGTGGTTCGACAAAAATACGACCTTAAGAAAATTCAAGGTAGGAGATTTAGTCCTGAAGTGGAATACTAAGAGGTTGAAACCAAGAAATCATGACAAGTTCGATACCTTCTAGGATGGCCCTTTCAAAATTATTGAAGAGAAGCAACACAATTCCTTCCAGCTAAAATATGAATAGGAGAAGATCCTACCCATTTATGTTAATGGTTTCCATGTAAATATATTTTACAAGTAATGGGTTTTGATCTATCCTTGTATATATTTTATTATTTTTCGTATGTATACCCTTGTGAATATGTTACTTTTTGTGAGTTTTTATGTTGAGGGAAAATGTCACGATAGCACAACTTTTGGGCATTCATGGCCTTCTTTCAGGGAAAATGTCGTGATAGTGCAACTTTTGGGTATTCATGGCCTTATTTCAAGGAAAATGTCATGATAGCGTGACTTTTGGGCATTCATGGCCTTATTTCAGGGAAAATATCATGATAGCATGAATTTTGGGCATTCATGGCCTTCTTTCAGGGAAAATGTCGCGATAGCGTGACTTTTGGGCATTCATGGCCTTCTTTCAGGGAAAATGTCGCGATAGCACAACTTTTGGGCATTCTTTATTTAATATGTTTTAAAATTATTATGATGCCACATTAGATTTGACTTTTTGTATAGCAGAGAGCCACGTCAGGTCCAATTTTCTATACAACTAAAAGCCATGTCAGAACAATGGTAAAAGCACGTGCCTCGGGAACCTAAAATGCACCATTTTAAAAAAATGAAAATCATACCCAATTATCAAATCAAGAGATGACGTTGTCTCATTGGCTCGGTACCACAGTGGTGGTTTTTTATTGGTATAAGATAAAAACAACAACTCGAGGTAGTTGAGGTATTTTAAAGCTGACACACTAACTAAAGCTCCTACCTATATTTAAAATGTGTTTTGAAATATGTGTTGCCCATTGCATTTAATCCACGTCACCTGAGCGTTTTAATTACATATATTTTTGGCATAAAAATACACAATGGGTTATTTTGAAAGAATTATTTCACATTCCCTCTTATCATTTTTTGCATTTTGCTACCTGAGTTCCAAAGATTTTCTTGAAAGTTTTGTATTCTCAGATGTCGTCTCTATGATAGTATCACAATGACCACCTCTGTAGCTTCAAGCTCCACATCCGGGTTTTCAAAGAAGAAGAGGAGTTCAAGTGTTAAGGTAGACAACTTTGTAGATCCTAATGCCCACATAGCAAACACGAGGCTAACATGGAGAAGCCCTGGACAAATTTGTAAATACATAGTTGCTAGGTTGGTTGTAGATAGTTTACATTTAAATCCATGTAACTTCCCTTACTATTCGATGCTTTACTGGTACATATGCCCTCATGTTTAACCTTGTCCAAAGTTAATTATGGCAATGACCATGATGTATGATGCAAAGAATAAGAGTGTAAAAAATAATTAGGGAGAAACACTTTTTATGATTGATCCAGACATAATTAGAGTGGTCTTCACCCTGGGATACAAGCCACCAGTTCCTCCTATCTTGTTTGATCCATCCAATTCTGTGAAATTTTATTTGAATATTTCAAACATTAGGGCTTTTATCCAACATAATATTGAAGGTGAACTCCCCAAAGGTTCGATACCCCAATATACCATTTCTTTGTCCAAATTTAAAATCAAAACACTTTTCTCCTTGTTGGCCATGATAGCAGGGTTAAAAGATGATTCTCAAGTTCATGGATGGTAGGTTGCAGTGGTGCAATGTATTTCCATATAAATTTTATGATAAAATGCACATGGATCCAAACAAAGTACCTCTTTTCTTCGATTGGCCAACTTTTTTAGCTCAGTAGCTGCACTTGGAACGTTCGAAATTACACATAGAAGCTCCAAATATTTTTAGATATTCTTCTTATTTGGTTTGGCTATTATTATTCTTTCAATCAAAGAATTTGAAATCAATACCTGTAACTCAGAAATATGCACATGGAAAAATTTTGTGTGTATGTGAATGGACTTCGCTCCTCTTGAGTGAGAATTCATACTATCAGTTCAATAGAGATTTTTTGGGCCCTTCTCTACAAATCGTGCTAGGACACACAACAAGAATTCCTAAAACAATGGAGGAAACCCTGAGGCACTCTCAATCAGAAGAAGGGGACTTTTGTACTGACCCAGGGGGTAATCATAAGGCTCTACGGCTTCACAGGGAAGCCCTTCCTATTGCCTTACTACGTTACCAACCGACTTTTCACGTTGGAGTATGTAAGGCAACTAGAGTTTATAAATTACACACTTGGGAATGGCACCCAAAAAACTCACACTTGCCTTATGCCCTTCCAGTTCGAAGGGGTTGTCCTCTCAAAAAAGGGAGATCATCAGAAATTTGTCGAAGTGCCAATAAATATGAAGTTGGTGGAGCTCCCACAAAGGTGGAAATACGATCCTGATGATGTATTCGATGAAAGGCAGGTCACTCTAAACAAGAGTCCTTTATAGCAATTTCATGCCTCTGATAGAGTCATTGAACATAATCAAAATAACAATGAAGGACAGCCCCTGGAATGGCATGTGGAGAAAATGCAGCCTCTACCTCCATGGCATGATTTTTATGAATACTTGGTGGACTATGATCCAAAGACTCATCCAACCCACAACATTCCCACAAAAATAGTCAATAACATGAAGAAGAGAGGAGATGACTGGGATGCACCCAAGATTGAGGCTTGGTGGTAGATGCGATGCCATCATAATACTTTCTCCAGGTATGGTCTCAAAAGAGATAATAAATTTTATACCAAATATGATGAGAACCATAATAATTGGTCTGTAACACCATTCAACGAGATTCCTATCGAAATAGGTGGTATTTCCTGAAGAGTTTCTATTCCAGATGCTAATAAAAAAAAGGAAATGAGGTCACGGTTGAACAACCAGGGGCAAAAAATTAGAAGCATAGGGTGTACATTCTACATTCAGGATCAAAAATAGAGTTTGAAGATATGGCTCCACTTGAACGGAAGAAGCTGACACCAACACAAAGAAAGAGAAAATCTGAGAGCCAAAAAAAAGAAATATACAAAAATCCTCTTTCGAATAATCTGATGGAGAGGATCAAGAGAAACCAGAAGATGTAGAGGTTTTTAAGGAAATCTCTCGAGGCATATCAGAACGTATGCAATGAGTCAAAGAAATATCTGACCATATGCAAGAAGGAAAAGTTTATCAAGAAGAACAGGTCACTAAGGAGTTTTCAGAAGCACAGGTGAAAGAGCAAGTGGCAGAAGAAGCATAAGGGGCCCCTTAGAAAGAATATTTAAATCAGGAGTAGACTCTCCCACTAATGTTAGATAGCGTGGACATTTTTTGTTTACACCACTTAGCAAAGGTTTATTCAAAGGAATCACTAGAAAAGGAAGGCTCCAATCCACAAAAGGAGTAGCAAAAATCCCCAATTAATCTTGATACTTCCTCCTCTTCCCCTCATCCTCATACAAATTCTCCTTCTCAGTAAAAATACAAAGAGGTTTCAAAATCATCCTCCTCCCATAATTATCTGTAAAGTTCTCCTCCTAGTACCCCAATCGGATCTCCCTCTTATTAGATAGGCCTAGAATATGCCCTGTCACATACTCCCTTTTCCATTTCCACAAATTTTTTGGGTCTTCAGTATTTACAAAGCACTTCCTCTGCAAATAAATCTACCATCACCAAGATTAAAAGGATAAGGAAAGCCACAATGAATGGTACTACATGGTTAAAGTCATGGAATCCTCCAAGTGACACTTATATGGCCCAAGTGCGAGAAGGGGTAGTTTTGGATCCAATCAATATGCAGAGTTCTACTATGAGGATGACTCCTCTAGTACAAAAGCTGGAGAAATAAATGACTTTGGATGATTATCAGACTGAAATAATCACTGAAGACATGACTCAGCTACCAATAAATGATGAGTGGAAAAAATCTCAGACCCACATAGGTATGATCTATTTGAATGCAAAGAATTACAAAGAGAAGTTCCTTAGAATAAAGCAAGCTTGATAGTGACTAGAAGAGGCCTTCAACCAACAAAAAATTATCGAGAAGGCTCTCAAGAATGATATTAAAAATTGGGAGCAAAAGTTCAAAAAGGCTACATATTTCTAGGAGAAAGCAACCAAGGTTGAGAAGTAGGTACAAGCATTATAGAAATAGGTAGAAGGCCTAAATCAACAGTTATTGATAGCTTCAGAAAAGGTTCAGGGCTTCTCTAGAGAAAAAGCAATTGTAGTACGAAGAGAAAAAATCGTAATGGTTATAAAAATAGTCCTTAAGGCTAGACCCACCCTAGCTTATCTCTCCAAAGTAAAAAAAATTATGAGCCAAGTAGAAAAGGAGTTTGAAGCTTCAATTAAGCTCTTGATACCAAGGGTGTCTGCGGTTAATAAGATTTAGGTCCTGTAAAATAGTACGAAAGCAATAGCTGGCTACAGAGCATAGGATGAAAGTTGGTCTAAAGAAAAATCAGTCGCTAGGAACTTTTTTAAGAGGTATAAGCTAGTGAAAATAGCGGTGAAGATATTATAGGAGTTGAGGGTGGAGGCGAAGTCTATCTCTAAACATATCAGTATGGCTAAGGACCGTGGCATGCCTAAGTTTTGGGATGCTTAGTCTAACCTCTTGACGAAAGAGCAAATAAAGACAACTTGGCTAAATTTTTACAATGATGTATCTAAAATTGATGGATGGGAAGAACCTGTGCAAGAGGACCATATTTTTGGTATGGCTCAAAATATAACTCAAATGAATTCCAGTCTCAATGAGATCTATCTAAAGTCTAAAAGTTTATCTTACGATAAGATAGAAGAAATAGAATATTTGTATGCTACTTTCAAAGAGAAAGCAAATACAGACGAAGAAACCTAGAAAAAGGCCCATGCCACCTATAATGAAGCTATTCAATCTAAGGAGAAAAAAGCAAAGGCCAAGAAGGTCCCAGTAAGTAGTACAACATATTCGGGACAAGGGGAAACAAATTTTGAAGAGGAATCTCCAGAGGAATGATTATTCATAAGTTTGATTCTTTGTTTTTTGATGACTCTTGGTATCTTTCCCTTTATTTCCCTTCCCTTTCTTCTTTTATATTTTTATATTTCTTTTTTTGACTCCATTGCCCAATGGATAAAGGCTCTGAGTTCTAACATTAAGTTAACAGAATTACACCAGGAGGTGCCAAGAATGTTGGTCAAAATGACAACATGCACGAAAATAAAGGTATTCTCCTCAAAATTTAGCTAAGGAGAATCATCACGATGGCACGATATTTTAGAGGACCAGTAGCGAGCTAAGGATAATCGTCATGATGGCACGACATTTTGGAGGTCTAGTGGTGAGCAAAGAAGAATTATCATGATGGAGCGACATTTTGGAGGATCAGCAGTGAGCTAAGGATAATCATCGTGATGGCATGACATTTTGGAGGACTAGCAATGAGCTAAGGAGAATCATCATGATGGCACGACATTTTGGAGGACCAAAAACTAGCTGTAGCACCCTAAAATTGGCACGATTAAAACATTAGTAAAAATATAAAATATTAAAATTTAAATTTCAACCCCAAACTGCCCGTTAAACCGCATTTTACCCGATTTCCCTATTTTCCATGCCATTTTTAGGATTTATTTTGACCGTTGGACGATATCGTTGCATATTAGACGAAATCATCCCCGATCTAACAAATTCATCTGGAATAGAACATCCAGACGATTTCGTCCCAAAACTGAATTTTCATAATTAGCTTCTGTTTCAACAACCTCTCCAACTCGGGCAGAAGTGTGTCTACGCAGTTGGAGATTTCTGTGTTGGAGATCTCCCAAATTGGGATGATACCCAACCTCCCAAACCTATTCCTAATCCTATATAAACTAGGATTTTTCTAGTTTATCCTCCTGCCTCCCTGCCTAATTCTTGCTGATTTTCCCTGAACCCCCAACCCCTTTGTTGACAGGATTTCATTGCAGAATTAGCTCCTTATTCCCTCGCATTATTGCTTGCATTTTGGTATTTTTGCATTTTTTATTGCAGGAATTCTATTGTTTTTCAGTCGAAGCTAGCTTGGATCGTCGTAGATGATCTCGGATGATTTCGAACGATTTCGTATGATTGGAAGCGATCCTAACTGTAGTCCAGATTGAGGGCAGTCCGAGTTTTAGAGTTTGCATTTCCTTAAGCTTTTCTGCATTTTTCATATCATATCTCTGCACTATTTAAGTTATTATGTTTTATGCATCTTGGAGTTCACCTCATTTAACATAATTGCATGATAAAGTTAAAATAAATCATTAAATCTACTGCATTTCCTTATTTATCACTAGAATCTATTATTTAGGCATGTTTGCTGTTATTTCTACTATTACCCCTTGCTTCTGCATTTGCATATTTGGTATTTTGCTTCTGTTTCTATGATTGCAAGTTTTTGACGAATTCGGCTAATGAATTCGTCAGATTTTAGATGATTCTATCTGATTTTAGATGACCTTCTATGATTTGGGATGATCCCAAGAAATATCAGATGATAATGTACAAAATGAGATGATCTGAACTGCTACAAGATTCAGAATCTCCATCAGACATCCGGGACCAGGTATGATACCTTCTGGTTAGCATATTCTCCATAATTTGCATCTATTTCTATTTTTTGTATTCATTGAAATTAGCATTGGCATATAGAATAGTATAGATTCATATCGGCCAAACCTAGGAGTTGAATGATCAAGCATAAAAATGAACACATCAAACACACTCTCAACCTAGGCATGGAAACTGCCATTCAAAATTTTCTTGGTGAACCCACCATCCGTCAAAAATTCACCCTTATACACCTCCCCTGAGAGGCGGGACCTTTAAAGGGCATCTCAGTCTGAGGTATTGTCCCATCCTTTTCAAATTCCCCTTCTGGGCACGAATCCTATAGCCTGAAGGTAAGGGTGCGAAAAATTTGGAGTGATACATTTTTGTGAGCCCGACGTGAAACAAAAACCTTTTGAAAACAAAACTTTCTAAAAAAAAATAAAAAATAATAAAAACACAAATGCATTTAGACTTAAGAAAATTTGCATGTCATGTTTAGATGGTAGACTATAATAAAAGACGAGCTGTCACCATTAATGTTGAAAATCAATTAGCAGCTATAGAGATTACTTCTGTGCTTAGAGTACCTTAAAAAAATAGGGTTCAACCTTTGTGGGACGAACTTGATAGGAGATTAGATCTCATTTCATCTAGAGCAACCAAACTTAGGCAAATCAAGAGGTTTTTCCTAGATAGAATCTTGGATCCTGATCAAGTAATTTTGCATCATGAACTTCAGAGAGCTTGCCATAGGTGGTTAGTAGATAAAAGATCCCTTGTGTCTTCTGAGTTGTATACCTTTGAGGAATACCTTGAGAATGCAGTTGTAGTACATAAATTTTTGTCTCGTGTAGAGGACCAAGAGGTCATTCTTACAGATAGAAAAATATGGAATAGAGTTCCCATAGCCGTGTTATATCGAGAGTATTGCCATGAGATTTATTTTTACAAAATAGAATCTAAAACAGATAATATCACCATAGCACACTTTGTTGACTTCTTGAAAAATAATTTCCAATTTGAAGAAGAGCACTTTATGACTCCTGATGAACTTGATCCTATCAATGATATCTATAAGCTATTTATAGAAAACTAAGCTATTATTTTATTATTGTTATTTCTTGTACTTAGTGTGTTGTTTATTGTCTTTATAAAAAAAAAACAAAAACAAAATAAAATCATAAAAAAAAAAAATCAAAACATTTTCTTTTAAGTATTATAGTAGGTATATAATTAAAATATATACCTCCCAAGATCTGTTGCAAATATATTAATATATATTTTCTAAAACCTAAATTTAGACACAATGACTAGACTTAGGAATGGAAAACAAATTGAAGTAGAAGAGGATTGGTTAGGAAAAACCAATAAACCAGATGCCCTTCTTGAAGACCCAATTCAAGAAGAAGTAACCTTAAACCAACAAGAAGGAGAATTTGTGGATGCAAATGAACAAAAAGAAAATTATAGAGAGGAAGGATCCTCTTCTCCTAAAATAACTCCAGAAGGAGCTGTTACTTTTGAGAACATGGACCATTTTTGAAAATTTCTCAATAATAATATTGGCACCCTTAATAGAGCAATTCATATGGATAAAGATCAAATTAGTGACACTCAAGCAACCCTAGAAGATATATATCACACACGCACTAATCCTTTGTCCTTTGTTTATCAAGAGAGTGATCAAGCTGGATCGTCCAATTTGGACATGGCTACTATAATCCAAAACATGCAACAAAAATAGGCTACCCAACCACCTAGAGTGCCTGTTACCAAGCCAAGGGTTATTCCCACACAAAAGAAACCTTCATTCATTGCTCTATTTCGCCAAGCTATTGATCAATATACCTCAAATCAACAAAAACCTAAAACAAAACCAAATACCAATTTCCAACAATCTAGGATACAACATAATGCTATAACAAATCTTCATAATACTCTTCCTACCAACCATTTGCACAACAACAATATAGCATCTAATCCTTATGTCCCGCCTTCCTACGGTCACAAAACCCATACTCATGTACCATCAAACCAATATGGTGGACAAACTGGTAATTTGGAAGCCATGGTGAAACAGTTAGTCTCTCGCATGGACCAGATAGATCCCTACCGTCCCTCATACAATTATTGAGAGATGTGTAGTCAACCTCTAGATCCTGTAGTTGTAGCACAACCATATCCCAAAAACTTTCCTATGCCTGTCCTACCTATATATAAAGGAACCAAAGATCCCATAGAGCATCTTCGTATGTTTAGGATAGCATGTCATGACATATCACATGATGATTTGCTATTACTAAAAATGTTCTCAAAAAGCTTAGGGGGGATGGCATTGGAATGGTATTATCAACTACCCACTCATTCCTTGAGAAATTTTGAAGAGACCACTGAGTCTTTTGTGCATCAATTTAGTGCCTATATCAAAAGGCATGTAACCATTAAATATTTGTACAACCTAAAAAAAGACAAAGATGAGTGTTTTTCTGACTTCTTAGCTCGATGGAGATAGTTGATAGGAAAAGTACACTTTGTGTTACCTTATCGGGAGATGTTGGATATTTTTATCAATAATTTACAAGAACAACTATCCTATGAATTATCAACTGCTACCTTGACCACCTTCGATCAAGCTATAGACTTAGCTTGAAGGGTGGAAGATGCTCTCATTAGAAGAGGTCAACTCAAAAAGAAAGATGATGAGAAAACATCTAGAAATCAATATAAAAATAAACAAGTTGTGGGTGACGGAGTCACTGATAGCAAAAACATTGCTAATGTTAACACTGCGAAAACAACAGAGAAGTTTATATTGAAACCTCTTGATAAACCACCCCAAGAATTTACTAGGTTAAATCAACCTTTATCAACCATTCTCCCGCAATTACTAGCACGAGGCTTGATCCAATTACCAGCTATTTGGGAACCTGATCCAACCATACTCGGATATAGAGCTGATTTACATTGTGATTTTCATAGAGGACCTGGACACGCTACCAACTCTTGTAAAAGATTAAAACATAAAATACAAGATCTGATTGATAATAATGAGATGGAGGTGCAAGCCTTTCAACCTAAACAAAATGCTTCTAATAATTCTCAAAAGAACATTCCATAAACGCTATACCAAGACCTATTCATCATCCACAAAATAATATTGTAGGAACCATCGGAGCCGTTACCATACAACAGGCTCAAAACTCTCAATAGGATCAAACTCAGAATGATGGATCAGCCCCATTTGTTTTGAAAAATCCTAATAAAGGGAATTATGCGTCTAATGTTCAACCAAAACCTCCTTACAATATTAATGAACAATTATCCAATACTACAGCTAGAATTTCCCTTTTGGACCTGTTAAGATCTTCTCCTACCCATAGGGATGAATTAATGCTTACATTGAGCCAAATGATGGTACCATAAAATATTCAACCTGAAGCCATGTCCAATACTATCATCACTTGAGAAGTCGATTGTATTGAATTTCAAGATAAAGATATCCCGCAACATAGTTTACATAAGGATAACCCCTTATATATTACTGCCCTAATTGGAGATGTAGTGATGAGTGTCGTTTAATTCATCATTTGATCATTATTTATCAATCCGGGCAGGTGTCCTAAGGCTGTTTACGATAGTCAATTCAAGCAGGTGTAAGACACTCCATTCAGAAAATGGCTTTATTGGTAGAACAATTAATGTTTGCTGGGGGTTCTTCTGTCACTCTAAACCCTATAACTTGAAAGGAAACTAAATTATGCTTGCTAAAATAAAACTACAGAAATGAAATGACAGTGAAAGAAACCTATTTACTCTTGCTAAATCTGAAAATGCACTCAAAAACTAAAGTAAAATTGCTGAAATGAAAGTTGCTGAAATTAGAATTGCAGAAAATAAACTTAACTATCTTGCAAAATAAAAGAACAGATCTAGAAATAAACTCAGAAATGAAAATGTAACTACAAATTCTAAAACTGGAAATAAATTCAGCAAAATAAGAAAATGCAGAAAAATGACAGGTTTCCTGCTATTCTGCTGCAGACAGAATTAAACAAGAAAACCTGATATGAACCTTCTTCTGCTCCTGGGAGTGGCCCTTGCTCCCTGGTTCAGAAGAAGGTGAAGAAGTAGCTCTGGTGTTCTACCTAATCACTCCTTCAATCATAAAATAAAATTGATAAAAACTGCACTTTTTATTGATTTAAAAACATGCAGAAAAATTCTGCATATTATTGCTACAGAAATCTGATTTCACAATATTCAGAATTACACTAATTGCAATCCTAATTCTTCCTACATAGCTCAACCCAGATGGGAGCCAGTTATTTATATTAAAAATAGCTAAATCAGATGTGGAATGATTCAAATTCAGGCATTTTAGGAATGCTGTTAAAACTGCATTCCTAAAATGCAGAATATGGTTACATATGAAATCTATTCATTGCACACTTGCTAGAGGTCTTCTGCGTTGAAAAAGATGCATAACAGATTTACATAGCTATCCCTATCATTCGCCTGCAATTTGCTGTCTTTCCTGAGCTGTTTTGGTCAAAACTGTGCATTTCCTGTTATTCCGGAGCAGTCCTGTTATTCCGGAGCAGAATCCCTATTTTTTTCCAGAGCAGCGCCAGAATGACTGTTTTCAACACTGTTTGCGGTTCTTTGGCCGAGCATTGGGTGGACCAGACTTATAAGTCTTTCAATAACCTGGTCACACGCTTTCCTAAGTTGAATTTGACCAAATCCCAAGTCTTGCAAATCTGGCTGGAATTTGTCCAAGTCAAAACAATCAAAAACAGTTTTGCACAGCTTGCAGTTTTGACCTATTTTTAGTGCTATTTTCTGCATTTGACAACTTCAGAGTGCATGATATGAATGATATATATTCCACACGTGATTGCACTTAAAACATTTCACAATAAATCATTATTTATCAACAAAACTTATGCAAAAAATACAGAAAATTAGTAAAAACAGAATATTATGCTTCTAAACAGTCAAATATGTAAATAGTAGTAAATATTGCATTTCATCAGCAAAATTAACATTAAAACATATCAAAAAGGTCTACTAAGGATGTCCAAAATAATAAAAAATGAGGCAATATTTGGCCTCATCATGTAGCTGTTAAACGAGTCTTGATTGATAATGGTTCATCTTTAAACATCTGCACTTTTGACTTCTACCAATGATTTGGGTTTAGAAGTGACGAAATGAAAAGAACGGATATGATTATCAAAGCCTTCAATGACGAGACACAAGAAACATGTGGAGTCATTACTATACCCTTGCAAGTTGGTCCTAGAACCCTAGATACGACCGTGTTTATTGTACATTGCCCTGCATCGTATAATATACTTTTGGGTCACCCTTGGATCAATGCGATGCGAGCGGTTCCCTCCACTTTACATCAGTGTGTTAAATTCAAATTTAAAAACTAGTTGGTTACCATTCATGGTGATCCTAGACCCTTTGATATGTGTGCTTTGGAAGAACCTGTTGGAGTTCAATTTTGCCCTGCCCTATCATCCACACATCCTAATTCTTATCATCCATCCAAACATGTGAAACACACACCCATAACATCATCTACTCTTTCAACTACACCTATACATATAGCTCAACCATCTTATGAACAAACCACATTAGGACCTCGAAAAGATCCTAAAAATACACCCAATGCTTCCTATTTTACTCCTATATCTTCCATACCTCTAGATTCACCCTTCAATATCCCTATGACATCTACATCCACTACTGGCATCCTTTCTACAACCGATGATGTAGGAAATTCTCCTTCTACCTCTTATGCTCTTACTGATGAGCTCTTACCCGATTTATCTACAATTCTTATATCTAAGGAAGCCAACACTGCCATACACACTTCCCTCCTTTTAAATAAACTCCCACCCTCTCCTCGTACCTTGGGTCTCCCACAACCTATGGGAAGTATCTACCAGGTCGGGAGTTGTGCTTTTATTTATAAAGGATATGATTGGGGAAGAATACCCAGAAACATTAAGACACATTGTGATGGATATGCTAGATGTTATTTTGCTAATGATTATCTTAAAGCTAAGCCCATAATGCTTAAATTGGGATATAAAGGGAAAGGTTTGGGACCTTTCCAAAATGGTATGAAAGAACCTTTTGAGGTAGAACCGTGGCCTGCCCGTTGTGGTGTGGGCCTATTTTCTAGTAAAGGTCAGCCCTTTCCATTTGAGGATGATGACCATCTCGTATGTTATCAAGATTATCTAGATAAACAAGATTCTTTGTGTCTAAAGAATAATTCTTTTACCTGCAATATGCTATCCATAGCCTACCCTAAAATGATTGCTGACTTCGACGAAGAGTTGGAGGGAGATATCTTTCATGATATTTCCATTGAGGAATTGTTATATAATGAATTTTATTTTGATGGCTCTATCCCGAATATAGCCCAACTTGAAGCTACGACTCCTCAAGATGAATTATCCAAGCTAACCTTGGAAGAATTACAAGAATTGGGTGTTTCATCCACCCCACCTAATTTTGAGCGAGATTTACATATGGAAGTTGAAAACGTTATAAAAATTAACATTGGAACCGAACATAACCCTCACATAATCAATATTGGATCAGAATTAAGTCAAGAAAAACAAGATAAATACATTTCATTTCTTAAAGACTATGAAGATGTCTTTGCTTGGACATATGAAGACATGCTAGGTTTGGACCCTTCTATAGTTATGCATCATCTAGTAGTCCATCCGGATGCTAAACTCGTTAAACAAAAACTCAGAAAAATGCATCCTAAAGTGGCCTTACTAGTCAAAGGAGAACTAGAAAAACTATTGAAAGTCATTTTTATACAAGCCATTGATTATGCTGAATGGATCTCAAATGTAGTTCCAGTAACTAAGAAAGAAGCCACTAAAGTTAGGGTTTGCACCGATTTCAGAGACATTAATGTTGCATGCCCTAAAGACGATTTTCCTCTTCCCAACATGGATCAGATCATTGAATTTACTGTTGGAAGTGGAATGATATCCTTAATGGATGGATTTTTTGGTTATAATCAGATCAGGATAGCTCTTGAAGATCAGGCCAAAATAGCCTTTATTACCCCTTGGGGAACCTTTTGTTGGAAAGTGATGCCATTTGGCTTAAAGAATGCAAGTGCAACCTATCAACGAGCTATGACTTATATCTTTCACGATATGATGCATGATATCCTACATGATTATGTAGATGATATCATAGCTCGTTCCATCAAAGAAGATGATCATTTAAATGACTTAAGGAAAGTATTTGATCGGTTAAGGGAATATCTTATCCAACTAAATCCGACTAAATGCATATTCAAAGTTAAGTCCGATAAATTATTAGGGGTTATAGTTTCTTTACGTGGCATTGAAATTGACCCTCTCAAGATCACGGCTATCACAGATATGCCCACACCCACAAATATATCAGAATTATGAAGTTTACAAGGTAAGCTTCAAGCTATTCGCCGCTTCATCGACAAGTTGGCAGACAAAACTGGACCCTTTCTTAAGCTTCTTAAGAAAGATGTCTCTTTTCATTGGGACGACGAATGCCAAGAAGCATTTGAACTCCTTAAGCAATATCTCCTCAAACCTCCAGTGCTTTCCCCACCTAGATCCGATCGTCCTTTTATCTTGTACATTTTTGCTTTTGATTCCGCCTTAGGAGCTATGTTAGCTCGACTTGATGATGAAAAGAAAGAACGTGCTAATTATTACATTAGCAGAACCTTAATTAGTTATGAAACTCGCTATACCATCTTAGAGAAATTATGTCTAGCAGTCATATTTTCTACACAAAAACTATGACATTATATGCTCAGTCGAAAACGTATGTTATTGCCAAATTCGACCCTTTGCGATATCTCATGAGTCGACCGTATTTATCTGGTCGTACATCAAAGTGGGTTCTTGCGTTAAGCGAATTTGAACTCACCTTCATAGGATAGAAGTCTGTTAAGGGTCAAATCATAGCAGATCAATTAGCTGCTGCACCCTTAGAATCTACTCATCCCCTCATCATTGAGTTTCCTGATGAATGCCTTAAACTAGAGGCAGACCATTTAGAGCAATGGTCCCTATACTTTGATGGAGCCCGATGCATGAGTGGGGCTGGTGCGGGTATTATTTTAATATCTCCGCAAAAACATCTTATACCTCTGTCCTTCAAATTAACATTTGCTTGCACCAATAACACTGCTGAATATGAAGCTCTTATCCTTGGATTACGAGCTACCTTGGCATTGAAAATTAAAAGTTTATTGGTTTTCGATGACTCCCAACTTGTCATAAATCAAATCAATGATGTTTATCAGACTAGAGATGATAAATTACGCCCATATAAAGCATATGTTTTGCAGTTATTATCCTTGTTTGATCAAGTTACTTTGGAAGCTATTCCTCAAACTAGCAATCATGCGGCTGACGCTATGGCTACACTTGCATCTCTTTTACCCTTGGAGTTAGACGATGAATATGCTACCATCATTATTCATCGACTCCAGGAACCCGCTTCAAGCAAATCATGCTTAGAACCTTTGGATGTGTTTCTCATCAATGAAACAACTCCTAAACCATGGTATACTGATATATTTAATTTTTTGTACAAAGGAACCTTCCCTGATGGTTGTACTAGCAACCAGCGTAGGTTATTACGTAGACAAGCAAGTCGCTTTGTGATTATTGGTAATACCTTGTACAAAAGATCTTTTGAAGTCATCTTATTGAGATGTTTGAATCTAGAAGAATCTAGATCAGCTTTGAATGAAGCCCACAATGGATCTTGTGGGGGACATTTTAGTGGTAGCGCCATTGCTAAGAAACTCCTTCGGATAGGATATTTTTGGCCTACCATGGAAACTGATGCACATAATTATGTGCGACATTGCGACAAGTGCCAAAAACACGCTGACCTTGTCCATGCGCCTGCACAAGAACTGCAGGCTATTTCATCTCCTTGGCCCTTTTCAAAATGGGGCCTAGACATCATTGGAAAAATCAACCCTGTGTCATCCGATGGACACAAATTCATCATAACCGCCACTGAGTATTTCACGAAGTGGGTTGAAGCTATGCCATTAGCTTCTTGCACTGGAACACAAGTTTCTAGGTTTATTTTTAATCAAATTATTTGTAGGTTTGGAATTCTTGCCAATCTCATTTTCGATAATGGAACTTGTTTCAAAAATAAATATGTCAAGAAATTATGTCAAAAATATAAAATTCAACATCGTTGGTCCACTCCCTATTATCCTCAGGGTAATGGTCAAGCAGAAGCATCTAATAAAACCTTAATCAAAATTCTCAAAAAATTGGTCAATAAATCCGGTCAAGATTGGCACATTCAGTTATATCCTACTTTGTGGGCCTATCGAACTAGTGTTCGAACCCCCACTGGAACTTCACCTTTTGTCTTGGTTTATGGTGCTGAAGCCATTTTTCCCTTTGAACTAGAAGTTCCTTCTTTAGCTCTACTACTTCAAGATACTAAAGTAGGAGATGAATATCGTGCTGGCAGATTTAGTCAGCTAGAACTTCTAGATGAAAAGTGCATCAATGCTTTGGAGCATCTTCGTGCCTACCAAAACAAGCTTAAGAGAGCATATCTTAAGAAAGTTCATCCTCGATCCTTTGAGATCGGTGACCTTGTCTTAAAAGAAAATAAAAAAAATACTAATGCAACTAAAAACCTTAAAGGTAAATTTGAGCCCAAGCTGGCTTGGACCATATGTCATCACTGCTAAATTTGGATCAGGAGCATACAAATTATCTACCTTGGATGGTAAAGAACTTAAAGAACCTATGAACATTATGCATCTTAAACGTTACTATGCGTAAAAATTGGTCATTTCCTCATTGTATATATTTGTTTAAAATGTTTCAAAAAACAATTATCTTGTATTTCTTTCAATTCATAACTTAAAATTAAAAACATCCAAATCATCAAAATCTTCAAAAACATCTTTTATTTTTGTACCTCTCAATTTGTGAAGTATTGCAGTTATATTTTCAGTTATTTTGGATAAATTAGCATTTATTTGGAATCTCGCACTTTCACATTCACATGTATAAATATCTTGATTTTATTTGGTATGATTATTCATCTCTCTTATATCAAAGTCCATAGTTGAATTAAATAAAGTTTTGAGCATAGAGAATTGATCTTGTTATTTACTTGAACTAAGTATATCTTTTCACATTAAAATGAGTTCATTGCAAATTCGATATGATGCTACATAGTAGACATGGTTTCCTGAGCAAAAAGTTTCCCCTGCTATCCTATCATGCACATGGTCTAGAATCTTTGAGAATTGACAAAAGGACAAGCTCACCCCTACCCAGAATAAAAATCCCTTGCTCTACAGCTAATCCGAGCAAGTATCCCTAGCATAGAAAGCAAAGAAAAGTTCAAGAAAAAGAGAAAAATAAAAATGTTATTTTGTATCATCACGACAATATTTCAGCATTATCTCAAAAATCAAGCAAAAATACAAAAGTACAAAAAAAAAGAGAAAGAGAAACGCAAAGGCAAAATGCAATAACAATCCTTTCCCTACCCCTTGAAAAGAAAAGAAGGGTGAATGAGCTTGAATCCCTGGAATTCTCAATTGTTCGAAAACTGTGAGGTAAGCCCCATAACAGGTGGTTTGTGCCCAACCCACTTGGCCTTGGGTAATCCCTAGCGTGGCGATATGTCTGTCACATTAGTGACCTTCTTTTGTACAGATCTCTATCAGGTTATGTATTAGCTAGCTCTTGATAAACCTAACTTACATAGTAGTCTGGTACGGTTACATGCATATAACTCATGGTCAACGAACATTCATTTGGTCAAGGCAAATTACTTGTATCAAATTATCTTGCTCAAAATTGGTGAATGAACAATACAATCGCACACACATTTGTATTCGAGAGATTTTGTATCATTATGATAAATCAAGATCGGTAATGAATTCACATTTGCACATGAGGATTCCTTATAAATCTACATTTCTCTTTGAGATAATTTAAAATATTTCTGTAACTCTTTTCGGAATAATTTTATCCTTTTATTTCAGAATTCTTGTTTTCTATAAGAGCAATTACATACATCTTCTCACAAAATCTTAAAAATAATTTCAAACAAAATTTTCATATTATTATTTTTCTATTTATCAAAGGTCAAAAAAAATTCATCTTGCAATAAAACCAACAATCTATTTTCTTCTTTGGATTTCGCGATGATGGTATAAGTCTATACCTATAATTCTATGCCTAGCGCAAACCATTGTTCTAATTTTCTTTTCCATTTATTTTAAAACAAATTCATCAAAACATATGACTTGCATCATTATGTTACACAATTATGCTTTACAAACAAACAAACACCTATTCTATTTCATGACATTATGTTCAAAATTCAATATTGCAACCATGGTATAAATTCTAAGGAATTGTTCAAAATTTTATCACACTTAGGAATTTATGCCTAGAAAAATCATATTTTCATTTCATGCATACTTTTTTATGAAACTCTGAAAACAAATCATCAAACCATCATTATCTCCATCATTTCAACACAAAGTCTTAAGACAGTCTCTTAAGCACTCTTTTACTTTTAACAAAATTTCTATACTGGGATTAGCTTGACGACCGAGTGAGCGGCGACTCCATGAAATGGTCTATAACAGTGACAATGTCCTTTGAAATTATTGTTAGAAGTCCCTTTTATTTTTTATCAAATCACACCACCACAACCAATTGTTTACATCAGATTATTTCATTTAAATCTTATAGCATGACATCAAATTATAATATTTCAAACATGACATAATTACATGAATCCTCAATCAAATAGGCAAACAATTCAAACATTAAAGCATCATAAAAACATATGAACAAATCATATCATCAGAAACAAGATCATATATATCCAAAAATTATATACATCATATCCAAACTGGATTGGTATGCCACAATCTATACTCCGGCATACTCAATCCTCTCAACAATCTCTACAAAATCTATAGTCCATAGACACCTAGCCTCGAGAAGCCCTCGAGCTCTCAGCCTCATCTCCTCCCCCACCCTGACGTGGAGGAGGTGGTCCCATAGAGGTCTGGGCTGTATCTCGGGTCCTTGTCGTCGATCATGAGGATGTCCTCGATGATCCCATCATGATCGGCTCTACAATAGGGGTTGGTAGTGGTACCCTCTGGTTCTCTGGAACCATGTGATAGTATAACCCCTGGTAGAATGTGGTCTGAGCAATAGACCATGATAGATCATCCCTGCTCACCCCTTCACCTCGAGCTATGAGCCGTGTAGCCTCATCTTGCAATGTCTACACCTGAGCTCGAAGGCAGGCAACCTCAGCCTAGAGAGCCGCTGTCTCACTGCTCTCCCCTGTGTCAACACCCTTGCCCTTATCAGGTGATGGTGGTCTCTCTCCCTACTACGAAGGGAGCCTCTCCTCCCTCTGCTTAGTCTCCCATGGCCTCTATGGAGCTCGTGCCATCCTTTGGCATCTCTCCTATGGGATCCATCGCTGCTCTCTCCCTCTGTGCCCCCGTGCTACCTCAATAGCAGCCTACCGCCATCTCCCCATCTGGTGCACCACAACATGTACTGGACCCTGCGCTCTCATCATCCGAGGAGGGTGGATGCCTACATACCAAGCATCGTAGCCATCGACAACCCCGGTGTCGTCACCATCCACTGGATGGATGGGGGCATCGTCTGCGTCTTGACTCTAGAATCGCTACATATCTGGAGCCTCGCTCAGTGTGGTATTATCTCAAATAGTCTAGGAGTACTCGTAATCCCTAAGAGAAGGGATCCCCTACTGTAGACCGAACTATCATAGTACTCGGTCATAGCGGTGGAGCTCTACCTCTCCCCGCTCCATCCTCAGCCAACAGACTCGCCTGATGCGAGCCAGCTCCTGCCCATCCTCTTCCCACCCGGGGTGCTCTCGCCATGGCCTCCAGGTGATCTGGTCTGGGATGAGGTCATCTAGCAACCTCCGTGACATCGGCAGATCTATCCGCCACTATGACCCCAACTATAACCACCAATAGAAAACCCGGGGCCTCTCCCGGTCAACCCCTATCAATGGGAGCCCTATCGGCCTCCGCACTGCAATGTGCTCCCAGCACCAAACCTATAGTAGTGATGTCAAAACTAGACATCGACCTCCCTTGTATACGACCCCATGCAGGATCCTATACAAGCGACAAAGAACAAAGCTTCCCCATGCAAATATGTACCCGTGGTCTCTCATGTCACAGACTATGTCTGAGAGCACCCACGATAGTCTGCATCTGCTTTGGTGGCACAGTAGTAAGCCACCAACAACTCCTGCCAAAACCCGAGTCAGCCTAGATGCCCCAGGCATCTATCGTAGAGACTCGATGTTCACTCCACCCTTCTCCAGGGCGAAGCTCGGATCTCCAGTCAGTCTCATCATCGCCTAGCCCTGATTGGCCATAGGTGTCATCAGCCATCCCTATATGGGGATCCTCATGATCCTCCATACGTCCTCTAGAGTGGGAGCCATCTCCCCTATCGATAATCGAAAGTAGGATGACCCCGGATACCACCTCTCTGCTAGGGTTGTCAATAGCCCTATGTCAGTCAGTACTTGTGGCATCTCTGCCACATGCTGTAGACCGACCTATCCAAGTCGGTCACGCTCTGCCTGGTCAAGCATGGCTATGTCATCTCTTAGCCCACCGTATTTCCATTCTCAGCTCTTTAGTAACCCCTTATGCAAAATAAACAATAAAACAACACAATCATTAATCAACCAATCATTAACATCAAATTAAACAACTTAAAATCAAGTTTAAAATGATATCGTTCACCATTGGATGATATCGTCCCCAATTGGGCAAAATCATCCTTTATGAGGATGAAATCGTCTTTGATTTCGCAACTTGGGAATCACCCCTTGTTGGACGAAATCACCCCTAATTCGTCGATTTCGTCGTCAGATGAAATCGACGCTCTAGGGACGATTTCGACGAAATCAGGACGATTTTGTCCCGACGACGTCGATGGCCTAAAAACGGCCGTGATGCCCCAAACAATCAAATTTAAATCAAAAAACTTGCACAAAGTTACATTAAACCTAATCTACTAGGATTAGATCCTTACCCGTAGCCCACGTCGGACCTCTATCGCTCTATGCGTTGTCTCCACCATTTTTCTTCTCTACAGAACTCTAGAATAGTAAAAGTGAATAGTACAAATGAATTAGGGTTTTTCCCTATTTTCTTTAATTTATTTTAAAATCAGCATTTTAAAATTTTAATTTTTGCTTTTTCGCGTTTTTACCTCAAACGTTCGATTTGGGTAAAAACACGGAGGGGGCACCATAGTCAGCATTCGTACGATTCGACCAAGAATCGTCGTCTAAAAAATTGAGTATATTTTTGCTTTCTCGTAAAACGGAAAAAACTCGTCTTTAACGCATTTTCTTCGAAAAATTTGCTAAAGAGGGGGCAAAATGTAGCACCCTAAAATTGGCATGGTTAAAACATTAGTAAAAAGATAAAATATTAAAATTTGAATTTCAACCCCAAACTGCTCGTTAAACCGCATTTTACCCGCTTTCCCCGTTTTTCGTGCCATTTTTAGGATTTGTTTTGACCGTTGGACGATATCATCATAGATTAGATGAAATCATCCTCGATCTAACGAATTCATCTGGAATAGAACATCCAGACGATTTCATCCCAAAACTAAATTTTCATAATTAGCTTCTGTTTCAACAGCCTCTCCAACTCGGGCAGAAGCATGTCTGCACAGTTGGAGATTTCCTTGTTGGAGATCTCCCAGATTGGGATGATCCCCAACCTCCCAAACCTCTTCCTAATCCTATATAAACTAGGATTTTTCTAGTTTATCCCCTTGCCTCCCTGCCTAATTCTTGTTGATTTTCCCTGAACCCCCAACCCCTTTGTTGACAGGATTTCATTGCAGAATTAGCTCCTTATTCCCTCGCATTATTGCTTGCATTTTGGTATTTTTGCATTTTTTATTGTAGGAATTCTACTATTTTTCAGTCGAAGCTAGCTTGGATCATCGTAGATGATCTCGAACGATTTCGAACAATTTTGCACGATTGGAGGCGATCCTGACTGTAGTCCAGATTGAGGGCAGTCCGAGTTTAGAGTTTGCATTTCCTTAAGCTTTTATGCATTTTTCATATCATATCTCTGCACTGTTTAAGTTATTATGTTTTATGCATCTTGGAGTTCACCTCATTTAACATAATTGCATGATAAAGTTAAAATCAATCATTAAATCTACTGCATTTCCTTATTTATCACTAGAATCTATTATTTAGGCATGTTTGCTGTTATTTCTACTATTACCCCTTGCTTCTGCATTTGCATATTTGGTATTTTGCATCTGTTTCTATGATTGCAGGTTTTTGACAAATTCATTTGACGAATTTGTCAGATTTAAGACGATTCTATTTGATTTCAGATGACCTTATGTGATTTGGGACGATCCCAAGAAATATCAGACGATAATGTACAAACTGAGATGATCTGAACTACTACAAGATTCAGAATCTCCATCAGACATCCGGGACCAGGTATGATACCTTCTGGTTAGCATATTCTCTGTAATTTGCATCTATTTTTGTTTTTTGTATTCATTGAAATTAGCATTGGCATATAGAATAGTCTAGATTCATATCGGCCAAACCTAGGAGTTGAATGATCAAGCATAAAAATGAACACATCAAACACACTCTCAACCTAGGCATGGAAACTGCCATTCAAAATTTTCCTGGTGAACCCACCATCCGTCGAAAATTCACCCTTATACACCTCCCCCAAGAGGCGGGACCTTTAAAGGGCCTCTCAGTCTAAGGTACTATCCCATACTTTTCACATCCCCCTTATGGGCACGGATCCTATAGCCTGAAGGTAAGGGTGCAAAAAATTTGGAGCGATACACTAGCTAAGGAGAATTGTCATGATGGCACGACATTTTGGAGGGCCAATGGTGAGAAAAGAAGAATTTTCATGATGGCCCAACATTTTGGAGGTCCAATGGTGAGCAAAGAAGAATCTTCGCAATGGCATGACATTTTGGAGACCCAGTGGTGAGCAAAGAAGAATCGTCATGATGGCACAATATTTTGGGGGGCCAACAAACCATGATTTATAAAAGAAGATGGAGAAGATCTTTGTAACAAAAATATCTTAACTTATTTTAGTTAAGAGATTCATGATCTGAGAAATATCTCTATAATAAGAAGATCATGACATCTAATCAATCTGTTACTAGGATAAGCCTGCGGGAAATTTGTTGTAATAACTTTCAGTTTTTTGTTTATGAAAAACTCTATATATAGGATGAGAAACCTAAATACTAGGTCGGCTCTTAGGTGTTTACAAGGCTATGTATTCAGGACTTATGAAATATAAATAGAGATCATCTATCTTGGTTTTGAGGTCAATTGGTGTAGAAGTTTGTATGCGTTTGTTTATTGCTAATTTAGTCTTTGTTG
This sequence comes from Wollemia nobilis, assembly GCA_028583015.1. Classification (NCBI taxonomy): domain Eukaryota; kingdom Viridiplantae; phylum Streptophyta; class Pinopsida; order Araucariales; family Araucariaceae; genus Wollemia; species Wollemia nobilis. Next base: position 556,376 of record JAQPPZ010003109.1, on the reverse strand, counting down.
AACGTACCATGAATTAATTCTTAAAGCTAAGTTTAAGTGTTAACCATTCTATAAGATCTGCAATTTACTTCATGTAGAAATTGCTATAGAAATATACGTTGAATGATCTTAGCTTTCCATGCGTCAGTTATCATTATGTTTATTTGCAAAATATTGAAGTAGTCCTATGTTGTTGCTTAATCTGTACCTTATTATTGTGAATGGTGAGTGATTTAGTAAAATAGGAAATATTGCATTAACCTTCAAACTTAGGTTACATAGTTTAAATAGGCGGTAAATAACCTATTCGAGAAAGAAAGGGGGAAAGGAGAAATTGGGGGAAAAGAAGGATGAAGGGAATTCTCTTGCCGCCCAAATTGCTGCCATCCATTGCCGTCCAGGTAAGGTAAAAGGTAAGTTACCTTTACCCCTAGTAAAATCAAATTTTTAACTTTTATTGATGGTAATTTCCAACATTCTCCCCCTTAAAGTTGAGAGGACTAACTATATAGTCTCTCAGCTTTATAAATTGAGCTTTAGCCATGCCTTTGGTGAAGATGTCTGCTAGATTATCCAAAGTGCTACAATATTGAAGCTCAAGCTGTCTGCTTGTTCCACCATATCTCTTATGAAGTGATACTTCATATCAAAATGTTTTGACCTTTTGTGGTGGATTGGATTATATGCCAATTGTATGGCACTTATATTATCACAATTCAGTTTGGTTGGACCAATTTGTTTTTCGCCAATCTCTTCAAGGATTTTCCTCAACCGGAGGATCTGAGTACTTGCATGAGTGATTGCTATGTACTCGGCTTACGTAGATGATAATGCTACAACAGATTGCTTTTTGGAACTCCAAGTTATTAGTCCCGAACCTAGACTAAAACAGGTTCCCTGATGTAGATTTTCTGTCATCTATATTCTTGCCCCAATCGTTGTCACTATAACCAAATAACTTCATAGAGTTAGACTTGTGGTAATGGATTCCAAAATCCAATGTACCTTTTACATATCGTAAAATTCGTTTGGTTGCTTGAAGATGCAGCTCGGATGGGCATGCCATAAATCGTGATACAAGAGAAACAACATCTTGTATATACGGCCTAGTGTTGGTGAGAAACATTAAACTCCCAACCATGCTTACGTAATTGGTCAAGTCAACATTTGGTGCTCCATCTTCTTTGCTTAGTTGGATTCCATGTCCGGTTGGTGTTTCGGCTGATTTGCCTTCTTTGCATAGCAAATTTCTTGATCATGTCATGAGCATATTTACGTTGACATATGAAGATCCCATTCTTTGATTGATGTACTTCCATTCCTAGAAAGTATCTCATTAATCCGAGATCCTTCATCTCAAAGCTGATTCATCATGGAGTTTTTGAACTCCATATTCATTTTATCATTACTACCCATGAATATTAGATCATCCACATATAAACAAACTATGAGGATATCTACTCCATTTTTAGGTAGTATAATGTTGGTTCACTCTTGCTTTTTGTGAAACCATATTTGCTGAAATAGCCGTCAATTCGTGAGTACCATGCTCTTGGTGCTTGCTTGAGGCCATATAGTGCTTTTTTCAATTTATAAACAAGGTTCTCTTTTCCTGGTTCTTGGAAACCTTGAGGTTGTTGAACATACACCTCTTCTATCGGGTATCCATTTAAAAATGCACTTTTCACATCCATGTGTTGTATTTTCCATCCTTTATGGGCTGCCAAGGAAAGAAGCAGGTTCCGATTGTTTCTTGTCGAGCAAGCTGGAGCAAAGGTTTCCTCATAATCTATTCCATATTTCCGAGTAAAACCTTTGGCTACTAATCTCGCCTTGTGCCTTTCAATGCTTCCATCGGCATTGAATTTGGTCTTATAGACCCATTTACATCCAACACATTTTTTTCCCTTGGGAAGCTTCACAAGCTCCCAAGTATCATTCTTTTTAATTGAGGATATTTCCTCTTCCATGGCATCTTGCCATATATTTTCGGTGCATGCTTTTTCATAGCTAGATGGTTCTAGCTGTGCAGCAACCAACAAAGCATAATTGACTACATCACCCCTTGGTTCATGAGACTCATCATCTCCTGACATTTGAAGATTTTCAAGTCTTGACAAAATGTCATCCATCTCACTAGCTTGACTCCTAGTGTATCTTTGTTGAAAATTCCTATCCAACATTTGAGAAGATGGATGACTCTGTAGTATGCGCTTTCCTCTATTTGTCTCTTTCCTTTGAGAAACTGAATCAATATCCATCGGACTTGGAGCGCTTACAGATCTTTGAAATCGTTTTGGAGAATTTGGGGGTGCCGACAAATTCCTTCTTGGACTTGGTGTACCACTTGATGTACTTGATGAAGTTTCTGATGTGGAGTTTGTGGAGGAGGACTGCTTTTCTTGGGTTGTACCATTATGGGAGGTATTGGTGTGGTATTGTCCGAATTAGAGTCAAAATCAACAAATTTTTTATGACCCCATTCTCCCCCTTCATCAAAAATTACATCCCTGGAGATAATGATTTTATGTGTCGTGGGATTGTACAATCTATATCCTTTGGTTGAATCACAATACCCTACAAAAACACATGCTTGGCTCTTTGGATCAAGCTTCTTTCGCTTCTCTTCAGGAATGTGTGCATAAGCTAAAGAACCAAATACTCTGAAATGTTTGACATTTGGTTTCTTACCGTACCATCCTTCATAAGGAGTGATACCATCTAAACTAGAAGTCGGACTTCTATTTAGAATATATGCACTTGTTCTCATTGCATCTGCCCAATAGCTTGTTTGTGAGATGTTTTGCTCGAAGCATTGTTCGTGCCATTTCAACAAGGGTGCGGTTCTTTCTCTCGGCCACACCGTTACTGCTTGTGGGGTGTAGGCGGTAGTGAATTGCCTCTTTATCCCATTTTGCTTACAATAATGAAGAAATTCATTTGAGGAGTACTCTCCTCCTTTATCAGTGCGAAGACATTTGACATAGTAGTCACTTTGCTTTTCTACATTATTTATGAAGTCTATGAAGCAATCAAATGCTTCATCTTTGTGTTTCAGAAAATACAACCAACACATTCTAGAATAATCATCTATGAATGTTAGAAAATAAGAATTGTTTCCAAGGCTCTTTGTTTGCATTGGACCACAGATGTCCGAATGTACTAGCTGAAGAGGATAACTTGCTCTCCACGCTCGGCCTCTTGGAAACTTCTTTCTGGAGTGCTTTCCCAAAGCACATGCTTCGCATACCTTTTTATGTTCTGGAATTTTTGGTAGTCCTGTCACCATAGCTTGTGATGTTAACATTTTCAAGCTAGCGGAATTGAGGTGACCATATCTCAAGTGCCACAATTCACTTGGATTTGAAATAGCAATGTTTGCAAGTTGAGCTCCCCCTGGCTCACCAAACTTTAGAGGGAACAACCTATTCTTTGTCATAGGTACTTATGTGATGACCCGGTTACAATTGTTTTTATCAAAGATTGTACATTTTCTTTCATCAAAAACTAATTTGTAATGCTTCTCCATCATTTGGCCAACACTTAACAAATTGTGTTGTAGCTGTGGAGTATAGTATATGTCATTCACATTTTTAAGGCCTTCTTTTGTGGGAACTTCCATAGCTCCTATGCCTTCAACTTGCAAGGATTTATTATCCCCTAACTTAACTTGAGATTTGTAATTTGAATCTAATGTAGCAAAGAGATTTTCTTTGCCACTCATGTGGTTGGAGCAACCGGTATCCAAAATCCATGTATCATTTAGATTTTGATCCGGTTTTGTCCATAAGAGAGAAAAATATTTGGTGGACCTTCTTCTTCCCCGTAGAATGAGCCATATTGACTACTTTGATCTTTTGAAGATTTTGACCAGCGATCCACGAGCGAAGTGGCCTTGTTTCCCACAATTGAAACAAGCTGTTTTGGTCTTATTACTTCCTCGTCCTTGATTTCCACGGCCTGCATTGCCGCTTTGGTTTCGATTGGCTCCTCTGTTTTGATTTCCACCTCTGTTTTGATTACCTCCTCTGTAGGAGTTGCTTTGTCTCTTGCCTCTTTGTTGTTGTCCTTTGCCTCTACCTCTTCCTTGTCCTCGTCTTACACTTTCATTCGAAGTGAAGGCTTTATCATCACCTCCATAGCTTGTTGAAGGTGCACCTTGAAGTCGCTCTTCATGTGATGTTAATGATCCAATCAAACTATCAAATGTAAGAGTAGAAAGATCTTTGGATTCTTCAATTATGATTGCAATGTGATTCCACTTAGGAAGAAGAGTTCGCAACACTTTCTTCACAATTGTTTCATTTTTTGTGTCTTCACCTAAAGTTTGCATCATATCAACTACTGCTTTAACACGAACACAATAGTCTCCAACTCTTTCATTGTCCTTCATTATGAGATTTTCAAAATCTCTTTTCAAGGTCTGAAGCCTGACTTGCTTTACTTTATCACTTCCTTGGAATCCTTCTTTCAAGGCATTCCATGCATCTGTTGTGATTAAATAAGATGCAATTCTTGGAAAGATACTAGGATCTAGTCCCTGATTGAAGATGGTATAAGGCAAATGAATTATTTTTCTGTGCATCTTTGTAGATCTTCTTATCATTTGCACTTAAGGTAGTCCAATCTGTTGGAGCAATGTAACCGTCTTCAATAATATCCCATAGTCCTTTTTCGATGAGTAATGTCCTCATCTTGATGGACCAGTACTCATAATTATCCCCTCCGAATTCGGGAATAGGTAGATTATTATGTGAACCCATTTTTTAATCTACTAAAACAAGAAACCTCTCTTTTATAGTCTTATTGGAAAAAGACTTTACAAACTATCAAGCCCTGCTTGATTTACAATAAAAAACAACTCAAATTTGTTCAGAAATTACAAAATTGTCAGCGACTTGTTCATCATCGTCTCTGATCAATATTATTTCAGGAGAAGGAGGTTGTAGGATTTCAAGCTGAATTACTATAATGAGTATATTCGGATCCTTGTGCAGCAATTGCAAGCTGTGTCGGGATTGTTCAAACTTGCTTGCCGAAGGAGTTATCCTCCGAATATGCGTCGTATCCTTGATCAGGATTTCTCTGGTGTGCAATAACCGCGTTTTGCAACTGTGAAAAAACTGTATTCAGACTTAGTGTTTTCACGTGCCTATCAAAGTCTTCAGGTGTTGTTCTCAGTAACACCTTGCAGAGAGCATGATAACAACCTTCCGATCTTATCATTTAAGAAAATTTCCCAGAAATTTTCTTTTACAAGAATTTCCTCTTAGGAAATAGTAAAAAAAATTAAACTTTCTAAGTTAAAAAAAAATTTAACTTTCTAAGTTTTTTTTTTAACTTTTACATATATTTCCTCTTAGGAAATTTCAAGCAATAAAAAGCTTTCACATATATTTCCTCTTAGGAAATTTCAAGCAATTTAAATTTTTTTTTTTATAAAAGCAAAGGAACAGTTAAAAAACTAAAAAATATATATATTTTTTAATTTTAAACTTATTCCTTTAGTTTTGCTTTTGATTAAAAAAATTTAATAAAAAAAATTTGATTTTCTATCGACCCCGCCGAGAGTCGATCCTGCGACCTCGCGGGTCACAAGGCTGAGGGTAGCCGCTGTGCTACCCGGGCTGATCCGGGAGCAGCTAGCGCTCCCTGCCCTATAGCCTTCGCAAAATCACGCGAGGCTAAAAAATTTGATCCCGCCGAGGATCGAACATTCGACCTCGCGGGAGTCAAGGCTTAGGGTAGCCGCTATGCTACCGGGCTGATCCGGAAGCTAAGCTGGCGGCTCCCAGCCTTCTAGCTTGCGCGTCGAGCGCGAAGCTTTTAATTGGCTTCGCGCTTCGGCGCGAAGCTTATTTTATTTTTGGGACTTTAGTCCCACATCGCTTTTGAGGCGATGTTAAAGCTTCTTAAAAGAAGCAAAGCACGTATAGTGCTTTGATTGCCTACGGGCAATCGCCAACTATGCAGATCCTTTTGCCTCGGTTCGCGAGCGCAGGTTGCCACGTCGCTGCACCTCGGGCCGCGCGCCAGTCACTCCACGTCACGTCGTAGATCGCCACGTCGCTACACCTCGGGCCGCGTGCCAGTCACTCCACGTCACGCCACGTCACGCCACAAGTGCCTCGGGCCGCGTGCAGGTCGCCAGCCACATCAGCAGTGCTGCCTCGGGAATCGTGCCAATCTGTTGCTCCTGCGGGCCGCCTCGTCCAGCTCCACCAGCGCCTCGGGAGTCACGCCGATCTGCTCCTACGGGCCGCCTCGGGATCCGTGCCGCCTCGGACTGCGGGCCCCACCGCCTCGGGAATCGCGCCGCTCTGATACCAAATGTGAATGGTGAGTGATTTAGTAAAATAGGAAATATTGCATTAACCTTCAAACTTAGGTTACATAGTTTAAATAGGCGGTAAATAACCTATTCGAGAAAGAAAGGGGGAAAGGAGAAATTGGGGGAAAAGAAGGATGAAGGGAATTCTCTTGCCGCCCAAATTGCTGCCGTCCACTGCCGTCCAGGTAAGGTAAAAGGTAAGTTACCTTTACCCCTAGTAAAATAAAATTTTTAACTTTTACTGATGGTAATTTCCAACAATTATCTCTTAGCTTTGGCTATATTTCCCTCCTTTTATGCATTCCTTTCTCTTCCCCATTTTCCTATAAAAAGAAAGGAACCGCCCTTCTCTGGATATTGAATCAAACAAACTTTGTTTTAGCCTGATATTTCAATGTTGATGAAGTCTTTGGCACAAATTATTACCTAAGGCGGATTTTGTTCCAACAGGTATCCTAAGGTGAAAACTTTATCTTGCTCATCCCTTTGTACGATCAGTTTAGAAATGCTGAGAATTGGCAAAAGGACAAGTTCACCCTTACCCAAAGAAATCCCTTACTTTAATAAAAAAAAGCAAAATCATCAACAAAGCAAAATTCAAAAACAAAATAAATAGTGATTGTCATCACTACATAAATCCCTTGCTTAAGAGGAAACAAAAATTTAAAATAAATAGTGAGTTTCATCACTAAGCATGAGAAAGTATCCAAAATAAATATGAAGAAAAGAGGGGAGTATTGAACTTGAATCCTTATAATTATCAGTGTGAAAGAGCCTTATGCATGATGATATGTCTATCACATTGGCATCTTGCTTTTGTATAGACCAATTTTTGCATGTGGAAGAGCTAGCCTTAGGTGTCCTATACCACCTAGTGGTTTAATCCAACCGATTTCGACTTAGGATCAGGGTAAACATTTGAGGATCCCCAATATAGAAACAGGTTGAATGAATCCCCCTGACACTAGGGTATGCTTATGTTTTACCTAATATATTCATTTGCATGCACAGGGAATCAGGGATAATGAGTATCTAGGTCTTCATAACAAAACTTTATCCTTCAGAAGTTCTATATGATTAGTATACAAATTTTGATAAAGCCACTAGGGTATTTGAGTCTCATGGAAAACCTCAAAAATTACCTCATAGAAAATATTCATATCATAAGTCAAATCATCAAATTTCTTTATGAGGTTTTGTTCATTAAAGGGTGTTCATGAAATAGGATAGATACTGGATGACTTTCAACAATGATATTTAGACGACCACTGACTATTTTTGTGCATATATTTAATTTATAGAAGCTCAACAAGAAAGCACATACACATCACATCATCTCATCTCACTTTTGGATTCTTAAATAATTAATCATTATGCTAAGAATTATTATTCACATTCATGATTGCTATACATTCTACGGTGTCGCCCATTAGATTGTTAAACTCATATGCATACCTTATTTTTTAAGTGATTAAAATATACAGGTTCATTTACATTAGATCACCTTCATAATGCATTACACACGTTTCATTTATCATATCATAACAATATAAGTTATATGCATACAAATTAAACATGGATTTAACAATAATTATTGCATCCATGTAGGCATCTATCATCATAATGCATCTATACATCTATATCATACCATATAAAGCATACATCCATCATCTAGCTAGTGCATGTCAATACATCACATCACATAACAAAAATCAAATCATGTAAGCATAGCATCCATCATTGCATCCATAACATAAAATCAAAACAAAAATATTTTCTAAACATCAACTGGGGCATTATTGGTATCATACCTCCCCTAATCAACAATCAAACATTTAAACAATCAATATTAAAATGCCCTAAAGGTATCCATAAAACCTTTGGTCACCCAAAAATCCCCAAGGGTATTCATAAACCCTTTGGTCACCCGAAATATTCAAAAGGTATCTATAAGCCCTTTGGTCAACCCAAAAGGCCCCAAAGGTATCATAAGCCCTTCGGTCAACTCACAAAAAGCCCCAAAGGTAGCATAATCCCTTTGGTCAACCCAAAAAGCCCCAAAGGTAGCATAAGCCCTTTTATAAAAAACAAAAATCCCCAAATGTAGCATAAGCCCCTTGGTCACCTAAAAAAATGCCCCAAAGGCATCAAAAGCCCTTTTGTCACCTAAAAAAATGCCCCAAACACATCACAAGCCCTTTGGTCACCTCACAAAATGCCCCAAAGGCATCATAAGCCCTTTGGTCATCTCACAAAATACCCCAAAGGCATCACAAGCCCTTTGGTCACCTAAAAAAAGCCCCAAAGATAGCATAAGCCCTTTGGTCAACTCACAAAAAGCCCCAAAGGTAGCATAAGCCCTTTGGTCAACCCAAAAAACTCCAAAGGTAGCATAAGCCCTTTGGTCAACACACAAAAGTCCCCAAAGGGCATAAGCCCTTTGGTCAACTCACAAAAGGCCCCAAAGGTAGCATAATCCCTTTGGTCAACTCACAAAAATCCCCAAAGGTAGCATAAGCCCTTTGGTCAACTCACAAAAGGCCCCAAAGGTAGCATAAGACCTTTGGTCAACTCACAAAAGGCCCCAAAGGTGGCATAAGCCCTTTGGTCAACTCAGAAAAGGTCCCAAAGATAGCATAAGACCTTTGGTCAATTCACAAAAGGCTCCAAAGGTAGCATAAGCCTCACAAAAGGCCCCAAAGGTAGCATAAGCCCTTTGGTCAACCAAAAATGCCCCAAAGGCATCACTCATCTCACAAAATTACCCAAAGGCATCACAAGCCCTTTGTTCACATAAAAAAAGCCCCAAAGGTAGCATAAGCCCTTTGGTCAACTCAAAAAAAGCCCCAAAGGTCGCATAAGCCCTTTGGTCAATTTACAAAATGCCCCAAAGGTAGCATAAGCCCTTTGGTCAACTCACAAAAAGCCCCAAAGGTAGCATAAGCCCTTTGGTCAATGCACAAAAGGCCCCAAATGTACCATAGTCCCTTTGGTCAATTAACTAAAGTCCCCAAAGGTAGCATAAGCCCTTTGGTCAACTCACAAAAGGCCCCAAAGGTAACTTAGCCCTTTGGTCAAATCACAAAAGGTCCCAAAGGTGGTATAATCTCTTTGGTCAACTCACAAAAGGTTCCAAAGGTAGCATAAGTCCTTTGGTCTATTCACAAAAGGTTCCAAAGGTAGCATAAGCCCTTTGGTCAACTCACAAAAGGCCCCAAAGGTAGTATAAGCCCTTTGGTCAATGCACAAAAGGCCCCAAAGGTAGCATAAGCCATTTGATCAACTCACAAAATGCCCCAAAGAGAATAAGCCCTTTGGTCAATGGAAAAAATGCCCCAAAGGGCATAAGCCCTTTGGTCAACTCACAAAAGGCTCCAAAGATAGCATAAGCCCTTTGGTCAACTCACAAAAGGCCCCAAAGGGCATACACCCTTTGGTCAAATCACAAAAGGCCCCAAAGGTAGCATAGTCCCTTTGGTCAATTCACAAAAGGCCCCAAAGGTAGCATAAGCCCTTTGGTCAACCCACAAAAAGCCCCAAAGGTAGCATAAGCCCTTTGGTCAACCCAAAAAGCCCCAAAGGTAGCATAAGCCCTTTGGTCAATGCACAAAAGACCCCAAATGTAGCATAGTCCCTTGGTCAATTAACAAAAGGTCTCAAAGGTAGCATAAGCCCTTTGGTCAACTCACAAAAGGCCCCAAAGGTAACTTAGCCGTTTGCTCAACTCACAAAAGGTCCCAAAGGTGGTATAATCCCTTTGGTCAACTCACAAAAGGTCCCAAAGGTAGAATAAGTCATTTGGTCAATTCAAAAAAGGTTCCAAAGGTAGCATAAGCCCAAAGGTAGTATAAGCCCTTTGGTCAATGCACAAAAGACCCAAAGGTAGCATAAGCCCTTTGGTCAATGCACAAAAGACCCCAAATGTAGCATAGTCCCTTGGTCAATTAACAAAAGGTCCCAAAGGTAGCATAAGCCCTTTGGTCAACTCACAAAAGGCCCCAAAGGTAACTTAGCCCTTTGCTCAACTCACAAAAGGTCCCAAAGGTGGTATAATCCCTTTGGTCAACTCACAAAAGGTCCCAAAGGTAGAATAAGTCCTTTGGTCAATTCAAAAAAGGTTCCAAAGGTAGCATAAGCCCTTTGGTCAACTCACAAAAGGCCCCAAAGGTAGTATAAGCCCTTTGGTCAATGCACAAAAGACCCAAAGGTAGCATAAGCCATTTGATCAACTCATAAAATGCCCCAAAGAGAATAAGCCCTTTGGTCAATGGAAAAAAGGCCCCAAAGGGCATAAGCCCTTTGGTCAACTCAAAAAAGGCTCCAAAGATATCATAAGCCCTTTGGTCAACTCACAAAAGGCCCCAAAGGGCATAAGCCCTTTGGTCAAATCACAAAGGCCCCAAAGGTAGCATAGTCCCTTTGGTCAATTCACAAAAGGCCCCAAAGGTAGCATAAGCCCTTTGGTCAACCCAAAAAGCCCCAAAGGTATCACAAGCCCTTTGGTCAATTTACAAAAGGCCCCAAAGGTAGCATAAGCCCTTTGGTAAACTCACAAAAAGCCCTAAAGGTAGCATAAGCCCTTTGGTCAATTTACAAAAGGTCCCAAAGGTAGCATAAGCCCTTTGGTCAACTCACAAAAGGCCCCAAAGGTAGCATAAGCCCTTTGGTCAATTCACAAAATTCCCCAAAGGCATCTCAAGCCCTTTGGTCACCTCACAAAAAGCCCCAAAGGCATCATAAGCCCTTTGGTCAACTCACAAAATGCCCCAAAGGCATCTCAAGCCCATGATTGGGGCATCCAATATTGATCAGATCAATGATCATCACACACCCTATAATGTGGTCCTAGGTGGCCTATTTTTGCTCTACGCTATGTTTTCACACAACACATACAAAAAAGGGGTATCTATAGGTACCTAAAATGTGTCATGTTTAGGAGACTACTCATATGGGCATATCTGTAGACCATATGACCAATATTAGACATTTCCAAGAGCAAGATGTGGTCCTAACCAATCAAAAGGGGCAGTTCTAGCCCATTTAGGATTGGCTACTATCGACCAGAGCAACTACCAATCCTTGTTGCAAAAGTTGAGAGTAGCCAATCCTAGATATTCAAGTTGAGAGCGATCAATATTGGCCACTCAAGATGAGAGCCACCACATCTAGCTATTTTTGATGATAGTGGCTAGCACTAAAACATGAACTACTATGAGGGATTACCCAAATCATGGGCAGTAATGGTAGTTTACATGCAGTTTGAAGGGTTATCAACAAGGAACTCCTAGAGTTCCTCTTGACTACCCCTTCCATTCTAAGTCAAGACTAAACCTTATCTCTGGGATAGTTAGTTGGCATGTAGATCTGGAGCTTGTCTTCCCTAGGAAGCTAAGCCCTAGATCTAAACTTGAAACCTAAAATTCTATATATGCAAACTTTGAGGAAGGCAAAAGTTATATAGAGAGTTCAAATTGTGTGTAGTGGAGTCCTATCAAAATGGAGAGCCAATATACATCCCTTTGAGGAGCATTGGAGCATCGTCTGGCTGAGCCACGTCCATGCATCAGTGTTCAAATCCATCGTTCCCAACCGCAAATCAGTGTAGGAGACATATTGTTGACCCTTGAACATCAATTTGAGCAAGGGATTGACTGCAACATCCCATAAGACCTGAGGTAACCTTTAATTCAGAGGTCATTGTCTTTGACAGCGGCCCATATAGTCAGGTTTTAAAATGGTCAATTACTTTGTTCTAAGTAATAGATATTTATTTATCATTATTTCATTTACATGGATTTAGCATAGATCTAAATATTTCATTGCATTTAGATTAATATTTCTTATTTTGATATGCATATTGCTTATATATGGTATATTTAGATGCACATTATGCTTATTTATTCGGATTATCGTATTTGCTAATAATTCAGGGAGGCTACCCATTCTACTTATCGTGATTTATTGTTTTCATGAACGTAGGTACATGTTTACAGGATCAGATCAAAGCATCAAAAGCACAAGGATCCCTACAGGAGTAGATATGGAGGAGGCATCTGTAAGCCTTCGTACAGTTTCGTGTGCAGGATCGGGAAGCCTGTGAAAGTGCACCTCCCTTTGCGAGGGGATTTATTCCACCACTGTTTGTGCCCTGCTTGGAACTGATTGTATCACACACTGGGTATCCCTCAAAGGGACGAATATGTAATCGTGGATTGTAAATATAAAAAAAAACATATTTTTTTGTTTTTCTTATTTATGTGTCATTTGCATATTCATTCCTTTCAATTTGATATAATAATAAATACATTGCAAGTTGGGTCAGGTGCGGTGCGTGCTCCCCAGGATCACGTAGTAAAAGTATTGCCTCAATATGAATTCTTTTTTCATCATTGATCTATTTTATCATTTAGAAATCAAAGTATTGAAATGATCAAATTTGATCTCAATAGACCAAAATTAAATATGAATTTTCTTGTGTTATTTATGTTCAATACCTTCTAATTTCACATCCCTTAAAATTATTATTTAGAAATCAAATACTTTTGAAATGATTATATATAATCACAATAGATAAGAATGTGGGTAAATGTTGCATTAGATCTCATTCTTTATTGATACCTCACTATTTTTAAATTCATAGATGATTCCAATTATAAATTATCAAGGAAACGTATAACTCAAGAATATGATTAATTTTTCATTTATTCTAGTTATGATCAAATAAATTATGAAATTATATAGGAATTATAATTATGAAATATATTGTAGGAGGTAAGTATAGGAGTGGCCACAAGCAAGGAGTGAGTGCTAGAAAGGAGTGGACCTCACATTCAATTTTAGTACTCCTAATATTTAGAGAAATTAAAAAATAAAGAATTTTCTTGAGGAAATTATGTTTTTAAAAAAGAAAAATTCATAAAAAGAAGTAGGTGGAGAAAAGGATTCACTAACCAAAGAAAATAATATTTCATCTAATTCAAAACAAAAGGAAGAATGAATTTATAATTAACCTTATTCGTATGATAGAAGAAATGCAAAAAATAATTGAGGATGAGATGATCTAACATGATACAACTATTCTTAAAAGTAAAGAGTTAACATTCAAGTTCAACTAATATTGTTCATTTTTTTCAAAGATTCAATATTTGATCAAATAAAGTGGGTAGAAAATATAAACTATTGAATTTTTATTTTTTGAAAGGATTTTTCTCATTAAATAATGGATAGTGACCAATGGTTTATAGGGATAAATGTATTGTATTTAACCCCATGGAGTGAGTTTTTTCTTTGAACTTATAAAAACTCAAAAGGATTTTGTGTATGTTTAGGCATTGGGAATATTATATAAAATATTTGTAATAAGATTTTGAATAATATTGGTAATGTTGTAAGGGATTTCATCTAGGATGGATCAAAAACTAAGTAGCAAAGGTATGCTAAATATACTTAAATATACAAGGATATTTCTAGGTATTTGTTAAATTTGATAAGCTTAAATCTAAAAAAGGATAATGTAATCAATAGGATTATGAAAATATTGCATTAGATGCTACAAATATTATAAAACTAGAAATATAGAAAGGGATTTTAATGTAAAAATTATAAAGAAATAGAAAAAAGTTAAATGGTCATGAGACTAACTCAAATATACATTAAGAGGGTCATATTATAGTAGAAGATAAATATGATAAAGGATTTTACAATCCCAAAATATATTAGAGGAATACCCTTCACCTCATCAAATGGAAAAGGCCAACCTCATTAATAGAAAACATGTGAAAAAATAACAAATGATGCATAGGATGATGAAGTGCAATGAGAAAATTCAAACATAGAAGTAATTGAATTTGCAATGGAAGATACAAATTAGTTTTTCATGTAGAGAAGGAAAAAGAGATCAATATCAGTCCTCATAAATAATCTTCAATATTATCAAATGGTAGAATATCATATCCTTGTAATAGAAATAAAAGTAATCTAGATATTTTTCCTTAAACTTTAGCCTTTTTAAGGAAGTGCAATAGATAAAATAGTATGGAAAATATGCATTACACCTTAGTAATTTTAGGGTAACATTTGGAATTAACTACTACAAACTATACCACTTGATTTTTTTTCAATGAATTTACACAGGATTTTATGAAGGGTCCTAGTCCCCTCATACTGAGTGGGGTTTGAAATTTGGACCTCTCAAATAGATACCAAAGCCCTTACCACTTAAAAAAGCTTGCAATTCATGCCACTTGAATTTTAGGGTTGATGGGATTGCATTTAAAAAGTAAAAAAGTTCCAAAATTATGCCTTATGCTTTAGATTCTCTAGGGCACTATAAAATCTATATATGATGAGTGCGATTTTGAATAATATAGAAAAATAGAGTTCTTTTTTTGGAGGATTTATTATGTGTGGGATTGGAATTCATTACATAACATAGTTTCCATAATGTCTAGATGGAATTTTCTTAACTATGATTTTTGTTATCTTGAAAAGGGAATTGCATTTAGTATAATTTTGACTATGAAGTAATTATAGTGGTTAATAGCAACTCCATACTACAAAACAATGAGGAAAATTATATTTTATCACTTGTATGATAATGGCTTGTTATATTATTCCTTTTATTTAGACCCTAATAATTTTCCCTTCAAACCCAAGTCTTTTAATTTGGGCTCATGATGAAGTGAAGACCATTCAAAATTTAGAAAGAAGTAGATATTGAAGGGCAATTACAAGAAATAAATTTTTTATATATAATTAATCCTTGCATGTCATAAACTTCTAATAGATTTATGTAACACCAGTAACTAGTTGATATTAACGTTAAACCATAGACCCATACCCTATAGAAAAGTGAACTCTCAATAACATCTACTATGAAGGTTTTTATATTCTTCCTTATTTCAAACTCCTAAAGAATGACTAATGACCTAGCCATGTGGAATGTTAAGGATTTTAGATAGCATATCCTTATCCAAATACTAACTTTTTATATCATATCCATTTATGTTTAAGTGTTACACATGATACTCCTATGTTTTGATTATTAAAATGATAGGGATCAAGACAAGTATGGGATGAAGATAATGAAAGAAAGGAGATGACCTAGGGTGTGAACTCTAAGTATGAATAGTTTTATTATTTTAAATATTTTGTGTATGGATGTAGACCTATTAACAAACCACATGACCAAAATTTTACTTGTACATAAAACAATGGTTTCCATTATTTGTGTCTTCCCATATATTTTATCTTCCCATCATATAGTATTGCAACAAGACCAAATCCATCATAGCTAAACCAAAATATCCATATTAGTCATTTTTTTTTTAAAATTTAGAGGAAAAAGATAAATTCAAATTAACAATAAGCGAGAGTTAACCTATGATGAAAATTGACTCTTTAAGAGGCAATAGGATCATATACATGGTGCTTTAGTATGGTCAAGGATATTTTATCATTGTATTGCTCATAATTATTTGGCATCTCAATTCTAGAGGGTTGTATAGGAGTCACTAAAAATTTTAATATAGCACATTGCTCCACTAATTATACATAATTTGACAATTATTTATTATTGGAATTATGGTCCTTGCTTTAGAATATATAGCTTTTCTTTGTGATGCTAAACCTAGAAAAATAATGGAATCCATTGAAAGGTTTTACTATATGTGAATATCTTTTTCTCTAATAAAAAATACAACAAGGTTTTCTCTATTAAATATCATGGCCCATTGATCTCCTTAGAGATTAATTCATTGGTCCTTCAATCCTTCATGAATTATCTTACATCCTCCATATTGATGGTGATTTTTATAGATGTCAAGTTGATATTGATTTCAATGAGAGGGCTAAATGATTCTATTATTCTTCATTGTACAAGAACCAACAAGCATTAAGAACAAACATGTATCCCACCAAAATTATAGTACCAAATAATAATTAAGACAACAATAAGATTATCTTGATATTGGTATAATGTTATGTCAATTATCCCATTTACTTAATAAGATTTTATCCCATGATGTAGGTGATATTTATCTCATTCATTGTTTGGCTAAACTGATATTTTTACTTCTAAATTTAGAATAAATGTGGTTCATATGGTGTTTTTAGTTTAATTATGATGGATTTGGACTTGTTTTAGTGCAATATATGGTGAATATAAAAGAGACAAGAGACATAAAAAAGGGAAAGGTCTATATTGTGGACAAGAGGAAGCATGGTCTATTAATTTTTTAATAAAATCTAATCCACAAACAAAACTAGTGAAATTCCTCACGCTTGATCCTGACATCCTATGACTACATACTACTTGTGTTATATCTAGTCTATCCTAGTCTATTTTGGAATCCCTATATTAATCAAACCAAAAAAATAACTTATTCAACCATTAAAATATAATGCTTTACCAACACCACCATTATTCCCATAGAAATCGCCTTGAATATAAATTCCACCAATGTTGAAAACCATCTATAAATTTTTTCATCATGTTGTAATATAATTATAGAATCAACCCATTAATTATAGGCCCAACTATGACTATGCAACAATGGAAGGGGATCTCTTGGCCCATCAACCCTCAAATTTGAAACAATGGCTAAAATCTCACTAACCTTAAAATTTTTTCCAATAAAATCTAATACCTTAGGTAGAGAAATGGAAATAACAAACCCAATTTATCCCAATGACAAAACCAAACTAGCTACCCTTTATAATTCACAAATACTAAAATAAATCTTGACTAATACAAGGAATTGAGTATGTGAAGGGGACATAAAATTCTTAGCAATATTCATAACAACAACATACAAATGAACATGATCCCCCTATCAAAGACTCAACTAATCCATCCATAGATGCAATAGGTTTTTAATGCTAAGAAAAATCTACATAATGCACATCCATTCCTAACTTGAGCATATGGAGAGTATCTAGGCTACTAGGAAACTTTATAAACCCACTAAACTAGGTCACCTATCACTTCAAGGCTTGTTCCTCTAGGAAACAATGACCAAGGAGGTATAGATATAATTGGATGAAACAATGCAATGAGAAGGAAATTAGAGTGAATAATTCCTTGAGTAGAAAATACATCACCAAATCGAGGTAAACTAAAGACATCCACAATTAAACCTTACATTGCTCTTTGGTTTCTTAACACACTAGGCCAATAACTTTATGGAAGAACTAATTTTGGATATGATATAAAGGACACAAAGTGAAAAATAATTTGACTGATAGATGCTTATCATCATCTCAAAAGAGTCGAATTGTTATAGGGTAATTGACCTAAGGAGATTCTATATCTTCCATATGAATATTATTTCAAGGTTTCATTAAGAAAATTTACCATTTTGAAGTGAATGAAAATAGTATTAGATAGAAAGACAAGTTGGAAATGTCTAAAAATATCTCGTAGTATTTTTCATGATTTCATAATTTAATAAAAACAAATCAAATAAAAACTATCTCTATATATAATATTTCAACAACTTGAACTATTATATATTATTTATTTTTATATTTATATTTTATTATTTTATTTCAAATGATATACATTATACAATATTATCAATGGATTTCTAGTTATACAATAATTTAAAATGTTGTCTTAAATTTGTAACATTTATATTTAAATAATATTTAATTTAATATTTGATTTTTTTAAATCTTAATTTTAAAAATTTTACTCTTAATGTCTTCAAATGACTAATTTGTCCCCCCTTTATACTTCATCCACTTGGTAAAATACATGCTAGGCATATATCATTTACAAGGGTAATGATACTATATTTCTCTTTTTTCAATCAAAGTTGTTGGATTTGGGAGAGAAAAATTTATGCAACTTAATCTACATTATTAATATCTAAGTTTGAATAATATTTTTTTAATTTTTCTTAATTTACAATGAGTGTATATATGCTTATACTTACACAATGATCAATGCCTCAAATAATAATAAAATAGTAACATCTTGCTAAGAAAAAATTGGACGTGGGGATTGAGGTGTTTTTCTCAAAATAAAATCCTATCAAGAATTTTTTTTTCAAATAATTATTTAATATTCTAGAGTAATAAAAATATCAAGAAGCCTCGTTTATATACATGTATTAAACAAATATAATAATTAAATAATTAACAATGCTTTAAATCATGAGAAAATATGTGTAAGGTTTGAGCTATTATATTTGAAGAAAAATTCTCTCAAGAATATTCATGAAATATTCCTCCAATGCCATAAGGTAATAAAAATACAATGGGTCTCCTTATATTATTTTTTGATCAGTTAAAAAAGTTAGATTATGAACGGGGTTTAGCAGGGCCCCAAAACTTGATTACAAAAATGTTACAAAAGTCAACAGACTAGAAAATTTCATAACATGATGCCATCCATAAAAAATCCAATCCACCAAGGCTATTCTCAGGGAGCATCCATTACAACAATAATCAGAATAGGAAAATCTTAAATAAACCCAAAAACAACAATAGACATAAGCAGTATGTAGCCAAAATGTAGCCAACAACCACTCGGTAAAGGAAAGAAACACTTAAGCCTCCTTATCAGGTTCAACAACAACTTATTGGAATATGTAAATGGAAGTATCTATTTCAACATATTTAATCTTTCCAGGGATGTCCTTAGGAACAAAAAACACCTTTAGATCTTTAGCTAGAGCACTGGTCACATCGTCAACGAAGGTTCTCCTAAAGAACCATAGGTTTAGTGCATTACAAAAATCAATAAGTTGGGAGATGTAGTTTGTGATAGATTTGATGATGAACATCTACATGCAGTGGTCAAGGTTATCCTTTTCATCATCCTCAGACTTAATAAAAAAATATTCTTTCTACTGGACCTTATTCTTTAGATGAACAAAGGAGCACAAGGGTTTCTTCCCAGGCTCAAGTTCAGGTTTAGGGGATTCACTGCCGGGTTTCTTCCTTAATTGGTGAACAATGTCAACAATCCTTCTTAGTAGAGATCCTAGGGGTTCTTGAGGATTGTGGCATAGTTTGAGAAGAGCTAGATTATATGGAACTTGGTTTGGGTTTAGGAAGGGGAGTCATGACAATGCCCTTCACACAATGAATTAACCAATTCTTATGCAGGAAATTGAACAGTCCATGATGGTTAGGCAATTCAGACCCATTCTTTGATATGCAGTTCTCAATGGTGTATCCAATAGATTAATTAAAAATTGAGGAATGTTAACCACACTAACATCACAAAAATAATTGAAGAACACAAATGGAAGCTACACATAACCTTATTTGGGTCGTCAACTTTTACATACTCCATTATAGGTTTTAAAACATTACCCCAAGGAAAATGAAGCTAATCACGTATCCCCACATGAGATTTCTTGCAAATCTCTGTATATTTGACATCCTTCAACTTGACATCCCAGTTATGCTTTTCTCTTCTTATGGATCATCCCTTAGTAGGCTGGCCAATTAACTCAACCAAAAATTTGATGTAAACCTCAAATGTATTTTTACAAATGGTGACCCTACAATTATCCCACATCTCTATGAACACCATGGTAATTTATGGGTCCTCCCCTTCAAATTTGTGAAAAAATGAAGGAAACACTTGCTCGAGAGGATCCCTTCAGCATGGAGTCCATAAAAACCTTGGAAGGCTCAAAAAAATTAATGATAACAACACATGAAAAAGGACACATTTGGATAAATAGTTGAGGAATATAGCAATAGGGAAGATCCAAAGCTTGACCATTATAAAAAGAAACAACTAAGAAGGCAAAAATGAAAATATTCCAACGATAATCTCGATAGGGTATACTTATATATTTGCTTAAATTAAAGAGATATTTTGAAGGGTTTCAAGCACCCTCCCATAGTGCATGTGGTATAATAAAGGTTTAATTCCAAATAATGAGAAAATAGTGAGGCCTCACTAACAAAAAGTTAGGTGTGACATTTGAGGTGTTTTGCTACAAGTAAAATCCTATGGGTCTCCTTATATATTTACCTACATTTAACAAAAAAATAATTTAGATCCATTTTAAAGGGTGTCAAGCACCCTCCCAATGAACAAGAAAATAACACATCTTACCATAAAAAACATTAGGTGTAGGTTTGTGGTCTTTTCCTCCAAGCAAAATCCTTTGGATCTACTTGTATATTTGTGACGAACAAAATAATTAAGATATGTTTTAAAGGGTATAAAACAACCTTCCATAGTGATGTGGTATAATGAAGTTTTAATTCCAAATAAAGACAAAATAATAAGGATTTTCTAGGAAAAATTCAGGTGTAGGGGTTGAGGTCTTTTTCTCCAACTAGAATCCTTCAAAAATATTCCTTCAATATTCTAGGATAATAAAAAATATGAGGGGTATCCATGTATATTTACCTACATTTAACAAAAAAAATAATTAAAGGATATTTTAATTGGTTTCAATCATTCTTCCATAGTGCATGTGGTATAAAAAATATTTAATTCTAAATATGAGAACTCATGCATGCCAATAAACAATCAATGTCACATCAAATATTAACTTTAAAAGCTTTCACATGTGAATCTCCATGCCATGTTCATTTGCTAATGCATTTGGGATGAAAGGAATTTAAATAATACATAGATTATTACCACTAAGCATGTTATAAAATTAGATTTTATTTCTTCCAAAATTATGTACATAGGATGAATAAAAGTATGCATAAATTCTAGTATCCTTTATTCAATTGGGAATTTCATGTCAAGTAAAAATAAATGGTGTTTAGGGCTTGAATGTAAATTTCAATTTATTTCTAAACATCCACTTTCAATTTTGGACAATGTGTCTGCTTTCATGAAGAACAAGAAATAAAAAAATATTTGTGCCTTGTTACAAGGTAAAAATTTAATGAAGCACACATTTGAAACAATGTATACAATTTTAATTAAAATACTTCCCTTGTCATCAATAGGATATTGTGCCTTGAACACCCATCTGGTATTTTGGGTGGGTGGGGACCAAATATCTCACCTTTACCTTTTGTATCCTAATAGTTATGTCATATGATCTGCCACCTCGAGCTCTTTATTGAAGTGGACTTAGGTTCAATAGTTTACTTGTGTCAGAGTGTTTCACAATTTTTTTTGTTGTTTATATTTTGTTTTATGTTCAGACTGAAGGATTTCATTGGCAACCAATAAAGCTGAAATATGCAACACTTAAGGTGGTTTCCTAGGTGAATATTGCTTCTCCTTGGGCTTAGATAGATTGGCATGGCTTATTATACAGATTTATCAAAGAGTTGAAACTTGAAACACAAGGAGGTAACTTGAATTTTTTGCACATGATGCTAGATAAAATTTACTAATTGTTACCTTTGCCTAAAAAGGCCCCTAAAGGTTTATATTTGAAACCTTGGTGTGTCCCATTTCTCCCTTTGAAGCACTTTTTATTTTATTTCTTGTTTCTCATTTCTCAATTCTAGGAATATAGTGCAAGAGATTAAAATTTAAGAAAGTACATTTATTGATATTTTTGACTAGAGCTTACCTTGGATTTGTTTGGTGTAACCTTGAAGATAATAATTTTTATAGTATTAGTCACCATTCAGTTTCACAGTTTTTAAAATTGCATTTTTGTGCATGTATATAGATTTATACCATTCATAATTTAATGAAATAGGTATTGCAACATCATAATTCCAAGCAATATGGTTATGTGCCCCAATTTTAAGAATAGAATAAAAGGGAGAGGATACAAATGCTGCAAGGTAGTTTTTGAGAAATGATAGCCCTAGTGTATCCTTAGTATCATAGCATGTACACACTCATATTGTCACCAAAATGTACTAATGCAAATGATTATTGAGTACGAATGTGCAAGCTTCTCCTACAGGGTATGTTTAAGTTAAAATTGAATATAATTACACATGAATAATGGAGTATTTAAAGGTGAATATTTTTTTAGACAGCATCATTAATATCTTTACTCTAATACATATTAAAATGAGGATGAATTAAACCCAAGTTTTATTTTATTTTATTTTCCATACTATAATCTAAAACTTTAGGAAAATAATTCAAACTATTATAACAACAAAGGAACATGGGATTGGGTTTGAATATAATCTAAATATAATTTTGAGGCAGAATGTAATTTGAAAATTAAACTCTCTAGAGAGTGTTGAGCACCATAGTGAAGTCCAGGATTGAGACTCCAATATTGTGCACTGCTCTTATAAAATGGCTAGTCTTTGTAGTATTTATAGATCACCTGCAACAAAGGTCACAAATCCTGTATAATTTTTTTAGTATAGTGGTGTTGCATCCAAATTTGACTCAACATTTGAACTCCACAATTTTAATTTTTTTTTGGTTTCATCAAAATAACAAGCATTGCTGGTCCCTATTGCATCTTATTTGAGAAGTTAATTTTTCATAAGTTGATGGATGAGTCTAGCCTTAGCTAATATGTATGCACTTTTAAAAAAACTGGTTTACCCTAAAAAGCATTAAAGGATTAAGATATAATTTCATTTATCATAAAGGTCAACCTCTAAATAAACCCAATTATTAAAAGGTAAGGTTTAGTCTTTTAGGATCATTTTCAAACTTAAGTCAAAATAAATAAAATCCCCAAATACTAAAGAGATAAATCAAGGGTTAAGTAAAAATGCCATGGTCTAAATAATCCGAAAGCCTAAGTGTAATGCCCAAAGCCTTAATTAAAATTCTAAGGTTATGCACCCCTTTTCGATAGATAAGTCAACCGAGTCAAAAGAAATGTTTTAATGAAAGGGCTTAGCCTAAGGTATTAAAATTATGGTTAATATTTTAAACATAAACTCCTATGTTTAACTAGGAATATACGGTGGTAGCGCGCCATCTAGATGAAGATCCAATGGATGCGCCTTATTCAGTAAGTCCATATGTAAAATATCATGTTCTAAGGGCCCGAAAGCCTAAGTTTAATGTCAAAAATGTTGATTAAATGTTAAATTACTTTAAAAGATCCAAGGATAGAGATAAAATTATGTTTTAATCCAATGGTTACATTTGTTTTGAAACTAACCCCTTAGGTAAAAGAGATCAATGGCTGCACTAAATCCTCATCAAGATCTAACGGTAGCGCCCAAGTCAAAGTCCAAACAAAGGAATAGAAGCAAAGGATCCAACGGTTGCACCCAATTCACCTTTAAATCTGATGGATGCATGTTTACCACAAACTACCAAAGAATATCAAGATTATGTTAAAACATACACAGATCCTAACGAAATCAATGGTTGTGGTTCCTCTCGAAAGGATCCAACGGTAGCAATCATTTCAAGAAAATAAAGGTAAAACTTATCAGTAAGACCAAGTAATTTTTTTAGTAATCTTAAATAATCAAATTTAAATAGGGTTCTAATACGTTATTAATCACCCCCTTTTTTTATTAATCTAGATTGACAAAAAAATTTGAAGCATGCTTTTTCAGGTTATCTAACCCTATAGGTAGCAAAATATATACAACTATGCCATAACCAGAAATGATCCAATGATAGCGCACATATCGAGATGGTCAAACATTAAGATATTCCCACCCGAATCTGAAGACAAAGTGACCCTAAGTCTAATCAGATCCAATGATCATAACTAGGCCCAAAAGATCTAACGGACCCATGCGTAAGATAGTTGCTCAAAGGTTAAGACAAAATTTCCTTTAAGCAAATGACTAATACAGATCGATGGTCACGTTTTAATTAAAGTCAATCTGACGACCGCAATTCATCCAAAGAGTTAATCTAAGCTATTGAAATTGATGGATGCATTTAACCCTTTGAAGATCTAACGGTCGTGACTTAATCAAGGCAATAAAGGGTTGACAAGTCAAAATCAAAACCAATCGACGGCTGTGAACACTCAAGGCCAAATCCAATGGTAGCTCTTCGGTAAAAAGTAATCGGGAACTAAAGGGATATCAATGGCTACACTTTAACCCACCAAGATCTAATGACCACCATTTAATTAAGGAGACCTATAGTAGATCCGATGGTACAAAAAAAAATAAGGGCTGTGGTAATACCCAATCTGATCGAACAATTGCGCTCGTTGACGGTTATCAAAGGAAATTAAGGCCTATGCATTAATCAAGGTAGCATAAGGTATGTATAAACAATCAAACGACTATGCTTGGTCAAACTTTCAATCTAACGGTAAGCCATTAGCAAGGTAATCCGATGTTGAAGACTATATTTTAAACTTGATTAATAAGTTCCTGATTAATATTTTAATAACCAGTGTTAAATCAAGTTTGAAATATCAATTTAATTTAAAATCTTGATCATCCCTAACCTTTACCCTTGATATTTTGAAAGCTAACATCCTTGTAGGTCCAAAAATATCAAAAAGCAGCCATACGAAGCATATCCTATCCAATGGTCATGAAGAGTTGACTAAACCAACGTTGATCACTAGTCGACAGATCCAAGGGGTACATTTCCCAAAGAACAAATTCGACGGTCCAACTCTCAAAAATGGGTGATCATTTCACAACATGCCCAAAGCAAGAACCAATGCAAAGAGTAAGGTGGTGATTTATTTATGAGGACATACACTGAACAAGGAGCACTATAATGGGCAACAACTACAATGAAGCCGAAGTAAATAGTACACATAAAAACTATAAATCCAGATAATACCTAGGGAAGGAAAGATTCGAGCGATCAAAATAAATCCCATGGATAGTACCCAGATAAGGCTAATGTGGACTAATCAAAAGATAAATCCTGATGCTCAAGCATGCAATCAGATCATACACATCCACTAAGAATGATAGCATACTACGTGAAATAATAAAATAATCCTGCTGAGCATATTCATACCCAAAGTTCATAGCTTATAAATAGGGACAATAAAAGGGAGCTAAAGGGCATCAGTGAGAAAAAAAATGGAGTACAAAGAGTATGAATACATTCATTTTTTGTTCTACAAATACCTAAGATGAAGAAAGCGCGTAAAGAGTAAAACATGGTTTTGGATTACAAAAAGTCATTTGCTCCATGCTTCGATGAAATATAGTTATAAGGGGAACACTCCGACGGAGTATAGCTATGGAAGCAATATATAGATACTTCCAAATCCATTTTTCCATTCCTGCCTTCCTCCTACTTATCACTGCCTCCCTCTTTATAGGTATTCTCTCTTGATCATCCTGATATTTCTCCCCACAAAGCGACATCTTTCCACTATCCATTATGCAAATCCATTTCCTTTCCTCTTTTCTTCCTTCAATTCATCACGTAATCTATGTCATTCCATCTATTTTCCACTAGAACGCCACCTCTTGTGTTCACCATCACATCGGGCCCCCCTTCATCATTTGTCAAAGTTTTATGATATCAGTCTGGTCAATCCCCAAAAACATATCATAATGACTAGAACAAGCAGAATAAAATAAATTGCATATAAGTATAAATTTTATCAACTGAAGAAGAAAAAAAATAGGCCAACCCATTTTAGTATAAAATATCCCTTCAAACAAAGAGTGAACTACAAAATATATTTAATTAGATACTAACAAGAGTAGGGCTAAATACAGACCAAGAGTAACAAAATCAAGAACCAAAGACTATAAAAGGAAGTATCCAAGTTCAGAATCATCATAAAGCATTTAGAGAATAGCAATTTTTCTAAGAGGTATACTTGAGTGCCCTTTAGATTTGTGTTGTTGTATCTCATTTCTGTGTCTATTTTTCTCATTATTTCTTCTTTCTTCCCCATTTTGTATAGGATTTTGATAGGAAAGTACCCAAGAAGATGAAAATATTTCTAGAATATTGAGTCAAATATTTGGAGACTTTTTTGTTACCTAATTGGAACAAGAAGAGTTGGAGATTTTTGTTACATTAATTGAACAAAATATCCTCATTGTATTGATAACTTCTGAGGGAAATAGAGTTTAAAATCTTCTTGCTTACTCTGCATGTAATGACATTTAAAAAAAATACAATTATGGGTCTTTTTCCTCTTATTTCTTTGTATCAGTTTGGTGTGTTACTACTTAATGGGTTAAATTATTTGAATGCATTGGATACGTTTCTCTCATTGGTAAACTTTTAGTTTTATTATGATATTTGAATAATTCTAAGAGCACCAATTTTTCTTTTCCCCCTTCTCTATGTTCATGTCAAATATGTTGTTAAATTTCTATAACAACCTAATGAATCTAGGAACTGGTCTACATAAGACATAATAAATGGTTATTTTTCTTGCTTGGTCATTATTAGTACATCTAGTATAATCATAATATGGAGCGTGTAATCAATGTTTTATCATAATTTACTACTAGGGTTTCCTTAACCGTTCTATAGTGTTTCTTTAGCAATATTCATGTTTATCAAAACGAAGAGACAGGTTGACTAGAGCCTATAATAGCTCGTTGGTTTCAAATTATTTCTTGTAGCATGACAATCAAATCCTATGGATGCAAGAAATGGTTCCAATAGTTTTTTGGCATTATTACCGGGGAAGAGTTTTTAAATTCTTAACTTTGGCTTAAACAACAACATTATTTTTATATGAGCAGCCAATATGAATAAAGAACTAATGCTTTGAATTTCTATAATCTGTATGTTCTTTATTTTACCCATGGTTTTTAAAGTTTTATTTTACGTTTCTTTTTTTCTTGAAAAATCCCATTTTCTTGATATTCTTGAATTATTCCAAAGAATTGTCTCCTATGAGGATGAGTGTTAATATCAAGCATTCTTGATAAAGCATACACTGTTCTTTCTGCACTCCGGTACTAGCAACTTTGTCTATGCAAACCCAGAAGATAAAAATAAAAAAACGAAAGAGCAAAAACATGCTGGCGCACACCAGGAGAAGCGATAAGGAGCTATTCCTAGAACTCGAGAATCCAGAGGTATTTATACATAATAAGAAAAATCCACTTTTTAAGAATATTGCTTATAATAATTCCAGTGGTAAGAGATACATAAGGAAAGATAGAATACAAGGTAGTGTTGTTGTAGATGAAATATCGAATGTCTATTTTTAAAATATGTTAGGATCATATCAGTTCCCTGGCTCTGTATTTTTTTCTTTAGATCATACTAAGGTGACCCAAAACACATACTCCTATAGGTATTATTGCTAGAAATTTAAAACCTATGGTAACAATGGCTCAGTAAAATCAGGCAAATCAGCAAAATCAAGCTAATGTTCATTTATGGAGAACCAATAGATATAGGCCCTTTGTGTTACCTATAAATTTAAATGCCTTACCTAGTAAAGCTCACAAATACCTTCCAAAATTCCTAGGAAATAGTGCAGTAACTAGAGAAGATCACATCAATATTTTTTTGTATGCAATGGATAGTTTAGAGGTTGAACATGAGGATGTAGTCTTAAGACTATTTTTACAAACTTTAGAGAAATATGCTAGATAATGGTTCAATTCTCTTCCTAATGATGACATTCCAGACTTCACTAACATGGAAGCTATTTTTATAAAGAAATATGGTGAAAGAAAAAATTAACAATCTCTGTTAACTGAATTGGCCACCATGAAGAAAAAATAAAATGAGGTTGTCAGTGACTTAAACAGAATATTCTCAAAAACTAGAAATAAAATCCCTACAAACCTTAGGACTAGTGATATTCAATCTATTTATTTTTATAATAATGATTTTCAAGGAGAATTTAACTATGACCTAAGGCAGGAACAAACCACTACCATTGATAGTTGTATGGAGAAAGCAATGGATATGTAAAGAAATATGCTTGATACTGGTAAGATGAAGCCTTACTCCCTAGAAGTCAATCTACCTGAAAGAAAGCCCAAAAGAGTAGCATTTGATATATAAAGAAGAACATAAATAGATCCAATGGAAAAACTAACTAATCAAATGGTTGAGATGTTCAACACCATGAAAAATAGGTTAGCAAGAATTGAAAGGAATAATGGTAATAACAATGAGACATTACAAGCAGAACAAACATATGCTGATAATCACCCACCCTTTAAGAAAAATTTCAACATAAATTGGCAAAAATACAATGGCCCTGAAGAAGGAAATAGGAAAAGGAACAATGAAAACAATAACTGGAAAAATAGAGACTCTGACAGAGATCAAAATAATATTCCTAATCCTATAGCATCTGTTAATATAGCAGAAGAATTTCCTTATTATTGCTCTACTTGTGATGCACCTCATAACCTTGATGCATGTGTAATACATCTAAGTGATCATCGCAATGTATATTTACATGATGATTCAGATGAGGATATAAGAATTAATGCTTGTTGATATCTAGAAGATGAGTCTAGAGAGAGACTATTTGAAGAAAAAATAGAAAAATATGCTTGAAATAATTATCCTCAAATTTTTATAGCGGAAGGTACCAAAATATTGCAAAACTCACATGTGTCAAGATATGACGAGATGAAACAAGGTAAGATAATTCCTACTATTCAAGGGGTGGAAGAATTGGAAGCAACCCATGTTCTAAATTTAAGAAACAAAACAATCCCTAAAATGATAGGAACAACTCCCACTAGTGAAATCAAGAAGCAACATTTCACCAATAAAGTGCTAATAGAGAGAGTTGATAAAATTCCTAAAAGAATAATCCCATATATTATTGAAGTAGAGGAGGAAGCACTCAAAAGAGAAAGTAATAAACCATTGGACATTAAAAATATTGAATTTGATTTTGGGACAAAACTCATCAAACAAAAGGTCAACATCACATTTGGTGAACTTACAAAAGTACAACAATATAGAGAACAAGTATGCAGAGCATTCGGGTTAGTTGAACAAAAAAAAGACCCAACATGTCATGCTGCTAGGAAATATCAGCATGACACAAGGTCACCCTCTTCTGTTAGACCCTTCTATGTATCACTAAGGTATAATTCATATGAAAGAGAAAGGTATGTTATCCACAAATGTATGTTAGATAGTGAATATTCTCATAAAATTATGCCCAAAATGATATCTGATCAAATGGGGTTAATATGTACTAGATATTCTACCCCTATTTCAGCCATCGACAACAGACAAGTGCCTTGTGTAGGGGTGATAACTTGTTATTGGTTTTCTTAGATCAACACCCTAAAAGGGCATAGTAATGGACGTTGTTGTAGTGGATGTTGTCCCATTTTTCTTATTATTACTAAGAAGGCATTGGGATGAACAACTAGGAGGTTCAATTCAACTGGATTGGTCTTATGCAACCATCCCAATGTTAGACAAGGAAAATGTGACTCTGCGTAGAGAACCATTCAATAAATACTCTGTAGAATTGATTAAAACTAACGAATCAATGATAAACTTGGTAAATTCTATAGAAGAAAGAGGGATGGGAGTTTATTAAATATGGCATAGCCCATTCCTAGCAGAAGTACCAGACGAAAAGAACATGGACCCACAAGTTATGAAATTGGTGGATGTCGAATCAGATAGAGTTTTAACTCAAGAAATATGGACTATATTTTGATGGAGCTAAATCCCAATTTGGAGCAGGTGTAAGTGGAGTGGGATGGAATTTCAAGGGTAAATGCTTCATAATTATTATTGATTAAGGTAGTATACATAATTTTGTTTATCCTTAGGTGGGAAAACAAGAAAATTACTTCATATACTTTTGCAATTATTTTGAATTTATGATAGTCAATAGAGGAGTCCTTCCTTCCAAAGGAAATATAAAAATGTAAAGGTATGGATGGGTGACTATAATATTAATGCAAATATATTTTCTCTTTATTTGGAAGGTTGTGATATAATATTGGAAACTCAATGGCTTTGTACACTAGTTTTGATAGTCTAGGATATTTTTGATATTTAGATGCAATTCAACCAATAGGGGAAGCAATACACTCTTTGCAGTATGCCCATAAATTCTACCAACCAATTAGTTCCCATCAAATAGAAAATATTTTAAGAAGTCATATCAAAGGATAGGGGTGCAACTATTTGTAATCTAGGCTCAAACTACCACTAATACAGTTCAATCAGTTAAAATACAACTACTTATGGAAAACTTGCATCCATGTTTTCCAAACTGTAAGGATTACTATCACAATGTATTCCTATTCTAGAAAATATTGTGGTAGATATTTTCATGCATTTTATTGATGGGATTTCAAAATTTGGAGGTAAAATAATTATTTTGTAGGTGTTATATTGTCTCTCTTAGCATGTTAACTTATGTTCTCTACCTTACCCTTATAAGTATCTATTTATTTCTCATATACCCTTGGAATCCCTTTTTCATCTTCATACCATACCCCACTCCATCATTTTTCCCACTTTTATTAGTGTTTATTGGTAGGAACTATTTAAACCATAGAATAAACATTACAAAAGGAGCTTTACATACTATCACAAAACATATGAACAAATATAATTTATTAAAAAAGTATGTGGAACTAGTTAATGGACATCCTAGCCCATCGTTTTCATCATTCATTTTAGCTAGTTTAAAAATTATGGCAATAGGTTCCACATTTTGAGAGCATGAACTAATTTAATTCTTGAAGGATAATTTGACAATTACATAGAACCATATGTGATAGTAAGTTAATCACCACCATTTGGAGCATGATTTTAATGTGTTACAATATATTGGGCTTTTAACCTACAAACTCACATTATCACCTTCCTCTAAGATACATCTAATTTTTTATGTCTCCTCCTTAAAGAATGGTTCATGGTAGTGGTGTACAGGTTCAAACAACACTTCCAAGTTGAATAAAGAAGGGTTAATCATATCAAATCTCAAAAATATTTTGGATCGATAGAAATTAAAATTGCTTCTTCAACTCCAATAATAATTTTCTCAATATTTAAGGGCAAAAATTATTTAAGGGGAAGGGCATGTTAGGATCCTCTCCTAAAATAATTCTATAATTTTTGTATTTCACACATGAGATGTCATGATATAATTGATACTTATTAGTAAAGATGTAATCACTTCTTTTATTAAGATTTACTAGCTCAAGCCCCTCACTTGCATATGAACCGATCCTTGAGCATTAGCATTGGGGTAGATAAAGAGTCTATATAAGGAAATGGATATAAGAGTAGATAAAGAGTCTATATAATAGGCCTTTGATATTCTTGATTAATAAAGTTGTATTTGTAATTCATATTTCTCAAGCACATTTTTATTTCCTTTCTTGCCTTTTATGTTAATTTATACAATTACTATTATGAATTTGCTTGATTTTAATTGAATGTTCTTATCAAGTTCTTCCAGATATAAAGTAAGTGAAGAAATGAAATATATTATAATTGGGCCAAATAAGAAATAAATTTATTTAATCATCATCCAATTCCAATTTTGTAGTAGATTGTTTGAGTCAACCCTCAATTATTACACTCATTACTATTCTTGATTTCTAAGGACATGAGACTTCCAATTGGTTCACCTTGTATAAAGCATATTCTGATTTTGTAGATATATTGAGCTATTCATATGTCACTTTGGGGTGAAGGAAATATTGTGAATTCTTCATAAGTAATTATATTGACCCAAGATAAGGAATTATATCAAGAGATACATCGAGTAATGTACTTCCTATATTTTTACAAAACTAACCAACAAGAAGCAATGACTATATACACCTTTTCTAGTGCCAATAAAACCTTGGAAATCCCTCTCTATGGATTTCATATCAGGGTTTACCATAACTAAGAATGGTAACTATCATGATTTATTGCAAGAATTCAATTTTACCTAAGGTGAATATATATATTTTTTAAATTTACATGGTGGAATCGGTAGCCACCACGAATCCGAGCAAGCTGTCCGACTTTTATGACTACCATAGTATTCTGTGTTGTCCACCCTAAAAGCTGTCGCACAGTTATTCATGTAGTCCACCCCTATAACCACCATGCCACAATCATTTTAAACCTTTTACATCACTAAAAGAACCAGGAAAGGGACAAATGTTTAGTTCGATGATACCCAATATTAGAACCTTGGACCTCCACTCCCCTCATAGGGTTTGGTCAAACCAATTGATCTACACCTCGGACCTAGCCAAGGTGAATGTTAAATTGTATTTCAGTTGTGTATGGCTTCACTTTGGTTTGTCAAAGTCCATTGTATCAAATAGTGATAGACAATTTCTACACATTTTTTGGTCCATTTTATGAAGCATGATGAACACTAAATTGATCATGTACAAAATATTTTATTCTAAGATTGATGGTACAAAAGTTGTGAATTGACTTATTACACATTTTCTTCAAATGTACAATTCTAATCATCCATGAACATGGTATGAGAGTCTCCTCTACATTCAACATGGATACAATTGAACTCTATGCAACTCTACGAAGCACACTACATTTTGTGTTTGTTTTGAATTACAACCCTTGAGTACTCATAGATGGAAATAAGTAGAAAAGGTAATAAAATTTATAGGACAAATTCAACATATACAAAAAGAAGTCCATGACCTCTTGGAATAGACAAGAAAGAAATATCAACATTGGTTTCCACATACACTATCAATAAGAGATGATATTTTTTACCATTAGTTGGCATATGTATAAATATACACCCACAAAACATTATGTATAAAGAAGATGGCTATGTATAAAGAAGATAGCTAACATTGATGGTGCATATGATGCCTACTCTAGTTATCTTATAGACCGTCAAGAAGAAATGATATTTTTGACTATTACTTGGCAAATATATAAAGTATTATGCATCCATTATGTATTTATTTTTAATCAATTTTAAAAAACTAAAATTTAAAAAATTTATTATACTACACACTTCAAATGTGTATAATATGCATGAAAACATTTCCATTGAGTTTGAATAAATAAATGATAAACTAATAAACACAAATTTCATGGAAGGTAATTATCATTTTATTATATTCATTAATATGCTTATTGGAGGTAACATTATTAATATGCTTATTGGAGCATGCCATGTTAGTTGGAATGTCACCAATCTTATTGATGAAGGAGTAAAGTTGTATCGGGAGTTGGAAGATGTTCAAATTTATCATACACTTAGTGAGGGAAACATTGTTGCTAATGTAATGGCAAATATTGAAGTGAATATTCATGGATATAGGGTTTGGCAAGGGGAATTTCCACTGGACCTCATCAACTATGCTCATAATTATTTTTGTTAATTTATCTTGAGTGGTGGAAGTTCGCTTTGTCAAAATATTTGATGTAGTTTTTAAGAATGAGGGACAGTTGTATCTCTTTGCCAGTTATATGGCTTGTCTTTTCCTTACTTGTTTTGGGATTTGGGGAGTTATATGGCAGAGATGGTTTTGTTCATTTGTTATTAAGTGCTTTGGTGTGGCATTTATCTTGGACATGGGCAGGCGCAGAAGTTGGCAAAGGAATGTTCGTGAATGTTATTTCATTAAAAGCATTATTTTTGCCATCTCGGGGAGCTTTGTTATGAGGTGGCACCCACTTACTCTCATCTTGTCATTATGCTTATGCCTTGGTTCGTCTGCCTACCTTGGGAAGTGGTTATCGATTGGGGACCGTTGCTCCATTAATATGGCGTTGGACTACGCGGAGGAGGCGGCTCAAATGTCTGGTGGGATTATCTCGGAGGTTGATGTTGTGTTGTAGAACTACCTTGGTTCTCTCATAGGTCTTCTCGGACTTCCCAACCCTTTGTTCCTTTGGTTTGTAGTGTAGGTTTATGCAGTTTCTGATTATTTTGGTTAGTGTTGTAGTGCAGTTTCTATACTCTTCTGTTTAAGTGTTGAAGTGCACTATTTTGGTTTGTTGTTTTCTATCTATTATAAAAGGTTTTGGGGCCCTTTCAAAACCCTCTTCTCTTAATATTACCAAAAAAAAAAATTAGTTTAGTCGAGGGGCAGATAATCTTCTCACAGATGAGAATGGAATTTGAATTATGTGCACCCCAAAAAACACGACTCTCTTGGTAATTCTTCTTGTAGCTTAACTATGCATACATTCATCGTCGATACTAAACACATGCCTTTGATTTGGGTGACTTCTTTTCTAGCATTGATGTAACACTATGACATCAAATATGCACAAAATCCTTATTCACCTGCCTAAATTTCCTCCTCAAAATTTGACATCTCAAGGTTTATGCTATAAATTTACGTCGAAGTAAAATCAAACATTTAGTTATGACTTTTAACTGTTCAAATTATTGGATAGTTTCCCTCTTCATGTGTTAGGATCCTACTATAAAATAAACTAAAATAAACACACTCACACAATTTCTTGGAAATAAACTCACCTAAACATCATATTAATATTAAAAAAAAACACACATTATAACAAAAATTTGCATAAAGGAACTATATCACAATAAGATAGAATCGCAGGCCTCTTCGATGGGGCAACCTCCTTCAACACTTCATTAACTTGCAAAAATATGAATGCATTGGTGCCTTCTCGAGTATTTAAAGATTTCCCTTCCATGGTTGGCTTACATGAAAAATTCCTCCTGGATTACATGCATAATGCCTAAAAGCACGAGGATACGAAAGCAAAAAGGAAAGCGAAGATGCGATGCAAACAGAACCAAACTTAGCGCTAAATCCTAGGAATTTGAAAGTGCATGAAAAGAGGGAAAAGCATGAGCGAATCAAAATGAAACAAATGCGAATAAAGAAGACAACCCTTTTTATTGATATGTTTCACAACTCGGTTACAATGCGCATCCTCCCCTTCCAAGGGCTAGGAGCGTTTAAGTATGCGTTCTTGTTACATCCATGGATGCCCTTCCTTCTTCCGCGTGCCCACATGTAAAATGGGCGGACCAAATGTCACCGCCACTTGCGTTGATGAGTCTTGACTCCTTGCTGCTCCTCCGATGTCCAGACCCTACGTTCAAAGGAACAAGAAACGATCAGTAGCACCTGCGGATAAAACAAAGCATGCAATCCCCAAGCCTACGATAAGTGAATGAGAAAAATGAATTAAACTATGACTAAAATGAATCCAAATGCTCTAAAAATTTGATAGGGGCATCAAGACACCACCAGGAAGGCCCTACAAAAATAACAGTCAGGAAATTCCTCGCCGATTTGAATTCGCTCCGGGGCGGGACGAATTCACCTGCAACAAAATGCCGAAAAGGTACTGTCCCAAATGTCCTACCTAGGAAGCTCCAAAAGACCTGCAAACTTGGGGTTAGCTAATTGGGGGTATTTTGGGAAGACCCAGATGGTCATATTTTCCCAATTTGGCCTCCATCAATGGGAATTTGATGATGCTACCTGTAGATTAGTAGAAGCGAGCAAAGATAGAAACATGATCAAAATTGTTCAAAACGAGATGAAATTTAAATGACAACCTATCTAAGCATCATAGAATTGAATGCAAAAATGAAAGAAAGCAAGTCTACCATAGAATTCCCATCACTCCGAAGGGGGCGATTAGGACTGTAGCAGTGTGGGAGGGGGCGCCCATGGGGCAGGCCGCCCGCCGTTTGAGGCCTGATTTCGGCACCAATCCACTTGGGATGGGTCCAAAACCTCTTGTGGGGTATTGTCAACAAATTTGGTGGGATATTGTGGCCAAATGTCGGGTTTTGGGCTCAAGATTCATCCTCCCAATAGTCACCCAATGACCTCCCCTCTAAAGGAGATCAAGGATGTGAAAGGCGCAAATCCAAAAGGTGTGAGGTATGAAAATAAAATGACAGCACTTCGTTGCTCTAAAATGCTCCTTC
Organism: Wollemia nobilis; assembly: GCA_028583015.1. Taxonomy (NCBI): domain Eukaryota; kingdom Viridiplantae; phylum Streptophyta; class Pinopsida; order Araucariales; family Araucariaceae; genus Wollemia; species Wollemia nobilis. The sequence goes on along the minus strand of JAQPPZ010003109.1, from coordinate 520,403 downwards.
TCTCTATATTTTGGGGTGAGGAAACTCACCAATTTATAGACCTGGAGGTCTCTTGAAATGGGCATGCAGAGGCGCCACTTGGCAATCATGCCTTCCTAGGGGGAAGGAGATTCCTCCCTGAATAGGGACTTCATGACTGCCCTTGTAATTGCCTCTAATGCTCGAAAATGCTCACCCATACTCCCATGCGATGAAGGAAGCGTTAAGTGGCGGATCTGAGCTGCCATTTGTCAAGATTTGACTTTTTTCCCATCAAACCTACAATTCGCCCCACCCTAGAGCGAATCTAGAATTCGTCCCTGGGTGGGGCGAATCCTAGTTTGAATTCGTTCCAGGGTGGAACGGATATTGAGCAAAGTGCCTGAAGGTGCCAAATTGATCTCTGACCTTCCAAAACTATTGTGAGAGTGGTTAGGACCACTGTTTAACCTCTGGGGGCTGCCCTTGGGGCTGTGTGTGTCAATGCGATCAGTGTTTGCAGTCACATAATCGGATTGGTGCTATTTTGGTGTCTATAGATGCCCCTTTTTGGGATGCGCTGTGCATGGCGCAACGTCGAGCAAAAATAGATAACCAAAGCACTAATGATTAGGGTTTCTCAATAACCTAACCAAATTTTGATGCCCCAAGTATGGAAAGGGCATGCATTCTTGAATCCTTGCTTCTGACGAGCGAAGGAACTTAATTCAAGTGTTAACCTTTTTCGGTGAGGTGTTACTTGATCTTGGACATTGATCAGTCATGAATAGGCAAAGGGCGCAACCTTTTGTCTGTGAGAACCTTGAGTTCATGATTCATGAAATGCCAAGTGATTTGATCAGCTTGTGATTATTGCTTGTTTACTACCCCAAGCAGGAGCGTGATTGTCTTTGTCAATGATTCTTTGAATGCATGTCATTTTCCTTAATTGGGTGTGTATTTGTTGATTGGTGACTAAGTGTGACTACCCCCTCAAGCGACGAATCGATGAGGGAATGACCTTCATGAGAAAAGTGACGAGTCGCTTGACCCAAGATGACTTGTGCAAGGGTGCCTTCAGATGTTTTAGCGTTAAGTGTGTGCAATTTTTCCAACATTTAGACCTATTTTTGGTGGGTGTTAACCCTTTTGGTGACGCTTTTTGGAGCTAAAATTGTCAAAAATCCGTCTTCCCGTGGAGCGGTCTGGCTATGGTGGCCTTCTTAGGGAGTAGGATAGTGACAATTTGTAGCCCCAATGTCTATTTTGGATGCCAAGAATGTAGGCGCCAAGGCGCCTTCGTTCGGCAATGTTATTGCTATTTTGGGTGGTTTTGACCCTTTTGACGACGTTTGGGGATGAAATTCTCAAAGATTCGTCTTCCGTGGAGCGGTCCGGCTATGGTAGCCTTCTTAGGGAGTAGGATAGTGAGGATTTGTGACCCCGACATCTATTTTGCATGCCCGGGATGTCAAGTGCAAAAGCACTTTCATCGGGCAAGTTTATTAGCTGTTTTGGTGCATTTTTGTTCAATTTTTTGTTGTTTTTGAAATTTTTGCCTTGAATTCATTCCGGGGTGGGACGAATACCAGTTTAGTATTCGTCCCAGGGTGGGACGAGCGCTAACCAGAGTGCTCATCCCAGGGAGGAACGAATATAAGCTCAAAAAGCCTATTTAAAGGCCAAAACTAGGGTTTGGGCTCATTTGCATTCAAATTTTCTTGCGATTTGGAGCTTGAGGAGGAGGAGGAGGTTAATTCTGTGAAGCGAAGCACTACCGAATTTCTCCCGACATCATGAGTGCATAGACCGGATCGAGCGATGGAGCCGAAGCGAGACCAGTAAGTGCTCCTTAGCGTTATTGCTTTTGTTTGTTATATGTTTTAAAACTACAAGTTATTTGTTTATTTTTCTTTGTTATGTTGTTTTCCAAAATTAAAATTGAAACCCTAAAACTGAGCTGAACACAAACCAAGACTTAGCTTAAAACTGAATGGAAAACGTAGTTTAAACCTAGGTTGAAATTTTATTTTTCTTTTTAAAATGGAACAGAAATTTACTTTTCGCTTTACACTAAAGTAAACCCTAGGAAAATTTTGATTTTGCTAAACTAAAACCCTAGGATAAATGAAACGTAAAACCCTAGTTTTTTAGGTTGAACTTGTCAGTTTTAAAATGTAGGTGAAAACCCTAGGTTAAAAACTATTATTTTAATTTTGTTTTGTTTGTGCAGACTTTGTCAATTTTAAACTTAGAATACAGAAACCCTAAGACTGACAATTGTAGTTAAAAAATGTTTTTGTGTTTTTATGTTGTTGTCAGCTTTTAAAACTTAGAAACTAAGAATAAATAAACTAGGACCTAAGATGAAAATATTTTAAATTTTGAATTTTTGTGAATTTTGTTGTTTTTGAGTTGTACATTGTTAGGCAGTGTTGTATATTCATGTTATTGTTGTACAATTTTTCATGATTTTAATGTTTTTGTGTTGTTTTCTTTTGCAGGTTGTGAAGAGCCGGTATCGTGTACCTACTACTTTTGCTGAAGCGTAGGGGGCGCTAACTATGGCTGACTGGGAGTGGCTTGATGCCCTTGGGCTCAAGCAGGTGACTCGACTGGAGCCTATGGTCGGGGATCGGGCCTATCTGATGGCCCTGATCAACTTGTGGGATCCTCGGACCAACACCTTCCATCTCCCAATAGGGGAGATGATAGTGACCTTGGAGGATGTCTATCGGCTTCTTGGATTCCAATAGATGGATGTGCGATCCGAACGATGTCGAGATCAATGACAAGTGTTGACACGCTGCTTCGGGCATGGGGAGGAGCTAGGTGTGGAGAGCCCAGTGGAGAGGGCAGAGGGTGACTGCCAGATTGGCAGGATTTTGGTCCGATGGTGGCTTGAGAGAGGGGTGTTGGGAGTGAGGCACGTAGTACTTATGGGCCTCATTTCCAACATGCTGCTACCTGACTCGTCAGGTGTGAGGTTCTCATGGAACCTATTGGATGTGGTCTGTCGGCTGGTGGAGTGCTCGATGGAGGCACCATTGATCATGAGGTGGGGATAGATGCTGCTGGCACAGCTCTATGGTGAGTTGTACGAGGTCCACTATCAGAGGTGGAAGGGGATTAGCTGTAGCTATCTATTGTAGAGCTGGGCTTGGCAACACATAGCGGTGGAGAGGCTAGTAGGGTTACCATGGATGACTCGGATGAAGATGGAGGATAAGGATATAGGCTATGCGGTTCTGTGGCGGTGGTCTGAGGAGCAAGGATAGAGTCGATGGTGGGTAGGTGTCGTAGGGCACTATGTCGATGCCTTCGCTCGGCTTACTCTAGGGGAGGTGTTCTGGTGCCCCTATCGGGACTGTCCAGCCTAGTCGGAGGCTGGAGAGTGGCTCTGATGGGTATGTAGGGAGCGGTGGCTGATTGGGCGGCATGGGACCGAGCATGAGTTCTTCCCTTATAGTCGGGTGACATGATAGTTTGGGGTGCGCCAGGGGTTCTGGTGAGCCCGTGGTCTATCGACATTGGGGGGACGAGAGGACTCTAGATCGACCAGAGTGATCGATGTCCTAGATGTGGATGACGTCGGGACTACCGTAGAGTATGACCAGTGGTGGGTACTATGATGATGGCGGAGAGGGGCCATTGGGAGGCATGGAGGTAGAGCAAGGGTGGGGAGGGTGTCGAGGCACCAGGAGATGATTGGGGAGCTCCGTTGGAGGATGTAGACATGGTGGAGGTGGAGGATGAGGATGTGGATTTTGGGGTTTCGGATCAATCAAGAGATGTAGGACATCATGGAGTAGTGGGAGCCAGAGCAGGCTGCTATTCTAGAGATGCCCATGCCTCAGGCGGATTTGGAGGACATGGAGTCTAGGTTACGTGTTGAGAATGCATGATTGGAGGGGCTATTGGGAGGCACGATGAGGAGCTGGAGGATCACTATGGGAGAGGGATCTCTTGCGCATGTAGCTGGTAGAGCGAGAGAATGCATTGGCTACCTACATCGATAGGATGGGGATACCGAATGCTTGCATGAGGAGAGGGATCTCCTATGGATGCAACGTTGGAGAGAGGGATAGGGCTTTGGCACAACGTGATGAGAACTTGGCTACGTATCACCAATGGGAGATGGACTTGGTGCGATAGCGGTTGGAGCTGGAGGCAGAGATTAGCCACCTTGGTGGGTGGGTCCCTACATTCAGTGGAGGTGGATCATCACGCCGCTCGAGAGGGAGCGAGACTGAGCAATCAACATCCTCTCGATGTAGGCGACTGGATGAGGGGGCGAGTAGGCATGATGCGGGGGCTAGCAGTAGCCACCCTGAGGGGTCTCATAGGACCCACACCATGGGGGGTAGTTCCCATCGCACCGATCCTACGTGATCATGGTGGCCGACGCCCTAGGCTTGGGGGTTTTTGAGCTTTTGGATTTTGTTGCGGGGTCACAGGACCAGTTCATTGTAGCCTACGGGCATTTTTGATGATATATACAGATGACTTTATTTTGTTTATGCACATGTGATGATTTGATTTTATGCATGATGAGTGATGAGTATGGATGTATGCATGTTAATTTATTTTGATGGATGCATATGTTATGATGAATGCAAATGTTTCTAAATTTTAGGATATGCAAATGTAATGGATGAATTGAATTTGTGTTGTTTGGCGAGAGCACCATAGACTATTTAGAACTTTGTGGTTTTTGGTGATTGTTGATGGCAATGCGAGGATGAAAGATAGCGCAGTTGGTTTAGAATGTAGCTAAGGTTTTCTGAGACTCAGACGGTTTTAACTAACTAGCCATGACTATACTTTATCTTACAAGACTTTTGGACAAGGTATGAATCGGACTTGTCTTTGACCAAGTTATTTCACATCCCTGTGTGTGCAATTGAGTTCGTTTATGTGGTATTTGTCAGGATACCGCCAGTGCTAGATAGGTTATCAACCAAACCTGTACTGAGGATCACCTAATTAGCTCCACTAACTCCTTTGTTGTATTTAGTCAGATTAATCTGCGGTGCTATCTAGGATACCATAAGCTAGCTCATCCACATGCAAACATTGATCTGTACACGAGTTAATGTGACAGATATATCGTCATGCGGGAGGTTTACCACCAGTGACCGATAGGCTATCCACCAAACCGATATTGAGGTTTGCCTCATGACCTGTCGGAATGCTGAGAGTTCCAGGGATTCAAGTTCGACTCCCTTCTTTTCTTCAATTGTATTGGGATACTTGCTCTTTTGTAGTGATAAAAATCACTGTTTATTTTTTTTTTTCTTTTGAGCAAGGGATTTGAATTTTGAGTGATGAGAATCACTATTGTATGTGCCTTTTGATGTATGCACTTTGGTGGTGATGTCAAATTTTTGGAGTTTTGACTTTTTGCAAGATTTTATGATGTTTGCAACTTTTTGAGAACTTGGGATTCTTGGGGAATTGGGTAGGGAAGATGCTTGTCCTTTTGCCAACTCTCAGCATTCTTGGGGTCATTCACACAGGGGGATGAGCAAGATAACCATTTCGCTTATGGTGACCTGGATTGCTTTGCAGGTTTCATCTTTCATTCACACAACTTGGGAATTTTTATGTGTTTTAATTTGTGTTGGGATGCTACGTAACAAGGTGTGATCCAAGTAGAACTCTACCTTTGTAAAATCTGTCTGACTTGGTACAGTATGTGGCTAGAAAGCTAATGATGATTGAAGGATGAAAACTCTTGATACATTAGAAGACCACTCGACTCGGTATGGTAAAAAGAAGAGTGAATGGCATTTATTTTTGATGGACTGCTTATAGAATGGAGAAATGTGGAACAAGATGGATTGGCGGAGTAATTACGGTCTATGGTGCCTTTGACCTTGTATGACCACAAATATGCAATGTATGGATGTGATGCTTAATGCAACTACATATTTTTGTGTTTTTGATGGATTGATTTTTTGTGAATATGAAGATGAGATGTGAAAAGAGCTCTTTATTGTGGTGATGAGTTGGAGTATGCCTGGAAATGAGATGCAAATTTTTGTTATTTTTGATGATTTTACTATTTTTGAATTTTCTTATTTTTGACCAAGCGATTGTGGGAATCCTTGGAGCTTTTTGGTTGACCAAGTGGTAATGGGTACCTTTGGGGCATTTTGGGATTGACCAAGTGATTGTAGGAATCCTTGGAGCATTTTGGGATTGACCAAGCGATTGTAGGAATCCTTGGAGCATTTTGGGATTGACCAAGTGATTGTAGGAATCCTTGGATTTTGGGATTGACCAAGATTGTAGGAATCCTTGGAGCATTTTGGGATTGACCAAGCGATTGTAGGAATCCTTGGAGCATTTTGTTTGGGATACGGCTCTTTTAGATATGGAATGGCCACAAATGACTGATGTTCAAGGGTTCTAGTTCCTTGATTCCATCAAGAGAGGCTAGCCGGTATGTTCCAGGTCCTATTTTACTATCAATTACATATGGACCTAACCAATTTGCCATGAACTTGTCCCTTAGATGGGACGACAAACTAGAGTTCTGTTGGTTCTCTTTTAAGACCAAGTCACCAACCTAAAAATCCCTCAGGTGAACTTTCATGTTGTATGCTTTCTTAAGTCGCTCTTGATAGATACGTAAATGCTCGAGAGCATTAACGCGTCATTCATCAAGCAACGTAAGCTGGTCTAACCGGGCCTACCATGCAGTGTCATCATCGATGAACTCTTGCATTGATATGCGTAGGGAAGGAATTTCCAACTCGAGAGGCATGACTGCCTCGGAGCCATACACGAGCGAAAATGGAGTTGCCCCAGTGGGCGTCCGAATGCTAGTGCGATAAGCCCACAGGGCAAGTGGGATTTGAATGTGCCAATCCTTATGACTATCTATGACGTATTTTTGAGGATGGCAACTAGCATTTTGTTTGACGCCTCTGCTTGCCCATTTGCCTACGGATAATAGGGTGTCAAAAAATTATGCTAAATTTTGTACTTTGTGGTCAAAGCACGCACGTCTTTGTTCTTGAATGACGTCCCATTATCCGAGATTATTTTGGATGGAATACCAAAATGACATATGATGTTATGTAAAATGAACTCCACAATGCGGGGTCCTGTCGTAGAGGTAAGCGGAATTGCTTCCACCCACTTGGTGAAATACTCTGTGGCCGTTATGATAAACGTGTGATGACCTGACGATGCAGGGAGATCTTTCTGATTAGATCTAAGCCCCACTATAAAAATGGCCAAGTCGATTGGATCGTCTGCAAGGCCTAGGAAGGTACGTGCGTCAAATTAGCATGATGTTGACACTTCACGCACTTCCTGACATATGCACAACAATCTCGCTCTAAATATGGCCAATAATAGCCCATGCGAAGAATGCACTTTACGATGGCCATACCACTAAAGTGGCCACCACACGTACCATCGTGCACTTGGGCGATCGCCCAAGTGGACTCTTGCTGGTCCAAGCAATGAAGGAGGATCCCTTCATAGCTACGATGGTACAAAATGTCTCCTAACAAGACATGCTTTGCCACTTTCTGCTTGAATGCTCATTTTGTGGCATGCGTCAATCCAAGTGGGAGGTTACCTAACTTGAGGTAGTCCCTTATGGGTGAATACCAATCCTGCTGATCGAAAGCCTCGATGGTATGAACAACCAATCCCTCTTGAAGTTCATCCCTAGCAAATGTTGAGTGGGAGAGAACTTGTAAGAATAGCGTTGTGTTGCTATTAATGGGAGTAGGGGAGAACAAGGACCCCCAGTTGGCATGTTTCAGATGATCATGGATTCGAGAGAACTTATCCGAGGATGGTTCAATCTGGATCATGTGGATTCCTGGCGTCAAGTTAGAACTTGCACGGTCCATCATGGATTGCGATAGTGTTTTGACTTGAATGGTTGTCATATCACCAGAAAGGTCTTGCGGGATTAGTGACCCCAAGGAGGCCATAGTGTCCGCAAAATGATTCGATGACCGAGGGAGTGCCTCGATGTCGTACCATTCAAGCTTTGCTAGGAATTTGTCCACAAGGGCTTTGTAGGCCTATAGAACTGGGCATTTGCATTGGAATACCCCTTTGACTTGGTTGACAATTAACAGCGAATCACCAAAGATGTTCAATCATTTGATGTTCATGGTGATTGTTGTCTGAAGACCTATGAGCAAGGCTTCATACTCTGCATTATTGTTGGTGCATGGGAAGTCTAATTTAAAGGACAGAGGCATTGGAGCCCCTTGCGGTGTGAAGAATACAATTCCCATGCCACCACCTTGCTCACATTTAGAACCATCAAAAAATAGGGTTATGTCGGCCTGTGACTCGGGCTCATCAGAATCTGGTGATTCCGAGACATGGAAGACCCCATCATCGGGTAGTTCTATGACCAGAGGCTGATCGTCTTCGAGAGGAGCCTCTGCTAGTTGATCGGCTATGACCTGTCCTTTGATGGATTTCTGTCCAATAAACTCTATGTCAAATTCCATCAACAACATGATCCATTTCGCCGTGCGACTACTATGATAAGTATGACTCATCATGTACCACAATGGATTCTCCTTAGACACAACATACGTAGTGTTGCTCAGCATGTAGTGGCATAGCTTTTTGGTAGCAAACACCACTGCCAAGCAGAGTTTCTCGACGTATGCATAGTTAAGTTCATAACTGACCAGGGTGCGGCTAAGATAGTAAGTAGCCTATTCTTTGTGAAGTTCATTCTTCTGGGCTAGCATGGCGCCCAGTGCCACCTCATTAGCTGAGATGTATAAGTAGAATGACACTCCTGGTCTAGGTGGTGCCAATACTGGCGGTGAAGCCAAGTATCATTTAATGTCATCAAAGGCTGACTGGCACTCGTCATCCCAGTGAAATGCTACCCCCTTGTGCAATAATTTGTTCATGGGTCGGCACTTGTCAGATAGCTGTGCTATGAAGCGCTTGATTGACGTGACCTTTCCCTGTAGACTTCTGAGCTGCTTAATGGTAGTTGGGGGAAGCATTTCAAGGATTGCCTTGACTTTGTTTGGGTCCACCTCGATGCCTCGCTTTGAGACTATGAAACCCAAGAGTTTTCTAGATGTGATGCCAAATACGCACTTCTTGGGATTCGAGTCGACTTTATGTTCCATGAGGCGATCGAGGATCTTGCTTAAGTCATCGAGATGATCTGGGTGCAAAAGAGATTTGGCCAACAAATCATCCATGTAATCTTCCAAAGTTTTATGCATGTAATCATGGAAGATGTACGTCATGGCACGTTGGTAGGTGGCGCCAACATTTTTAAGGCCAAAGGGCATGACCTTATAACAAAATGTCCCCCAAGGCATTGTGAACGCCATTTTTAGTTGGTCTTCGGGATTGATACGAATCTGATTGTATCTCGAGAAACCATCCATGAGGGATAGCATTTCGTGGCCTATTGTAGCATCTACCAATGCGTCGATGCTCGGCAAGGGGAAATCATCCTTAGGACTCACTTTGTTTAGATCTCAAAAATTAGTGCATATGCGAATCCTCCCATCAAGATTTTTGATGGGCACCATGTTGGACAGCCATGGCGGATAATCCATGCAGATGACAAACTGTGCATCCAATAACTTTTGCAATTCATCTTTGACCATCAAGGCCATTGTTGGGTGCATCTTACGTAGTTTTTGCTTAACTGGCTTGATTGTCGGATCAAGCGTTAGATTATGCATGACTAGCTATGGATCTAGCCCCGACATGTCTCTGTATGACCATGCAAAAACCTCCTTCTTCTCTTTGAGAAGGGTAATGTAGTCGGCTTGCTCTTCAAGGGATAAGCTTACCCCTAGCTTGATGATCTATGGATTCATTGGATCCAAGCCGATGTCTACGTCAGTCGTCTCCTCGACCGACATGTGGGATCCATCCTCCAGCTGATGTGGAGTCGGGATCAAATGGATATCATTTGCTGAGTTTAAATCTACGTTGGGAACCTCGGGTTCCTCTTCAGCATGGAAGATATCTTGAGTTGACCCTGGGGTAAAATGAAGCATTTTATCGAAAGGCCAGTACTCTGATGGGGATGGAGGTGAATTGACATGATCCCAGTCTATGGCATCTATGTCTAGATGCAATGACCATGTTGGGTCGGTCGGATTGTGGATGGGGGCGGTTAAGTCAATGGAGATCATGTTGATGAAATGATTTTGGTCTCCATTACCATGGGTGTGATGACTCGAACATTCTGGATGTTCTCTGTGCTCCGGATCTGGCTCTAGAGGTATTGGCATGAATGGATCGGCCCTATGTGCTGATAGGAGGACAGGGTCTACCCTCGACACTGATATCACTCTAGGGTCTCGGGGTGGAAGGTGCTCTTCATATACCTAGAGCGGCGGATCCAACACTTGGTCCCACCCCACTGGGTCTACGTACCACTCATGCCCTGGCACTATGCCCATCTATTCAAATATGTCGTTAATCTCCAAGGGGTATGGTTGCTGCATCTACCGCATGTGATTAAGATATGTCATTTCTGTTTCATCTTCGTAATCACTATCGGAGATCCAAAAGCCCTCGTTGGCTTCGACAACTATTTGAGGCATTACAGGCTCATCCTGCTCGAGCAAATTAATCTGGCCCCATTGTGGTTGTTCCACTCTCCGTGGGGGGCCTGATTCTCTTGACGCGGCACTGGCTCGATTGGAGCCTCTAGAGGGAACATTGTCAAGAGGCTCTCTTGATAGTCATTCATGGGGATCACTTGTGAGTGATCACTATCCTGATTCGAAGGGGTCATATGATGTTGGTTCATATTCTGATTCATCCTTCGAAGATCCCTCTTGACACTATTTATACCTTCCTTGAAAGTGAGTCCCCAAACTTTCGCCTCTCTCTAGCAAAGGAGAAGGGTTATTGAGGTTAACAAGGGTGGTTGTTGACCATGGGAGGTAATCTCCCAATGTATACGTTGTGTTCGGGTTGGCATAAGGATCTGATGCCAATCCACCCTTGTTGCCTATCCCTAGGCCTTGCATGTTCTCCACCAAGATGTCCAAGGGCAGGGGTGGTTGAACCCCATGCCCGACTTGTCATAAGGCATTTGGTATCTTGGCTGGCAAAGGACACGCACTCCTTGCTCATACCTGCCTAGCCCATATCCATGCCAATTGCATTGGCCAAGATATCTCAGAGCGAAGTCCAGGTTAGACAGATAGTTGACATCTTCTACAAAGGGCTCTTCATCTTCGTCCTCTTGCATGCATGGCTCAGTACCATGATCAAGGCCCCCATACACAAAGTTTGTCTGGTTTGGTGGGTAGCCTAAAGGAACAATTGTACCGATGGGGAGGCGAGGTCTCCCCATGTCTTGCATGGACTCTAGTGTGGTCGTTGCTACAACATTCCACACCAGATACTCCCCCAGGCCCGTATTGGCCATTTCAACAGTGATTGTTGGTGATTGAGGGGGAGGGAACGGAAGCTCTTCCTGAGTCCACTCCATGTTGGGTGAACTAGGAGCCTCAACTTCCATTTTGCTAGGCATCTCTTCGGTAGAGATGGTTGATACTATTGGCAGCGCCTCTTCTAGGGGTTGAGCCTCTTCCAGGGTTTGCTTCCCTTTGTCCTTCTATTTAGCCATGATAGGTGGCATTGTTGGTGAAGGACCAGATGATGAAGATGTACCTGGCTGGGGTTTTGATGGATTTATCACCAGGGATGCTTGCGGAATCGGACCCTGTCTAGATGGATTTAACTAAAAATCCAAGTGCATCGATGGAAGGGTCGATTGCGGCATCAGTTGCACCGCATTGCAATATTTGAAGGGTTCCAAGTCCATCGGGACTACATGTACTTCCCCTTCAAATGTATACTTCAAACACTGATGAGCTATCGAAGGGACACACTTCATGTCCCTGATCCATGGCCGCCCTAGCAAGATGTTATAAGCCATCTCGCCTTCCAAAATATGGCACAATGTAGGTATCATCTTTTGTCCTACTTGAATGGGTAGGACAATTGTGCCAACTATCGAGCATATCGCATCATTGAATGCTCGCAGTGTATAGGTGGAAGCCATGATGTGAGAGGCTAGCAACTTTAGATGTTTCAATGCCGTTGTGGTAATGATGTTACTGGATGAGCCAGTGTCTACCAACACCCTCTTATACGGGATCCCGTTGACCCATGCGATAACGTGCAGGGGTGGATCTGCCATGTCATCGACACTGATTTAACTTCATCCTCTCGAAAGGTGATGACTGGCTCCATGCATCGTTTGACATGTCCCACGAAGTTGTTGAAGGAATTCGCTTCATGGGGCTGCAACTCGATGGCTTTCAATATCTCCATTAGAGCCTCCCGATGGGGTGTTGATTGTTGTATAAGCTCGTATATGGAGAGCCTAGCCGACGTGGTCCTCAAGCTCTGCATGAGTTTGGTCCGAATCATGGCCACGGGTCTAGGCGGAGGTAGTTGCATAGGGTGTTGTTGAGGTTGTGACGTCGATGGAACCTCTCTTGTGGCTGCCTCGGGGCAACTCTTGGGTATCTCTTGTTCCTAGTCACTATGCTTATCATTCCTACATACCCTTGCATGGGGCAATTCTGTTGCACCTCATTGACTTGAAGGGGTTTTGCCTGTGCCTCATGGGCAGGCAAGGGGTCTTTGAAAACTCCCATCTTCTGGTTGTTTGGCGCTACGGGGTTGTCCACTGCCAATGTCTTATTGTCAATCAGGTCTTGTATCAAACCTTTGAACTTCCAACATGCATTCAGGTCATGTCCCCTCCGCCTGTGGAACCTACAATACAAGTCCTCCCTATATCCCTTAGGCTTCGGAGCATTGGGATCTATGGTTTGGATCTCTGGAAGGTTGATCAAGTTCGCCGTTGACAAGCGGTCAAATAGGGAGTCCCTAGACTCCGTATAAGGTGTGTACTATCGCCTAGGGTGACGCTGCTGATTTTGCTCCTGCTTCTGGTTTTCTCTTTCATAATTATTAGGAGGCACTGCCTGATAGTTAGCCTTTTGAGGCTATATTTCTTGTGCAGGCTTAGGGACATTTATAGCAACTTGATTGACCGTAGCGGGTTTTTGTTGCGTAGTCCCTATTTTTGTGTTCTTGTTCCATTCTTTCTTCTTAGGTTTGGCAATCTCGCCATCCTGTATCTTGATCTCTTCGATGATTCTGGCTTGCGCCAGAGCTTCCTCTAAGGTGGCATATTGTTGCAGCTGCAATAGCATAGAGATCGATCTCAAACAACTTCGTGAGAACATTTGTGTAAGGTCGGACATAGGAGGGAGGTAGGGTAGCTTGGAAAGTAGAGTCCTCCATCGATTCCCGTAGGCCACCATGGTTTCTTCCTCATACTTCCTAAGGCTGGCTAGGTCACTTAGTGACGCCTTCTTCTTGGTGTTAAAGGTGAAGCATTCGAGGAACGCATCCACTAACTGATCCAAGTTACTGATGTTGTGCTTCGACAATTGAGTGAACCAATCCGAGGCAGGGCCCATGAATGTGGTTATAAATGTCCTTAGCAACAATGCATCATTGTCCTGAATGCCAAAACATTGGCTCAGGAATCTGGTCACATGCTCTTGGGCATCCTCCTCACCCTTAAATATTGCCAACTGAGGCAGCTTAAAGTGTTTAGGGTAAGGGGGTGCAGGCACTGACGGATGCATAGGATGACTACGGAGTTGGCGTAACATGGGCTTTTGGGGCCTAGAAGCTTTGGTTTCCATAGACTCCAAATGCTCTAGCAGCGCTTTGTATGCATCGAAAGATTTAATCTCTTCCTCTTTAGTTTGCTCCCATTGTGGGTTGTGGGAGACTTGAGGCCTATGGGGGGTGGCTGGATAGCAACCCCTCCACCTTGGTAGGGCATTTCGGCCTACTCTTCTTCTTGTTCATACTCCTCGTAAGCTTCTTGAGGAGTCTCTGGATGAGACCTATGACCCTGGGTGGGTCCTCATGGAGGGTACCCATCATTGTTTCGGGGAGTGGCCTCCCGCTCAGGTCTAGGGGGTCTCGGAGGCAACACTTGATAAGGTCATGGGGACCTATCTCGCACCAAGGGATTATGCCTCTCATATGGTTTCGCTCTTTGGGTGCGAGGGGTTGGAACCCTCTCAGGCACTGGGTTATGGAGCAGCTCATCTGTTTGGCACTGAATGCGCTCTTTGCTAAGGCGATATAGATGCTCTAGCTGCTGCTGGTCTTGCTCAAGCCATGTGATCTGGGTGGCATGTCTGGTGACTGCCAGGTCAATTTGTTCTACCATCTTGAGCCTAGGAGGCCTGGATGCCTCTCCTATGCATTTACCTCGGTCATGATGATCCGAGATCTCAATAGGTCACTTCCCTCTATCGAGGTTGGCGGCATTTACCCGAGGCTCTGGCCTCCGTGGGTGATCATGGTACATAGCGGGTGCGGAAGCGCATGGCTCCCATGCTGTACATTGCTCTCGAGGAATGTAATGGTCTTCCTCATGCTCCCTTTCGTATGTGTGAAAGGGGTGGGCAGAGTTGGCTCGCCCTGCTTGAAGAGCCATGCGCTCTGGGGTTTGTCTATTGGTTCTAACAGTGATGGGGGGCAAAGGAGGGATGCCATAATCATGTGGCCTCTCCTCATGGACACTATGCCACTCTAGCACTTCATCGCGCGGTGGCCACTCATATCGAGCTTCTAAGGGAGCTTTCTTGTCTATGTTGAGCGCCACGTGTAAGGACTCCTCCTGAAAGGGGCTATGATGAATGGGCGTGTCCCCCAAAGGGGTGTCCCTATAGTTCCATCTTGACATGGAATGATGCGGACTCTCTTGTGGGTCAGGCCACCAAGGCGGTATGACCAAGTCCTTAGGGCTATAGCGGAGGCGACTTGTCCCCCCTTGTACACTTTTCGTAGCTTCTGCCCTTGATTGGGCTTGGCTACGGGTGTACACCATGGTGTTGTTTTTCTACAAGCTAAATAGATTTTTATCTCTTTTTATGATTTTTTATGCTACACTAAACAGAAAAGAGCACACACACACACAAAGCAATGATTATCTCGTTTAAAGATTAAAAGTGTGTCCTAAACCTGGTTTAGTGTGTTTTGGTTTTTTTTTTTTTTTTTTGAAGGTTTTTGTAAAGAACGTTTAAATGCAAAATGAGGGCTCTTATGACTCCCAAAATTGGTCGCCCCTTCGATATACCATTGCCAGGCCGATATACCAACCTCTCTATATACCCGCCCTTACGTGAGGGAAACTATAGGTACGTGAGAGCAGATGGTACATGGAACGTAGGCGGTACGAAAGGGGAATCACCCTATTTATGACACCTACCATAGAAGACTTATCCTCGTGTGCTGGGAATCACCCCAGCTACACTCGATCAGCTTTCATCAGGATTTACGTCTAGCAACAGTAGCGATCGGGGTTTATGAATGCAAAATTCAAGCCAAGGTGGTGATGAAATCCACCGTTGGTCTTGATCAAGGGCTAGGGTTTTACGACCAGCTCCTTGGTGTTTAATTTGCCACGTGGTGTGTGGGGTTATTTTTATTTTGCATGAAATAAAATAAACATGCAGCAAAACCTTTCCTAAGCACGCAAAAAGAAACCAAAAAAATAGAAAAATAATAACAGAAAATGATAGGAAAAGTTCAGGACTCTTACCTCTTCTCTGCCCAAATCTGTCGGTTCTGAGTTTCTCCCGAAAACTTCATAGACTAGAATTCATCCTAGGGGGAATGAATTATAGGACTGTATTCATCATAGGGTGGGGCGAATTCCCATTCGTCCCTGGGTAAGACGAATTATAGCTCTGTATTCGCCCTCTGATGGAATGAACAACAATCAACGTATGAAAACTCGGTACCTGCAAGCAAAAACAACCAAGTTTGGATCAGATATCTGATCTTAAAAATAGAGGACAAGGTCCCACCATGATCTCCACTGAAATCATGAGGATACGAAAGCAAAAAGGAAAGCGAAGATGCGATGCAAACCGAACCAAACTTAACGCTAAATCCTAGGAATTTGAAAGTGCATGAAAAGAGGGAAAAGCATGAGCGAATCAAAATGAAACAAATGTAAATAAAGAAGACAGCCCTTTTTATTGATATGTTTCACAACTCGGTTACAATGCGCATCCTCCCCTTCCAAGGGCTAGGAGCGTTTAAGTATGCGTTCTTGTTACATCCATGGATGCCTTTCCTTCTTTCGCGTGCCCACATGTAAAATGGGTGGACCAAATGTCACCACCACTTGCGTTGATGAGTCTTGACTCCTTGCTGCTCCTCCGATGTCTAGACCCTATGTTCAAAGGAACAAGAAATAGTCAGTAGCACCTACGGATAAAACAAAGCATGCAATCCCCAAGCCTACGATAAGTGAATAAGAAAAATGAATTAAACTATGACTAAAATGAATCCAAAAGCTCTAAAAATTTGATAGGGGCATCAAGACACCACCAGGAAGGCCCTACAAAAAGAATAGTCAGGAAATTCCTCGCCGATTTGAATTCGCTCTAGGGCGGGACGAATTCACCTACAACAAAATGCCGAAAAGGTACTGTCCCAAATGTCCTACCTAGGAAGCTCCAAAAGACCTGCAAACTTGGGGTTAGCTAATTGGGGGCATTTTGGGAAGACCCAGATGGTCATATTTTCCCAATTTGGCCTCCATCAATGGGAATTTGATGATGCTACCTATAGATTAGTAGAAGCGAGCAAAGATAGAAACATGATCAAAATTGTTCAAAACGAGATGAAATTTAAATGACAACCTATCTAAGCATCATAGAATTGAATGCAAAAATGAAAGAAAGAAAGTCTACCATGGAATTCCCATCGCTCCGAAGGGGGCGATTAGGACTGTGGCAGTGTGGGAGGGGGCGCCCATGGGGTAGGCCGCCTGCCGTTTGAGGCCTGATTTCGGCACCAATCCACTTGGGATGGGTCCAAAACCTCTTGTGGGGTATTGTCGACAAATTTGGTGGGATATTGTGGCCAAATGTCGGGTTTTGGGCTCAAGATTCGTCCTCCCAATAGTCACCCAATGACCTCCCCTCTAAAGGAGATCAAGGATGTGAAAGGCGCAAATCCAAAAGGTGTGAGGTATGAAAATAAAATGACAGCACTTCGTTGCTCTAAAATGCTCCTTCTCTCTATATTTTGGGGTGAGGAAACTCACCAATTTATAGACCTGGAGGTCTCTTGAAATGGGCATGCGGAGGCGCCACTTGGCAATCATGCCTTCCCAAGGGGAAGGAGATTCCTCCCTGAATAGGGACTTCATGACTGCCCTTGTAATTGCCTCTAACGCTCGAAAATGCTCACCCATACTCCCATGCGATGAAGGAAGCGTTAAGTGGCGGATCTGAGCTGCCATTTGTCAAGATTTGACTTTTTGCCCGTCAAACCTGCAATTCGCCCCACCCTGGAGCGAATCTAGAATTCGTCCCTGGGTGGGGCGAATCCTAGTTTGAATTCGTTCCAGGGTGGAACGGATATTGAGCAAAGTGCCTGAAGGTGCCAAATTGATCTCTGACCTTCCAAAACTACTGTGAGAGTGGTTAGGACCACTGTTTAACCTCTGGGGGCTGCCCTTGGGGCTGTGTGTGTCAATGCGATCAGTGTTTGCAGTCACATAATCGGATTGGTGCTGTTTTGGTGTCTACAATGCCACCCTAATTACATACATAGTGCTACTCAAATTACATGCACAATACCACTAAAATTACATGCAAAAGGCCACCTTACATAACCTATCTACCATGTGTTACATAAAAAGGGTGCCATTTGTCATAGGCACTACATAAGCTAAAACTTAGGACATTACAAAATATTAATCATGCATACTACCCATGTTCTTTAGGAATTATTACATCATGGAAGTTATTACATTAAGGGTTAGGATGGGATCCTAACATGTCCTTCCCCTTGAAGAAGCTTTGTCCTCAAAGCTAAAATGAGATAACTATTGCTGGAGTTGGTGGAGAGACTCCCATGTAGCATCTTTAGGTTGAAGCCCATGCCACTGAATGAGGATCTCTATAATTGTACGATTGCGAAGAGTGCAAGTTCGACGATCCAAAAACTACTCAGGTTCAAGTAATATGGAGTCTTCTTCATCCAATGCAGGAAGTGTGGATTGAACCTGTACTTGTATGCCCACAAATTTGTTGAGAGCAAAAAAATAAAAAACATGATGAATCTTGGAAGTAGGTGGGAGCACCAAATTGTAAGCTATGGGGCCAATCCTTTATAGAACCTGGTAATGACCATAGTATTTTTTAGAAAGCGAAGAAATACCATATCACCTACATCAAAAATACGCTCAGAATGATGTTGATCAGATTATGGGCGCATTCGATTCTGGGCCATGTTCAAATTCTGCTTAAGTTGGTGAAGGACCTCAGTGTGTTGACTCAGAGTGTTGTTTATGACCTGGACCTTGGAGCTGCCAGGAATGTAAGAGGAATGCATATGTGGAAGGCACCCGTAGACTGCTTCAAATGGTGTGATTTTTGTTGCAGTATGATAGGAAGTGTTGTACCACCATTCGGCCAAGGATAGCCATTTGGCCCATTGAGTGGGATGATCAGAGACAGGAGTGAAGGTACGTTTCCAAGAATTTATTAACAACTTCTGTTTGACCATCCATTTGTGGATGGTAGGCTGAACTCATTTTGAGCTGAGTCCCCTACAACTTATACTAATATTTCCAGAAATGACTAGTGAAGGTGGGATCATGATCAGATACAATGGAGGTGGGCATGCCATGAAGGTGAAATATGGAGTCAAGAAAAATTTGTGCAATAGTGGATGTTGTATAAGGATGGGCAAGGGCACAAAATTGAGCATACTTTGAAAGGCGCTCCAATACCACACAAATAATTGAATTACCTCCAGATTTAGGGAGCCCTTCTATAAAGTCCATGGAATTGTCAGTCTAAACCTAATCTAGGATAGGAAATGGCTGAAGAGTGCCCAGAGAGCACACTGTTTCACCTTTCATCATTTGACATGTGTCACAGGTAGCAACAAAAGAGTGGATTTCACGTTTCATACCTTTCCAAAAGAAGGTGCGCTTGAGTCACTCATATGTTTTAAGGAACCCTGAATGACCTACAGAGGGAGTGGCATGCAATTCCCTCATGAGGAGCTCTCGAAGTGGGGAATTATGAGGCAGAACCAGGAGTTGATGGTAGTGCAGATCATGGCCATTCCAACTATACCCTGGTGAATAATCTGGATCATCCATTAGTGAGGCTATCAAAGCTTGCAAATATGCATCCTGATGTGCTTTTTGACGCAAGAAATCAATCCATTGGGGAAGTGGTACTGAGATGGCACACAACATACTTACGGTCTCCATTTGGCGAGAAATATCATCAGCCACAATATTCTCCTTTCCCTTTTTGTAGGTGATATCATAATCATAGCCCATGAGTTTAGACACCCACTTTTTTTGGTCAGGCATGGTAACTCTTTGTTCCAAAAAATATTTGAGACTTTGATGGTCGGTTTTGATGGAGAAGTGACACCCAATGAGGTAAGGTCACCAATGTGTGACTATATGCAATATGGCTAACATTTCATTTGCATATGTGGATTTCCCTAGATGACGATCAGAGAGTGCCTTGCTAGTAAAAGCCAGCTCTCTTCCTATAATTGTAGATAAATTTGCGATAATAGCTCATAAGCCCTAAAAATCCTCGAAGTCCCTAGAGGGTGTGAGGTTTCAACCACTCTTGAACTGCTTGAATCTTCTTAGGGTCAACCTTGATGCTATCTAATGAGACAATGTGTCCTAGATACTCTACTTTAGTCAAACCAAAGGAACACTTGGACATTTTGGTAAAAAGGTGATGGGTTACCAATGACTGTAAAGTTTGATCCACATGATTGAGGTACTCACCCATGTGCGATTGTAAATCATGATGTCATCGAAGAACACAAGGATGAACTTCTGCAAAAAGGGCCGGAAGATGTTCATAAGACTTTGGAATGTAGAAGGAGCATTTGTGAGACCAAATGGCATTACCAAGAATTCATAATGACCTTCATGAGTGCGAAAGGTAGTTTTGGGGATGTCCTCATCCTTGAGTCGGATCTGATGGTACCCAGAGCGAAGATCAAGCTTGGTGAAATACATGGTCCCATGTAGTTCATCGAGTAATTCATAAACCACTAGAATAGGAAATTTATCCTTTACCATAGTTTTTTTGAGTTCCCGATAGTTAATACATAGGCACCATGAGCCATATTTCTTGGGAACAAGTAGGATAGACGAGGAGTAGGGGCTAGTACTAGGTCGGATGACACCAACCTTGAGTAATTTTTGTACTAGTTTTTCTAGTTCTGATTTCATGGCATGAGGTTACTTGTATGGCCTAATATTTGGTGGTGCACTACCCGAGAGTAATGGGATAGCATGGTCATGAGAGCGACGCGATGGTAGTGTAGTTGGTTCTACAAAGACAACATCATGTTTGTGTAGAACTAGTTGTAAGTTTGATGGAATTTTAGCCATTAGTGAAGTGGTTGGTTGGATGGAGAAGAGTTGTGCAATGACCCCACGTTTTGATTTCTTTAGCACTTTCTCCATATAATTGGAACTAATGAGGTGAGGTGTTCCTACAGGGGAGCCCTTGAGTAAGTTTTTCTGTCCATTTTGGGATAATTGCATCTAGAGTTCTACAAAGTTCCAATTGATAGTGCCCAATGTACTCAACCATTGCCCAAAACCATATCACATCCTCTCAACTAGAGGGTAAACATGTCCTGCTTGAGTTCATAGTCCCCTATCTTGATCTTGACATTGTGGCATTTTCCTTGACAAGGTAATGTTCCCCCATTGGCTACCATGACCTCGAATGAATTACAAGTGTGGGTTTAGCAATTTTCCCATGTAGCAACTCAAGGATCAATGAAGTTGTGTGTGTTGCATGCATCAATAAGGATGGTAATACATTGGCCCTTGAAAAATCCCACAACTTTCATGGTTTGTGGAGTGGTAATGCCTACAAGAGCATGGACTGAAATCTCTGCCTCAGACCCCTGTGTATCTTCTTCCTATAGAGAAGGTATTTCAGGAGGGTCCTCTTCATCATCACTCTGGTCAATGTTAGTAGGTTCCTCAACATCTATCAAGAACAATATTTTGTTTGCACACTTATGTCCTTTAAAAAAAATTCATCACAATTATAACATAATCCTTGGGCACGCCGTGCATCCATATCCTTTGTATTCAGGTGCTTGGGTGTAGTAGGTTTACTATCCACTGAATTTTGGGTTCGAGAAGGAAATGAAGGTCGGTTTTGAGGAAACCGTAGTGGGCACCTTTGGTTTGAGAGTTTAGATTCAGCTAGATGGGCCAAGCTGATAGCTTCCATCATGGACTGTGGTTTCAACATATTTACTTTAGCTTGGAGACCCCATTTTAACCCAGTGATAAAACAACTTGTGAATAATCCTTCCTTCAATCCTCTTGTCTTATTGACCAATTTTTCAAATTGAGTTTGGTAGTCATGGATTGAGGATGTTTGTTGCAGTTTGGTCAAGGCCCTTGTGAAGTCCTCATAATCACTAGGCCCAAATAGGGTTAGTAGTTGGGACTCAAAGTACTCCCAAGAGAGATTTGGGTTGGAATTATGTAACCACTGGAACTAGTGTAGAGCCTCAGATTCCAAATTGAAGGAAGCCATCTGAAATCAATGATATATGGGAACATTATGAAATCTAAAGAATTGATCAACCCTACATAACCACCCATCAACATACTTCTCATTAAATCGAGGGAAGTCCAATTTTGACATCTTAAAGGATGGGTCATGGTCATTACTTGTAGAGGTTTCAGCCTGGTGTTCTATTTTGAGTAGTACCTTTTGTAACTTGCTACCCACTTCTATCAGTGTTTCTTCTAAGCGAGCGCTAATGGCCTCATGATCTAGATGAAGACCTTGGACCTATTCCATTATGGAGAAAATTTCCAAGTTCAAATTCTCAATGGATTTTGTTAAGGAGACCATCTGTTCTAGCTCTTTTTGATGTCCATGAATACCTTAGGCCATTTTGAAACCTTTTGTGACCAGTTACTAAAAATAGAATTGAGTTTCAGGACTTAATATTTTTAGTAAGTATCCAAAAAAGTTCTTGGGTGCTATATATCAAAATGATCAGCTCGAAGAGGTGGTCACAATGAGCTATATCCCACAACACTACTTTTTGGCACCCTAGACTTTTTTTACTCCTATTTTGTCGAGTCTAACGGTGTTTACAGTTTTGGATTTTGAGCTATAGTGCAAAAGTTGGGTACTAGAGCACTATCTATAATTGGTCTCTAGTCACTCGCTCAATGTTTTTCTCATCCCTGACAGTCTCTCTAACACTGCTTACCTCACTAGTCTAAAGATTCTCTGTATTGTGTAGGTTATTGTTATGACTATTCTGTTCTGACACTAAAAACTATAATTTCTACCCTGACTGTGTTGACCTGTCTGACTTGATTGACTAGACTGTTACTACCACTGTAAATCTGATTGTTATTCTCTAGAATGTCAACTTAACTGTCACCCTCATATTCTATCCTGATTTCATGTAATTTATGCTATTTTTTGGTAGAGGATTCATTTCTCATATGCTCACTTTTGGGAATTTGGAATGCAAGTTTACGAACAAGAATTTTTGGTTTGTGATTTTGTTGTAGGTTAAAGTTTTAACAGAACCAGGGTATGCTAGGTAAAGGAGTATGTAACACCCATAGGCCCTGTGTTATACTATAGTGACAAACAATAGTGCTTGGACCAATATTTCAGGCCACTATCCAATCT
The DNA here is from genome assembly GCA_028583015.1 of Wollemia nobilis. Lineage (NCBI taxonomy): Eukaryota > Viridiplantae > Streptophyta > Pinopsida > Araucariales > Araucariaceae > Wollemia > Wollemia nobilis. The sequence continues at coordinate 497,643 of JAQPPZ010003109.1, read as the reverse complement.
AGACCAATAGTGCTTGGATTCCACACATACCCTTGAGATTACTATCTACCTTTTTGACAGTACGGGAGGGTAATCGTCTGGAATGCTGTGTTTCGTGGACTATGGATGATACAAAGCCGATAAGCTTCCTACTAGATAAAATTTTGTTAACCCTAGAATGGTCTCCCGATACACCCGAAGATGCGTGGGAGCTCAAGTCCGTGTGCGAGTTCTGTCTGAGGCCTACGTATTGGAGCCTGATCGCCCCTCACTTCACTAGACATTGTATGGGCTATCTAGCTTATCCAATAACGATAGATCCTTCATGATATTTTAAAACCCCCAGCACAAGGTTTCTACCTACTCAACTAAAAAGACTAGTTTTTTTTACTCGTCTTTGTTTTTTTTTTTTGATAATAGTAAAAAAAATTTACACGAAAATTATAGGGGATTATACCTAACAGACAAGAATCGTTACTGTTGCTGTAGAACTTGGTCCTGGAAAGCGCTCTGATACCACTTGTTAGGATCCTACTATAAAATAAACTCAAATAAATACACTCTCACACAATTGCTTGGAAAGAAACTCATATAAACATCATAATAATATTCAGAACAAAATACATATTATAACAGAAATTTGCATAAAAGAACAATCTCATAATAAGACAAAATTGCAGGCCTCTTCGAGGGGGCAACCTCATTCAACACTTCATTAACTTGCAAAAAGATGAATACATTGGTGCCTTCTCGGGTATTTAAAGAATTCCCTTCTATGGTTGGCTTACATGCATAATGCCACCTAGATTACATGCATAATGCCACCCTAATTGCATGCATAGGGCCACTCGAATTACATACACAATGCCACTCGAATTACATGCACAAGGCCACCTTACATAACCTATCTACCATGTGTTACATAAAAAAAGTGTCATTTGTCATAGACACTACATAAGCTAAAACTTAAAATATTACAAAATATTAATCATGGTTACTACCCACGTTCTTTAAGAATTATTACATCATGGAAGTTATTACATTAAAAATGGATCTAACATCATGTCATCATACATTAGGTGAACATACACAGATTGGCGGCTCTTTTTGTTATAAGTTTATAGTGATCCATCTTCTCAAGGCATGAGACCTTACGATAATAATAAATTTATATTTAATAATTAAAATCTTTTATAAAATAAATAATTTAACATAGTTTGAAACATCATTAAAAATGCACCTATCGCGGCAAGTTTGGTCCCTCGCGTATAGGGCACATGAATTTTTTACCCGAACTTTGACGATTCAACAACTGAAGTAATCAACTCTATGTACGCACACTGGACCATGTGACCTGAAATTTAATATATTTGTTTGAAAAGCATGTTCCTGCAAGTTGCTGCGATTTTTTCCAAATTAACAAGAAATCTATACTTATTTATGGGCATGACTGAATCTCACCTTTCATTGGCAGCTATGGCGAGGCCGAAGGTGCCGAATGATATTGTTGCCGTCAAAATTGATCCTCAGTGGAGAAGCTGCCATCTCCACATGGCAGAGGAGAATGACGCTAAATAGAGCTCTGGGCCAGTGGGGTTAGATTTGCGGATGCCATAAATAAAACGTAAGACGTGGTTGACGCAAACCATTATTTAAATCATTACCCTCATCTTCTTATTCTCGGCTAGCGTGTAAATTGTCGCTACGTACCATCTGCAATTGGGATGGCTTTGTCTTCTATATTTATCAAATAAACGATTAATTAATAAACATTCAAGGGTACCCTAATCCATTCCTATCGAGGATTCATTTTGGCTTTACTTTCTATTTAAAATAGTTTCTGTTAGTTATGAATTTGAAGCTAAATGCATTCAATTTTTGTTTATTGTTTTGACCTAGCATGCTACGCGTGAATTGCACTTATAAAGTTGGGTATGTATTAAATAGCAACCCTCTATAGAGACCAACCCTTTGTTGTCTCCGGATTTACCAATGCCGAAGAAGACCTTTACCTCTCATGTTGTTTCCAGTGACTGGAGTTTTGTCCTGGGCCTTCCTGTGCACCGTTCTGGCAAGGTTAGGGAACTCTCCGTCTCCTCTAAGTGTGTGAGAGGAAGTAAGTTGCATTGGCCCAGAAAGTCGGGATCTGTCTTTTCAGGTTATGTCCATGTTGAGAGCCTTGCGAATTGAAGCTCTTCATCTCCTCTAAGGGTGTGAGAGGAAGTAAATTGCGTTGGCCAGAAAGTCTGGATACGTCTTTTCGGGCTATGTCCATCTTGAGAGCCTTGCGAACTTGTCCAGAGGATTGGATGACAGCAAGAAGTGAGGGGATCTCTGGGTGACGTGGAAGGGGTGAAGGGAAGTCAGAAGACTAAGAGATTGTAAGAGAAGAATTCAAAGGAGAATTCGAATTTTAAGTTAATCGACTTTGCTCAGATGGCCCAACACGAGGTGATATAGCAAGCTCGGCCTGAAGGTATGGCAGCTTAGGATGGAGTCACTCCGCAATTTGCTGCAGTCGATCAAAATTATTGATGACAAACACAAGTTCATTTTGGATACCCTCAAGATTGTTGTTGAATTCACGGAGGATGTAAATCAACTCTTGGGCTGCACGATGGAGTTCTTCTCCTAGGGGATGAATGCTTTGGTTAATTCGCAGATGCTGCCATGAGTCATCTAAGATTGAGGGTTGGTTTTTGGTTGGCGTTGGGTTGTTATCCATTACTAAATTATTTGTGTGAATTCTCCTCAAAACCTTCACTACTTAATCAATCAAGAAATAATGCAGATAATTTCATAGTCGTCTCACAATTTCAAAGAAATATGTTCATCATCTGAAAAAATTGTTGCGTTAATTATACTATCTTATTCTTCATGCTAGAATAGATAATTCGTCTCATTGATCTCTCCAATGTCATGAAACATTGTGTTTCTTTATCTAGATGTTATGTAGATGTGTAGTTTAGCTATTTAGTTATAAAGACATTTTACAGTGTAGTTTAGCTATTTAATTTTAAAAACATTCTACTAATTAGGTTGAGAACTTTCAAATAATCATGATGAGATGGATGCATACGTTCGTTTCTGTATCATTTAGACCAATCATTAAAAAGCGAATAGAGTTTGCGATCTATAGCTATCTGCAATGGTTTACAGCGACAAGTAGTCGTCGTTTTGTCTTAGAAACTTTTGAATTGGGTAAGAAATGTGATAATGGAATGAGGCATTTTTGTAATACTTGAATAGTTTCGTTTTATCATTAAGGGTATTCAAACTATATAATTTAGGTAATACTAATTATAATTATAAAGTGATAAGCTCGGACCTGTATTTATCCTATAGTACTAATAATGATCATAAAGTGGTAGATGGTAGGTAAAACAAGGTTGAACTTAAAAATTCTTATCATCATTTCTCTTAATAGAGAATAAGTACACATGGTCAAATTATGTTTTCTTTTACACTCTTTAAATTTATTTGATAACAATAAATTATTATATATTTATTTTTTTTATAAAAAATTAATAGATAACATGAGTAATGAGCAAGGAAATATTGAATTATATATAAACAAATTACAAATAAGTGCATGTAGTTTTTTTATAATAAAGTGGTTAAAATAAGAGTGGTAATGTAAAAAAATGGTTCTTAGGCAGTAGAAAAAGAAGATTTGATAATTTAAAAAAAAAATGAATAATATTTAAAATTCTATGAATATGGGTTTTCAAAGTAAATTCTATACTATGATGTCATTATCTTTTTTACATCAATAAAAATTATAAAATAATAATTAAAACTAGTATAGATGTTACAAATAAGAACTTATATGAATTTTTTTAGTAAAATTAGAACATTAAGATTGGCATACATACATAAGAAATAATACTACCTAATCCTCACAAAATAAGTGAATTACATGAGGCAACAATACTAGTTACTTAACAACATAGAAAAAGAGTATGGTATACCAATATTCATTGTGTAGTTGGTGCTCTAATTAGATTATAAAAATACTCACAAGTATAGTAAAATATTACCACTAATGACAACATAAGTGGATAATATGACAAACCTCAATGAATGAAGAATTTGATAGTAATTGTGTGTCCTTAGAAGTTCCCACATAGATATTCCCAGCTAAACTATCAATTTTACCATCACAAAGATAAGTGTCATACAGTAAATGGCTAAAAGCTCATGGAAAATTTATTGGCCTAAATTCAACTGAGGCTATAGGTCCCAACCACTCTAAAATATGGTGTAACAAACTATTAAATCAAAAACTTAAGGTATTAGTAAAATATGAATGCACCAAGATCATAACATCCCACCATGCTCTACAACACAGAATTTAGGCGGTTGTGTGCTCGTATGACAGGATCCAGCTCTCTCTATATGAGCCCCAAGCTAACAGTACAATATCAATGTTTCCACATACTTTGTGACTCAAACCTAGGTGGTTGCTATAATTCCAAATGCAATGAGTCGTTAGACCAAAACCTTGACAATTTAGTGAAACCCAAATACACAAGATCATAATATTAATATTAGGTACCAAAGATAGGTACTTAATAATGTAATATTGTATTGTATAATGGTATGAGCTATAAACTAACTATTAAGGAATGCCACATATGAAATTAGAAATAGGTATGTCATAGAATCAAATATGTAACCATTGGGAAATATTATCATATTATTTTCCACTATGTAACTCATGGAAGGTGAACCACCACATGGTTGGTCTTGTAACTCATTGAAGGTGAACCATTACACTCTTGCATAAAGAGATATATACCGCCATCGTAAAAGGATGTATGAAATATTATTATATGTCTTGGCTCACGGAGCTCAAGATATTGGGGAGTGGCCTCTTTCCAATAAGGAGTATTGTATGGTGTTGCCCTACCTCAAGGATGTTATCAATCTCTATTTTATTGTGTGGATTAATACTGTGCAATTTATTTATTGATGCATGTTGAATATGTTTTCAAATTGTTGAATGATTTATGGTAATGAGAAGATAGGTTAGTAATATTTGGTATTAGAGCAGTGATTATAGCAAAGTGGGGTTATTTTTGTAGAGCAAGGGCACATTTTTGTAGAAAAAAATCATATTTTGTGGAGGCCATATTTTTATTTCAATAGTCATTTTCAGAAGGTCTTTGCACCATTGTGTATATCTTTTTTAAAACTAAAAAAAAAAATTCTTATTTGTTAAATAGTATTGAGAAATTTACAATTGTTTAAAGTTGGGTTATTTGTGTTATTTTTTTGCCATGCATTTTTTTCAAAATAAAACAATTTTTATTAAATATTTTAGCAACCATTTTTAGAATATTTTATCACCAACATGTAGTTTATTTTTAGTACTATAAACATGGCTGCTCAATTGTGAAATTATGATAAGTATTTCGAGAATTACAATAGTTTGAAGTTGGGTTGTTGAGGCTATTTTCGGACTGCATGATTTTTTTCAAAAAAAATCAAATTAAACTTTTTACTAGTTATTTTTAGAATATTTTTGCATCAACATATAGTTTATTTTGAGTACTACAAAATGGACCAGTCATTTTTAAGTATTGAGAGAGTTATAGTTGTTGCAAGTTCGGATTTTGGTGCTATTTTTAAGTTATACAAAAAAGGCAAAAAATAATACAAATTTCAATCTTGGTAAGTAAATCCATTGCCATTTATTTTATTTTTAAGAAAATTTATATATTTAAATTTTGAAGAAGGGAATAGATGAGATCTCAAAAATTTCAATTTTTGAGAATTTTTAGTTATTTAAAACCCAAGCTACATTGAAAAAAATGGATTTGTCAATATTCATTGGAGGGGATGATAGTGATACTAGTGAATGGTTGAGAAAATGGAAAATTATTTCTAAAAATTTATCTCTCACATGGAAGTTGAAGCTTTATTACGCTTTACAACATAAATCTCTTGATTGGTATGCAGAATTTACTCATGATCATATATATAAATATACAAAGGAAAAATTTGAAGTTGTATTCTTAAGAAAATAGAGATTAGAGGAAATTTATAATAGTGTCAAGGATAAGGAAACTACACCTTGTGTGTCAGGGCCAAACAATGGTCAAAAATATTTGTTTGAGTGGAAAATTTCTATTTTGCAAGTTCATGGTTGAACTAAAAAAAATATTGTTTCCATTAACCCTAACAAAAAATATAATTTATTCAATATGTATTTGAATAAGATGTTGCACGTTCAAAAAAATAAAATCAAAGACATATAGCTTGAGGGTAAAAATGTTTAACTTTTTGAATATTTGAAGCTCACCATGGATAAATATATTTTACATTAAAATTTTCATGCTATTGAGATGGATATTGTAGACATTTTTATTGGTTATCATTGGTTGCATTCTTTGGATACTATTAAATTTAATGTGCATAATAAATTTATGAAGTTATAATACTAAAAGAAGAAGATAACATTATAGGATATTTCTCACAGTAAGAAAAAATAAGTAGCTATTGCAGAGGAACAAAGTGAAAAACAATCAAAAGAACCTGAAATAGAATCTCGAGAGGAGGTAGTAGCATTAATAAAGGAAACTTACATAAAGGAAGAATCAATGGAAGGGAACAAGAAAGAAGCACAAAAATAGGTAGAAAAACTGGATAAGGTTGGAGTCTATTGCCATCCACATTGTCATGAGAGGTAAAAATCATAGAGACAAAGCATAGATCAACAAAGGATTTATGACATATATACAAGAAACTAGAGGAGTCCACACTTTGTCATAAATACAGGGAGATCTAGATGAAAAAGTAAAATTTATGCTTTCAACATATTGCATTGACATCAATGAAGACCGCCATTAATCATAGTTTCACTAGGATAGCTGGATGATTGAGATTGATATCAATATTTTTTTTGTGTGGAAAATACCCCAATTGGGAATCCACTTTTGGGTAAGCCTCGAGGTAGGGATATCTATTCTGCCAAAGTTGCCCAAGGCTCACACTTGGCCTACCCCCTTTGGTACACTCAAAGAGCATGCCTAAAACAAAAAAAACATGAACAAACAAACATAAAATACACAACAAAAAAAAAAAAAAAAAAATACACAAAAATAATATAAGACAATGAAAAACACAAAAACAACAAAAAATATAAAAACAATAAAAAGCAGAAGAAACAAAAAAGAACAATAAAACATAAAATACATATAAAAAAAACATAAAAACAACAAAACAATACACAAACACACACAAAAAATAAAAACATAAACTACAAAAAATACAAAAACATAAAAATACCAAAAATAACACAAAAAACACAAAAATAATATAAAATAGCATACATTGAAAAACTATAAAGAAGTAAAAATACATTACAACTTTATCCTTTCTAGTATAATAGGCTATTGAGGCAAGATTCAATAGAGGAAACATGAGAATAATCAGTCTAAGCAAGGAAACAAATATACCCTGATCGAATCAAAGAGAAGCAAATAAAAAGAAACTAGGTACCTCTAGTACTAGGGCTATCCATAGAAAGGATAGAAATAAGAGCTTCCCTTATTTTTGAATCCCATCATCTAGGAGGCTGGTTGTAGTAAGTAATATCACATTTTTCCAATGCCCAATTAGCTAAAGCATCAATATTCCTATTCTTTTCTCTAACCATATGATTGTATTCAACTTTCAAAATGCCCATATGGATTAATTAAATATTTTGAATAAATTTTTTTACTCTCCAATTAGCCTTATGATTCTTAGAAGGAACCTTGAATAGATTAATCATGGCTTGAGATTCAGATTCAACTGACCCCTTTTTCCATCCAACCATAGTATCCTCTCAAAATCCTCTAAGGATAACATACCACTCAGTAAGGTTATTGGAAAGGATACCCAAATTCTTAGCAAAAGTTAAAACCAAGGAACCATATAAAAGTCTACAAATTCCTCTCACACTAGCTTTTCCAGGGTTTTCCCTAGAGGTTCCATAAATATAAACTTTTCCAAAATCCTTAGAAGTCTTAGGACCCTCCTAACATGTCTTAATTACTTATATTATTTATTCATTATATTCTAGGGTCACAAACCTTCACTCTTACAACTCTATGACTAGGTATTTAAATGCAATCCACATATGATAATAAGGCATCATCGAACAAATATATAAATTAAGTCTATTGTGGGTTTTCTACCTTACAATCAAAAAGTGATTCAATATAAAAAATGATCCGGATTCCCGCACCATTTAGTTTCATACCATCTGGATGAGAGCTAGATCAAGGAGCAAATTCACCATTAAAAATTTTTTCCATCGCACATTTTAGCTAGTCCACATTCGCAAGGATGCAAACAACATTCATGCTTCATGGATCCGTGTCAAAATCCTTGTAGAAAATTAAACCTTCTCCTAAGGTACGAATTAAGTTGTCTTACACCCAAATTTCTTGACCTTTCACGTGGTGACTAGTGGCTACTTTGAAAAAGCTAAAATCTTCAACACAACATCAAGGTTTTCGACGTCCTAAACGCAAAGGAAAAAAATTAAAATTAATTTTTTATTTTTATTTTTTGCTCACCTGTACCAAGTCATATTGATCGTTACCTACACCAACCACAATGGTTGAAGGACGACGATCACTGGATTCCATTCATGAGAAACATGAAAGGCTCGCTGAAGAAGTTCAACAGAAAAGAGAGGAGAATACCCGTACAACAAGAGAACTCTTCGAGAAAATATTTGCAATGGATGTTAAACTTGATGCCATCAGTCAAAATCAGGAAACAACACATGCAAATTCACCCAACCACAGGTCATCAAACCGAGCAATATTAGGAGGTCCACAAACTTCCATTCTACCACAGATGACCAAATTAGACTTCCCAAAATTTGAAGGAGGAGACCCTACAAAATGGATATACCGAGCAGATCAATATTTCTCACTAAATCAAATTTTGGAAATGCATAAAGTGCATATCGCCTCCTTCCACTTGGAAAACGACGCCATCCAATGGTACCAATGGTTCGAGAAAACTAACGGCACTCCAACGTGGTCAACCTTTACACAGAATCTATTAGTGTGATTCGACCCTAGCAAGTTTCAAAGCTTTACAGGGGCCCTCACTAAATTATGCCAAACCACTTCGGTAAGCGAATACCAAGCAAAATTTGAAAGGCTAGCTAATCGAACATCCGGATTAGATGCTGCCTTCTTTCAAAAATGTTTTTTCAGTAGATTAAAAGAAGAAATTTGAATAAAGGTGCAAATGTATAACCCTACAAACATGTTAGAGACCATCGACTTGGCGAAATTAGCGGAGGACAAAATTAAGGCACGAAATCTGTTCACAAAACCAACTTGGGGGAAACCATCAAACACTTATACCAACCCCAAACCAATGCAAAATGGACGAACCCAAAACTCCTACACAGCCCCCAAAATTAACCCCGCTCTACCAATTAAGCGTTTGAGTTTCGAGGAAATGAAGGAAAGACAAGCTAAGGGTTTTTGGTACCATTGTAATGAGAAATTTGATAGAAATCATAAATGTGCCTCATGAAAATTATATATTCTAGATGCCATAGAGGAAGGGAATTCTACTGAAGAGGAACCTAAACTCAAAGTAGAGGTATTATCCAACACACTTGAAAGTGACGAAGAAAATGCACCAAAGGTTTCCTTCAACACCCTTGCCAAATTTTTTGCCCCTCAAACAATGCGAGTTAAAGGGTATTTTAAGAAACAAAACCTTACCGTGCTCCTAGATTCTAGTAGTACGCACAATTTTATCGATCCAAAGGTGGCTAAACAAGCAAATTGTTTTATACACCCTTGCAATAACTTCGAAGTGATGATTGGAAACGGTAAAAAAATTGCATGCAAAGGAAAATGCAGAAATATAAAACTAACTATGGGGGTTTATAACATGAAAGGTGACATGTACGTCCTACCCCTAGGTGGGTGCGACATTGTACTAGGCGTACAATGGTTATGAATCTTGGGTGTAGTCCAATGGGAATTTGATGAACTATGGATGAAATTCACAGCAAAGAACCAAACCTATATTATCCAAGGCCTGAAATTAGGACCTTCCCAAATCATCAGCTCGCATAGAATGGAGAAAATTATCCAAAGAGGAAACAAAGGAATGGTCGCCCAATTATTTTTAATTCAACCTAGTCACAAAGAATACGAGACACGAGAGTTACAAAAGATTTTATACCACCATAAGGCGGTATTCAATGAACCAAAATGACTACCTCCACAACGAAGTCACGATCACACTATTCCATTATTTCTAGGGAATCACCCTCCTAATATTAGACCTTATCATTATCCATACCTCCAAAAGACCGAAATAGATAAATTAGTACAAGAGCTTCTTAAGGCAGGAGTCATTAGACCTAGCAAAAGCCCTTACTCCTCTCCAATTATTTTAGTTAGAAAAAAGGATGGCTCATGGCGTTTATGTGTCGATTTTCAAGCGCTTAATAAAATGACCATCAAAGATAAATTTCCTATTTCGGTCATAGATGAGTTATTATATGAACTCCATGGGGGAGCTTATTTTTCCAAGTTAGACTTACGGTCAGGCTACCACCAAATACGAGTCAATGAAAAGGATATTCCTAAGACGACCTTTCTCACTCACGAAGGGGACTACGAATTCTTGGTGATGCCATTTGGCCTAACCAATGCTCCTTCTACCTTTCAAAGTCTAATGAATAAGGTATTTCACCCTTTTATTCATAAATTTATATTAGTTTTCTTTGATGACATTTTGATTTATAGCAAAACATGGAAAGAACATTTGGACCATGTTAGAAAAGCATTCCAAATCCTGGAGGAAAATCAACTTTATGCAAAAAGATCAAAGTGTTCCTTTGGAAAACAAGAAATTGAATACTTAGGGCATATTGTCTCAAAGGGAGTTATGGTAGATCCTTCAAAAATTGAGGAGGTGAAAAATTGACCTATTCCAAAAACCAAAAAAGCTCTACGTGGGTTTCTTGGACTAACAAGATATTATAGAAATTTTTTCCAAAATTATGGTAAAATCACTGCTCCTCTAACAACATTACTTAAGAAAAATGCTTTCAAATGGTCTTCTAAAGCGGATGAGACCTTTATCACCTTGATAACTGCAATGTGTACCACCCCTGTTCTAGCCATGTCCAAATTTTCTAAATCATTCATCATTGAAAGTGACGCTTTAGGAATAGGAATGGGATCTGTACTTATGCTGGATGAAAGGCCTCTAGATTTTATAAGCAAAGCATTTTATCCTAAGAATTTAGCTCACTCTACGTATGAAAAAGAGATGTTGGCGATTGTCCATGCTATTCAACATTGGAGGCCTTACCTTATTGGCCAACATTTCATTATACGCACTGACCATCATAGCTTGAAGTATTTTTTGGAACAAAGGACTAATACCCCGGAACAACAAGAATGGGTTACTAAACTTCTTGGCTATGATTATGAAATTACATATAAAAGGGGAAGGACAACATGGCAGCCGATGTACTTTCTAGAAAATTTGAAGATACGCCTCAAGTCCATGCTCTTTCCTTGCTTATTCCTAAATGGGTAGATGAGGTGCATGAAGAATGGATAAATGATCCTACTATCCATGCCTTAATTCAACAACTTCAACATAATCCTAGTAACAAAACTCCATACACTTGGAAGGACAATATATTAAGATACAAAGGGAGGATGGTCCTCACCCCCAATTCAACTTATCAAGAAAAAATTCTTCATGAGTTACATACCTCACCCACTGCAGGCCACTCAGGGTTCTTAAAAACCTATAAAAGAGCCACTACCTCCTTCTATTGGGTAGGAATGAAAAATTACATCAAAAACTTTGTAAAAGAATGTGAAGTTTGCCAAAGACAAAAGGGAAAGACCCTCGCTATTCCAGGATTACTTCAACCTCTTCCTATATCCACCAAAACATGGGCAGATATTTCTATGGAATTTATTGAAGGATTACCAAAATTAGGAGGAAAAACAACCATTTTCGTAGTCGTTGATCGTTTATCTAAATATGCCCATTTTTTTTTCGTGGCTCATCCTTATATCGCTAGCACTATAGCCCACGTCTTCCTAGATAACATATTTAAATTACATGGTATGCCCTCCACAATTGTTAGTGACCACGAACCAACTTTCACTAGCACCTTTTGGAAGGAATTGTTCAAATTACAAGGTACTCAACTTCGTATGAGCTCCGCTTACCATCCTCAAACCGATGGCCAAACATAAGTTGTAAATAAATGCTTGGAAACATACCTTCGATGTTTTGTTTCTACTCAACCACTCCATTGGGTAAAGTTGCTTTCACTAGTAGAATGGTGGTATAACACTTCATACCATACGTCCATCAAAATGACTCCTTATGAAGCACTATATGGTCAAACACCACCATCCCTCACTTCCTATATTCCAAGGACTACAAAAGTCCATGCGGTGGAAATGAAACTTGCTAATAGAGATGACATACTACGGATCCTAAAAGAGAACCTACACACCACCCAACATCACATGAAGCAACAAGCTGATCAACATAGAAGCGAACGTAGTTTCCACGAGGGTGATATGGTTTTCTTATGTCTCCAACCTTACCGTCAATCCTATCTTAAACAAAAAGGTTCTCAGAAGTTAGAACCCAAATTTTACGGGCCGTATAAAGTTCTCCAATGTATTGGGACCGTTGCTTACAAACTAGAGCTTCCTCCCTCTTCCAAACTTCACCCCGTATTTCATGTATCTTGCCTTAAGCTCGCAGTGGGAGCCCATATCATGACACAACCCACTCTCCCTAAATTCTTCGATGATGGAGTACTTCTAGACAAGCCAAAATCTATCTTGGATCATCGCTCTCGTAACCTTCGTACTCGGGATATCACGAAAGTTTTAATCCATTGGAAAGGTCTACCTTTAGAAGACGCAACGTGGGAAAATTTTCAAGATATCCAACAGCAATTTCCAAATTTCCAGCTTTGAGGACAAAGCTCCTTTAAGGGGGTGGCATGTTAGGACCCTCCTAACATGTCCTAATTACTTATATTATTTATTCATTATATTCTAGGGTCACAACCCTTCACTCTTACAACTATTAGACTAGGTATTTAAATGCAATCCACATATGATAATAAGGCATCATCGAACAAATATATAAATTAAGTCTATTGTGGGTTTTCTACCTTACAATCAAAAAGCGATTCAATATAAAAAATGATCCGGCTTCCCGCACCATTTAGTTTCATACCAAGGAGGTTACAAATTCCTTGTTCTATCCATATTTTGATTACTCACATCCCATTTAAGCTAGTTTTCCTTAGAAGAGTTAATTTTAAATTTTTGCATCACTTGATCACCTATTTGATGGGAGTTTTGGGGGTGATTAAGGAGTTGTTGGACTAATTAAACTAAGTTGGTAATGATTTTTTTATATATATAGTGAATGTCGTTGCTTTCCTAATTGAAAATCTAATAGTTTATTTCCTTCCAGATATTCCAAGGTAGAATGGTAGAACCCATCCAAACTAACTGACTAATAAAATGATCCACACCCTCCTCATTAGGTGAATCCATCCATAGTTGTTCAAAAGTAAAAAAATGGACCATTGTAATACAAGTAAGATGGTCATTATCCTACATAGCTCAAAGGCTAACACACATTCAAAAAAATATGATTGAGAGTTTTCACATCCTCTCCACACATTTCACATCTAAACAAACCATGAAAAACACATTTCATAAGTTGCTCACTTGTAAGCACCCTGCAATGCAATAAAAGATAAGTAAAGAACCTCACCTTATATTAGAGCTTTTGAGCCCATAAATGAGTAAATATATCATATGATTGGTTGGGATTATTATGGCATAAGGTCAAATAATCTTGAGCAACTGAATACTCATCCTTAGTAATGTTGTTCCATCTAAAATAGTCTTTATCATGGGACAAAGAGAGATATCATATGATTGATGCTTTGAATATATTTTCTTTTCCTTTTTTGAATTTGAATAGGCTAGTCCTCAACAGGGATCCAATATCTACTAACCTATGAATTACCAGTATGGTACCAATAGTAATTAACTACCTTTATCCAGTTAGCTTAGTGAAGTTCCTCCATCTAAGGCCTCCAATTAGGAAATTGAGTTATCAAATGTTGGTGGTTGTCCCAAGAATCTATCAAAAAATTTACCTATTAACCATTATAAATGATCCAAAATAAATTCTGCTTAATCAAATCCTCACCAATCTCAAGAACTACTAAAATAGGAGAACCATTGGTAGGTAATTAGTAGTGAACATGGTCTTCAGGACTTTTATTCTTAGCATATTTGACACAAATATTTTTGGCCCAAGGAGCATTGGGGTTACACAAAATCCTCCAATATAGTTTAGCAACTAAAGCCTTATTTTTATTAATAGCAGATCAGAATCCTAACCCCCCTTCATTATTGGGAAGACATAAAGTATCCCATTTCACCAAGACCCATTTTATTTTCTCCTTAGTACCACTTCATAGGAATTGATGATTGATTTGATCCAATTATTTAAGAACTTCCTTTGGGAAATTCAACACAATAGAAACATAAATAAATATAACTTGAAGGGATGATTTAACCAAAGTAATTATACCCCCAAATGAAAGCCACCTATTGGTCCCCTTTCTGATTTTTTTCTTAGCTCTATCCAACAACCAATTTCAATATTTGAATATTGATAGGAATTCCCAAATAAATGATTAGAATTGACATCTTCTTAAATATTGATTTATCCAAGACCATGGATTCCTATCTATGAGAGCAATGAAATAAAATGACTTTAAATTTATCTTCATTAATCAACTCCTCGATAGCATAAAAAAAATAGCTAATGATTTGATTAATTTTAGAAACTTTCTTAACTATAGATCTACCTAATAGAGTAGATTCATCATTATATTGAAGATGAGAAATAGGCCTAGCTCGATGAGCAATGGTAACTACCTCAAGGGTTCTATTTGCTCTATTTTTTGGTATAGTCTTGCCCAAGCATTCAATAAGAATGATGAATAAATAAGAGAAAAGTGGATCACCTTGTATAATACCTCTAGAAGCTAGGAATACCTGAGAAGAACTTCCATCTATAAGAACAAAGTAGGAAATTGAAGAGATACATCCCATAATACAATCCATCTAATCCTAAGAGAAGTCAAATTACCTAAAAACTTTGATAAGGAAGTGTCAATCCACTTTTTCATAAGATTTTGATAAGTCTAAACGAATGAACATAGATGTGTAGAGGGGAAAAACAACACACCTAGAAAAGGGAAATGAAATGCATATATTGATCTCAGCACTAAAAATATATATTTTTTGTAAGCATGATAACAAATAAGTAAATGAAATGGGGGGTCCTCTTTATATTAATCAATTTGTAGAATCCATGGTTACAATGCATCCCCTTGAGGGCTCTGAATTGATACAATCATTACAAGGTGTCGAAAGGATCTAATCCTTTCAAAGACTCAATATGTGCTTCAATGACTTCCTCGCACTCATAAATTTAACAGTAGGTTTTCGATACTACTGCGATGATCTATATGTATTTAAACTTGTAGCAACTTCCTTGCACACTGAGATACATGGATCTACACACAAAGAACTCAATTTTTTTAATAGCATGTGCATATTGAAATGAAATCAGAGATATGCATGTAATAGTAAATATAAAACGTGTAATAGAAGGTGCAAAACTAAACGAAATTGCACCAAAACTTAGTATAATGCATATATTCTAATCTAGAGATGATCTATGCTGAAATAGAAAGGAAATTATATGTTGAGTTCATGGTCATCCTTGGGTGTTCCAATTGGGACTGTTAGAATGAAAATCCTAATAGAAGGTGCAAAACTATTCAAAATGGCACCAAAACTTAGCATGGTGCATATAATATTGTAGACACCAAAACAGCACCAATCAAATTATGTGACTATAAACACTGATCGCATTGACATACACAGCTTTTAGGGCAGCCCTCAGAGGTCAAACAGTGGTCCTAGCCACTTACACAATAGTTTAGAAGTTCGAAAAGTAAACAAAACAAAGTTGGTCATTTTAGCAAGCCTTAAGCAAAAGCAAGCCTTAAGCAAGAGCAAGCCTTAAGCAAAAGCAAGCCTTAAGCAAGAGCAAACCTTAAGCAAAAACAAGCCTTAAGCAAGATCAAACCTTAATTAAAAACAAGGCAAAACCCAAAAGAAAACCTTGGCCGAGGGTGTCGCGAATTCGTGACGTCGCGAAATCGCTACATCGCGATTTTACAATTTCGCGACGTCACGAAATCGTGACACCAAAAGCCCAAAGGGGAGCCTTGGTCGAGGGTGTTGTGAAATCATGACGTCGTGATTTCGTGATGTCACAAAATTGTGACACCAAAAGCCCAAAGGGGAGCCTTGGCCGAGGGTGTCACGAAATCGCGACGTCACGATTTCACGACGTCGCGAAATCGCGACACCAAAAGCCCAAAGGGGAGCCTTGGCCGGGGGTGTCACAAAATTGCGACGTCATGATTTCATGACGTTGTAAAATCATGACACCAAAGGCCCAAAAGGGAACCTTGGTCGAGGGTTTTGCGAAATTGTGGTGTCACGATTTCACAACATCATGAAATCGCGACACCAAAAGCCCAAAGGGGAGCCTTGGCCGGGGGTGTCGCGAAATCACGACGTCACGATTTCGCGACGTCGTGAAATCATGACACCAAAAGCCCAAAGGGGAACCTTGGATGAAGTGTCGCGATATCGTGACGTCACGATGAAAGCATGAGATTTCGAAAGGAAGAAATACTAAGATGCAATGAAAACAGAACTAGATTTATGCATGAAATAACACAGATATAATCAAATCAAAAGTAGGAGCACAACCCTTTTTATTAATAAGATTCTGACTCGGTTACAATACGTCTCCTCAGTTACACATTCTCAGTTACAATCATGAATAATGATCTTCTTCCGCATGCCCACATTTGAATCAGGCGGGCCAAAGTGTTGCCGCCGTTTATGCCTGGTGAATCCTTGCTCCTTGCTGTTCTTCCTGTATTCAAAGAAACAATATAGTAGCACTGTTGTTAAAACAAAGCATTCGGTCTTAAAAATACAGAACAGCAGATTAAAGAAATCAGAATACTTTGAAACCTGCATATTAGTGAGAATGAAATAAAAATACAACCCGCATGTAGATATGCATTCGATCTTAAAAACACATAAAACAAGCATGGATGATTAGAACAACAAACTGCGGCAGATTCGAAATTATAATATAAAAGATCCCGATGAGATTAACCCTGGTAAAGGCATGCTTAAAATTATATTCTCAAAACCATAATTTAAAAGAAATAAAAATACACTAAGCTTTGTCGGCGAATGGATGGATCCATGGATCCGGATTCATGTTCTTCGTATCATGGATGTAGAAGAAAATGAATCGAAAAAGGAGCAGTTGGATGTCTTACTTTGGCAGCACTTCGTTGCTTTTAAAATGCATACCAACTTGTCTTTGGGTGGGAAAATCCACCATTTTATAGACCCGTGGGGTCTTTTTGGAAGAGCACGTAGGGATGCCGCGTGGCAGCCATGCCTTCCCATGAGGGAGGAAAGTCCTCCATGAATTGGGCTTACATGATTGCTCTCGTGATAGTCTGCTAACTGTCAATTTGCCCACCTACGCGCGCATGCACAATAGGCGACATTAATTAACTATAAGAGCTACCACTCGTTCTAATGTCTACCTGACGGCTTTAATGTTTTGCTTTTAATAGTTTAGATGTCTGCTTTTGATGTTTTGAATGTTTGCGTTTATTGTTAAAAGTCCGCCAGGCGCGAAGGCAGGAGTCCGTCGCGATATCGCGACATCGCGATATCGTGACACTGAGGATACAACAGGGTGCCGAAGGGAGCTGTCGCAATATCACGACAGTCACGATATCACAACTATCGCGATATCGCGACAGCGCGACGGAGGGAGCTATCGTAATATCGTGACAGTCACGGCGTCGCGACTGTCGTGATATCATGACAGCGCGACATCGCGACTGTCGTGATATCGTGACAATCACGATATCATGACAACGCGGCATTGCGACTGTCGTGATATCGTGACAGTCGCGATATCGCGACAGCGTGACCTCGCGCCTGTCGTGATATCGCGACGGTCGTGATATCGCGACGGTCGCGATATCACGACAGGCAACGCCTGCAGCTTCTAAGTGTAAAAAAACAATTTCTTGCCTAAGGATTTTTAAAAGCAATTTTTGCCTAAGGCTTTTAAAAGCAATTTTGCCTAAGTGTTGAAAGCAGTTTTCGCCTAAGTGTTAAAAGCTTGAGCCGGAATTGGAGGATATGTAACCGGATTGGTACCTTCCAAACTGCTATGTGAGTGGCTAGGACCACTGTTTGACCTCTGAGGGCTGCCCTAAAAGCTATGTATGTCAATGCGATCAGTGTTTGTAGTCACTTAATCAGATTGGTGCTGTTTTGGTGTCTACAGATGCCCCTTTTTGGGAAGCGCTACGGGTGACGTAGTGTTGAGCAAAAATAGATGACCAAAGCACTAATGATTAGGGTTTCTTGGTAACCTAACCAAATTTTGATGCCCCAAGTATGGAAATGGCATGCATTCTTGAATCCTTGCTTTTGACAAGCTAAGGAATTTGATTTCAAGTGTTAACCTATTTTGGTGAGGTGTGACTTGAGCTTGGACATTGATCAGTCATGATTAGGCAAAGGGCGTAACCTTTTGTCCATAGAGGGAACCTTGTGTTCATGCTTCGGGAATGCCAAGTGTTTGATCAATTTAATGATTGCTTGTTTACTGCCCCAAGCCGGAGCGTGATTTTCTTTGTCAATGATTCTTTGAATGCATGCCATTGCCCTGATTGGGTGTGTGCTTGTTGATTGGTGACTAAGTGTGACTACCCCTTCAAGCGACGAATCGATGAGGGAATGACCTTCATGAGAAAAGCGACGAGTCACTTGACCCAAGATGACTTAGGTTAGGGTGCCTTTAGATGTTTTACTGTTTAAGAACGTGCAATTTTTCCAACATTTGGACCTATTTTTGGTGGGTGTTAACCCTTTTTGCGACGCTGTCTAGAGCTGAAATTGGCAAAAATCCATCTTCCCATGGAGCGGTCCGGCTAAAGTAGCCTTCTTAGGGAGTAGGATAATGACAATTTGTGACCCCAACGTCTATTTTGTATGCCCGGGATGTCAAGTGCAATAGCACTCTTATCGGGCAAATTTATTGTTGGTTTTTAGTGCATTTTTGTTCATTTTTTGATGTTTTTGGTGGTTTGTTGTTTTATTGTTTTTGAGTGGGTTTTGACCCAGTTTGGGACGTCATTTGGGGGTGAAATTGTCAAAAATCTGTCTTCTCGTGGAGCGGTCCGGCTATGGTAGCCTTCTTCGGGAGTAGGGTAGTGACAATGTAAACCTCGACATCAATTTTGCTATGCCAAGAGTTTAAGTGCAAGAGCACTTGTGTCTGGCAATGTTTATTGCTTTTTGTTTGTGTTGCATATTTTGTTGTTTTTGTTATTTTTGTTTTGCTTTGATCTTATGCATGATGGTTTATGAATATGGATGTATGCATGTTGATTTATTTTGATGGATGCATATGCTATGATGAATGCAAATGTTTTTGATTTATATGTGATATGCAGAGATGAAATGGATGAATGGGATTTGTGATGTTTGGCTATGGCACCATAGACTGTTTAGAACTTTGTTTATTTTGTTTTTAGATGATTGCTGTGGTAAATGACTTTGTATGCATATATGTGGTTTTTCTCTTTTTTTGTATTTTCTGATGGTATTGCAAAGATGAAAAGTAGTGCAATTGGTTTAGAAATGTAGCTAAGGTTTTCTGAGACTCAGACGGTTTTAACTCACTAGCCACGATCGTACTTTATCTTACAAGACTTTTGAACAAGGTATGAATCGAACTTGTTTTTGACCAAGCTATTTCGCATCCCTATGTGTGCAATTGAGTTCATTTATGTGGTATTTGTCGGGATACCGCCGAGTGCGGATGGGCTTTCAATCGAACCTGTATCGAGGATCACCTAAGTATCTCCACTAACTCCTTTGTTGTATTTAGTTAGATTAATCTGTGGTGTTATCCAGGATACCATAAGCTAGCTCATCCTTATGCAAACATTGGTCTTCACATACGCAAAGTGAATGTGACAGACATATCATCATGCGGGTAGGATACCACCATTGCCAGATAGGCTATCAACCAAACCTGTAATGAGGATCACCTAGATGGTTTTCGAATGCTAAGAATTCCAGGGATTCAAGTTCAGGATATTTGTTGGTTGAATGATTTAGAAAGTTGCTCGTCTATATAGTGATGAAAATCACTGTTTATTTTCTATTAATTCTTTTTGAGCACGGATTTTGAATAGTGGTGATAACCACTATTATTTGATTTTGTATTTTGAGTATTGTGAGTTTGGGCTTTGATCCTCGTGGCCTTGGGGACGACTATCCATCCTTTGCAGGGACGTGTAGTACGAATCCTTACGACGTTGGGAACCAAGGGGTGATGGAGATTATGGAGTAAGGGCATTGGTCTTTTAGGCCTTGGGGATGACTACCCATCCTGGTTAGGGACGGATAGTACGAATCCTTACAACTTGGAGACCAAAGGTGAATGGAAAGTGTTAGGATGATGATTTGTTGGAATTTTGTTTGTGAATGGTGTTGATCCTTTTGGGTCTTGAGGATGACTACCCATCCTTGGCAGGGACATGTAGTACAAATCCTTACAACTTTGGGAACCAACTATGATTGGAATTTGGTAGTGGTGAAAACCACTGTATATGGAGGTGAGTGGATAGGAAAGAGCTTGTCCTTTTGTGAATTTTTAGCATTCTGGAACCATTCGCACGGGGGGATGAGCAAGATAACCGTTTCGCTTATGGTGACCTGGATTACTGTGCAGGTTTCATCTTTTATTCACACAACTTGGGAATTTTTATGTGTTTTAATTTGTGTTGGGATGTTACGTAACAAGGCGTATTTCAAGTGTAACTCTACCTTCGTAAAATCTGTTTGACTTGATACATTACATGGCTAAAGAGCAAAATGATGACTGAATCACGAAAACTCTTGATACATTAAAAGACCACTAACTCTAGTGTGGTAAAAGCAATGCATGGTGTTTTTGTTGTTTTTGTAAAATGGAACAGTGTGGAACAGGATGGACTAGCAGAGCAATTATAGCCTATGGTGCCTTTGACCCGTACGACCACAAATATGCAATGTATGGATGCAATGCTTTAATGCAGCTGTGTATTTTTGTATTTTTGATGGATTGAATTTTGTGAATATGAAGATGCAGTGCGAGAAGAACTCTCTATTGATGAATTTGAGTATGCCTAGAAATGAGATGCAAATTTTTGTTGTTTTTGATGATTTTTTTGTTGTTTTTGAATTTTGTTGATTTTTGACCAAGTGATTGTGGAAATCCTTGGAGCATTTTGGGATTGACCAAGCGATTGCAAGAATCCTTGGAGCCTTTTGGGAGTGACCAAGCGATTTTGACAATCCTTGGAGCATTTTTGGGATTTGACCAAGCGATTTTGACAATCCTTGGAGCATTTTTGGGTTTTGACCAAGCGATTGCGATAATCCTTGGAGCATTTTTGGGATTGACCAAGCGATTGCAAGAATCCTTGGAGCCTTTTTGGGTTTTGACCAAGCGATTGTGATAATCCTTGGAGCATTTTTGGGATTGACCAAGCGATTATAGAATCCTTGGAGCATTTTTGGGGTGACCAAGTGATTGCGATAATCCTTGGAGCTTTTGGGGTGACCAAGCGATTGCGATAATCCTTGGAGCTTTTGGGGTGACCAAGCGATTGCGAGAATCCTTGGAGCTTTTTGGGTTTGGACTATGGATCTTCAGGGGATAGAGGTACCCCCAGCTTGATGGTCTTTGTGCTCTGGATTTGGCTCTGGAGGGATTGGCACGAATGGATCGGCGGCCCTATGCATGGATAGGAGGACAGGGTCTACCCTCGGCACTGATGTTGCTATGAGGTCTCTGGGTGGAAGTTGATCTTCGTGTGCCCAAAGTGGTGGATGTAATGCTTGGTCCCACTACGGTGGGTTAACGCACCACTCATGCCCTAGTATTATGTTTATATGTTGACATGCTTCATCGATATTTATGGGATGCCGATGTTGTCGCATGTGATTGTTGTGGGCTATCTTTGTTTTATCCTCACCTTCGACCAGTGAGTATAGCTCATCAGAATCTAGAGATTCTGAGACATGGAGGACTGCATCATTAGGTAGCCCTACGGTTAAAGGTTGATCCTCTTCAAAAGGAGCCTCATGTAAGTTGGGCCTTGGGAGCTCCAAAATCTTGGTCTCTATCGACTCTAAGTGCTCTAGTGCTTTGCATGTATCGGGAGACTTGAGCTCCTCCTCTTTGGTTGGTTCTTATTGAGGAACTTGGGGCCTATGGAGGGGTGGCCAGATATCACCCCCCATGCCTTGGTAGGGCAGTTCATCTCGCTCTTATTTTCGCTCAGATTCCTTAGAAGCTTCTTGATGAATTTCTAAGGGTGGTTCATAAACTTGGGTGGATGTCTGAGGAAGGCACCCGTCATTGGTTATAGGAGAGGCCTCCCGCTCCTATCTAGGAGGTGTTGGGGGTAGCGTTTGATGAGGTCACGATGACCTGTCTCGCCCCCATGGGTTGTGCCCCTCAAAATGTTTTGTCTTATGTGTGTGAGGGGTTGGAATCTTCTCCTGCATAGTGTGTTGGAACAACTCATCCTTCTAGTGCTGAAGGTGCTCTTTATTTAGAAGATACCATTGCTCTAACTGTTGTCATTCTAGCTCAAGTCGCATGAGTTGCATTCGGTGTGCGAAATTCTTGACAAATTCTAAGATAGTTGGTCTCCCCGCCTCATGTCTAGAAGGGTTAGATGCCTCTCTGACATATCTATCTTGGTCATAGTGATCCAAGATATCTATAGGCAGCCTCCCTCTGTTGGAGGTAGTGGCATTTATCCGAGGCTCTGGCCTTAGTGTGTGACCATGGTATCTAGCAGGTGCGGAGGCGTATTGCTCTCACGATGTATATTGTTTTTGAGGAAGGTAAGGGTCTTCCTCGTGCTCTCTTTCACAAGTGAAAATGGAATGGGCTGAGTTGGCTCGCCCTGCCTGATGAGCCTTATGTTATGGATTTGTCCTTGTAGTCCTGAAAACTAGAGGGTGTGAAGGAGGGATAGTGTAATGATGTGGTTCCTCCCGTTGAACCCTATGTTGACCTAGCGTTTCATCGTGCGGTGATCGCTCATAGCGAGCATCTAAGGGAGCTCTCCTACAAATGTACCCTTCATGGAGGGGTGTGTGCTGAGTGCTATGCTAAACAGGAGTGCTCCTAGAAGGGGTGCCCCTATAATCCCTATCCATTAAGGTTTGGAGGGGACTGCCTTGTGTGTCAGGCCGCCAAGGTGGTATGACCAAATCCTTGGGGCTATACCGGAGGTGACTTGTGCCTCCTCTTTGTGCACCTTCCACAGCGTCTGCCCTTGATTGGGCTTGGGTACGGATGCACACCATTGTGGTGCTTCTCTACTAGCTAAGCAGATTTTTATCTCATTTATGATGATTTTTCTTTTTGTTTACACTAAGCAAAAATGAACACACACATACACAAACCGTGATTATCTCTTTTAAGGATTAATAGTGTGTCCTAAACTGGTTTAGTGCATTTTGATGTTTTGTTTTGTTTTTGCAAGTTTTGAAGAACGTTTAAATGCATAATTTTGGCTCATATGACTCCCATAAATGGTCGCCCCTTTAATATACCTTTGCCGGAATAATATACCAACCTCTCTATATACCCGCCCTTACGAGAGGGAAACTATAGGTACGTGAGAGCAGATGGTACGTGGAACATAGGCGGTACAAAAGGGGGGGATTGTCCTGTTAATGACACCTACCATGGAAGACTTATCCTTGCGTGCATGGGAATAACCCCAGCAACACTCGGTCAGCTTTCGTCAGGATTTACGCCTAACAACAGTGACAATCGGGGAAATGGATGCGAAGCTAAGCCAAGGTGGTGATGAACCCACCGTTGGTCTTGCTCAAGGGCTGGGGTTTTACGACCAACTCCTTGGTTTAATTTACCACGTGAAGTGTGTGTGGTTCATTTTATCTAATAAAAATGAAACAAGTAGCAAAAAGAAACTTTCCCTAAGCCACACAAACACTACAAACCAAAAAATAGCAAATAGAAATTTGAAATTTTTTTTTTTTTAACAATTAAATAAATAAATAAAGCAAGAAAATTGACGGAAAATTTCTCTACCTTTCTTTAATAATTAAAAAAAAAAATGAAAGTAAAAAAAAATAAAATAAATAGAAATAACACAGCAGAAAATGATAGGGATAGTTAGAAACCGTTACCTCTTTTCTGCCCGGACTTGCTGTTTTTGACCTTCGGCTTAAAAAAAAAGGTACCTGTTAAGCACAAAACACAACAAATATGATTAGTTTCTGTGATTTAAAAATCAGGGAACGGTCCCACCGTGATCGCCACTGAAAGCATGAGATTCCGGAAGGAAGAAATACTAAGATGCAATGAAAACAGAACTAGATTGATGCATGAAATAACACGGATATAATCAAATCAAAAAGCAGGAGCACAACCCTTTTTATTAATAAGATTCTGACTCGGTTACAATACGTCTCCTCAGTTACATATTCTCAGTTACAATCATGAATAATGATCTTCTTTCGCATGCCCACATTTGAATCAGGCGGGCCAAAGTGTTGCCGCCGTTTATGCCTGGTGAATCCTTGCTCCTTGCTGTTCTTCCTGTATTCAAAGAAACAATAAAAATGTTTAGTAGCACCTGTTGTTAAAACAAAGCATTCGGTATTTTTAAAAAACAACAGAACAACAGATTAAAGGATTCAGAATACTTTGAAACCTGCATATTAGTGAGAATGAAATAAAAATACAACCCGCATGTAGATATGCATTCGATCTTAAAAACACATAAAACATGCATGGATGATTAGAACAACAGACTACGACAGATTCAAAATTATAATATAAAAGATCCCGATGAGATTAACCCTGGTGAAGGCATGCTTAAAATTATATTCTCGAAATCATAATGTAAAAGAAATAAAAATACACTAAGCTTTGTCGACGAATGGATGGATCCATGGATCCGGATTCATGTTCTTCGTATCACGGATGTAGAAGAAAATGAATCGAAAAGGTGCAGTCGAATGTCTTACTTTGGCAGCACTTCGTTGCTTTTAAAATGCGTACCAACCTATCTTTGGGTGGGAAAATCCACCATTTTATAGACCCGTGGGGTCTTTTTGGAAGAGCACGCAGGGATGCCGCGTGGCAGCCATGCCTTCCCATGAGGGAGGAAAGTCCTCCATGACTTGGGCTTACATGATTGCCCTCGTGACAGTCTGCTAACTGTCAATCTGCCCACCTACGCGTGCATGCATAGTAGGCGGCATTAATTAACTATAAGAGCTGCCACTCGTTGTAATGTCTGCCTAACGGCTTTAATGTTTTGCTTTTAATAGTTTAGATGTATGCTTTTGATGTTTTGAATGTTTGTGTTTATTGTTAAAAGTTTGCTAGGCACGAAGGCAGGAGTCCGTCGCGATATTGCGACGTCGTGATATCACGACACTGAGGAGACAACAGGGTGCCGGAGGGAGCTGTCATGATATCATGACAGTCGTGATATCGCGACTGTCGTGATATCGCGACAGCACGACGTCGTGCCTATCATGATATTGTGACTATCACGATATCGCGACAGCGCGGTGTCGCAACAGTCACGATATCGCGATTGTCATGATATCGCGACTATCATGATATCACGACACCGCGGCTTCGTGACAGTCGCGATATCGCGACAGCACGACCTCGCGACTATCGCGATATCGCGATAGGCAACGCCTGCAGCTTCTAAGTGTAAAAAAACAATTTCTTGCCTAAGGATTTTTAAAAGCAATTTTTGCCTAAGGCTTTTAAAAGCAGTTTTTGCCTAAGGCTGAAAGTAGTTTTCGCCTAAGTGTTAAAAGCTTGAGCCGAACTTGGAGGATATGTAACCGGATTGGTACCTTCCAAACTGCTATGTGAGTGGCTAGGACCACTGTTTGACCTCTGAGGGCTGCCCTGAAAGCTATGTATATCAATGTGATCAGTGTTTGTAGTCACTTAATCGGATTGGTGCTGTTTTGGTGTCTACACGCGATATCGCGACACTTCGGCATTTTGCGCCTAAGCAAAAATTCAATCAATCAGGGGCCGAAGTCAAGCATTCAAAGGCACCATTAAAACATTTTAAAGCAAAACATTAAAGCCATCAAAGCAGACGTTAAACAAGTGGCAGCCGAGGACAGTCAGTTATTGCCGCCTGCTGTGCATGCGCGCGTAGGTGGGCAGATTGGCAGTTAGCGGACTATTGCAAGGGCAGTCATGTAAGCCCAAGTCAAGGAGGAGTCTCCTCCCTTTTGGGAAGGCATGGCCGCCACGTGGCATCCCTGCGTGCCCCCTCCAAAGAGACCCCATGGGTCTATAAAATGGTGGACTTTCCCGCCCAAAAGGGACAGGTTGACAAGCATTTTTTAATGCAACGAAGTGCTGCTAAACCAGAGACCCGATTGCATTCCTTTCTGATTCATTCTTCTACACCTGTAATCTCTTTCGCAAGGGAGGTTATTGGTGGCTGTTAGAAGGTGAATCCGAACCTTCAGACCCGACATTGGACACAGTAAACCATCAATTTGCCGACACCACATTATCTTAGATTTTGGGCCCATCCCTAGTGGATTGGCATCAAAGTCAAGTTCCCAACAGTGGGCGGCCCGCTCGGGCGCCCCGCACGCTCTCAGTTATTTTTAATTTATCTCGTTATCACGTATTTATCATACATTACAGTCTATGCTTTTTTAAATAGTTTACGTTTTATGTTCGAATATATCTTGCTACGTTCGAATATATCTTGTAGTTAACAGTGTTTGAATATATATTTTAGAAGACATTTTATCGAATGTTATTCTGCATTACGTTCTCAAATGTTTAGAAGCCGCTTTATTCACATATTTAATCAATATTTGCATGTATTTCTTTCAAACGTTCTATCCTTTTGTCACAGGTGCTACTAAACGGTTTTGCTGTTTCTTTTGATCGCAGGAAGAACAGCAAGGAGCAAGGATTCATCAGCAATAAGCGGTGGCAACACTTTGGCTCGCCCATTTCAAATGTGGGCATGCGGAAGGAAGATTACTAATCATGATTGTAACCAAGACATGCTAACACTCCTAGCCCTTGAAAATGGAGGAGATGTATTGTAACCGAATGGAATTAATATAAAAGGGCTGTGCTCCTGCTTTCTCCTTTATGTTTGGTTGATTCGATTACATGCGTTCTATTTCATGTATATTCATTTAGCATCAAGTTAGTTCTGCTTTCATTACATCTTAGTGTTTCTTTTCTCTCGAAATCTCATGCTTTCAGTGGCGATCACGGTGGGACCCTGTCCCCTATTTTTTTTTAGATTCAGAAACTAATTGAGATTTACGTTTTTGTGCTTAAAGGTACCGGGCCAAATCAGAGACAACCGATTTGAGCAGAAAAGAGGTAAGGTTCCAAAGTTGTACCTGCATTTTTTTATTTTATTTTTTATTATTATTTTCTGTTTCTACTTTTTTTGTCAACTTTTACTTGCTTAGGGAAAGTTGTTTATGCTTGTTTCATTTTTATTAAATAAAATGAACCCCACACACATCACGTGGTAAATTAAACCAAGGAGCTGGTCGTAAGACCCCAGCCCTTGAGCAAGACCAACGGTGGGTTCATCACCACCTTGGCTTAGCTTTGCATCCATTTCCCCGATTGTCACTTTTGTTAGGTGTAAATCCTGACGAAAGCTGACCGAGTGTCGTCTGGGGTGATTCCCATGCACGCGAGGATAAGTCTTCTATGGTAGGTGTCATTAACAGGACAATCCCCCCTTCCGTACCGCCTATGTTCCACGTACCATCTGCTCTCACGTACCTATAGTTTCCCTCTCGTAAGGGCGGGTATATAGAGAGGTTGGTATATCGGTCCGACAATGGTATATTGAAGGGGCGACCATTTATGGGAGTCATATGAGCCAACATTATGCATTTAAACGTTCTTCAAAACTTGCAAAAACAAAACAAAACATCAAAATGCACTAAACCAGTTTAGGACACACTATTAATCCTTAAAAGAGATAATCACGGTTTGTGTATGTGTGTGTTCATTTCTGCTTAGTGTAAACAAAAAGAAAAATCATCATAAACGAGATAAAAATCTGCTTAGCTAGTAGAGAAGCACCACAATGGTGTACACCCGTAGCCAAGCCCAATCAAGGGCGGACGCTACGGAAGGTGCACAAAGAGAGGGCGCTGGTCGCCTTCGCTTTAGCCCTGAGGACTTGGCCATACCGCCTTGGCGGTCTGGCCTACAAGAGAGTCCACATCAGGCCACATCAAGAAGGAATTATTGGGACCCTCCTCTGTGGAGTTTGCCCATTCAACACAGCCCCTTTCGGGAAGAAGCTTTACATGTAGATCTCAATGTAAATAGACAACCGCCTCTTGAGGCTAGATCTGAGTGGCCACAGCGCGATGAAGCGCTAGAGAGGCATAGTGTCCATGAGGAGAGACAGCGTGAATACGGTACCTCTTCTTTGCCTCCCATTAGAACAGAAAGACAAAACCCAGAGCGCAGGGCTCTTCACACAGGGCGAGCTCACTCCGCCCGCCCCTTTCACACCCATGAAAGGGAGTACGAGGAAGACCATCGCATTCCTCGGGAACAACATACAACGCGGGAACCTTGCATTTCTGCACCTGCTAGATATCATGGTCACCCATCGAGGCCAGAGCCTCAAGTAAATGCCGCCTACCTCGACAGAGGGAAGCGACCCATTGAAATTTTAGATCATCAAGATCGAGGCAAACACATAGGAGAAACATTCAAGCCTCCTGAGCAAAAGAGGGCAGACCAAGTTGACCCGGTAGTCGCCAGACATGCCGCCCGCCAAGCCCGAATCACGCAGCTTGAGCAAGGTCATCAGGAGTTAGAGTACTTATACCGCCTTAATAAAGAGCGCATGCAGCACGAAGCGGATGAGTTGCGCTATAAACTACCTGAGAGGGTGCCAACCCCTCGCACCCAAAGAGTAGAACAATATGAGAGGCACAACCCTTTGGTGCAGGACAGGTCTCTGCGACCTCGTCAAGCTTTGCCTCCGAGACCTTATAGACCCGAGAGGGAGGCCACTCCCCGAAACAATGATGGGTACCCTCAGCGGGGACTCAATCGGGGTCATAGGTCTCGCCCGGAGACTCCTCAAGAAGTTTATGAGGAGTATGAACCAGAAATAGAATGGGCCAAAATGCCCCATCAAGGCGGGAGGGCTGCCACTCGGCCACCCCCCCATAGGCCTCTAGTCTCCCATAACTCACAACGGGAGCAAACAAAAGAGGAAGAAATAAAATCTTCCGATGCATACAAAGCGCTATTAGAGCGTTTGGAGTCTATGGAGACAAAAGCTTCTGGGCATCAAAAGCCCACGTTACGTCAACTCCGCAGTCATCCAGTGCATCCCTCAGTGCCCACACCTCTTTACCCCGAACATTTCAAGTTGCCTCAATTGGCAGTCTTTAAAGGTGAAGAGGATGCACAAGAACATGTCACAAGATTCCTAAGCCAATGCTTCGACATCCAAGATAATGATGCATTGTTGCTTAGGACATTCATAACCACATTCGTAGGCCCTGCCTCGGATTGGTTCACACAGTTACCAAAACATAGCATAAACAACCTAGATCAATTAGTAGATGCGTTTCTTGAACGCTTTGCCTTCAACACAAAGAAGAAGGCATCACTGAGTGATCTGGCTAGCCTCAAGCAATATGAGGAAGAAACAATGGCAGCATACGGGAATCGATGGAGGGCTTTGCTTTCTAAGCTACCCTACCTTCCCCCTATGTCTGATCTCACACAGATGTTTGCACGGAGTTGCTTAAAATCAATCTCTGGGCTATTGCTACTACAGCAATACGCCAGCCTAGAAGAAGCTTTGGCGCAAGCCAGAGTTATAGAAGAGATTAAAATAGGCGAGGGCGCAATCGCCAAGCCTAAAAAGAAAGAGTGGAATAAAACCACTAAGACCGGGACAACGCAATCACAACCCGCTGCGGTTAATCAAGTTGCGATAAATGTCCCCAAGCCTGTGCAAGAAATACAGCCCCAAAAGGCTAATTACCAGGCAGTGCCTCCTAGTTATGAAAGAGATAATAAAAAATAGGAGCAGAATCAGCAGCGTCGCCCTAGGCGACAATTCACCCCTTATGCGGAGTCCAGGGACTCCCTATTTGACCGCTTGTCAGCGGCAAATTTAGTCACCCTTCCAGAAATCCAAACTGTAGATCCTAATGCTCCCAAGCCTAAGGGATACAGAGAGGAATTATATTGTAGATTCCATAGGCGAAGGGGACATGACTTGAATGGATGTTGGAAATTCAAGGGATTAATCCAAGATTTGATCGACAATAAAACATTGGCCGTGGACAACCCCATAGCGCCAAATAATCAACAAATGGGGGTATTCAAGGACCCTTTGCCTGCCCACGAGGCACAGGCAAAACCTCTCCAGGTTAATGAGGTGCGACAGAATCTTCCCATGCAAGGATTTGTGGGAATGATCAGCATAGTGACCAGGGAACAAAAAGTACCCAGCAGTTGCCCCCGAGGTAGCTACAAGGGAAGTTCCAACAACGTCGCAGCCTCAACAACGCCCTATGCAGTTGCCTCCGCCTAGACCCGAGGTCACGATACGGACCAAACTCACGTAGAGTTTGCGGACCACATCGGCTAGGCTTTCCATTTACGAGCTTATTCAACAGTCAACACCTCATAGGGAAGCTCTTATGGAAATTTTAAAAGCCATCGAATTACAGCCTCACGAAGCAAATTCTTTCAACAACTTCGTGGGACATGTGAAACGATGTACGGAGCCGGTCATTACCTTCAGAGAGGATGAAGTCAAAGCAATATCGAATGACATGGCAGATCCACCCCTGCACGTTATCGCGCGGGTCAACGGGATCCCGTACAAGAGAGTGTTGGTAGATACTGGCTCGTCCAGTAACATCATTACCACTGTAGCCTTAAAACATTTGAAGCTGCCAGCCTCTCATATCACAGCCTCCACATACACACTGCGAGCTTTCAACGATGCAATATGCTCGACAGTCGGCACAGTTGTTCTGCCTGTCCAGGTAGGACAAAAGACAATACCAACATTGTGCCATGTGTTGGAAGGCGAGATGGCTTACAACATACTTCTAGGGCGGCCATGGATCAGGGACATGAAGTGTGTCCCTTCGATCGCTCACCAATGCCTAAAGTATGCATTTGAAGGAGAAATACATGTAGTCCCGATGGACTTAGAACCCTTCAAGTATTGCAATGCGGTGCAATTAATGCCTCAATCGACCCTCCCTTCAACGCATTTGGATTTCTAGTTAAATCCATCTAAACAGGGTCCAATACCGCAGGCACCACTGGTGACCAAATCATCAAAATCCCAGCCAGGTGAGTCTTCATCATCTGCTCCTTCACTACCAATGCCACCTGTCATGGCTAAATAGAAGGACAAGGGAAAACAGATCATGGAAGAGGCTCAGCCCCTAGAAGAGGGGTTGCCAACAATATCAACGGTATCAACAGAGGAAATACCTAGCACAACGGAAGTTGAGACTCCTAAACCACCAAACATGGAATGGACTCAGGAAGGACTCCCGTTCCCTCCCTCCCAAGCATCAACAATCACTGTTGAAATGGCCAGTACGGGCCTGGGGGAGTATTTAGTGCAGAATGTTGTGGCAACGCCCGCATTAGAATCAGTACAGGACATGGGGAGACCTCGCCTTCCCATAGGAATAGTTGTTCCTCTAGGTTACCCACCAAACCAGACAAATTTTGTGTATGGGGGCCTTGATCATGGTCTTGAACCATGCAAGCAAAAGGAAGAAGACGAAGAGCCTTTTGCTGAAAATATCAACTATCTGTCAAACCCGGACTTCGCTCTAAGATATCTCGGCCAATGCAATTGGCATGGATACGGGCTAGGCAGATATGAGCAAGGGATGCGTGTCCTTTGCCAACCAAGATATCAGATGCCATATGATAAGTCGGGAGTAGGGTTCAACCACCCCCTGCCCTTAGACATCTTGGTAGAAAATATGCAAGGCCTAGGAATAGGCAACAAGGGGGGATTGGCATCAGATCTTTATGCCAACCCAAATACAGAATATACATTGGGAGATTACCTCCCATGGTCAACAAACACCCTTGGCAACATCAGTAATCCCTCTCCTTTGCTAGAGAGAGGTGAAAGTTCGGACACTAATCCCCAAAGAGAACATAAACGGTGTCCGGACATCTTTTTGAAGTTGTTCCCCTTAGAGGTTCCAGTTGAGTCAATACAGTGTCAAGAGAATCAGGTCCCTCCACCAAGAGTGGAACAACCGCAATGGGACCAGATTAATTTGCTGGAACAAGGAGAACCCTCAATGTCGCAAGTAACAGTTGCTGAAGAGAATGAACATTTTTGGATCTTCGAAAGTGATTCAGAAGATGAGACTGAGATGAACTATCTCAATCATGCGCGATGACATAATCGCCCTTTAACTCATGAAGATCTGATGGGACAGATGGGCATAAGGTTAGGGCATGAATGGTGGGTAGACCCAGTGAGGGTGGGACCAAGTGTTGGATCCATGGCTCCAAATTCATGATGAGCACCGTCCACCTCGAGACCCTATCATGACATTACGGTCGAGGGAAGACCTTGTCCTCCTATTCGCACATAGGGCCGATCCGTTCGTGCCCGTTCCCCTAGAGCCAGATCCAAAGTATAGGGAGCATCCAGAAGATTCAAGTTATCATACCCACGGTAATGGAGACCAAATTCATTCCATCCACATGATCTCCATTGATTTGACCGCACCCATCCGCAATCCGGCCGATCCAGCATGGTCATTGCATCTAGACATAGATGCCATCGACTGGGATCGCGTCAATTCACCTTTATCACCATCAGAGTACTGGCCTTTCGGTGAAATGCCTCATTTTACCCCAAGGACAACTCAAGATATTTTTCAGGCTGAAGAGGAACCCGAGGTTCCCAACGTAGATCTAAACTCAGCTAATGATATCCATTTGATCCCGACTCCACATCAGTTGGAGGACGGATCCCACATGTCAGTCGAGGAGACGACTGATGTAGATATCGGCATAGATCCAATGAATCCACAGATTCTCAAGTCGGGGGTAAGTCTTTCCCCCGAAGAGCAAGCCGACTACATTGCCCTTCTCAAAGAGAAGAAGGAGGTTTTTGCATGGTCGTACAAGGATATGCCAGGACTAGACCCGTAGCTAGTCATGCATAATTTAACGCTTGATCCGACAATCAAGCTCGTAAAGCAAAAACTACGTAAGATGCACCCAACAGTGGCCTTGATGGTCAAAGATGAATTGCAAAAGTTGTTGGATGCACAGTTTGTCATCTGCATGGATTATCCGCCATGGCTGTCCAACATGGTTCCCGTCAAGAAGCCCGATGGGAGGATTCACATATGCACCAATTTTTGAGATCTAAACAAAGCGAGTCCTAAGGATGATTTCCCCTTGCCGAGCATCGACGCGTTGGTAGACGCTACAACAGGTCACGAAATGCTCTCCCTCATGGATGGTTTCTCAGGATACAATCAGATTCGTATCAATCCTGAAGACCAACTAAAAATGGCGTTCACAACGCCTTGGGGGACATTTTGTTATAAGGTCATGCCTTTTGGCCTTAAAAATGTCTGGTGCCACCTACCAACGTGCCATGACATATATCTTCCATGATTACATGCACAAAACTTTGGAAGATTACATGGATGATTTGTTAGCCAAGTCTCTTTTGCGCTCAAATCATATCGATGACTTAAGCAAGATCCTCGATCGCCTCATGGAGCATAAAGTTAGACTAAACCCCAAGAAGTGCGTATTTGGCATCACATCTGGAAAACTCTTGGGTTTCATAGTCTCAAAGCGAGGAATCGAGGTGGACCCAAAGAAAGTCAAGGCAATCCTTGAAATGGTTCCCCCAACTACAATCAAGCAGCTCAAAAGTCTGCAGGGAAAGGTCGCGTCGATTAAACGCTTCATAGCGCAATTATCTGACAAGTGCCGACCCATGAACAAATTATTGCACAAGGGGGTTACATTTCATTGGGATGACGAGTGCCAGTCAGCCTTTGACGAAATCAAACAATACCTGGCTTCGCCACCAGTATTGGCACCACCTAGACCAGGAGTGCCATTCTACTTATACATCTCAGCTACTGAGGTGGCACTGGGTGCCATGTTAGCCCAGAAGAATGAACTTCACAAGGAACAGGCTACTTACTATCTTAGCCGCACCCTGGTCAGTTATGAACTTAACTATGCATACGTTGAGAAACTCTGCTTGGCAGTGGTGTTTGCTACCAAAAAGCTACGCCACTACATGTTGAGCAACACTACGTATGTTGTGTCTAAGGAGAATCCATTGCGATACATGATGAGTCGTACTTATCATAGTAGTCGCACGACGAAATGGATCATGTTGTTGATGGAATTTGACATAGAGTTTATTGGACAAAAATCTATCAAAGGACAAGTCATAGCCGATCAACTAGCAGAGGCTCCTCTTGAAGACGATCAGCCTCTAGTCATAGAACTACCCGATGATGGGGTCTTCCATGTCTCAGAATCGCCAGATTCTGATGAGCCTGAGTCACAGGCCGACATAACCCTATTCTTCGATGGTTCTAAATGTGAGCAAGGTGGTGGCACGGGAATTGTATTCTTCACACCGTAGGGTGCTCCAATGCCCCTGTCATTTAAATTAAACTTCCCGTGCACCAACAATAATGCAGAGTATGAAGCCTTGCTCCTAGGTCTTCAGACAACAATCACCATGAACATCAAATGACTGAATATCTTTGGTGATTCGTTGTTAATAGTCAATCAAGTCAAAGGGGTATATCAATGCAAATGCCCAGTCCTGCAGGCTTATAAAGCCCTTGTGGACAAATTCCTGGCAAAACTTGAGTGGTATGACATCGAGGCACTCCCTCGATCATCGAATCATTTTGCGGACACAATGGCCTCCTTGGGGTCACTAATTCTGCAAGACCTTTCCGATGATATGACAACCATTCAAGTCAAAACCTTATCGCAATCCGTGATGGAGCGTGCAAGCTCAGACTTGACGCCAGGAATCCACATGATCCAGATTGAACCATCCTCGGATAAGTTCTCTCGAATCCGAGATCATCTGAAATGTGCCAACTGGGGGTCCTTGTTCTCCCCTACTCCCATTAATAGCAACACAACGCTATTCTTACAGGTTCTATCCCATTCAGCGTTTGCTAGGGATGAACTTCAAGAGGGATTGGCTGTTCATACTGTCGAGGTTTCTGATCAACAGGACTGGTATTTACCCATTAGAGACTACCTCAAGTTAGGTAATCTCCCGCTTGGATTGACTCATGCCGCAAAACGAGCACTCAAGCAAAAAGCGGCTAAGTATGTCTTGATAGGAGACATTTTGTATCGTCGCAGCTATGAAGGAATCCTCCTTCGTTGCTTGGACCAGAAAGAGTCCACTTGGGCAGTCGCCCAAGCGCACGATGGTACATGTGGTGGCCACTTTAGTGGTATGGCCATCGCAAAGCGCATTCTTTGCATGGGCTATTATTGGCCATCTTTAGAGCGAGATTGTTGCGCATATGTCAAGAAGTGCGTGAAGTGTCAACATCATGCCAATTTGATGCACGTACCTTCCCAGGCCTTGCAGACAGTCTAGTCTGCTTGGCCGTTCTCGCAGTGGGGCTTCGATCTAATTGGAAAGATCTCCCTTGCGTCGTCAGGCCATCACACGTTTATCATAACGGCCACAGAGTATTTTACCAAGTGGGTGGAAGCAATTCCGCTTACCTCTACGATAGGACCCCGCATTGTGGAGTTCATTTTGCATAACATCATATGTCATTTTGGTATTCCATCCAAAATAGTCTCGGATAATGGGACGCCTTTCAAGAACAAAGACGTGCGTGCTTTGACCACAAAGTACAAGATTCAGCACAGCTTTTCGACACCCTATTATCCGCAGGCGAATGGGCAAGCAGAGGCGTCAAACAAAATGCTAGTTGCCATCCTTAAAAAGACCGTCGTAGACAATCATAAGGATTGGCACATTCAAATCCCACTTGCCCTATGGGCCTATCGCACTAGAATTCGGACACCCACTAGGGCCACTCCATTTTTGCTCGTGTATGGCTCCGAGGCAGTCATGCCTCTAGAGTTGGAGATTCCTTCCCTACGCATATCAATGCAGGAGTTCATCGATGATGACTCTGCGTGGCAAGCCCGGTTAGACCAGCTTACGTTGCTTGACGAACGACGCGTTAATGCTCTCGAGCATTTACGTATTTATCAAGAGCGACTTAAGAAAGCTTACAACATGAAAGTTCACCTGAGGGACTTTCGGGTTGGTGATTTGGTTTTGAAGGAAAACCAACAGAATTCTAGTTTGCCATCCCACCTAAGGGACAAGTTTGCGGCAAATTGGTTAGGTCCATATGTCATTGATAGCAAAATAGGACCCGGGACATACCGACTAGCTTCTCTTGACGGTATCAAGGAAACAGAACCCTTGAATATCAGTCATTTGCGACCATTTCATATCTAAGAGAGCCATATCCCAAAAATGCTCCAAGGATTCTATAATCGCTTGGTCAAATCCCAAAAATGCTCCAAGGATTCATAAAATCGCTTGGTCAAATCCCAAAAATGCTCCAAGGATTATTGAATCGCTTGGTCAAATCCCAAAAATGCTCCAAGGATTCATAAAATCGCTTGGTCAATCCCAAAAATGCTCCAAGGATTCTATAAAATCGCTTGGTCAAATCCCAAAAATGCTCCAAGGATTCTATAATCGCTTGGTCAATCCCAAAAATGCTCCAAGGATTTCCACAATCGCTTGGTCAAAAATCAAGAAAATTCAAAAACAACAAAAATCATCAAAAACAACAAAAATTTGCATCTCATTTCTAGGCATACTCAAATTCATCAATAGAGAGCTCTTCTCGCACTTCATCTTCATATTCACAAAAATCAATCCATCAAAAATACAAAAATACATAGCTGCATTAAAGCATTGCATCCATACATTGCATATTTGTGGTCGTACGGGTCAAAGGCACCATAGGCTGTAATTGCTCTGCTAGTCCATCTTGTTCCACACTGTTCCATTTTACAAAAACAACAAAAACACCATGCATTGCTTTTTACCACACTAGAGTCGGTGGTCTTTTAATGTATCAAGAGTTTTCGTGATTCAGTCATCATTTTGCTCTTTAGCCATGTAATGTATCGAGTCAAACAGATTTTATGAAGGTAGAGTTACACTTGAAATACACCTTGTTACGTAACATCCCAACACAAATTAAAACACATAAAAATTCCCAAGTTGTGTGAACGAAAGATGAAACCTGTGCAGTAATCCAGGTCACCATAAGTGAAACGGTTATCTTGCTCATCCCCCCATGCGAATGGTTCTAGAATGCTGAGAATTGACAAAAGGACAAGCTCTTTCCTATCCATTCACCTCCATATACAGTGGTTTTCACCACTACCAAATCCCAATCATAGTTGGTTCCCAAAGTTGTAAGGATTTGTACTACACGTCCCTGCCAAGGATGGGTAGTCATCCCCAAGACCTAAAGGGATCAACACCATTCACAAACAAAATTCCAACAAATCATCATCCTAACACTTTCCATTCACCTTTGGTCTCCAAGTTGTAAGGATTCGTACTATCCGCCCCTAACCAGGATGGGTAGTCATCCCCAAGGCCTAACAGATCAATGCCCTTGCTCCATAATCTCCATCACCCCCTTGGTTCCCAACGTCGTAAGGATTCGTACTACATGTCCCTGCAAAGGATGCGTAGTCGTCCCCAAGGCCACAAGGATCAAGGCCACTCACCAGCCCAAACTCACAATACTCAAAATACAAAATCAAATAACAGTGGTTATCACTACTATTCAAAATCCTTGCTCAAAAAGAATTAATAGAAAATAAACAGTGATTTTCATCACTATATAGACGAGCAACTTTCTAAATCATTCAGCCAACAAATATCCTGAACTTGAATCCTTGGAATTCTCAGCATTCGAAAACCATCTAGGTGATCCTCATTACAGGTTTGGTTGATAGCCTATCTGGCAATGGTGGTATCCTACCCGCATGACGATATGTCTGTCACATTCGCTTTGCGTATGTGTAGACCAATGTTTGCATAAGGATGAGCTAGCTTATGGTATCCTGGATAACACCATAGATTAATCTAACTAAATACAACAAAGGAGTTAGTGGAGCTAATTAGGTGATCCTCAGTACAGGTTCGGTTGAAAGCCCATCTGGCACTTGGCGGTATCCTGACAAATACCACATAAATGAACTCAATTGCACACACAGGGATGTGAAATAGCTTGGTCAAAAACAAGTCCGATTCATACCTTGTTCAAAAGTCTTGTAAGATAAAGTACAGTCATGGCTAGTAAGTTAAAACCGTCTGAGTCTCAAAAAACCTTAGCTACATTTCTAAACCAACTGCGCTACTTTTCATCCTTACAATACCATCAAAAAATACAAAAAAAAAGAAAAACCACATGTATACATACAAAGTCATGCATCACAGCAATCGCATAAAAACAAAATCACAAAGTCCTAAACAGTCTATGGTGCCATAGCCAAACATCACAAATTCTATCCATCCATTTCATTTCTGCATATCACATATAAATAAAAAACATTTGCATTTATCATACCATATGCATACATCAATATAAAGTAGCATGCATCCATCAACATCAATCATTATGCATAACATAAAATCATGACATATACACAAAGAAAGAAAATCAAAACAACAAAAACATCCCAAAAATGCAACACAAAAACATAGCAATAAGCATTGCCGGACACAAGTGCTCTTGCACTTAACCTCTTGGCATATAAAAATCGATGTCGGGGCTCAAATTGTCACTCTCCTACTTCCCCAAGAAGGCTACCATAGCCGGACCGCTCCACGGGAAGACGGGTTTTTGATGATTTCACCCCATTATGGCATCACCAAAAGGGTTAACACCCACCAAAAATAGGTCCAAATGTCGGGAAATTGCACATGCTTAACGGTAAAACATCTAAAGGCACCCTTGCACAAGTCATCTTGGGTCAAGCGACTCGTCGCTTTTCTCATGAAGGTCATTCCCTCATCGATTCGTCGCTTGAGGGGGTAGTCACACTTAGTCACCAATCAACAAGCACACACCCAATCAAAGCAATGACATGCATTCAAAGAATCATTGACAAAGACAATCACGCTCCTGCTTGGGGCAATAAACAAGCAGCAATCAAATTGATCAAACACTTGGCATTCCCGAAGCATGAACACAAGGTTCCCCCTGTGGACAAAAGGTTACGCCCTTTGCCTAATCATGACTGATCAATGTCCAAGCTCAAGTCACACCTCACCAAAATAGGTTAACACTTGAAATCAAATTCCTTAGCTCGTCAAAAGCAAGGATTCAAGAATGCATGCCCTTTCCATACTTGGGGCATCAAAAGTTGGTTAGGTTACCAAGAAACCCTAATCATTAGTGCTTTGGTTATCTATTTTTGCTCAGCACTGCGTCACCCGCAGCGCTTCCCAAAAAGGGGCATCTGTAGACACCAAAACAGCACCAATCCGATTATGTGACTACAAACACTGATCGCATTGACACACACAACTTTCAGGGCAGCCCTCAGAGGTCAAACAGTGGTCCTAGCCACTTACACAGCAGTTTAGAAGGTCGAAAAGTAAACAAAGCAAAGTTGGTCATTTTAACAAGCCTTAAGCAAAAGCAAGCCTTAAGCAAGAGCAAGCCTTAATTAAAAGCAAGCCTTAAGCAAGAGCAAACCTTAAGAAAAAGCAAGCCTTAAGCAAGAGCAAACCTTAATTAAAAACAAAGCAAAACCCAAAAGCAAACCTTGGCCGAGGGTGTCGCGAAATCGTGACATCGCGATTTCGCGACGTCTAAAATGACCAAAACCAAAGGGGAGCCTTGGCCGAGGGTGTCACGAAATCACGACACCAAAAGCCCAAAGGGGAACCTTGGCCGAGGGTGTCGCGAAATCGCGACGTCGTGAAATCGCGACACCAAAAGCCCAAAGGGGAACCTTGGCCGAGGGTGTCACGATTTCATGACGTCACGAAATCGTGACACCAAAAGCCCAAAGGGGAGCCTTGGCCAAGGGTGTCATGAAATCGCGACGTCGCGATTTCGCGACATCGCAAAATCGTGACACCAAAAGCCCAAAGGGGAGCCTTGGCCGAGGGTGTCACGATATCGTGACACCAAAAGCCCAAAGGGGAACCTTGGCCGAAGTGTCGCGATATCACGACATTGCGATATCGCGACACTTCGGAATTTTGCGCCTAAGCAGAAATTCAATCAATCAGGGGCAGAAGTCAAGCATTCAAAGGTGCCATTAAAACATTTTAAAGCAAAACATTAAAGCCATCAAAGCAGACGTTAGACAAGTGGCAGCTAAGGACAGTTAGTTATTGCCGCCTGTTGTGCATGCGCGCGTAGGTGGGCAGATTGGCAGTTAGCAGACTGTTGCGAAGGCAATCATGTAAGCCCAAGTCAAGGAGGAGTCTCCTCCCTTTTGGGAAGGCATGGCCGCCACGTGGCATCCCTACGTGCCCCCTCCAAAGAGACCCCATGGGTCTATAAAATGGCGGACTTTCCTGCCCAGAAGGGACAGGTTGACAAGCATTTTTTAATGCAATGAAGTGCTGCTAAACCAGAGACCCGATTGCATTCCTTTCTGATTCATTCTTCTACACCTGTAATCTCTTTCGCAAGGGAGGTTATTGGTGGTTTTTAGAAGGTGAATCCGAACCTTCAGACCCGACATTGGACATAGTAAACCATCAATTTGCCGACACCTCATTATCTTAGATTTTGGGCCCATCCCTAGTGGATTGGCATCAAAGTCAAGTTTTCATGGTGGGCGGCCCGCTCGGGCGCCCCGCACGCTCTTAGTTTCATTTTAAATTATTTTGTTATCACGTATTTTTTTACATCATGCTATGTTGTTTAAATAGTTTACGTTTTATGTTCGAATATATCTTGCTACGTTCGAATATATCTTGCAGTTAATAGTGTTCGAATATATATTTTAGAAGACATTTTATCGAATATATATTCTGCATTACGTTCTAAAATTTAGAAGCCGCTTATCAAATAGTATCATGTTTTTGCCGATTTTTGGTTCAAATTCATTATCCTATTGTAACAACGAGTGCTTTATCTGGAGCAACGGTTTGTTGTTTCTTTGAACGCAGGAAGAACAACAAGGAGCAAGGATTCATCAGCAATAAGCGACGGCAACACTTTGGCTCGCCCGTTTCAAATGTGGGCATGCGGAAGGAAGATTACTAATCATGATTGTAACCAAGACAGGCTAACACTCCTAGCCCCTGAAAAGGGAGGAGATGTATTGTAACCGAATGGAATTAATATAAAAGGGTTGTGCTCCTGCTTTCTCCTTTATGTTTGGTTGATTCGATTACATGCGTTCTATTTCATGTATATTCATTTAGCATCAAGTTAGTTCTGCTTTCATTACATCTTAGTGTTTCTTTTCTCCTGGAATCTCATGCTTTCAATTATACTCTAGAAATGATTTGGATACATAGGTCATGGCCATCCTTGGGTGTTCCAATTATTATTGTTAACCATCCCAAGTGGGGATGGCCACCAAACCTGGTGGTTTTTGCCACCAATTCCTTTGGTATCTGGTTCAAACTATTCCTATGGGTGTTTTCATCGAATTTTATGATTTCATTCACTAAAATAAGTGGGTTTTGGAATGGGTTTGTGTATTTGGTATCACTTATAAACCTCCTTCGATTGATAGATATTTCAAGGATAAATATGCAGGTGAAATTTTGATTGAATCTCAACAACACTTTGTTGCAAAATATTGCGAAGATTCCTCTTTTGAATTGGGTGGATTTACTCTATTTTATAGCTCAAGATAGCAAAAGGTCAAATGGAAAATTTAGGGCATGTATTTTAGGATCTGCCACTTGTTAAAACCTTATCATGCATTGGGTGGGAGACATCTCCAATTTGGGCCTCCAATTTGTAGTTTGTGATAGATTTGATGTGCCCTAAATCTATCATAAATCAATGGGTAGGATAAATGGTAGAATTTGATTGCCATTTATCCTACCCTTGACATTTTGATAATTTAGGGGCTTGGTCATCCCACCTTGAGATGGGTTTTGGTGGTCATCCCACCTTGAGATGGGTTTTGATGGTCATCCCACCAAAATATAGTCATGGGTGGCCATCCCTAGATGGGATAGCCATGAACTGGTGGTCGTACCAGGGTGGGATGACCATGGTTGCATGGCCTAAAACTTCCCAAAAGTAGGGAATTTTTTTCTAAAAGTGGTAAGGAACCTATTTAACCCTAGAGGGTTGCCTAACGAGGTCATATGGTGTTGATAAGATCATGTCTTGGTAGTCTACTCGAATTAACGTAATTTTAGTGTCTACAAGATGGATATTTTTACATTTCCATGAAATGTATGGATTTATAAGCAATAACTATCTCATCCACTATTTGAAAACCTTCCACATAACCCCCTTATTTAGAGGAAATAATATTATGCAAAAGAGGATTTATCCTTTCTACCATGACATTTGTAATTTTTTCGAGCTGAACATTACATAAAGCTATAGGTAAAAAAGCTAAGATATAATCTACCTCTTAAGCATTTGGGACATGAGCTATATAAGTTTTATTTATAACCTTCAAAATTTCTTTGGCTTTCCTGGCTGCTTCCACCACCTCTAATAAATTAGCATGAAGGATATCCCAAAAATCTTGGTGGAACTCAATGGGAAAACCATCAGGGCCTAGGGTTTTCATTTTTATATTTTAAAAACCACTTGCTGAAGCTCATTGATAGTAACTAGAGTATTCAAAATAGAGTTCTCCTCATAAGTGATAAGAGTAGGGATCACTTGAAGAATATTCTATTGAGAATTCGAGTCAAGAGGTGCAACAACAAAAATATTGGAAAAGTAATTGACAACAACAAAGTTCATGCCATCCCAAGTGTAGATAACATCTCTAGAATAAGATATTAGAAAAATAAATAAATT
Source organism: Wollemia nobilis (assembly GCA_028583015.1). Lineage (NCBI taxonomy): Eukaryota > Viridiplantae > Streptophyta > Pinopsida > Araucariales > Araucariaceae > Wollemia > Wollemia nobilis. Next base: position 454,234 of record JAQPPZ010003109.1, on the reverse strand, counting down.
TGTGAGATATTCGAGGTAGAAGAGATTTGTGGAAAACAATTATGTTTTGAATCTCCTTCTTTAAGAAATTAAACCTTAAATTTTTGCTTCCATAAGAGTTCTCTTTTTCCCAGTTATATAACTAAGCTGTGAGTCTAATTTCATCTATACTTATACTCTCTATGAGGTCATCTAAATAGAGTCTCTTATTCAAAATTTTAAGCTGAGCAATCATTTCATGATTTTTTTATCAGACATCTCCAAACTCCTTCTAGTTCCAAATATTAATTTTGGATTTATTGTATTAGAACCTTTTTGTAAAATAAAACATCTTAGTACCATACCTTGGTTTACCTTCCTTCCACCATTTTTGCACTCAGGTTTTGAAGGAACTATCTCTAAGCCACATTAACTAAAATTGAAAAGGCGAGAAACTCACATTGGTTTTCCAAATTTCCACCATGACTGGGCAATGATCTAAGCCTGCAATGTTAAGAGTCTTCACCTTAGGAATGTGACCATGGATTAAGAAATTATCAAAGAAAAAGAACCTATCCAATCTATCCATGATACAAGCTAAGCCTTACCTTATGTTAGACCAAGTCATAAGACCATTATCGTGCTGGATATCCATAAGATGAAGGTTTAAAATATATTCACTCATGAGGTTAGTGCTTCTATATAAATTTCTATTTTTCCTCGTTTTCTTATCTAGAGAGAGGATGGTATGGAAATATCTTTTGATCAATATCTAAGATTCAAAAAATGAGAGATAATATAAGTTATATCCTTCTACTATCCTCTCTTTTCCTCCAAAGCATTCAGAGCATAAAAAATTATGCAAAAAATAATTTGGTTAGAATGTCTACTTTGAATAGCTATAGACAAAAGTCCATGACTGCCAACCATATGGTGAATAAATACCTTTTTTCGATCCCCAAAAAAAGCAATCCCACTAGAAGTCCCCTAGGAACTGAGGAAAGAAACTTTTTCAATTGTTTAGATTTTACCAGTAATTGAATCCATTTGCTCTATTGACATCTTCATTTCATGAAGGAAAACAATATGTGGATGGTTTTTCTAAATCATTATTCTAATTTTATTTTGTTTTGAAAGACTTCATTTAAGTCCTTTAATATTCCAAGTGATGATATTAATTAATACCAAGGCTAAATAAATTGGTAGGGGCATTAATATTACCTTTCTCTACTAGATTTTCACCTTCTTTTACCATATGATGGTGATTGGTCTTGTGACCTACATTTTGATTGAAATCCATCTTTGTTTTTTTTTCCTATTTTTTGAATTACCCCAATAGAATTTAGGATGGCTTCCAACCTTGAAGAATGTGTGTACAAAGCCAAAATGTTACTGGAAGGTTCAATAGAGTCTATCTTGGGACCTATATTGTTTATATTCTAAGCTTTAAAAGATCGTTTTTCTTGTGTATATTTCTTCCATTTTTTTCTTATTGAAAGTATTGGATTTGTTGTTTATATTTGATTCCTTCCCTACATATTTAAACTATATTTCTAAGATTTGTGTCTCCATTATTTCCTCTTCCTCTCCAAGGACATCATTTGTGGAAAGAATTTCAAACATATTAGTTGATAAATTCAATTGATTATTCGTAATTGGTTTTTCTGAGTGTTTTTCTTCGTAGGTATTTGGATATCTGTTAAGTTTATATCCTCTTTCATTTTATCTAGAATTTGATTTGGGCAGACACTAGCCAAATGACCATATTCATGGTAACTTTTGCAATGAAAAAAAATATTCTCATAGTCCACCACTTTCTTCCAAGTATCCTCCCTAAATTATAATGAGATATTTTCAGGTAGGGGTTTATCAAAATCCGTTAAAACACAAATATGAGCATAAATAGCATGTTCACATTTTTAAGTACAATCAACAATCATTATAAATGTTTCCAAAGAGTTTCAAATTGAAGAAAAAATAACCATATTATAGAACTTAACTTAGATGTCAACACAAAATTTGTAAAAGGCATCTCTATTTTAGCTTTAAATTTAGTATGCCAAGGCTTCATTAAAAGCCCCCCCATCCAAAGAACCAGGGACCCCTTGAATTTTTTTTCTCTCTCTCTCTCTCTCTTCATTATTAGCAAATAAAACAAGAAAATAATAATTTGGATAAATAAAGGTTTGTAAGTCACCTTTTTTTCCTGGTTTTTTGTAGCCCAAACTTTGACAAATTAGTCATGTTTTTTCTAAATCTTCTATGGTAGTCTGAATGTCACTGTTGTCTATCTTAACAATCAAAAGTTCCACCAACTACCCTAAGACATCTCAACTCAGTTTTCCTAGGATCAATATTAGGCATTCTCAAAGGTTTACATGAAGCCCTAAGATTAATGTTAGCATTAGGCTAAGGGTGTCCATCATAGAGGGTATCCCTAAAATTCATTTTTTGGGGCTAATTATTTAAAATCCTTACCCTTGAAAGGGTTTTCCATAGTGGATTTTTTTTGGAGGTGCTCCTTAGCACCAAATTGACTTGAAATCTAAACCATTTTTTGATCAACTACTTCAAAATTTGACATCAAGAGTTTAATCCACAATTATTTTATATTTGTATCGATTTTATATATGCATATATTTACTTAAATTTTTAATAATTTCTAAATAACTAAGATTAAGGAATACAAAGTATTAAATAATTAATTTATATATAATAAAAAATTATTAGAATAAATATAATATTAGATCCTTAATAATGTTTAAGAGCTTCAAAAATCATATTAATAATTAACAAGGAGAATAGATTTGGAATTCATGACCATATGCATTAAATAGAAAGACTCTAATAAAAATATTTTGAAAATGCATATTAAATTATTTTATTTTAAATATTTATAAGAAAATTAAAGTATATTTTAGATTAAAAGGATAAGGTTGATCCAAAATAGTTGAGTGTTGGATATCTATTTTTTATTGAAAAATAAAGTGATTTTATTGATGAAATAAGTAGAACCATTCAACCAAGGACCAAGAAAATATTGTGCATGTATTGGATAATAAATGTTTAAAGAACAGAAAATAAAATATAATTCTACCTTGATTAACTAGAAAATTTAATTAGCAACATGGGCCATACGATGATTAGTAATATTAAATAATCCATTGACATTGAAAGACATAGTAAAATTCATAATTGATGTGAGGTATTTTGATTAGGCCTATATTGGAAGCCATGTAAAATATTTGAGAATTAGTAAAATTATGTGATTATAATTTATTATTATATATTACTTTTTGTAGGATTTTGAAGAATGCATACTTAATTTCATTTATCATTTGTTGAAGGATTGGTGGTGACAACTAATATCATTTATTTGATTAAAGATCACTTTATGGTTGCTATATTTTTTCAAGCTATATTTGTACATTTAGGTATTAATTTAGCCTAGTTTTTTTAATTCAATAGAAATACAAATATAACTTAAGTATTAGTTTCAAAATAATCTTTGTTTTGCAAATGTAGTGTGTGAGGACATAATAATTAAGGCTTCCAAATGTTAAATAAAAGATCTAATATTATAGGGTGAAATTTTTTACAAATAGTTTATCTAAGCAAAATTGCATTTATTTATTATATAGTAGTTACAAAAAGTCATCCTATATAATCTAAAGCCACTTAAAATTTAAAAATCATATTTCTTTAACATTATCTAAAATATTTTATCTTATATAAACTTTGTAAATACAAAAAATTATGTTTTAATTAATTTAATATTATATATAACTTTTAATTAGACTTTTAATATTAAAGATGAAAAGCATAAGCTATTAAATGATCAAATGATAGGTTAAGAACATATAAATTATGATATAAATTCATGCACGAATTTTGGAAAACATCATAGTCTATCAATTCATTATTGTAGGATGAAATATACAAATAACTATATTTTAAAAAATAATTATTAAAAGTAAATGTGTCCAAAGTTCTTCTTTGAGAGGAAATAGCGTGTGCCCATGAAGATAAAGGCACCAAAAGTTAAATAACCACACGATGATAACATAAATATATGCTAATATAGTATTTGCTTACAAAACGGCATATAAAACCTAAAGCATTCATGTCCTTGTGCGAGGTGCACAAGACATTGACACCGACAACTAGCTTATTTTTTAATTGTTCCCTGTACATCTAATTTAATACCTCCGCAATGTTTTAAGGTTTTAAGAAATAACAGCGCTAGCGTCTTCCTTCACAGCGATGCGAAATGCCGAAATTCTTGATGCCACCAACCTTTAAATTATTAAGATTCCTCCCGAATAGTGTGCATCACTTGTTGACCTTGAATAGTATTCGACAGCTTTGCCCTAATAAAAGGCTTCACCTTTTCCCCCGCCTTGATAATAATAAAGAACAATAGTCTGTACACGATAATCATTGACCCTAAGATGAGTAGATCCACCCATTTTGAATACCCCATCTCTACTTGCCAGGTGTTTCTTAATATCTCATCTCCCGTAATTGGTGGCGCGCCAACTTGATTGCTCGTGAACTTCAGCCCAGAAAAGTCGTTCTTATAAAAACCCTGTAAAATCACTTGTATAAGTTTAAGAAAGCTCAAATGGGAAACTTTTGAGATATATAAAATTAAAGGTGACAGCCAATGTAACATTACCTGGTTTGCATACTTGTGAAAGGCTATGTAATACATGGGATATCGCCAAAAAGGCTTCGGTAGGTCATTGGGTAGACGGAAAAATCCACCATTCAACATCATGACTCCCTGCAATAAATCCACAATGTTAATATATGGATCCTTCTAGATAAAAGGAATATGTAAATAAGAGTGAGAAAGAAAAGGAATTTCATATTGATTTTGACCTGAATTCCTGCTCCTGTGATAATACCCATGAGAAAGTCGGGAACTATGCTTGCCACAATCATCATCAGACTCTCCACAAGTGTCATGCACGCAAAGAGTACCAGTACGAAGAAAATGAAATGATCAAAGCCGCCATGTAGATTCACTAAGAAGTAAGCTATCGCTCCCGGTAATAGAGAAATCAACATCAAGTAGGGAATTGATGAAATTGTATTTGCTATCACGAAAGCACCCACTCCGTAATGACCATTCAGTCTCTCTCGCCCAAAGACCTGCTTTCATATCACATATCTCTTTAGTCCTAAAGAATCTATCCGAAGCAAGAAGATTTTCTTGTGGGTTCATTAGTAAACATAGTAGTAATTCGTATATTAAGGGAAGAGGAAGAAATGGCTCACCCTCATGTCCTCAACAAAAGAGGGGAACCCTCCTATTGCCATAAAAGTGAGAAAAGCAGCTACAAACATTAGCATTGCACCTCTTGCCTGCAGCACACGAATACTTGATAAGCCAGAAATTGTAAGCAATGTTTTTGGAAATTAAACAAATTCCTTCTTGAGAGTAGTGTTCGTACTTGGATTGCGCCATAATCCTGTCCAACATTGTAATAGATGGTACCCACACACAGACAAAGAGCAATATAGATTGCAACTCTCAGCCAATAATATCCTAAATCGCGGTACATGTTGACGAAAGACCTTTTAGTAAGGACGTAAGATTGCATCAGAAAGCTCGCTTGGCTCCCTTTCGTTTCCAATCGTGCACCTTCCTGCACAAAAACTAAAGTGGTTGTTTAATCATGACTATTAACTTATATTCACCTGCCTCAAGCTTCCAAAAGCACCACTAACTGCATGCCTTGCTGGATATCTCATTTACTGTGGCGATGACTGCTTTGGCTATAGTGGATGATTGATAAGATCGAACCAGATGGTCTATAACTTGAGCAGTTGTCATATTTCCTTGAGAATCTCCCTCCTCTATATCCTGCACGGCAAACTTTGTTTCAGAAAGATACAAGCAGGGATTCTCTATTTTTTGTTGAAACTGAGAAGTAATTCTACATACTTGTCTAAATTATTTCATCTGCGCATTGGAACGAAGAGGAAGAAAGAAAGAATAAAATTCTACGTACTCTTTCAAAGTCGGAGTTTATAGTTCGGAGATAATGATCCGAAGGGTTTCTTAATGATGGGCAAGGAAAACCGTTCACTGCAAAGAACTGATTTTCAACAAGGTGTCGTAAGTATTTTCGCGATAACCAGCGGACATAATCTTTCCATAGTTAAAAATATTCATTTACCTGGCTTGCTTGAGAAGTTGCACCAAAGTACACCGTTCTTCCTCCAACAAGCAGGTACAGGTTATGAAATAACTCGAACACTTCACTACTTGGTTGGTGTATGGAAGCTAATACTGTTCTTCCGTCCTCTCGTGCCAGGCTGGCTATTCTTTTCACCACATGATAAGCAGCAGCACTGATAGACATCCATAAACTAGGTTAGACTTTCATTCTATCTTACGTTTAACATCGGTAGGACAACGCTGGGCAGTGTAATTCAATACCTGTCCAAACCACTTGTTGGTTCGTCCAAAAATAGCAATTTTGGCCGTGTGAGGATCTCGATGGAAATGCTCACCCGCCGTTTCTCTCCCCCACTTAATCCTTTCGTCCTCCATCCACCAATCCTTGTATTTACTGATTCCTGCAAACCCATTTCTTTAATAGTCATTTCAGCTCTTTCTCTCTTCTGGGCAGTAGACATGCTGCTTGGAAATTGTAGCTGAGCCGAATAAAACACTGCTTCCCCAACAGTCAATGTTGCCATCAGTATGTCATCTTGAGTGACATAAGCCTGCATTATTATCACTCACAGCATTTAGAAACTTGATCTTATATTCAACTCATAACAAGAAATCAGCAAATTCTTCGTTAGCAGAAACATACTGATGTACCATAAGAAAGCGCCTGCATTCGGCCATTTACTAAGATATCTCCCGCTTGTCTTGTCGTACCCCCCAATCTCCCTATACTCACGACGACATCGGCTAAATATAATATCCAAGATTCCTTTGAATTCACATGAATAGAATACTGAAAGAAGAAATCAAATACCTGCAAGCGTATCGAGAAGGGTGGACTTCCCAGAACCAGAAGGACCCATGATAGCCACCATTTGTCCGGGCTGGGCGTAGCCAGTAAGTCCTTGTAAAAGTGTTTTATTGCCTCCCTTTGAATTTGAAACCGTCACCCACAGATCTTTCCATGTTAGCCAAACGCCAGAGCTAGAGTCGACTGGCCTAGCATGATGAGTTACTGCTGTAGAATTCGACCCGCTTGTATTTGTCATGGCAAGCTCCACGCTCTCTAATGCTTGACGAATCTCGGGCTTTGTCCCTGTGTTAATTTGATATTCCGTCATTCTATCCAGATGAGGTCGTGCATTCGAACTAAATTCTTTCAGCACAGAGGGAGCCAATTTCCGGTTAGAGAAATATTCTGCGGAGTGGGGCATATCATCATCGTCCGAATCCGCATCATTTGAAGGTACAAGATCCCCTAAATTGAAGCTATCTTTGCTAGTTTGTTTCTCGTACGTATTTTTTGGGCTGGGTGTCCATCGTGGAACCTCAGAAGCCATGCTAATTGTTACTAATATGCTTAGCAGAGATTAGTAATGGGAGACTCAGACCGGAGACTTCGGATTTGGGCTTGTTTGTCAAATCCTAAGGGAGAACATATGACACGGAAATACTGAGTAAGACTCGTTATTTAGAAAAGACCCATGTAATCAACTTGCAGCAAGAAGGCCATGGAACCTCCCTATTTGTCGCAATCCCGCGATTATTAAACAAAAAAATTATCAAGATTCTCATCTATGAGAAATCAAAGAAGCTTCTAAAGTCTGCCATTCAGAGTTGAAACAGTCGTCTGGAATCTTGAGAAACATTGAATGGAATATATTGGAAACAAACGCTTTGAAACCAAGGTACTCGAAACGCTAAAGGATATTGACTGATTCCATAATTACTTGGGTTGAGCATAGTGATGCGGGAGCATCCAATTGGCAATGTTAGAAAATTAAATCAGATTTGAAGCTTGAAAATATTTTTGGCAGATCTTGTCGCCAAAATCCAATCGTAGTTCTCTGACATTCGATCGCCGTAAATTTTCAGCATGCGTAGTTATGACAGCAGTTGCATTCGTTCGACGATTGGTCAGAAACCCTAGTTTTGCATTAAAGACATTTAGAAGACAAGCCTTATCCTCTCTTTCGGCCGACTATATAAGTCGGTGTTGCCTTTCAGAAAAACAAGGAGGAATGCACAACAGTACCGAGTAGCATAGAGAGAGCAACGCAGAGCATAAGAGTGCAGACATAGAAGAATGTAGCAGTGTGTAGCATAGAGCAGATGCAGAGAGAAGAAGAAGTCAGAGCAGTACCCTTCCAAAATTTACATTGGGTGTTTAACCTGCAATTGAGATTGCAGAAGATTTTGTAAAAGCTTTGGTTGAGAGAAGTGTTGGTGTAAGATCTCACTCTGCTTTGTAATACTGCAATCGCAGTAAAGTTTTTTTTAGTTAATAGAAATTATATCTATTTTAGCATACTTGTAGCTTTCGCGTGTTTAAATTGTTGGTTGCTCCTAAAAATCAATTTTAGGTAAGTTTGCTCCGAAAAGGGCATTTCGCCCATTCAACCTTCGAAAAGGCGTTTCACTCTTTATTAACTCTGAAAAGGAGTTTGACTACCCTTTGACTCATGTGAGTCCTTAAAAACAAAATTTTGTGTTTCTTTGCCTTGGTAAGCGAAAATTCTATTTCGTTGCCTTACTGAACAAAAATGCCATTTTGTCTCTCAACGAGTGAATGTCTTGTTTCACTCCTACGGTGAGAAAAACCCCTATTTCATTGTATATTCATGCGAAACTAAATTTTATGCGATTATTTTAAATTGGTATCAAATCTAGCACCTTCTCGTGGATGATAAGAAGCAATGGCTTCTGACAGTAACCCTTTGCAGTTGCATATCCCATGGTTCAATGGCAAGAATTATGATTACTTGAGCATTTAGATGAAGATCATGGTCGGGTATTAGGAGCTATGGGACCTAGTCCAAAACGATGACACATAACTAGTAGATGCAATAGCAGTGAGCGCTCTCTCCCAAATCGAGTTAAATTTGCTGAAGAAGAATCAAAAGGGCCAGAAGGTATTATTCTGCATAATGCATGTGGTCAAGGAGACAATATTCCTACAAATAGTAGTAGAAACCAAATCGAAAGAGACATGGGAAATTCTAGCCAGCTCCTTCCAGGGCACCAAAAAAGTGAAGTTGGTGTAGTTACAGATGTTGAAAGGGATTTTGAGAACTTGCAGATGAGCGAGTTAGAGTACACCAGTGACTTCTTCACCCAACAATGGATGTCATCATCTAGATGAGGTTGAATAACGATAATGTGGAGAACCACAGGATTATGGAGAAGATACTGAGGAGCCTACCATCTAGGTTCAACTCAGTAGTGATTGCAATCAAAGAATCGAGGTATGTGACAAACCTCTTTGTAGATGAGCTCATGGGTTCTCTACAAACACATGAATATAGGTTGAGCCACTCAACTCAGTCCTCATTGGAGCAAGCATTCAAAATATAGGTCTCATTTTGAGACAGTAGCAGAGAATAATCCCACCAAGGAGCCTCCAGTTCTCAAGGAGGAAGAGGAAGAGGAAAACATGGAAGAGGTAAAAAGCAAGTACAAAGGTCAAAATCCAATGATGGAGAGACCAACTATATCTTCCATCAAGTAAGAGGAAAAGGTAATGGAAGAAATCAGCAAGGAGGATCTAATCAGTGGTATGATAAATCAAGGATCCAATGTTATTACTACAAGAAATTTGGTCATTATAGCTATGAGTGTAGAAATAATATGGCCAAGGATAATAAGTAGCAAGCCCACTACACAAATGAATATGAAAATATAGAGTGTAGATATGTTTGTGGGAATATATTGTTAACTTGCAGTACTAAGGAGGAGAGCCAAAAGAATACCTGATATCTCGATAGTGGGTGCAATAACCACATGTATGGTAATAGAGAGATCTTCTCATAACTTGAAGAAACAATCAAGTTTGAAGTGAATATGGGGAACAATAGCAATGTACCTATCATGGAAAAGGGAAAATTCTTATCCGCATTAGGCATGATGAAAGAAAGTAGATCACTGATGTGTATTATGTTCTTGTGTTGAAGCATAACTTGTTGAGTGTTTACCCTTCATAGAGCAACCGAATCAAGTTTGTGAAGGTTGCTTAGTCAGAAAGTAGCACAGGAAAGCATTCCCTACAAGGTAGTCTTGGAGAGCTTCACAACCATTAGAGCTGGTGCATTCTCATATTTACGATTCGATGCAAACCAACACATTTTTTGGCAATAAATAATTCCTAACATTCATAGATGATTCCAGTCAGAGGACATGGGTATATCCCATCAGTCAAAATTTAGAAGCTTTCGATAAATTTAAGGAGTTCAAGGCTTTCATTGACAAATACAGTAGCTACTTTGTGAAGACTCTTAGGATAGATGGAGGAGTTGAGTATATCTCCAATTAATTCCATAATTTCTACAAATAGAATGGAATTCACAGGAAGTTCATTTCCAGGTACACATCATAGCAGAATGGTGTTGCAGAGAGGAAGAACAAAACCATTATGGAGATGGCACAGAGTATGCTAAATGTAAAGGATTTGCCACATGTGTTCTGGGTAGAAGTTGTATCTTGTGTAGTTTATCTACTAAATATATATCCCACGAAGAGCAGGAAGGATAAAATTTCTCATGAGGCATGGAGCGACTAAAAGCTGAGTGTTTCTCACTTAATATTTTTTGAGTCCATAACATATACACATGTTCTATATGAGAAGAGAAAGAAGTTGGATGATAAGACAGAGGATGAAAAGGCGGATAAGTGCATATTCATAGGGTATAGTGAAGAATCAAAGGCATATAGGTTGTATAATATTTTCACGAAGAAGCTGATTATCAAATGAGATATAAAGTTTCTAGAGGATGAAGCCTAGAACTAGAAATCAAATACTGGCCAACTAGAGCCAACGATTATTGAGTCTGAAGACTTGGAAGAAAATAGAGTGCATCATCCTATAGCTTCAAGTAGTAATAGCGGTGCCAGTAGTAGCACTATCTCATCATCATAGTCACCTCAAATTGCAGGTAAGACCTCCAACTTGAGGATGCCAACGAAGATGAGGAGTTTGCAAGACATTTATGAGGTAACCAAAAATGAAATAGATGAAGAACATTCTAATTTTTCTTTATTTTTTGAGTGTGATCCAATTTTATTTGAAGAAGCAATTCAAAATAAAAAATGGGTGCAAGCTATGGATGATGAGATAGAAGCCATAGAGAAGAACCAGACCTGGCAACTAATGGACGTCCTAGAAGAAAATAATACTATTGGATTCAAGTGGGTATACAAAACCAAGTTTAATGCCCAAGGTGAAATTGATAGGCATAAGGCCAGACTAGTGGTAAAAGGCTACAAGAAGAAGTCAAAAATTGACTATCATGAGGTGTATGTGCTTGTAGTGAGGCTTGACACAATCAGGATGATTTTGGTATTGGAAACCCAGAAAGGTTGAAGTGTTTACCATATGGATGTCAATTCTGCCTTCTTGAATGGAGTGTTGGAAGAAGAGGTCTACATAGACCAACCACCAGGTTATGAGTTGGAAGGACAAGAAGGTAAGGTCTTGAAGCTAAAGAATACCTTGTATGGGTTGAAGCAAGCACCCAGGGCTTGGTACAATATGATTGAGGCTTACTTTCAAGAGAATAGGTTTATGAAATACCCATATGAGCACACCCTATACATAAAGTCAAATACAAAAGGGGAGATGAAAATCATTTACTTGTATGTAGATGATTTGATATATTGGCAACAATAATATGTTATTTGACCAATTCATAATAGCCATGAAGGAGTTTGATATGATGAACTTAAGATTGATGCAATATTTTCTAGACACCGAAGTTACCCAATCTATTGATGATATCTTCATTTCTTAGGGTAAGTATGTAAGAGATGTCCTAAAGAGGTTTAAAATGGAGGACAACAAACATGCCATCACACCTGTTGCCACAGGACTGAAGCTGAGCAAAATAGATTGCAGTAGAAATGTTGATCCAAATTTGTATAAAAGGTTAGTTGGCAGTCTCATGTATTTGACTACAACTAGACCAGATTTGATGTTTGGAGTGAGCTTAATTAGTAGGTTTATGGAGACTCCAAAGGACACTCATTGGTAAGCAAAAAAAACAATTTTACATTATATCAATGGGATGTGAAACCATGGAATTTATTATACCATAAAAGATCAACTTGAACTGGGTGGCTACATAGATAGCAATTAGGCTAGCAAAACTGATGATCAGAAGAGCACTTATGGGTATGCTTTCCATATTAGATCAGGAGCAGTTTCATGGTCATCCAAGAAGAAACTGATAGTTGCATTATCCACTGCTAAGGCAGCATATGTTACCTCCACTTCAGCCACATGCTAGGCAGTATGGCTGCAAAGAATCTTGGATCATCACCAAGAAAGAGTGAAAAAAATTTCTATGGCAACAATTCTACAATAACACTATCGAAGGATCCAGTGTTTCATGGCAAAATTAAGCATATTGATATCTGCTACCATTTCATGAGAGAGATGATAAAATTTAATGAAATTAAATTACTGTTTTGCAGGTCCAAAGAGCAGGTAGCAGATATTTTCACAAAACCTTTGAAGGAGGAAGACTTTAATAGGCTGAGGGAAATGCTAGGCATCAAATATTTGATGAAATCTGGTTTAAATGAGGGTGTTAGAAATTTAAACTAGATTTGATGCCTAAAACAATCTCTAATAGATCTTATCACCAAATTTTTTATCATAATTCTGTAACATTTGATCTCCATAAATTTCCAGCGTGCATAGTTAATATCGGCAGTTGCATTCATTCGATGATTGTTCAAAAACCCTAGTTTTGCATTAAAGGTATGTTAGAATATAAGCCTTATCCTCTCTTCCACTTAGCTATAAAAGGTGATACTTCCTTTTAAAAAAATAAGGAGGAATGCACAACAATGTCAAGTAGCACAAAGATTGCAATGTAGAGCAGAAGAGTGCAAACATAGAAGAACATAGAAGCATGTAGTGTAGAGCAGACGTAGAGAGAAGAAGAAGTTGAAGCAGCAGCCTTCCAAAATTTTCATTGGGTATTTAACCTGCAACTAAAGATTGCAAAAGATTTTGTAAAATCTTTGTTTGAGAAAAGTGTTGGTGTAAGATCTTACTCTGCTTTATAATACTACAATCGTAGTAAAGTTTGTTTTAATTAATATAAATTATATCTATTTTAGCATACTTATATCTTCCACATTTTTAAATTAGTGTGCTAAAAAAATCATTAGCAGGGTCGATAAACATACATCATTTCATTTTTACCCAAAGTTGCTTTGAAAAATCAATTTCGCACAAGTCTACTCTGAAAAGGGCATTTTGCCCATTCAACCTTCGAAAAGGTGTTTTGATTTATTAACTCAGAAAAGGAGTTTGAATGCCCTTTGACTTGCATAAGTCCCTAAAAGAAAATTTTTGTGTTTCATTGCCTTGGTAAGCGAAACTCCTATTTCATTGCCTTGCTGAGCGAAACTACCATTTCACCCCCTCAGTGAGTGAAAGTCCCGTTTTGCTCCTATGGTGAGTGAAACCCTTGTTTTGATGTATATTCACACAAAACTAATTTTTGCATGATTCTTTCAGGCAAGAGCCAACTGAGAAAACAAATAGTTAGAGTTGTTTTTAGGATGCGGGAGCATCCAGGAAAGAGCCAACCAAGCAAAGCAAAATGCAGTCTAAGATTTTTATTTTTATTTTTTGAAATCGTATAAATATGTAGTTGACAACTAAGTCTTTATCTTGGATAAGGATAAAAAATAATGCTTGGTTGTCATGCATAGTTAGCAACTCAAGCTGATGGGGAGCGTGAAGAGGGGAGCAAGAGGTTCTAAAGAGATTAGTACTTTGTGTAGTGCTTGCAGGGGGTTTCTTATGTGAAGTCTTACAGGGAAAGAGATTGGCACTTAGTGCAGTGCTTGCAAGAGGTTTGCACTCTATGCAATGCTTGCAAGAGGTTTCTTGTATGAAGCCTCAAGCAAAGGAAATTAGCACTTTGTGTAGTGCTTGCATGATGTTTCTGATGTAAAGCCTCAAAGAAAGAATTTGACACTCTTGTGTAGTTCTTGCAGGAGGTTTGAATGACTATTTTAAACCTCAAAAGAAGAAGATGCAAGGATACTGATACTCTAAAGAGTACTTGTAGATATGATGTTCTATGGAGAGCAATTATGTAATGTTGATAAAAACAATATTTTATGTTTTTTTTGTGTTTCATGGGTTATGTTGTTATGTTTTTCTTCACTGCTTTTATGTGTGGTGGCATGAATATATCTGAGTAGCTAGGAGATGTTGTTGTTCAATTGACCCCCTATCCACCGCTGCATCATTTTGGTATCAAATGGTCGAGCCCTATGAGTAGGACCTCATATTTTTCTTGCTACCCGATGAGTATGATGCGAGAGTATCTAGCTGGCAAGAGCCAACTGAGAAAAAACATTTAGTGTTGTTTTTAGGACGTGGGAGCCTCCACTTGGAAAGAGCCAACCAAGCAAAGCAAAAAGTAGTTGGAGTTTTCTATTTTTATTTTTTGAAACCGGATAAACATGTAGTTGACAACTAAGACTGGATAAGGATGGATAAGAATGCTTTGTTGTCATGTGTATCTGGCAACTTAAGATGATGGGGAGCGTGAAGAGGGGAGCAAGGGGATCCAAAGAGATTGACACTATGTGCAATGTTTGCAGGGGTTTCTTATGTGAAGCCTTAGAGGGAAAGATATTGCCACTTAGTACAGTGCTTGTAGGAGGTTTGCACTATATGCAGTGCTTGCAAGAGGTTTCTTATATGAAGCCTCAGACGATGAAGGAAATTTGCACTCCATGTAGTGTTTGTAGAAGGTTTTTGATGTAAAGCTTCAAAGGAAGAATTTGGCAGTCTTGTGTAGTTCTTGCAGGAGGTTTGGATAGCTGTTTTAAGCCTCGAAAGAAGATGAAAGGAGACAAGGAGTACTTACAGATATGAAGCTCTACGGAGAGCAATTATGTAATGTTGATAAAAAAATAATTTGTGTTTTTTTTGTGTTTCATAGGTTATGTTGCTCTACGAAGAGCAATTATGTAATGTTGATAAAAAAACAATTTGTGTTTTTTTGTATTTCATAGGTTATCTTGTTCAATTGATCCCTCTTCGCCGCTGGATCATATAGATCCATCAACTCAAGTCTTCTATGGAGAAGAGTATCGAATGTCAAGATTTTCATCTATGAGAAGTAAACTAAGAATTCAACATCTATGAGAAGTAAACCAAGAAGGTTCTAATGTCCGCTCCGCCGCTGCATCACATAGGTTCATCAACTCAAGTCTTCTATCGAGAAGAGTATCAAATATCAACCAAGAAGGTTCTAAATTCCGCCATTCAGAGTTGAACCTGTCGTCTGGAATCTTGAGAGACTTTGGATGGGAGGCATTGGAAACAAAGACTTTGAAACCAAGGTACTCGAAACCCTAAAAGATATTGACTGATTCCATACGTACTTGAGTTGAACGCTTCAAATGCTCCTAAAATGAGCATTTACCCTGCTCTTTGTAGTATTAAAAAAAAAAATGTCATTTGACGTCGAGGTTAAACCGACTTCAAAGACTGACTTTGAGAAAAAAAAAACCTGAAAGCTACGGGTCTATCCATGTAGTTAGAATTTGTAGTATAGAAAAAATTGTCATTTAAATATCAGGCGTATCATTCCTACTCTAGAATGCTATCTTGGACGTCGACGTGAAAAAGACTTCAAAGACTGACTTCGGAAAAAAAAAAAAACAAACCTGAAAGCCACAGGAGCATTGAATAATTAGACAACGTATATTGACTGCCGTAACGTAAGTCGACGTTAAAATGGCAATAATTCAAAAAGACTGACTTTGATAAAAAAAAATCCTGAAAGCTACCGGCTCATTGAATCTGTAAAGGAAGGCATATTGAGAGCTGTAACGTACACCGACGTTAAAATGACAATAATTTCAAAGAATGACACTGACCAAAAAAAAAAACCTGAAAGCTACCGGCTCGTTGAATCCTTAGGCAAAGTGTATTGACATCTGTAACGTATGGAATTTGTGTTCCAATATGAAATTCCCTGTATAAACAGAAAAACAATATGAACGTTCGACCGCACAGGGTTGAAATTTGAGGGGGGTAACGAATTTGTGTCTATTGGATTTCACAGGGTTGAAATTCTTGAATCTTTAGGCAACTTGCATTGACATCTGTAACGTATGGGATTTTTTTATTAAAAAATTATTTCAAAACTCCAATCTCAGCCCTCCTTATCCGTGTAGAATGAGTCATTAAGTTTACCAAAAAAAATTGAGCGGGGTAACGAAATATGGGGGTTTGCCCGTTTGGATGTCACATGGAATTTATCATTCCTATATTTGAATCTTTATGTAACGTGTATTGACATCTGTAACGTATGGAATTTGCGTTCCATTCTAACCAAAATTCCCAGTATTGTTTTTAGCGTAAACAGAAATACAATATGAACGTTCGACGGCACTGGGTTGAAATTTGAGCGGGGTAATGAGAATTGGGGTTTTGCCCGTGTGTATTGAATGCCACGGGAACTTTTAGCATGGAGCGTGCAAACCAAAAAATATTTATTATAACAAAATTAAACTACTTTGGAACAGTTTAATCTTTTTAAAACTTAAAATATTCTATGGTTCAATTATGAAGGCAAGCGGTCTGTACTAAAATGCACCGCAGAAACAGTGCTTTGCGTGGGAACTTGTACACAAAATAGAAAAAGGGTAACAAGAGTTCATTTCGAAAGTCCAATCTCAGCCACTATAATGACGTCCTTGACTCAGCTGTCACAGTATTTATTTCTCTCTCCTGAGGAGATAGGTTGTAAATCCCCTTTAAAAGCCTATTCAATAAGATTGTAATATTAAAAAGTAGTATAAAAAAAATTATTTCAAAACTCCAATCTCAGCCCTCGTTATCCTTGTTGAATGAGTCATTAAATTTACAAAAACAATTATTTCAAAGGTCCAATCTCAGCCCTCGTTAACCGCGTAGAATGAGTCATTAAGTTTACCGCGTCATATAGTTTAATCTCCGCGATTAAGCTATAGATGGACGATCGATCTACCTGTATATAAGCCACTCAAAAGTTGCATTTCAGATATAGAGACACTACAAGCCTTTAGTTGAGAGAGACTCTGAAGGATTCAGTCTCAAATATAGCAAAATTCTTTAGAAGAAAATTGGTTTTAGCAATCATGCCTACCATTTCATCCAACGGTTTATACGATTACAGTAGTGTCAATGGCAGTGAGCATAGAGGAAAACATCATTCTTTCAAGGAAGTCAAGCAGCTGGGTCCAATAATCACAAACGTTGCTTCATCCGAGCCAGACAATGATGACGGTTTCATTCACGAATCAGTTCAAATGTTAGACGCCTCTCAAAACAACAACGAGAGCATTGACAAATGCGCATGGCTTCGCTCACAAATCGTAGGCAACGATGTTGAATTCGAAACTGCCTTTGGTAAACGGCATCTAACGTATGCAGACCACACCGCCTCTGGAAGATGCCTTCATCACATAGAGAACTACATCATGCAAAATGTGCTGCCGTATTATGGTATGATAGTGTTTGCGATGTTTTATAAAATTTCACGAACTGACTTCGGATGTTAAGGAATTCATAGCAATACACGTTACTTTTTTATGACGTGGCAGGAAATACGCACACCGATGACAGTTTTGTTGGATACCGAACGAGCAAACTGGTTCACGAAGCAGCCGAGTATATCAAACAGTGCATGGGCGGTGGTGCAGAGGATGCCCTTCTCTTTTGTGGATCTGGAACCACCGCTGCCATTAAAAGACTTCAAGAAGTTATGGGAATCTCCATTCCCTCGATCATGAGATCTAGGCTTCTGCAAAGTATGACACCCCAGGAAAGATGGGTCGTTTTCACCGGACCTTACGAACATCATTCCAATTTGCTCTCATGGCGCCAAAGTCTGGCTGAAGTAAGTTATTAACCTTCTTTATTATTATATTACTTTAGGTTTTAGATACTGCAACGTAATCTACGTCTACCTAGGCATTAGGGTTATTAAATCGTTAAGAAATTTGAGAAAATGTTCTGCTTGTGCAGGTTGTGGAAATACCGGCGAACAAAGATGGTTTATTGGACATGGTAATGTTAAGGCGCGCACTGGAGGATCGTCAGTACGGCGGGCGTCCAAAGGTCGGTTCGTTTTCTGCTTGCAGTAACGTCACCGGAATTTTCACCGATACCAGAGCTATTGCACGGCTCTTGCATGAATACGGAGCGTTTGCTTGTTTCGATTTTGCTGTCAAGTAAGTCCATCATCCATCCAAATCATACAGAAACAGAATTCTTTATCTATGGTAGCAATTAAGAGATTAACAGGAATTTTTGAAATGCAGCGGGCCATATGATCAAATAGACATGCGCTCCGGTGAGATGGAAGGCTACGACGCAGTTTTCCTGAGCCCTCACAAATTCATCGGAGGCCCCGGGACGCCAGGGATTCTTTTAATGAGCAAGGCTCTCTATCTTATCAACAGCCAGCCCCCTTCCACATGCGGTGGTGGCACTGTCAGCTTTGTCAACGGCTTCAGTGAAAAGGTATTCCTCGCTGAATCAAATTTCAACAATCCGCCACCGTTTCATTTAGGTCTTTGCTCACCACGTCTGCAAAATTCTGGTGCAACAGGACACGCTTTATTACGAAGACATTGAAGAACGGGAGGATGCGGGGACTCCAGCCATTATTCAGAAATGCAGAGCTGCGCTTGCTTTTTGGGTGAAGGAATACATGGGAGCCAACCTAATTCACTCCCGTGAACATTTCTTTATCGAAGCAGCCATGACGCGCCTTTTACAGAATGCAAACGTTCATATATTGGGAAATACAACTGTAAAACGACAGCCAATATTGTCTTTTCTTCTATACACTCGTAAGCTGGATGTAGATCAACAAAAATTAGCGAGTCCTCGCAACATGAACAGATATGCGTGGAGAGAGACACCAACCAGAAGAGGGAAGCCGCTGCATGGCCGCTTTGTGACCAAGCTATTAAACGATTTATTTGGAATTCAAGCGCGAGGAGGATGTGCCTGTGCGGGGCCCTATGGCCATGTTCTCCTCGATGTTGACAAGGAGCAGTCCCTTGCCTTTCGTGCAGCAATAAAAAAGGTATACCTTCAAATTTTGCTGCTTTTATGTTCTTCGGTAGATTACTAGTATAGGCATGCTGCTCACATCATTCTCTTTAGCAGGGCTACAATGGTCTGAAACCGGGATGGACGAGAATTAGCTTCACATATTATATGTCCGAGCAGGAATTTGAGTTTATTTTGGCCGCAGTTGAGTTCCTCGCTCAATATGGTCAGAGATTTCTTCCATTATATAGTTTCAACTGGAAAACTGGTGACTGGACTATGAAGCAGAGTACCATGGAAAAGATTAAAGGTAGCAAAGCATTTGTTGTTTTCAACAAAAAGCTTAACCCTGGAACGGATGGGTATGGAAATGTTTCAGTGGAGCAAAAGTATTCAACGTATATTGAAGAAGCTAAGCTGATTGCAAAATCACTGCCTAAATTTCCTGACGAAAGACGCATACCTGAAGAGGTAGATATTGAGCTTTTGTTGTTTAGAGTGTAGAATTGAGATCAAGAACGTTGACGACCGATTCCATGATTCGTTTCCAACTCAGAAGCAACATGGACTGCAAGTATATTTTATTTAATATTTGGACTGCGTGTTAGTTTCCAAATCAGAAGCAACATGGACTGCAAGTATATTTTATTTAATATTTGGACTGCGTGAAAGCGTAGTATTATATTTTAATAGCAAATGGCACCTAGTTGCTCCCTATCAACAGTTTGTTGTCTACTTATTTTTCAGCGTTCTTTTTCATGATACTAAAATAGAATACTAATTATTTTTGCTAGGGCGCAACTATAAATAGAATATACTATACCATAATATTTATTTGTATTTTATTTTAGTATTCTATTGTAGTACTCTAACGGTACTATAATAGAATATGGTACTAATATCCCTCGCAAATGGTTCTCAAATAGAATACTAAATATTTGAGTATCATAAAATAAAATACAAATAAATAAATAATTTATATAATATATGATTATTAAAATTAAAAGAAAATTTTTAATTAGTTTTATAGATTGAAATTTTTTATGATTTTGATTAGATGATTTTTTGTTTTCAGTCTTTTGAACTTTTAAATATTTGTATTTTTGAATGGTTGAAACAATTTTTTTTTGCCAAGAACTTTAATTTTGTAGGTAACCCTAAATGTTTTATTTTTTTATTTATAATTAATATTTGAGCACATTTTTTCCATACTAAAGTGTCAGGTCCATAATGAAAATTATTATTGTATGCACACTATATGAAATGTATCCATATAAATCTAAACATGGATATCATCTTGATCTTTGTTTGTAATATTAATTTTTTTCTTTAGATATTTCATACAATAGGAGTAGAAAGGGTGAAATAATTTTTAATATCTACAAGGTTATAGGTCATATAAACCAACCCTCATGGAGGATGTTATTTTACACAATATATGGTTATCCAGCCATAATTTGGTTACCAAAGCGTGGTTTACAACCCTACACCCCGAAAAATTTAAACCTTGGACCTTTATTTAGAGTTCCAAAGTCTCCACTCTTAGATTACTAGGATCACAAATCCTCCATAAAATTCCTAATACCCTTGTTTTGAAATATTAATCAATACAACATTTCATCAATTCTATCAATGTTGATGGAAACCAATAGATTTTTATTTTCTTGAAAATATAGCCCTAAATAGTGAACAAGTTGTGCTAAAAGGTCCATGATATTTCCTTATTTTCAAATTATTGCTCATCAAATATGTGACATGGATTGCTAACCTTAAAAATATGATGCCTTAATCATGGCCTTAGGCAATCAAATATTTTTGTGATTAAAGTACCTAGGAGTAGGAAACTATAATTACTCCAATTTTTTTTTTTTTTTAATTTTCTCAATTATCCATTATTTCTTGCTAGATTATAAACCAACTAATACTATGATAAAAAGCTAGCATATAGAACTCAAGAATTATCTTTTAGATTTTCTATACTACTTTTTAAGCTTCTCTCTACCTAAATTGCTAATTAAATTTCAAGATGTACATTTCTTGGCCACATGCATATAATTTTGACTTATAATTCTATACAAGATTGAAACAACTATTATTATTTACATTACAAACAAAATGTAAAGATGAAGGTATGAAAATAGGTAATGATTTTAGGATTTCTATACCACAATACTTGTATTTGTCACTTCAACTAATTTTTAAAAATAAATCTATTTGAAACTTGGAAAAAAAATTAACCAATAAGGTGAAGCATTTTAATAACTACACTAAATTGTCCTATAAATAACATTGGAATAAATGTTTAATAAATAACGTTGTTTCTTCTAAATGAATGAATTCATATGGTTACTCCCCAATAGAAATTTATTTTCTCCTTATTTTTAAGTGTTCTACTAGAAACAAAATAAAACATGATAAATAAGATTTTTACACCACACTCTAAAAATGGACTATCAAGTCCTTACTCTTGGTTGTCAACATGTTTCCACTAGTTATTTTGATGCTGTAGACACCAAAACAGCACCAATCCGATTATGTGACTACAAACACTGATCGTATTGGCGCACAACCTTCAGGGCAGCCCTTAGAGGTCAAACAGTGGCCCTAGCCACTTACACAGCAATTTTGGGAGGTACCAATCTGGTTACATATCCTCCAAGTCCAGTTCAAGCTTTTAACACTTAGGCGAAAACTGCTTTCAACACTTAGGCAAAAACTGCTTTCAACACTTAGGCGAAAACTGCTTTCAACATTTAGACAAAATTGCTTTTAAACAAGTTAGAAATTGCTCTTAAACAACTTAGTTAGGCAAGTTCTGCCTGTCGTGATATCGTGACGGTCGCGATATCACGATAGTCGCAATGTCGCACTGTCGCGATATCACGACAGTCGCAACGTCGCACTGTCACGATATCACGACGATCGTGACTTTGTGACAATCGCGATATCGCGACTATCATGATATCACGGCCATTGTGATATCGTGACAGCGTGATGTCACAGTCGTCACGATGTCATGGCCGTCGTGATATCGCGACAGCGCGATGTCGTGGCCGTCGCAATATCACGACGGTCGCGACGTCGCGCTGTCGTGATATCATGACGGCCACGACATCGCACTGTCGCGACATCGTGATGGCCATGACATCATGACGACTGTGACATCACGCTGTCACGATATCACAATGGCCGTGATATCATGATAGTCGCGACATCGCGCTCGTCGCGATATCGCGACGGTCGCGATATCGCGACGATCGCGATATCGCGACGGTCGCGATATCGCGACGATCGCGATATCACGACAAATCCCCCCTGCGCCCTATTTTGTTCTTAGTGTCGTGATATCATGATGTCACGATATTGCGACGTTGTGATATCATGACAGACTCCTGCCTTTATGCCTGGCAGGTTTTTAGCAGTTAAACGTAGACATTAAATCGATCAAAACGCAAACATTTAAAACATTAAAGCATTCAAAAGTGTCGTTAAAGCCATCAAAGCAGACATTCAACAAGTGGCAGTCGAGAATAGTTAGTTATTGTCGCCTGCTGTGCATGCACGTGTAGGTGGGTAGACTAATAGTTAGCAGACTGTTGCGAGCGCAGTCATGTAAGCCCTAGTCAAGGCGGAGTCTCCTCCCTGTTGAGAAGGCATGGCCGCCACGTGGCATCCTTGCGTGCCCTTTTCAAAGAGACCCCGTGGGTCTATAAAATGATGGATTTTCCCACCCAAAAGCGAAGGTGAAGAAGCATTTTCTTAATGCAACGAAGTGCTACAAAACCAGAGACCCGATTATTTCCTTTTGGATTCATTTCTTCTACACTCTCGATCTCTTTCACACGAGAGGTTAGTGAGTGGTTTCTAGAAGCGTGGATCTGAACCTTAGAACCCGACAGTGGACAATAGTATTCCTTCAATTCGACGACAACTCAAACATAAGAGATTCTGGGCCCTTCCTTAGTGGATTGGCGCCATAATTAAGTTCTAACGGGGGCGGCCCACTTGGGCACCCCACACCTTTTTAATGGTTTCGCTTTAATATATTATGTTCTTGCGTGTTATCCTGCATTAGTGTTCATTCTACATTGTGTGTTTAATATATATATCGAATATTATTATGCTCTCGTGGTTTTCGATATCTCATTAACTTGCAGGTAGCGACGTCTCATTTGAGTGCAAATCAGCCGACTGTTTTAATGGCAGCGGCCCTCTGGTAAAGTTTTTGTTTTACGTAAAAGTTGCAGGTTACGTAGAGTTATTTTATTCACGCATTTAATCAATCTTTTGCATGCATTTTTCATTGCTTCCTAAAGACAAACGTTCTGTCCTCTTGTTGCAGGTGCTACTAACGTCTCTATGTTCTTTAATCGCAGGAGAAACAGCAGCAAGCAAGGATTTATCGACATAAGCGACGGCAAAACTTGGGCCCACCCATTTCAAATGTGGGCATGTGGATAGAAGACGTATTAATAATGACTGTAACCAAGATAGATTAACACTCCTAGCCCCCTAAAAGGGGAGGAGATGTATTGTAACCGAATGGAATTAATATAAAAGGGCTGTGTTCCTGCTTTTCTCCTTTATGTTTTATTTCATGCGTATTCGTTTAACAAGAAGTTAGTTTTGTTTTCATTACATTTTAATACTATTTTTCTTTCGGAATCTCATGCTTTCAGTGGCGATCATGGTGGGACTCGAACCCTGATTTTTAATATCACAGAAACTAATCAGATTTTTTGTGTTTTGTGCCTAACAGATACCTTTTTTTAGAGCCGAAGGTCAGAAACAGCAAGTTCGGGCAAAAAAAAAGGTAACGGTCTAACTGTCCCTGTCATTTTCTGTTGTGATATTTTTGTTTATTTTTATTTTTTAATTTCATTTTTTTTTAATTATTAAAGAAAGGTAGAGAAAGTTTTCGTCAATTTTCTTGCTTTATTTAGTTATTTAATTGTTAAAAATAAAAATAAAAATAAAATAAAAATAAAAATTCCGTCAAATTTCTATTTGCTATTTTCCGGTTTGTAGTGTTTGTATGGCTTAGGGAAAGTTTCTTTTTTTTTTGCATGTTTCATTTTTAAAATAAAATGAACCCCACACACTTCACATGGTAAAATTAAACCAAGGAGCTGGTCATAAAACCCCAGCCCTTGAGCAAGACCAACGGTGGGTTCATCACCACCTTGGCTTAGCTTTGCATCCATTTCCTTGATTGTCACTGTTGTTAGGCATAAATCCTGACGAAAGCTAACCGAGTGTTGCTGGGGTGATTCCCATGCACGCGAGGATAAGTCTTCTATGGCAGGTGTCATTAACAGGACAATCCCCCCTTCCGTACCGCATATGTTCCACGTACCATCTACTCTCACATACCTATAGTTTCCCTCTTGTAAGGGCGGGTATATAGAGATGTTGGTATATCGGTTCGGCAATGGTATATTGAAGGGGTGACCATTTATGGGAGTCATATGAGCCAACATTATGCATTTAAACATTCTTCAAAACTTACAAAAACAAAACAAAACATCAAAATGCACTAAACCAATTTAGGACACACTATTAATCCTTAAAAGAGATAATCACTGTTTGTGTATGCGTGTGTTCATTTTTGCTTAGTGTAAACAAAAAGAAAAATCATCATAAACGAGATAAAAATCTTCTTAGATAGTAGAGAAGCACCACAATGGTGTACACCCGTAGCCAAGCCCAATCAAGGGTGGATGCTATAGAAGGTACACAAAGAGAGGGCGCTGGTCGCCTTCGCTTTAGCCCTAAGGACTTGGCCATACCACCTTGGCGGTCTGGCCTACAAGAGAGTCCACATCAGGCCACATCAAGAAGAAATTATTGGGAACCCCCTCTATGGGGTATGCCCATTCAACACAGCCCCTTTCAGGAAGAAGCTTTACATGTAGATCTCAATGTAAATAGACAACTGCCTCTTGAGGCTAGATCTGAGTGGCCATAGCACGATGAAGCACTAGAGAGGCACAATATTCATTTGGAGAGACAACGTAGATATGGCATCTCTCCTTTGCCTCCCATCAGAACAGAAAGACAAAATACAGAGCGCAGGGCTCTTTACACAGGGCGAGCTAACTCCGCCCACCCCTTTCAAACCCATGAAAAGGATTACGAGAAAAGCCGTCGCATTCCTCAAGGACAACAAATAGTGCAGGAACATTGTGTTTCTACACCTGCTAGATATCATGATCACACATTGAGGCCAGGGCCTCAAGTAAATGTCACCTACCTTGACAGAGGGAAGCAACCCATTGAAATTTTAGATCATCAAGATCGAGGCAAACACATAGGAGAAACATTTAAGCCTCCTGAGCAAAAGAGGGTAGACCAAGTTGACCCGGCATTCGCCAGACATGCCGCCCGCCAAGCCTGAATCATGCAGCGTGAGCAAGGTCATCAGGAGTTAGAGTACTTATACCACCTGAATAAAGAGCGCATGCAGCATGAAGCGGATGAGTTATGCTATAAACTACCTGAGAGGGTGCCAACCCCTCGCACCCAAAGAGTAAAACAATATGAGAGGCATAATCCTTTGGTGCAGGACAGGTCTCCGCGACCTCGTCAAGCTTTGCCTCCGAGACCTTATAGACCCGAGAGGGAGGCCACTCCCCGAAACAATGATGGGTACCCTCAGCAGGGACTCAATCAGGGTCATAGGTCTCGCCCAAAGACTCTTCAAGAAATTTATGAGGAGTATGAACCAGAAATAGAATGGTCCAAAATGCCCCATCAAGGCGGGAGGGCTGCCACTCGGCCACCCCCCCATAGGCCTCCAGTCTCCCATAACTCACAACAGGAGCAAACAAAAGAGGAAAAAATAAAATCTTTCGATGCATACAAAATGCTATTAGAGCATTTGGAGTATGTGGAGAAAAAAGCTTCTGGGCATCAAAATCCCATGTTACGTCAACTCCGTAGTCATCCAATGCATCCCTCAGTGCCCACACCTCTTTACCCTAAACATTTCAAGTTGCCTCAATTGGCAGTCTTTAAAGGTGAAGAGGACGCACAAGAACATGTCACAAGATTCCTAAGTCAATGCTTCGGCATCCAAGATAATGACGCATTGTTGCTTAGAAAATTCATAACCACATTCGTAGGCCCTACCTCGGATTGGTTCACACAATTACCCAAACATAGCATAAACAACCTAGATCAATTAGTAGATGTGTTTCTTGAACGCTTTGCCTTCAACACAAAGAAGAAGGCATCACTGAGTGATCTGGCCAGCCTCAGGAAATATGAGGAAGAAACAATGGCAGCATACGAGAATCGATGGAGGGCTTTGCTTTCTAAGCTACCCTACCATCCCCCTATGTCTGATCTCACACAGATGTTTGCACGGAGTTGCTTAAAATCAATCTTTGGGCTATTGCTGCTATAGCAATACAACAGTTTAGAAGAAGCTTTGGCGCAAGCTAGAGTTATAGAAGAGATTAAAATAGGCGAAGGCGCAATCGCCAAGCCTAAAAAGAAAGAGTGGAATAAAACCACTAAGACTGGGAATATGCAATCACAACCCACTGCGGTTAATCAAGTTGCGATAAATGTTCCCAAGCCTGTGCAAGAAATACAGCCTCAAAAGGCTAATTACTAGGTGGTGCCTCCTAGTTATGAAAGAGATAATAAGAAACAGGAGTAGAATCAGCAGCGTTGCCCTAGGCGACAATTCACCCCTTATACGGAGTCCAGGGACTCCCTATTTGATCGCTTGTCAACGACAAATTTAGTCACCCTTCCAGAGATCCAAACTATAGACCCTAATGTTCCCAAGCCTAAGGGATACATAGAGGAATTATATTGTAGATTCCATAGGCGAAGGGGACATGACTTGAATGGATGCTGGAAATTCAAAGGATTAATCCAAGATTTGATCGACAATAAAACATTGGCCGTGGACAACCCCATAGTGCCAAATAATCAACAAATGGGGGTATTCAAGGACCCTTTGCCTACCCACGAGGCACAGGCAAAAACTCTCCAGGTTAATGAGGTGCGATAGAATCTTCCCATGCAAGGATTTTTGGGAATGATCAGCATAGTGACCAGGAACAAAAAGTACCCGACAGTTGCCCCCGAGGTAGCTACAAGGGAAGTTCCAACAATGTCGCAGCCTCAACAACGCCTTGCGCAGTTGCTTCTGCCTAGACCCGAGAACACGATACGGACCAAACTCACGTAGAGTTTGCGGACCACATCGGCTAGGCTTTCCATTTACGAGCTTATTCAATAGTCAACACCTCATAGGGAAGCTCTTATGGAAATTTTAAAAGCCATCGAATTACATCCTCATGAAGCAAATTCTTTCAACAACTTTATGGGACATGTGAAACAATGTACGGATCCGGTCATTACTTTCAGAGAGGATGAAGTCAAAGCAATATCGAATGACACGATAGATCCACCCCTGCACGTTATTGTGCAGTTCAACAGGATCCCGTACAAGAGAGTGTTGGTAGATACTGGCTTGTCCAGTAACATCATCACCATTGCAGCACTAAACCATTTGAAGCTGCCAGCCTCTCATATCACAGCCTCCACATATACACTATGAGCTTTCAATGATGCAATATGCTCGACAGTCGGCATAGTTTTTCTACCTGTCCAGGTAGGACAAAATACAATACCAACATTGTGCCATGTTCTGGAAGGTGAAATGGCTTACAACATACTGCTAGGGCGGACTTGGATCAGGGACATGAAGTGTGTTCCTTCGATCGCTCACTAGTGCTTAAAGTATGCTTTTGAAGGAAAAATACATGTAGTCCCGATGGACTTAGAACCCTTCAAGTATTACAATGCGATGCAATTAATGCCTCAATCGACCCTCCCTTCAATGCATTTGGATTTCCAGTTAAATCCATCTAAACAGGGTCTAATACCGTAGGCACCACTAGTGACAAAATCATCAAAATCCTAGCCAGGTGAGTCTTCATCATCTGCTCCTTCACTACCAACGCCGCCTGTCATGGATAAACAGAAGGACAAGGGAAAACAGATCATGGAAGAGGATCAGCCCCTAGAAGAGGGGTTGCCAACAATTTCAACGATATCAACAGAGGAAATACCTAGCACAACGAAAGTTGAGATTCCTAAAACACCAAACATGGAATGGACTCAGGAAGGACTCCCGTTCCCTCCCTCCCAAGCATCAAAAATCACTGTTGAAATGGCCAGTACAGGCTTGGGGGAGTATTTAGTGCAAAATGTTGTGGCAACGCCCACATTAGAATCAGTACAGGACATGGGGAGACCTCACCTTCCCATAGGAACAATTGTTCCTCTAGGTTACCCACCAAACCAGACAAATTTTGTGTATGGGGGCCTTGATCATGGTCTTAAACCATGCAAGCAAAAATATGAATGCGAAGAGCCTTTCGCTAAAAATATCAACTATCTGTCAAACCTGGACTTTGCCTTAAGATATCTTGGCCAATGCAATTGGCATGGATACGGGCTAGGCAGATATGAGCAAGGGATGCGTGTCCTTTGCCAACCAAGATATCAGATGCCATATGATAAGTCAGGAGTAGGGTTCAACCACCCCCTGCCATTAGACATCCTGGTAGAAAATATGCAAGGCCTAGAAATGGGCAACAAGGGGGGACTGGCACCAGATCTTTATGCCAACCCAAATACAGAATATACATTGGTAGATTACCTCCCTTGGTCAAAAAACACCCTTGGAAACACCAATAATCCCTCTACTTTGCTAGAGAGAGGTGAAAGTTCGGATACTAATCACCAAAGAGAACATAAAAGGTGTTCGAACATTTTTTTGAAGTTGTTTCCCTTAGAGGTCCCTCCACCAAGAGTGGAACAACCGCCATGGGACCAGATTAACTTGCTAGAACAAGGAGAACCCTCAATGTCGCAAGTAATAGTTTCTGAAGAGAATGAACATTTTTGGATCTCCGAAAGTGATTCAGAAGATGAGACTGAGATGATCTATCTCAGACATGCGTGATGGAATAATCGCCCTTTAACTCATGAAAATCTGATGGGACATATGGGCATAAGGTTAGGGCATGAATGGTGGGTAGACCCAGCGGGATGGGACCAAGTGTTGGATCCATGGCTCCAAATTCACGATGAGCACCGTCCACCCCGAGACCCTATCATGACAACAGTGTCGAGGGAAGACCCTATCCTCCTATCAGCACATAGGGCCGATCCGTTGGTGCTCGTTCCCATAGAACTAGATCTAGAGTATAGGGAGCATCTAGAAGATTCAAGTTATCATACCCACGGTAATGGAGACCAAATTCATTCCATCCACATGATCTCCATTTATTTGATCACACCCATCCATAATCCATCCGATCCAGCATAGTTATTGCATCTAGACATAGATGCCATCGACTGGGATCGTGTCAATTCACCTTTATCACCATTAGAGTACTGGACTTTCGGTGAAATGCCTCATTTTACCCCAGGGACAACTCAAGATATTTTTTAGGTTGAAGAGGAACCCGAGGTTCCCAATGCAGATCTAAACTTAGCCAATGATATCCATTTGATCCCGACTCCACATCAGTTGGAGGATGGATCCCACATGTCAGTCGAGGAGACGACTGACGTAGATATTGGCACAGATCCAATGAATCCATAGATTCTCAAGCTGGGGGTAAGTCTTTCCCCTAAAGAGCAAGCCGACTACATTGCCCTTCTCAAAGAGAAGGAGGTTTTTGCATGGTCGTACAAGGATATGCCAGGACTAGACCCGCAACTAGTCACGCATAATTTAACGCTTGATCCGACAATCAAGCCTGTAAAGCAAAAACTACATAAGATGCACCCAACAGTGGCCTTGATGGTCAAATACGAATTGCAAAAGTTGTTGGATGCACAGTTTGTCATCTGCATGGATTATCCGCCATGGTCTGTCCAACATGGTTCCCGTCAAGAAGCCCGACGGGAGGATTCGCATATGCACCGATTTTTGAGATCTAAACAAAGCGAGTCCTAAGGATTATTTCCCCTTGCCCAGCATCGACGCGTTGGTAGACGCTACAACAGGTCATGAAATGCTCTCCCTAATGGATGGTTTCTCACGATACAACAAAATTTGTATCAATCCTGAAGACCAACTAAAAACGGCATTCACAATGCCTTGGGGGACATTTTGTTATAAGGTCATGCCTTTTGGCCTTAAAAATGTTGGCGCTACCTACCAACGTGCCATGACGTACATCTTCCATGATTACATGCACAAAACTTTGGAAGATTACATGGATGATTTGTTAGCCAAGTCTCTTTTGCGCTCAAATCATATCGATGACTTAAGCAAGATCCTCGATCGCCTCATGGAGCATAAATTTAGACTAAACCCCAAGAAGTGTGTATTTGGTGTCACATCTGGAAAACTCTTGGGTTTCATAGTCTCAAAGTGAGGAATCGAGGTGGACCCAAAGAAAGTCAAGGCAATCCTTGAAATGGTTCCCCAAACTACTATCAAGCAGCTCAGAAGTCTGCAGGGAAAGGTCGCGTAGATTAAACACTTCA
Organism: Wollemia nobilis; assembly: GCA_028583015.1. Taxonomy (NCBI): domain Eukaryota; kingdom Viridiplantae; phylum Streptophyta; class Pinopsida; order Araucariales; family Araucariaceae; genus Wollemia; species Wollemia nobilis. The sequence goes on along the minus strand of JAQPPZ010003109.1, from coordinate 423,482 downwards.
TAGCACAATTATCTGACAAGTGTCGACCCATGAACAAATTATTGCACAAGGGGGTTACATTTCACTGGGATGACGAGTGCCAGTCAGCCTTTGATGAGATCAAACAATACCTGGTTTTGTCGCCAGTATTGGCACCACCTAGACCAGGAGTGTCATTCTACTTATACATCTCAGCTACTAAGGTGGCACTGGGTGCCATGTTAGCCCAGAAGAATGAACTTCACAAGAAATAGGCTACTTACTATCTTAGCTGCACCTTGGTCAGTTATGAACTTAACTATGCATACGTTGAGAAACTCGCTGGCGATGGTGTTTGCTACCAAAAAGCTACGCCACTACATGCTGAGCAACACTACGTATGTTGTGTCTAAGGAGAATCCATTGTGATACATGATGAGTCATACTTATCATAGTAGTCACACGACGAAATGGATCATGTTTTTGATGAAATTTGACATAGAGTTTATTGGACAAAAATCTATCAAATTACAAGTCATAGTCGATCAACTAGCAGAGGCTCCTCTTGAAGATGATCAGCCTATGGTCATAGAACTACTCGATGATGGGGTCTTCCATGTCTCAGAATCACCAGATTCTGATGAGCCTGAGTCATAGGCTGACATAACCCTATTCTTCGATGGTTCTAAATGTGAGCAAGGTAGTGGCGTGGGAATTGTATTCTTCACACCGCAGGGTGCTCCAATGCCCCTGTCATTTAAATTAAACTTCCCGTGCACCAACAACAATGCAGAATATGAAGCCTTGCTCCTAGGTCTTCAGACAACAATCGCTATGAACATCAAACGACTGAATATCTTTGGTGATTCACTGTTAATAGTCAATCAAGTCAAAGGGGTATATCAATGCAAATGCCCAGTCCTACAGGCTTATAAAGCCCTCGTGGACAAATTCTTGGAAAAACTTGAATGGTATGACATCGAGGCACTCCCTCAATCATCGAATCATTTTGTGAACACAATGGCCTCCCTGGGGTCACTAATTCTGCATGACCTTTCTGGTGATATGACAACCATTCAAGTCAAAACCTTATCGCAATCCGCAATGGAGCGTGTAAGCTCAGACTTGACGCCAGAAATCCACATGATCTAGATTGAACCATCCTCGGATAAGTTCTCTCGAATCCAAGATCGTCTAAAACATGCCAACTAGGGGTCCTTGTTCTCCCCTACTCCCATTAATAGCAACACAACGCTATTCTTATAGGTTCTATCCCATTCAGCGTTTGCTAGGGATGAACTTCAAGAGGGATTGGCTGTTCATACTATCGAGGTTTTTGATCAACAGGACTGGTATTTACCCATCAGAGACTACCTCAAGTTAGGTAATCTCCCGCTTGGATTGACTCATGCCACAAAACGAGCACTCAAGCAGAAAGTGGCTAAGTATGTCTTGATAGGAGACATTTTGTATCATCGTAGCTATGAAGGAATCCTCCTTCGTTTCTTGGATCAGCAAGAGTCCACTTGGGCGATCGCCCAAGCGCATGATGGTACATGTGGTGGCCACTTCAGTGATATGGCCATTGCAAAGCGCATTCTTTGCATGGGCTATTATTGGCCATCTCTAGAGCGAGATTGTTGCACCTATGTCAAGAAGTGCGTGAAGTGTCAAAATCATGCCAATCTGATGCACGTACCTTCTCAAGCCTTGCAGACATTCCAGTCTTCTTAGCCATTCTCGCAGTGGGGCTTCGATCTAATTGGAAAGATCTCCCCTGTGTCGTCAGGCCATCACACATTTATCATAACGACCACAAAGTATTTTACCAAGTGGGTGGAAGTGATTCCGCTTACCTCTACGATAGGACCCCGCATTGTGGAGTTCATTTTGCATAACATCATATGTCATTTTGGTATTCCATCCAAAATAGTCTCGAATAATGGGACGCCTTTCAAGAACAAAGACGTGCATGCTTTGACCACAAAGTACAAGATTCAGCATGGCTTTTTGACACCCTATTATCCGCAGGTGAATGGGCAAGCAGAAGCATCAAACAAAATGCTAGTTTCCATCCTTAAAAAGACCGTCACAGACAGTCATAAGGATTGGCACATTCAAATCCCACTTGCCCTATGGGCCTATCGCACTAGCATTCGAACGCCCACTGGGGCCACTCCGTTTTCGCTTGTGTATGGTTCTGAGGCAGTCATGCCTCTAGATTTGGAGATTCCTTCCCTGCGCATATCAATGCAAGAGTTCATCGATGATGACTCTGCACGGCAGGCCCGGTTAGACTAGCTTACGTTGCTTGACGAATGATGCATTAATGCTCTTGAGCATTTACGTATTTATCAAGAGCGACTTAAGAAAGCTTACAACATGAAAGTTCACCTCAGAGACTTTCGGGTTGGTGATTTGGTTTTGAAGGAAAACCAACAAAATTCCAGTTTGCCGTCCCACCTAAGGGACAAGTTTGCAGAAAATTGGTTAGGTCCATATGTCATTGATAGCAAAATAGGACCCAGGACATACCGGCTAGCTTCTCTTGATGGTATCAAGGAAACAGAACCCTTGAATATCAGTCATTTGTGACCATTTCATATCTAAGAGAGCCATATCCCAAAAATGCTCCAAGGATTCTACAATCACTTGGTCAATCCCAAAAACGCTCCAAGGATTCTACAATCGCTCGGTCAATCCCAAAAAGGCTCCAAGGATTCCTAAAATCACTTGGTCAATCCCAAAAAGGCTCCAAGGATTCCTAAAATCGCTTGGTCAAATCCCAAAAAGGCTCCAAGGATCCTTAAAAATCGCTTGGTCAATCCCAAAATGCTCCAAGAATTTCCACAATCGCTTGGTCAAAAATCAAGAAAATTCAAAAACAACAAAAATCATCAAAAACAACAAAAAATAAATAAATAAATTTTGCATCTCATTTTTAGGCACACTTAAATTCATCAATAGAGAGCTCTTTTCGCACCTCATCTGCATATTCAAAAAAAAAATCAATCCATCAAAAATACAAAAATACATAGCTGCATTAAAGCATTGCATCCATACATTGCATATTTGTGGTCGTACAGGTCAAAGGCACCATAGGCTGTAATTGCTCTGATAGACCATCTTGTTCCCCACTGTTCCATTTTACAAAAACAACAAAAACATCATGCATTGCTTTTACCACACTAGAGTCAGTGGTCTTTTAATGTATCAAGAGTTTTCATGATTCAGTCATCATTTTGCTCTTTAGCCATGTAATGTATCAAGTCAAACAAATTTTATGAAGGTAGAGTTACACTTGAAATACGCCTTGTTACGTAACATCCCAACACAAATTAAAACACATAAAAATTCCCAAGTTGTGTGAACGAAAGATGAAACCTATGCAGTAATCCAGGTCACCATAAGTGAAATGGTTATCTTGCTCATCCCCCCGTGCGAATGGTTCTTAGAATGTTGAGAATTGACAAAAAGACAAGCTCTTTCCTATTAATTCACCTCCATATACAGTGGTTTTCACCACTACCAAATCCCAATCATAGTTGGTTTCCAAAGTTGTAAGGATTTGTACTACACGTCCCTGCCAAGGATGGGTAGTCATCCCAAAACCTAAAGGGATCAACGCCATTCACGAACAAAATTCCAACAAATCATCATCCTAACACTTTCCATTCAACATTTGTCTCCACGTTGTAAGGATTCATACTATCCGCCCCTAACCAGGATGGGTAGTCATCCCCAAGGCCTAACAGATCAATGCCCTTACTCCATAATCTCCATCACCCCCTTGGTTCCCAACGTCGTAAGGATTCATACTATACGTCCTTGCAAAGGATGCATAGTCGTCCCCAAGGCCACCAGGATCAAGGCCACTCACAAGCCCAAACTCACAATACCCAAAACACAAAATCAAATAATAGTGGTTATCACTACTATTCAAAATCCTTGCTCAAAAAAGAATTAATAGAAAATAAACAGTGATTTTCATCACTATATAGACGAGCAACTTTCCAAATCATTCAGCCAAAAAATATCCTAAACTTGAATCCCTAGAATTCTCAGCATTCAAAAACCATCTAGGTGATCCTCATTACAGGTTTGGTTGATAGCCTATCTGGCAATGGTGGTATCCTACCCGCATGAGGATATGTCTGTCACATTCGCTTTGCGTGTGTGCAAACCAATGTTTGCATAAGGATGAGCTAGCTTATGGTATCCTAGATAACACCACAGATTAATCTAACTAAATACAAAAAAGGAGTTAGTGGAGCTAATTAGGTGATCCTTAGTACAGGTTCGGTTGAAAGCCCATCTGGCACTGGCGGTATCCTGACAAATACCACATAAATGAACTCAATCGCACACACAGGGATGTGAAATAACTTGGTCAAAAACAAATATGATTCATACCTTGTTCAAAAGTCTTGTAAGATAAAGTACAATCATGGCTAGTAAGTTAAAACCGTCTGAGTCTCAGAAAACCTTAGCTACATTTCTAAACCAACTGCGCTACTTTTCATCCTTACAATACCATTAGAAAATACAAAAAAAAAAAAAAAACCACATGTATACATACAAAGTCATGCATCACAGCAATTGCCTAAAAGACAAAATAATGGAGTTCTAAACAGTCTATGGTGCCATAGCCAAACATCACAAAGTCCATCCATCCATTTCATTTTTGCATATCACATATAAATCAAAAACATTTGCATTCATCATGCATCCATCAAAATAAATCAACATACAACAATCACATTTATCATACCATATGCATACATCAATATAAAGTAGCATGCATCCATCAACATCAAGCATTATGCATCACATAATATCATTACATATACACAAAGAAAGAAAATCAAAACAACAAAAACATCACAAAAATGCAACACAAAAACATAGCAATAAGCATTGCCAGACACAAGTGCTCTTGCACTTAACCTCTTGGCATAAAAAAATTGATGTCGAGGCTTAAATTATCACTCTCCTACTTCCCCAAGAAGGCTACCATAGCTGGACCGCTCCACGGGAAGAGGGGTTTTTGATGATTTCACCCCATTATGGCATCACCAAAAGGGTTAACACCCACCAAAAATAGGTCCAAATGTCGGGAAATTGCACGTGCTTAAACGGTAAGACATCTAAAGGCACCCTTGCACAAGTCATCTTGGGTCAAGCGACTCGTCGCTTTTCTCATGAAGGTCATTCCCTCATCGATTCGTCGCTTGAGGGGGTAGTCACACTTAGTCACCAATCAAAAAGAACACACCCAATCAAGGCAATGGCATGCATTCAAAGAATCATTAACAAATACAATCACGCTCCTGCTTGGGGCAGTAAACAAGCAATCATTAAATTGATCAAACACTTGGCATTCCCGAAGCATGAACACAAGGTTCCCCCTGTTGACAAAAGGTTATGCCCTTTGCCTAATCATGACTGATCAATGTCCAAGCTCAAGTCACACCTCACCAAAACAGGTTAACACTTGAAATCAAATTCCTTAGCTCATCAGAAGCAAGGATTCAAGAATGCATGCCCTTCCCATACTTGGGGCATCAAAAGTTGGTTAGGTTACCAAGAAACCCTAATCATTAGTGCTTTGGTTATCTATTTTTGCTCAGCACTGCATCACCCGCAGTGCTTCCCAAAAAGGGGCATCTGTAGACACCAAAACAACACCAATCCGATTATGTGACTACAAACACTGATCGTATTGACACACAGCCTTCATGGCAGCCCTTAGAGGTCAAACAGTGGCCCTAGCCACTTACACAACAATTTTGGAAGGTACCAATCCGGTTACATATCCTCCAAGTCCGGTTCAAGCTTTTAACACTTAGGCAAAACTGCTTTCAACACTTAGGCAAAAACTGCTTTCAACACTTAGGCAAAAACTGCTTTCAACATTTAGGCAAAATTGCTTTTAAACAAGTCAAAAATTGCTCTTAAACAACTTAGTTAGGCAAGTGCTGCCTGTCGCAATATCGCGACGATTGCGACGTCACGCTGTCGCGACAGTCGCGATCGTCGCGACTTCGCGCTGTCGCGATATCGCGACGGCCGTGACATCGCGCTGTCGCGATATCGCGACGGCCGTGACATCGTGCTGTCGTGATATCACGACGGCCACGCGACGCTGTCGCGATATCGCGACGGCCGCTACATCACGATGGTCGTGACATCGTGCTGTTGCGACATCGCACTGTCACGATATCGTGACAGTCACGATATCACGACAAATCCCCCCTTGTGCCCTATTTTGTTCTTAGTGTCACGATATCGCGACGTCGCGATATCGCGACAGACTCCTGCCTTTGCGCCTGGCAAGTTTTTAGCAGTTAAACGTAGACATTAAATCGATCAAAACACAAACATTTAAAACAATAAAAGCAAACATTAAAGCATTCAAAAGTGTCGTTAAAGCCATCAAAGCGGACATTCAACAAGTGGCAGCCGAGAACAGTCAGTTATTGCCGCCTGCTGTGCATGCGCACGTAGGTGGGTAGACTGACAGTTAGCAGACTGTTGCAAGTGCAGTCATGTAAGCCCTAGTCAAGGCGGAGTCTCCTCCCTGCTGAGAAGGCATGGCCACCACGTGGCATACCTGCATGCCCTTCTCAAAGAGACCCCATGGGTTTATAAAACGATAGATTTTCCCACCCAAAAGCGGAGGTGAAGAAGCATTTTCTTAACACAACGAAGTGCTGCAAAACCAGAGACCCGATTGCTTCCTTTCTGATTCATTTCTTCTACACTCTTGATCTCTTTCGCACGAGAGGTTAGTGAGTGGTTTCTAGAAGCGTGGATTTGAACCTTAGAACCCGATAGTGGACAACAGTATTCCTTCAATTCGATGACAACTCAAACATAAGAGATTCTGGGCCCTTCCTTAGTGGATTAGCGCCATAATTAAGTTCTAACAGGGGCGGCCCACTTGGGCACCCCACACCTTTTTGCTGGTTTCGCTTTAATATATTTTGTTCTTGCGTGTTATCCTGCATTAGTGTTCATTCTGCATTGTGTGTTTAATATATATATCGAATATTATTATGCTCTCGTGGTTTTCGATATCTCATTAACTTGCAGGTAGCGACGTCTCATTTGAGTGCAAATCGGTCGGCTGCTTTAATGGAAGCGGCCCTCTGGTAAAGTTTCTGTTTTACATAAAAGTTGCAGGTTACGTAGAGTTATTTTATTTACGCATTTAATAAATCTTTTGCATACATTTATCATTGCTTCCTAAAGACAAACGTTCTTTCCTCTTGTTGCAGGTGCTACTAACATATCTGTGTTCTTTAATCGCAGGAGAAACAACAACAAGCAAGGATTTATCGACATAAGCGACGGCAAAACTTGGGCCCGCCCGTTTCAAATGTGGGCATGCGGATAGAAGACGTATTAATCATGACTGTAACCAAGACAGATTAACACTCCTAGCCCCTAAAAAGGGAGGAGATGTATTGTAACCGAATGGAATTAATATAAAAGGGCTGTGTTCCTGCTTTTCTCCTTTATGTTTTATTTCATGCTTATTCGTTTAACAGCAAGTTAGTTCTGTTTTCATTACATCTTAATACTGTTTTTCTTTCGTAATCTCATGCTTTCAGATGCAATCCATCAAATGATGTTAGGACGTTCTACCTAAAGCATATGCCATACCACAACCAATTTAAAGGATCATTTCTTATTATTTTTATTGCTTTGGTAAGATCCAAGTAGCTTCCTTCCTCTTCTTCTAGATTTTTCTACAATCTTGATTATTTTAGTGAAAGAGTTAAAATTTTTGTATCATAAATTATATGTAGTTAAGTTTTCTATGACTTTATATTTTATTATGTAGATATTAATAGAAAATATTCTTTTAATGATTATAATATTTTTTGTCATTACTTTGTTTTTATTTATTGTAATAACTGGATAACATGCATGAGTTCCAAATTAGTATCATAATATTTTTCAGCTTACAAATATTTATTTTTCCTAGGCATATAGTTTTGTATTATTATACAACCTCTAGGGAAATTTGCACCTATTATAACTTCCTCCCAATAATCCTTGTAACATGTAATAACAACATCCAAAGAATGCCATTTATTATTGTTGACAACTTCTTAAATATTGAAATCAATTTCATATTTTACTTGAAAATTTTATATAATTTTGAATTTTATAACCTCATCCAACTAGTCCTTAAAACATGTAATAGCAATAGCTAAAATATATAATTTATCATTGTTGACCACTTCTACAATTTTTAAATTAAGTTTTTATTGAACTTTTTGTACAATTACCTTCCTTGATTGTGAGGGTTTATTTGTTAACTCATCACAATAATTTGTTTTAGGATGAAAGAAGTCATTTTATTCAAAAGGACCATTATCAATATTAGTGTTATTTGTATCACACACTTGGGATTCTCCTTCCTTGATATTTTTTGCTCCATCTCTAATAATTTTATCTTTGCATTTTTGCTTCATATCTGTTAATATTATATTTGCATTTTTACTATGATAAAATCCTTGTTTGGAAAATCATGTGTAGGGTTAGATGTGCCATTACCACTCTGCTTATTATAGATATTGTTGCTTATGGTTTTATACATCCATAATAGCATAGAGTATTGATGATAGTTTTTCGGAAGAGTTAATTAAGTTTTTGGTTGAGAGAACTAATTTTAGTGTAGGTGTCTCATTATTTTTGGCATTGCAATCATTGTTAATCCTCTTAGGTTCATTGGTGGTAGGACAACATATTTATTATTTCTATTAAAATGTGTCCTTGGTCCCCAAACCCTTGATAGTATCTTCTATTGATTTAGCTTACCTATGCTTTCATGATGGATTTTACACATATACTTTATTTCAAAATATGATTCAATCATGTTGTCAAATGTTTTCAAACTTTGCATTATGTTTTCTAATCTATCTAATTTTGTTTGTCATATTTTGTTTCTTCTATAGATTTAAAAAATAACATTATCAGTGAAAGATGCTTTGATACCACTTGTAATGTATCTATAGGTATATTATACAATATATATATATATATATATATATATATATATAAATAAATATTGAGATATATGAATAAGAATATATTGAAAGATACAGTGGATTCCATCTCCCTGTGGATATATATATTATCCAAGGGTTATAATATGAAGGGGTATAACCCTTCATATTCACATTTTTATAAATAGGTTATTTATAAATAAGTCATATAATATAATATTAAAATATAACATAAATTAGTGGTTAGGTTCACTACAAGTTATATTCTACATTTGATAGCACTGATATTAAGTTTGATAACAATAAAGACAATAATAATATAATTCATGATCTATATTATTGTGATGAATTGATTCCTAATATTAGAATAGAGAATGTCATGAAAGGAAACAATAAATTAAAAAATAAAATAAAGTATATTCATATTGAATCCAAAAGTATGATAGGTTCAAGTGATAAATACTAGTAGTACTGTGACAGAAGCAAGTACCTCTTGAATTAAGACAAAGACAATATATATATATATATATATATATTCAAGAAAAAATATCACCATGAACAAGGATAAGGAGTGGTTAAGAAAACCAAATCAAATGAAGACAAAGTACCTTCTTACCAGATAATGTAATAGAAGGGGGATTTAGAAGTATTACTTTATTTGATACCTTTTAAGAATATCATAAGTACCTTATGAATAGTTTGTAAATATTAAAGGCAAAAGTTTGTAATTAGTTTGTAAATACGTGGTATGAAAAGAGTCATATAAATATTTTTATTTTAGTGTATGTCATAATTATAGATTTGTTATTATTAGGAGTCAATAAAATATATATTTTCCTAATATAAATACAAAGAGTCATATCCCCCATGTGTTTGAGGAGATGGAGAATTAGTGTAAGGAGAAATGTAAAGAGTTTTATGAATGCATATAGTTTCTTGCATAAGTTGTATATATTGAATACAAATCATTGTAATAAACATTGGATAAAAAGCTTTGCAATTCATTATATTTGCATTGCTTATGTTTAAATATTAACAAATAATACTATTAAGTAAGTTTATTATTGAATGTATCTATTTGTGTGAATATTATATATGTCTATATTCTATTGAATTATTATATTGATATATCCTATAAGAAAAGGGTTGAATTGGTAAAAGTACTAACCAAATAAAGATAAGAGTGACTCTCCAAGTAATCATGATAACGCAGGTTAGCGTAAGAATTACAATTGGAAGTAAAAAATAATACCAAGAAAAAAAATCTCTCAAAACCTAATACTAACAAATTATGCAATTATCACAAGAGCAAAAAATATTCAAGGTTGCGGCTTTGAGTAATGTAGTTATTATTTTCTAAGTCAAAACCCTTAACTTCCATTGTACCATCATATCCATATTCATAGACCAAGTATAGAGGGAAGTTAGTCATGGAATACAAACCAAATGTGACCATTGCCATTGCACTTACTATATTAAAAGAGCCACAAGATAAGGAACTCTTGTTCACTAACAAATATGGTTCAAGGGTAAGCTATTATATTTCATTGTTTATAGTAGGATTAAAAAAAATTTGTTTTTTATCAAATTATGAATGAATTGAATTTTTTTATCATTGCATACCATGACCATATAATGTTTGATGGTTACAATATGGAAGAGATATTTATATCACCCAATAATTTATCCTTTATTATTTCATCAAACCCTTCAATGATAAATTAATATGGAATGTTATACCCATGGTTATTTGTGATATGATTTTGGGTCAACAATTTATGTCAAAGAGGAATAGTGTTTATAAGACTAGATATTGAAGTGTGATCATCATTATTTAAGGCCAATGTTATAAGATAATAGTGGTATGTCCTATATTTTTTTTCTTAATCAATGCTACAAAATGCAAGATGATGATAACAAAAACAAAAAAAATTAATCTTTCATAATGAATAACTTATTCAATTGTGCATAAGCCTAATATCTATAATATTGAATGCCTTATTCAAATAATTTTTGGTCCCCTTAATCATCATTTCTAAACTTACCATGATGACCAAGTCAATGACACACACAATTATGATAATGACCATCTCCTTTGTCATTTTATTTATAGTATAGTACAATATGATGTATGATGTAACCCATGCCACCCAAGGTGCTCATAAATATTGATACCTAGTTGAGACCATGGAGAAATATGTTATACTATAATAACATCTTCTCTTAACTAGGTGTTAGAAATTCCTATAAATGAGTCACATAAACATATTCTTTCATGTATCCATTAAGGACAACAACATTACAATTTATTTGATGATGATTCTAGATATAATGAGTAGTTATTTTTGTATACATCATTTAAATTATATTTACCATATTTATAGGAGAAAAATTCTACTCATAATCAATGCATCCTTATTGTGCATAACATTTTGATAAAATTCTAGTTGTACACTTGTTGATGATACAATTTTCTTTACGTAATCCTTGAGTATCCATTTACATAAAAATAATTTCTTATAATATGGAATATAATGAAGATTTCATGTCTTGTTCTTCGTTTGTGCCTAATATTTAATTTCAATATCATTTTTCTATAATTTTGAAGCATGGAATTTTTGAACCATTGAAATTTCAAAATTTTATACCATAATGGTGAAGATCCAAATTGACCTCATTATAGACATGGACACAAGTCTTTACCCTTAATAATAATATGTCTAGGATATTATTCGACTTTACATCATGTATTTTATTAAGATACATTTAGGACCATTCCATTACATTTTAAAATTTTATTTAAGACAAACTATGATCACAGCCATGATCATTAGCATTATCATGATAATTACCATCGTAATCATAATCATGATAATAACCATCACAATCACTGTCATCATCAACATCTTACCAAATATAATATCTCTACTAATGTGAACTTCCCTAGTGTTGTGATCAACGAATATTTAATTTTTATGATTCATCGTTATATTAAAGAAGATATGTTTCTTGTGATCCTTACTAATTTGATTTATTTTCATTTAAAATACTATAGTTAATTTTCAGAATATAATAAAATGGAACTAAGGTTTATTGGATTAAATGGGCCTATATAAATATTATATAGACAAGCTAGTTTTTTTGTATGATGATTTAGTTGTCTTTGATATATGATAAATATTATTGTTTAATGATAAGCACATTCTAATGCAACACAAATAAGTGATGCTAAAATAGTATGAAGAGCACATAAAGATATTGTAATCTAATATATATATATATATATATATATATATATATATATATATATATATATATATATATATATATATAGTTATAGTTATAGTTATAGTTATTTATTTCTTTGAAATAAATCTTAATTTTGTTACTAGAATTTAACTAAAAATATTTTCAAATATTTCATACAATAATAAAATTATGAAGAAACATATCTATGCTCTAACAAGATACTATTAGTTAGATTATAATTAGAACTCAATCAAAACATTAGTTAGATTTTAATGTTGAAGCCAATGCTCCCAATATTCAATATTGACTGATAATGCTCAAAGTGCATTCGTTCTTGGGAGACAGATCTTGGATGGTGTAGTGTAATTGTTATTCATTAGCTTTTACACTCTATTAAGAAAAGTGGAAAAACGAATTTTTTATTAAAGCTAAATATTAACAAAGCTTACTATAGGGTTTCATGGACCTTTGTTCTTAGTGTTTTGAAATTTTTTATCTTTTATGACTCATGGACTAGATTGGTTGAGGCTTGTGTCTCCACGGCCTAGTTTTCAATCCTTATTAACAGATCTTCATCTAGGTTTTTCATGTCCAATTGTGGTAACCGACAAGGAGATCCATTATCTCTCTTCATGTTTATTTTGATGGTGAAAGCTCTTTGGATATCGATCTCTCGAATAAGTAGTGAGTTTGTACTTCATCCAACTTTACCTTACCCTCTGATTTACCATAAACAATTTGCTGATGATACTCTTCTTTATTATGATGCTTCAATGATCCATGCTAGGGATATCAAGTCTATCTTATACTGCTATGCGAAGGTGACTGGGAAACAAATTATATTTGATAAAAGTAATATATTTTTTTTAATACCCTAGAGGATTTATAGAGAAAAATTGCTAATATTTTGAATTGTGAGATAACAACTCTACCGGCTACCTATTTGGGTCTCCCTCTTTTTGTTGGTTGTATGAAGGAATTGCTTTGGACGTCGGTGGTTGAAAGAGTCCAAATAAAATTGACCTCTTGGAAAGGGGCCCTTATCAATCAGGCAAGGAAAGTTATGTTGGTCCAAAGTACTTTGCAAAGCATCCCAATTTATTTTTTGCCCCTTTTCCATATCCCTGGAAAGGTGGTAACAAATATTGAGAGCATATGCAAAGATTTTTTATGGGTTGGTCCAGAGATGAAAGGGAAATTTCATCTTGTCTCTTGGGAGCAGGTGTGCAGAAGAAAGAAGGAGGGTGGTTTGAAATTGAAGAATGCTACTATGATGAATAAGGTGTTGGTAGCTAAGCTTGGATGGAAGTTGACTTCTAACACCAACCACTTGTGGTGCAATATTTTGAAGGCCAAATATAATTTTATTTATTTTTTATTGGATTTTCTCCCAAGTGGGAGGTCAACGTTTTGGATTAGTCTAATTAAGTCCTATGAATTTCTTAATTCCAACTGTAGATGATTCATTGGTGATGGTAAGATAATAAATTTTTTGGAAGACCAGTGGATCAGGTATTGAAGATCAAAGGTTTGGGGCTTTAATTTAGCATTCTTGAATTGTTGGCCTTCAAAAGGTGGAAATTTTTTTGGTAATTCGTAATGGTAGAAAATATTGGTTCAATCCCCTCTCAGGATTAAGGGATATTCAGTCATACGTCTATGGAGATCTCTATTGGAGGAGCTGAGGTTGATTGTGGTGGATCAAGAAGATGTAGATGACCGATTGGTTTGGGGTAGGGACAATGAGGGTTCCTTCACAATCAAGTTAGCGTATAAGCTATTGTGTTCTAATATGGTTGGTCATTTCCTAGTGAATTTAATCTAGCTTAAGAACTTAATACCAAATATAAACATGTTTTATTGGTTGGCGATGCTGAACAAATTTTTTACATTGGAAAATCTCCTTAAAAGAGATTTAATCTTGGTCAATAGATGATTTTTGTGTAATAAGTATTGGGAATCAGCTTCTCATTTTTTACTTAGATGTCAAGGCTTTCTAGAGGTGCTATCATTTATTATTTTGTGGTTGAGTATTGCATGGGTGCTACAAAATTCAATTTTTGATTATGTTTCGTAGTGGAGATCTTCGTTTACCTCCTTGAGACTTAAATATTTCTAGAAGTTCCTTCTTCCTCATGTGCTTTAGGGGGTTTGAAAGGAATGTAATGCTAGAGCATTCAAATACATGGAGATTAATCTAGAGCATGTCAGTATTAGAATTCTTTGGAAGGTAGTGGAAAATATTTCATCAAAGTTTAAAAATTTGAACTCTCCTTAGGCTTGCTCCTCAAGAAAAACTAGGCTCGAGGAATGATTAGGTTTCATGCTATTGGCTTGGCCTCCACCTACCCCTAACCCGAGAAGGCATGTTTTTTGGTCCCCATTGCCTATAAACCGGTTTAAATTTAACTTTTATGGAGATTATAAAGGGAATCCTAGCATTTTTGGGATAGGAGTAGTGATATGAGATAGTAATGGTGATCTTATTATGGCATTTGCATACTGTCTAAGTACTAAATATTCCATTTTTTTGAAGGCATGGGCTACCATTTTTGGTGTGATGCATATAAAAAATTGGTATCCATAATGTAATAATTGAAGGTGACTCCTTGTTAGTGATTAATATGTTTAAAGGGGTCTATCAACCTGGTTGGAAGGTATCTAATCTTATTAACGAAATTATTTGAAACTATTACTCCTTTGATAATGTGGTGTTTGAGCACGTGCTTAAAGAGGGCAATGCGGTGGCTGATTTATTGGTGAATCTGGGTGTTTTATCCCAAGAATTTTCTATTTGGCAAGAGTATTTCCTCGATCATTAGTCACATTAGAGATGAAATTCATTAAATATTGTTAGAGGTTTTTTTTGGGTTGCATTAGTTGTGGACCATTTTTTGCCTCTATAGATATTTGGTAGTGTACTGCAGGTACATAGAATTTATGGTGTCATTTGTGTGTGATTGACTTTGCTCTTATTTGTTGTACCTTTACCCTATCATTGGGTAAGTGGTTCTCCTTATGACATGTCCCTTTGGAGATGTTGGTAATAATAGTTGTATCTTAGTACTCCCATTGGGTACATGGTTCTCCTCACGACATGTGCCTTGTGGAGTACTTGGCAATTTTTAAAGTTTGAATCCTTACCATTGAAGTGACACAATGGACGTGGGATTTATCCCTTGGTGCTTTAGAGTAGAACTTCCTCAGTTATCTTCAGTCCTTTTGTTCATTCCTCTTGTCTGCTCTTGTCTCTTTGGTTGTTTTACTGGTTCACCCTTGGGATGTTTGTTTGTATTTTTTGGTGGTGGTCCCTGGAGCTTATTTCTTGTAAAAGGTTGTGGGATTCCTTTCAAAACCATATTTTTATTAATAGTATAAAAAAAAAATATGTGAGTGATATTGAAAAAATAATAATAATTTTATGTTTTTGTTTACTATTTTTTAATGACATGTAATGTGAAAAATCATAGGAGTGCAAGCCAAAAGTTATTTCAAGCCAAGAGCAAGCCTTATATTTTTTATTTTAAAAAGAAAGAAAGTGTTGTGAGTGTGAGCAAAAGCAAGTTTGAGAAGATACCAAAGTACAAGCAAAGAGTGAGTGTCATTTTTCTTATCCTAGATCATAAGGTAAATTAACCTAGATCATAATGGAAACAAAAAACTAAATGATTATTATGAAGAAAATATAGGTAGGATGGTTGGAAAGTAATTTTTGAAAGTCCTAACTATGAGAAAGAATGTTCTAGTTGAAAGTGTGGATACCCTAGTTGAGGAAAATATGAAGAAAATATTTATGGAAAACCTTGTTTTGATAGCAAATATTACATATAAGTGGTTATAAAGAATGTGATGATTGAGTATATCTTAAAAATAGAGGGATATTATGTAAGTTACAAGGATACTAGACATGTTTTTTGCAGATTCAAAATTGAATCATGATGAAGTGAGGATTGAATCCAAGTCATTCCATGAATTTTCATCCAGAGGGATTTTCCTCATATCTAGATCAAAAATCATGGATTAGGGGGATATATGAATTATATTTAAGACCATAGAGTGAGAATGTTTTATGGATATAAAGACTATTAAAAGGATTCTCATATGGATTAGGATTTTGGGGCTTCCACATCAACTTATTAATAGGGGTTTTTGAAGCATATTTGAAATACTCTAAGGGAGTTAATCTAGGAGGGAAATTTAGAAAGAATTGAAACCTTGTTGTATATACCCAAATATGTGTTTCTAAGAAAATTATAAAAAATAATACAATAGCTCACTTGCATTAGATTTAAATCAAGAGAATGAGAAAAATAAATGGTTTATAAAAATATTACATTCTAATGTCAAAATATCATGAGAATGGAAACATGGTTAGAGATTACAAAGTGAATATGATAGAGAATTTTGAGGATCCATTTGTATGATAAGTATGAATAAAATATGAGATATTGGTATGTCTATGAGCACCCACCTTCTACTTTATGTTCTCCCTCTCTCTCATTTATAAATGCTATATTTATTTCACTTTTGTACATTTTGGGATATGATCATGGTGAATGCATATTTAGAAATATTTCCAAAAAGTATTCTGAATGATATCATGGTATCAAAATAAGGACCAAAGCTACATCACTTGATTGACAAAATAATATATTCAGGGTTATGCATAGCAGCTATTTATAGCCAATTGGTTAAAATTAGGATTTTTGAAATTTGGAATTGGCTAATATTTGGGACCCTTGACCAAGGCCCATTAGCCAAAAACATTTGGGTGCAATTTTTTTGGAGGGGGTCGATTCACCCCAATTTTATAATAATTTGACCATTTTAAGTTTAAATTTCCAACATTACCCCTAATAATAGTTAACCTTCTACATGTGTTTCGATACTATTCACCTGGATTTTGAAACTAATTCACCAAATTTTTATAAATACATTTTGGGGCTGACCCCTTATGCATAACCCTGAATTTATCCATCCGTGGTAATTAAAGAGGTAAATTTAGTATGTAGTTTTTGGAGAGAATATTTATAAAATTAAAATTTTATTTTTATTTGATGTCAATTTCCTCTCCTTATCAAACATAATTTTTTCACATTGTTTTTTTTGTTCTTTGTGCACACAACATATCACCTTTCTATCCATATAATTGGTAACAACATTTATGAATACTATTGGTAGTGGGTAGTGCCTCAATGTTGGCATTGACTACTTGTAGAGAGGTCATGGGATTAGCATATTATTTTCTCACTCAATGCTTCTATTTTTTATCTTTTTAATGTCTCATCATCTACCATATATAATAGAGAGATTGGCATGATGACATGGATGTTGGCTATTTTATCACATTTCTATAGTTGAAGTTATTGTTTAGACCTTTTTGGTTAGGTACTAATGACTACAAGGGAATTATTCATGGGTGATGTAGTAGTAGATTTTTTTAAGCCTATAAATGTTTCAACACCTAAGAAACTATACTATAATAGTTAGAATGCACATTTGCTTGACATAGATCATTGGTTTCAATCTTGGATAATGTTTTGGGGATGCACTACTTGTTAAGAGAATTGGGTGAACCTTTTTTTCTTTTCTTTATCAACCACACATTGTGCTAAAAGGATTGGTATACTCCCTAGTTGCAAAAAGGTTGGTATGGAAATATTCATTGCACTAGTACAAAATATTGAGGATGCTAAATGGATTTTAGTGATTGTCATGTGGATCATAGAAATTAATAAACTATCCTTTACTTTAAATAGTAATAAGAAATGTCAGTGTAAAAGCTATATTTATAATATAAATTTATCTATAGATAATTCATGTTATTTGTGCTCTCTTTGTTTATTATTTCTATACTAAGTCTATCTTTATATAATATTTTAAAGAGGAGCGGTATCAAGGCCAGTCCTACCAAAAAAATGAGTAGCTAAAACAAATAAATTTTATTAGAGGAAGAAGAATAGATTGTCTTTCTTAGGTTTATTAATATCAAAATATAATTAAAACAATAAGTTTGACATACATTTTAAGGGATGGTGGAACTATATAGCCCCAGATTTTAAAAACACTAAGTGCATCTTGTAACAAAATATAAAAAATTAAAAAATTATATTTAAATAAGTTTAATTTATTTTAAAATAAATTACATTTTGAAATATTTTAAGTATTTTTTATATGTTTTAATTGATAAATAGGTATATGTTGTATAGATATATTTTTAATTAACTTACTCATTATTTAAATAGATTTAAAAAAATAGTTATTTATTTATTAATGTTTGTTGTATTTATTATTTTTATTTTTAGTGTGTTTTATGTAGTTTCTATGGGTCATTCCCATCAAAATAATAAAATTTTACATCTATTATAAGGTTAATGAAACCATATCCAACTTGTCTTTTTATCAAAATTATTCTTCATTTTCTTCTCTATTAGATTTATTCTTTATCTTAAATTGCTATGTTTTCACAATCAATTACATGAAGTAATTTTTGTTAAGAGATAAATGTCATTTGATAAATTGTCATCTAAAATTTGAGTTTCACCCAAATGAAGATCAAATTTGTGATCAGCTAATATTTTTGCTACCCAGAACTCTTACCCAAGGTGACTGGATTACCGAGTGATGGTGAGTGCCACAAATATTTGAAGCACTCCCTTAAGTAGGAACATGGGTAATTTGTTAATGCTTATGAATTTTTACCTAAGCTATAGAATGTCTATGATACTAAAGCTCCGATGGCCTCCTAGAATTGTGTCATCAAAGTGATAATGGACTATTTAATGCTAGATTCCAGTAGAGATGTGATATGAAGCTATCATATGATGCTTCTAAATTATCTCAGGCATAAACATCTGATGAATGTGATTGTTTTCCTTTTCTAGTCCCTAAAAAAATTGTTGCATGACATCAAAAGAGGGAAAGGGTTGGATATGATTCACCAAGGTTTGGTATTTTTTTGGTAGATAAAATACTATAGCATTAATACCGGGTTTTACAGGTTGACCCAAAACCTTTTACAAAAATCAACCCAAGGATGTTGATGAACATGTCCTTACTAAGGATCCTATATATGTAAAATCTGCATTTCGCCAAAGCCATTACATCCGGTAAGGCACATAGCTTGTTATCAAAAAGAAACTTCCTATACAACATTTTGGGTATACCTTGAGAAAACACACCTGCATCATAATTACAAAAAAAAGAAACATACACGGATCCCTTTCTTGAAACAATGGAGAAACAAAAAGCTACAAACACACATAGCAGAGTATTGAAAAAAACTCCCACAAGCTCTGTATTGATAGTTACTCTTAATAATTCTTTGGTAATTGCTTTCTTCCGTATATGACATGCTTTGGGACCACATCCCGTCTTGGCCAATTAGCATTGGAGAAGTGAACCTGCTGGCTAGATTTATGGCGATGGCTATCTGGTGGTCCACGTGGCTCTGGTTCGAAGTCTTATATTACCATTTATTTCTTGCCCTATGATTATCAACCAACCTCAAATTACTAATAAGACTATGTGCCATGTTATCTAACATGTGATTGTCCCCATTAGTATTTGTGGTATTTATAAGCAACATCCATGAAGACTGACAACTCAGATAATTTTTATTGTGAGTCCATTTCAAAAAATATACGGGAATACTCCTAGTATTCAAGCTTACAGTGCCTTCCTAGTTGGTAAATTCGACTATAATCCTTGGCATTCTTGTTTAATAAGCTCCTCTACTTCACTCGGGACACCGTGTTCCCATTTGAAAAGTTCGTCATCATTGACACTCAAATTGACCAGCTCATCAGCAATTTTGTTAGCTTCCCGAAAGACATGTTGGGCTTTTATGTCCTGTCTTCCCTAGAAAAAGATCCTAGCCTCTTCAAAAATTATTTTAATCCTTCAAGGAGGTGTTTTCCAATTATTGAAGAGATTTATAACATGCATAGAGTCTCCTTCTATGATCAAATTTCCTTCTAAGTCTTGAGTCATTTGAAGGCCTCTCCACATAGCTCTAGCTTCAACTTTTTTGTTTGTACTTGTTCCCAAATATTGAAAAAGCATAAGCATCATATTCCCATTATGATCTCTCACAATACCACTAGTGCTTGCTCTGCCAAGATTTTCCTTAGCTACTCCATCAAAATTAAGCTTAAACTAACCCATAGGAGGTGGGGACCACTTAACATTGGCTTTGGGGTTGACCACCCTAGGCACAAACTCATCTAACAAGGTTAAGCTTAAATATTGAGCAATAGTGGTATCCTTTAGATGAGGTTTACGACTATAAAAAGTCATAAGGTTAACATTATCGTTGGTAAAATATAGGATCTTAGCAATGATAGTTTTATGATCATGGATAGACTCATTAAAGAATCTATGGTTCCTTTCTAACAACACCTGCCAAAGATAGTGATTGAGAAAAATTTTCCACATGTATCTAAGTCTTTGGCTTGAAAAGGGGCAAGGCCACTAGATGAAAAAATCAAATACGATGGCTGGTTTAACACAGGAAATATTGAAGGCCTTAAAAACCCCACTTAGGAAAGTCAAAGAAAAATAGCACTCAAGGAAAATATGATAAATGGTCTCCCAATTATCCCCTCACAGATAACAATGATTAATGATAAAAATACCTTTATGCATCATATTATCAATGGTTAAAATTCTTTCTTGGATAACCAACCATGAAAAGACTACAATTTTTGGAATTAATTTTTTTATCCAAACTAAGTCCTTTTGAAGGACAAAATCCTCATCATCAAGCATAAGCTTGTAAGCTTATTTAATAGTGAACTGCTCATTTATCCTCTCACCATTGCCTAAAACCCATATTAAACCTTTTTTGATGATTTTCTTACAATAGAGAATTTCTTTCCAAAAAGTAGAACCTCTGATTGGAACCAAGTCACTTAGAAATTTCATATTTTGAAGATACTTTCGTTTGATGATAGATATCCATTCATTTTCTTCACCATAAATGAGGCACCACGCTTGCTTAGCTAGTAAATCTAAATTCATATGAGCAATTATCCTTAGACCTAAGCCCTCATTTTCCTTGGGTCTGCACACTTTGGTCCATCTTGCAAGGTGTAACCTTTTTTTCTCCTCTAATCCAGTCCATAAATATTATTTTTGGATTTTCTCAAATTTCTAGAAAACCTTCATAGGGGCTTTGAAAACATAGAGGAAATAGACGGGAATGCTCTGAAGACAGGCCTTAGTGGATTTCCTGCTTGAGATAGAAGATGACCTTTCCATCCAGCAAGTTTTTTTTGAATTCTTTCAATAACCCTGTCCCACATTGACTCTCTCGGAGAACCAATGAAAAGAGGAAGACCAAGATAAAAAGTGGGGAGGTTTGCTATATCACACCCTAAAATTTCTACAATCCTTCCTTGTCTTTGAATGGGGGTGTTCAAGAAATATAACTTATTTTACTGAAATTAACTTTCTGACCAGTAACGTCCTCGTAGAGTTGCAGGATGTATTTAATTATTTTAGCCTCAACCACCGATGCCTTAGTCAATAGAAGGGTATCATCGATGAATTTTTGGTGAGAAACAACCCTAGTGAGATATGTTGCCTTGATTCTCGATATTAGCCTTGAAATACAAGCATTTTTTATGGTTCTACCTAAAGCTTCTACCATAATAATGAATAACATGGGGCTGAAGGGTCCCCCTTCTGAATTCCTCTATGAATTTAAAAGTAACCAGCAGTTTTTCCATTAACCAGAATTGATAACCATGCTTTAGAAATGCATTATTTGATCAAATTAACCCATTGGTGGTGAAAACCAAATTTAAGGAGGACAACAATCAAAAAGTCCCAATTTAGCCTATCAAATACTTTGTTCATATCAAGCTTGAGGGCAAAAATAGACCTGTTAGTCTTATGAGCAGAGTGCAGAGCTTCATGAAATTTGATAACTCCATCCAAGATTGACCTGCCCTAGACAGAGCTTCCCTGAAACAGATCTATGATGCAGGGCAAAACATATCTAATTCTATTTGCAATGGATTTAGTTAGGATATTGTAATAAATATTGTATAGAATGATTGGTCTAAAGTCAACCATAGATTCAGGGGTTTGCTTCTTAGGAATTAGAGAAATAAAAGTAGAGTTGAGAACTTTTGGAATATGATTGCTTGCTTGGACTTATCTAATAGCAGAAATTACATCCTCACTTATGATGTCTCAAAAATCTTGATAGAAATGAGGGGGAAAGTTGTCGGGTCTCGGGGCTTTTTTTGTCTCCATGCTAAACAAGGCTTCCTTAATTTCCCCATCAGAAGAGGGAGCTAGAAGCTTAAGGTTTATATCCTCATTTATTATGCTAGGAATGGATTTCAAGAGAATATCTTTGTCCTCCTCATTGCACTGCAATTCCTGACCAAGGATAGAACTGAAATAAGTTACTGCCTCCTTTCTGATTTTTGTTAAGTCCTGAGTAATAGAACCATCTGCTATTTAAAAAAAAATTATCTTGTTACTTCTTATGTTTCTAAGAGTGGTGACGTAAGAAAACATGGAATTTGAATCTCCATATTTCAACCAAAGAGCACTTGATTTTTTCCTCCAATAGATTTCCTCACAAGCCAAAATATTATGAAACTCTGCTAGTTTTATCCATTCCTCTTGCCTAGTAGTTTCATCAGCATAACCATGTTGAATCCTTTGATCAATTATCTTCAAACTTTAAAAAACCTATTTTTTATTTTCAAAGAGGTTACCAAAGACCTCTTTGTTCCAAGTTCAAATATTTTTCTTAACAAAGTTTAATTTTCCTGTAAGTTTGAAAGCTGCACTACCCCTGACAAGTTGCTGCTACCACTGAATTAAGTTATCTCTAAAACTAGAATGTTTGATCCACATAGATTGAAATCTGAAAGGTTTCATGAAGGAAAAAGAGTTAGGGATCTCCAAAAAAATGGGATTATGATCAGAGGTAATTTTAGGAAGATCTTGTAGGGTAGAATCACCAAATAAAGTTGTAGCCTCCTTTGATAGAAAAACTTGTCAAGCATTTCTTGAATGAGATGACACCCTATCCTCCGATTACTCTAGGTATAATTTGCTCCTATAAGTTTTACATCCATCAACATGTTGGAGTTCACAAAGTCATTGAACTCATCCATGCTCCTTATAGGTGGTCCATTTCCACCCATTTTGTCTAAAGGGTAAAGAGGAGTGTTAAAATCCCTAGCCAAAATCTAGGGGATATTATGGAAGATTTCACTCAGATTTTCTAAGTACTCCCACAGTAGATCTCTCCCCTGAATTGAAGTCGGGGCATAAATATTTGAAAGCATCCACAACCTATTACTATTTATTTCCTTAAATAAAACACTAAGACCCCTGTTATATTTTTGAATAATGGTGCCTTCTACTATCTGGGGATCCCACAAAGTCATAAGGCCTCCAAACACTCCTTTGGATGATTTGCAAACCATATACCCTTGATTCCATATTTTTTTGCTACTTTTTTTACTAAATCTCATCAGTTTTTGTTTCTTGCAACATGAAAATAGTTGGATTCACTTGATTTCTTATTGCACTGACTTCCTTATGTTTGGGAAGGCCATTGAGGCCTCTCACATTCCATGAGAGGAGCTTCATTTAGATTTTTTGGGGTTTATTCCTCTCCCCCTCCCTTGAGGGGGTTTTCCTAATTTGTTGTCTTCAGAACCTAGAATAACCTGTTGAGGCAAGGTTCTTTATTTTCCATTGGCAATGTCATTATCAGATTTAATTTTTTGATGCTCAGCATTTGATATTCTTCCTCTTATTTTTTCACTGCCCAAATATATAGTAGACTTCCCAGTGCTCCTGGTTTGTTTAGAACTAAACTAGGGGAGACAATTTGTTGTAGAACCAGACTACCATATTCCTCAGTCTAAAGAATTTCACATATCTCCACCCCTACATCCAAATAATCTCCTTTTTTCTTGTATTCCCCCCGGTCTCACGGGATGACCCCTCGCTGAGGATTCACCTCGGCTCCTAGTGATGATGTTAGGGAGATGAGATTTTTTATTTTCCAATGCCTCAACTTTCTTCCTAAGTTCTTCAGCATTAGGGTTTGGCTTTGGGATGCCCACTGGGCTTGGAGTATTTTAAGCATTGGGGTTTAAGGATCCTGACTTGGATGAGGATTCTAGAGATTAGGCATTAGGGTTTGGATTTGTGATGTCCATGGGGCTTACAATAATTTTAGCATTTGGGTTTGAGTATCCTGCCTTGGATAGGGATTCTAGAGAGTCAGAAAGGTTAGCCTGAAGGTTCTGGGCTTACATGTATTTCGATAATCCTCCTACTCCCATATTGGGTAGAATTGAAAATTTATTTGAAACTAGAGGATTGGAACATACCTGAGTATTTTGGTTGCCAACAACCTGATGTTTTCCTTTGTCTTGTTGGGACCCTGCACCCTCTCTTTTCTTTTTTTGTTATACATAGTTTTCTTGATTGAAATCACCTCTACCATGGAAACTCCTCAAATTTCCTTTCTCTATTCATTACCAGGTTAGGGCATTGATTGCATAGATGTCCTTGAATTTTACATTCTCCAAAGAATTTCGGTCTATTCTCATATTTTACCAACTATTTTTAATAGTATTCTCCATACTCTAGCTCCACAAACCTTGGTAATTCATTATCCAAATTAGCATTTACGTAAATTCATGCATGAGTCATCCTTGTCCTAGCAAAGATTGCATGGACAATGGATATCAGGTCCCCTATAGTTCTGGCTATGACCTACAACCAATATTCATTGAAGAACTTGGTAGGTAGACTCAGGAGATGAACCCAAATAGCAATAATGTTAATATTTTATTTTTTACGATCAAAATCTTCACCCCATCATCTGATAAAAGGCTCTTTTTGCCCAGAAACCAAGGACCTAATGTTAAAATGTATTTAGCATCCTCCATATTGTTAAAACAGATAATGAAGAACCCTTGAGTTAGAGCTACCAACTCCAAGATGCCTACAAGTCACCATTTACCCATCACCCAAGCCCTGATAGTCTCCATGTCTGGCATACCTCCCAAAAACTTGCCTACCAGGGGGAATTCTTCCATTGAAATAAAAGGGCTCATGGAACTTGTCAAGGTTAAAATTTTATTATTTATTGGAACTAGGGGTAGAAGAGAGAGAACCTCATTTCTTTTTCCTCTAAGAGTCTTAACAAAATACAGACACTTCTTGGGCCCCGCATTGTCCTTCGTATATTTTTTGTCTGGGTATTTTTGAGGAGGGTCGGGCCCCCGTGTGATGCCCACCTCTAAATATACCACAACCTAACCGCCTTCCTCTAGATCCTCACTTGATCCATGCTCAAGGTTTCCACCCGCCCCTTCTATACCTGCTCTACCTCTACCACCTTGGTTGAGATTCCTTCCTAGAAAATTCAAACCCTCACTCCCATCGCACCCGATAAACCTTAGCTCACTCATTCATCTTGGTAGATTCTGAGCACCGGTGAAGATCAATAAATTTGATAAAGTAAAAAAAAACTTACATTAATAGTCAACTTGCTCAAAGAATATTTTGATCATTTTGTACCAAAGTTTTATCTTATTGACTTTTGAATATATGGCAAACTCTAAAGAAATTTATGTTGATGAGGTTTTTAGGAAAATTAAGTGTTTTCTTGAATCCTATTTTTCATTGTTTGAATCAAAATATGCTTCAAAATGAGATGATGGGGATTTTTCTCCCTTACCTACAATTTTGAAAGGTAAGGGATCAATAAAAAAGCTAATAACAACTACAAAATCCTAAACAAGGTCATGCACATAGATCTATCCATCTCTCTATGAAGGCTTCCAAAACTTTTGGACCGCCTGTGTCAATCGTGTCTTAATATTCAGAGGAGGATTATCTAGCATGAAATATTTTTAAATTCCCTATAGAGTTTGACACAGTTCATGTTCTTGTAGATCCCTTGGGCTCGGTCCCCCCTGGTTCCCTTACAATTTTGGATACTCTTGATAAAATATACTAGGTTTTATTGGGCTCGATCCAGGTGGTATTTATGCTCATTAATGAGATCAATGAGATTTTGAAGAATCAATTGAATATTTTGGTTTTTTAATAGTTTTGGTCCTATAACTTTCTCTTAGGGTGTTGAGTATCTCTCTCTCTTTGTTCTTTGTATTTTTAATCTTGCTCTATGGATTATCCCCACTTTTGTCTGGTTGGGGATATCTTGGTTTTGTAGTGTTATTTTCCTTGTTAGGGTGGTAAGTTTGTAGAGTGGGATGTTGTCTTTGTGCTAGTGTTCTTGCTCTATTATGAATGTATTTAGGCTTGTTGAGTTGAATGTAGTCTTTGTGCTAGTATTCCTGCTCTATTCCAAATATATTTAGGTTTGGGAATCCTCTTTTTTTGGTAGATAAGATACTATAGCATTAATATCGAGCTTTATAGGTTGACCCAAAACATTTTACAAAAATTAGCCCAGGACTGTTGATGAACATGCCCTTACTAAGGATCCTATATATGTAAAATCTACATGCCACCACATCCATTACATCCAGTAAAGCACACAACCTATTATCAAAAAGAAACTTCCCATACAATATTTTGGGTATACCCTAAGAAAACACACCTACATCATAATTACAAAAAAATAAACAGACATAGATCCCTTCCTTGAAACAATGGAGAAACAAAAAGTTGTAGACACACATAGCAAAGTACTAAAAAAAACTCCCACAAGCTCTGTATTGACAGTTACTCTTAATAATTCTTTGGCAATTGCTTTCTTCCATATATGACATGCTTTGGGACCACATCTCGTCTTGTCCAATTAGCCTTGGAGAAGTGAACCTGCTTTTGGAATCCTTTTAAAACCCCTATCTTTATCTAATAAAAAATAACATTTATGCTACTTGTTTCTTTCACTATAGATATGCTCACATTTCTAAGAGGTTATATCCAACAATAGTATAATAAAAAAAACAATAGTGTTGTTTTATCTAATCCGCACATATATTTTCGTTGATAGCATTGATGATAATTTATAAATCCCCTCTTTGTAATATTTTTCCGTACTATTTCAATTGTTATTTTAATCCTTATAAGAAGTTCCCTAGCCTCTACTTAGTTTTTATTGTTATTTTTTTAAAGTAGGGTTCTGAAAGGATATACCTTTATTTTATATAACTTAGTCACATTGAGTTATATAGTTCATTTGGTGTTGTTGAGATTTGAATTTTGGTATGATCTTATCCATAGTTGTTAGTTGAAGGTCAAAATGATTTGGAGTGAGTGACAATAACCTTATATTCATTATTTTGAAAAACACTACATAGAATAGCTTTCTATGGATTTCCTTTGAAGGCACCATCAAAATCAATTTTAATAAAACTTATTTTTTGATATTTTTATATTTACCAGTTTTGACGCAAATACTTTGTGTTAAAAACATTGTCATATATGAGATTCCAAGGATTTGAGCACCATGATTGTAAATATTCTACAATAGTGGTAATAATATGGTTCCAAACTTGGTCATGATTTTGATATTTATTGTAAAATTTTCTCTTCCTTTCAACCCATAAATTCAAACAAAAAATGAAGAGAGTATTCCTCCAAAAAATACATAATTCTTAAACTTTGAAATAATTAACCTAAAATTTCATCAACTCTTTCAATATTGATAAATATCCCTAATATATTCTCATATTTTTGAAAAAATAGTTTAATAATATATGCTAATATTGATAGAGCTCCCTAATATATTATAATGTTTTTAAAATATAAAATGAAGTTGTAAATGATCTAATGTCTATATATCCTTATTATAAAAGACACCTTTAAAAGGTCCATAATATCATATTTATTGTATACACTCTCCTATAATAATTATGCTTTAGACTATTAATCAAAGCAACATTGAGATATTAGGGAGGGTCTCTAGTGATTAAATATTCTTCCAAGGAAACTCATTGGGAGTATAAAATTTTGATTTCTTTAAACGCTTATATATTAAGTTGAACAAGAATCTACCATATTTTTATGGATTTCAAAGCAACTCATCCTTCTATATTTTATCTACACTTAATTCATGTTATGTGTGCTCTCTTTATTTATTTTTGTAGATTGAGTTTATTTTTCTAGAATATTTAATGAGGAGCTCTATAAAAGACATTTCTACCAATAAAAATTGAGTAGTGAAAACCAATAACTTTGATTCGAGGAAGATAGATTACTTTTTAGGGGTTATTGGTATTGGAGTATAATTAAAATAACAAGGTTGGTATACATTTGAAGGTATGGTGACCATAATATCATCTTTTTTGTAGACTCTCTCCTATAATAATTATGCTTTAGACTATTTATCAAAGCAATGTTGAGGCATTAAGGAGGGTCTCTAGTGATTAAAACTTCTTCCAAGGAAAATCATTGGGAGTATAAACTTTTAATTGTTCTAAATGCTTATATATTAAATTGACCAAAAATCTACCATATTTTGATGAATTCCAAAGCAACTCATCCTTTTATAATTTATCTACACATAATTCATGTTATCTTTGTTCTCTTTGTTTATTTTTCTAGATTGATTTTATTTTATAGAATAGTTTAGAGGAGCACTATCAAGGTAATTTCTACCAATAAATATTGAGTAGCTAAAACCAATAACTTTGATTGGGGGAATCTCAAGGGCATTCAAAGAAGTGGAAAATAATATTGTCCAAATAAACCTCAAGATTCTATGGAAGGTGTTGAAAAATGTGTCTTTGAATCTCAACAATTTGAATCCTTCAAATTTAATTTTGGTGCTCTCCTCAAGCGAGTGGTTGTTGGAATAATGGTTTGGTTTTGTGTCGTTATATCACCCCCCTCCTGCTACTAACTCGAGGAGGGAGGTTTGTTGGTCTCCATTGACAATACCTCTAGGAAACCCTGGCTTAGCTAGCGTGGGAAGTGCAATAAGGGACAACAATGGTGATCTTATTCTGGCTTACACGGACTGCCTTGGAATCCAATATTCCCTAATGGCTGAAGCTAGAGTGGCCTTCATTGGCTTGGATTAGCTTAAGAACCTTGGCATCAAAAATAAAATTATTGAAGGGTATTTCCTATACATCATCAACATGATTTGTGGAGTTTCCCGTCCATGATGGAAAATAGCTAATTTAATTGATGAAGCAACTTGGCTTGCTCAATCATTTTCTAGCATGGAGTTATCCCACATTTTTAGAGAAGGCAATTCAGTGGGTGATCTCTTAGAAAAATTTGGAGTTCATTCTTAAGGCTTATCTAACTGGTAGTGGGATTTTTCCACTGATATTGTACTTCACATCAGGGAGGAAGCTCCTTAACTCTTGTAATATTTTGGTTTCTTTCAGATATCTGGATAATCTATTTGGTGCCTACAATTTTAAGTGCTTTATGGTGTGTACTAGCCTTTATTATTCTATACCCTAAGTACATTCTTACCTTCCCTGATTATACCTTTCATCCCCCTGGTGACGTCACCCCTTCTTATACCTAGGCTTGTCAAACGTTTTAGCCTATCGTGACTTTCAAATTTCAAACTATGCATTTATTCAGGTTGGTAGTTTCTGGCACCCTACATTGTCCTACTATTATTTAGGTCTGAGTTGTTTGGATTTTGCTCCCTAACTTGCCTTCATGGGGATGGTGTGAAATCTCTTGGTTCCCCTTCCTTGGGGGTTCTTGCCTCAGTTTGTAATACCTTGTTGACCTTTTGGGTAGGCCTCCCTTATGGAGTTAATATTGTGCTTTAATTGGCCTCTAGGATTACTTGTTGTATAAGGTTGTGGGGCTTCTTTCAAAACCCTCTTTTAAAGGTGGAAAAGATAGATTAAATTTTTAAATTTTTGCAGGAGTGATAAGGTATATTAAAGTGTTTTATGTTATTTGTGAGTGATAAGGTAGATTAAAGGTTCATTAAAGTTTTTAAAAATAAATTCAAAAGTTTAAACTTTAATTTTTTAAATTTGAAGTATTTGAAAATTTGCAAATTAAACTTGGGAGAAAAAAATGTTTACAATGTCAAAGGTTAGAAAATTTTTAAATTTACAAATTTTTATTTTCTAAACTAGGGAGTCATAAGGTTTACTATTCCATATGAATTAAACTAGTGAAATTGAATTATTAAAATGTAGGATTTATAAGGTTATCTACGTCAAAGGAATAAAATTAGAAAACTTCATAGTTGACTTAGGAGATATAATTTTCTTCAACTTGAAGATAAACATGTATAAATTTCCAAAAGGAATGTTTTAGCATAGGAAACATTATCAAAATGAAAAATCATACTTTATGAAAGGAAAAATTCAAAAACAAAATCTATATCAAAGATAATTTTTTGAATTCAATGGGCAAGATCATAGAATAATTTTACAAAAATCTTATCAAAGATATAAGAAAATATCAATTGAGTCTAATCAAAAGGTTCAAATAGAAAAATATATTTGGTATGTAGACTCAGATATAGTCATCATATGATGGGTAGTTTATATTGCTTTAAATATTTAGAAATAAAGGATAATTTCACTCTAAATATTGCAGTTGATAAAATATATTCAATCCATGGAAGTGGAAGGGTAATATGGAGCATACCTTTCTCAAAATTTATGGTAGAAAATGTTTTATATGTTCTAGGATTATCAACCAATCTTATTTAAGTTACTCAATTGTTTGAAAATGGAAAATAAGTTTAATTCAAATTCTTAAATGAACATAGAAAATGTATCATAAAAAATTAAAAGATAATAGAAGATATGTGCTTAATCAAAAATAGAATATATGCTTTTGAATCAATTGGTTTTTCTCAAGAACTTGTTGAATATCTATCTTAAGATTAATTTGATGATAAATTGATTGATTGTTTAGAAAGATAGGATACAAGGAATTGGATGCAACATATTCCAAGGTTTTCCTAGAGATATAATCATTGGGTGAATCCAAGATACAAGATGATTAAGAAGATTAAAGAGAAGTAGAGGTTCATGAACAATGCAAGGTCACTTGAATATCAAAGATAAAAATGAAGACCATGATTTAAGGCAAAAGTATTCAATAACCAAATGATGTAATACATGGGGTGTTGGAGTATATTACATTGTTTGGTATATGGTAATGTACTCCCATGGTACCTGTTGGTCACAAATCTGCCTAAGTACAAGATTTCATCACTTGTGTGCCCTAGACTCAGCCAACATTGAAAGGCCGAGGGAAAAATAAAATTCCTTCGAACTGATATCCAGAGTGGGCTGGCTCCCTTACTAAATTCTACACTATTTGAATACTAGGGATGCAAGAAAGAAATTGAAAAATAATTGAAATAAAGGGAAATATAGCCACAAGCCGAAGTGTATAATTTGGGGCAAACTAACAAAGAAAAATTCCACCAAGTTTTATAACAAAGATATAATAAAAGAAAAGCAGCAAAATTTAACTCACACCTGTGAAGAGATAACCTCCAGATTACATTTCAAAATCTACTCACTAACCAACAACGTTTGAATTCAGAATGCAAAATTCAAAACTTAACAGCAAGAGCATGAGCATAAAAAAAAATGACTTTAAAAAAAATAAGGAAATCACACACATAAGAATGCTTGCAAATTTTAGAATCCAAATCTCTTCTATTGATGCAGAGAACTTAGAGAGTTTTCTTGCAAAATATCTAACCTCCCTTTACAATAAATTTTTTATTAGTATTTATAGAGGTTTTCGCCTCTTTCATTAAATACATGTGGAGGCAAAGTGTCAGCCACTCAGCAACCAATAGCAACAAATTTCTTCTCGACCACAACAATGAACCCATGAGAAAATTCCAAATAAAATAACTACTGATTTTATCACATGGCATATCAAGCTTCAGCACAAATCATCGGTCCAGTTTCAATCTCTATGGTGGCGCCTTGGAAATGCATACCCATGAAGTGATTGATGCCTCAAAAATGAAAAATATTGCACTGGAATCAAGAGCACATGCCTAAACTTGGTAGCTTCAACGATCATATCACCTCATGAAGTATCTTTATCAATATTAATCTCTTTATCAAGGAAGATTTGCACCAAACGTCACCCAAAATTACATCCATAGGAAAAAGTGTTCAATGTGTGAAAACACTTAAAAAAATAAAAAACACTTTTCAATGTGGCACCAATGATTACAACAAAATTTCAATGTGGCACACTACAACAAAATTCCAATGTGGCAACAATGCCAACATTTCTAGTGGCTCACGGGGTATTCAGCTTTGCCTAAATGTAATTGATTCCAGGCCTTTATTCATTGGGTACAGAGTTCCCACTTGTAGCTGCATCTGATGGTTGGCTACTTGTACTAGCTTCGTTGTGCTTTTTGAGATGTGCTACGGTGGATTCATATATCACAACTGCTTCAGCCCATCCATCTATGGTAACCGCATCCCGAGCTTTGAGAGTACCCACTAGATATCGAAAAGTCTCAACCTTTTCTATATCAAGATGTTTGGCCCTTTGACTAAACTCCAATAATCCAGATTTAATGCGAATGAACTTTCTCATTAATGGTAACACATGCTCTTCGATGATGGGCTCCTCCAAATTATCAATATCTAAAGTATACATCATGAAAACAACCCATAATGTATCCAGGTCTTTCTTTGCCAAAATATTTCCTTGATCATCAACAAAACTAGGAAAACCATTATTTGCAAGTGTTTCAAAATGAACCAATGAAATACGTCTTTCATGCTCAAAGGTCTCTTGCAACTGACAAGCTTCTTTAATCAGATTCATCTTGGATAAATAACTATGTAATGTGATTTTAGCACTCACACAAGTATGGGCTATATCACTCATTGGATGCATCTTGAGATTTATTTGAGTCATGGCTTGGATCTTCATGGCCATTTCCATTTTTGGCTCTAAATCTTGTTCCATGTTGTCTATTATAGGTCCACCAGATGAAACAACTGCTTGAACATCCTGAAGGAACAAGAGCACTAATGTAGCATTGGTCACCATTTTCTTACAATTAGTTAACATCTGACTGCGAGCTTCCTTAATCTTGTCCTTGGTGAGGGACACAGAGTGCATTGATTTTGTTGCCAATTGATTTTGCAAGTTCTAGAGCTGATCCTGCAAAGCTTGAATTTTTAGTTGTGCTTCCTATTTGTTTGCCTAAAACTATGTAGCTATCTGCTTGCTCTCCGCTATGTCACTTTCCAAATGCATCACCTGTTGCTGCCACTATTGAGATTCAAATTATGCTGCATAAAATTTGGCCTGTTGTTCCTCTAAGGCTTCCTTGAGATTTTTGATTTTCTCTTCAGCCTGAATGAGAAGATCCTTGTAATGTTCTGCCTATAGATACATGGAACTTGATGCCTCCTGTATGGTACCCATGTGCTCAACTGGATGCTTCTTTGTGAGGTCCTCAGTGACAACTTGGTATGAATAGTCATTAGATGTCATTTCTCTTTGAGGTTTCTGAACCTGAGGAATCTTGGTCATCGTGTGCTTCTCCATTGCTATGGGATTAAAAGTCACTTTCTTTACTGGTTGTGCCATGGCTAGTGAATCATTTCTCCTACGATTCTTCCACCACCTATATGAATTTTTTTGTGCCTTGCTAAGTTTTTCTGCTATTGAGCGCTCAGGTAGTAACTCTATCTCAGAGACTAGTGGCTCCTCCATGGCAAAAATTGGGGAAGAGAGAAAAATAGCTTTTTGGGGATTGGATTCAACCATAGGAATGGAAGTAGAGGGGATCTCAGCTATGCTTACTCGAAGAGGTGCATGCGTGCTTATGGAAGAATATGAAGGTACAAAAGATGAAACAGAGGGTAATGGAAAGGAAAATGGATTTGGGACAGATGCAAATGAACTAAAGGCAAGAGAAAAGGATGGAATGGGTGAAACTAAAGAAGCACTAGTGACTTGTGGCTGTGGGACAGAAGTGGGAATGGGATAGGTGGATGTGATGGGAGGTGAAGTAGACATAGGAACTGTGGATGAAAAAATAGTGGTCACCAAATGCTTATTAATGAGAGAAGAAGAAGGAAAATGCATACCTATGGGATCCTCTCCTTTTGTGCTTATGATCATTTGAGCCGATGGTAAACATTGTTGTATCACAATATTTTCTTCTCCTTTAGATTGTTCCTTCCCCATGTTCAGATCAATTGATGTCATCATTGAATCAGAATGTTTTAGCTCAATTGCTTGTGATGAAGAATGTGCTTCACTCCTAGGCTTCTTCGTTATGTAAGGGAAAGGAATTTCCATGGCTGCACTCCTTTTATTTTGTAGAAATTGCTCTTGCTCTCCCTCTTCAATAACAATCTTCTCTTTTTCCAATACCTCCACTTGTCCGATCATTTCTTGTTCCTTACCTGGACTACTAATACTTTTAGGCACCAAATCAGCAAAAGAGAGGGGCTGATACTTCTCATAATGATCATCATAAATATTTGAAAAAGAATCATCTATAGCCATCAAATATTTTTTTTTGAGCTTATTTTGATGAACTCTCATGATCCACCAATTGGCAATCTTTTCATCAGACCAATCAGGCAATTTGGTCTTCATTTGCTCAAACAAACCTTCAGAAGGAACCTATTCTGAGTGATTGGCAAGATCATATTCAACCTCCATTTCATAAAAATCATGCTAAGGAGGAAGTGACATCATCTTCTCTATATGCCACTCAATGTCATGCCCTTCAGGATTGTTCACACAATATCTTCTTTGGGGAAACAATGAAATGTTTTTGCATTGATGAAACTGACAAAAATACCCAAAGGATCATACTTCCATCATTAGGGGATCTCAACCAATCCATGATCATAGAGTGTCTCAGCAATCAGTTCATTCTACCCACACTGAGTAACTGTGATATCACCAAATTTGAAAGGCATAACACATGTATTTTTTTTCCTATTACCTGACCCATAGGTATCATTTATAAAATCACTTTTTCAGGCTACTTCCAAGGCAAAAAGATGTTTAGTTGTAAAATATGGTAGCAAAAAAGGTTTACTAGTAAAACCATACACTCTAACTACCATGCCTTGGGTTTGTAAGAAAACATCACCTTTTTTCTGATCAACCACTTCTGATTGTAGGGCCCAAGGCACTCTGTTGCATACTTCATACATTATCTCCAAAGAAGGTCCTAAAAACATTCTATTGAAGTTATAATAGGACTCGTTCTTGGACAAACTCTGAGTCCATGAGTATACTCGTAATGCTTTTCCTGCTTCATATGTCTTTTTTATTGCTACAAAAGTAAAACGAGAGTGCATATGGTGGAAAAAATGCCATGTCAAGAGGGAACAATGCCTAAAGGTAAGATCTTCTCCATTTTGTACCTTTCTCAATTGTGAATGTATCCTCATTTCTAAGAATTTTTCGCAATCAAAGAAAATTGAATTTGGAGTTGATGTCGCGGCAGTTGGAGCATAATACCCTGGCTATGAAATGAATTGCACCAACAATGCCTACCACTTTTATTGGTATGAAACTAAATGGTGTGGGAAGTAGGATCATTTTTTATATTGAATCGCTTTTTGATTGTAAGGTAGAAAACCCACAATAGACTTAATTTATATATTTGTTTGATGATGCTTTATTATCATATGTGGATTGCATTTAAATACCTAGTCTAATAGTTGTAAGAGTGAAGGGTTGTGACCCTAGAATATAATGAATAAATAATATAAGTAATTAGGACATGTTAGGAGGATCCTAACATGCCACCCCCCTTAAAGGAGCTTTGTCCTCAAAGCTGGAAATTTGGAAATTGCTACTGGATATCTTGAAAATTTTCCCACATTGCGTCTTCTAAAGGTAGACCTTTCCAATGGATTAAAAATTTTGTGATATCGCGAGTATGAAGGTGACGAGATCAGCAATCCAAGATAGCTTTTGGCTCAACTAGAAGTACTCCATCATCAGAGAATTCAGGGAGAGTGGGTTGTGTCGTGATATGGGCTCCCACTACGAGCTTAAGGCAAGATACATGAAATATGGGGTGAAGTTTGGAAGAGGGAGGAAGCTCTAGTTTGTAAGCAACAGTCCCAATACATTGGAGAACTTTATACGGCCCGTAAAATTTGGGTGCTAACTTCTGAGAACCTTTTTGTTTAAGATAGGATTGATGGTAAGGTTGGAGACGTAAGAAAACCATATCACTCTCATGGAAACTACGTTCGCTTCTATGTTGATCGGCTTGCTGCTTCATGCGATGCTGGGTGGTGTGTAGGTTCTCTTTTAGGATCCATAGTATGTCATCTCTATTAGCAAGTTTTTTTTCCACCGCATGGCATTTTGTAGTCCCTGGAATATAGGAAGTGAGGGATGGTGGTGTTTAACCATATAGTGCTTCATAAGGAGTCATTTTGATGGACGTATGGTATGAAGTGTTATACCACCATTCTGCTAGTGAAATCCACTTTACCCAATGGAGTGGTTGAGTAGAAACAAAACATCGAAGATATGTTTCCAAGAATTTATTTATAACTTCTGTTTGTCCATCGGTTTGAGGATGGTAAGCGGAGCTCATACGAAGTTGAGTACCTTGTAATTTGAACAATTCCTTCCAAAATGTGCTAGTGAAAGTTGGGTCGCGGTCACTAACAATTGTGAAGGACATACCATCTAATTTAAAGATGTTAGCTAGGAAGAGGTGGGCTATAGTGTTAGTGGTATAAGGATGAGCCACGAAACAAAAATGGGCATATTTAGATAAATGATCATCGACTAAGAAAATGGTTGTTTTCCTCCTGATTTTGTAAATCCTTCGATAAAGTCCATAGAAATATCTTCCCATGTTTTGGTGGGTATAGGAAGAAGTTGAAGTAATCCTGGAATAGCGAGGGTCTCCCCTTTTTGTCTTTGGCAAACTTCACATTCTTTTACAAAGTTTTTGATGTAATTTTTCATTCCTAACCAATAGAAGGAGGTAGTGGCTCTTTTATAGGTTTTTAAGAACCCTGAGTGTCCTGCAGTGGGTGATGAAGAAGTTTTTCATGATAAGTTGAATTGGGGGTGAGGACCATCCTCCGTTTGTATCTTAATATATTGTCCTTCCAAGTGTATGGATATTTGCTACTAGGATTATGTTGAAGTTGTTGAATTAAGGCATGGACAGTAGGATCATTTATCCATTCTTCATGCACCTCATCTACACATTTAGGAACAAGGGAGGAAAGAGCATGGACTTGAGGCTTATCTTCAAATTTTCTAGAAAGTGCATCGGCTGCCATGTTGTCCTTTCCCTTTTTATATGTAATTTCATAATCATAGACAAGAAGTTTAGTAACTCATTTTTGTTGTTCCAGGGTATTAGTCCTTTGTTCCAAAAAATACTTCAAGCTATGATGGTCAGTGTGTATAATGAAATGTTGGCCAATAAGGTAAGGCCTCCAATGTTGAATAGCATGGACAATCGCCAACATCTCTTTTTCATACGTAGAGCGAGCTAAATTCTTAGGAGAAAATACTTTGCTTATAAAAGCTAGAGGCCTTTCATCCTGCATGAGTACGGCTCCCATTCCTATTCCCGAAGCGTCACTTTCAATGACGAACGGTTTAGAAAAGTTGGGCATGGCTAGAACAGGGGTGGTACACATTGCAGTTTTCAAGGTGATAAAGGCCTCATCCACTTTAGAAGACCATTTGAAAGCATTTTACTTAAGTAATTTTGTTAGAGGAGCAACAATTTTACCATAATTTTGGACAAATTTTCCATAATATCCCGTTAGTCCAAGAAACCCATGTAGAGCTTTTAAGGTTTTTGGACTAGGCCAATTTTTCACCTCATCGATTTTGGAAGGATCTACCATAACTCCTTCCTTTGAGACAATATTCCCTAAGTATTCAATTTGTTGTTTTCCAAAGGAACACTTTGATATTTTTGGATAAAGTTGATTTTCCTCCAAGATTTGGAACGCTTGTCTAACACGGTCCAAATGTTCTTCCCATGTTTTGCTATAAATCAAAATTTCATCAAAGAAAAATAATATAAATTTACGAAGAAAAGGGTGAAATACCTTATTCATTAGACTTTGAAAGGTAGAAGGAGCGTTGGTCAGGCCAAATGGCATCACCAAGAATTCGTAGTGCCCTTCGTGAGTGCGAAAGGCCGTCTTAGGAATATCCTTTTCATTGACTCGTATTTGGTGGTAGCCTGACTGTAAGTCTAACTTGGAAAAATAAGCTGCCCCGTGGAGTTCATCTAATAGCTTGTCTATGACCGGAATAGGAAATTTATCTTTGATGGTCATTTTATTAAGTGCTCAAAAATTGACACATAAACGCCATGAGCCATCCTTTTTTCTAACTAAAATAATTGGAGAGGAGTAAGGGCTTTTGCTAGGTCTAATGACTCCTACCTTAAGAAGCTCTTGTACTAATTTCTCTATTTTGGTCTTTTGGAGGTATGGATAATGATAAGGTCTAATATTAGGAGGGTAATGCCCTGGAAATAGTGGAATAGTGTGATCGTGACTTCGTTGTGGAGGTAGTCCTTTTGGTTCATTGAATACCACCTTATGGTGGTCTAAAATCTTTTGTAACTCTGGTGTCTCGTATTCTTTGTGACTAGGTTGAATTGAAAATAATTGGGTGACCATTCATTTGTTTCCTCTTCGGATAATTTTCTCCATTATATGTGAACTGACGATTTGGGAAGGTCCTGATTTCATGCCTTGGATAATATAGGTTTGGTTCTTTGCTGTGAATTTCATCCATAGTTCATCAAATTCCCATTGGACTATGCCCAAGGTTAGTAACCATTGTACGCCTAGTACAATGTTGCACCCACCTAGGGGTAGGACGTACATGTCGCCTTTCATGTTATAAACCCCCATAGTTTTATATTTATGCATTTTCCTTTGCATGCAATTTTTCCACCATTTCCAATCATCACTTCGAAGTTATTCCAAGGGTATATAAAACAATTTTCTTGTTTAGCCACATTTGGATTGATAAAATTGTGCGTGCTACCAGAATCTAGGAGCACGGTAAGGTTTTGTTTCTTAAAATACCCTTTAACTCGCATTGTTTGAGGGGCTAAAAATCCGGCAAGGGCATTGAAGGAAACCTTTGGTGCATTTTCTTCGTCACTTTCAAGTGTGTTGGATAATACCTCTAATTCAAGTTCAGGTTCCTCTTCAGTAGAATTCCATTCCTCTGTGGCATCTAGAATATATAATTTCCATGAGGCACAATTATGATTTCTATCAAATTTCTCATCGTAATGGTAGCAAAGACCCTTAGCTTGTCTTTCCTTCATTTCCTCGAAACTCAGATGTTTAATTGGTAGAGAGGGGTTAATTTTGGGGGTTGTGTAAGAGTTTTGGGTTCGTCCATTTTGTTTTGGTTTGGGGTTGGTATAAGTGTTTTATGGTTTCCCCCAATTTGGTTTTGTGAACCGATTTCGTGCCTTGATTTTGTCCTCTACTAATTTTGCCAAGCCGATGGTCTCTAACATGTTTGTAGGGTTATACATTTGCACCTCTATTCAAATTTCTTCTTTTAATCCATTGACAAAACATTCTTGAAAGAAGGCAACGTCTAATCCGGATGTTCGATTAGCTAGCCTTTCAAATTCTTCTTGGTATTCGCTTATCGAAGTGGTTTGGCATAATTTAGTGAGGGCCCCTGTAAAGATTTGAAACTTGCTAGGGCCGAATCGCACTAATAGATTCTGTGTAAAGGTTGACCATGTCGGAGTGCCGTTAGTTTTCTCGAACCATTGGTACCATCGGATGGCATCATTTTCCAAGTGGAAGGAGGCGATATGCACTTTTAACATTTTTGGAATTTGATTTAGTGAGAAATATTGATCTGCTCGGTAGATCCAGTTTGTAGGGTCTCCTCCAAATTTTGGGAAGTCTAATTTGGTCATCTGTGGTAGAATGGAATTTTGTGGACGTCCTAATATTGCTTGGTTTGATGACCCGTGGTTGGGTGAATTTGCATGTGTTGTTGCCTGATTTTGAATGATGGTATCAAGTTTAACATCCATTTCAAAAAAAATTCTCGAAGAGTTATCTTATTGTACGGGTATTCTCCTCTCTTTCCTGTTGAACTTCTTCAGTGAGCCTTTTGTGTTTCTCATGAATGGAATCCAGTGATCATCGTCCTTCAGCCATTGCGGTTGGTGTAGGTAATGATCAATATGACTTGGTACAGGTGAGCAAAAATAAAAAATAAAAAATTAATTTTAATTTTTTTCCTTTGTGTTTCGGACGTTGAAAACCTTGATGCTGCATTGAATATTTTAGATTTTTTTAAATAGCCACCAGTCACCACGTGAAAGGTCGAGCAATTTGGGTGTAAGACAACTTAATTCGTACCTTAGGAGAAGGTTTAATTTTCTACGAGGATTTTGACACGGATCCGTGAAGCGTGAATGCTATTTGCATCCTCGCGAATGTGGACTGGCTGAAATGTGAGGTGGGAAAAAAATTTAATGGTGAATTTTCTCCTTGATCTAGCTCTGATCCAGATGGTATGAAACTAAATGGTGTGGGAAGCAGGATCGTTTTTTATATTGAATTGCTTTTTGATTGTAAGGTAGAAAACCCAAAATAGACTTAATTTATATATTTGTTTGATGATGCCTTATTATCATATGTGGATTGCATTTAAATACCTAGTCTAATAGTTGTAAGAGTGAAGGGTTGTGACCCTAGAATATAATTAATAAATAATATAAGTAATTAGGACATGTTAGGAGGGTCCTAACATTTGTACTACAAAATCTGAAGATAATCATGTTAGCCATGCTATCATTGAATACAAATTTGGGCACTGCCTGCCACTTTTGTTGGCAACTCTCCCAATCATTGGGTCTTTAATAACTGGACCTCCATGAACTGCCACACTTGAATGGTAGGTTGATACCTCTCCTCCTCCTCCTTAAAACTAATTTTTTTTAATGTAGCAGAAGATGAAAGTTGTGCACTGCAAGCAAACGCATCCTGTATGGAACTAGCCGAGATACTAAAAAATACTTCTCCATGGGCATTTTGGATAGTTCTTGTAGTAGTGTTGTAGCATTGTGCGATTGCCCAGATCATCTCAGGACATAGGTGCATAGGGGTACACAAGTACCAAGAGAGATGAGAATGAAATGCTATAGTACAGGGACTCCCAACAAACATATGTTGTGCAGCAAACTCAGCATCTAAACACAGTCTTTCTACTCCCTTGTTGGTGATATTGCAATCTTTAATCTGTCCCAATCGATCATCATAAGGTTTCAGTTCCATATCTTCAACCTTTTCTTCTCGAGATCTTCGTGGTTTCTTCATGATTTCAGGCCTTTTTTGTACATTCAGCTTCTTGGCCTCTACAACTTTCCTCCTCGTCTTCAGCTTCCTTTGAATATGCAGCAACGAACAACAAACCCTAAAGCAAAGAGATTCGCAAGAGTTCGATATAGGAACCCTGCAAATGCTTTGATTGAAAACAAAAGGATGAGCCTCCTTTTAAAAATTTTCATACACATCCGTTGGAAAGCATTCAAATTTCATGGGCACCGCATGCATTCCAATGATGCTTTTTATTTTTTATTTTTTTATTTTTAGGCTTCTTACCACTTCTTGAAATGCGAGAAGTGGTAGTTTTTTTTTTTTATATATTTTTTATAGAAAGTGTAATGAGTGAGCGGAGTGAGAAATGATAATGAGCGGAATTTACGGATAGTGCAACATGGAGATGGGGGGTGCATGGAAAAAAAAGGAGCGAAAGGATTCAAATGCATGATGTTTTTTTCTTATTTTAGTAGCATTGCTTTTTTTTTTTTTAATGGCGAAATGGTTTATTCGGGGGACGGAATGGGATTTTCGGGGGTTCGAAAAGGCTATTTCGGAAGGAGAACGAAGACTGCATACGGGGAGTGGTGGAAGACATGCATAATGGTGGGTTTCAAAGGGATTTTCAGGGAACCAAAATGGTGTTTTCGGGCATGCATGAGCACGTTTTTTTTTTTTTTTTTTAAAGTAAAGGAAGGGGGATGGAATGGGAATTTTGGGACCCAAAATAGTGTTTTCGGGGGTCTGAAAAAGCAATTTCGGGGTGGGAGAAAAAGGAGCTCGGGAAGCATGCAAATGGTTTTTTTTTTTTTGGATGGTTGACTAGTCAACAAAGGTTTTAGGGATTCTGAAAAGGGCATTTCGGGCATGAAGGAATGGGAGGGACGGAATGAATTTGAAGTCTGAAAAGGGTATTTCGGAGGCCCGAAAAAGGAATTT
Source organism: Wollemia nobilis (assembly GCA_028583015.1). Taxonomy (NCBI): domain Eukaryota; kingdom Viridiplantae; phylum Streptophyta; class Pinopsida; order Araucariales; family Araucariaceae; genus Wollemia; species Wollemia nobilis. The sequence continues at coordinate 381,007 of JAQPPZ010003109.1, read as the reverse complement.
CGGGCTATGATTTTTATATTAATTAAAAAAAAAAGGTTTGGGAGGGAAAATCCAAATTTTGAAATTTGAATTTCGAATGGAGCGTGGAGGGAAAAAAGGAAATTGCGTGCATGGGGGAGGAGGGGAAAAAAACGCAGCCAAAACCCAAAAAACAAGGGTTCCAAGGTAAGGCCATTTTTTTTTTTTTTTTACACCTCGAGAACTTTGGACCCCCTAAACACCTCATCCAAATTGATTTTTTGGTTTTCAAGTTTTTAAAGAACTCCCTAGTTAAGCATAACCTTCCTAGAGTAGTACTCAGATGGGTGACCTCCTGGGAAGTCCCGGGCTCTGCACACTTTTTCATTTTTTTTTTTTTTGTGTGTTGTTTTTTTTTTTTTCTTTTTGAAATTCAAGCCTAAAAGAAACGTAAAACGACAATATGTACATATTTACATCAATAATTTTTTTTTTTTTTTTTTAGTAATAGTAGGCCTTCAAATAAAGACCATTAACTAGAAGTAACAGTGCATGACCATCCATATCTTGCAAATAAAAATAATTAACTTGATTGGCACCTGTTATTTGAAATGGACCTTCCCATATTGCCTCGAACTTGTGATGTTTTCCAAGCTTTGATTTCTTTTCATTCCACTTCAATACAAGATTGCCAACCTTAAAATTCCTTTCAGAGACCTTTTTATCGAACCATTTCTTTGTTATCTCAGCATGTTCTATAAAATCCTGGTATGATTTCTCACATTCTTCTTCCAACTGCAAAATTTGAGCTAATCTCATGTTCATTGAATCAGATTCATCATCCTCATCATCAATCAAATGCCAAGTCTAGAGGGTCGGTAATTCAATATGAATTGGCAAAACTGCTTCTTTGCTATATACCAATGAATTAGGGGACGTCTTGATAGATTTTTTCATAGAGATGCGATCAGCCCACAATGCTTGATTTAAAAGTAGGTGCCAGCTTTGCTTATTGTCGCCAAGGGTCCTCTTCAAAATTTGAAGCAAGTTCTTGTTTGTAGATTCAGCCAAGCCATTCCCCTGCGGATAATAATTAGATGAAGTTTTCAAATAAATTCCATACTTACCTGCAAATTCACTGATTTTGGCACCTATGAAAGGAGTTCCATTATCTGTTATAATCGCATCTAGGATACCAAAGCGAGTGATCAACCCCTCAAGAAAAGTGATGACCGTGGCTTGATCCACATTTTTAGTTGGAATTGCTTCAGTCCATCTAGTGAAATAGTCGATTACAGTCAAGATGTACTTGTGACCAACAAATGAGTTAGGATCAATGACCCCGATAAATTCTAGGCCCCATTGCTGAAATGGTACTTCTACTTGAATCGGGTGAAGAGGTAATGATGCATTCTTGGTTCTACCGATGTATCTTTGGCACTTATCACATTTTTGACTAACTTTGAAGGCATCTACAAAAAGAGTAGGCCAAAAATAGCCTGCTCGAATAATATTTAATGCCATGGGTCTACCTACATAATGACCTCTTGATAATCCATAATGGAATTCTTCTAAAATTTTCTCCTTCTCTGATTCTTTGACACATCTAAGAAGAACCCCATCAATATTCTTATGAAACAAGACATTTGGTAGCAAGACATACTTGAGGGCTTGTAGTATAAATCTTCTTCTCTGTGAGGCATTCAGATGTGAAGGACATTTTCCAGAATAAAAATATTCCATCAGCTCCTCTGTCCAATCTTGATCGACTATAGAATGATTGTCAAAATTACAATTATCTACTACATCCTCATAATCATGAATTGTGGATCTAGAGGAAGCATTATTTGCAAGATCTTGGCACAATGCTCGACCTTGAAAAAGTTTGGTTGGTCAGATCTCAACATCAAATTCCTAAATTTTAGAAACCCAGACAACTCTCCTATCTCCAAGTTCTCCTTGTATGACAAAATTTTGGATATCTGGATGAACAACATAAACTATTGTTTTACTCTATGAAACAAAGTGCCAAAAATTCTTTAGAGATTTGATTACTGCATACACTTGTTTCTCAGTGAAGTTACACTTCTCTTGATGTGGTTGGATGACTTGGCTTAGAAAAGCAATCAGAATTTCATTTTCATCATCTCCCTTCTGTGTAAGCACTGCTGCATAAGCTTCTTGTTCACCAACGACATAAAGGATAAAATCCTTGGAATAATCAGGGTTCACTAGGACTGGAGCTTGAGTGATCCTTTCTTTGATCTCCTCAAATGATTGCTTCCTCTGCTCGGTCCATTTAAATTCAGCATTTTTCTTTATAAGCTCTGTCATTGGCCTTATTACTTGAGCGAAATCTGCAACAAAATTTTCAACAAAATTAATTTGCCCAAAAAAAGATTGCAAATCCTTCTTATTGGCTGGCAATGGAAGCTTCAAAAGAGCTTGGGCCCTAGCTGGATCAATAGCTAGGCCATTTTTTGAAATTAGATTTCTTAGGAGCTTTCCCTCCTTTACAAAAAAAATTGACTTTTTTGGATTAATAGATATGCCAAATTCTTGACATTTTTCAAATACATGCCTTAAATGAGATCCATGCTCCTCCCTATTGTGAGAAAAAATAGTCATATCATCCAAATAAATCACAATAATGCGATTTAACAACTCACCAAAAGCCACATCCATTGCCCTTTGAAAATTTGTGCCAACATTTGAGAGTCCAAACGACATTCACTGGTAAGCAAAGGTTCCCCATTTTGTGGTGAACGTTGTTTTATGTTGGTCCTCATCCCTGACCCAAATCTGGTTATACCTAGAGAATCCATCCAACAAAAAAAATCTTTGAGCTCCCACAACCACATGAATAATCTAGTCAATCTGAGGCAGAGGATAATGATATTTTAGCGAGGCTTGATTCAAATTTTGAAAATCAACACAAAGGCGAATATCTCCATTCTTTTTCCATATTGGGACCAAATTTGCCACCCAAGTTGAATGCTTGATGGGGTAAATTATTTTAGAATCCAACATTTTAAGAAGCTCCGCCTTCATTAGTACTTCAATATTGGGATTAACTGGTCTCTGCTTTTGTCTGAAGGGTTTCACCCCATCATGCAACTCAATAGTATGATGGATTACATCTTTGCTATATCCCTACAAATCATGGTAACTCCAAGAAACTGTGTCAAGAAATTCATGACATAAATCTCTGATTTGTTCTAACTCCTTAGGAGTACAATCCGTCCCAGTATTTATCGATTTTTGGGGACCTAACTCTAGTTCAGTATACTCCTTCTCATCTACTTTGATCCTATGCTTCTCTACCCTATCATTTTGATCAAAAAGGCTTTCAAGTGTAATCAATCCTTTGGGGATATGATTATTCCTTAGTTGAATAAGCCCTTTGGCTTCCTCCTCATCAAGCGTTGTCTCTTCCACAGTACTTGCTTCTCTTATCAAAAAATCTACAATCTGCTCATCACTTTTGAATACTTGCCAATACATGTTCTTTTCTAGGACCGAAGGTCTATAAACTAACCTTATAGTCTTAGGTTTCCTCACTACATGCTCAATCGGAGAGAAGTTTGTTCCAACAGATGCTAGAAGATCAGCATGCTTATTCAACTCTTGTGAAATGGATTGAATATTCAATGTCGTGAAAGCCTCAAACAGGTCCCAAAATTTGTTGTGGTATGCCTTGAGATAATGCTGCTTGGAGATGCACTTGTTCGTTACTTGATTCACAATCAATTCAGAGTCACCAAAAATCTGCAATTGTTCAATCCCCAATTTTTCTACCTTCTTCAAACCTAGGCACAACGCTTCATACTCAGTAGCATTATTAGTACAAATCTAGGTCAGTTGATATGAATATGTTTTCTGTAGAAAATAAGAACAATCCCTATTCCCGCACCATTTTTACATCTTGCTCCATCAAAATACAACTTCCATAATTGATCGGGTACAAAGTCTTGATCATATTGGTCAAGAGGCATCTTTATTTCAACCTCTTCAGGATTTATAACGAAGTAAAAACCAATTTCAATTTCCATCATGGAATTAAAATTTAGCTTTGAAAACTCATCCTCTAATCGAATCTCATCCAAGAATTCATCCATCAAATCAGGATTTTCCAATTCTTCATTTATCATGTTGACAGAATGTGTGGACTTTTCTTCTTCTTCCATATTCTCTATATGAAAAGTAGAAGTCTTCTCATTGTAAATATGGATTATTCTTCCTTTGAAAGGAATCTCCAAGTGATAATAATCCAGAGAAAGGTAGCCTCCCATATTGGTAGTGAATTCTCTTGACAAACACATACTGAAATATGGTTCCAAATGAACCATAACTACATCCTGAATTACTGTAATTTTAGGCATACTATGTAGAACAATAGGAATATCCTTGATTACACCCACTATTTTCATGGGAGTCCCATACAACTGCAAGACACTAGGGCTACTTCTTGTATACTCCATACCCATGACTTCACAAACCGCCTTTGGCATGACAGTTGTCGTAGCACCAGAATCAATCATGCAGTTGTGCACTATCCAACCCTCCATCCTGAGTGACGAATAAAATGGGGGTGGTCTATTTTTTCCAGTGGCTGAAGTAGTTAATGTTTGATCAAAAATCGTTTGGGTAGGATTCTTCTCATTATATTTCATAGACTTCAATGATTCTTGTAACAAATCAACTTGCCTAGGTAATTGTAATGCATCATAGAGACTAACCTTGGCTAGAATCTTCTTTAATTCTTCAACAATTTTGTATGTAAATGCACCAGAATCCCTCTTTTCAATAGTGCCTTCATATTTGATCTGATATTGCTGAGTGGCTTCTACCCTCAGTATTTTAGTCAAATATGGGTACTTGAGCTTTTCTCTAGCTTGTTCCTCTATTTCAGCTCTTGCCTGTGAAGCTGCGGCTTTTTCTTGCAATATTTCCTTTGCTCGTGGTGGCAAAATATCTTTTAATAGATAAGTGAATCTGGATTTGGTATTGAAATAGGAGCTTTCACTTGTACTTATTTCTTCTCATTTTGCATCTTCAGATCAGCTGGTACCCTTAATGGTTCCATCTCTGCTAGATCTACCATGACTGGCTTCTTCCCAGTTCTCATGAGAACTGAGACTTGTTCTTTAGATGGAACCATAAAATTATGATCTACCTCGGTAATCATATTAACTTGTCCTCCAGAAGAGCTTGCGGCCAATGTTTGTACATAGTTCAAATGAACCATACAAGTCTCCTCACTGTGTGGATCATTACATGCAGAGCACCAATATGTTCTTTCTATAGGGCCAACTTCCTCATTCGTCAACATAGTCGGGTTCTTTTAAGGCACTTTGCTTGTTGAAGTCACTTGTTCTCTAGTGATCAGCAGAGGTTGAAATATCTTGGGTTGGAAATCTCTCTCGACCTGCTTTCTTTCAATAATTGTGATTTTATTTCCCATCACTCTTATAGCTGAATTAGTAGATTTTACCTCTTGTAATAGCATTGTGTAAGGATCAGGATTTGAGGGCGCAGGAAGTGCCGATATAGGTAGAGATGCTGGCGGTGCAGGCAATTTTGGGAATGAAGTGGGAGCTGGTAATTATGAAATGCTTGGTGCAAGCAATTGTGAAATAGTTGGAGCAGGGAGCTGGGGAACTGGAATGGGTACGATCTGAGGTGCATTTGAGCTCCATGATGGAATAGGATACATGGAAGGCATAGGCTATGAAAATTAACCAAAATACAAATCCTTATGAAGATCAGGTAATATAGGCATTGTTACCTTTTGGGGAAGCCTACCTATGACAATCAAGTTAGGTTCCTCATTTTGTGCTTGTTCGAATAGCTCTGGGAATGTAGTCACGGACTATCGGATAGCCAAGCCAATGTCTGTGTTAAAAGCTCTGAGATAATAGAATGCAGCTTGCTCATGAGTGTGCCGAAGACCTTCAGGAACTCTCTGCCGACTTCTGGTAAATCTGACATTGAAGTCCGCTATATCCTCCTACGGATGCCTTTGAATTGCATTAAATTGATGCAACAATGAAAATGGATCAGCTTGTTCATGAAAGTTTTTGATTAATAGCTCTCCTAATTGATCCCATGATGCAATAGTGCCTGGTTGCAATGATCGGTACCAATACAACAATTTCCCTCTCAGTGACAACACCAACCATTTTATCATCACATTTTTATCTGTTATGTCATGGATGGTCGCCAAAGAGGCTACATCTTGAATATGCTCATAAGCAATTTTACCAGTACCATCATAGGTCGGCAAAGCTTTCAAAGCAGCTTGAGGGATTGGATTTTGTGCCAGTAAATTAAAGGCTCCCAAACTATTCCATGATGAGAACTACCTTGGTGGAGGATGCTAGGCCATTTGGACTGGTGCATGTGGCTGAGGAGGTGGAAAAATAGCAGCAGTACGAAGGAATAGAAAATACACAAGTAATTTATGAGGATGTTGTAGAGGACGTAAGTGGTGGGGAGACCAACTTAGGGTGTCCACTTAATTTTTGGTTGTCAAGTTAAAAAAAATCAATGGGATTTTCAAATTTTTGGCCTTCGATCTTATGATCATGAAGTACAAATCTCATTGTCTCCATGTTCGGAGGCTTCTGGGTAGTGCTGAGTCACCAAATGTTCTAACTATACAGCATGAAGGTGAACATTAAACCTCAATACTATTGAAAGTGAAACTTTTAGGGTCCCACCGGGTGTGCCAAAAATTGTTGGTCACAAATCTGCCTAAGTACAAGATTTCATCACTTGTGCGCCCTAGAATCGACCAAAATTGAAATGCCGAGGGAAAAGGAAAATTCCTTCGAACCGATATCGAGAGAGGGCTGGCTCCCTTACTAAATTCTACACTGTTTTAAGACTAGGGATGCAGGAAAGAAATTGAAAAATAACTGAAAGGAAAGGAAATATAGCCACAAGCCGAAGAGTATAATTTGGGGTAGACTAACCGCAAAAATTCCACCAAGTTTTATAACAGCATATAATAAAAGGAAAGCAACAGAATTTAACTCACACCTTTTTAGAGATAACCCCCAAATCGTATTTCAAAATCTACTCACTAACCAGAAACGTTTGAATTTAGAATGCAGAATTTAAAACTTAATAGCAAGAGCATTAACATAAACAAAAATGCCTTTAAAAAAAATAAGGAAATCACACATAAGAATGCTTGCAAATTTTAGAAGCCAAGTCTCTTCTATTGATGCAGAGAACTTAGAGAATTTTCTTGCAAAATATCTAACCTCCCTTTACAATAAGAATTTGATTAGTATTTATAGAGGTTTTCACCTCTTTCATTAAATACATGTGGATGCAAAGTGTCAGCCACTCAGCCACCAATAGCAACAACTTTCTTCTCGACCACAACAATGAACCAATGAGCAAATGCCAAATAAAATAACTGCTGATTTTATCACATGGCATATCAAGATTCAACACAAATCATCGGTCCAGTTTCAATCTCTATGGTGGCACCTTGGAAATGCATGCCCACGAAGTGGTTGATGCCTCAAAAATGAACAATATTGCACTGGAATCAAGAGAACATGCTTAAACTTGGTAGCTTCAGTGATCATATCACCTCACGAAGTATATTTATCAATATTAATCTCTTTATCAAGGAAGATTTGCACCAAACGTCACCCAAAATTACATCCATAGGAAAAAGTGTTCAATGTGTGAAAACACTTTAAAAAAATAAAAAACACTTTTCAATGTGGCACCAATGATTACAACGAAATGTCAATGTGGCACACTACAACAAAATTCCAATGTGGCAACAATGCCAATAGTACCTTTGTGGTACATTTGTAAATAGTAGATTAGGATTGAGTCATAGTTTAGGGTGTGATTTATATTTTCCCTTTTATGTTAGTGTGAATGTACAAAAAATGCACAAGTTTCATGTAAAGTTGTATTGTGAAGTAAATTCATAAGTTCCATTTTAGTTAGTGTGAAAATGTAAGTTGAGTAAATGTGCACAAGTGTCCTGTATGTATGATAATAAATATGTAATGTAAATATGTGCACAATTATCCTAGGTTAGGTTTCCAAGTTGTAGAAGTGTAAGATTCATGTATAGGTGTGCATTCATTATAGACTCAAGTGTTCATTAAGTATACAAGTGTGAAGTGAAGAACACAAGCTTATACTGAGAGGGGGGGGTGAAAATTAAAAGACCACTTTTTACTTTTTCTTCCAATTCAATATTATGTTGTGTAAATATAGCAGTATCAATAACAGTAATCAAAGTAATGCACATAAACCATACACAATAAATACATCACAATTTATGTGGTTCACCCAATGTGGGCTACTCCACGAAGAAAATATTTTACTAAAAATTTCTTAATCAATATATTTGGGAATCACTCCCAATTACAATGTTTATGGATCTTTATCCAAAGGATATGTTGATCTCCTAATCTCAATTTTGTGGATCTCTTCCATAGGAGAACTATTTCCCCTTTTTCTTTGGCTATGTGATATTCTAGAAGACTCTATCTCTCTGATGCACTAATTGGTGGACCTCTCTCCACTTGAAGACTCCTCACTCAGATCTGTATACAACTGTGCTGGTTGTTGGATCTCTATCCACTGAGACTTTGTCATCTGTACTCTTTCACCTCCAAAGCTTTATCAATAGGCTCAGTAAGAACCTGCTTAATAGGCTCAAACATAACCTTATTAACAAGCTCACACAAAACTTGTCAAATCTACGCTAGCAAGCTCACCAAGAACTTACCAAAATATGCTCTAGCAAGCTCACCAAGAACTTGCCCAAATATTCTCTATCAAGATCACTAAGAACTTGCCCAAATATGCTCTAGCAAGCTCACAAAGAACTTGCTCAAATATGCTCTGGCAAGCTCACCAAGAACTTTCCCAAATTTTCTTCAAAAAGCTCACTAAGAACTTGTCCAAAAACTGTCCTGAAATTTTTCCCAACACTGTCCTCAAATCTATACCAAAGGTCTTCTCAAAGACTCAATCAATCATGTTCAAGTAGTAATCAAAATGAAAAAAATGAATGACAATCTCAACTCAAATTAACTTCATAGAAGCATAAAGAGAATTCTTAGATACTCAATATGTTCTAATCTCACTCTTAACCCAAATCAATCTCAACTCAACTCAAATCAACTCATAGAAGCATAAAGAGAATTGTTAGAGACTCAATATGTTCTAAACTCACTCTCAACTCAAATCAACCTCAACTCAATTCAAGTATTATAGAACCATAAAGAGAATTGTTAGAGACTCAATATGTTATAACCTTAATCTCAACTCAACATAGAATGATGGAATAGTTTATTTCATAAAACTTGAACAATCACTTCACACATCACTTGACTAGGTTCAATCAACTCAACTCAACCAATCATCACAAGGAACAACTCTTTCTCACACAACCCTAGTCCAAGTATGTATCAACCAACTCAAATGTTTCCAACAATACTCAACCACAAATATCACATAAAAATGATACTCATGTTCTTTTCTAACTCAAGTTATTTCACAACCAATGGGCTTAAACAACTATGCTTATCAAACAAAGTTTAGACACAACTCTCAATTCAAAAAACCTTGAAGCATTCAACCAACCACTTTTGAAAAGGAAACCACAAACAATCCTTTTACCTCCAATGATATTTTAGATCTCAACCACCTTAAACAATCAATAGGATAATGTGCCCATACCTTTTATGAAGATGAAAAAAAACCTCTTTGTAAATCTACCACAATCACAAAATTCTTTTGCCAATCTTCACAAGGGTTAGTAGATCGCAAAATAATCAACATTACTCCACTTTTCAATAATCATAACAAAGGCCTTTAATTGCACAACTTACTTATCTCTCCTAAAACCACATGTACCATAAAATAAAATAAATCAAAACATTGCATAACCTTTTCACTCCCAAAATCACTTATACCATAAAATAAAATAAATCACAATATTGCATACCTTGTCACCTCATGAAAGAATTAATCCTCTTGAAAAAGAACAAGGTAAACTTCACTTTTGGAACCCCTTTGCAAAATAAGAAATATTGCTTTACACACACCTTATTTTTCCTTTTAAATAATTTAGTCAAATATCCCTCGAAATAAGCTTTTCGACGATATATAATATACCCCCTTTTCGAAATAAATTGAAACCTTTATATATATATATATATATATATATATATATATTGAAACCTTTATATATATATATATGCCACCCTCCATTAATTGCACATAGGTCGACCATCCACTAATTTAAAATTTAAATTTAAACTTTAATATCTTCATCACCGGAGGTCCTTTTTCGATGAAACAAAATTTGACCTTGGATTTTAAGAAAAGCCCTTTCCACATAAGCCTAGCATGGTTTTAAATAAAACCTTTTATTTTTCCTGCCTTGGTTTTCATAAAAACCTTGTATATATCTATGCTCTCCAAATTATCATAGATGATTATCTATGAAGTGCTTTTGCCATCAAAACTCAATGTGACATCAATGATCCATGTGACATAAATGACAACATAAAATAACTCAAATTTCCAACAATCTCCCCCTTATTCATTGATGGTAACACCTCTAATACAAACACCACAATCACTTTAAAAAATAATAACTCAATACTCTCTATGGAGGTTGCTCCCCCTAACTCAATACTCTCTTTGGAGGATGCTCCCCCTAACTCAATGCTCTCTTTGGAGGCTGCTCCCCCTAACTCAAATCTCTACCCCTTACTCAAATCTCTCCCCCTTTGACATCAATGGAAAAATGGACACCTATGGGGCTAAAAGATATGACTCTTAAGCTTATCCCCTCACCCCCTTCTCTTTTCAGGTGATTAATTTTGGGTTGGGAGTACTTTTACTCCCATATCACTTTGTTTCTTTCCTCTATCAACTTCCTTCCATATTTTTCTAATATCCTTATCTTGATGAATTAATTGATCTTCTTGTCTAGAACTTGTTTGACCTTCTTGACTTGAACCTATTTGGAATTGAGTCCTACACCGTTTTGCAATATGCCCAAATTTATTGCAATTAAAAATTTTGATATTGTAGTCTTTGGTTGGTGTCCATGTCCTGAATTCTTTCTTGAAGTAATTTCCATATTCATTTATTTCTTGGACCCTGTATTGTGAAGCTCTTTTTTCATGACCATTATGACCATGAATTCTGAAATGTGTAGCTCTAAAACCAAAACCATGTTGCTCATTCCCTTTGCACTGAAAAGATTTATGACCAATCCTATTACATGAGAAGCAATGTCCTTAAAAATCATACCTTCTCCCTTTGAAGTTCCTTCTAGAAAAATCAAACTTCTTTTATCCATGGATTCTTTCTTGACCATTCTCCTTATGATCATCTTCAACTTGTGCATTGCATCCTTGAACCTTCTTTGTAGCATCTAAACCTTCTTCCTTAATTTCTTCCTTACTTTTCTCTTCAAGAGTTTCTTTTCCTTTTGAAATTGATTCACCTATCTCAAAACAAGATCCAAACTAAATATTTGGATCCATAGGAACTTTGGAACTTTCCTCACAAATCTTAGGTGCTTCCTTACTTTCATATTTTAGAAATTCCTTTCCTTTTGAGTGTGATTCCCCAAACCTGAAATATGAGACCTTTGGTGCTTTGGAATATTCCTCTTATTTCTCTTAATTTGTGTCAAGTAGCAACTTGGCATCCATATCTATAGCCTCTGAAATACATGTTTCCTTCTTAGTAAAAATATCTTGACCTTTTGAGTCATGTGATGGATCAAAATTTTCAAGTAAGGAACTTTTCAATTCTTTTAGATTCTCTTTAAATTCTTGTAGTTGCTCATGAATAACATTTAAGTCTTCCTTTAGATCAACTAAGATATTATCCTCTTGTTTAACTTCTTCTATTTGGAGTGAATGTTCTTCTTCTATTTATCTTATGCCATAGAAAAACCCTTCTTCATCTTCACTATCACTAAGATCATTATAATATTCTATAGCAAACAAACTCTCAAGATTTCTTTGACCATGTCTATTTCCTTGATGTGTCATCTCATCTTCACTATCACTGAAACCATTACAATATCTTGATTTACGATCTCTTTGAACACACACAAAGCACTATTCTCTTTCACCTTCTATTCCTAGGAATAGATGTTCTTCCTTTTCATCATCTGATTTGTCTCTATCACTATGATCTGAGCTATCACTTGCTTCTACAATGTAGTAATATTTCTTTGCCTTACAAATTTTTTTTTCTTCTCATACCTATTTTGCTTGAATCTGTCATCTTTGTCATGCTTATGCTTTCCATCTTCTTTTCTTCTGTGACCCTATTTTTCATCATCATTGTTTTCTTCATGTGGACACTTTTATGCATAGTTACCAAGATCACCACACTTGTAGCACCTGACTTTCCTTATATCTTTGAAATTCCTTGAGTCCTTATTCCTTTTCATGAATTTAGCTTCCTCATAATTTTATAAAAATCTATCTGTTTCTAAAACTTATCCTTTCTCTCTTTTTGAAGCCTTGATACAATCTCTTTTTTAAGCCTTGAATACAATCTCTTTTATTGGATCTTGATGTTTACTTACCCTCATCTCATAAGATATGATAGTACCTTGCAATTCTTCCATTTTTAGCTTGTTGATATCCATTGTCTCTTCTATTGTTGAAACCATAGAATCATATTTCATGGGAAGTGATCTCAAAACCTTTTGAGTAACTTTTTATTCTTTCATATCAAAACCTAGGCCTCTCATAGTGTTAGTAATCTCATCAACTCGAAGTAAGAACTTTGCAATATCTTCAAAATATTCCATTTTCAATTCCTCAAATATTTTTCTATGAGTTTGTAGTTTTTCCAACTTTACCTTGAAATATCCTTCATAAGTATCCCTCAACTTGGTCCACATATCATCAGCTAAAGTACATACCATGACCTTTGTAAAATTTGTCTCATGTAACCCACTCAAAATACAATTCATTGCTCTTGCATTGATCTCAACCAATTTCCTAGTAGTCTTATCTTCCTCAGGATCACCTTCAATCTTATACTCTTTTTCAAACATCTACCATACATAATATCCTTATGATATCAAGTAGTTCTTCTTTCTCATGCTCCAGAAAGCATAATTGTTACTATCAAATAATGTAGCCTTATTTGAATATAATCATTTTTGTGAATCCATCTGTGTTCTTTGTAGAATCTACCCTCAAGATGTTAGCCTTTTCGAAGGAACCCGCTATGATACCAATTGAAGAACACAAGCTTATACTGAGAGGGGATGAACAGTATAAGACCATTTTTTACTTTTTCTTCCAATTCAATATTATGTTATGTAAAGATAGCAGTATCAATAGTAGTAATCAAAGCAATGCACAGAAACCATACACAATAGAGACATCACAATTTATGTGGTTCACCCAATGTGGGCTACTCCACGGAGAAAATATTTTACTAAAACTTTCTCAATAAATCTCTTTGGTAATAACTCCCAATTACAATGTTTGTGGATATTTATCCAAAGGAGATGTTGATCCCCTAATATCAAGTTCATGGATCTCTTCCTAAGCTATGTGGTCTTCTAGAAGACTCGGTCTATATACTACACTAACTAGTGGACCTCTCTCCACTTGAATACGCCTCACTTAGATCTGTCTTCAAATGTGCTAGTTTTTGGATCTCTATCCATTGAAACTTTATCCTTTGTACTCTATCACATCCAAATCTTTGTCAATAGGATCACTAAGAACCTGCTCAATAGGCTCACACAGAACTTGTCAATTTCATGCTAGCAATATCACCAAGAACTTGCCTAAATATGCTCTAGAAATCTCACCAAGAACTTGCCCAAATCTGCTCTAAAAAGCTCACCAAGAACTTGCCCAAATCTGCTCTAGCAAGCTCAACAATAACTTGCCCAAATCTTCTCTAGCAAGCTCACCAAGAACTTGCCCAAATATTCTCCAACAAGCTCACTAAGAACTTGTACAAACATTGTCCTCAAATATGTCCCAAAACTATCCTCAAATCTATCCCAAAGGTCTTCTCAAAGGCTCAATCAATCATGCTCAAGTAGTACTCAGAATGAAATCAACAATAAATGACAATCTCAACTCAAATTAACTTCATAGAAGCATAAAGAGAATTCTTAGAGACTTAATATGTTCTAATCTCACTCTCAACCCAAATCAATCTCAAATCAACTCAAATCAACTCATAGAAGCATAAAGAGAATTGTTAGAGACTCAATATGTTCTAATATCACTCTCAACTCAAATCAACATCAACTCAATTCAAGTCTTATAGAACCATAAAGAGAATTTTTAGAGACTCAATATGTTCTAACCTTAATATCAACTCAACATAGAATGATGGAATAGTTTATTTCATAGAACTTGAACAATCACTTCACACATCACTTGACTAGGCTCAATCAACTCAACTCAACCAATCATCACAAGGAACAACTCTTTATCACACAACCCTAGTCCAAGTATGTATCAATCAACTCAAATGTTTCCAACAATGCTCAACCACAAATCTCACATAACAATGATACTCATGTTATTTTCTAACTCAAGTTATTTCACAACCAATGGGCTTCAACAACTATGCTTATCAAACAAGGTTTTAGACACAACTCTCAATTCAGAAAACCTTGAAGCATTCAACCAACCACTTTTGAAAATGAAATCACAAACAATCATTTTTCTTCCAATGATATTCCAAAAATCAACCACCATAAATAATCAATAGGAGAATGTGCCCATACCTTTTATGAAGATGTAAAAAAATCTCTTTGTAAATTTGCCACAAACACAAAATTCTTTTGCCAATATTCACAAGGGTTAGTAGATCACAAAATAATCAACATTAATCCACTTTTCAATAATCATCACCAAGGCCTTTAATTTCACAACTTCCTCATCTCTCCTAAAACCACTTGCACCATAAAATAAAATAAATCAAAATATTGCATAACCTTTTCAATCCCAAAACCACTTATACCATAAAATAAAATAAATCACAATATTGCATACCTCTTCACCTCATGAAAGAATTAATCCTCTTGAAAAATAACAAGGCAAACTTCAATTTTGGAGCACCTTTGCAAAATCCAAAATATCTCTTTACACACACCTTATTTCTCCTTCTAAATGAGTTAGTCAAATAGCCCTCGAAATAATATTTTCGATGATATATAATATGCCCCCTTTTTGAAATAAATTGAAACCTTTACATGCATATATATATATATATATATATATATATATATGTCACCCTCCATTAATTGCACACAGGTCAGTCGTCCATTAATTTAAACTTAAACGTTAAACTTTAATATCTTCATCACTGGAAGTCCTTTTTCGATGAAACAAAATTCCACCTTGGCTTTTAAGAAAAACCCTTTCCACATAATCCCACCATGGTTTTAAATAAAACATTTTATTTTGCCTACCTTGATTTTCATAAAAACCCTATATATCCATGCTCTCCAAAATATCATAGATGATTATCTATGAAGTGCTTTTACCACCAAAACTCAATGTGACATCAATGATCCATGTGAAATTAATGACAACATAAAATAACTCAAATTTCCAACATGAAGTAGGAAATACAAATGTCATGAAACTTGGCATATGGAGAGCAATAGTCAAGTATCGAGAGAGTCACATTTCTCTTGCTATATTATGGAGACAATGCTCCATTATAGGAATCATGATCATTATCATCATATACATTTGTAAGAGAAAAAAGAGCAATAAATTTTATATACATTTTGAGCAATTAATATTATATGTTATATTTCATGCATAGTAGATTAATGAATTAGGCTATCTAAATTCATATTTTAGTATATTTTTGAATGTTATTTGATTTATTATAATTCTTGATATTATTATTTTGACCTTCATTATATTGTAGCTATCATATTTTAGATCATATGTGAAATAACTTTTCATATTTTGTGGTACTATAAGGTTTATAAAAGCCATCATTCCTAGCATTGGATATAATATCTTTGAAATAATTAAATATTTTATTTGTGATATCTTCTTCTTCCTCCTCAATACATATGCCATCTAAAGTTGAAATTATATTATTTAATAAAAATAAAAATCCATCCTAATTATAGCATGAATGAATTTGATATTTTTATCCTCTTTCTTGAGCCTTGTTTCCCTAGTTTTTGGTACCAAAAATACACCTTATTTAATGCCATATTATGATTAAAAAGTAATTATTTTCTTGTGGATAAGTATCCTTGTCTATTCCATTGATTTATGTTGTAAATATTTTAAACTTGAATTTAATTTAATTAAATTTGATACCAAAATATTTTCTATTCCAAATGTTTATTTATTAGCTTTATATATTTTACTTTTCGAACAACCCTATACATGCATGATTCTTTAACATTTTAATTATATCACCTTTACATAATCATCTAGATGGAATCAGGGTCTTGGTGCCACATAGATTAAGAGTGAAAGGATTTAGATGAATTTCATAAATTATGTCATATCTCCTAATAAAAACCTCATGTCTCCAAGGATTTTTTTCTAATATTACTCACAATAAAATATCTAAAGAGTGTATAATTTCTTTACAACTACATGTTGGATAATATAAATCTATCCAATTTTTCTTCTAGATGAGGTTGTCGAATGCATCTATTATTACATGTATAATGGAACTTGAAGAAATAGCAGTCCAAAAGCCATTTAAATTTACAAATGAATAAAAAATATATATTGGTTTAGACCATGTGGGAATACCATCCTTATCTTATAAAGGATATATAGTTGCACCTATGCCTCACCCCCCCAAAAATCCTCAAATCATATTTATAAATTATCAATATTTTTATGAAAATATGCAGAGGTTTTTTCAACATATTTCATGATAAATAACTATAGTTGAAGCATGTGCATTTATAATCCAAAATGTGATACTTTTCTCTTTCCTATAAAATAAACCAGCTACCTAATTACTTTTTTCTTCTAGAAATTGTCCATTCCATTTGCATTTGTTTCATATTGTCATATTAACTATAAAAGTTCCTATAGAGAAAATTACTCAACAATCCCACATCTTCCAAACATTGAAATATAGAAAGTTTACTTATATTATTGTATAAGTTTTAAAATATTGAATAGATTTACAATATCAAATGATAAATTATTTTTTTGAGGGGCCAATTATGGGCATGATCCATGTTATCTATATTCTAATTGAAAAGCACAATATGAAATTTATATCTCCTATGTATGATAGGAACTCCAAAAAATCCCTACTACATTTATTATGGCAAATTATACATTGTTTAAAATTACTATAGCAAACATGCAAATACAAAGATATGAATTTTCAAATTTACAATGATGATCGATCTATGAATGACAAGTTTTTCATTCTTATTATTGATTGCTTCTAATGTTTGACTTTTTTTATTAATACAATATTTTTCTCTAATACATTTTACAAAAATGAATATATAGAACTCTAAGAAAATAATATTTACTCACTCATAATTAATTCTTCAAATTATGGTACTTCTATTTTTTGGATAATACTTTTTTCAAATGGATGACTTATGTTTTTCTTTCTATTTTATTTTTATCAATGAGCATCTTAGGTGTTACATATGCAAATTAAATCATATAAGATAAAATATCATTTATTTCATCCTATTCTTAACAATGAAATGCATACACTTCATGTGTTTACATGAATCTTGATATCAAAAGAAATATTAAAATGGGTTTATTGTACAAAATTATGTCATAATACTATAACGAACCCCATTCGTTACTCCTTATTCACACACACACACACACACATAAATATTATAATAGTTCATGTAGTAATGACCTAATCCATAACCTAAGACATGCATATTCCATTTGGATTGTATCTTTCAAGGCATATAGCTTCAAGAGCTATAGAGACTTGATCAGAGTCTCCTTAAGTAGAAGTGATCAGCTTCTACAAAATTTTCATACCTCACTTGGTATGAGTATGCTGGCCAAGCATACCAGTTTCATCCCCTTAAAAGAAGAAATCACCATTTGGCCCACTAAGACCAGGTGAATGCCTTGAATATGGAGAACCCCACCAAGGGTAACCCATCATAGACGGAATAACCACACCCATAATTATTCCTAAGTCTTAGCTCCAATCTAATCCATATAGAAAGGGGTCCTAAGACTACTATATCACTATTGTGATATGAATCCATGGAACATGTCTTTGATCCTCCTATTACACCCTCGATTAGGCAATCCCTCTAATGAATTCCTTTTAAATGGATAATACTAGTCCCTTGTAAATTTAATCCTTTAGTGTATAGTGGAGGATCTATCTTGGTTTGAGAATCAAGGTCATAACGTCCTCTTGAGAGTTTATTCCACAACATATTTTCAACTAAACCATATTGAGAGCATTAAATTCATGAAGCAAGTTTCATTACATTTTATCCTTAGGTTTATAGAATTATGTAAGACTCCTACTTAACAATATTTGTGTTACATTCAAGTATAAATGTATAAATCCAATTTTCCCCTTAATACTTGGTCTTTATTGCATAATAGTTCTTGGATTTCCATTTTTGGAATATATGAAGAGAGTGCATCATTTGCAAATAGTCATTCCACAATATTGTAATAAATTAGACAAAGTTCCTGATTCATTAAAACATTTAAATAAACATCCATACTTTACATGCATTTATTTCTTGAATGACACCACCTACTAAAATCATTCATCATTGCCCATTTCATTCACAAGATAAATGAAACAATTGAATTAACAACATATTATAAAATTGAGCATACTTTGCTAACCTCCATACATATCTAACCTAATGAAAATTCAGCATATATCATAGTACATGAAATAAACATTACATATTGAATCATTTTAATTTGAACATAAAAAAAACATTCATGAAATAAAACAAACCACAAAATTAAAGTAACACCAAAATCTATCCTGGGAAACCCTGACGGGAAAAACCTAGCCTAAAAAATATATGCTTCCTCATTTTCATAAACTTAAAATGGTAATTGTTACAATAATAGCAGGGCATCTAATGGCCCTTCTCTTCCAAATATAGGTCGAGGTATACAACAATTCCTTTTTGACCTATTGATGTAATTAAGGGATCACCCAATCCCTTCTTTTATATCAAATTTACAATAACATTAAGGAACCTCTAGTTCCTAAGACATTTAACATCTTACATTGTTCATGAAAATTCATTGGATTATATTTTGGAGATATCGTATTTCAAGGGAGTCCTATAAATTCCCTCAAGAATAAATTCCAAATTTATTCTTCCAAGTTGATTAGCAATCAACCGTCACTTCATAAATTAAGGTCCCATACCCTTAATTTATGAAACATTCACCAACTTCCTCTACATTTTATACAATTTTCTTATCAATATCGGGTTATTTCATTCAATCTAATTTGGAAAGCACTACCTTAATTGATCTCAAATCCTTTATGTTTTAAACCAAAATCATTTGTTGTAATTCATAAAAATATCTTATCTTTACTTCACGATTTATAGTTCTATTTATTAAAATACAATTGTAGTCTAAGGCTTCTCACTAAAGTAAGAAAATTTTGATTATCTTATTGTATCTTAGATAATGTGTGTGTTTATATCCATGAGTATTACCCTATTTTTAAACATGGTATTTAGTTGTACTAGTGTATGTATATCCTTTACCATTTTCTAAACTGACATCATCTTTTAGTTCCCATGATATATTACCCAAAAATTCCATGGTTACTTATCTAACCCCTTTTAGTTTAAACTGTGACTATACCTAATATTGATTCAAACTAAATCCTCATACTGTTCATATAAGGGTGGATTCCACTACCCCTTTTATATTCCAATATAAGGGTGTGCTCATGGCATTCGAATAGTAGAATATTCCACTATCCAACTATTCAACGCACTGAGGTTATACCCCATCTGCCTCGGTTCTCAATTAACATAATTTAGAAAATGTCTAAGTTCTTCTAGTGGTGCCAGTGGCCACCCGGTCAAGCTGATGACTACCAATCCTTCAAGGGTCACTCTTTTCGAGAAGACAACCCTCTTATGATCACATAGATTTATGTAAATTAATTTGACCTAAGGTGTAGGTAATATCGAGGATTAATTATTGTTTCTATTACCATATCCTGATAGTATTTGGTACTGAGAGAATGAGGCACCAAAAAGAATCACAGTTCTCATGAGAAGGTGCTTCATGATACCTTATAAGGTTTGGATACCTTGATTTACTGTATGACAGATACCTCCTTATTGGAATGGAGTGACAGTTCAAGAGACAGAAGATGACCTCCCTTAATGCACTATCTAAGCACCATAGACAAAGCATTTCATTTGAAAATTTTAGGGATTGAAGACATTTACCAAAAGACACATCCAGTTATAAGTTGGTCGACCAGTATTCCTTTTATCTATCCATTTTTGGGACTTATGACAACATCATATAAGTAGCTTTGCATCCAATATAAAACACAGAGACATGGGTTGAACTCTCATAAAATTTTAAAAGGGGTCATTACCTAATTCAAGTGCACACCTCGCAGTGGTCGACCATCGACGAATCATTAACTATGATCGAAGTTTGATTATTTGGGTCTACTATTTACTGGTTTTGTTTGCTCACTCTGAAACAAAGGATTTTTGTTCCTAATCATGATCTTGTAGAAGTGGTTTGGTAGAGTTTAAAATAGAGATAGCCTAATCAATTTTAAGTTTCGATTCGGCCTCGATTCGAAGGCCACCATTATAAGGATACAATGGCATCCATACCTACAGGACTAGACGTTGGTTTATGCCTATAGTGTTAATATCAGTCCCTGCACAAAGATTTTAACCCAAAAACTTTAGCACGATATGAACATATGGAAACCCTCCCCTAATACCATCCATGAGATCTAAATTACTCAGCGTGAGCCTTAGAGGAATATTGCAATGAAATTTTTAATCATATATTCTTGGTTGCAGTCACGATGATGAAGGAATTTCTAGCAGACTGAAACGGTGATAGAAACATTATTTCCCTAGTATCATTGCCTTGCTAGGTCATGGGGGACTAGAAAGCGTAAGTCTCCTCCTAAATCTTGAACCAAGCCAGTCAAGAGGTAATCTGTTGATGACAGTGAAATCTGGATGTACAGGACAGAGAATCCTCAAATCTTAAATTTTCTCCCAAATAGTTTATAGCTAGTCGACATCTAGATATCGGTAGGAACAAATCATAAAATTTGAGTACCCAGGAAGAGGAATTACTGGAGCTTAAAAATGGTTAAAGCCTCCTTTATTCCAAATCTAATCAAGGGGAACTACAATGATTAGAATTTGCTATTCGACTTAGCCCTAATGAGATTAAGACAGAGTCCTTCGGCTTGATTTAATTAGAAAAAATTAGCATCAATTTTGTGATAGTCGATGTTTTATCCATTCTATTGAAATCAAATCGATACTCTGTTTTGATTTATTTCACTTATTCTACGAAAATGCAAGTGTCTCCTTAAAGGGAGTCAATAAATTCGATACGTCAGGGCATATCACAGAACTTAACAATACTACAATGTATAGGAAGAAGAGCCATAAGGGTAGTTCCTATATTCAATCCCACATCTAATCGAAGACACATAATCATTCAATCTCAACAACATATACCCAGATATAACTAATTGCTGAATTTCAAATTCAAGATGATATAGACAAGTTAGATTCCCCCATTATTAAATTTAAAAACTAAAAGTAGGGATAAAAGACTCTGACCTAGAGCTCCCGTGCATTATCCAAGTGTCCTTTCTTCCAATCCCCTTCTTCACGGCTTTGCTCAGTTCCTTCCATGAATTTTCCTTTAAGGATTTTAAATTACTTCAGTCTCTTAAGCTTTCTGGTTCACCCCATGGATGAAGAGCATACTTCTAAAACATGAAGAGCATACTTCTAGAACCTAGATGTCTTTCTTTACAAAAATATCCTTTATTTATAGGGAAATTTCCCACTCATGGGCCAAATAGGGGCCACATTATAATAATACTAAAATTTGTCTAGGATCAATATGACTTCATCATGTCATGTGAAGTGTAAGGAGAAAGGTCCTACGAAGGGTAAGGTAAATGTCATTATTTTTGTCTTGCATATTTTCCATGGCGACAAATACTATTAAAGCATAGTCTGGGAACAAAGTTAGAACTATTATTGATAAGGTAAAGGACTTCCCTTTTGATTTCCACCAATATAAGGAAGTCATATGGGTACTTCCAAATAGGTAGAATAACCCATATGCTATTTTAAAAATCCTCCAGTCCTTCTTAAGTCCCATCTTCATAGGGTCCACTGAATCTGCACATGATTTATTGTAAGGTTATAATTTTTGTAAAAGATAATTCTTTAAATTTATCTTTTACAAGACCTCATAAATAACCCATAAATTAATTTAATATTTCTTATCCCTTACAAAATTCTTTTATTAGAATTTTGTAGGATTCTTTAGGGTCATGCCCCCTTCTATTAGGCATTAATTGATCCCCAAGATCAATTAATGTTATTTAAATAGGATAGGAGGGTAACGGGTCATGATAAGTACCTATGTTCATGGTATATTAAATAATACCTTATTTTAACCTTTATCATCTATTTTTAATGCCTTCTCCAACTACACATCCATAATTGAAATAATTTCTTGTTTCACTAAATATTATAGGTGTTTATTTTTACATGAATTTACATATCACTTAGAAAAATATCTACTTTAGCACAACAATATTTTCAATAAAATGTATATGTATAATTTCAAACATACTAATAAGTTTAGAGGAGATAAATTTAAAATTCATAATGTTAATTTATAATTAAAAAATATGTCAAGGATCCATTATAATGAAGGTTATCTTTATCTTTAAGAGAAAATGATATTTTAGTATGAACTATAAAAACTTTGTTTTTTATTCTTAGGATTTCTCAATTTTATATTTAATGTAAAAATATTATTTTTGAAGCAAGAATTTCCTTATTGGATGTGGTGTTAAGCTTCACTTGAAGCTACAAACAACTTTAGTATTGTATTTATTACATATATAATTAGGAATTTATATAACATGTATATGTAATATTCTATTATTAAACCTAGAGGATAGTTTTTAAACCTTGACCTAAATGTCCCTTGTGTTTGGGTATTAATTCCCTTGAGACCAACCATTTTACTATTTTTTAGAGTGTCATTCTTTTGTTTAGTGATATTATTTTGGTATCTACAAGCACCCTTCATATTTCTTGTATTATGGCTATGAATTGCTATTATTTTTGGCTGATGTGTTAATCCCATTCATGTTTGGAAACTATTGTAAAATATAACAATTACCTGATTGCCTTCCTTCAACTATTTCTCTTACATGTATTTTTGGAAGGAGATTGTGGAAGCTTTGTATGTCATCAACAATTTCACTTATCATTTGTTTACAAAATCTCTAGTTTTCCATTCAATTGCAAGAATGCCACTATGTTGTGACAAATATATTGAACTAGGGAAAATATTCATTAATAATTTTATCTCTCTTAACATTCAATCCATTTTTCCTCTCTTTGACTAGATGGATGTGCTAACTAGTGGGTTAATTTTTTTAAGGTTGACTGAAATCTTCACCTATATTTTATGTTTTTTTTTTAAATATTCATTTCTAATTTTGTTTATATTATGTTGAATTGATGCAACATAGATGAGACAATGATTATTAAAGAATAAAAAAGTCTATTTTTTTTAATAACCCCCATATGTCAAAGAAGTCATGTATAAATAATTTTGCATGGAAAAGATGTTTGAATTGCTTGATAAAGTTGTTAAACTAGTCCAAAAATGTATTTGCTATATTGACAAGAGAGGATGGCTTAATTTTATATGTTCAAAATGTTATGTAATGGCACACCATAGCAAATATAATGAATTGTTGACATTTTAAGTTTTCTATAAAATTTCACAGGGGAACTCTAATTTAGCACATTTGATCATTTTTCGTCTAGGTAATCACTTTTTTCATGGAAATTTATGTATTTTATATCTCTATTTTTAATAATTTTAATTTCATATGTTAAATATTTTTTCAAATGTTTTGTTTGGAGGTGGGGAAAAATGATCTCATATAATGTTTTATATTATCTAAGTTTTGGTTCAAGATAGTTTGGCATATTTTCCATTTATCCCTTGGTCAAAGCATTTTTTATGCTTGGCTCAAAATTAAAATCCCCCTATATGCATGATGATGTGCTAAAAAAGGTTGGGCATGGGTTCCCTTATTGAAAAAATAATTTCATGGTAAAGGAAAATTGGGTTTTTTTGTCATGGTTCTAGCATGAATTACTTAAATTAACTTCTTCATTTCATTTGTTTCGGGTTTATTTCATCCATTATATTACAAGCAACTTTAACATGGATGTCAACATTTGTTCAAGGGACATGTGCTCATGTACATTGTTTACATATATGCACTTGGTACATTGGCTAGTGGAGAAAGCATTAGCACTTTAGCCCCAAGGGTTTTAAGGTTCGACTCCCTTGCCCATTATTCTTTTATGAGGGCAGATGATGTGTAACACTTTGATGACGTGATATACCTTGATGACATGGTATTTGGTAACATGAAAATGGTTGACTTGGAAAAATTTATAACATGGAACATAGTTTTTAATCATTATATATCATATTGGTCAATCATGGATCGAAAACTCATAAAAAATATCGTACCTCTGCTTGTATATTTAGTAGTAAACATGGTGAATAGTTATTGTTTTTAACTTTAGAATGTTACATGTGGTATATTCTTATTTATTTATGCCCTATTTAGTGGTCTACATAGCCAATGTCCTAGAGGTACTCCTTGTGATGGATCAATGATGCTAGGTAATAATTGATTTATCATCACACTATTCCAATAATAGATTAGCTAGTGATCAATTGATAGCCCATTAATTTCTCAATCAACAACACATGGTTCTCTCCCATTCATTAAAGGTATAATTAATTTTATATTTTGAAAGGTTTGGGTCAAAAATTGAAGGGCCATAATATTCATATCTGGAAGCATTTTGAGACTTTTTTAAAATCTCATATTTTTTCATGTTAGTTTTCACAACAATTTCTAAAAATGAATGGAATTTATAATTACCCAATATTTCTTAATGAAAGTAATACACAACATATAAAACATAGTATATGATGGGGTGTATGTAGACACCAAAATATCTTCACTTAAGAGAATCAAAATTACACTCAAATTGATAAGAAAATGATCGATGAGGATGGATATTTATACCGAAGTACATCTTACCTTTACATAAAGATTGTGATATCATCTCTTAGAAAATAAAATAATAAAATTTTACAAAAATACCTTTTTTAATATTTACATGTCCCAAAAGAAAAAATAATAAAAAGTTAGTTATGGTCTCAAGAGAAGATTAACCACCACATATTCCAACACTCCTTAAAGTTAAATGGAGGACATGAATAGAGGCGCTTACAGTGGATTGCATATTAAGGGATGTTTTCCCACTCCATGATGCTCTTGCATGTGTGCAAATATTACATTTAGCATGATATTGGTCAAAATATCTAATACCTACCCTAATGAAGGAAGGAAAACTAGATATAACATCCCATAAGCATCAATCCATCACATAAAATACACCAATATCTTAATATACTTTATATATTTATGAAATAAAATATTGTAAATAAGTTAAGTGGTACTCTAATTATCATAGGAAAGGGAAATAAAAGAACTCTATGGGATGTCATTCTCCTACGAAATCATTAACATCCATGTAAAATGTTTGATTGCCTAAATGGAAATATAATATTTATTATGTATGGAAGACTAAGAAATGATGGATTACCATCTAGAATAGTCTGAAATCAGATTGGATCCCAAGTAGAACACAAATCCTATGATGGATTTCCACTCATACAAATAACTTGTCCAATCATCATCTAAAATCATTATAAAATTTAGAGGAGAACTAATAGAGTAGTGGATGCCCATTTGATATTTTGCTCTAAGAATCAACTTTGTTATTGTCTAGTGACTCTCTTGAGGAGGCTACAAATACCTAAAAAAATAACTAACAAAAAATGCTATATTTGGTCTAATGTGAGTGATATAAAGAAGCCCTCTAGAAAGAGACTCTATAAAGTGGTATTGACCAGAAGTGTAGTCCAGTTAGCCTATAGTTTCAAACCTAAAGGAAAGGGGTTTGAGTAGGGTTACACTCGTCAATACTAAATTGTTACATAATATGCAATGCATACTTGTGCTAGTAAATGGTAATGCCAAAATCTAACTAATCAATAATGAGCTCTAAAAAATAGTTCATGAGCCCCAAATTTATTATCTCAATGATGGACCAAATCCATGACTTCATCTCTTAGTAGATTTTCTTGTGATAATAATATCACCAACATACAATGCAATCACCATAATTTCCTCACTAGTATGTATAATGTACATATCATGCTTAGACTCATATTGTTGAAATCCATAATTTATAAAAAGAATAATCCTACTTAAGACCATGTAAATATCAGGTCAAATGAGATATCAATATTGTAGGGCCCTTTAGATCAAGTTTTAGTGGTTTTTGCATGTAGATTTCCTCTTGAATATCTCCATGAAGAAAGGTACACTTCACATCAATCTAGTGCACCTTCCATCTATAGAAAGCTTCAATGAAATAATCATTCTAACAAAGTCCATCTTAACTATAGGTGCAAATTTGTTGATTTATTCCACTTCCTCCAACTAAGGGAATATCTATGCAATAATATATACCTTATGCTTTTTAACATGACCATTTGATGTGTAGTTGGTCTTGTAGACCCACTTACACCCCATAACATTCTTCCCTATTGGAAGTAGAATGAACTCTAATTTTCAATTATTTATAAAACCTCAAAAATTATGTCATATATTCTAATAAAAACCTTATTTATCCAAGGATTATAGAGATGATATACCTTTTAGATATCATAAAATCTCATAAACATATACTTATGGCTCTTATGTTCATCTTTTTTTTAAATATACTTAGGTATGCGAGTGAGTGTTGAAGAGTTGGATAATTAAAACATAGAAAGATCTAACTTATCCCATATTAATTTATCAAGAGGTTTCATCCCTTGAAAATCCTTTGTAGGAACTATTTTGATGATATTCCTTGCATAATATATTGCCTCACCCCAAAACATGTGATCTGGTCCCTTGGCATGAATCATACAATGAGTTATCTCCATGATTTTCCTATATTTTTTTTCTACTACACAAATATATTTAGGAGTGTAGTGAACAATCCTTTAATATACTATTTTGTGAATGACCAAACATGTTGGAAGTATTACATTATTTTCTCCCTTGTAAAAATTATTCTGGTAGTTGATTTATATTTTATATAGTGTATGTATCAATATTAGAGAAAGTGTAAGGTGTCAAGAGAGAATGAAGAGTCACATTGATATGTGGTAATATGAGAGTTTTGTATTTATGAGAGGAATATGAAAGGATGCATCTCCCAACTGTTAGAGGAGAGCAATAGTCAGAGTATTGAAAAGTCATGTAAAATTATATATTGGAGATATCTCTCCATGCAATGTAATTAATCAATATTATTCTTGTAATTTTGTGATATAGAATATATTAGAGATATATTTGTGATATATTCCATGTCTATAATTTATTATTATTTTATATGAAGTATTTATGTATTTTTTCTTGATGAGAGGTAAAGTTCATATGAGCAAATAGTCATAGAAAACTAATAGTGGTATCAAAGCTATAAAAAGCTATGATAAGTCACAAAGAATATGAATGAAGGTATTAGGACAATAATTTCCATATGATGAAAAACCCAATTAAGAAAAAATTACTTGTTTGGAAATTGCCTTAAGAGTATTTTTCAGAATCTCATAATGAAAGTGTTTGCTTCACCTGAGGAGTATTATTTGGATAAAACATCTATTGTTGTAACTACCATAAATAATAGAGAATAAGTGACAAGAATAAGGGAATCTACTTGTAGAAAAAAATAAAAACTTAGGCTGAGTAGTGGATTGAGAAGAATTCAAAGATTCCTAAGAGAGAGATAACAAAATATTGACAAGTATTCAAAGATATCTAAGAGATAAATAGAAGAGGATTGAGAAACTTTCATGCTTTTGAAAATAAAAGTAGTAGAACAAAAAAATGTCTTGAAGAAGGATAAAGAAGCATCTAACTTACTTTATATTGCTTCAAGCATTAGATTAAGAAGACTAATATATCATACTTGAAGAAGGATAAAGAAGCACCTAGCTTACTTTATATTGCTTCAGGTATTGAATTAGAATTTGTTAAATGTTGCAATATATTCAAACACTAACATTGGTTCAAGAGGCCAATATTAAAGAATAGATAACCTTCAAAGAAATATGTCTATATAGTGGAATATTATAGAATAGAGGCCCTTATATTGGAAAACATAGAAGCCCTAATATTGGAAAGCATAGAGGACATAATTTTGGAAAGCATAGAGGTATTTATATAGAGAATGAAATCCCATATAGAAAATAGGCCAAAGCAAAGGATCATATAAAAGTGAAAGTCTTACGTATAAGAATAAGAAATAAAGATTCATGATTTTTTTAGAATAGAAGAATAAAATAAAACTACAAAAAAGTATAAAGAAGATTCAGTTCTAGAAAAGGTGTCTATGGTGCAATCTTAATGAGAAAGCATTCGATATATATAGTCATTCAAAGGTAGCATTGGTAGACAAAGTATTTCAAATCTAAAATATAGATTCCTTTAGCTCAATCAAAGCAACACATTTGGCTCAAGTTGTTATTTTATTCAACATAGATATTAAGAGAAACATCAAATATGTGAACTTGAAAAATATCTAAGTGCAAGAAAGAGATAAAAAGTTAACAATGCAAGGAGGTTAGTGTTCAAATTTTTATAGTGCTCAAAATATAGGATAAAAAAATCCTTAGATTCATTGCACTTAGAATATAGGATAACAACATCCTTAGTTTGATAGCACAATACCTAAAAATTGGAGAAATTTCTCAATATTGGATAAGTGGTCAAGAACCTTCAGTTGTTCTTAGGATAAAATATCAAGTGTCCAAAGCACCTATGGAAGTCCTCAATTTTGATAAGAATTCAAGCATCCAAAGAACCTATTTTAGTCCTCAAGTTTGGATAACACTCAAGTATCCAAATATTCTATAGTAGCGCTCAAGTAGATAGTAACCACTTAGGTTCAAAACATCCTACATCAAAGCAAGTTGGGCAGCATTCAATACCAAGCATTCCACATTGTAGCAAAGAGCAATTTGGGAGCACTCAAAATTAGAATGTAGTAAGGAAGGTGAAATGCTTATTACAAAGGGAAAACACTTTGTTAAATAGTTCAATAACGTGAAACATCAATAAATTGGGTGAATTAGAATCGACGTTTTGATTGAGTACCAAGCATTGTTCAACATTATTTCTAATGATAAAGGTACAAATAGAATGATGTAGGAGTTAGGTTAATCAATGCTAGGTAACGACACCTTATCATGAAATGTTACTTCATTATATAATGCCACTTTTGCATGCATGGAGATGAAATGTTTTAACTTAATTATCCAAAGACATGCATCAATCATTATAGCTTGTTAAAAAACCTTCATATGAGTTCTTCTAAAAGCAAGAGTTGTAGAGCAAAATCATGGAGATAATCACAAAAATAGGAGTCTTTGAGATATAAAATTTTTAGGGTTTTTATTAGCTTTGAATATTATTAATATAGTGTTAGGATCTCATCCTAACATTATTTTTGTAATTATTATTTAATTATGTAATGACCCACTTTCAATGTGGGGACCCCCTTATAATATTATTTTGTAATACTTTTGTAATGGTATGTGGAAACTAAGGCACCTAGACAAGTGGGGTCATTTCATATAATTGTTATCAAGAATGTAACCGATGTTTGGTAGAAGATTCTAGCTCAAGTGGCATTTTGCATGTAAGTCAACTATTGAGGGGTTAGGTATGCATGAAGGTTTTCTTTAAAAGACATGGGACAATGTATGAATTTGTTTTTTTTTCCAATTAATGAAAAAATGGAGGTTTCCCCATCAAAAAGGCTTGTGATTATCTGTTTATTATGAGAGTGTTTAATTTTGCATTTACTTTCCACATTGTGATATTATGTTATTGCTTGAATCTTTGTTTAATTTAATATTTTGTGTGAGTGAGTTTCTTTTTAATAGTAGGTTCCTAACAAGTGGTATTAGAGCAGTTTCTAGGGTTGAGTTTTGATTTGACTATGAAAATTCTTGCCCATTCTTATTGATTGTTAGATATAATTTTCTTGTATTCTCATTTTTTGTTTTTCTTTATTTAAAAAAAATAATGGAAAAAATAACAAAAACCAACAAAAAAAAGTCATTTATTTTTTCTATAGTAGTTGTGTAAGTTAGAAATCCTATGCTGGGGGATTTAAAATATTGTATAGAAGCTATCATTATTGACTAAGCTAGATAGCCCATAAAGTGTATAGTGAAGTGAGGGGTGATCAGGCTTCAATACCTAGGCCTTATACAACACCCATGAACAAAATTGAGCTCCCACATATCTTTGGGTATTTTGGGAGACCACCTAGGATTAGACAAACCTTTAGCCCGATGAAGCTTTTTTTTCCTTGTATTATCCATAGTGCATGGGACACAACATTCAAAAATATTACCCTCCTATACTATCAAAGAGGTGGGTAGTGTGATCAAGGGTATGTGTGGGATCCTTTTTGAATAGTGGCCTACAATATTGGTCCAAGCCCTATTGTTCATGACTTTGGTATAATAGATAACTATGGATATTACATACACATTTGCCTAGCATATCCTGGTTCTATCAAAAATTTAACCTACAAAAATAAGTAAGCCTTCCTATTATGTTGATTTTGTAACTTGCAACAGAAATTCATCCTAGAAAAGTGACCATATAGAGAAGACCTCCCTATCTTAAAAAAAATTGCATGCAAAAATAGTCAAGGTATAGTTTACAAGTATTCATAATAGTTAGGTATTCAATAATAATAAATAACTTATAGGGTTATTAGTAGTGCAGGAAATACCAGAGTCATAACTAAACAATCAAGGTTGTCAATGGTAGTAACAGTCATGTGTAATATTTAGAAATCATAATATTGTTAGTGATAAAACCATAATAAATAGTGTTAATAATTCTAATATTGTTGATGATAGAAAAAATAGATAATATCAAAAATAAAATAGGAAATTCTAGAATAGTGACAATATCATAGTAAAGGTGATAGTAAAATTTTCAAAGTGGTCAATAGTTAGAGATAGATAGGGTAAAGTTCGATGATGCAGTACCCAACTTCTAAACCCAACCTCCAAAGAAAAAGTTTACCACACTAGTAGACTCATCAAAATAATAGATAAAAAAATGTTTGGGGTGTCAAAAATGAACTAGCTAAAATTATCCATAAAGAGGCTCCTTAGCTTCGACAAGTTTGTATCCTAAGGGTTGCAACTATGATTACTTCAAATATAATTCACCATCCATCCCTATAGTTCATTCCACTTTGCTAGCCTTAGGAACTTCCACACTATGAAGGGGGCATATACACAAAGATGTAACCCTAGATAAGTGGCTCCACATGTCTAATATTCATTTAGGTAGTTGTGTTCCTAATTTATCCAACAACTAAAGTGTGTTGGAGTATCTTAGCAAAAATGATATGTTGTTGTATTCCTCCCCCCAACAAACTTACTCTCCTAGAAAATTTGGGGTCTAATAAACTCCAAATAAAAAATTATAATTCACAAAGCCTACCAAAAATTTCCAATTTTGGGACTCCTATATTTATAGGAAGTGAACATTTCAATTTTTTTTTGTCTTTGACCTATCATGTCATTTGGATAGAATGATTTTTTCATAGCAACCATGAAAGATGTCAAGGTGGCATCACCACCTATGTAGTGACATGATGGTAGTACCAATTGGTGAACCATAGTTGTGACCCCACAAATAGAGCATTATGGACCATATTCTATATTAATAACCATGTATTGGGGGTTATTAATATCTTTACCTCTAGAAATTTCATATAAATATCCCATGTTTAGATTTGGATTGTGGACTCCGTACCTTTTGCCATGTGGTTTATATGTGATAACTTTACTATGACAAGTGATATGGGTATCACATGCACTAGATAGATGATAAAAGAGCCATTTGGTTCTACATGTGAAAAAATTTGGGTTTCTTTTATCCCAATATTGGGTGATGCCAATTGCATATTCCTTGGTTTTCATGGTCTGATATGCAAGCAAACCCTAACAAAATCCTTAAATTAATTGATTCGATAATATTGTTAGGGAAACCTACATTTAATTTTAGAAACCATTATGGTCTCCTAGTGGAACATCTCCTTGAGGTCATCATATCAGACCACTCTCTCATATGGTTTAGTATGTTATATTTTGATGTTGTACACAATGGAAGATAGAAATTGCAAGATGTAAAAATAATATGAAATAAATTAAATCTACGAGATGACTAAAATATGCTATAAATAGAAATTATAGAAATGAATACAATGTAGCTATGGAGTAAATGAACACTCCATGAATAATTCTATTGGACTACATTGCACCCATATCCAATATGGGTGACTTTATATAAGCTATCCTTGACGATGTTATAAGTGATGCTCACTGTGATATTATCTGTGATGTTGTTTGATCTATGACAATAAGGTAATTATATATGAAGATAGATTTCTTGGGAAATACTCTACCTAGTTTTGTAAGGGACAAC
The DNA here is from genome assembly GCA_028583015.1 of Wollemia nobilis. Taxonomy (NCBI): domain Eukaryota; kingdom Viridiplantae; phylum Streptophyta; class Pinopsida; order Araucariales; family Araucariaceae; genus Wollemia; species Wollemia nobilis. Next base: position 348,106 of record JAQPPZ010003109.1, on the reverse strand, counting down.
TTGCACATTAACACTTATGCATTTATTACATTACATGAAGAAACTAGGTAACTTCCCCCTAAAGTATTCTAATATTCTAAGTATGTACCTTTGTAGGTACATTTACATGACCCAAATGATGTAATATGATATATTTCTAACACTTACCTGTATTATATTATTTGGGTATCGAATACTTTAGTATTCACTATGGATCTTCTTCTATTGAATTATCTTTGGCTTGTTCAGGTCCTTCTTCTTGGTCTCCTATCTAGACACCTTCACTGTAGTATTCGTGAGTATTTTCATTTGGTTCTGATTGTTGATTACTGAGTAGAGCATGGTGCAATTGTCCTATCATATTCTTGATTCTTATATTCTTGCATTTTTGGTGTACTGGTACTTCATTTTCTTCAACCCGTTCCTTTGAAAAAATGTTAGTATCATTTTGAAACATCAAGATATCTTATGAAATTTCCATTGAATCCATGATATATGTATCTCCATGGATTTTTCCTATTGCATTTATTTCATCTTGATTCATGATGAGACATGTGTTGACTCCATCCATATATATAAATTTGATCATATAGTTGTCTTCTACTAATTTTCTTATAGAAATGAGATTGAATTTTAATCCTAGAACATACAATACTTTTTGTAGTAGAATATTTGGAAATGATTTGTTGGGTGTTACACATCCATATCCATCTATGGGATAGGTTTGGCTAAATGTAATTTTGAATTTGTAGCATTTAGCACCTTCAATATGGTCAAGCCATTGTATATTTCCTATCATATGATTAATGGCTCCTGAGTCAATGTACCACATGTTTTCATATTTTATGGATTGGTTGAAGCAAGTTTCACATTCACTGTATGGCATTCCTTTTCCAATTTGAAGAAGAAAAATTGAATAAATGAGATAGGACTTATAACCTTGAAGTATATAAGCTTAATTTTGATATAACCTTTATTGATACTTAGGTTTGTAGGCTTCCTTCTGTTTCCATAGTTATGAGAGTTTATACGCCTAATTGAAATTTAGGTTTTGTAAAAAGCTTATATTTTCCCAATGAATTTGTAGCTTGATAATTTATGATAAATGCTGAAATTACCAAGTTTTATAGAATTCCTTATGACTCCCTAGGTATTTAATATAGTGCTTTTGAAAAGATAGTTCAATTTTTGGTTGATTTTGTATGGTTTTGTAAATATCAAAAATAAAATTTTATTATCCCTTATTCCTCTTATTGAACTAAGAACTCTTCCAATTTGAAGAGGTTTTGATGTTGGATTTCTTTTGTCATTTTTTTTATGTGTTTGAGACAAGTATATAAATTTCCAAACTTAGCATAAAGCTTTTAATAACATCTTTTAAATATACCTTTAGGTTTTTAATCGAAGTGTATCAAATTTACAAAAATTCAATTTGATGTAGTAACCCTTATAACTCCCAAATTTTGGAAAATTAGACCACAAGAATTTTTGTAATTTTTTTATAAATAAATTCCAGTCGAATTCCTTATTGCTCCTATGTTAATATTGAAAATATTATATTGATATGATATATTATTCCCCTTTAAGATATAGCTTTCAATGTATTTGTATTTCTCTAAGTTCAACCTAGTAACTCCCAAGAAAGTGAAAGCATATTGATGCAGAAGCATCCAGGGCAACACTGCAATCTTGCATCAACAAAAAAAAAGGAAACAAAAATGTGTAAGTGTTGAAAAGTGTCGCGATATCGTGACATAAAAAGTGTCGCTATATCGTGACATGTTTTTAACAAAGGACGTTTGCAGAAAAGATGTCGCGATATCGCAACATAAAAAGTGTCGCGATATCGCGACATGTTTTTAACAAAGGACGTTTGCGGAAAAGATGTCGCGATATCGCGACATAAAAGGTGTCGCGATATCGTGACCGAAAAAAGACAGGATGTGGATGGAAAAGATGTCATGATATCGCGACATAAAATGTGTCATGATATCGTGACACAAAACAAAGGAAGAAGTCAGCAGGAAAAGATGTCGCGATATCACAACATAAAAGGTGTCACAAGATCGCGACACAAAAACGGGGAAACACGCTAGCAGGGAAACTGTCGCGATATCGCAACAAGTTTCATAGGAGAGGCAAGGAAGGCAAAAGTGTCACAATTTCATGACATGTCACGATTTCGCGACCTGAAAGCAAAAGAGCGTACAAAAGACAAAGATGTCACGATTTTGCGACATGTCGTGATTTTGCGACATGTCACGATTTTGTGACCCGAAAGCAAAAGAGCGTACGGAAGACAAAGATGTCACGATTTCATGACATGTCATGATTTCATGACCCAAAATCAGAAGAGCGTACAAAATACAAAGATGTCACGATTTTGCGACATGTCGTGATTTCGTGACCCAAAATCAAGACTATGGAGCGAAGGAGTGGAACTGTCGTGATATCGCGACATGTCATATTTTCATAGCGCTAGGACAGAGAAAGGGCCAAAGACTGAAAGGTGTCACAATATCATGACCTATCATATTTTCATGCCCGAAGGGAAAGCCGAAGACGAAGAGTCAGAAAGGCAGACGTTTTGAATACCAGGACAACGAAGCGGCATGAGAAGACGAAACGAAAGGTTCTAGAAGATGAAACGAAGGGACACTAGCTGGAAATGAAGCGTCACCTAAGAACATTTAAAAAGGAGAACAGAGGCATGCACAGGGGCTAGAAAATTTTGAGAACGATAACCTATTTCTATATTTTTAGAGTTTTGAAATTTTGTAAAAGCGCAACTCTTCTACGACTTCTGTAATATTCTGTGTAACTGTAAATCCCTGTTGTATTTTGAATAAAATAAAGCTATTTTTATTCTCTGTGAGTTTGGTTCTCGATCAAGTGGTATCAGAGCTAGAAGTTCCTGAGTGTTCAAACAGAGCGTCAAACATGAGGCAGTTTGCACCAGGATCTGTGGAAGGGTTCTGAGAAGAGAGAGTGAGGGTCCCTGAGTGTGTGAGCAGATCATCAAAAGTGAGGTGGCTACACCAAGACCGTTTGAGATTTGCGAGAGAAGTGAGCAGAATGCCTCCAAAAATAAATCATGGTCGTGAGAGAAATATGGTGTAGGATGAAGATTTTAGAGCATTGCAGAGGCAAGTGCAAGCCCTACAGGAAGAGTTGCGAAAAGGGGTCGAACCAAAGGGAGAAGACCAGAGTGACGATGAAGCCTAGGAAATTGAGGGTCCATCAGATGATGAAGAAGCATTGGATCCTTCTGAAGCTAGATTTTTGAAAGCTCTATCTCAGGCCGGGAAGAGACCAAAGTTTGATGTCTCTACATATTCTGGGAATCTCAATCCAAAAGAGTTGATTAACTGGATCAACAATATGGAGGAATACTTTGAGTATGAGGAGATTGCAGATCCTGATAGGATCAAATTTGCAAAAACAAAATTGAAAGGCCATGCTAGTTTATGGTGGAAAGGAGTACAACTCGAAAGAAAAAAAAATGGAAAGGAGAAAATAACCAGATGGGACCGAATGGTGGAAAAACTAAAGAGACAATTTATTCTCGTAGATTACGAGTTGGACCTGTTGAGGAGGATGCAGAGTCTGAGGCAGTCAGGCAAGTCTGTCCAAGAATACATAGAAGAATTCTATAATATCTCCATCAGAACTGGCCATTCAGGGGCTAATAAGGAGAAAGTAGCCAGATACATCAATAGGTTGAGAATGAACATTCAGGAAGAACTCAGCTTGATAAGAATAGCCACCATAGAAGATGCATACTAGTTGGCCTTGAAGGTAGAAAAGAAACTGAATAGAATATTCAAAGGCAAATAGAGAGGAAGGGATCATGGTGGAAGAACTGGTGGAGGAAATTACCGAGATCAGAAGAAGACTGGTGAAACAAGCAAACCCTAGAAATAGAAAAAGGAGAATACCTACCGCCCGCGTGATCAGAACAATGGCTACCAGAGAGGAAGAGGTAGACCTGGACGTGGGTATGGAATATGGGTATTTCGTGTAACCTGTTTCCAGTGTGGAGAAGAGGGACATCGGTCATCCGAGTGTCCTCAACACCAAGAAAGGACGGATAAGAGACCTGAGGGTCATGCCAGAGCTATCGTGGCAGATGAAGGTGCAGAGTCAGAACACTCTGAAGAAGCAGAAGGAGGAGAAGTTATGATGACGAGAAGGGCACTGTTGAATGACGAGAAAGAACTAGAACAGAGGAAGAGTCTATTCTGCACAAGGTGTAAATGTGCAGGGAAGGTCTGCAATGTTATCATTGATAATGGTAGCACAAACAACTTAGTTTCAGAAGATATGGTTACTAAGTTTAAATTGGGGAAGAATAAGCACCCGCATCCATATCGGATTGCGTGGTTGTAGAAAGGCCATAGAGCGCTTGTCAGTGAACAACGTTTGGTCAAATTTCACATTGGGAATTACCAATATGAGGACCTGTGTGATGTTTTGTCAATGGATGCTTTCCATTTGCTATTGGGAAGACCATGACAATTTGACAGACGTGCAGTGCATGATGGGCATGCAAATACGTACTCTCTGACAAAGGATGGAGTACGTCACAAATTGAAGCCACTGAAAGAAGTGGATGAGAAAGTCTGCAATAGTGCCAGAATCTGCCTGGTGGATGGTAGACAATTTTTGGATGGCTTGAAGAGGGATTCGATGTGTTATGCATTAATCCCTACTGTTAAGAAATAATAGTACATAGATGTTCCAACAGAGGTCAAACGTCTATTAGAAGAATTTCTAGACATTATATCAGACAATGTGCCTGAAGGTTTACCACCGATGAGGAAGATCAGTCGCCATATTGATTTGGTACCTGGATCTAGTTTACCCAAAAAGGCAGCCCATAGAATGACTCCTGTGGAAAGTGAGGATCTGAGCAGGCAAGTCCATGAGTTTTTGAAAAAGGGACTGATTCAAGAAAGCTTGAGTCCATGTGTAGTACCTGCAGTACTAGCACCAAAGAAGGATGGAGAGTGGAGGATGTGTACAGACTCTCGAGCTATCAATAAGATCACCATCAAATACAAATTTCCATTGCCAAGGATGGACGATATTATGGACTATTTGAGTGGAGCCAAGTACTTCACCAAGATTGACCTGAAGAGTGGCTACCATCAGATTCGGATCAGAGAAGGAGATGAGTGGAAAACTGCTTTCAAAACCAGAGAAGGTTTGTATGAGTGGTTGGTCATGCCATTTGGACTAACCAATGCACCAAGCACATTCATGCGGTTGATGAATGAAGTGCTGAAGGAGTTTTTAGGCAAGTTTGTTATTGTCTATTTGGATGACATTTTGATATTCAGTAGAACCTTGGAAGAGCACCTGATGCATATCAGGAGGGTTTTTGAGAAGCTAAGGGAAGAACAGTTGTTGATAAACTTGAAGAAGTGCAATTTTGTGAAGAAGGAGTTGGTATACCTGGGATTTGTCATCTCAGTTGAAGGTCTAAAAATGGACCCAAAAAAGGTGAGGGCTATCATTGAATGGCCTACTCCAAGAAGCACTTTTGAAGTGAGATCATTTCATGGTCTAGCCAGTTTTTATAGGAAATTCATTAGAAATTTTAGCAGTATTTGTGCACCCCTTACAAAAACAATGAGAGGGGATAGGAAAGACTTTAAGTGGACCCTAGGAGCAGACAAGATCTTTGATATGTTGAAGAAGAAGGTCACTAAGCAACCTGTTTTAACACTTCCAGATTTTAACAAGGTATTTCAGGTGGACTGTGATGCCAGTGGCAGTGCCATAGGAGTTGTGCTGAGTTAAGAAGGCAAGCCTGTTGCTTACTTCAGTGAGAAACTCAATGAGGAAAGGAAGAAGTATTCAGTGTATGACCAAGATTTCTATGCTATAGTTCAGGCCCTGAAGAAGTGGAGACATTATTTGTTGCCAAAAGATTTCGTGTTATATACTGATCATCAGGCCTTACAGTATATAAATAACCAGGGAAAACTGAACCAGAGGCACTTGAAGTGGGTTGAGTTTCTGTAGAGTTATTCCTTTGTGTTGAAGCACAGGAGTGGAAAGTCCAAAAGAGTTGCAGATGCCTTGAGTAGAAGGTAGAGTTTGGTCGACGGAAATGAAGGTGGAAGTGTTGGGATTTGATGAATTGAAGGGTTTGTACCCTGAAGATCTTGATTTTGTAGAAGCCTGAAAGGCTTGCTTGGCACCAGTTACCTTGGACAGAACCAAGTGGTTGGATTTTATGATCCAAGATGGAATGTTCTTCAGAGGAAACCAATTATGCATTCCAAGAAGTTCCATGAGGGAAAACCTAGTCAAAGAAAAACACAGTGGAGGATTGGCTGGGCACTTTTATCGAGATAAGACCATTGCCCTTGTGAGCGAGAATTATTATTGGTCGCAACTGTAGCAAGATGTGTAGAAATTTGTGCAGAGCTGTAGAGTCTATCATATGGTGAAAGGTGTGAGATAGAACATCAAATTATATTAGTCGTTACCTGTACCAGAGAAACCATGGGAAGATGTTAGCATGGATTTCGTTCTTGGTCTACCAAGGACACATAGGGGAAATGATTCCATATTTGTGGTAGTTGACAGGTTTTCAAATATGGCACATTTTATCCCTTGTCATAAAACTAATGATGTAGTGCATATTACAGGTTTGTTTTTCAAAGAGGTGGTACGACTACATGGTCTACCGAAGAGTATCATTTTCGACAGAGATACCAAGTTTGTTGGGTATTTCTAGAGAACCCTGTGGAAGAAACTAAAGACATATTTGAAATTTAGTTCAGAATACCACCCACAGACATATGGGAAAATAGAGGTGGTAAACAGAATTTTGGGTAACCTATTGAGATGCTTAATAGGAGATAAGCCCAAAGGATGGGATCTGATTTTTCTGTAGGCGGAGTTTGCATATAGCAATTCTGTCAACAAGAGTACCAACAAATCTCCATTTCAGATAATATATGGAAGCAGTCCAAGAAATTTTTTTGAGTTAAGGAAGCTGAATACAGGGGAAAAGTGTAGTGCCGAGGATGAGGATTTTGCAAAGCATCTGAAGAACCTGCATGAAGAAGTGAAGAAGCATATTGCTAAAATGAATACACAATATAAGATGAAAGCAGACCAGAAGCGGTGGTTTAAGGAATTCAAAGTGGGAGATGAAGTGATGGTCCATTTGAGAAAAGAAATATTTCTTGCTAAAACCTATAACAAACTAAATATGAAGAAGTTTGGACCGTGTAGAATCCTAGAAAAATGGGATTCAAGAAATGCATATGAAGTAGAATTGCCAAGTGGGTTAAACATATCACCCATGTTTAATATTTCAGATTTGGTGAAATACCATGAAGGGGATAGTAGTGAGACACCAAGTGTAGAGTTGTGGAGTATTCCAGCATCTACTCCAACCACAGATGAGATAGAGGAAATACTGGACACAAGAGAAGGCAGAAGTACCAGAAATAGACAGTATTTTGAATATTTGGTCAAGTGGAAGGGCAGACCGGCAGAAGATGCAACTTGGCTGAAAAAAATGGAGGTGGATCGCTTGGGTCTTCCTCTAATAGTTCAGAAGTGAGGATCACTTCTAAAATCAACCCCGGGTGTCTGATGCAGGAGAATCCAGGGCAGCACTGCAATCTTGCATCAAAAAAAAAAAAAAAGGAAACAAAAATATTTAAGTGTTGAAAAGTGTTGCGATATCCTGGGTGTCTAATGCAGGAGCAACATCCAGGGCAGCACTGCAATCTTGCATCAACAAAAAAAAAAGGAAACAAAAATATTTAAGTGTTGAAAAGTGTCACGATATCGCGACATAAAAAGTGTCGTGATATCGTGACATGTTTTTAACAAAGGACGTTGGCGAAAAAGATGTCGCGATATCGCGACATAAAAAGGTGTCACGATATCATGACCGAAATAAGACAAAGGACGTGGACGAAAAATATGTCGCGATATCATGACTGAAATAAGACAAAGGACGTGGGCGAAAAAGATGTCATGATATCACGACATAAAATGTGTCACTATATCGCGACACAAAACGAAGGAAGAAGTCAGCAGGAAAAGATGTCGCGATATCACGACATAAAAGGTGTCGTGATATCGCGACACAAAAATGGGGAAAGACGCTAGCAGGGAAACTGTCGCGATATCGCGACAGGTTTCATAGGAGAGGCAAGGAAGGCAAAGGTGTCACGATTTCGTGACATGTCGCGATTTCATGACCCGAAAGTAGAAGAGCGTATGGAAGACAAAGATGTCACAATTTCGTGACATGTCGCGATTTCGTGACCCAAAAGCAGAAGAGCATACGAAAGACAAAGATGTCACGATTTCATGACATGTCACAATTTTGTGACCCGAAAGCAGAAGAGTGTATGGAAGACAAAGATGTCACGATTTATGTCACGATTTTGTGACCCGAAAGCAGGAATATGGAGCGAAGGAGCGGAGCTGTCACGATATCACGACATGTATTTTCGTGGTGCTAGGATGGAGAAGGGGCCAAAGACCGAAATGTGTTGCGATATCATGACCTGTCATATTTTTGCACCCGAAGGGAAATCCGAAGATGAAGAGTCAGAAATGCAGACGTTTCGAATACCAGGACAACAAAGCGGCACGGGAAGACGAAACAAAAGGTTCTAGAAGAGGAAATGAAGGGCCACTAGCTGGAAATGAAGCGTCACCTGAGAACCTTTAAAAATGAGAATAGAGGCATGCACAGGGGCTAGAAAATTTTGAGAACGATAACCTATTTCTGTATTTTCAGAGTTTCAAAATTTTGTAAAAGTGCAACTCTTCTACGACTTCTGTAATATTCTGTGTAACTGTAAATCCCTGCTGTATTTTGAATAAAATAAAGTTGTTTTTCTTCTCTGTGAGTTTGGTTCCCGATCACATATTATGGTGGGAATAAAGCTTACCTTATATCATTCAATAGTCGACATTGTATTCATTGTGCATTAGCTACAATATAGACGTTGCTTCTTTGGATCTTCTTCCAATTATTTGCTTGGAACCTTAGTGGGAATAGATGTTCCAAACGTAGCATAAAGATTTTTATACCTTTGACATTCCTTATTTAGAGCATTGAAGGCTCTTTCACACCTTGCTTCCATACTACTGCTTTACCCTATGTTCATAAACCTTAGATGTAAATGTTCCTTTGAATGCCTTGGTCATTGATGCTCTTAAATTGGATGAGAATATTGATATGATTTCCAAGTGGCATGTCCATTTCTTCGTGAGCGCTTCAGGATTAGAATATGCTTGAGAAAACTTACTAATGTATGAATGTTATGTTATTTTAATGAAGTGCTCAACTTTCGTTCGAACATGTGCTTATCATAAGTTTATTGCACCAAACTTTAGCTTGTAACTCCCTTGTTGTTGATGATGAGCGCTCAAGTGAGGAGCATTAGGGTCTTGTTTCAAGTGACAAATATAACTTTCTCCTTGTGCATGGGCATCTTCTATAATTATTCTTCAATATATCCTTCTTGGATTTTCTTTAAACCCTGTAATACCCACAACTCCTTTTTTGATTAGTTTCACCTGCTTGTAGATTGCTTCAAGCTGAGTTGAGGAGCGTTGATCTAGAGGCTTGACCACCAAATTTTTGCTTTAAATATGTGGATACTGGAATGCTCCAATGATGCTTCTATATTACTCTTTACTCACATTTTATACATACTCCTTGTAGAAAATGTTGTTGATTATAACACCGTTTTATCCCTTTGATTTTTCATCTTGTCTCTTGCAGGTTCAAACATCCAATATGAGGGAGTAAGAGCCTTTAGAGTGACTTATTTGATGTGCTTGGAGGGACATTAGTGAACAACCACATTTGGTTGGTTTTTCTAGCAGATTTTAACCTCTTGAGACACCTTCAAATCTGCATTCTTTGATGTATAAACCATATTAGGATAGTGTAATGCAATGTAACATATTTTTTATATAAAATAACCCTTATTACACCTTATTTTGCACCTCTTTTTCAAGTCTTATTTTATAGTTTTGTGGTAAAATTTTGAATGCAGTATGAGGGGTTTCGAGTTTATATCTATGATTAGACACATTCCCATTTTTTCTTGGATATTTTATAAATGGATCCAATATTGTAACCACTTGATAGAAGCTCTCTTTTTGTAGTATTTTATGCACTATTTATTTTATAAAAAATTTAATGTGATTTAAACTTGAGACTCACAAAGTCTCGTTTGAGGCTTCCTTTGCTTCTCTTTTGGTTGGTAATTTCTTCTCCAATTCTTGGAGGATTGAGATTATTTTATGGCTTCCTCAGGCCACTCAAATTTGTAGATATTTGTGCACTAATAGTGTCTTTAGACACTTTGAAAATTTATTTTTTGTGTCTTTCTCAAGAACACATATAACAATATTTTGAGAGAAATAGGATAGTGCAAATGAATCCAATAAATTTTCACTTTTAATGCACTAATAATTTCACCTTATCACTCTAATTAACTCTCAAAAATTAATGCACTCAATCAATTTATTGCAACGAAACAAGAATAATCTGAAATGAATATTCAAGAATTATTCTACAATTTTATTATAAGCAAATATAGTAGGAGGTAGTCTTCTTTTGCTTTTGAAAGTAGATGATAGGTAGTTGATAGATAGTTGAAATTATGAAATATAATCAACTCCTAAAGTGCAAATGAAATTAAAATGAATCTTTCTCTTTATGCACTTTTGAATACTATAATTCATTTCTCCTTTTTGCAACTTTAATCCAAATTAAGGTGCTTAAATAAATCTGATAAGTAATCCAATTAATGGATCTACTTGCACAAATAGTTGCATACCCTTTTTTTAAAGCTATTTTTTTATTCTATAGAGGATGTAGATCTTGGTGTCTAGGATCACCAAGTTGCTACCTTGTGTAAGATGTTGCAACTCTTTGTAGGCTTCCTTGAGCAACTTTGTCTTCACCAAAATATGATCTCAAACTTTCTTTCACAAGCCTAGAATTTTTGTGGCTTATTCTCCTCTTGTAGTCTCCTCCTTTTACCATAGATTTAAAGAGATCTTCATTTATGAAGTGGTGCCTTCTTGTTGTGAGAGGTAATTTCCAAATCACCTAGATTTGGTAGGCTTCTTATATCTGAATCTTCCTTCAATATTCTTATCAAATTCTAACTTCAAATAGGATCTTCTTCTGAATATTATGAGTGTATTGAAGTCCTCACTATATTATTCTTATGGAATTTATCACTCCTTACCAAATTATTTTCCTCTTAGGCTTGTTGTTATATGGAAAAATTATCCCAAGTCCTTCACTATCAAGGGCTTCTCCTTGGTAGTGGATTTATCCAATGACTTATTCTTTGATGATTTCTTTAGTAATACTCTCCAAGAATTTTACTAGATTCTCATTGATACCTACCAAAGGTATTTGATCTTGTAGCTTCTTCTGGTATTCCTTGAGATCTTTTCTTCAACCTTATACTCTTGGAAGTGTTGGTGGTGAGATATTCTTATGGATATTCACTTCTGATGCTTCTAGATTCTAGAAGGACTCTCCTATTCCTTCTTATTCCAAGACTAGAAGTTCTTCAATGAAATATTCTCCTAATATATTTGCATGTAGGTATTGGATTGATTCTGAATAAGATAGTCTTCCTAGATTTCTTGTAGGATTTTTTCCCAACTCACTAAATCTCATTTCCTTGTAATAAAGTATTATTACTAAAATATTAATCTCCTTCTGAATCATATACTCACTTTTGGAGTCTTCTTTAGGATCAAGGCTACTATGGCCTTAATTCAATATCAAGGCTTATGTTGCCTTGTTTAGGATCAAGGATCCTATGGTCATTTTCTTCAATATGAAGACTTATTTGGCCTTTTTAAGGATCAATTCTTTTGTGGCCTTTTTCTTATATATTTAGGCTTTTATTGTTTTTTATTTCGGATAAATGTTTCTATGGATTTTCTTCTTGATCAATGCTATTAAGGACTTTTATTCTTGTGTGAAGTTCTCAATATAGTAATGGAGATATCATCTCTCCTAAATTCACCACAAATATTCTCCAGAAGTATTATTTCACAATATTCTTTTCTTGGACAAGAAACTAACCTTTTCACTATGAAGACACACCAAACTTAGAGAAACAAAGTTGAAGTCTCATAGCTTTCTATTGCATGAGGAATCCCAATATTTTGAGAATTAGATTTATGCAAAAAATGAAACTTTGGGTAATAGTTAATAAATTCTAGATATCCTAAATTATCTTCACTAGTTTATTTTTCAATCTAATGGGTTGAATGTTGAGTCCTAGTCTTCATGATTTTGAAGAACACAAGATTATACTAAGAGGGGGGTGAACAGTATAAGACCACTTTTTACTTTTCTTTCTCAAATAATATTATGCAATATATAAATGGAAATATCAACAACAGTAATAAAATCAATGCATAAATCACAACACGCAATAGAGACACCAATTTAATATGGTTCACCCAATGTGGGCTACTACATAGAGAAAATATTTCACTAAAATTTTCTCAACAAATCTCTTGGGAATCCTTTGCCTATTACAATGTTTATAGACATTTATCCAAAGGAGACACCAATCCCCTAATCAAGTTCATGGATCTTTATCCATAGGAGAACTCATTCTCATCTGACCTAGTTGGTGATATTCTAGAAGAACTGCTACCTCCACTACACTGGCTTATGGATATCTATCCACTGAAGACTCCTACTCTCACTCATAATAAATGTCTTAACTACCCTGGCTAATGGACCTCTATCCACTAGAGACTGTTGTCCTCTATACTTTATCACCTCTAAAGCTTACTCTCAGCTCTATCTCAAATCTACACTAACCTTGATCCTTCGGTCTAGCACAAATTTGATCAATATCTATATTTGATATTCACTAAAAATAGTCCTTCCATATACCACAAATATGCTCAATATCTACCTTTGATATATGATAAATTTAGTCCTTCGATCTAGCATAAATATACTCAATATCTATCTTTGGTCTGGCACAAACCTATCCTCAAATCTGCACCAAAATATATCATCAAAATTGTCCTCAAGCCTTAACACAAATCTTGACTCAATCACAAATTAACTTTGCTATATTTTCCCCAAACCTTAACTCAAAGTTTGAACAAATCAATAAATCAACTCTTCTCACAAGTGTTCTCAAATACTTAACTCAAATCTATCCACAAGTCCTCTCTAAAAATTTCTCTCACTACTCTCAAGTCTTCACCAAGACTTACCTTAAATATGCTCAACAAGTCCTCACTAGAAATTGTCCAATCTACTCAAAACGTTTTCACCAAGACTTATCTCAAATCTGCTCAACAAGTCCTCACTAGAACTTGTCCAATCTGCTCAATAAGTATTCACCAAGACTTATCTTCAAATATGCTCAACAAGTCCTCATTAGAACTTGTCCAATATTCTCAACAAGTCTTCACTAAGACTTATCTCAAATCTGATCAACAAGTCTTCACCAAGACTTTCCCAATTTGCCCAACAAATGTTTCTAAAATCTGCATTGTAAGCTTCCACAAAAGATTACTCAACTCAACTCAATTTATGACTAAAACCTCTTCAATCACACCAAAAAGTATCACATAGAATCTTGTTCAATCACATAGAAACATATATATAATTTTTAGAGAATCAATATCCTTCACACTCACAATAATGCTTAATCACTTTAAATCTCTCTTTTTACCACATAAACATATAGAGAACTTTTAGAGACTCAATATGCTTCACACTCATAACAATTCTCAATCACTTTCAATATTTCCTTCAGCTCAATCTAGACATAAAGAAAAATTTATTTCATAGAACTTGAGCTATCACTTCAACACTTCCAATCAACTAAGCTCAATCAAATCCTCTCAATAAAACATGCAATGAAGGCTTTTTCAATAATGCTTATCAAATAAACCTTGCATAACAATGATACTCATGATTTTTCACAAACCCTAATCATGCATATGAAATCTCACTCAATATTTCCAACAATGCTTATCAAACAAGGTTCCTATCATCAACATTTATTCCAAAAAAACCTTCATCAATCAATATTGGATATCTCAATACCAAACTCAACAATGCTTATCAAACAATCCTTTTCACTCTAACTTAGTATTCACAATATCTAATCCAGCAATATTTTACTCACAAGGAAGATGTACCCATACCTTTTATTTTGATGAAGATATGTCTTAAAAACCTATCTTAATCATAATCAAATTTTTCTTTACCAACACTAGGGTTAGGTTACCACAACCTCTATCAATATCTCCACAAAATAATTTTATCAAAGATTATTTTTCATACAAGATAACAAGTCCTTTTGTACACCTTATAATCACTAAACTCACAATATTTAACGCAATAATTTCACCATAGCACAACACTTAAAAATTTTCCTTGCACACCTTATAATATCTAAACTCACAATATTCAATTCAAAAATTTCATTAAAAACAATATGCATAGCAAAAACCCTTATACATCTTATAATCTCCACACCTTGTAAATTTCAATCACCAAAAATCAAAATAAAATATTTTAATTTTTCTTTTCCTTATAACTCCCCTAAGCACTTAACATTCATGATAATCTCAAAGTACTTAATTTTCAACACCTTAGAAAATAAAATCGAATGGCATACCTTTTGTTTTTTCTGCCCATAAAAACTATCTTCGACAGATTCGACTACGTGACCTTTGCACTCCCAATACCCTAGCTCCAAGCTAGGCCATTTTGAGGTGTGATTTTGTCCAATTAAAAATATCACCCAAAAATTAGGATTGTAATCCTCTCTTGCAAAGAAAATATGTTTCTCCAAGGTTCTTTTACGTAACATGTTATGAATTTATGTCAAGTAAGTGCACAAAACATCTCAGGGATTAACAATCAACAGTTAACAAGGGGGCTAGTATAACAAATATTTTGTTATTGAAATCATTATTTGCATTTCATCAGTATAATTTACTTCCTCAAAATGAATAAACTTACCTTTTAAAGCTAATATTTGAGAATGCAAATCTATTTTAAAAGATAAAATTTGATTAAAAATGCTTTTAACCTTATATTAAACTTGCATGAATGTTTTAAATCATATTAATTCAAAACTTACATTTATTTCATGAATGAAGCTTAAAATTAGATCTAATAAATGATGATTAAAATAAAAACCCTAATTATGAAATATAAAACACTTTATAATCCCTATGTTTGGGCGTTTAGAATATTATAGGCTTTATAATCCTTGCTTATTTTCATAGAATATGAATAATTAATGTGTATGAATTCTAATTATAAAGTTTTGTACTTTATAATATAAAAATTAGAATTCATATAACCTTTTAAACCAAATATGTATTAATTCAAATATTTGAAATAAATAAATATAAATAATTAATATGTATGAATTCTAATTATAAAGTTTTGTACTTTATAATATGAAAATTAGAATTCACGTAATCTTCCTTAATGTGATGTTTATTTATTTTCAAATATTCATTAAACTAAATATTTGAAGTAAATAAATCTAATCCTTTCAATAGTATACTTTGGACTTTATGATTTGAAAATAAAAAAATTAAAAAATTGAACTTTCAGAAACATAAATAAATCTCAAATTATGAATTTTCAAATTTTATGATATTAAAATCTGAAGAACACAAGCTTATACTGAGAGGGGGGGGGTGAACAGTATAAGAACTCTTTTTAATTTTTCCTTTATACTTCAAAATAGTAAAGCAATATACCCAAAGCAATATCAAAACAATGCACAATATCATCCACAAAGTGACACCAATTTTAACGTGGTTCACCCGGAATGCCCGGCTACGTCCACAAAACTTTTCTCTAAAAGTTATCTCAAAGTTCTTTGGGAAACCTTCCCAATTACAATGTTGAGCCTCGGCCCAAAGGAGACACCTTCCCCCAATCTGAATTTATGAGCCTCTCGCTCAAAGGAGATACCTTCCCCTCTCGCTCTGGAAATGATCCCTCGGAAGATCAACCGCCTCTACCTCTTGCCGAACACGTGGAACTCCTTTCCACCGAAGACCTCCTGTCCTCAATGCTTAGCCTAAGAGACCTCTGCCTTCTATGATCACGTCCACAACGGCTCGACTACCTGTACCAAACACAGTCGATCGGTCTAGTACAAGTCTTCCTCTGTCTGTCAGATCTGTCCAACTCTTTGAACAAATCAATCCTCTGCACACAAGCCTTCTCAAAGACTTGCCAAATCTGTCCTCAGGTTCTTCTCAAAGAACCAATGTACCTCTGTCCTCAAGTTCTCTGATAGAACTCTCAAAAACTCAGCTCACAAGTCCTCTGCTAGGACCTGTCCAAATCTGCTCACAAGTCCCCACCGAAACCTGTCCAAAACCTGCTCACAAGTCCCCATTGGAACCTGTCCAAAACCTGCTCACAAGTCCCCACTGGAACCTGTCCAAAACCTCAACAAGCTCACCAAGAAAAACTTGCTTAGCATGAACCCACAAAGAGAATTGTTAGAGACCCAATGTGATTCATAAACCTCATAGAAGCATAAAGAGAATTGTTAGAGACTCAATATGTTCTATACTTAACTCCCAATCTCAATCTCAAATCTCATAGAAACATAAAGAGAATTGTTAGAGACCCAATATGTTCTATACTTAACTCCCAATCTCAATCTCAACTCAATCTCAATCTCAAAAGAATAAGATAGATGTAGTATGCTTTTCTCAAGAATATGAAACACAACCCAACAATTGCCAAACATGCAATATCTCATATAACAATGATACTTATATTCTTTTTACCAACAACTAGGGTTTCATCATCTCAATGCAAGTAGCAAGACTTACTAACATAAACCCTAGTGCAAAAATGCTTCCTCTTACTCAACCAGAATTATGCATTCACCCAAAAATTCATCAATGACTTTAATGCATAAACAATCTTCAATATCCAGAAAATAAGATTTACACCAAAAATACTTAGTAGACAACCTTTTCACTCCAAACTCAATTTCAGAAAATATACCATAAACAACATACATGGAAGAAGTTGCCCATACCTTTACTTTGATGAAGAAGGAGAACTCAAAATCTGTCACAACACTAACTCTCAATTTGCCACCAATTAGAGTTAGCAACTATACAATAATACACAATAATAAAGATCCAAATATAACACCTTATTTCTCCAACTTAGTAAAAACCACCAAAGTACAATAACATACAAAGTAAAACCTCTTTACACCTTATTACTCCACATAAACATTAAACATCAATAAAACAATGTCAAAAACAATTATGATACCTTAACCTTATACCTCCCGCGCATTCACAGCCACCATCCTTTGCACACCGCGACCAAAAGAAAAATTATCAACGAAGAGAATCGAACTTGGCACCTCTGCCTTCTAGCGCTTTCGCTTAAACGCCACCGCCGTTGGGTCACAAGTGCCCAACGAAGTAATACACCGCTGCCCTCTCTTTTATCTTCCTTTGATGCCAAGAATCTGGAAAACGTAAACGTCTTCCACAAACCGCATGCAAACAATCCACTGCCGTCAAGCAAAAAGGTAAGGATGCAGCCCAAGCTCAAATCCGAGTTTGCCGAGCACAGTCTCCAAGACACAGAATAAGCACGATTTCAAAGACGTCAATCGAAGATTCGAAAACATAGAGCAAGCTCAACTCGAAGACACCAAGCGTTGTTCGAAGGAAATAGAACAAATGCAAATCGCAGACGCCAAGCGCAAATCGAACGAAATAAAGCAAATGCAAATCGTAGACGCCAAGCGCAAATCGAACGAAATAGAGCAAATGCAAATCGTAGATGCCAAGCGCAAATCGAACTAAAACAGAGTAGCCACAAATCGCAGATATCAACATTAATCGGAGGTGCTCACTTTTGAAAATCATGCCAACTTATATAGCCATTTTTCCTTAACTGTTTGACGTCGGCGCTCCTCCAACGATGGCAACATATCGACGAAAGAATTCTTGTTTCTTCCATCGCTTAAGGGTTGAAAGACCCTTTAATAATAATTAAAATAATAATTATTATTATTTTATTAATAATAAATTAAACTTGGACCTTTGACAAAGGTTTGAGTTAATTTAATTATTAATAATAAACATGGACCTTTGCATTAAGTTAAGCTTGGTTTTAATAAAAACCCTTAATGAGTCCAAATGGTTTTAAGAAAAACCTTTAGCCTTGTCACCATGGTTTTAATAAAAACCCTTTAACATAATGAAGCTTCTCAAGATATTCTTGACATCACACTCTTTTGATATCAACACAAAAATGCCTTTTGACATCAATGACAACTTATACATTTGAGCAAAGGCAATGTACCCAAAGTACCCAAAATTGCCAACAATCTCCCCCTTTGTCATTGATGGCAAACCTTTACTGAAAACACTTCTCAAGAGCCAAAACTCGAAACCAACCGAAACCAACTATGCTAACAACCGAGAATCTTCCTTTGAAGTTTTGCTCCCCCCGACTTGAAGCTTTCCTCTTCACTTTGAAGCTCTCCCCCTTACTCATATCTCTCCCCCTTTGTCATCAATGGCAAAGGGCCACCTTTGGGGCTCGGGACTAAGAATTAGCCTCTTAGCTTAGTCCCTCCCCCACCTCCTGATGAGGTGATTAATTCTGGGGTG
This sequence comes from Wollemia nobilis, assembly GCA_028583015.1. Taxonomy (NCBI): domain Eukaryota; kingdom Viridiplantae; phylum Streptophyta; class Pinopsida; order Araucariales; family Araucariaceae; genus Wollemia; species Wollemia nobilis. Next base: position 329,419 of record JAQPPZ010003109.1, on the reverse strand, counting down.
GGAGTAAAACTCCCATTAGGCACTGATCATCATCAGCGTCTATAACTTCCTTGTCGGGCCTTCTCTTGAATTCTTTGTCCATATTCCTATTCCTGTCATTGTTCTTGTTCTTGTTCTCATCCCTATTTTTATCCATGCCTTGATCCTTGGACCTGATCATGCCACTGTTCCTGTTCCTGTATTCTAGAATTTCAGCTCTACACTGTCTGACTGTGTGACCTTCATTGTTGCACTTATAACAAGTAACAATGTTATTTCTTTTAGGCATACCTATTCTTTGAATCCACCAGTTTTGACCAAACCTGTTCTGACCAAACCTGTTTTGACCAAACCTGTTCTGACCAAACCTGTTCTGATCAAACCTGTTCCTGATATTTGCCTTGCAATAAACTGCCTTGTGCCCAAACTGTTGACAAGAGTAGCAATACCCTTGAAAGAAATTACCACCTCTGAAACTGTCATTTACCTTCTTCACTTGAGCCATGCAATGTGAAGCTATGTGACCAAACCTGTGACAAGCAAAACATCTGCCTTGAAACTTCCCTTTATTTGACCTCTTAGGCTCTGAAAACTTCTTCTTCTCATTCTGAATTCTGTTTTCTATTTCTGTGCATCTATCATTCAAGGACTCATGATCTGAAATACTTTCCTCATCAGAACTCTCTTCCTTTTGGAGTCTCTTACTAGACTCTCCAACTTGTTCCTTGTGAGGCTTAACAAAACCAAGGCCTGTTTTATCTGTTGTCTTTCTTTGACCTTTGATGAGAGACTTAACCTTTTTGGAGCTATCTTGAAACCTGTGAAGCTTATCCTTGTACCCTTTAGTTTCCTCTTTCAAAGAAGCCATTTTCTGTTCTAACTCACTATACTCAAGAACCTTAGACTCTAACTCATCCTTGAGTTCTTGTGTCTTAGCTATAGAGAAGTCAAGACTTTCTATAAGATCATCTCTCTCCATACAACATTCATCCAACTTATCCTTGAGTCTAGCATTCTTCTTTCTTTCCTTTTTCAAAGCACTAAGAGCACTAATAAGTTCACCTTTAAGATCTACTTCACCTTCCTCTATATGTTTGCTTTTAGAATCATCAAAGCATTTTTCAGATTTCTTATCACTAGAGGTGCTACCCTTTTCAAAAACCATACATGCATCTTCCTTATAGTTTTCTGAAGCATCCTCATACATACTAGAAACCAAATCATTATTTGTGCAATCATCCTCAAGGTGACCAAAATTTCCACATCTAAGACATTTCATGATAATGAATCTATGTTTTGGTTCTTCCTCTTTTTTAGATATGAACAACATCTCATTTTCATTATCACTTGAAGAACTTTCACTATCACTACTAGAACACTTACTTGCTTTGTCTAGGTAGAAACTCTTCTTGTGTTTGTGAGAATACCTCTTTCCTTGATTGTTGTGCTCATCTTTGTTTTTCCTATGATGCTTGTGCTTTTCAGAATCCTTGCTCTTACAGTCTTGTTTATCTTCATCACTTTCATCCTTGGCAACAATACAGTCAGTAGCATAATGACCAAACTTTCCACAATTGAAACATCTTACGTTTTTCATATTTTTGTGCTTTCTAGAGAACTTGCCTTTCTTGTTGTAATATGCCTCTTCATCACTAGAAGACTCATCACTCTCTTGAAACTGTTTACCTTTGGATTTCTTGGTAGCCTTGAAAGTTGCCTCCTTCTTGACATCAACTTTCACTTGAGTTCTTAACTCAAATGCTGCAAGTATACTATGGAGCTCATCCTTTTTCAACTTATCCAAATCTTTAGCTTCCTCAATAGCAGAAATATTTTCACTAAATCTATTAGGAAGAGATCTTAAAATCTTATCACAAACATCATTTTCAGCAAGCTCAAGACCTAAGTCTTTCATGGAGTTAACAACCTCATCCATACGAAGCATGTAGTCACTAATATTTTCATCATCATTCATCTTGAGTTGTTCAAACATACCTTTGAAGTGTCTCAACTTGGCCTTTCTGACATTTGTATCACCTGTATGAACCACCTTCAACCGATTCCACATTTCACTAGTTGTCTTGCAGTGAATCACTTTGGTGAGATCTGCTTTCTGTAAGCCTTTCAAGATTGCATTCATTGCTTTTGAATTTCTGTGATGTAGGAGCCTTTCTTCTTTAGTATTAGGACCAAGTTCAGGAATAGTGTACTCATCTTCAATCACTTCCCAAACCTCATTCCCAAGTGCCATTAGATGAACCTTCATCCTTGCACTCCAAAGACCAAAATCTGACCCATCAAGAATAGGTGCTGCATTGCCACTTGAATGATCCATTGTGTTCTTTACTAGCTTTTCCTTCAAGTTGTTAAACTTTTCGAAGGCACCCGCTCCGATACCAATTGAAGAACACAAGCTTATACTTGAGAGGGGGGTGAACAGTATAAGACCTCTTTTACTTTTTCCTTTATACTTCAAAATAGTAAAGCAATATACCCAAAGCAATATCAAAACAATGCACAATATCATCCACAAAGTGACACCAATTTTAACGTGGTTCACCTAGAATGCCTAGGCTACGTCCACAAAACTTTTCTCTAAAAGTTATCTCAAAGTTCTTTGGGAAACCTTCCCAATTACAATGTTTATGAGCCTCGGCCCAAAGGAGACACCTTCCCCCAATCTAAATTTATGAGCCTCTCGCTCAAAGGAGATACCTTCCCCTCTGCTCTGAAATGATCCCTCGAAGATCAACTACCTCTACCTCTTGCCAGCACGTGGAACTCCTTTCCATCGAAGACCTCCTATCCTCAATGCTTAGCCTAAGAGACCTTCGCCTTCTATGATCACGTCCACGAGCAGCTCGACTACCTGTACCAAACAGTAGTCGGTCTAGTACAAGTCTTCCTCTGTCTGTCAGATCTGTCCAACTCTTTGAACAAATCAATCCTCTACACACAAGCCTTCTCAAAGACTTGCCAAATCTGTCCTCAGGTTCTTCTCAAAGAACCAATGTACCTCTGTCCTCAAGTTCTCTGATAGAACTCTCAAAAACTCAGCTCACAAGTCCTCTGCTAGGACCTGTCCAAATCTGCTCACAAGTCCCCACTGAAACCTGTCCAAATCTGCTCACAAGTCCCCATTGGAACCTATCCAAAACCTGCTCACAAGTCCCCATTGGAACCTGTCCAAAACCTCAGCAAGCTCACCAAGAAAAACTTGCTTAGCATGAACCCACAAAGAGAATTGTTAGAGACCCAATGTGATTCATAAACCTCATAGAAGCATAAAGAGAATTGTTAGAGACTCAATATGTTCTATACTTAACTCCCAATCTCAATCTCAAATCTCATAGAAACATAAAGAGAATTGTTAGAGACCCAATATGTTCTATACTTAACTCCCAATCTCAATCTCAACTCAATCTCAATCTCAAAAGAATAAGATAGATGTAGTATGCTTTTCTCAAGAATATGAAACACAACCCAACAATTGCCAAACATGCAATATCTCATATAACAATGATACTTATATTCTTTTTACCAACAACTAGGGTTTCATCATCTCAATGCAAGTAGCAAGACTTACTAACATAAACCCTAGTGCAAAAATGCTTCCTCTTACTCAACCAGAATTATGCATTCACCCAAAAATTCATCAATGACTTTAATGCATAAACAATCTTCAATATCCAGAAAATAAGATTTACACCAAAAATACTTAGTAGACAACCTTTTCACTCCAAACTCAATTTCAGAAAATATACCATAAACAACATACATGGAAGAAGTTGCCCATACCTTTACTTTGATGAAGAAGGAGAACTCAAAATCTGTCACAACACTAACTCTCAATTTGCCACCAATTAGAGTTAGCAACTATACAATAATACACAATAATAAAGATCCAAATATAACACCTTATTTCTCCAACTTAGTAAAAACCACCAAAGTACAATAACATACAAAGTAAAACCTCTTTACACCTTATTACTCCACATAAACATTAAACATCAATAAACAATGTCAAAAACAAATATGATACCTTAACCTTATACCTCCCGCGCATTCACAGCCACCATCCTTTGCACACCGTGACCAAAAGAAAAATTATCAATGAAGAGAATCGAACTCGGCACCTCTGCCTTCTAGCGCTTTCGCTTAAATGCCACCGCCGTTGGGTCACAAGTGCCCAATGAAGTAATACACCGCTGCCCTCTCTTTTATCTTCCTTTGACGCCAAGAATCTGGAAAACGTAAACGTCTTCCACAAACCGCATGCAAACAATCCACTACCGTCAAGCAAAAAGGTAAGGATGCAGCCCAAGCTCAAATCCGAGTTTGCCGAGCACAGTCTCCAAGACACAAAATAAGCACGATTTCAAAGACGTCAATCGAAGATTCAAAAACACAGAGCAAGCTCAACTCGAAGACACCAAGCGTTGTTCGAAGGAAAATAGAACAAATGCAAATCGCAGACGCCAAGCGCAAATCGAACGAAACAGAGCAAATGCAAATCGCAGACGCCAAGCACAAATCGAACGAAATAGAGCAAATGCAAATCGTAGATGCCAAGCGCAAATCGAACTAAAACAGAGTAGCCACAAATCGCAGATATCAACATTAATCGGAGGTGCTCACTTTTGAAAATCATGCCAACTTATATAGCCATTTTTCCTTAACTGTTTGACGTCGGCGCTCCTCCAACGATGGCAACATATCGGCGAAAGAATTCTTGTTTCTTCCATCGCTTAAGGGTTGAAAGACCCTTTAATAATAATTAAAATAATAATAATTATTATTTTATTAATAATAAATTAAACTTGGACCTTTGACAAAGGTTTGAGTTAATTTAATTATTAATAATAAACATGGACCTTTGCATTAAGTTAAGCTTGGTTTTAATAAAAACCCTTAATGAGTCCAAATGGTTTTAAGAAAAACCTTTAGCCTTGTCACCATGGTTTTAATAAAAACCCTTTAACATAATGAAGCTTCTCAAGATATTCTTGACATCACACTCTTTTGATATCAACACAAAAATGCCTTTTGACATCAATGACAACTTATACATTTGAGCAAAAGCAATGTACCCAAAGTACCCAAAATTGCCAACAAAATCAATAATCCATATAATCATTCTCGTCCCTGAAATTTATTTTTCAAATATTTATTAACTTAAATATTTGACCTAAATAAATTTTACAACCTTTTCTGTAAATTTGAACCTTTGAAATTCAACTTAGGGTTTTAATAAAACAAATTCAATGAACTTTATAAACTTTATGAAATTTAAAATAAAAAGCTCATTGATTCCCTTCTCTATGAAATTATTCACCAGAAATATTTATAGAATTAAATATTTGAGTGATAAGTTCAAACTTTAACCTAGTTGTAAAATTTAAATATTTTATAAAATAAACTAGGTTTTATCTTAAATCTTAATGCCTCAAATAAATTAAAAAGGTCGTAGGGTAAAGAAACATATTTGAATAAAACATTCATAAAAACTTGCTACAACACAAAAAAACACAACTTTGAAAGCCAAACTCAGGCAGACCAGATTTTACACAATCCTACCACAAATTTGGTGTTGTCTTCTATCAAAATTTTAATTAAAAAATTATATAAATCAACTTATAAATTAAAAACACCACAATAGTGTTTGCTTTTAATAAAAATTGAATTTGATACAAAATATTATATCGGACAATGAATCCAACAAAGTCTATGTATCCATGTGAAAATGTAGCTTCCTCTACAACTTAGTATTCTATTTGGCTTCTTTCAATATTTTCTCATTTTCTCTGTAGCACCCTAAAATTGGCACAGTAAAACCTTAATAATTACACTTACTCTAGTAAATCATTCAAATTCAAATTTTAACCTCAAAAATCGCTCCCAAATCACCGCTTAATCCATTTCCTCATTTCTCATGCCATTTTTAGAGTTTGTTTTGACCGTTTGACGATATCGTCGTCGATCAGATGATATCACCTCAGATCGGACGATTTCGTCTGGGATAGGATGTCCAGACGATATTGTCCCAAAACTGATTTTTCACAATTAGTCTTTGTTCCAACGGCGTCTCTAATCCAGGAAGAAGCGTGTCTGCGCCGTTAGAGACCCTCCCCATTGGAGATCTCCCAAATAAGGGATGATCTCCAACCTCCTAACCTCCCTCCTAAGCCTATTTAATCCTAGGCCCTCCCCTTAGCATTCCCCTGGCTGAAATTCCCTGTAACTCAAATTCTACATGCACTAGACCATCTTAAATCACTATTTGCATTTGTATTTTTTCAAGTTTGTTTGCAGGAACTTCATTGTTTTTCAACCGAAGCAAGCTCAGTTCGTCTCAGACGATCTCGTACAATCTCGGACGATCTCGACCCAATTCGAGATGATTTCGACTGTAGTTCACATTGGGGGCAATCAATGCCTAGAGTTTGCATTTCTTCATCCTTTTTTTGTTGTATTATTCTGCATTTAGTTAATTCTATGGTTATTCTTTATTATTTTGCATCTTGGAGTTCACCCATGTAGCTTTAATGCATAATAAAAGCATAAATTGTCATTTGATCGGTATAATGCATTCATGTTTTTGCTTATTATCATCATTTTAATGTTCTTACTGTCATTTTATATCATTACCCTCTGTTATCATAGTTGCATTCTCTGTATTTTGCATCTATTTTTCTGTTTGCAGGTCTTTGATGAATTCGTCTGACGAATTCGTTAGATCTCAGACGATCCTATCAGATAGGATATGATCCTGTCGAATTCCAGATGATCCTGACTACTTCAAAAATCAGAACCTTCATCAGACATCCGGATCAAGTATGGGTCTTTAATCCATCTTGTTCTTTCTATTTTTCTATCCAAATCTATTTCTGTCTTCATTTAAATCTGCCTTTCATATAGAATAGCTTAGACGCATTTTGGCCAAACCTAGGACTTGGATGATTAAATCTAAAACTGAACACATCAAACACATTCCCAACCTAGGCGTGGAAACTGCCATTCAAATGTTTCCTGGTGAACCCACCATCCGTCGAAAAATCACCATAATACACCTCCCTCGAGAGGCGGGACCTTCGCAAGGCCTCTTAGTCCGAAGTATCGTGCCATCCTTTTCACATCCTCCTTCCGGGCACGGATCCTATAGCCTAAAGGTAAGGGTGCGAAAAATTTGGAGCGATACATTTTGGTGAACCCGACGTGAATGCATTTAAAGCCTTTTGAAAACAAAAAACAACAAAAAATAAAACAACCAAAACATAGATGCATTTCAAATCATTAAAATTAATAAGTTGCATATCATGTTTAGATGGTAGCTCCTAAGAAAAGATTAGCAGTTACTATAAATGTTGAAAACCAATTGGCAGCCATAGAAATCAATTATGTGCTTAGTGTGCCCAAAACAGATAGAAATCAACTTTTGTGGGACGAACTTGATAGAAGACTAAGTGTCATTTCATCTAGGTCAACAAAACTTAAACAAATCAAGAGGCTTGTCCTAGATAGAATTATAGATCCTCATCAACTCATCTTTTATCATGAACTTCAGAGAGCCTGCCATAGATGGTTAGCTTATAGGAGAGCTCTTGTGTCTTCAGAATTGTTCACCTTTGAGGAATACCTCGAGAACGTAGCCATTATACACCAGTTCCTAGGTCGTGTAGAATACCAAGAGGTTGTTCTTACGGATAGGGAAAGATGAAATAGAGTTCCTCGAGCTGTGTTATATCGAGAGTATTACCACGAGCTTTACTTCTATCAACTAGAATCTGAGATAGATAATATCACTATAGCTCTTTTTATTAAATTTTTGAAAGAAAACTTTCAATTTGAAGAAGAACACTTCATGACTCCTGAAGAACACGAGCCCATTAATGATATTTATAAATTGTTTATAGAAAACTAGATCATTACTTTCAGTATTAGTTCATGCATTTATTGTGTTGTTTTTTATCTTTACAATATTATTACAAAAACAAGAAAAACTAAAAAACATAACAAAAAACCAAAACGTTTCATTTTAAATATTGTAGTAGGTATATAATTAATATATACCTCTTAAGCTTGTTGCATATATATATATATATATATATATATATATATATATTATATATATATTTGCTGAAATCTAAATTAAAGCACAATGCCTAAACTTAGGAATGGTAAACAAACTAAAGGAGAAGAAGAATATTGGTTAGAAGATAAAACTAGAGACCCAAATGTCCTTCCTGAAGATCCAATTCCGGAAGGAGAAACTCTAGATCAACCGGAAGATGACCTAGGTGAAGACAATGAACAAGAAGAAAATGTTAAAGAGGATGGATCCTCATCCCCTAGAGTAGCTCCGGATGGAACTATTGCTTTTGACAACTTAGATCATTTTTGGAAATTTTTCAATAATAACATTGGCGCTCTTAATATGGCAGTTCGTATTGATAAAGGGAAAATTAGTGACACTCAAGCAGCCATGGAACATATGTTTGATGTGCACACTAATCCCTTGTCTTTCATTGATCAAGAAAGTGATAAGGCTGGACCATCCAATAGAGATATGGTCACTATGATTTAGAACATGCCAAAACAACAGGTTACCCAACCTCCTAAGGAACCAGTTATTGAGCCTAAAATCATTCCCACACAAAATAAAACTTCCTTCACTGCTTTACTTCGCCAAACTATTGATCAATATGCTTCAAGTAAACAAAAACCTAAAATGAAGCCAAACACCAATTTTCAACAATCTGGAATACAACATAATACAACTTCAAAATTCCTTCATAACACCTTTCCTACCAACAATTTACATAATAGCAACATAGCATCTAATCTTCATGTCCCTCCATCATATGCTCACAAATCCCATATCAATGCCCTACCAAACCAATATGGTGGGCAAACTAGTAATCTGGAAGCCATGGTGAAATAGTTAGCTTCGCGTATGGACCAGATAGATCCTTACCATCCCTCGTACAATTATCGAGAGATATGTAGTCAACCTTTGGATCCCATAGTTGTAGCACAACCATACCCTAAGCATTTTCCCATGCCCATCCTGCCTATATATAAAGGAACCGAAGATCCCATAGAGCATCTTCGCATGTTTAGGATAGCATGTCATGATATATCATATGATGACTTGCTATTACTAAAAATGTTCCCAAAAATTTTAGGTGGAATGGCATTAGAATGGTACTATCAATTTCCCACTCATTCTTTGAGAAACTTTGAAGAAACAAACTAAATCTTTTGTCCATCAATTTAGTGCCTACATCGAGAGGCATGTAACTATTAAAGATTTATACAACTTAAAACAAGACAAGGATGAATGTTTTGCCGATTTCTTAGCTATATGGAGGCAGTTGATAGGAAAACTGCACTTTGTACTACCCTATAGGGAAATGTTGGAAATTTTTATCAATAATTTACAAGAACAAATATCTTATGAGCTATCAATCGCTACTTTAACTACCTTCGATCAGGCTATAGATTTAGCTCGAAGAGTAGAAGATGCCCTCATTAGGAGAGGCCAACTTAGGAAGAAGGATGATGAGAAAACCTCCAAAAATCAATATAAAAACAAACAAGTTGTAGGTGACGGAGTCATTGACAGCAGAAATGTTGCTAATATCAATGCAACGAAAACAACAAAAAAATTCATATTGAAACCACCTGATAAGCCTCCTCGAGAATTTACTAGATTGAATCAACCACTATCAACTATTTTACCTCAAATACTCGAAAGAGGTTTGATCCAATTACTAGCTATCCGGGAACCTGATCCAACTATACCCGGATACGGAGTTGACTTACACTGTGATTTCCATAGAGGTCCTGGACACTCTACCAATGCTTGTAAAAGGTTGAAACATAAAATATAGGATCTGATTGATAATAATGAAATGGAGGTGCAAGCCTTCCAACCTAAACAAAATGCTCCTAATAACGCTCAAAAGACCATTCCCCAAAATCAAAATCAAAATGCTAATCAATCATTAGACATATTTCAACACCCTTTACCAAGACATGGTAAAGAGGTGGCCAATCAAATCAAACATCATAATGTTCCTCCTCCTACCCAATATGTAGGAACTATTAGCGGACATTTACTTAATCATGATCCTCAAATATTTGACACAACCTTATCCATGGTTACGACCAGGTCCCTACATAATATTCAAACTCCAGATCCTAGTGATGTAGAATCAGATACTGAAAGTGAAATAGACATCACTTCAAACTAATCAAATAGTTCTAAAAACAAATCAGATCCTATTCAACCCATCAAAGATGCTATGGTTCCAGAAGAACCATTTCCTAGAAGAGTTACTACTCGACCCTCTTCTAATCAATTCCTCCCAAATGAACAAGCCATAAATGCTCAACCGAGACCAGTTCAGCGTCTTCAATATAACATTGTAGGTACCATTGGAGTCGTTACCCGACAACAGGCTCAAAATTCTCAACAAGAACCAAACCAGAATGATGGATCAGCTCCATTTGTTTTGAAAAATCCCAATAAATGGAATCATGCTTCCAATGTTCAACCTAAACCCCCTTACAATATTAATGAGCAATTATCTAATACTATAGCCAAAATTTCCCTTTTGGATTTATTAAGATCTTCTCCTACCCATAGGGATGAGTTGATGCTTACATTAAGCCAAATGATGGTACCTCAAAATATTCAACCTGAAGCCATGGCCAATACTATCATCACTTGAGAAGTTGATTGTATTGACTTCAGGGATAAAGATATCCCACAACATAGTTTACATAAGGATAATCCCTTATATATTACTACTCTAATTGGAGATGTAGCTATTAAACGAGTCCTGATTGATAATGGTTCATCTCTAAACATTTGCACTTTTGACTTCTACCAACGATTTGGCTTTAGAAGTGATGAAATGAAGAAAACTAACATGATTATCAAAGATTTCAATGACGAAACACAAGAAACGTGTGGAGTTATTACCATCCCATTGCAAGTTGGTCCTCGAACTCTAGATACCACCATGTTTATTGTACATTGCCCCGCATCGTACAATATACTCTTGGGTCGTCCTTGGATCAATGCAATGCGGGCTGTCCCATAAACTTTACACCAATGTGTTAAATTTGAATTAAAAAATCAATTGGTCACTATTCACGGTGATCCTAGACCCTTTGATATGTGTGCCTTGGCGGGAACTCGTTGGAGTGCAATTTTTCCCTGCTTTGTCATCCACACATCCTAATTCTTATTTTTCATCTAAAACTATGAAACACACACCCATAACTTCACCTATTTCCCCTCCATTAATTTCACCCTCATATATAGATCAACAATCTTCTAAACAAACCACTCTAGAACCTCAAAAAGATCTTCAATCTACAACCAATCCTTCATTTTCTATCCCTATAATTTCAAAACCTATAGACCCATCTCTTAACATTTCCACATTATCAACATCTATCATACCTTCCACATCTAAAGATATAGGGAATGATCCTTCTACATCTTATGCTCTTTCTGATGAACTCTTACCAGATTTATCCACAATCTTAATATCAGAAAAAACAAATGCTTTCACGCAAGATTCAATTCTTTTAAATAACTTGCCACCATCTCCTCATACTTTGGGCCTCCCACAACCTATGGGAAGTACTTACCAAGTCGGGAGTTGTGCCTTCATTTATAAAGGATATGACTGGGGAAGAATCCCTCGGAATATCAAAACTCATCATAAGGGATATGCTCGATGTTATTTTACCAATGAATATATTAAAGCTAAACCCATAATGCTTAAAATGGGATATAAATGGAAAGGCTTGGGACCTTTCCAAAATGGCATGAAAGAACCTTTCGAGGTAGAACCGTGGCCTGCCCGCTGTGGTGTGGGCCTATTTCCTAGTAAGGGTCAACCCTTTCCTTTTGAAGATGATGATCAACTCATATGTTATCAAGATTATTTGGATAGGCGTGATGATTTGCCTCTAAAAAATCAGCCATTTACATGTAACATGATATCCATAGCTTACCCTAAAATGATTGCTGACTTCGATGAGGAGTTGGAAGGAGATATCTTCCACGATGTCTCCGTTGAAGAGATGTTACATAATGGATTTTATTTTGATGGTTCTATACCAACTATAGCCCAACTTGAGACCACTAATCCTCAAGATGAATTATCCAACTTAACCTTACAAGAATTACAAGAATTGGGTGTTTCACCCACCCCACCTAATTTTGAAAGAGATCTACACATGGAGGTAGAAAACGTCATTAAAATTAATATTGGAACTGAGGATAGTCCTCACATAATCAATATTGGATCAGAATTAAGTCAAGAAAAACAAGAGCAATACATTGCATTTCTTAAAGAATATGAGGATGTCTTCGCTTGGACATATGAAGATATGCTAGTTCTAGACCCTTTTGTAGTCATGCATCACCTAGTGGTCCATCCGGATGCTAAACCTATTAAACAAACACTTATAAAAATGCATCCCAATGTGGCTTTTCTAGTCAAAGGGGAGTTAGAAAAACTCCTGAATGTTGTTTTTATACAAGCTATTGATTATGTTGAATGGATCTCAAATGTAGTTCTAGTTACCAAGAAAGAATCCACCAAAGTTAGGGTTTGCATAGATCTTAGAGATATTAATGCTGCATGCCCTAAAGATGATTTTCCTCTTCCAAATATGGATCAAATCATTGACTTTACTGCAGGAGTGGGATGATGTCCTTAATGGATGGATTCTCTGGTTATAATCAGATCAGGATAGCTCCTGAAGATCAGGCTAAAACAACCTTTATTACCCCTTGGGGTACCTTTTGTTGGAAAGTGATGCCATTTGGCTTAAAGAACGCAGTGCAACCTATCAATGAGCTATGACTTATATTTTTCATGATATGATGCATGATATCCTACATGATTATGTAGATGATATTATAGCTCACTCTATTAATGAAGATAATCATTTAGATGATTTGAGAAAAGTTTTTAATCGATTACGAGAATATCTTATTCGATTAAATCTAGCCAAATGCATATTTGGAGTTAAGTCCGATAAACTATTAGGGGTTTTAGTTTATTTATGTGGGATTGAAATTGACCCTCTCAAGATTGTGGCTATCACTGATATGCCCGCACCTACTAATATATCTGAGTTACGAAGTTTACAAGGTAAGCTTCAAGCCATCCGTCGCTTCATCGATAAGCTGGCGAACAAAACCGGTCCCTTTCTTAAACTTATTAAGAAGGATGTCCCTTTTAATTGGGATGATGAATGTAAAGAAGCTTTTGAACTTCTCAAACAATACCTCCTTAACCCACCTGTGCTTTCACCACCTAGACCTGATCGCCCATTTCTCCCGTATATTTTAGCTTTAGCTTCTGCCTTAGGAGCTTGTTAGCATGATTAGCGAAGAGAGAACGTGCTAATTATTATATTAGCCAAACCTTCATCAATTATGAAACCCGCTACACAGCGTTGGAAAAACTATGTCTAGCAGTCGTGTTTGCTATGCAAAAATTATGCCATTATATGCTTAGTCAGAAAACTTATGTCATTGCTAAATATGATCCCTTGAGGTATCTCATGAGTCGACCTTATTTATCGGGTCACACAGCCAAGTGGGTTCTTTCTCTAAGCGAGTTTGACCTCACGTTCATAGGATAGAAGTCCGTTAAGGGTCAAATCATAGTAGATCAATTAGTCGCTACACCCTTAGAGTCTACCCATCCCCTCATCATTGAGTTTCTTGATGAATGACTTCAATTAGAGGCGACCATATTGAACAATGGTCCTTATACTTTGATGGATCCCGATGCATGAGTGGGGCTAGTGTGGGTATTATTTTAATATCCCCGCAAAAACATCTTATTCCTCTGTCCTTCAAATTAAAATTTGCTTGCACCAACAATACTCGTTGAATATGAAGCTCTAATCCTTGGATTACGAGCCGCCTTGGCACTAAAAATTAAACATCTATTAGTTTTTGGTGATTCTCAACTTGTTATAAACCAAATTAATGAATTTTATCAGACCAGAGATGATAAACTACGCCCATATAAAGCCTATGTTTTACAATTAATGTCTCTATTTGATCAAGTTACCTTGGAAGCTATTCCTCGAACTTGCAACCATGCGACTAATGCTATGGCCGCACTTGCATCTCTCCTGCCCTTGGAGTTAGATGACGAATATGCCACTATCATTATTTGTCGACTCCAGGAACCCGCTTCAAATAAGTCATGCTTAGAACCTTTGGATGTGTTTCTAATCAATGAAACTACTCCTGAACCTTAGTATACGGATATATTTGATTTTCTCCAAAATGGGACTTTCCTTGCCAATTCTAATAGAAGCTAGCGTCAGTTATTACGTCGACGAGCAAGTCGATTTGGAATAATTAGCAATACTTTATATAGGAGATCTTTTGAAGGTATCCTATTAAGATGTTTGAATCTAGAAGAATCCAAATCAGCCTTGAGTGAAGCCCACGATGGATCTTGTGGGGGACACTTCAGTGGTAGTGTCATTGCTAAAAAGCTCCTTAGGATAGGATACTTTTGGCCTACCATGGAGAATGATGCACATGATTATGTGCGCCATTGCAACAAGTGCCGAAAACATGTTGAGCTTGTCCACGTGCGCTCGCACAAGAAATATAGGCTATTTCATCTCCTTGGCCCTTTTCAAAATGGGGTTTAGATATTATTGGCAAAATCAATCCTGTGTCATCTGATGGACACAAATTCATCATAACCGCCATCGAGTATTTCATGAAGTGTGTTGAAGCTATGCCTTTAGCTTCCTACACTAGCACACAAGTCTCTAAATTTATTTTTAATCAAATCATTTGTAGGTTTGGAATTCCCGCAAATCTCATCTCTAATAATGGAACTTGTTTCAAAAATAAAGATGTTAAAAAATTATGCCAAAAATATAAGATTCAACATCGCTGGTCCACTCCCTATTATCCTCAGGGTAATGGTCAAGCAGAAGCATCTAACAAAACCTTAATCAATATTCTCAAAATATTGGTCAATAAAACTAGCCGTGACTGGCATATTCAATTATATCCATCCTTGTGGGCCTATCTCACTAGTGTTCGAACTCCCACTGGAACTTCACCTTTTGTTTTGGTTTATGGTGCTGAAGTCGTTTTTCCCTTTGAATTAGAAGTTCCTTCTTTGGCTCTACTACTTCAAGATACCGAAGTAGGAGATGAATATCAAGCTGGTAGACTCAGTCAGCTGGAACTCCTAGATGAAAAATGCATCAATGCTTTGGAGCATCTCCGTGCCTACCAAAACAAGCTTAAAAGATCATATGCTAAGAAAGTTCATCATCGATCCTTTGAGATCGGTGACCTTGTTTTAAAAGAAAATAAAAAAAATACTAATGCAACTAAGGACCTTAAAGGTAAATTTGAGCCCAACTGGCTTGGACCATACATTATCATTGCTAAATTTGAATCGAGAGCATACAAATTATCTACCTTAGATGGTAAAGAACTTAAAGAACCCATGAACATTTTGCATCTTAAACGTTACTATGTATAAATTTGGTCATTTCATCCTTGTATATATTTGTTTAAAATATTTCAAAATCACTATCTTGTATTTCTTTCAATTTATAAATTCAAAAAACACCAAAAACATTCATAATCATCAAAATATTCAAAACTACTTGTATTTATTTATGGCACTTGTTAATTATTTCAAAAACAAAAAAATAATAATAAAAATAAAAAAAATAACAATATTCTTGACTCTTTCTAAACCAAAACAACATAAAGAAGAAAGAGAGAGTCAACATTCTCAAAACTTCTCCAAAAGTATTTATATATATCTTCTTACAAATGTTGCAGTTATATGTTTCAAATTATTTTGGATAAATTAGCATTTATTTGGAATCCCTCACTTTCACAAACACAAAAATAAATATCTTGATTTTTTATCTGACATGATTACTAATCTCTCTTATATCAAAGTCCACAAAATTCAATTAAATAAAGTTTGAGCACAAAGAATTGATCTTGTTATTTACTTAACCCAAGCACATCCTTTCACAATAAAATGATTATATTTGTAATTTCCATGCTTTGCTACATAGTAGAAGTGGTTTCTTGAGCGAAAAGTTTCCCCCGCTATCCTATCATGCACATGGTCTAGAATCTTTGAGAATTGGCAAAAGGACAAGCTCACCCCTACCAAGAATAAAAATCCCTTGCTCTACAGCTAATCCGAGCAAGTATCCCTAGCATAGAACAAAAAGAAAAAACAAAGTTCAAGAAAAAAAGAAAAAGAAAAATATTATTTTATATCATTACAGCATTATCAAGCAAAAATACAAAAAAAAGCAAAAGAAAGCAAAAGAAAAAAGCAATAAAATCCCTTTCCCTACCCTTTGAAAAGAAAAGAAGGGTTGATGAGCTTGAATCCTTGGAATTCTCAATACGAACTATGAGGTAAGCCCCATAACAGGTGGTTTGTGCCCAACCCGCTTGGCCTTGGGTAACTCCTAGCATGGCAATATGTCCGTCACATTAGCGACCTTCTTTTGTACAGACCTATGTCTCGCTTATGGATTAGCTAGCTCTTGATAATCCGACTAACATAGTAGTCTAGTATGGTTATGTGCATCTACATCATGGTTAATGAACACTTATTTGGTTCATTCAAATCACTTGTATCATATTATCTTGCTCAAAAATGGTAAATGAACATAGCAATTGCACAAACATTTGTATTTGAGAGATTTTGTGTATCATTATGATAAATCAAGATTGGAAATGAATTCACATTTGCACATGTGATTCCTTATAAATCTAACTTTTCTCTTTAAGATACTTTGAAATATTTTTTTGCAATTTTCTTGGAATAATTCATTTTCTTCTTTAAAGTATAGTTGTTTAGTATAAAGACAACTACATACATAATAGAAAAAATCAAAATTTCTTTCAAAACCATACAATCAAAACACATATATATATATATATATATATTGTCGACTTTCGTGACGATGGTATAGTTCCAAAACCAAAATTGGAATTTTATGCCTAGTGCAAGTCCTCATCTTCATATTTTTAAAAATTAAAAATCAACCATGCAATAAAACAATCTATTTTCTTCCTTGATTTTCGCGATGATGGTATAAATCTATACCTACATATTCTATGCCTAGCGCAAACCATTATACCAATTTTTATTCCCCATTTATTTAAAAATCATAAAAACCATATGACTTAAATCATTATGTTATACAATTATGCTTTCAAAAAAACAACAAACATTATCACTATTTCATGTCATTATGTCAACCTTCAATTTTGCAATGATGGTATAATTCCTAGGGAATTATCCAAAAATTTTATCACACTTAGGAATTTATGCCTAGTAGAAAATCATTTTAATTTTTCATGCATACTATTTTTTATGAAACTCTGAAAACAAACCATCATCATCAACATTTGGACCATTGTACCAAAGTCTTAAGACAGTCTCTTAAGCACTCTTTTACTTTTTAACAATATTTCTATATTGGAATTATCTTGATGACCGAGTGAGCGTGACTCCATGAAATGGTCTATAATAGCAACAATGTCCTTTGAAATTATTGTTAAAAGTCCCTTTTATTTATTTTTTATCAAATCATCACATCACAAACAACCAATTTGTTCTATCAAATTATTTCATTTAAATTTTTTAAGCATGACATTTCAACCATAATATTTCCAAATGATGTAATTACATGAATCATCAATCCAATCACAATCAATCAAAACATTAAAAGCATCATAAAAACACATAAGACAAGTCATATGATCAAAAAATATCTCATCTATATATATCACAAATATATATACATCATATCAAAACCGAATCGGTATGCCACAATCTGTACCTCGGCATACTCAATCCTCTATCAAAAATAGTAAATACTATATATCAATCTGTGCAGTGCAATATGTAGTAGCTAGCCTCGAGAACCCCTCGAGCTCTCAACCTCATCTCCTCCCCCACCCTAAGGTGTACGAGGTGGCCCCATCACAGTATGAGTGGTACTGCGAGTCCTAGTCGTCGATCGGGATGAATTCCTCGACGACCCAATCCTGATCAGATCCGTGATGGTAGCCGGTAGTGGTAATATCTCCTCCTCTGGCACCACCTAGTGGTATAGTGTCTGATAAAAAGTGATTTGGGCAATAGCCCATGCTAGCTCCCGAGTGCTCACTCCTCCACCCCGTGCTTTGAGGCATGCAATCTCATCTCTGAGCTGTGTCACCTCAGCTCGATGGCATGCAGCCTCCTCCTACAATGTCTGCACCTATGCCTGGAGATGGACCGTCTCCGCTCGGAGAGTCACTTGTCTCGCCGCTCTCCCCAGTGTCAACACCCTTGCCCTTATCGAGCGATGGTGGCCTCTCTCTCTGTGGAGAAGGGGGTCTCTCCTCCCTCCTCTCCTATTGTCATGGCCTCTGCTGTGCATATGGTCTCCTCTACTCTCTCCCATTGTGACCCTGGGCCACCTCAATGGCTGCCTAGCATCGCCTCCCCATCCGATGCACAACTGCATGAATCAGACCCTGAGCCCTCATCATTCGAGGAGGGCGGATGCCTACGTACTAGGCATCATAGCCGTCGGCTACTCCTGCGTCGTCCCCATCCACCGGCCGGATGGGGGCATCATCCATGTCCTGACTCTAGAATCATTGCATATCTGGAGCCCCACTAATCGTAGTGTTATCCCGGACAGTCCGAGAAAACTTGTAATCCCTAAGAGATGGGATCCCCTGCTGTAGACCGAACTATCACAAAACTCGGTCGTAGCGATGGAGCTCCACCTCTCCCCTCTCCATCCTCAGCCAACAAACTTTCCTGATGCGAGCCAACTCCTGTCCATCCTTGGCCCACCCTGGATGATCCCTCCAAGGCCTCCAGGTGATCTGGTCTGGGACAAGGTCATCCAGCAGTCTCCGAGACATCGATAGATCAATCCATCACTGTGCCCCTCTCCGGAGCCACCGAGAGAAAACTTGGGGCCTCTCCCCATCAACACCTATCAAAGGAAGCCCTATCGGCC
This sequence comes from Wollemia nobilis, assembly GCA_028583015.1. NCBI lineage: Eukaryota > Viridiplantae > Streptophyta > Pinopsida > Araucariales > Araucariaceae > Wollemia > Wollemia nobilis. The sequence goes on along the minus strand of JAQPPZ010003109.1, from coordinate 310,348 downwards.
TCCGCACTGCAATGTGCTCCCAAGCACCAAACCCATAGAAGCGATGTCATAACCAGACATTGGCCGCCCTTGTACACGACCCCATGTAGGATCTTGTACAATCGGCATAGAACAAAGTTGCCCCAAGAGAACCTATAACCATGGTCACGCATGTCGTAGATCACATCTACTAGCACCCATGGTACCCTGCATCCACTCTGGTGGCACAACATAAGTCCACCCACCACTTTGGCCAAAACCTGTGTGAGTTTGGATGCCCCAGGCATCTGACGTAGCGCCTCGATGTTCACTCCGCCCTTCTCCAGGGTGAAGCTCGGATTGCCACACAACCGTATCATAGTGTGGCCCTGGTTGGCCATAGGAGTGATTAGCCGTCCTTGTATGGGGATCCTCAAAATACTCCATACATCCTCCAATGTGGGAGTCATCTCCCCTATGGGTAATCAAAAATAGGAAGAACATGGATACCACCTCTCTACCAGGGCTGTCAGTAGCCCCATGTCTCAGAGAAACTTGTGGCATATCTGCCACATGTTGTAAGACGGCCTGCGCCAGCTGATCCCGCTTCACTAGTGATAGAGCGGCCAAGTCATCTCTCAAACCATCGTATTTTCATTTCTTACTCTTTAGTAATCATCTCTCGCAACATAAACAACAACAACAAAAAAAAATCATTAATAAAAACTCAAGTGATTAATAATGCAAGTAAAATTAGTTCAATTTTATGATATCATCCACTATTGGATGATATCGTCCCAAATTTGAGCAAAATCGTCTCCGATTTTGTAAGTCGAAATCGTCCCTTATTTGACAAAATCGTCCCTCTTTCGTCGATTTTGCCCTTCGACGAAATCGGTGAACTTGAGACGATTTCGTCGAAATCGGGACGATTTTGTCCCGATGATGTCGACGACCCAAAAATGGCCGCGATGCTCAAAATTTGCTCAAAATTCACCTAAAAAAGCATGTAAATTCAACTTAAAACATTCTAAACTAAGTTTAGACTCTTACCCGTAGCCCACACCGGACCTCTGTCGATCTGTGCGCTATCTCCACCATTTTTCTTGCAGAGCTCTAGAAACCAGCAAAATGAACAAGAATAATGAATTAGGGTTTTACCCTATTTTTCTTAATTTTATTCAAAACACAATTAAAAACATTTTAAAATTTTGCTTTTTCGCATTTTTACCTCAAACGTTCGATTTGGGTAAAAACACGGAGGGGGCACCATAGTAAGATGTCGTACGATTCGACCAAGAATTGTCGCCTAAAAATGGGAATAATTTTTGCTTTCTTGTAGATCGAGAAGAACTCATCTTTAATGCATTTTCTTTGGAAAATTTGCTAAAGAGGGGGCAAAATGTAGCACCCTAAAATTGGCGTAGTAAAACCTTAATAATTACACTTACTCTAGTAAATAATTCAAATTCAAATTTTAACCTCCAAAATCGCTCCCAAACCGCCACTTAATCCATTTCCTCATTTCCCATGCCATTTTTAGAGTTTGTTTTGACCGTTTGACGATATCGTCACCGATCAGACGATATCGCCTCAGATCGAATGATTTCGTCTGGGCTAGGACGTCCAGACGATCTTGTCCCAAAATTGATTTTTCACAATTAGTCTCTGTTCCAACGGTGTCTCTAATCCAGGCAGAAGCATGTTTGCATCGTTAGAGACCCTCCCCGTTGGAGATCTCCCAAATAAGGGATGATATCCAACCTCCTAACCTCCCTCCTAAGCTTATTTAAACCTAAGCCCTCCCCTTAGCATCTCCCTGGCTGAAATTCCCTGTAACTCGAATTCTACATGCACTAGACCATCTTAAATCATTGTTTGCATTTGTATTTTTTCAAGTTTGTTTGTAGGAACTTCATTTTTTTTCAGTCGAAGCAAGCTCAGTTCGTCTTAGACGATCTCGTACAATCTCGGACGATCTTGACCCAATTTGAGACGATTTCGACTACAGTTCACATTGGGGGCAATCAACGCCCAGAGTTTGCATTTCTTCATCCTTTTTCTGCTGTATTATTCTGCATTTAGTTAATTCTATGGTTATTCTTTATTATTTTGCATCTTGGAGTTCACCCATGTAGCTTTAATGCATAATAAAAGCATAAATTGTCATTTGATTGGTATAATGCATTCGTGTTTTTGCTTATTATCATCATTTTAATGTTCTTACTATCATTTTATATCATTACCCTCTATTATCATAGTTGCATTCTCTATATTTTGCATCTGTTTTTTTGTTTGCAGGTCTCTGACGAATTTGTCTGATGAATTCATCAGATCTCAGACGATCCTGTCAGATAGGAGACGATCTTGTCGAATTCTAGATGATCCTGACTACTTCAAAAATTAAAACCTTCATCAGACATCCGGATCAGTTATGGGTCTTTAATCCATCTTGTTCTTTCTGTTTTTCTATCCAAATCTATTTCTGTCTTCATTTAAATCTGCATTTCATATAGAATAGCTTAGACACATTTTGGCCAAACCTAAGACTTGGATGATTAAAGCTAAAACTGAACCCATCAAACACATTCCCAACCTAGGCGTGAAAACTTCCATTCAAATGTTTCTTGGTGAACCCACCATCCATCGAAAAATCACCATAATACACCTCCCCCGAGAGGTGGGACCTTCGCAATGCCTCTCAGTCTGAGGTACCGCGCCATCCTTTTCCCATCCTCCTTCTAGGAATGGATCCTATAGCCTGAAGGTAAGGGTGCAAAAAATTTGGAGCGATACAAAAGGGGGGTAAAGAAACCAATTGAAAAACCCCCCACATTCTATAGAATAGAAAACCCACCTTAATCGAACCGGTAATTTTTACAATCCTATACATTTGGTGCCTCAAAAAATTTTAATAAAAATTATTCAATCAACTTAAATTAAAAACCCCCCAATGTCTTGCTTTATTAAGTGTACAAATTTATCTTACATGAATCAACAAATATGTTTCTGGCAAATGAGCTTCCCACTGGTTTATTTGGCTTTAATTTTTCTCTTTCTCCAACCTATTCGACCCTTCTCTTTGGTTTCTAATTCTCCATTTATAACTTAAGAAATTTATTCCTCTTTATTAGTTTCCTCCATTCCATCAGTTTTAAAAATGAATTCTTGAAACCCTAATATCATTAAAGCTTTTTCAAAGGATTAATATTTCTCCTCATTGGCATTCAAAAATTAAAGTTACGACATGCCCATGAAACCCACGAACACATCCTCTATTCAACATACTTTAATAATCCTGTGAAAAAGATAAATATTAATTAGAATATAAAACATTTATAAAATAACCTTCTTAAATATAATTAAATTATAAAGTTATAAAACTTTATAATTTAATTAATTTAAAACAAGTTTATAAAATAACAATTTTAAATATATTAAATTATAAAGTTATAAAACTTTATAATTTAATTAATTTAAAACAAGACATAACTAAACATAACATACAAACATGCAACCTATATGAACACCACTATAATAAATGAAAATATATTAAAATAACACCAAAAATATATACTAAAGAACAAACATATAATTTAAAGATAACATAAAACTAAAACAACAAAACATATAAAACAAACCAAAAAATACTAGGTATACATGAGACTTAAAAATTTAACATAACACAAAATATCTTTACAAAACCTAACCTATCAATATTAATAACAAACAAAACAAAATAAAACACCCTTGACATAAACATAGCATAACAACAATAATACAACTCAAAGACCATAATCAAAATGACCATACAAGCATAACTTTAGGATCTTCAGATCATGAGGTGAATTTTGACAATGGACCCTACTATAAGACCATTCGAAGGAAGATAAGCATTCTTGATATTTCAATGATGACAATGGTGAACAATAAGTGCAAGCAACAATTTGAAACAATCTTTCAAATTTCAAGTGGGTCCCCAAATTTTGGGGTCATTTTGAAGGAGTCACAACAAATGGTGACTCTATTGGTAAATGTACCTGGACATTTCAAACTTAAAAACCAGACTCTAAAAACAACAAAAATCCAAATATTAGAATTATAAGAATCAATGATATCTAGAGAATAAGAATAGACTAATTCAACATGAACCATCAGTATCATTTTGATGTGTGCAAAGTGATTCATTCTATATATTTTGAAACTATTCAACATTCCATTGTCAATTTCACATTTTAGACTATGAACATTTCCTCTTTGAAGAAATACCTCCACCTAATTCCCTTCAAAGATTGCTCTACTGCCTATCAAGCATTTATAGCTCCGGTAGAGATTATCTAAAACTCCCAAATATTAGGTAAATTTTTGATGTTGCATTTTCTTTATTTTAGACATAGCTTCACTGCCAACAAAGCATCTATAGCTCCGATGAAGATTATCTAGTTCATAGTGATAGATTTGACTTTATTTTAAATTGTATTCATCATTTCATCTCTCATTTTTTTATCCCTCATTTTTTTCACTTTTTTTTTTTAATTTGGTAATATGGTACTTTGCAACAAATTCACCTACCACTTGGGTTAGATATCAGGTAAGGTTGAAAGAGTATATACTAATTTTCACCTTAATATGTAAAATTGACAACTTCATACATCCAGAATTTCAAAAAATATTCCTTAATGTGTTTGTGGTACTCGTGAAGATTTTGCAATATGATTCTAATATTTCAAATTTTCTTATCTTAGTTCACATTCATGAAATTAACATCTCACTTTTCCTTTTCTCCAGGTTTTGTAAGTTTTCAAAATAGGTAATTTTATCCTATATGATCTAGGCCCAAATACCAGACAAAATCATCAAATTATTAGTGTTTCGATAACAAATACCTCAATCAAGAAAAACCTCACTGAAACTTTGTCAAATTCAACAACACACATCAAAATAATGAACCTCCAAAATCTAGCAAAGCCATTTTATTGCTATACTAAAAACACAACAAAAAATTTGGTAAAAACTAAACCAAAAATAAACATCAACAACATTACCAACTAATAAAATCAACAAAATAACTAACTAACAAGCTCACAAAACAATAAGCTATACAAAACCAAAATTACAAAGTTGATAAAGCGAGTGAATCCACTTCCTAGACTTGACAACATTGAAAACAGAATCAATAGCAAAATGTTACAAAACCAAAACTTATGTACAAAGATAAAAACAAGAAAAAAAAAATCCAGAAGACTATTTACAAAAATATACATTATGTACAAGACGCTGTAAAATTTCTGCCATCATTTTCCTAGATCCCAAATACAATTACCACACTTTAGAAAACATATATGATTATATGTCTGCCAAGTTTTATAAGAATCCAATAAAAATAATATTAGACCAAAAATAAAAATTCTTATTATGTCTATCTCATCCCACTGATTTGATACAAGTTGATAAGCAATTCCATGTTTAAAATTTCATTCATTAAAATTAAAATTAAAAACATGATTTTTGATTATCCTTTGCTTATTCAAAAAGGTGTAAATTTCATAATTTGATTCATAATTTAGAACTAGGTTCCCATTTTCAAATAGGATATCTTGCAAATAAGAACCTATTTCAAAAAAATTCAAATTCAAATCACTTTCAAAGTTTTAAAGCAATCACAATCATTCAAGAATTGACAAGCATCTAGGACATTTGGTATAAGAATATCATTAAAAATTTGTGCCCTATATTCACTAGTTGATTGCTCATGAATTTGACTAAGCATTTCAAACATGTTTTCCTTCATTTCATTTATGCACAAATTTTAGAAGTTGTATCCAACTTCTTGTTAACAACATTTGATATTTCATCATTGATAGCATAAGCATCCAAAAACTTATAATGCAACCCATTACCTAAAAATTTTATAACCAATGAGAAAGGTGAAGATTTTACCTCATCATCTATATTCAACACATCATTATTAGCATTTACCAAGATTTGATGAGCATTTGTCACTTTTTCCTTTTCTTCATGGTCTCCATCATGATCACCTTGTAGTTCTTCGTCTTCATCAAATACCATTTCTTCATTTTCAATTTCAGCAAGGTGTTCAATAAATTCATCTTCAAAGTGATTCAATTTTGGAACCTTATCTATTTTTGCAATTGGCATGTTATTTCCTAATTGTGTAGGAATTGCAAAATGTTCTTTTGAAATAGAAGTTTCAACATCCTGCATATCAATTGAAACAAAATTTTTATCAATAGAAGTATGATAAAATAATGATTCACCATACATACCCAATCCATTATAATAATTATCTTCTAAAGCTAAGGGATGAGATTTTATCATGGCTTTAGAAAACATGTGATTCTTTGACTGAATAGGAGTTGTAGACTCTTCATGTAAGATATCAATTTTAGCATCCTACATATCAGATGAAGAAAAATTCTTATCAATAGGAATACAAGAAAAATATTCATCATATCTTCTCCAACCATTATAAAAATTATCTTCTATAGTTAAAGGGTGAGGTTCAATAATATATTTTGTGTAAACTTCGGATAGGTCTATAATTTCTTTTTCAAATTAACCTTTATCAATCAACTGAGATGAAGACCTATCGATTTCTTGTTGTATGAGCATTGTAGAATCCTTAAGTGATACAAGGATTTCAATTTCCTACACATCATATGAGATAAGAACTTCTTTGGAAATTGTGAATAAAGTGAATAATTCTTCTTCATGATCTGAAATAAAAAAATCATTATCTTTCTAAAGCACTTGATGAAATTCTATATTTTATTTCATACCATATCTGGATTCATTTTCAAATTCACCTTCATCAATAAAAAATTCATCTTCAATTTCAAAAAATTCATCTTCTTCGAGCAATAATATTTTAGGATCAGTCATTTGAATCATCATTGTCAAGGTATTATTTTTTGTAATCACTTGCAATATTCAATGAAATCACACTATGATCAGAAGAACACAAGCTTATACTGAGAGGGGGGGTGAACAGTATAGCGCCCACTTTTTACTTTCTTTCCAAACCAATATCAATTAGTGTCCTTAATTGCAATAACCAAATATAGCAGTGTGCATTAATGACATAGATAGCAATAGTAAACAAGTGCACAAATCACCACACACAATTGAGACACAAGATTTAACGTGGTTCCCCCAATGTGGGGTACTCCACAAGATAATCTCCTTATAATATTTCACACAGAAATAAGGATCCTTATCCCAATACAAATGATTACTTTGATCTGCTCAAAGCTAGGCAATACACTGATCTGCTCAGGTAGGCAATCCACTGATCTGCTCAGCTAGGCAATCCTGATCTGCTCAGGTAGGCAATCCACTGATCTACTCAACAAGGCAATCTTGATCTGCTCAGGTAGGAAATCCATTGATCTGCTTCAGCAAGCTCACCAAGAACTTGCCCAAATTTGCTCTAGCAAGCTCACTAAGAACTTGCCCAAAATATGCTTTAGCAAGCTCACCAAGAACTTGCCCAAAACTGCTCTAGCAAGCTCACTAAGAACTTGCCCAAAATCTGCTCAACAAGCTCACCAAGAACTTGCTCAAAATATTCTCAACAAGCTCACTAAGAACTTGCTCAAAATCTGCTCAACAAGCTCACTAAGAACTTGCTCAAAATCTTCTCAACAAGCTCACTAAGAACTTGCTCAAAATATGCTCAACAAGCTCACTAAGAACTTGCTCAAAATCTGCTCAACAAGCTCACCAAGAACTTGCTCAAATGTTGTCCCAAATCTATCCACAAATCTGTCCCAAAAGCCTTCTCAAAGGCTCAATCAATCATACACAAAAACTGCCACAAATCTATCCCAAAAGCCTTCTCAAAGGCTCAACCAATCATGCTCAAGTAGCACTCAAATCTCATCCACAAATCTATGAAGGCAAGGCTCAATGATGAACTCAATAATGAAAGGTAATGCACTCTACAATGGATGACAACAATGATCCACAATGATCTCAACTCAAATCAATCTCAAATCGACTCAAGTATTATAGAAGCATAAAGAGAATTGTTAGAGACTCAATATGTTCTAATCTCAAAGCTCAATCTCAACTCAAATCAGAATTATAGAATAGTTTGTTTCATGGAACTTGAACAATCACCTCACTCAATCACTTGACTAGGCTCAATCAACTCAACTCAACCAATCACCACAAGGGACAACTCTTTCTCACAAAACCCTAGTCCAAGCATGTATCAACCAACTCAAATGTTTCCAACAATGCTCAACCACAAATCTCACATAACAATGATACTCATGTTCTTTTCTAACTCAAGTTCTTTGCATAACCAATGGGCTTCAACAACTATGCTTATAAAACAAGGTTTAAACACAACTCTCAAACCAGAAAACCTTGAAGCATTCAACCAACCACTTTCAAAAAGGAAACCACAATCAATCCTTTTCTCTCCAATGATATTTCAGAAATCAACCACCATAAACAAAGTCAATGGAGAATATTGCTCATACCTTTTGATGCCTTATTGGATGTCCACTAAATCTGCCACACTCAACAAACTTCTTTTTCAACTTTCAACAAGGGTTAGAGATCATGATTAATATCACAACAATAATATCCAAATAACACCTTATCACTCCTACTCAATAAGATACAACATGTCCCCTCATGAAAGAATTAATCACCTTTGAAAAAGAACAAAACAACCTTCACTTTTGAAACCCTTTACAAAAATAGAAATATCTCTTTACATACACCTTATTTCTCCCTCTAAGCAAGTTAATCAAATAGCCCTCGAAATAATATTTCCAATGATATATAATATGATATACTTTCAAAAGGAGAAACACAGAAATACATATCTCTTTTTCTAAACATGCATCACAACCCTTATTCCTCCTAGGGCAACTTTAGAAAAATAAAATATATTAAAAAAATTATTAACTTGCCTCTGTCCCTGATGGGATTCGATCTCGTGACGTCTCCTTGCTCAGCGCTTTAACCACAGCCAACCTTCCGTTGGGCCACACGCCCTCACGTGTCCAAAGGGACACGAACAAAAACTTATATCATAAACTTCTGCACCCTTCGAAAAACTTAACAGCGCTTCAACAAAGCAAATAACCATGATGGGACTCGATCGCAGGACCTCCTGCATAACACACAATGCATGAACCGCTAGGCCAAAGATGCCTATGCATCTTATTAAACTCCATGAATGATTTTTCAATAGACCAAAGTCACACTTCTCTCTCTTTTCGCAATTCGTTCCCCAATCGAAGGCATTCGAAAAATAAGCGTTGGGGTTCATGAAGTCTAAGATTTTGTTGGCATATATATATGCCTTTCCTCTTTCTTTAGATGTCGGCGCTATAAATTAATATAGCCTTTCCTCCTTTCTTTAGTCGGCGCTAAAATTAATATATTTAATTTTAAAATTTTAAATAATTTAAAATTTAAACTAAATATTTAAAAATAAATATCTCCATCACCGGGGCACCTTTTTCGATGAAACAAAAATCCAATCTGGGTTTTAAGAAAAACCCATTTCAAATCTGCCATCCATGGTTTTAAATAAAACCTTTTATTTTGCCTACCTTGGTTTTCACAAAAACCCTGTATATATCCATGCTCTCCAAAATATCATAAATGCTTATTTATGAAATGCTTTGGCCACCAAAACTCAATGTGATCCATGTGACATCAATGATCCATGTGACATCAATGACAACATAAAATAACTCAAATTTCCAACAATCTCCCCCTTTGTCATTGATGGCAACACCTCTAATGCAAAAACCACAATCACTGCAAAAACCATCTCTGAGAATCAAAGTTGCTCCCCCTGACTCAATACTCTCTATGGAGGCTGCTCCCCCTAACTCAATGCTCTCTTTGGAGGCTGCTCCCCTAACTCAATGCTCTCCCCCTAACTCAATGCTCTCCCCCTTACTCAAATCTCTCCCCCTTTGACATCAATGGCAAAAGGGACACCTATGGGGCTAAAAGATATGACTCTTAAGCTTAGCCCCCTCACCACCTTCTCTCTTGAGGTGATTAATTTTGGGGTGGGAGTACTTTTACTCCCATATTACATTGTTTCTTTCCTCTTTCAACTTCCTTCCATATTTTTTTGATATCCTTCTCTTGATGAATTACTTGATCTTCTTGTCTTGAACCTGTTTGACCTTCTTTTCTTGAACCTGTTTGACCTTCTTGTCTTGAACCTGTTTGGAATTGAGTCCTACACCATTTTGCAATATGTCCAAAGTTATTGCAATTAAAACACTTGATATTGTAGCCTTTGGATGGTGCCCATATCCTGAATTCTTTCTTGAAATAATTTCCATATCCATTCCTTTCTTGAACCCTGTATTGTGAAGTTTTGTTTTCATGACCATTATGACCATGACTTCTGATTTGTGTAGCTCTAAAACCAAAACCATGTTGCTCATTTTCTTTGCACTGAGAAGCTCTATGACCAATCTTGTTGCATAAGAAGCAATGTCCCTGAAAACCATACCTTCTTCCTTTGAAGTTTCTTCTAGCAAAATCAAACTTCTTTGATCCATGGATCCTGCAGTGTATAGCCCTATGTCCAAATCCATTACAAGAAAAACAATGTCCTTGAAAAGCCCTTTGTTCATGCCTTGGTTCCTCATACCTTTCTTGACCATTATCCTTATGATCATTTTCAACTTGTGCATTGCATCCTTGAACCTTCTTTGTAGTATCTAAATCCTCTTCCTTAGTTTCTTCCTTGCTTTCCTCTTCAAGAATTTATTTTCCTTTTGAACTTGATTCACCTATCTCAAAACAAGATCCAAACTGAATATTTGGAGCCATAGGAACTTTGGAACTTTCTTCATAAAACTTAGGTGCTTCCTTGCTTTCATCTTTTAGAACTTCCTTTCCTTTTGAGTGTGATTCCCCAAACCTGAAATATGAGACCTTTGGTGCTTTGGGACCTTCCTCTTCTTTCTCTTCATTTGTGTCAAATAGCAAATTGGCATCCATATTTATTGTCTCTGAAATACATGTTTCCTTCTTAGTGAAAATATCTTGACCTTTTGAGTCATGTGATGGATCAAACTTCTCAAGTATGGAACATCTCAATTCTTTTAGATTCTCCTTAACCTCTTGTAGTTGCTCATGGATATCATTGAAGTCTTCCTTTAGATCAATTGAGACATCTATCTTTCTTACAATGTTCTCTTGCTTAACTTCTTCTGTTTGGAGTGAATGTTCTTCTTCTACTTCTTTTATCCCATAGAAAAACCCTTCTTCATCTTCACTATCACTAAGATCATTATAATCTTCTATAGCAAACAAACTTTCATGATTTCTTTGACCATGCCTATTTCCTTGATGTGTCATCTCATCTTCACTATCACTGAAACCATTGCAATATCCTGATCTGTGATCTCTTTGACCACATACAAAGCACTGTTCTCTTTCACCTTCTATTCCTAGGAATAGATGTTCTTCCTTTTCATCATCTGACTTGTCTCTATCACTGTGATCTGAGCTATCACTTGCTTCTACAATGTAGAAAGTTTTCTTTGTCTTACGAAAACTTTTCTTCTTCTCATACTTGCTTTGCTTGTACTTGTTATCTTTGTCATGCTTATACTTTCCATCTTCTTTTCTTCTGTGACCCTATTTTTCATCATCACTATTTTCTTCATGTGGACACTTGTGTGCATAGTGACCAAAATCACCACACTTGTAGCATTTGACTTTCTTCATATCCCTGTAATTTCTTAAGTCCTTTTTCTTTTTGATGAAGTTAGCTTCCTCATCATTATCTGAATCTCTATCTATCTCTGGAACTTTCCCTTTATTTTTCTCTGAAGCCTTGAATGCAATCTCTTTTATTGGAACCTTGATGCTTACTCACCCTCATCTCATAAGTTGTGAGAGTTCCTTGTAGTTCTTCCATTGTTAGCTTGTTGATATCCATTGTTTCTTCTATTGCTGAAACCTTTGCATCATACTTCATGGGAAGTGATCTCAAAACCTTTTGAGTAACTTCTGATTCTTTCATCTCAAATCCTAGGCCTCTCATGGTGTTAGTAATCTCATCAACTCGAAGTAAAAACTTTGCAATATCTTCAGAATCTTCCATTTTCAATTCCTCAAATATTTTTCTATGAGTTTGTAGTTTTGCCAACTTTACCTTTGAATCTCCTTCATAAGTATTCCACAACTTGGTCCACATTTCATTAGCTGAATTACATACCATGACCTTTGCAAAATCTGTTTCATGTAGCCCACTCAAAATACAATTCATTGCCCTTGCATTGATCTCAACCAATTTCTTGATAGTCTTATCTACCTCGGGATCACCTTCAACCTTATACTCTTTTTCAACCATCTGCCATACCTCATATCCTTGTGATATCAAGTAGTTCTTCATTCTCATGCTCTAGAAAGCATAATTGTTACCATCAAATAGTGGAGCCTTATTTGTAGATAATCCATTCTATGAAGCCATCTGTGTTCTTGTAGAATCTACCCTCAAGTTGTTAGCCTTTTCGAAGGAACCCGCTCTGATACCAATTGAAGAACACAAGCTTATATTGAGAGGGGGGTGAACAGTATAGCACCCACTTTTTACTTTCTTTCCAAACCAATATCAATTAGTGTCCTTAATTGCAATAACCAAATATAGCAGTGTGCATTAATGACATAGATAGCAATAGTAAACAAGTGCACAAATCACCACACATAATTGAGACACAAGATTTAACATGGTTCCCCCAATGTGGGGTACTCCACAAGATAATCTCCTTATAATATTTCACATAGAAATAAGGATCCTTATCCCAATACAAATGATTACTTTGATCTGCTCAAAGCTAGGCAATACATTAATCTACTCAGGTAGGCAATCCATATTTTAGAATTAAATTAAATTCTAAAGCTCACTAAGAACTTGCCCAAATCTGCTCTAGCAAGCTCACTAAGAACTTGCCCAAAATTCTCTAGCAAGCTCACTAAGAACTTGCCCAAAATCTACTCTAGCAAGCTCACTAAGAACTTGCCCAAAACTGCTCTAGAAAGCTCACTAAGAACTTGCTCAAAATCTGCTCAACAAGCTCACCAAGAACTTGCTCAAAATATGCTCAACAAGCTCACTAAGAACTTGCTCAAAATCTGCTCAACAAGCTCACCAAGAACTTGCTCAAAATATGCTCAACAAGCTCACCAAGAACTTGCTCAAAATATGCTCAACAAGCTCACCAAGAACTTGCTCAAAATTTCTCAACAAGCTCACCAAGAACTTGCTCAAATGTTGTCCCAAATTGTCCACAAATCTATCCCAAAAGTCTTCTCAAAGGCTCAATCAATCATACACAAAAACTACCACAAATCTGTCCAAAAATCTATCCCAAAAGCCTTCTCAAAGGCTCAACCAATCATGCTCAAGTAGCACTCAAATCTCATCCACAAATCTATGAAGGCAAGGCTCAATGATGAACTCAATAATGAATGGCAATGCACTCTACAATGGATGACAACAATGATCCACAATGATCTCAACTCAAATCAATCTCAACTCAACTCAAGTCTTATAGAAGCATAAAGAGAATTGTTAGAGACTCAATATGTTCTAATCTCAAAGCTCAATCTCAACTCAAATCAGAATTATAGAATAGTTTGTTTCATGGGACTTGAACAATCACCTCACTCAATCACTTGACTAGGCTCAATCAACTCAACTCAACCAATCACCACAAGGGACAACTCTTTCTCACAAAACCCTAGTCCAAGCATGTATCAACCAACTCAAATGTTTCCAACAATGCTCAACCACAAATCTCACATAACAATGATACTCATGTTCTTTTCTAACTCAAGTTCTTTGCATAACCAATGGGCTTCAACAACTATGCTTATAAAACAAGGTTTAAACACAACTCTCAAACCAAGAAAACCTTGAAGCATTCAACCAACCACTTTCGAAAAGGAAACCACAATCAATCCTTTTCTCTCCAATGATATTTCAGAAATCAACCACCATAAACAAAGTCAATGGAGAATATTGCTCATACCTTTTGATGCCTTATTGGATGTCCACTAAATCTGCCACACTCAACAAACTTCTTTTTCAACTTTCAACAAGGGTTAGAGATCATGATTAATATCACAACAATAATATCCAAATAACACCTTATCACTCCTACTCAATAAGATACAACATGTCCCCTCATGAAAGAATTAATCACCTTTGAAAAAGAACAAAACAACCTTCACTTTTGAAACCCTTTACAAAAATAGAAATATCTCTTTACATACACCTTATTTCTCCCTCTAAGCAAGTTAATCAAATAGCCCTCGAAATAAGCTTTCCAACGATATATAATATGATATACTTTCAAAAGGAGAAACACCAGAAATCTCTCTTTTTCTAAACATGCATCACAACCCTTATTCCTCCTAGGGCAACTTTAGAAAAAATAAAATATATTAAAAAATTATTAACTTGCCTCTGTCCCTGACGGGATTCGATCTCGTGATGTCTCCTTGCTCAGTGCTTTAACCACAACCAACCTATCATTGGGCCACACGCCCTCACGTGTCCAAAGGGACACGAACAAAAACTTATATCATAAACTTCTGCACCCTTCGAAAAACTTAACAACGCTTCGAGCGCTTCAACAAAGCAAATAACCACGGCGGGACTCGATCGCAGGACCTCCTGCGTAACACACAATGCATGAACCACTAGGCCAAATATGCCTATGCATCTTATTAAACTCCACGAATGATTTTTCAATAGACCAAAGTCACACTTCTCTCTCTTTTCGCAATTCGTTCCCCAATCGAAGGCATTCAAAAAATAAGCGTTGGGGGTCATGAAGTCTAAGCTTTTGTTGGCATATATATATGCCTTTCCTCTTTCTTTAGACGTCGGCACTATAAATTAATATAGCCTTTCCTCCTTTCTTTAGTCGGCGCTAAAATTAATATATTTAATTTTAAAATTTAAACTAAATATTTAAAAATAAATATCTCCATCACCGGGGCACCTTTTTCGATGAAACGAAAAGCCAATCTGGGTTTTAAGAAAAACCCATTTCAAATCTGCCATCCATGGTTTTAAATAAAACCTTTTATTTTGCCTGCCTTGGTTTTCACAAAAACCCTGTATATATCCATGCTCTCCAAAATATCATAAATGCTTATTTATGAAATGCTTTGGCCACCAAAACTCAATGTGATCCATGTGACATCAATGACAACATAAAATAACTCAAATTGCCAACATGATCCTTTAATTCTTTAACTTTACCTGTTTGAACATCACACTCATTATCCTCCTAAAACAAATGATGAAAATCTATCATTTCTTCTATATATTCTTTAGATTCATCTTTTGGTAAGACAAGGGTTTCTTTAGTGGGATCAATTTTTGTATTTTGTTTTATAATATCATCCCAATACTCTTTTATGAATAATGGCTCTAATTCAGTTTCTACATTTTGATCAACTTAATCATCACAATGTTCATTTATGGGTATTGACTTTGAAACCTGCACCTCATTCTCAACATATAAGCTAGTTGTGACATTTAAACTATCAATCTCAACTAGAATCATTTGTGATCTTTGATTATGTGTTTTAGGTCTCAGTATGTATAGTTGTTCCATATTAACACCTTGAGATATCAATTGTTGTTCAAATGTTACTGCCTCATTGTAATCTCTAGGCAATAATGTAATTTTAATACCTTTCCCCAAAAACATAGAAGTATCGTGATATAAGGCTCCCATGTATATTTGAGTAGCTCTTTCTTTTGAAATTACATAATGTATCCCCACATCAGTATAAAATCTATGGAATTTATCATTAAATGATCTCATGGGTTCGTTAATTTTTTATAGATGGAGACAAATTGATTTAACATCATAAATGGGTCATCCAACTTTCCAAAATGTTTGAGAAATACTTTTTCTAGTTTATCCCAAGAAGTAGCAGACCTTATAGGTAATTGTATGTACCACTTAAGATCAACCTCATCCAATGGGTATGCAAATAATCTGTAAGGAACATCTCCCTGTATAATTTGCAAATGACTTAACACACTCTTGTATTGTTGAATATGTTCCTTGGCTTGATCCACATCATGCCTAAATTTGGGTAAACAAAATTCTACACCTTCAGGAATTTGATGAATAGGCATGTTTAAACTGCTATAATAATCACCTATCCAAGATGCCATTATTTTCTTTACTGAAGTAAGCGATGCCATTAGTGAACTTCAAAGAACACAAAATCTAATGCCAATCTTATTAGTCAAAGAAATATATATTGCAACTAAGCATGAAATGAATAATCAATTGATAAAAGATATGCATCAATTAAATCTTGGCATTAAATAACACCCTTCAATTTGTAATTTTTTTTTAAACTGATATTTGAATGATTTCAAATGAAAATCAAATATTTACCTCTCAGGCCCTCCTTCTAGCACCAATTTATTGAGGTGTGATTTTATCCGATTACAAATATCACCCGACAATTAGGATCATAATCATCTCTTGCAAAGAAAATATGTTTATCCAAGGTTCTTTTACGTAATATGTTATGAATTTATGTCAATTAAGTGCACAAAACATCTCAGGGATTAACAATCAACTGTTAACAAGGGGCCTAGTATAACAAATATTTTGATATTGAAATCATTACGTGCATTTTCATCAGTATAATTTACTTCCTCAAAATGAATAAACTTGCCTTTTAAAGCTCATAGCTGATAATTCAAATCTATTTTAAAAGACAAAAATTGATTAAAAATGATTTTAACCTTATATTAAACTTGCATGAATGTTTTAAAGCATTTTAATTCAAAACTTACATTTATTTCATGAATGAAGCTTAAAATCATATCTAATAAACGATGAATAAAATAAAAAACCCTAATTATAAAATGTAAAACACTTTATAAAATGAAGCTTAAAGTATTCTAAGCTTTATAACCATTGCTTATTTTCATAGAATATGAATAATTAATGTGTATGAATTCTAATTATAAAGTTTTGTACTTTATAATATAAAAATTAGAACTCATATAACCTTTTAAACCAAATATTTATTAATTCAAATATTTGAAATAAATAAATATAACTAATTAATATGTATGAATTCTAATTATAAATTTTTATACTTTATAATATGAAAATTAGAATTCATGTAATCATCTTTAATATGATGTTTATTTATTTTCAAATATTCATTAAACTTAATATTTGAAGTAAATAAATTTAATCCTTTCAATAGTATACTTTGGACTTTATGATTTGAGATTGAAAATTTTAATAAATCAAACTTTTAGAAACATAAATAAATCTCAAATTATGGATTTTAAAATTTTATGATATTAAAATCAATAATCCATATAATCCTTCTTTGTCTCTTAAATTTATTTGTCAAATATTTATTAACTTAAATATTTGACCTAAATAAATTTTACAACCCTTTCTATAAATATGAATCTTTGAAATTCAACTTAGGGTTTTGATAAAATAAATTCAATGAACTTTATAAACTTTATGAAATTTAAAATCAAAAGCTCATTGATTCCCTCTGTGAAATTTATTCACCGAAAATATATATAGAACTAAATATTTGAGTGATAAATTCAAACTTTAACCTAGTTGTAAAATTTAAATCTTTTATAAAATAAACTAGGTTTTATCTTAAATATTAATGCCTAAAAGAAATTAAAAAGGTTTTAGGGTAAATAAACAAATTTTAATAAAATGTTTGAACAAACTTGCTACAACACATAAAAACACAACTTTGAAAACCAAACTAAGGCAGACCAAATTTTACACAATCCTATCACAAATTTGGTGCTATCTTCTATGGAAAATTTTATTTAAAAAACTATATCAATCAACTTATAAATTAAAAACACCACAATATTGCTTTATTTTAATACAAATTGAATTTGATACAAATATTAGATCTTACAATGAATCCAACAAAGTCTCTGTAGTCATGTGAAAATGTAGCTTCCTTTGCAACTTGGTCTTATATTTGGCTTCTGTCAATAGTTCCTCTTTTTCTCCAACCTATCCAACCCTTCTCTTTGGTTTCTAATTCTCCATTTATAACTTAATAATTTTTTTTCCTCTTGATTAGTTTGCTTCATTCCGTTAGTTTAAAAAATGAATTCTTGAAACCGTAATATCAATAAAGTATTTTCAAAGGATCAATATTTCTCCTCATTGGCATTTGAAAATTAAAGTTAAGACATGCCCATGAAACCCATGAACACATCCTCTATTCAACATAATTTAATAATACTAAAAAATATTAGTTAGAATATAAAACATTTATAAAATAACCTTCTTAAATATAATTAAATTATAAAGCTATAAAACTTTATAATTTAATTAATTTAAAACATATTTATAACATAACCATTCTAATTATATTAAATTATAAAGTTATAAAAATTACATAATTTAATTAATTTAAAACAAGTTTATAAAATAAAAAATTTAAATATATTAAATTATAAAGTTATAATATTGAAAAGGAGAACAATGACCTCAACAGCGACCTCTGCAACTTTGGCATCTTCTGGCGGGAATCCCCATGGCCATTCAGGGGATCTGGAGCAGGGGGAAATTCCCCCCTCGAATACAGGCTCCAAGGTGGACGATCCCAAGGGCCTTGATCCGGACCCTGGCGGGAAGGGCGATGCCCCTCTGACCTACCATGACAAAGTAATGGGCAAACCAAATCCCAGTTCTACTAGAACCCTAAATCATCCCTCGATGATCGCTTTAGGGGAAAATTTGGTCATCCCTGTCTCTATCATGGCTGAAAAGCTCACTCTGGAATCCCTCTCCCTCGTAGGCAAGTTTGTGGGAGGCAGACCTGACATGGAATCCATAAGGAAATGGGCAAGCTTCAAATGGCGCACAACAGGAAGTTTTTAGCTCGTAGCCCTATCAAGGGGGTTCTTCTTGATCCGTCTGAACAACCCGGATGACCATGCCCGAATCCTCACTAGTGGGCCCTGGTTTTTTGGGAGGAAAATCTTGTTCCTGAGAAAATGGGGGGAATATTTCAATCCCCAAACCCAGGACATTAACTATGCACCGATCTGGGTTCGTCTTCCCGATCTCCCCATCCAGTTCTACCATGAAGACATCCTCCGATGGATTGGGGGGTACATAGGGGACCTCATCGCTATTGACTCTACAACCAAAGCTCATTCCCGCATGGCCCAAGCCCGTATCTGTATCAATGCTAATCTAGCATCCCAACTCCCAACACGCCTAAACCTCATCTATGGGGACTTTCAATGGTGCCAAGCTTTCGAGTACGAAAATAAACCAGCATTTTGCATCGAATGCAAATCCCAGGGACACCTCAAATCCCAATGTCCATCTCTAAAATCCTAGCAGGAGGCGCCAAGCAACAAGCTTCCCCCCTCCGAACCCAGAACACCCACTTGGGAACGTGAAATGATCGATTCAAAGGCCCCTTTGGCAACAGGCGGGAAAGGGAGTACAAAGGGAAGCAGACTGCTCATCAGGAACCACTCATCAACAACCCCTCTTCAAGCTCTGAACAGGTATGCTCTATGTTTGCTTTCCCCAATAGATTTGGACCTTTATCCTGTTCAAACGATGAGGTTCTCTTCCCCGAATCCAACCCCATGCAACCCCCACCCACCCACCCCCATCCCCCCTCCCCTTCCAAATTTGGGCCTTCCATTCCCACCCCTGATGCCCCCTCCCCCCCTCCTTCCCCTTTCTGATCCCTTGTCTGAGGTAAACCCTCTCCTTCATGATGGTGTTCCCTGTTCCTTTCCCTCGGAAGACCCTCCATCCCCAACCGGATCGTGCCTCGAGTCCCAGGAGGATGCGTCTAGTCCCACCCACACCAAAGTGGATTTTAACTCCATCATTACCAGAAGCAAAAAAGGCCCCATTGACATCGGGGGTGAAAGAAAAAGAGGCTGACCTACCATCTCTGAGCAAATCAGAAAAGATACTGATGACCAGGTGGCCAATGGAGTGCAGTCAACTCTTTTTCCTGAATTGTTCAACCAATCCAAGGACGAGGCAAAAAATCCCAAACCTCCCCCCCACCAAGCAAGGGAGGCAAGAAACCCACCAAATCATCTAGATGAAGATCCTCTCTTGGAATATCAGAGGCCTCAATAGCATGAGCAAACAAAGGTTAGCTCGAACCATCAGGAAGGAGTATAAACCAACCATCCTTATTCTTCAAGAAACAAAAATTGATGCTGCCAGAACTCACAATATAGCTCAAAAAATCTGGAAGCACTATCAATGGGCCTCATCCCCGGTAGAAGGTTCATCCGGGGTCTCCTATGCTTTTGGGACCCTAAAAATGTGGAAGGTAGAGTCATATCCTTTTCCAACAGAACACTGAATATGGTTTTCTACTGCAAAGAAAACAAATTCACGTGGGTGTTGTCCAACATCTATGCTCCCAACAATCCAATGGAAAGATACAATATGTGGAGATCTTTGTCCCTCATGAAGGAAGCTTTCTCCAACCTTCCCTGGATGGTAGTAGGGGATTTTAATTCCCCCCTCTTTCATTCTGATAAGAAAGGGGGTGTGTCTACCCCTTCCAAGAGTATCCTGGATTTCCAGGAGTTTGTCACTGAGAATGAACTCATGGACCTATAGATCAAAGGCTGCCAATACACATGGAGCAATAAAAGGGCTGGCTCGAAGCACATACAGGTGAAGTTGGACCGATTTTTTCTCTCCCAGTAGGCCATTCCCCTATTTGGAGACACTTCCTTGATCCCTCTCCCAAGAATCGGCTCTGATCATTCCCCCCTTCTCCTAGAATCGAATAAAGCTCCATCTTTCAAAACCCCTTTCAGATTTGAAAACATGTGGATCCATCACCCGGACCTGAAGCAGAGGATCGATGACTGGTGGAAGACCCCTATCTCTGGATCAACCATTTTTTAGGTATCCCAAAAGCTCAAGTCAATCAAAGAAAACCTAAAAACTTGGAACAGGGAGGTATTTGGGGATATCTTTGAACTCAAAGAAAAAACCTTGAGCAAACTCAAAACTTTGGAGCAACAAATCCAGCATGACCAATGGACCCCCCAGCTGAGGGATGAAGAAAGACAGTTGATGGCAGAATATCACAACATTCTAGCCAGAGAAGAAACCTTTTGGTGCCAAAAATCTTAGGCTCTCTGGCTCAAGGATGGGGATGCCAACACAAGGTTCTTCCATGCATCTACATTGCGAAATAGAAGCACGAACAAGATCAGAGAGCTCACCTTGGCAGATGGAACCGTCACTCAAGACATCCTCAAGATCCGAGAGGAGGCCTCCTCTTTTTTCATCAACATGATGGGAACTGCCATTCCCACCAACACTGAAGCCCAGGAAGCCCTGCTAGGAAACATTCCCCCCTGGTCACCCCTGAGATGAACCGATCCCTGATCCGACCTCTCTCTAAGAAAGAAATCAAGAGTGCTTTGTTTTCCATGAAAGCTGACAAGGCCCCTGGACCTGATGGGTTTCCCCCTCGATTTTTTCAAACCTTCTGGGACATAGTGGGGAAAGAGGTTTGCGATGCAATCATGGAGCTCCAACGAACCAAAATTATCCCTCGAGGGACAAACTCCACATTCATTGCCTTGGTCCCTAAAAATCCCCAATGCAAATCCATGAATGACTTCAGACCCATTAGCTTGTGTAACATCATCTACAAGATCCTTACCAAATCCCTAGCTCTCAGGCTAAAGAAAATCCTCCCCTCCATTATTGATCCCTGCCAGGGCAGCTCGGTTGAAGGGAGATCTATCACTGATAGCATCATATCTCTTCATGAGACCCTCCACTCGACCCTGTGCAACAAAAAAGCTGCCATGTTTCTAAAATTGGATATTAGCAAAGCTTTCGACAGGGTAGACAGAGGTTTCCTCCTAAAATTCCTCTCCCAATTTGGCTTCCACATAGAATGGGTCAACCTCATCAAGGGTTGCATCACTGCTCCATGGTTCTCAGTTCTAGTCAACGGATCTACTACAGGTTACTTCCCTAGCCTCAGAGGGATTAGGCAGGGAGATCCTTTGTCCCCTTTCTTGTTCATCATCCTTGCCGAATCCCTAGGTAGAGCGTTCAAGCAGGTTGTTTCTTCTGGGTGTATGATAGGGATCAAGGCATCTTCAGAATCCCCTCCCCTATCCCATCAACAGTTTGTTGATGACACCATCATTGCAACCTTAGCTTCCATCATCCAAGCTAAATCTATCAAAGGGATCCTTGACACCTATGCTCATGCAGTAGGCCAAGAGATCAACTATCTCAAAAGCAAGTGTTATTTCCTCAACACCCCAAGCAACAGGCAACAAAAAATTGCTCGCATCCTCCAATGTTGCATTGCTGATCTCCCCACTTCCTACCTGGGACTCCCCCTGTTCACCAAGAGCCCAAAGGAATCAATGTGGGATAATGTTATTGATAGGATCAAACGCAAGCTTGCTGCTTGGAAGGGCTCCCTCCTATCCCAAGCAGCCAAAGCAACCCTTACTATGGTGGTCCTCTAGAGCATCCCGGTCTACTTCATGTCAGTATTCAAAGCTCCTGCTTCTGTTCATTCCAAAATCGAGCAAATCCAGAAGAGGTTTCTATGGGAAGGTCCAAAAAATACAAGGAAATTCCACCTTGTAAGCTGGGATAAATTCTGTCAACCCAAGGACCGAGGGGGCCTTGGTATGAGAAGATCAGCCAACATGAATATTGCCCTCTTGGCAAAGTAGGCTTGGAAGTTGTTCACTAACTACAAGGCAGAATGGGTCTCAATTGTCCAAAGCAAATATCTCATAAACATATCCCTGATGGACAATAACATTCCTATTAATGGATCAGCCTTTTGGTGGGTCGTAATCCAAGTGAAACCTCTTATCATCAGAGGCACCCGATGGCAGCTGGGCAAAGGGACATCTATCAACTTTTGGGATGACATGTGGTTGAAAGACAAACCCCTCAAGGATCTCCCTGAGGTGGCCGACCTTAGACCGAGTCTAGAGAGGAGATGGGGAAGCAAAGTGAAAGATTATATAGATAGACAAGGCAAATGGAAGATCCCCTCAGGAGGTAGCGAGCATCTTGTGAGGGAAGGGAACTTTCTATCTGAGATGCTAAGAACCACCATCATCCCCACCACAGCCTCCCCAGACCTCCCGATGTGGGCGGGAACCGATAGTGGGGATTTTTTAGTTAAGTCAGCTCATTCCCTTCTGGTCAACCCTCGTGTTTCCACTATTCCATTCAAATTAGTGTGGATCAAGTGCCTTATCCCAAAAATTGGTTTCTTTGCTTGGACAACCATCCAAAACAAGGCCCTCACCACTGACAATCTCATGAAAAGGGGAATCCCTGTCCCCAACAGATGCCACCTCTGCCTATCCAACTGGGAATCTATCAACCACCTCCTTTTAGAGTGTGAATATGCTAGGGAAGGCCTAGACCACATGTTTACCACTTTTCAAATCCAATGGGCCCACCCCGACTCCCTCTTGGACCTGTTCATCCAATGGCCTACTCCCTTTAGAAATCCCAAGGTGGCTTTCCTATGGAAAATTTGCCTCCACCACTTCATCTGGTAGGTGTGGCTCGAGCGCAATCGTAGGGTCTTCTCTACCACCTCAAACAACTCCATCTCCTCGGCCACCAAAGCCATGTCCTACGCTGTAGAGAACTCCCAACTTCTTCCTTGGCCTAGCTCCCCGCTAAGCAAGATCGAATTTGAGATCATCAATTCCCTCAACATCCCCATTCCCACCTTATCCCTCCCCACTCCCCATCCCCATGTCAAAGCTTGCTGGAATCTCCCCCTGAGGGATGGCTGAAACTAAACTTCGATGGTGCATCAAAATGGAATCCTGGTCTGGCAGGGGCAGGGGGAGTTGTCAGGGATCACAGAGGGGAGATCATTATGGCATTTGCAAAAAATATTCACCACCAAACCAATAATGTGGCTGAGGCATGGGCCCTATGGTGAAGCTTACACCTGATCAGGGATACGCGAGTCAAGCTCCACGTTGAAGGGGATTCCCTCAACATCATTGGCTATATGACCTCTAACAAAATTCCCCCATGGAACATCAGATCTTTGATCCAAGAGAGCAGGGAATTTTTAAGTAAGCACTGCCAGGTGGAAGCTACCCATGCGTACAGAGAAGCCAATCGGCTTATTGATAGGCTTGCCAACATGGGCATAGGGCAGACACCTATTACAGTGTGGCATGATTCTTTTTTCCAGATGTCCTCCAATTCATGGCCTCGGACAACCAAGGCAGGTCTTCCAAACCCCTCCACACTAATCAATGATTTTTGGTTTCAATTTGTTGTAGGTATTGCTCCAGGCGTACCCTCACTCGAGATCCTCGTGGAGTGCACTCCGGTGCCACATCGTGATTGGCCGCCCCATTAAGGTCCAGTATAATCATCTCATCGAGTTGAACTTAATGTCTTCCTTTGTTGCTTCCCAAAGCCTTTCGCCTAATCCCATAGCCGTGTATGCGGCCGCACCCCCGCTCATTTCTCCGCCGCCTTCCACGTCTGCAAGGAACGCCCATAATATTAACTCCGCCCGTGCAGACATTTTCCCAAAGCTCCCACCCAATCCCCTTCATCCTTGGTATGGCAACTGCCCATCCACCTGTCTTTCATCCGTGGTGCTCGGCATGCCCCGTCGGCCTCCCCTAGCTTATTTATATCCTCATCATCATGTGCTCATCGATGTTTTCCACTGCAAGCCCTTCCTCTGGTTATTATCTTCCACCACCCTCCCTCCAAACCCCACCCCCACCACCATGGCCTACCTGGAGCCGAGTTCACTTCAGCTGGATACCCTATCGTCTACTTTTTTGTAGGGCTGCAGGCTCACCACCCTTCTATCAAAATTTTGAGGAGCGAAAGAGGACATTACGATGGATTTTGTTCGAACATGGTCGAATGGCCATGTTTGCATCAAGAATCTACGATTCAAGGTTACTCCCCAACTGATTGGTGAGATTGCAGACTTGCCACTCACTGGCTGCCTGGTTCATCATGACAAGCATTGCTGGGACCCAGAACTGGAGGGCTTCCCCAATTATCAAAATTTCATGTGGGATGGACTTGCCCTGGAGCGTCAGTCCCTTCCACCCTCGTTTCCCATCGTTGCAATTCCCCTCATGCAATACCTTACCTGCGATGACCCCAATAAGCCCATGGCTAGTTTCCATATTGCCTTAGTCAATCATATCCGAGGATACAAGCCTATGAACATTCCTGGTTTCCTCCATCGCTCCATTCATCTCTCGATGTCCGCTGCCCATAAAAAGTCTACCCCTCCCTCCCACCAAGGGTTGTTCATTGTGATCTACTACCACGTTCTGTCCAATCCCCCCATTGCGGCTACCCCCTTACAGTCCAATCCCCCCTTTCCCCCTCCTTCCCAAAGCCCTGCTCACTCTCTATCCAGTGAGCTCTTGGCCAACGACGGTGTTCCCAACACCCCTGCCTCCAAAAAAGGCACTACGACTGCTTCCCCATCCAAGCCCTCCCCTTCCCCTTCCAAGCCCATCCCTTCCCCTTCCAAACCCACCCCTTCCCCTTCCAAACCCACCCCCTCCGCCAGCAAGAAAGCTTCATTGGGAAAGCGCAAGGTCAAAACTGAGGAGACGACCCCTCAAGTCCGCAGGTCTTCCAGGACCAAGAAGCCCAAAACCGAGTCTAGCCAAAATTCACCCCTGGAGGTCGAGGACCTAAGCGAAGATTCGGCTCCCACCTCTGGCATTTCAAATCGGCTCACCAGAATGTTTCTGAAGAGTTTCATCATCGCGTTTGAGAGTGCAAGCTCAGCTCTGAAGCAGGCCCTTCAGCAGAGTGCAGAGCACGCGAAAGAAGACATCACGGAGGTTGACCCCTAATTTGCTTTAGGATTGTAAGTTTTTGAAGGCTCATATGGGATTTCCTGCTATGGTTTTTAGTGTCTATTTTTGCGCCCTTTGTCTGCCTACATGTTTGGGTTTCTCTGTGATAGCCCCGATGAGGGCTCTAGCTACTGTCAATGGTTATGTCATGTCTAGTTCTAGTAGTCCCTGCATGAGCAAGCACCCCTTATCTACCGGCATTAATATCCCCTACGAGGGAATTTTATCCGTAATATCCCCTGCATGGGAATGGTTAAAATGGCACATGTCTATCCCCTATGGAAAGGGATTCTGCACTATTGGTGTATTTCGGCCTCTTGAAGGTTTTGTATATCTGGGGTTGGGACCCAGTTAAAACCCTTATAAATAAAAACTCCAACTTACCAAAAAAAAAATTATAAATTTATAAAACTTTATAATTTAATTAATTTAAAACAAGACATAACTAAATATAATATACGAACATGCAACCTATATGAACACCACTATAATAAACAAAAATATATTAAAATAACACAAAAATATGCTAAATAACAAACATATAATTTAAAGATAACATAAAACTAAAACAACATAATATAACAAAACATATAAAACAAACCAAAAAATACTAGGTATACACGAGACTTAAAAATTTAACATAACATAAAACATCTTTACAAAACCTAACCTATCAATAGTAATAACAAATAAAACAAAACACCCTTGACATAAACATAACATAACAACAATAATACAACTCAAAGACCATAATCAAAATGACCATACAAGCATAACTTCAGGATATTCAGATCATGAGGTGAATTTTGTCAATGGACCCTACTATAAGACCATTTGAATGAAGATAAGCATTCTTGATATTTCAATGATGACAACGGTGAACAATAAGTACAAGCAAAAATTTGAAACAAGCTTTCAAATTTCAAGTGGATCCCCAAATTTTGGGGTTGTTGTGAAGAAGTCACAACAGGTCACCAAGTGGGTTGCACGCCTAAATGAAACACATGGCATACCAATTGAACTTCATCTTAATGTGGTTGTTTTCCTCTAATTTTATTCAAATGGATTCTATTGTTGTTTGTATGGCATCTAATTCATTATATTCATGTTTAGGTTAGAATACATATATCTTTTGGCCTTTGTTCTATTCCCCAGCCAAATGAATTTTTCTATCACTCGTTGAATGGACTTTCTTTCTATTTGTTAGCTAAATGAACTTTCTTTTTACTTTTTGGTTGAATGGGCATTCTCTTTATGCTATTATACTTTAGGTCTTCTTTCTCTTGTATTTATTTCTTAGGCCTCTTTATCTTATTTTGGCTTCTTGATCCTTTTACCTTTATCTTAGTCTTTTAGGCTTTTATCTTCAATATTGACCTCTTATGCAATATTTTCTATAATGGCCTATTATGGACTCTATCCTACAATGGCCTCTCAATATTATCTATTTTAATGACCTCTCTTGGGCTCTTATCTTCTATATTGTATATATGTATAATCTGAAGAACTTCAAAAAATAATTTGTGGTCAAGAGTAAAATTAAAGATAGACATATTTAGTTAGCCTAGTTCTTCAATGTATCCTAGGAATATACTTATTTCTCTTTTGCTCTATGATTTATTATTATTATTCAAATATATCAAGGTTAATTTGACTTAATTCTTCTTCTCTTATCTTTATGCTTGCTTTAACTATTCACTATAATTTGGAAGATTTGAATACTTCTCAATCCTTTGCTACTTAAAAACTAAATTTTTTTAATGACTTAGGTTACACCTAAGAACCTAATATGATTTTTATCCTTACTATAGAACCCAATATCAATGTTAGAATCAAACTATATATTCTTAAATGATCAATTATCTCTAGAGTTGATTTTGTATCAATCTTCAATTTGTAAATCCTCAAAAAATTCAATCTTCAAATTCTCCAAATTCATTAGATTCAATATCAAGGTGGCTCTTTACTTGAATGACCAACTTCCCTCTATATTGGTTCTACATATCAATCAATGTCAAAATTTTATTCTAAGTTGGTCCTTATCTTAAATATTGCTAAGTCCTAGTTTTCATTAGTTTTCCTTCAACCTTAGTGGAAATACCCTATCCTACTATACTCAATAAGACCTTTAAAATAAAGTGTAAGTGTTCACTACCTTTGAAGTGGACATATTCTGAATTAACTTTATAAAAATGAAAAAATCTAATTAATAGTTGTGGCTTAATAAAATGAACTCTATCAAACTGGATAAATTTCAATGGTAGCTCTAATACCAATATAAAAATTTTAGGCCTCACTACCACAAAATATCATATGTTATCTCACAATATGACATAGGTCACAACATAAAATAGCAACAATAATAAATATCAATTAAATAATATATTGTATACAATATTATAAGCAAATTAATATGTTTTAGACATTAAAATGACACCAATCTAATTATGTGACAATGAGCACTGATTGCATTGACACACATAGCCCCTAGGGAAGCCCCCAGAGGTTAAACAGTGGTCCTAACCACTCCCACAGTAGTTTGGAAGGTCAAAGGTCAATTTGGAACCTTTTTGGAACTTTTCTCCCTACTCGTCCCACCCTGGGATGATTAC
Source organism: Wollemia nobilis (assembly GCA_028583015.1). Taxonomy (NCBI): domain Eukaryota; kingdom Viridiplantae; phylum Streptophyta; class Pinopsida; order Araucariales; family Araucariaceae; genus Wollemia; species Wollemia nobilis. The sequence continues at coordinate 281,821 of JAQPPZ010003109.1, read as the reverse complement.
AAACTGGTATTCATACCACCCAGGGATGATTATCAGCATTCGCCCTAGGGTGGGGCGAATAGCAGGTTTGACTGACAAAAAGTCAAACCTCGACAAGTCCGCCAGTTAACTGTAGCTTTAGGCCATGCAATTGTGAGGAACGACTTAAAATAAAGGAGAGAGACTTCAATCATGCATGTCTTTGATTTTGGAGGCCTCATGCAAGGAGACTCTAAATCAGGGAATAATATTTTCTCTCAAAATAGGACAAGCAACTCAAGTGGCGCCCTCACATGCGCATTCAGAGAGAGAGACCCTAGGTCTATAAATTGGTGAGTCTTCTCACCCAAAAAGAAGAATAGAGAGGAGCTTTTGGAGCAATGAAGTGCTGCCAAATTACATCCTCACCCATCGATTGTGCTTTTACATCCTTGATCTCTCTTTTGGAGGGAGGTTATTGGGTGATTATTGGAAGCGCAATCCGGACCCAAACCTAAAAATTTGGCCACAATATCCCACAAAATTTTTTGACACAACCCCATAAGAGGTTTTGGACCCATCCCAAGTGGATTGGTGTTGAAACAGAGTCCCAAATGGTAGGCGTCCTGCCCCTAGGCACCCCCCAACTATCGTAGTCCTAATCGCCCAACCCCGGAGCGATTAGAAATACATGGTATATTTCCATGATTTTTCTTTTGCATCTGATTCTAGGTTGTTTACATATGCTTTCATTTAAATTTCATGTGATTTTGACAAGTTTTGATCATGCTTTTATCATTTCCCGCTTTCACTAACATGCAGATAGCATCATCAGATTATGGGTGATAGGGGCCGAATTGGTAAAATATTACCATTTGGGTCATCCCAAAATACCCCTTTTTACCTAACCCCAACTCTGTAGGTGATTTGGAGGCTTCTGGACCAGACATTTAGGAGGTGGATTTTGGATAGGTATTCATAGTTCTAATCGTCCCACCCTAGAGCGATTAGAAATATGTGCAAGATTTCTGGACTGTTCCTTTTGCAGTGGCTTCCTGGTAAGGTTTTATTGCTTTCATAAAATTTTTAGCTCATTCTGATATGTTTCAGTCATCGTTTTAATCATTTTATGCATACACTGACCGCAGGCTTGGGGATCGCATGTTTCATTTTATCTACAGGTGCTACTGACTATTTTTTGTTTCCTTTAATGTAGGATATTGATAGTAGAGGAACAGCAAGGAGTCAATACTCATCAACACAAGCGGTGGCGACGTTTGGTCCACCCATTTTACATGTGGGCACGCGGAAGAAAGCATACAAATCCGTGGTGTAATAGAGCCCTACTTAACGCTCCTAGTCCCCAAAAGGGAGGAGACGTATTGTAACATGATGTTTAAAGCAAATTAATAAAAATGGCCATACTCGACATTTGCTTTCTATCTTGTTTCAATTGGTTTACGTTTCTCCTTTCATGCGTTTCAGTTTGTAGGACTTAGCATTATGTTTTCGCTTTTGCATACATCGCACTTTGGGATTTTTGTATTTTGTTTCTGTATCCTCGTGCTTCCAGTGGTGATCATGGTGGGACTTCTATCCTTTTATTTTAAGATTAAATTTCTGATCAAAAGTTTCTTTTTTTTTCTTGCAGGTACCAAGTTTTCAAACGCTGGACTGCTATTCGTTCTAGTCTGTGACGAGTACAGAGCTGGAATTCATCTTACCCAGGGATGAATGGGCATTCACCCCACCCTGTGACGAATATAATTCTATTATTCATTTCACCTAGGGATGAATAGCTCTCTGTACAATTTTAGAATAGAAATTCAGAGACATCCAATTTGGGCAGAGAAGAGGTAGGGGTCCTAAACACTTTTTGTCATTTTTTTGCTTTCTGTTTTCTATTTTCTGGTTATTTGCTTGCATAGGAGAGTTTGAATTCTTGTTTTATTCATTTATGCAAATTAAAAAGAACCCCACACACCATGTGGTAATTGAGACAACAAGGAGTTGGTCGTAAAACCCCAACCCTTGATCAAGACCAACGGTGGATTTCATCACCACCTTGGCTTGAAATAGTGCATACATAACCTCGATCGCGATTGTTGCTAGACGTAAATCTTGATGAAATCTGACCAAGTGTAGCAAGGGTGATTCCCAGCACATGAGGATAAGTCTTCTATGGTAGGTGTCATAAACAAAGCGATTCCCCTTTCGTACCGCCTATGTTCCATGTACTGTTCTGCTCTCACGTACCTATAGTCTCCCTCACGTAAGGGCGGGTATATAGAGAGGTTCGGTATAATGGCCTGGTAGTGGTATATCGAAGGGGTGACCTTTTTGGGAGTCATAAGAGCTATCATATTGCATTTGTTACAAAATTTTCTTCACAAAACTAGCAAAACAAACATTAAAACACACTGAACCAGATTTAGGGCACACTCTTGATCTATAAACAAGATAATAATTGCTTTAATTTTGTGTTTCCCTTCTATTTAGTGTAGCATCAAAAATCCTAAAGAAGATAAAAATGTACACATCTTTAGGTAAACATCACCATGGTGTACACCCGTAGTTGAGCCCAATCATGGGAAGGAGCTACAAAGAGTGCACAAAGGGGGACAAGTCACCTCCGATATAGTCCTGAGGACTTGGTCATCTTGCTTTGGTGGCCTGATACACAAGATAGTCCACATCATACCATTACAAAATGGGACTATGGAGGCACCCCTTTGAGGGGCACTCCCACTCAGCATAGACCCTTTCAGGAAGAGGCCCTACATGTGGCACTCAACATAGACAGGAGGGATCCCTTAGATGCTCATTATGAGTGGCATAGTGATGAAGTGCTAGAGCAACATAGGGTCCATAAGGAGGGGCCACATGATTTCTTCATCCCTCCTTTACCCATTATTACTATTAGAAACACTAGACAAAATCCAAAGCACAAGGCTCTTCAGATAGGGCAAGCCAATTCTACTCACCCCTTTCACACATACGAAAGGGAGTACGAGGAAGACTGCTACATTCCTCAAGATCAATACACAGCATAGGGGCAATGCACCTTCGCACCTGCTATATGTCAGGATCACCCAATGAGGCTGGAGCCTCGGGTGAATTCTGCTACCTTGATAGAGGAAAGAAACCCATAGGGATCTCGGATCACCACGATCAAGATAGACATGTAGGAGAGGCATCTAGGCTTCCTAAACACAAGACGACAAAAAAAATTGACTTGGCATTTACCAAACATGCTGCTCGCCAAGCATAAATCATGCAGCTTAGGCAAGATCAATAATAGCTAGAGCATCTATATCGCCTTAGCAAAGAGTGCATCCGGTGCCAAACAGATGAGCTACTCTGCAACACTGTGCCTAAGAGGATTCCAACCCCTCAAACACAGAGGGTAGAAAGGGATAACCCCCTAGTGCAAGACAGGCCTCCAAGACCTTACCAAGTGTTACCTTTGAGACCCCCTAGACCTGAGTGGGAGGCCACTCCTAGGAACAATGAGGGGTACCCTTCGTAGGTGCCCACCATGGTCATGGGTCTCACCTGGGAACTCCTCAAGAAGCTTATGAGGAGTATGAGCAAGAAGAAGAGCAAGCAAAAATGCCCTATCAAGGTAGAGGGGGCGCTATTCGGCCACCCCTCTATAGGCCTCAAGTTCCCCATAACCTACAGTAGGAGCAAACCAAGGAGGAAGAGATCAAATACTTTGATGCATATAAAGCGCTACTAGAGCGCTTAGAGTCCGTGGAGACCAAAACTTCTAGGCCCTAAAAGCCCACTTTACGCCAGCTCCATAGTCATCCTATGCATCCATCAGTGTCGGCACCCCCATACATTGAACACTTTAAACTACCCCAGTTGGCACTCTTTAGAGGGGAGGAGGATGCCCAAGAGCATGTGACTAGATTCTTGAGCCAATGCTTTGGCATTCAGGACAACGATGCTTTGTTGCTAAGAACATTTATAACCACGTTCGTAGGCCCTGCCTCGGATTGGTTCACTCAGTTGCCAAAACATAGCATCAGTAACTTGGATCAACTAGTGGATGTGTTCCTCAAATGCTTCACCTTCAACACCAAGAAGAAGGCATCACTAAGTGACCTAGCCAGCCTCAGGCAGTATGAGGAAGAAACCATGGTGGCCTATGGGAACCGGTGGAGGACTTTGCTTTCAAAGCTGCCTTACCTCCCTCCTATGTATGACCTCACCCAAATGTTATCAAAGAGTTGTTTGAGATCGATCTCCGTGCTATTGCAGCTGCAGAAGTATGCCACTTTAGAGGAAGCTCTGGCGCAAGCCAAAATCATTGAGGAGATCAAGATACAAGATGGCGAGATTGCCAAGCCAAAGAAGAAAGAATGGTCTAAGAACACCAAAATAGGGACCACACAACAGAAACCCGTTGCGGTCAATCAGGTTGCTATAAACATCCCTAAGCCTGCATAAGCAACACAACCCCAAAAGGCTAACTATCAAGCGGTGCCTCTTAACAGTTATGACAAAGAAAATTAGAGGCAAGAACAAAATCAGCAGCGTCACCCTAGGCGACAGTTCACACCTTACACAGAGTCCAGGGACTCCCTGTTTGACCGCTTGTCAGCGGAAAACTTGATCAACCTACCCGAGATTCAAACCATAGAACCTAATGCACAAAATACTAAGGGGTATAGGGAGGACTTGTACTGTAGATTCCACAGATGGAAGTGACATGACCTTAATGCATGTTGGAAGTTTAAAGGCTTGGTGCAAGACTTAACCGACAACAAGATGCTGGCAGTGGACAACCCCATAGTGCCAAACAACCAATATATGGGAGTCTTTAGAGACCCCCTACCTGCCCATGATGTGCAGGAAAAACCCCTTCAAGTCAATGAGGTGACACATAATTGCCCCATGTAGGGGTATGTAGGGATGATAAGCATAGTGACTAGGAATAAGAGGTACCCAGGAGCTGCCCCCGCGGTGGCCACAGGAGAGGTTCCATCGAAATCACAACCTTAATAGCACCCTACGCAACCTCCCCCACCTAGACCAGTGGCCACGATTCGAACTAGATTTACCCAAAGTCTAAAGAGCATGTCGGCTAGGCTCTCCATTTACGAGCTCATTCAACAATCATCGCCCCATCGGGAGGCTCTAATGGAGATATTAAAAGCCATCGAGTTGCAGCCCCATGAAGCAAATTCTTTCAACAACTTTGTGGAACATGTAAAACAATGTACAAAACCAGTCATCACATTTAGAGAAGATGAATTGAAATTAGTTACTGGTGATGTGGCGGATCCACCCCTACACGTCATTGCGCAGGTCAACGAGATTCCTTATAAGAAGGTGTTGGTGGACACTGGATCGTCCAGTAATATAATTACAACAGCAGCATTGAAACATCTAAAGTTGCCAACATCTCACATCGTGGCCTCCACCTATACTCTTCAAGCATTTAATGATGCAATATGCTCGAGGGTTGGCACAATTGTCCTACCCATCCAAGTGGGACAAAAGACTATTCATACATTGTGCCACATCTTGGAAGGTGAGATGGCCTATAATATCTTGCTGGGGTGGCCTTGGATCAGGTACATGAAGTGTGTCCTTGGATCAGGTACATGAAGTGTGTCCCTTCAATAGCTCATCAGTGCCTAAAGTATACATTTGAAGGATAGGTGCATGTTGTCCTGATATAATTAGAGCCCTTCAAGTATTGCAATACGATGCAGCTAATGCTGCAATTGACCCTTCCATCAACGCATTTGGATTTTTAGTTGAATCCATCTAACTAGGGTCTGATTCCATATGCAACCCCATTGACAAGTCCATCAAATCCCCATCCGGGTCTATCTTCCTCATCTGTTCCTTCACCAACAACACCATATATGGTGGCCACACCAAAGGACAAGGGAAAGAAACCCCTAGAAGAGGCATGACCACCCCTAGTATTAACCATCTCTACCGAAGAGATGCCTAGCCGAATGGAAGTCGAGATGCCTAGTTCACACTACATAGAGTGGACTCAAGAAGAACTCTCGTTCGCTCCCCCTCAACCGCCAAAGATCATCATTGAAATGGAAATTACGGGCCTGGGGGAGTATCTAGTGTGGAACATTGTCCTAACACCCGCACTTGAGTCCATGCAGGACATGGGGAGACCTCGACTCCCCATCGGCTCTGTGGTTCCTCTAGGCTACCCACCCAATCAGATAAAATTTGTTTATGGGGGCCTAGATAATGGCATTGAATCTTACATGCAAGAAGACGAAGATGAAGAGCCCTTTGCTGAGGACGTCAACTATTTTTCCAACCCAAATTTTGCTTTGAGATATCTTGGCCAATGTAATTGGCATGGATATGGGTTGGGCAGGTATGAGCAAGGAGTGTGTGTTCTTTGCCAACCAAGATATCAAATTTCGTACGACAAGTCAGGAGTAGGGTTTAACCACCCCTTGCCCCTGGAAATCTTGGTAGAGAACATTTAAAGCCTAGGGATAGGCAACAAGTAGGGGTTGGCATTAGATCCATATGTCAATCCTAACACAACATATACATTGGAGGATTATCTCCCATTGCTAACAACAAATATTGTTGACCTTAAGAACCCTTTCCCTTCGATCGAAAAGGGATAAAGTTCAAGGACTCACCTACAAGAGGTCTATAGACAAGAGCAAGAAGGGTCTTCAAAATATGAGTCGGAGTATGAGGTAGCGCCTTGGGATCCTTTTGAATCTAATAGCAATCATTCACAAGTAACCCCCATGGATGATTATTAGGAGAGCTTCATGACAATGTTCCCTTTGGATGCTCCAATTGAGCATATGCCACCTCAAGAGAATCAGGTCCCCCTGTAAAGAGCGAAACAACCCCAATGGGACCACATTAATTTTCTCGAGCAAGATGAGCCTCATATGTCACAAATAGTTTTTGGAGCCAACGAAGGCCTTTGGATATCTGACAGTTATTATGAAGATGAAACTGAGATGACCTATCTCAATAATATGCAATAGTAGCAATATCCCTTGGACATAGACAATATGTTTGAACAACTACACATAGGACCAAGGCATAGGTGGCACCTAAACCAGGCGCAGTTGGACCAATTACTGCACCCGCCACTCTAGGTATATAAAGAATACATTCTACCTAGAGACCCTATAGAGCCATCAGTGCCCAGGGCAGACCCTATCCTCTTATCCACACATAGGGCCAATCCATTTGTGCCAATACCCAGAGAGCCAGATCTAGAGCACAAAGATCACCTAGGATGTCTGAGTAACCAAACCCATGGTAATGGAGACCAAAATCATTTCATTGACATGATCTCCATTAACTTAACCGCCTCCATCCATAATCCAGTCAACCCAACACGATCATTGCATCTAGACCTAGATGCTATAGACTAGGATCACATTGACACATCGCCATCCCCATCAGAGTACTGGCCTTACGGTGGGATGTTCCATTTCACCCCAGGATAGACTCTGGATGTCTTCCATGCTGAATAGGAACCCAACATTTCGAACGATGATCTAAATTTAGCAAATGATATCCATTTGATCCCAACTCCACACCAGTTGAAGTACGGGTCCCACATGTCAGTCGAGGAGATGAATGACGTAGACATCGGCTTTGATCCAATGAATTTACAAATCATCAAGCTGGGGTAAGTCTATCCCTCGAAGAGCAAGTTGACTACATTGCCCTTCTCAAAGAGAAGGAGGTTTTTGCATGGTCCTACAAAGACATGCCAGGGCTAGACCCACAGCTAGTCACGCATAATCTAACGCTTGATCCGAAAGTCAATCCAGTGAAGCAAAAACTATGTAAGATGCATCCAAAAGTAGCCTTAATGGTCAAATACGAGCTACAAAAGCTGTTGGATGCACAATTTTTCATCTGCATGGATTACCCCCATGGTTGTCTAACATGGTGCCCATCAAAAATCCCGATGGGAGGATTCACATATGCACCTATTTTTGAGATCTAAACAAAGCGAGTCCTAAGGATGATTTACCCTTACCTAGCATCGACGCATTGGTAGATGCTATAGTGGGCCATGAAATGCTTTCCCTCATGGATGGTTTCTCGGGATACAATCAAATTTGTATTAATCTCGAGGACCAACTACAAACAGAATTCACAACGCCTTGGGGGACATTTTGCTATAAGGCCATGCCATTTGGACTTAAAAATGTTGGCACCACCTACCAACGTGCCATGACGTACATATTCCATGATCACATGCACAAAACTTTGGAAGATTACATGGATGATTTTTTGGCCAAATATCTTTTGCGCCTAGATCATCTTGATGACTTGAGCAAGATCCTCGATCGACTCATTGAATATAAAGTCAGACTAAATCTCAAGAAGTGCATATTTGGCATCACATCTAGAAAGTTCTTGGGTTTCATCATCTCAAAGAGAGGAATCGAGGTAGATCCAAACAAATTCAAGGCAATCCTTGAAATGCTTCCCGCAAGTACCATCAAGCAGCTCAAAATTCTATAGGGAAAGGTCGTGTTGATCAAGCGCTTCATAGCGTAGGTATCTGACAAGTGTCAAACCATGAATAAATTATTGCACAAGGGGGTAGCATTTCACTAGGATGACGAGTGCCAGTCAGCCTTTGATGACATCAAACAATACTTGGCTTTGTTGCCAGTATTGGCACCACCTAGACCAAGAGTGTCATTCTACTTATACATCTCAGCTACTGAGGTGGCATTGGGCGCCATGCTAGCCCAAAAAATGAACTACACAAAGAACAGGCTACTTACTATCTTAGCCGCACCCTGGTTAGTTATGAACTTAACTATGCATACGTCGAGAAGCTATGCTTGGTAGTGGTTTTTGCTACCAAAAAGCTATGCCATTACATGTTGAGCAACAAGATGTATGTTGTGTCTAAGTAGAATCCATTATGATACATGATGAGTCATACTTATCATAGTAGCCGCACAATGAAATGGATCATGTTTTTGACGGAGTTTGACATAGAATTCATTGGAAAAAAATCCATAAAAGGTTAGGTCATCACCGATCAACTATCAGAAGCTCCTATTGAAGATGATCAACCTCTGACCTTAGAACTACTTGATGATGGGGTCTTCCATGTTTTAGAATCGCCAGATTCTAATGAGCCTGAGTCACAGGCTGACATGACCCTATTCTTCGATGGTTCTAAATGTGAGCAAGGAGGTGGCACGAGAATTATATTCTTCACACCGCAAGGGGCTCCAATGCCTCTATCATTTAAATTATACTTCCTATGCACCAAAAACAATGAAAAATATGAAGCCTTGATCATAGGTCTTCAGACAGCAATCACCATGAACATCAAACATTTAAACATCTTTGGTGATTTGTTGTTAATTGTCAATCAAGTCAAAGGGGTATTCCAATGTAAATGCCCAGTTCTGCGGGCCTAAAAAGCCCTTGTGGACAAATTCCTAGCACATTTTGGATGGTACAACATCGAGGCACTCCATCGATCATCGAATCATTTTGTGGACACTATGGCCTCCTTGGGGTCACTAATCCCGCAAGACCCTTTCGGTGAGATGACAACCACTTAGGTCAAAACATTATTGCAATCCATGATTGAGCGTACACGCTCTGACCTAACACCAGGAATCCACCTGATCCATATTGAACCATCTCAGGATAGGTTCTCTCGAATCCATGATTGTCTGACTCAAGCCAACTGGGGGTCCTTGTTCTCCCCGACCCCTCTTAATAGCAACACAATGTTGTTTTTGCAAGTTCTTTTTTGCTCAGCTTTTGCTAGGTATGAACTTCAAGATGGATTGGTCGTTCATACCATTGAGGTTTTTGATCAGCAGGATTGGTACACACTCATCAGGGATTACCTTAAGTTAGGTAATCTCCCACTTAGATTGACACAAGCCGTGAAAATATCATTTAAATAGAAAGTGGAAAAACATGTCTTGCTAGGAGATATTTTGTATCGTCGGAGCTATGAAGGAATCCTCCTCCGTTGCTTGGACCAGCAGGAGTCCGCTTGGGCGATCACCCAAGCCCACGATGGTACGTGTGGTGGCCATTTCAGTGGTATGGCCATCGCAAAGTGCATTCTCTGCATGGGTTATTATTGGCCATCTTTAGAGTGAGATTATTGCGCATATGTAAAGAAGTGTGTGAAGTGTCAACACCATGCTAATTTGACACATGTACCTTCTCAGGCCTTGCAGTCGATTCAATTGGCTTGGCATTTTTCGTAGTGGGGCTTAGATCTAATCGAAAAGATCTCCCCTACGTCGTCAGGCCATCACACATTTATCATAATGGCTATAGAGTACTTCACCAAATGGGTGGAAGCAATTTCGCTTACCTCTATGATTGGAACCCACATTTCGGAGTTCATTTTACATAATATCATATGTCATTTTGGTATTCCATCCAATATAATCTCGGATAATGGGATGTCATTCAAGAACAAAGACGTGCATGCTTTGACCACAAAGTACAAAATTTAGCACAATTTTTTGACACCCTATTATCCGCAGGTAAATGGGCAAGCAGAGGCGTCAAACAAAATGCTAGTCACCATCCTCAAAAAGACCATTGCAGATAGTCATAAGGATTGGCACATTCAAATCCTGCTTGCCCTATGGGCTTATCGCACTAGCATTCGGATGCCCACTGGGGCAACTCCATTTTCACTGGTGTATGGCTCTGAGGCATTCATGCCTCTCAAATTGGAAATCCCTTCACTGCACATATCAATGCAAGAGTTCATTGATGATGACACAGCACGGCAGGTCCAGTTAGACCAACTTACGTTTCTCGATGAACGACGTGTCAATGCTCTCAAGAATTTGTGTATCTATCAAGAGCGACTTAAGAAAGCATACAACATGAAGGTTCACCTAAGGGAATTTTAGGTTGGTGACTTGGTCTTAAAAGAGAACCAACAGAACTCTAATTTGCCACCCCATCTAAGGGACAAGTTTGCGGAAAACTGGTTATGTCCTTATGTGATTAACAGTAAAATAGGACCTGGAACATACCGGCTCGCCTCTCTTGAATGAATCAAGGAACTAGAACCCTTGAACATTAGTCATTTGAGGCCATTCCACATTTAGAGAGAGTCGTAGTCCACCCAAAAGCTCCAAGGATTCTCACAATCGCTTGGTCAACCTAAAATGCCCCAAAGGTATCCATAAACCCTTTGGTCAAACCAAAAGCTCCAAGAATTCCCACAATCGCTTGGTCAAACCCAAAATGCCCCAAAGGTGTCCATAAACCCTTTGGTCAAACCAAAAGCTCCAAGGATTCCCACAATCACTTGGTCAAACCTAAAATTCCCCAAAGGTATCCATAAACCCTTTGGTCAAACCAAAAGCTCCAAGGGTGCCCATAACCGCTTGGTCAAAATAAATATTCAAAAACAACCAAAAACAATAAAATAACTCAAATATAACAAAAAAATTGAATCTCAATTTCATGCATAATCGTAAAAATCAAAATACAAAAATATAAGTTACATTAGGCATCACATCCATACATTGCATATTTGTTGGTCATACATGTCCCAAACACCATATATTGTAATTGCTCGACAATTCCTTCATTTTCCACATTCCACCCATTTTATAAACACATACATCCAGAATAACACCATCCCTATTTCTAGCATAGTCAGTTGCCTCCTAATGTATGTAGGGTTTTTGTCATTCAGCTGTCTTTAAATTTCTTGCCAAAAACTATACAAAGTTAAACGGATTTTACAAGGAAAAGTTTTACTTGGGTTACGCCTTGTTATGTAACATCTCTACACAAGTTAAAACACATAAAATAATTCCCCAGTTGTGTGAACGGAAAATGAAAACTACAAATCAGTCTAGGATACCATAGGTGAAAGATTAGCCTGTTCATCCCCTTGTGCAAATGGTTCAAGAGTGCTGAGAATTGACAAAAGGACAAGCTGTTCCCCATCAATTCCCCCCTAATAAATAGTGGTTTTCACAACTAGAAAAAATCACAATAACCATTGGTCCCCAAAGTTGTAAGGATTCATACTACACACCCCTGACAAGGATGGGTAGTCATCCCCAAGGCCTAAAAAGATCAATGTCATTCAAAAGAAAACTCCCAACAAGCCATAATCGTGACCATCTCCAATCACCTTTGGTCTCCAAAGTCATAAGGATTCGTACTACATGCCCTTGACAAGGATGGGTAGTCATCCCCAAGGCTTAAAAGATCAATGCCCTTACTTCATAATCTCCACAATCCCCTTTGATTCCCAAAGTCGTAAGGATTTGTACTACACATCCCTGAACAGGATGGGTAGTCATCCCCAAGGTCTAAAAGGATCAATGACATTCACAAGCCACAAACCTACAAGCTCAACCTTACGAAGCTCAAAATGCCAAATCACATAATAGTGGTTATCACCACTATTCAAAAACCTTGCTCAAAAAGAAAAACACAAAGAGAAAAATAAACAGTGGTTTTCATCACTATGTATACGAACAAGTATCCTAACATGTTGAGCATTTACATGATGCCTGAGGTTGAATCCTTGGAATTCTTAGCATTCAAATAACCATCTAGATGATCCTCATTACGGGTTTGGTGGATAGCTTACCTAGCAATGGTTGTATCCTAAACGCATGACGATATGTCTATCACATTAGCTTTGCATGTGAGCAGACCAATGTTTGCATGTGGATGAGCTTGCTTATTGTACCTTAGATTTTCCCATGGATTAATCTTACTAAATACAAAAATAGATTTAGTGGAGCTAATTAGGTGATCCTCAGTACAGGTTTGGTTGACAGCCTATCTGGCACTAGCGGTATCCTGACGAATACCACATAAAAAAACTCAATTGCACACATAGGGATGTGAAATAACTTGGTCAAACTCAAGTTTGGTTTATACCTTGTTCAAAAGTCTTGCGAGATAAATGTATAGTCCTGGCTAGTTAGTTAAAACATTTGAATCTCAGAGAAACTTAACTACAGTTTATAACAATTGGTACATTTCATTACGTACATCACCATCCGATAATACAAAAAATACAAAAACAAAGTTATCACATGCAAAGTCAATCCACAAAGTCATCACATAAGTACAAACAGCCAGTCAAGCTTGTACAGTCTATGGTGCCATCGAAAAGTTATCAACAACTCATTTCATCCATTCCATATGCATACATCATCATAAAAAACTGTGCATAAACATAAAAATAAATCATGACAAGTGTATAAACACAAAGAAAGTCATATGTATATATATATCATCAAAAATACCCGCAGGCTACAATAATCGGTCCTCTGACCTCATAAAAAGCCAAAAACTCAAAAACCCCCAAGCTTAGGGCATCGACCACCATGATCATGCAGGATAGGTGTGACGGGAACTACCCCCCATGGTGTGGGTCCTATGGGACCTCTTAGGGTGGCTGCTACTCGCCCCTGCATCACAACCGCTAGCGCCCCCCTCATCCAATCGCTTGGGATGAGATGATGTTGACTACTCAGTATTGCTTTCCCTCATCTGGCACGAAGACCCACCTCTAGAGGGCTCAAGTATCCACCTCTTGAGGTGGATTATCTCTCCCTCCAAATCCATCCAGTGCTGAAACCACTCTGCCTCCCATCGAAAATACAAAGCTACTACATCGTCATGCTGCACCAATGCCTTCTCCCTCTTCACCAGCTGCGTCTGCAGAAGATCCCTCTCCTGTGCAGCATCCATGTCCCCATCCTACTGGTGGTATGCAAAAAATGTGTTCTCCCGCTTAACCAACTAAGTCCGTAGGAGATCCCTTTCCTACATATCCTCCCCCAACTCCTCATCTTACCTTAGTAGTAGGTCATCAAATCATGCTATCTCAGTGCGATGCCTCGCCTCCACACCCTCCGAGATTGCTTGGTGCATAGGCGAATCTGAGACTGTTGGCTGCTCAGGATCCCACTGCTTCGGAATGTCCTCCTCATGCTCCACCTCCAACATGTTCGTATCCTCCATTGGAGCTTCCCAACTCTATCCTAGTGCCTCTCCACCATCCTCGCCTTCTGCTGCAGCCTCTACACCTCCCACTGGCCCCTCTTCCCGCCATCATCATAGAGTCCACCACTAGTCATACTCAGCGGTAACCTCGATGTCATCCACGTCCAGGACATCAATCACTGTATTTGAATCCTCACCTAGTGGTGCAATGACTGGCCAAACTAGAGTCCTCTCGTCACCCCGACATCGATAGACCAAGGGCTCACCAGGAAACCCCTAGTGCACCCCAAACTATTATGTCACCCGATAATAAGGAAAGAACTCCTGCTCGGTCCCATGCCACCCAATCAGCAACGTCCCCCTATGAACCCATCGGAGCCACTCTCCAGCCTTAGGCCAGGTTGGACAGTCCTAGTATGGGCTCTAGAACACCTCCCCTGGAGTAAGCCGAGCGAAGGCATCGACATAGTACCCTACGACACCTGCCCACCATTGAATCTGGCCCTGATCCTCAGACCGCCACCACAATGCCCCGTATCTGATATCTCGGTCTACCATCTCCACCTGAGTTGTCCATGATAACCCTGTCGACCTCTCCACTACTATGTGCCGCCAAGCCCAGCACTGCAATAGATAACTACATCCAATACCCTTTCGCCTTCGACAACGGACCTCATATAGCTCATCATAGAGCTATTCCAGCAGTGTTTGCCCCCACCTCATAATCAAGGGCTCATGCATTAGATAATCCACGAGTAAAAATACCACCTCCAACAGGTTCCATGGGAACCTCGCACCCGAAGAGTTAGGTAGCAGCATGTTGGAAATGAGGCCCATCAGTACTGCGTGCCTCACTCCTAACACACCCCTCTCTAGCCACCACCGTACAAGAATGCCACCAATATGGCAATCACCCTCTAACCTCTCCACTGGGCTATCCACACCCATCTCCTCCCCATGCTCAAAGTAGCATGTCAGCACTGATGTCCGCTGATCCTACGACGTCGTCCTGATCGGCAGTCCGTCTATCAGAATTCGTAGAATCTGATAAACGTTCTCTAAGGTCACTGTCATCTCCCCTATTGGGATATGGAAAGTGTTGGTCCGAGGATCCCACAAGTTTATCAGGGCCATCAGATAGGCTCGATACCCCACCACAGGCTCCAACCGAGTCACTTTCTTGAGCCCAAGGGCATCAAGCCACTCCTAGTCAGCCAAAGTCAGTGCCTCCCACGCTTTAAAGAAAATCGTAGGCACATGGTACCAGCTCTTCACAACCTGCAAAAGAAAACAAAACAAAAACATTAAAAACCTGATAAATTGTACAACAATGCATAAAACAATGTACAGCTAAAAACAGACAAGTAACGAGCAACAAAATTCAAAAATAATTCAAAAACAGTTTGTCAGTACCTAGGGTTTTTAACTCTACGTTTAAACTGATAAACAAAATTCAAAAAAAAATTCAAAAAAAATAGTTTTTTAGTACCTAGGGTTTTTAACTCTACGTTTAAACTGATAAACAAAATTCAAAAACAATCCAAAAAATAGTTTGTCAGTACCTAGGGTTTTTAACTCTACATTTAAACTGATAAAAAATTCAAAAATAATTAAAAAAAAAATAGTTTGTCAGTACCTAGGGTTTTTAACTCTACGTTTCAACTGATAAAAATAAATAAAAAACAATCCAAAAAAATAGTTTTTCAGTACCTAGGGTTTTTAACTCTACGTTTAAACTGACAAACAAAAATTCAAAAACAAAAAACTATATAATTCAAAAAACAGTTTGTTAGTACCTAGGATTTTTAACTCTACGTTTAAACTGATAAATAAAAACAAAACAAACAAAATCAAAATAACAGTTTTCGTTAACCTCGGGTTTATAACTGAAGTTTACAAATGAAAAATCATAATAAAAACAATTTTCTAAAGCTAGGGTTTTGCTTTCAGTTTACCCTAGGATTTCAGTTTAAAAACAAAAAGTTAGATTAAAACAATTTTTCTAAGCTAGGGTTTTCGTTCAGTTTACCCTAGGGTTCTAGTTTAAACAACAAATAAACAACAAAAACAAAATGAAGCAATGACACAACCTAGGGTTATATTTTTTTTTTTGCCAATTCATTTTCACCATGGGTTTTACCTAAGTTTAAACGGAAAAATAAATTCAAACTAAATTGCGATTTTTAAACTGTAACATAAAACAAAAGCAAATAACGAAGAGGAGCACTTACCGGTCTCGCTTCAGCTCCACCGCTCGATCTGGTTTGTGAACTCATGGTGTCAAGAAAAAATCGTCAGCGCTTCGCTTCACAGAATCGACCTCCTCCTCCTCAGAGCTCCAATCTCCAGAAAAATAGAATGCAAATGAGCCCAAAACCTAGTTTTGGCCCTTAAATAGTCTTTTTGAGCCTGTAATAATTCCTCCCTGAAATGAGCACTCTGTTTAGCACTCATCCCACCCTAGGACGATTAATAAACTGGTATTCATCCCACCCAGGGATGATTATAGAGCAAACATTTCAAAAAACAGCAAAAATTGCACAAAACTGCACCAAAACAAGCAATAAAATTGTCCAATAAGAGTGCTTTTGCACTTGACATTTCGAGCATGAAAAATAGACATCGGGGTTACAAATACTCACTATCCTATTCCCTAAGAAGGCTACCATAGCCGGACCGCTCCACGGGAGGATGGATTTTCAATAATTTCATCCCCAAACGACGTTGCACAAAGGGTCAAAACCCAACCAAAAATAACACTAACATTGTCAAACGCAGGCGCCTTTGTGCCTGACATCCATGGCATTAAAAATAGATGTTGGAGTCACAAATTGACACTATCCTACTCCCTAAGAATGATACCATAGCCGGACCGCTCCATGAGAGGTCGGTTTTTTGACAATTTCAGCTCCAAAATGGCATCACCAAAAGGGTCAAAACCCAACCCAAAACAACACTAACATTGCCGAACGCAGGCGCATTTGTGCCTAAAATTCATGGCATCCAAAATAGAAATTGGGGTCACAAATTGTCACTATCCTATGCCCTAATAAGTCTACCATAGTCAAACCGCTGCACGAGAGGACAGATTTTTGACAATTTTGTCTCCAAAACGACGTCGCAAAAAGGGTCAACACCCAACCAGAAATAACACTAACTTTGCCGAACGTAGGCACCTTTGTGCCTAACATTCATGGCATGCAAAATAGATGTCGAGGTCACAAATCCTCACTATCCTATTCCCTAATAAGGCTACCATAGCTGGACCGCTCCACGGGAGGACGGATTGTCGAGAATTTCATCCCCAAATGGCATCACCAAAAGGGTTCCAACCCCCCTAAAATAGGTTCAAATGTTGGGAAACTTCACACACATTCAATGATAAACATCTGAAGGCATCCTTACACAAGTCATCTTGGATCAACCGACTCGTATCTTTTCTCATGTCGGTCATTCCCTCATCGATTCGTCGCTTGAGGGAGTAGTCACACTTAGTCACCAATCAACAAAAACACACCCAATCAAGGAAATGGCACACATTCAAAGGATCATTGGCAAATACAACCACGCTCCTACTTGGGGCAGTAAACAAACAATAATCACAAGCTGATAAAACATTTAGCATTCGTGAATCATGAACTCAAGGTTCCCACAGACGAAAGGTTGTGCCCTTTTCCTATTCATGACTGAACAATGTCCAAGATCAAGTAACACCTCACTGAAAAAGGATAATACTTGAATTAAGCTGCTTAGCTCATCAGAAGCAAGGATTCAAGAATGCATGCCCTTTCCATACTTGGGGTATCAAGAGTTGGTTAGGTTACTGAGA
Source organism: Wollemia nobilis (assembly GCA_028583015.1). Taxonomy (NCBI): domain Eukaryota; kingdom Viridiplantae; phylum Streptophyta; class Pinopsida; order Araucariales; family Araucariaceae; genus Wollemia; species Wollemia nobilis. The sequence goes on along the minus strand of JAQPPZ010003109.1, from coordinate 264,045 downwards.
AACCCTAATCATTAGTGCTTTGGTTATCCTTTTTTTTGCTCAGTGCTGTGCCTTGCACAGCGCTTCCCAAAAAGGGGCATCTGTAGACACCAAAATAGCAATCTAATTATGTGACAACGAGCACCGATTGCATTGACACACATAGCCCCTAGGGCAGCCCCCAGAGGTTAAACAGTGATCCTAACCACTCCCATAGTAGTTTGGAAGGTCAAAGGTCAATTTGGCACCTTTTTGGAACTTTGCTCCCTACTCGTCCCACCCTGGGATGATTACAAACTGGTATTCGTCCCACCCACGGATGATTATCAGCATTCGCCCTACGGTGGGCCGAATAGCAGGTTTGACTGAAAAAAAGTCAAACCTCGACAAGTCTACCAGTTAACTGCAGCTTCAGGCCATGAAATTGTGAGGAACAACTTCAAATCAAAGAGAGAGACTTCAGTCATGCATGTCTTTGATTTTTGAGACCTCATGCAAGGAGACTCTAAATCAGGGAATAATATTTTCTCTCAAAATAGTACAAGCAACTCAAGTGGCACCCTCGCATGCGCATTCAGAGAGAGACCCTAGGTCTATAAATTGGTGAGTCTTCTCACCCAAAAAGAGGAACAGAGAGGAGATTTTGGAGCAACGAAGTGCTGCCAAATTACATCCTCACCCATTGATTGTGCTTTTACATCCTTGATCTCTCTTTTGGAGGGAGGTTATTGGGTGATTATTGGAAGCGCAATCCGAACCCAAACCCGAACATTTGGCCACAATATCCCACCAAATTTGTCGACACAACCCCATAAGAGGTTTTGGACCCATCCCAAGTGGATTGGTTCCAAAAAAGAGTCCCAAATGGCGGGCGTCCTGCCCCCGGGTGTCCCCTAAACTGTCGTAGTCCTAATCGCCCCACCCCATAGCGATTAGAAATCCATGGTATATTTCCCTAATTTTTCTTTTGCATATGATTCTAGGTTGTTTACATATGTTGTCATTTAAATTTCATGTGATTTTGACAAGTTTTGATCATGCTTTTATCATTTCCTGCTTTCACTAACATATAGATAGCATCATCATATTCTAGGTGATAGAGGTCGAATTGGAAAAATATGACCATTTGGGTCATCCCAAAATACCCATTTTTGCCTAACCCCAACTCTGTAGGTGATTTGGAGGCTTCTGGACCAGACATTTAGGAGGTGGCTTTTGGACAGGTATTCATAGTTCTAATCGTCCCACCCCAGAGCGATTAGAAATTTGTGCAATATTTTTGGACTGTTCCTTTTGTAGTGGCTTCCAGGTAAGGTTTTATTGCTTCTATAAAATTTTTAGCTCATTTTGATATTTTTCAGTCATCGTTTTAATCATTTTATGCATACACTGACTGCAGGCTTGGGGATCACATGTTTCATTTTATCTGCAGGTGCTACTTACTGTTTTCTATTTCCTTTAATGTAGGATCCCAACATTAAAGGAACAACAAGGAGTCAAGACTCATCAACGCAAGCGACGGTGATGTTTGTTCTGCCCATTTTACATGTGGGCATGCGAAAGAAAGCATACAAATCCATGGTGTAATAGAGCCCTACTTAACACTCCTAGTCCCCAAAATGGAGGAGATGTATTGTAACATGATGTTTAAAGCAAATTAATAAAAAGGGTCGTACTCGACATTTTCTTTCTATCTTGTTTCAATTGGTTTACGTTTCTCCTTTCATGTGTTTCAGTTTGTAGGACTTAGCGTTACGTTTCGCTTTTGCATACATCGCACTTTGGGATTTCCGTCTTTTGTTTTCGTATCTTTGTGCTTCCATATGTATATCAAGGCTTATATAATAAATCAAATAGCTTTCATCTATATACTAAAATATGAATGTAAATAGTCTAAATCATTCAACCAGTCTAATTTATCAAACTTATTCATTTTCTAGTTCATAACTCCATTTAATTGTGCCTCAATCTCCTTTTAGACCCCATTACCCTACATATCAAAACATAAAATCTAATCTAGAAAAATTAGCTAAGGAAAATTTTGAGTTCAAGTTGTAATTGTCTTCCCTCCAAGGAGCCTCAACTAGTCAAAAATATTCTTATAACGATTATTGCAATAAACATTTAGACCCTCTTTTGTATACCTTACCTTACCCTGCTAACTTTGAAACCCCTACATTTTAGCTATACAATGGAGAAGGAGATCCAACCAATCACCTTAGGACCTTTCAAGTTGCTTGACATGATTTTTACTATAATAAGGCTCTTGTTTTAAAATTATTTCCTTAGATTATTGGTGGTGTAGCCTTGGGGTGGTAATTTCAAATATCTTCCCACTCAATAAAAATCTTTGAGGAACTCATCAAAGTGGTTATCTAGAAAATTTCTACATATAATGTAAAAAATACATCATGAATGACCTCTATCAACTTAAGTAGGCCAAGGGTGAGTCTTTTGTGTAATTTCTAAATAAATGACAAGCCTTGGTAAGAAAACTCCCATTTACTTCTCCCAAAAAAGATCTCTTGTAAAACCCTTTGGTCATGGTTTCTCAGACCAAGGCAGCCCTGCAAGGGGTTTTTCCCTAAATTAAAAAAAAAAAGATCTCTTGTATATTTTATATGCAATTTATTAGAACAATTAGCTTATCCCTTAGAAATGACTCACATTCCTTATTTCGAAGATGTGGTCAAATTGGCCAAAAAAGTAGAAGTTTCCCTCTCATGTAGAGGATTTCTAAAGACTAAAAATGATGAGGAAATACCATCATCCTCTAATCCTAAATAATATACATAAATAATCATATTGTGGGATATTGGATAATGAAATCTTGTCCCATTAACAATGTGTGTATCATTAGAAAATTCTTAATAAAAAACCAAACATAAAATTCACCCAACTCCATTAATCTCTAGAGTCTATCCTCAAAGAGTTATTGACCCATAAAATGGTATATTTACCACCCATAAGTCCTATGAACACTGAAAGGAATAATCTCCCATTATTTAAGGCTAATGAAAATTGTGTTTTACATCACATAAATAGCCACCATACCAACAAGTATAGAAACATCATGCATCTCATTCTAGATTCAATCGATGAGGACTACCCTATCATTCGTGATTCCAAAAAAACATCCTCTAATAAATATATAGTCATATTTTAGGATATTTTAACTAATCATGAACAAATATCCACTAACCATGTTCACTATAAAATTTTACCCCCCACTTGATCAATATAATGTAGGTATTATTCATATTTGTGGTGTCATTAGACAACAACATAAAATAAGGCTCAATCATCAAACTCTCCTTCTAATACCCCTTTGATATTATGACCTAAGCGTGTATCTTCCTCTAAAGAACCACCCCTAGTCCTATAATCCCAAGATAAAGGTAAAATCACCTTTGATATTCAACAACTCAAAAATACCCCAAAAACATTCATGCTTTACTTAGTAAAGACTTCACTAATCTATGGAAAATCCCCTTTTAAACTTTTGAGTGAGAAATTATACCATAAGATGTTACCCCTATTTATATTACATATTTTAGCATAAACCATGCTATGATATCATTTTATAAGGATGATATTGCACCTCCTTCTATGCTTGGGGAACTCTCCTTATATATCACATGTAATATTAGCAAAAAATTTATCAAAAGAGTCATTGTCAAATTTAGTATTGAATGTTTGTAGTCTCAAATTCATCCATAGGATTGGACTAAATAAATAAGACAAAGAATTTTGATATTCTTATCAATGCAATGAGAATGAGAAGCACAAGGTTTCAAGGATAATCCTCCCTTGGAAAGTGGTACCTTGCATACTTAACACCCTTTTCTATGTTTGACCTTATAATCTATATTATATTATTCTTTTAGAATGACCTTCGATCCATTCCATGTAGATTGTCCCATCAACCTATCATTAGTTCTTGAAATTTGAATATCAAAACAAGTTGTATATCATCATGGCATATCCTAAGCTCTTTACATATTGCTAAACCATTTATATCGAAAATACAAAGTCCCATGTTTGTTTTTCCCTAAATATTCTCATCTGTTTGTCAATGATATCCTAATAATTTCATCTCAAGATAATCTATTAAGGAAAAATCTAAAGAATTAAAACATTGATAATACAGATAAGGAAGCTAGAAAAAATAGTCAATCCATAACATTAGATGAGAATAAATATGAAATCAAAGACATTAATCAAATAAATATCAACAACCAACCAAATTAATTACTTTTATTGGACCTACCCTAGTTACCCCCTTCAACCCAAAATCTAGGGATCCCCTCTAGAAATGGGAAGGCCATATAGATAAGGATATGGACCTTTGCCAATGCTAGAACAACCAATGAGAAGGGAACTTGTAGCAACCCAAGCTCAACCAAATGAAAATATGCTTCATATTATATATCAAATATTTACCCTATGCCTAAACAAATCCTCAATAACTTAATATATCATGGAAAAGTACTAGGGCCTCATGGATATGGTATCAAATAACCCCTTAAACATAAGGCTTGGCTAGGTAATTTGGGATTAGGTTACCTATCCAACCATAATAAACCTCTACCCTTTTTTTCCTTGAATGATAATTATGATGATGTTCAACTTTATTTTCTTGGATCTCATGATGATAGCACTCTAGTAGAGGGATTAAATTGGGATGGCAAAGAGAATAAGAAACCTTTTCCTTTCCAAATATTTGACCTATTCTCATAATTTTCCAACATAAACACCATAGGTTTTTTAATCCAAAAATCATCAATGGGCCTGAACTAGAGCCTTATAATATATTTGAATATAATATTATTGATAGTATTATTTATCAAAAAATATAGATTTATCTCAAATAGACAATGCTACCTCTACCCAATTTATTGAAAATATTTTTCCAACATTAGACATAAATGACTGTGAGGTGGAATAATTACTTCACATCCCCCCTTAATATGGATCCCATGACCACCTTTGTCAAGAAAATATCTCTAGTGGAGGGTCCCTTTCATAGAAAGCCATTAAATATACCTCATAACCACATGATTTTGAACAATTGGATTTAGACCCCATGGACCTAAAAATATTGGGAGTGTTACCTACTCTTCCACAACTAGAAGATAAATTTCACATATTAATGGAAAAAATAATTGATGTCAATATAGGCTCTCAAGACAATCCTCATATCATCAAATTAGGAAAATTCCTAAACCTTAAATAACATGCATAATATACTAAACTCTATATTTAATTATATGATATATTTGCATGGTGTTAAGTAAACATGCTAGGATTAGATCTATTCCTAGCAGTACATCATTTAGTTGTGAAGTCTAACATCAAACTAGTAAAGTAAAAATTGAGAGAGTTGCATCCTAATGTTGTTTTGCTTGTTAAATAAGAGCTTTAAAATCTTAGTAGTCAAATTAATCAAGCTAATTGATTATTCTCATTAAATCTCTTACATGGTATCTATAGATAAAAAGGAATATGTTTTATGAGTCTACAATGAGTTCAGGGACATCAATAGGACATGTCTCAATGATAATTTTCATCTACCCAACATAGACATTATCATAAACTTTACCATAGGATATGGGATTCTCTCTCTAGTGAATGGTTTTTTTGGATATAATCAAATCTCAATAACACTAAAGAAATAGTCCAAAACCTCTTTTATCGTTTCTTGGAGAACCTTTTATTACCAAGGCATGTCATTTGGCCTAAAAATACAAGATCTACCTATCAATAAGGTATGAAACACATTTGTAATGATATAATGCATGATATTGTTTAAAATTATGTTGATGATCTTCTTGGATAGTATATAAAATATCAAGATCACGTTCAAGACTTAAGGAAAATATTCAAATGATTAAGATAATATAAGTTAAGAATGATTTCTTCTAAATGTGTATTAGGTGTAATATCAAAACAATTGCTAGGTTTCGTTGTCTCTTAACTTGATATTTAAGTGGATCCTAATAAGATATTCACTATTACAAATACACCATCCTCCAAAATATTAACTCAAATCCAAATACTTTAGGGTAAATTGCAAGCAATAAGGAGATTTATTTCTCAGTTGGCTAATAAATGCCCATTTTCCAAAATTTTAAGAAAAAAAGGAGCCCTGAGTTTGTGGGTTCAAATCCCGCCGACCCTCCCCAGGTAAGCATTTTTTTTTTATATTTTTTTACTAAAGTTAAAAAATATATATATTTTTATATAGTTTAAAAATTAATTTTTAATTAAAAACAAATTAATTTTTTTTTCTATATGATTTTTTTTTTTTAAACTCTAGTTATTAAAAAATGTTTTTATAAAAAATGCTTTAAAAAAAGGAATTTTTTGGGGAAAGTATTTTTTCCAAAATCAAGGGGGGATTGAGAGTAATTTTTTTTTGAAAAAACAATTTTTTGGCAATATTGTAAAGGTGCATTTTCGGCAGTGCCCAACACCTAGTGGTTTATTTCTGTGGGCACTTTTATGTTGTATGTTGTATTTTTTCTTACTTTGCACTACTTCATTAAAATTTAACATCAAATACACTCCCTAAGTCCCCAGAATACATAAAACCCATCCGTGCAATTTATTGCACTACAACGTTCGGTATTTGTGATACCTCTAGCCAGCACTTACAGGTAAAGCTGTCGTGATTGCGCTACTATATCCGTCGCCTAATATAGCTGCCAAAAATGATGTCTGAGCTTGTTCTCTATCAATCATCGGGGAGATATAAGTTTGCCAGTTTGCTATTTTTCTTACTCCATCCACTACCCTAATCGTTCTTGTGTTTAGGCGTAAATCCTGACGAGAGTTATGAAATCCGTAGTGTTTAGGGGAAGTTATGCCCCATGCATGAGGATTGACGACTTTCTATGGTATGTGCCATCAACAAGACGATTCCCTTTCAGTACCACCTAAGTTCCACGTATCGTAAAATCTTTACAATTACTTGCAGTTTCCCTCACGTAAGGGCGGGTAATTTTTTTGATTTTTTCAAAATACCTATAGTTTCCCTCACGTAAGGTCAGGTATTTTGTATGGTATAAAGGCTTGGCATTAAGGTATAAAGAAATGAGGACCATTTGGTGATATAAGGAACCCTCACTATGGCTTCTTCTGCAATGTTAATGACTGATGCTCATCAGTTATTGAAAGGTCCTAATTATACACCATGGAAAAACAAGATGAAGGCAGTCCTTATCATGGAATATTTATGGGATGTTGTTTCTAGAGAAACAACATGACCTTCACCAACAGTTGGATCCACAACTCCAATTGTTGATTAGATCGCATTTGAAAAGAAAGACAATCAAGCAAAGGTGCTCATTTTGTTTGCTGTCTTTGATGAAGTTCAACCTCATATAGCTGACAAAGATCATGCTAAAGAGGCATGGGATGCCCTTACCACTATTTATGAGGGTAATAATTATTACACCATTCTTCATCTTACAAAACAACTTCATAATCTGAGTTTGAAACAGGGTGAGATAGTAGAGCTCTTTCTTTGCCGAGTATCTGAATTGAAAGTCAAATTGAATTCTTTGGGAGAAATTATCGATGACAAGCTTATCACTTCAGTGGTAATGAGATCTTTGCTTGATTATTCGATACATTTATCACCTCCATTCAGGTGTCACAGAGAGCCATTACCTTTATTGATTTGGTCAATCTGCTTCAACAACAAGAGGCACACCAACTTCATAGGGATGATTTTTCTAATATAGCCCTATACTCCACCAGGAAGGGTTCACAGAAGAAGGGTAATTTTTAGAAGGGAGGAAATTCTCAACAAGATTCAAAAGGAAAAGGGAAACAACCTCAACAGAAGAAGAGATATTGTAAAATCTATAAAAAGGAAAATCATGACACCAATAAGTGTTGGTATAAAAATAAGCAAAAATTCCAGAATAAACCACCCAATAACAACAAAAAACCCAAGGGGAATGTTGTTGTTGAATAATATGACTCAGATTCTGAATGGGCACACAAGGTGCTCATGACTACCACAATATCCAGAGAGAGGGATCATGTATGGTATGTCGATTCCGGCGCTAGTAAACACATGACTGGTGACAAATCATGGTTTGAATCATTTGTGGCCAAAGAGGGTAGACCTATCACTATTGCTAATGACAAAACCTACAAGTTTCGGGGAGAGGGTACAATTTCAGTCACTCTTTCTGATTGCAAGTGTCGGATTGAAAAAGTACTCTATGTTCCAGGATTGGCTAACAATTTGTTGTCAGTCACATAAATCCTAGATAAAAGTATGGTTGTCAACTTTCGTGTTGAGGATGGCAAGAAGTGTTGTACAATTACCAGGAAGGGTAAGAAGATTGCAACAACTTCATATAAACATGGCTTATTTGCCTTGGATGCTATCTCTACTCCCCATGTTGCCATGATGGTCTCTACCAAGGAGGCAACTTCCCTATGGCACAAGAGATACGGGCATCTTAGTTTTGGCTACTTACTTGAGCTTAGTAAGTATGAGATGGTAAAGAGTCTTCCTTCCCTTTCTACCACATTGCCAGTGTGCTCTGACTACTTGGTAGGAAAGCATCATAGAGTATATTTTGAGAAGATCTCAACAAGAGCGCAAAAACCTCTAGAGTTGATTCACACCGATTTGTGTGGTCCTTTCACACCCAACAGTTGTGGGGGGAAGAGGTATTTTTAGTTATTTGTAGATGACTACTCATGAAAGATGTGGGTTTTATTTCTTCGACTAAAATCTGAGGCTTTTGCTTTCTTCCAGCAATTCAAAAAATTTGTTGAGAAGGAGTCAGGGGCTTCTATTAAAAACCTCCACTCATATCGAGGGGGGGATTTTACCTCTAAATAATTTTCAGCATTCTTAACTGCGCATGGAATATCAAGACAGTTAACAACCACCTACACTCTTCAACAAAATGGAGTTGTTGAAAGAAGGAACCATTCTATTATGGAAATGGTTCGTTGTATGCTCATAGGAGCTACTCTTAGGCAACAATATCGGGCAGAAGTTATCACCACCTTAGTATATCTATTGAATAGGGCACCCACAAAGGCCCTACAAGGAATGACTCCACAGGAAGCATGGAGTGGCCGCAAACCCTCCATATCTCATCTTCGTATTTTTGGATGTCATGCTTTCATGCACATACCGAAAGAGAAAAGGAAAAGGCTAGATGAGAAAACATTGAGATGCATTTTTCTTTGTTATGATGAGCACTCTAAAGGTTATCATTTGATAGATCCTTTGACCAAGAAAATTCATGTTAGTAGAGATGTTGTTTTTGATGAGGCTTTCACATCACAAAACAAATCTTATCTATACCTAGATCTTGTGGAATAGAAGGATGAGGAGTTCCCTTCAAAAACACAGACAGGGGGTCCTTCTACCTCTTCTTCAACACCACAACAGAAGAATCCAAAATGGTATACAAGTACAATCAGAGATGCAAAGTTATCCACTCCACCATATTTGACTTTGGATAGACCTCGTACTCACAGTATGGCTCGACAAGAAAGAGCAGCAGCAGAGACTACTGAGGTTGATGATCTTTGTCAATATTTTGAGGAACTTTCTATAGATCCAAATAAAGACATAGAGGATATGGATATAGATGATGACAAGGTGTTTATATCTTCAATGAATGAACATGAACCTGTTTCTGTACAAGATGCACTTAGCAAGCCCCAATGGAAGGATGCTATGGATGCTGAGTACATGTCTCTAAAAAAGAACAAAACTTGGAATCTTGTTGATCTGCCACAAGAAAATAAGCCCATTGGCTGCAAATGGGTGTACAAAGTCAAGTACAAGGCATATGGGACAATTGAAAAGCATAAGGCTCGTCTTGTTGCAAAGGGCTATGCGCAAAAGGAAGGCATTGACTACAAAGAAACTTTTGCACCTACTGCTCGGATGACCACAATTCGAGTTATTTGTGCTATGGTAGCACAGTATGGGTGGAAAGTTCACCAAATGGATGTCAAAAGTGCTTTTATAAATGGTGATCTCCAATAAGAAGTATACATGACTCAGTCTGAAGGGTTTGTACAAGAAGGCCAAAAGCAGAAAGTGTGCAAATTGGTCAAATCCTTATATGGCTTAAAACAAGCTCCTTGAGCTTGGTATATAAAAATGGATAATCAACTCATGTAGCATAGATTTGAGAGATGTCCTTCAGATGCAAACCTCTATTTCAAGAAACAAGGTTCTGAAATAGTATTGCTTGTACTCTATGTTTATGATCTGCTCATTATAGGGAGTTCAAAAACTATGATCTCTACTGTCAAAAGAGACTTGTATCAATATTTTGATATGTCAGATCTTAGAATTCTCCATTATTATCTTGGTCTGGAAGTCAGCCAGAAGGAGCACTACATCAAAGTGTCTCAAAAAAAATATGCCAAGACACTGTTGGAAAAATATTGCATGATTGATTGCAAGCCAATGGCAACTTCGATGGAGATAGGAATTTAGTTATTGAGATATGATGATTCACCTCAGGTAGATAGTACTCTCTATCGACAGTTGATTGGGAGTCTCATATATCTGACCAATACTAGGCCAGATATCATATTTGTTGTCAACTATCTTTCGAGGTTCATGTAGGAGCCTAAGACCACTCATTGGAAAGCAACAAAGTGTATTCTTCACTATGTTTGTGGTACTATGGAATATGGCCTAGAATACAAGAAGAACAACAAATTATTCTTGCAAGGAAACACAGACTCTAACTATGCCGAATCATATGATGATCGTAAGTCAACATCAGGATATATATTTCATCTTGGATCCGGTCCTGTCTCTTGGCACAAAAATAAGAAACAGGTAGTTGCTCTCTCATCAATAGAGGAAAAATATCACACCGCACATGAAGCTATGTGTGAAGTGATATGGTTGCATCGCATTCTGAAAAATATGGGTCATCCACCAAAATATCCAATTAATTTGTTTTGTGACAACCAGGGTGTTTTGAATCTTGTTAAGAACCTAGTGCATCATGAGAAAACCAAGCACATTGACACACAATGTCATTTCATTCGAGAAAAAGTTCCCAAGCATCGAATTCAGCTTCAGTGCATTCCCACAAATACTCAAGTTGCACATATTTTCACTAAGGCACTTGCACGTGTCAAATTTGAATTGTTTCACAACTCTCTTTGTATTGCCAAATGATGTAATCAAGGGGGATGTTAGTATAGCTAGTAGTTATATTTTTACCCAAATAATGTAATAAGGGAGGATGTTAGCATAGCTTGGTTGTTATTACATTATTATTCTAGATTTAGTATTTTTGTAACAATATTAACGTTGTTACAACTGCTATATATTTCGTACCTTTTTAGTTTCGTAACCTCCAGACTATACTAAGGTGTTGATTGTATTATTTAATAAATTGTTATCAATGGAATTACAGTTCGATTTCTTACATGTCTTAGAGCAACTTTAATCTCTTGGTAGTCTCCTTCATCGATCGATATCCTCTTTTTTCCCTTGAAATGATCAACCAAGTTAAACAAGGTCTCTAGTGTGATGAGCGATTTTGGTAATTTATTGGAGCTCAACTGGATGATCTGGTCATCATATACTTTTTTTATTTGGGGCCCTAACTTTTTGGAAAATCTAGCTTATTGTGTAATAAATTGTATGCTTTATTTATCGATATTAAATACTTGCCAATAGGCTCATTGTCTAGAATAACCTGTTTAATTATCATCTTCACATGTTGCTGGTTTTGGAGGATATCATCTACCGGGTTGAATTATGATTCTATAACAACCACACAATCTGCATCCATGTTCTACTATCTAGGAGTAAACTAAATATTGATAGTATCAAATGCCTTGATCATGTCCCATATTTGGTGTTTTAAAGCTTTCATTAGTCTATTATTGGCTAGGAATTGTGACCTCATTTGTTTGACTACTTGCATCATCAAAGATTTGTAACATTTTGATCCCCTTTTTTTGGCTAATTAGAGTCTAAATGCTAGGGCCTCATATTTTTCTATATTTTTCATGCAATTAAACTATAACATATATGATTGTAAAACCTTGGTGCCATTTGATGATATTAAACAAACTTTAGCACTAGATCCTCTCTGAATTTTGGCCTCATAAAAGTATGATTTCTATAACCCATCCTTGATCTCTTCATTCCCTAAATATCTTTTACAATAGATATTCTTCCTCTTGAATCAAGTATATCCCTATTCCAGTGGGCTTTAAATATTTCTCCCTTTTATTATTTTTTGATAGATAAGGGTTCTATCCTAGGATGCTCCTCTTTGTTGGTTTCTTTTTGGTAATTAATCATTTGACCTCAGATGGGTGTTTGGAGGATTATGGCTTCTTTTAATTTCTATAGCTCTTACTATAGTTGAAGGACCACTTTCAATTGCATCCTTTGTTTGGGTATTATGAGTATATACCAAATAAGGATTTTCATTGTGGACCTTTTTAGATGTTACACCACCTGAAAGATTCAATAGGCATAGTGTTTTAATGTTTCTCAGCACAAGAGGTGAGCTTCCTTCTCTTGGTGGAGATAATGTTGATGCTTCTACCATCTTAGCACTTGTTCAAGTAGTTTCTATAATAATTTGCACCTCATTTATCAAAGGTGATATTTTCAAAAAGTCTTGTTATCCCTTGACCCAATTGGTGTATTATGTTTAGATTCATGACCTTCTTGAAGTTGAGGGCTTTGTATTACCTATAATGGTACACACCTCTTCTTGGTTCCTTGTGAATACCTACCCTCTTGATAGTATAGTCTCAGACTTTGGCCTTGGCATTTAAATTTTCAATTGAGGGTTATACCCTATGGATGCCATTGGTATTATTACATGGTGCTTATTTTCAATTGAAGGATCGAAGGGATGACTTTTGGAAGTTAGTCAAAAACCTTACCCCTTTTTTTCAAAGGAGGATTTTAGGTTGCTTGGGTGGGGGTAACTTTGGATAGTTTGTTATTTTTGCAAGGATGTAGGACTATTAAGAATGTCTTCATTACATTCCATATTTAGCTGAAATGAGTATCATAAGGGTCAAGGGTATGTATTTGGAAAATGTTAAGATGATTTGGACAAGTAATGGGTTTTATAGTTGGAGAGTAATGGTAAGGGTGCTGAATAGAGGAAAATAATGGTAAGGGTGGTCTAGGAGCTAGCCTTCCTATTTGGATTATGTATTTCTTAGCTTGGATGGTTGTACCATAGGCCTTATATTGTTAATTAATACCTTTAGACTTGGCCATCATGGCAATATCAAAATTAAAAGCTTTTAAAAAGTAAATAAGAGCCATACCTAGAGGTGGTTGGATCTTCTCACGAATTTTTTTCCATGTCTTATGGAATTGAACATTGAATTTGTTTATTTTTTTTGTAGGACTAGGTACCCTCTTCATAGTCATGAGTTTTTCTAGGAGGGATGCTCCATCTTCCTTGTCTCCTAACTACTTTACCAAGTTATCCACCAATTGGTCTTAGCTTTTGATTGATCACTAGTTGAGACTAAGGTATCATTCATGAAATATCCCTTGGAAATAATTTGCTAATAACTGCAAGGTTATATTTACTTTTTAATGAAATGTATAACACATAAGCTCACCAAATATTGTAAATATTGATTGAGTAACGTAATATTATTCCAAAAATTAGGGTAAATATTTGAATATTGAGGCAATAATTGGGTCCCATATGTTAGGTTTAACTAGAGGAATAAGGGGATATCTATCAATTATTTATTTTTTTGGGAGGCGGATGGGTCATGGCTTTTCTATTGTGCTATCGATTCCTCCTTTTGCACCTCTAATTTAGATGTGGTAACTACTTTTGTTAATTAGATATAGCAAATTTTTTAGACATAGGCCTTTCACTCATATAACTCTAGGTATTCTTTCTAAGAATGGGGTCACTAGGTGGGGAGATTTTGCTTCAACAAGCTGATGAGACAGAGACCCCCACTAGAATATTGGTCTATATTTTGTTATATGACTTATACAAAGTTTGTCTTTTCAATCTAAGTCATCAATAAATTTTTCTAGGTGAATTTTCCAGGTGATTTTATTCAAGAAAAAATACTACGACCTTCATTGAGGTCATACTCAAAATTTATTCAATATTAGTGGGGTGAATGTAGAATCTCATCTCATCAGGTGTGCTATAAAAACTATTATCATATATAAACACACCCATTAGGGATTGGGCTTGGGGAGACCTAAAAATATGAATGCACCCACACATAACATAGAGCAAAGTAGTAGGAAGCATCATGGGTATAAGGGAAGAACTACCTATGGTACAACCTCTAGGGTTTTTAATCGGGGTTGGCTCCTCATTGGATGTTAATTCCTTGATGGATAATGACTACAAACTGAGGTTGAGGGTAGAAAAAACTGAATTTTAATGGAAGTAAAATAAAAATTATAAAAAAATAAAGTTTTAACCAATGGGGATGATGTGCCAAAGAATTACAAATCCCCCAATTTTTAACTTCAACAAGTGGTAATTGAACATGAAAAATGTCACCTATGGCTAGTGAATATAAACAAGCAAAACACATTGCTAGGAATCAATATAAGTCAACATAAATATAGAGGAAAATTAGTCATGGATTACATTAACATGCTTAAGTGATTACAAAAAAATAAGGCTTGAAGGGTTCAATTCTTGCTAGGCATGAGAAAAGGCTTGGGTTCCCATGGTATTAGGAAATAACATGAAGGGAAGATCATGTAAGGCTAGATACCAGGCATGAGCAAACAAATTCCAATGACTTCTACAATAAAATTAGACTGATTTATATGCTAAGAGGAGTTTGTCTTCCCTTTTATGTTTTGTGTAGAAGGTCTTCAGATATATTCTATTACTACAATTGAGAAATCCTCCTAAAACTTGCATGACAATAGCTTAAAGGTATCTAGATCCAAGGCCATAAATTTCAAAAGATTTTGGGCCTTCAGATGATTAGTATAGTTAATTGAGATCTCTATTACTATGTTAGGGTGGATACAACATAACGCTCCTATAACACCCTTTTGGGATATGTCATCTTTTTGATATTATGAACATGGACTTCCTAACTAGTGTACATGGATAAGGTATGCTCATGAATATATGGGTAATGTATAACTATTATGTGATTGGATATGACAGTCTTTGATGAAAAATTAAAGTTTTTTGACTACTAGTGGATGTATTCTGTATTTCTCATTTTCCTAATATTTTGCATGTGTAGTTTCTATGTACCCTTAGATGAGGTGGAACCTCCTTTGACCAAAGGTGTATCTTCTATGTAGAGTGTTGGTTCCTTATTTTCTTATGATCTCGATTGGTCGTCATATGCCTTAATTTAAATTCAACTTGATATATCCTTATTTATTTATACTTTATTCATTGAAACATCTACACAAGCTATTATATTGAAAAGTAATGATCTATAGGCCTTGGTGCCCTTGCTTTGGCTAGATTTGGGTAAATGTGAAGCACTAGTCATAGACAAAAGATCTAATGACTTACATGTATTCTAGCTCATTTGCAATTTTCTTGAAGCTCTTTGTTTCAACTATAGGTAGGAAGCGCCTTCTGATAGAATAGCCCTGGTTTGTCTTAATTTCGACTCGACAAGCTTGGAGTGAAACCGGGTTGTATGGAAAAGTTTCCTACACTTAGTTTTAATTAAAATTCATTAATTAGTTTTTAATTAATAGGCTTTTATTATTTGTAGGATTTCTTGCAATATTTTTTATTGTTAGAACTACAGTATTTTTGTCAGTTACAACCTTTCCATCCTCCTTATATTCCAAATTAATAAGCTTATTAAATATATTCTTATCTTATTAAGGCCTCGGTAAAATTTTATAAAGGCTTAAATGACCTATAAATATGTTTGATTGTCAATGGAATTAGTAGACAATGTCCCATATCATTTGGTATCAGAACATATGCTTTTTCCTTGTCAAGAGAAATCTCCGAAATTTCCTTTGTTCATATTCCATTTTGCATTTTATTTCATCCTACCACTAGTCATTAGTTTTTGAAGTTTTTATTTCAAAGAGTTATGTTTCTTAGATATTTGTTAGTTGTGTTTCTCCTATAGACATTATTCATGTTCGATGAACAAATACATTAATAAAAATTTCATTTGGGGTTCCCTTTTTGAAAGAAGGTGGTCTAGAATCTAAAAAATCCCATTGTCCATCAATGTCATTTTTTATTCTAATAGATTTGATATGCTTTATGTAGAATCAACCCTCCATTTTTTGTGAAGTTCATCCGAGCTCCACCTTTATGGCTTTGTATCGCTCACATATAGATAACTACCCATATTTTGTCATCATAATATTTGATCTTTGTAGCTTCCAAAGGTACCTAACTTGATTTTAATAAGACATCGAGTGTCATAGTCTGTCAACTAGCACTATTGTGAGCTAGTTATACTAAAAATAGTGAGACAAGGTGTCTCTCCATCTATGTATGACATGACATTGATGTAGCACCTCATTGACCTACTCTTTCCATGTCATTGAAGCTAATGATATTCTAAGATCTTAATTTATTCCCTACTATCATGGGTTGACTTTGCCCACCAACCATGTCTATAGCCCTAATTTCCATTGCACCATCCTATTCTTTCATGATGGCTACACTTGCTTGGGACCACCTATCACAACTATTGTTGAGTTGTCTACTATGTACCTTTTAGTGGTCCATATTGTGGTAACTAGTAATCTAGCAAAACTATTCACCTAGTGGCCATCTATCCACTTAAAACAATTGTCACTGCCCCTACGACCCTTGCTATGACCTTCGTTCATATGGATGTCAATGTTGTAGATGTCATACAATTTTATGTGTGATATTAAACCATATTGAGGGACACTTCAAAGGAAATTAACTCAAAATAAGGTGGTGTAGTCATAAAAATCGATGCTCAATCCCAATTTATAGAGCAAGGAAAATTATCAAGGCTTTTTCCATTTATATCAAGCTTTGAATCATCATCCAATTTTTGTTGCAATTAAATTAGATCATCACCAATGAGTGCATAGGTGAGGATGTTGTTTCCTATAATATTCAAGTGTTGTTGTGCCATGATTATCTAACATGACACCCTAACATAACACTTGATCTCATGCCCTTGGTATAGCCATCCTATTTTCTCACTGCCACCTATGATGATTTGTGGCCCTACCATTTTATCACATCCAATTTATTCCATTGCCCTCCAAGATCATCGAGATTGTGACCCTCCCAATATTTTTTGAAAATATAGACAAAATATCCTTCAAGAATTTTGTGTTTGATTTTTCATAGAGGGATTCAACTTGGGGTCTATTTTTGATGATATAATTGATTTTTCCCCTTTACACAACATCATTGCAATATCAATATTGGTTTTGACCCATATCCCGTTGACTATGTGTGCACTTGGCAACATCGACACAAATTTTACCTTGTTGTCCCTCCATGCTCATATGATGGGATTGTTATTAGATTTTCATAGTTTTTCTTTCTATTGAATTTATAGAGAGAATAGACTAGTAGGGTCTAATCAACATATGAGTTCCATGTCCTAATTCCACATTGCACACCTGCTACCAATTTCTTCTCCATACAAACTATCATCATATTTCTTGTTTCTTGACTGGTGAGATCATACAATGGACATCCAAATTTTCACAATAATGGATTTCTATCCCACATGCATAAGGGGATGATTAATTTAGCTTTTAAATTATATTACGTTTTGATATATAAAGTGCATGTGAAAAAAAGAGGGACATCGTATTATTTTAAAACAAAAAGCATATTAGAATATATTGAGGAATATTCGTTGATTTGATTGTAAAAAGAGAATCTTTATCCTTCTTTTGCTTTAAGGAAAATTGTTTTTCTCGTATTTTGAGGTAACTATCCTTTCCTAAGTTTATGCTTATTTATACTCGTAAGAATTCTTTTTTAGAGTCTAATCCATTGGAAGTGTTATTTTTTCATTTTTATTTTTATGATTTGATATGCCTAATCACACCTCGAAGTTTTTTTTATATAAAAAGGAGTGCATTCTTGGTAGTACACAATAATTCTAGTGATCTATAAGAAAATTTGATCAAAATGAGTTAATTTCCTTGGCTAGGACTATAATAGCCCTACCAAATTAGTATATATAACAAATGACAACACTAGCTAACATATTTAGTAAATTAGCCGACAACGTTAATAACATGCATGTCTAACCTCCATAACCAATTGTTAGAATAAACACTCCTGATAATTGATTTCAAGAAAAATGCAAGGTCAAAATCGATGAAAGGTTTAGGAATCCCAAAGTTTTAAATAGTTGGATCATAGATATAGAAACTCAGTTTACTTGTAGGAAAATATCTAATGATGATAAGGTCCCTTTTCTAAGTTAAATATTTCACAAGTTATTGAAGTCTTTATTACTGAGCGATAAGACACACAAAATTCCATCACCACTTGGGATCAATTGGTCATATCATTTAAGGCTACCTTCTATCCTTATAACTATGATGATGGTTTGATCATCCAATGGATTTTCTTGAGGTAAGGAAACCACATGTCTATATAGGATTATATCAATCAATTCAACTACTTGTGTATCTTACTCCATGCACAGGAACCTATGCCTACTATTATTAAAAAAATTTAGAGTGGCCTTTAGACTCACTTGTTTTCAAAAATTGAAAGATACTTTGCTTATCACACTTGATGCAACATTCAATCAAGCACAACTTATAGAGGATAAATGTGTTGCCTAGTCTCATGCACTTCAGTATTCCTTCTTAGCAGACACTTATAGAACTTCAAGTTCTTGAAATAAACAATATTTATTCTATATTAAGAGGCCATTTACTTATCCTCATTCTTATATCCCTCCTTTTTTATCTCCTTCTATATATTTTTCTTCTTATGATATATTTTATCATTATTATAAAAAGAAGGGATATAAGAAATTTGATTGTCTAGAGAAGAAAAATAAATAATTTCTTGTACAATATCCTAATTAGAAACCTCAATCATCTCTCTTCTATAGGATGATGTGAGGATTTGCTTATCACTCATGCCCACCTTACACATTACGTCTTTGTGGGTTGTATCATTGACAATGGCTAATAGAAAAAAATAATTGCAAATTCCATTGTTGATATATTATAGTTATCTATGATCCCACATCCTTGTCCATACTCATTTAGATGGAAGGACAATGATACCATCTCCAATATCACATATGCTTGCACCCTGTCTTTGATTTTGGGCATAATTTTATGGATATAGTCACTTACGATGTAACCTTGATGGATTGTTGTGGTTTATTACTAGGTAGAACCTACTAGTATGATAATAAGGCTCAATATGATGCATACAATAGCACCTACACTTTATAGCATGAGCACATAATAGTTCTCATATGATGCACCAAGAACACCACATATTTGGTTGATACTAGTCTCCATTAGACATAAAATATTGCATTAATTTTCAACATGCTATAGTATGAGGACAAATAAGAAAAATTCCTCTTGTCCACTTAGCATGTTGCACCATGTGATAAAAACATCTATTAAGTAACAATTTTTGTTTCTACTCTTATTCTTGATGTTCCTGCTGCTCCTATTCTTGTTGTTCTAGTTGCTACTTTTGATCTTGTTCTTGTAGTTGCTTCTTTTGTTCTTGTTGTTATAATTGCTACTCTTACTCCAATTATTCCTTTTTTGGTTCCTATTGCTCCTACTATTGTTGTTATTGCTCCTACTCCTCCTACTCTAATTCTATATTTATTTCACATATTTTAGCATATTTCCCCTTCCACATTGTAGGATTTTTAGCTCTAGGAGGTATATCCTCTCATTATTCAACAACCACCATCCATGCACCAACATCATGTTCAACTTGGAGGTAACCCTTAGATCCACTTGTGTACCTATCATTTAGGAGATTCACCAAGCTCACTTAGGTTCTTTCCAACTTCTACATTCAACATTATGGTTCTCTCACCAGATGCTTTTTGATCTCCCTCTCCTTTTTTATGCATTGGATTCTAGTGCTTTTATGGTTGGGAGGAATGATAGGGATTAATTAAACTTAGGTTTAATTAAATTTAATTAATTAATTTTTAATTAATAGACTTTTATTCTTCATAGGATTTCTTACAGCCTTTTTTATTATCAGACCTACAAGATTTTTGTTAGTTGGAACCTTTCCATCCACCTTATCCTTCAAATTGTTAGGCATATTAAATACATTCATATCTTGTTAAGGCCTCAATAAAATTATATAGAGGTCTAAATGGCCTATAAATATGTTTGCTTGTCAATAGAATTAGCAGATAAGTATTATGGTAATATTTTCCTATGTGTCTTGTATTAAGGAACCATGTGGTGTTCATGTTAGGTTCATCAAATATATGATCATGCAAATCAAGGTAAAACATGAGTGTGGGTTTCATTTTGTGTAGGATCATACTTGATATTGAAGGGATGTTTTTGAGGCCTAATGACCTAATTTGATGGGAAAATTGAACATACACCTAGGATTTAAGATCTTAATCCGATCCTAAAATGCAAGACTTGATGAAGGATGTAATATACAAGTGAAGTCCTTTTATACATGATTTATCACTTTGAATGCTTGTCAAAAATAACAAACTTTTTTTAGCAAAAGTCCAATAAAAGCATGTATTCAAATAGATCTACCCTAAGATATAACTACATGTGTTGAAGATAAAATGTGATTTTTATCCACTTCTAATGATTCACAAAAGAAGTTGAATTTTCATCCTTTTTTATAAATTTTGTTACAAAATAGAATAAGACATTATAAAACAACAATATCAATGAAATTACCCTATAATACTAACAAATATACCTAGAATTTCACATTTAATGCAACAACCAAAATATATACTTTTTTTTGTAAGTTTTGTAACTAAAAATGCATATTTCACCTCTTTTGTAAAAACTTTACAAAATGGTTTTGAAAGCTAGAAAATAGTACAAATGCCTAAATATGATATTTTGATTCTAAAAAAGAGAATAACTAGAAGATTTGAAATTGATTTTGGAGCCAAGATAGAAGAACTAGGGTGATAGGAGCATCATGGATAACAAAAGTTCTATAGATGATAAAAGTGCCATATAGAGATAGAAGCATCATAAGTACAAAAATACCTTGAAGAGATAAAAGCATTGTAGATGCAAAATTTCAAAAAATATATAAAAGTACCATAGATAAAGAAGTGTCACTACCTCATAGAAGTACCATATGAAAAAAAATGTTTGATTCTTTTGTAAGCCTCTAGCACTTTAATCCAGTGCCCACATAATCAAATCTTACAAACAAGAAATAAGAAAAAAATTATGATCAAATACAATGAGGTTTATTCAATTTTAAGGAACAACAAGCTTCCTTGTTTAATGGAACAAACCATTATTCCCTTCAAGGTTGATAATAAAAGTAATGATACATGCATGAGGATGTAAAAATATGTAAATGATTAAATATTGATCAAATAAAAATGGTAAATGTTGAATGCTAAAAGGGATGAAGAAAAGGGGTCCACAATTGAAATTTGAGTTGTATTTATTTGATATGGATTTTTTGTACATAATGCTTATGCAAAGCCCTTGATAGATGTCTCTCTTGTTAATTTATTGAACACTTGATGAAGAATGGAAGACATATACAAGGATTGATTTTAGTAGTGTCGTAAGGTGAAAGACTCATTTTTATGATTTCAACAACATATACCTACAAAATATTAATCATTGCCTATAACTTCCCCAAGGCTTGGTTTCATAAATCACCCAAGATCCTTGGAGAATCTATGAGGATATTTACAACAAGGAGTGCAATAATGTGAGGTGGCAATTTTACATCAATTGAATAGCCTAAATGGAAAGTTGCATGATGTGATTAAGGAGTTTTTAGGAGATAATTGGCTTGATTAGGAAGATAAAAGTTAGACTACCAAAAGTGTTACAGAGTGACAAAAGCACCACAATACTTTTGTAGACTTACTTTACTTTTATTTTTAGGTAATTTAGGGTATTAGTCTTTATGTAAGTTTAAGCATGTTTATGCTTGTTGGAAATATCTCTTTGAGCCCATTCAAATCATACCACTTTTGTAAGGTTCTGTGAATATTTACAATAATTTTGTAAGCTATAAATGTGATATCATTTTTTACCCTAAATTTAGGTACAATAGAGTCAAATTGTATTGATTTGTTTACAAAACTAGTTGATGGGGCTAATAAATCATTTATGGTTAGTCAACATGCAAAATTGAGTGTCTTTAATACAAAAACATAACAAATGTACATCATAAATAATCTTCTAGTAACATGACAAGATCTTTAAATTAATAATAACAAACAAAAATCCATGGCCATTGGATTGCACCACTTTTTTTATTATTAAAAATAAATTATAAGATTCAAGCACAAAGGACTACACCACTTTTTGTTTATAAATAAATTATAAGATTCATACACTAGAATTTTATACAATTCAAACATAGAGGAAATATCTAATTTAAAAGGATTACAAAGAAAAATAGGTATAAGCTTCAACTCTTATTTCTTTCAAAGTTAAACTATTCAATATCAAATTATTTACTAATTATATTTTGTAACCATAAAAGAATAAATATAATAAAATGAAACATTAACTTTATTATATTTTATATATAAATAGTTTAATTTAAAAATAAAAATACCATTAAAATTTAAAATTTTGATAATAACTATTTTATGCATACTATGCCATACATTAAAACATATTTTAGTACAAAAAATATTTCTATATATGGCATGACAAACATAAAAATAATTTACTTACAATTTAAGAGTAAAAATACCTAGGCTATAGATTATCCACAAGGTGAGAAAAACTGCTCTGATGCGGGAAGAGATGAACTAGGGTTTCTGGAGCTAAGGAAAATCTAGGGCATCTGTTGGGTTGTCAAAGAGATTTTTGGCTGCTGTGGATCTGAAGGCAATATTGCTGCCCCAGGAGGGTCCAATGGGGACTTCTCAGGATCCTCTCGTAGGAAGAAATAGCTCTTATGCTGATTTGTTAAAAGATAAATCTCCTTCCAATACTGATGAAGCTCAAAGAACTACATTTAAAATGATATTTACGGCTGCTGGAAACATATCAACAGCTCATCGAGTTAATGGATGCCTGCCATAGGCCGAATCAAGACCCAAGATTGTCATTGAGCTAAGGATGGTTGAAGAAATAGTCTTATACAGAGCCAATCATGACTTGATCTGTAAATTCATGGGTACTCACCCTACCTTGAATTTTTTGCACTCCTAGGTCCGGAAAAACTGGGAGCCTCATGGTGAGTACTCATTATGGTTTATTAGCAATGGGTATTTTATTGTTAGTTTTTCTTCTCTGGCCGATAGAAATAGGGCTTTCGAATCAGAAAAGAGGAATCATGGTCCGGAAGGTTTATTTGTTCAACCCTGGAGAGTGGGATTCGATCCTTGAATTGAACCCACTGCTGTCCGGGTTTGGATCCGTTTGTATGCTCTTCCAATGTATTTTTGGAGTGAGCAGGTTTTGGAGATGATCGGTAATTCCCTTGGAAGACATTTGAGTGTCTCCAAAGACACAATAGAAGGGAACATAGCTATTTATGAAAGAATATGTATGGAAATGGATCTTAGCCAGCCTCTACCGGTAGAGGTGGAACTTGAACTTGTAGGACTATCTTGGATTCAACAGTTGGATTATGAGGCTCTGCCCTTTAGATGTAGATTTTGCCACAAATACGGGCATTTGGCCCAATTTTGCCCAAATAATATGAATACAAAAATGGAGGCTCCTCTAGGAATGTCAAATCTTCCTAAGGAGGGTAAGTCAACAATTAAAAAAGAACCAACAAATACTTCTCAGGGTAAAGAAGCTCAGAGAGATGGTTTTTAACAGCCCAAAAGAAGGAGAAAGCAAAAGAAAAAATATGGTAAAGAGCAAACCCAACTCAAGCCCGCCAATAGGTATGAGATATTCAAGACACTAGTGGACCAAGAGGAACAATTCATGGAAGGTGTGGATGGTAATAGTGAATATAATATCATCCACGTTCAAGCTCCTCTTTCATCTCCCCCTGTCATAGAGCAGGTAATTGACCACAGTGAGTTACCGCAGTCAAAGAGTGTAGGGGCATTGATAGTGCATAACCAAGAGTAGCCAATAATTAAGGATGTCAGAATGGGAATAGCAGAAAAGAATAGAGAAAGGCCATATTTAGGGATAACTCAGGTGGAAAAGAGATAAAAAAATAGGAACTCTCAAGGAGTGGGCAAAAAATCAATAAGGAATTGCTAGCAGTTCAAGGAGACAAACTGATCACTGGAGGATCGGTGAGGCCAATTGATTCTTACTGCTCTCAAGGTAACCAATTATTATATAATAATGGAATGTTAGGGGTTTAAACAGTATAACCCATCAATCTGTTGTTTGAATACTCTTAGAAAAATGTAAAACAAACTTTTTGCTTATTCAGGAGACAAAAATGTCATTAGATCTTGTGTGTAAAACAGTTAACAGAATTTGGAGGGGTGCTGGTCATATGGAAGTGGCTGCCCAAGGTGCCTCAGGGGGATTGTTACTCTTTGGAACTCTCTTGAATGGACTGCAATAGAACATCTAGCTTGGAGGGGTGTTCTAACATCACATTTTAGGAATATTGTCACAACCGAACATGTTTTAATCACAAATTTTTATGGGGCTCAAAACCTTGATGGTCAGAGGCTTCAATGGAAAGCTGTGCATAACATGAGAATCTCAAGGGAAGATTTAGACTGGATCATTGCTGGGGATTTTAATGCTAAACTGTCCTCTAGATATCAAGAATGGGGAACCCCAATTTTTAACCCATGGGATTGGCTTATGATTGCCCAAGTCCAGGCTTTACACTTAGTGGATATTAAATGCCCTGGAACCAACTTTACTTGGACTAATAAGAGGAGGGAGCCACATAGCAGGAAGGTTAAGTTAGACCATTTTTTGGTTTCAGAGGAGGCATTTGTAAAATGGAATACAAAATTTCAGATTTTGGAGGGTCCAGTTTCATATCACTTTCCCATTTTGTTGGAAGAAGGGACTAAGACAGGGTAGCATCACAAACCATTTAAATTTGAGAATTTTTGGTTACAAAAAGAGGAACTTCAAAAGAAAATTCCACAGTGGTGGGAAGAAGGCTGCCTAGCATATGGGACAACAATGTTTAGATTCCAAAAACAACTTTATTATGTCAAAGCTCAACTGAAACATTGGAGGCGAGCTAACAAGATAGACTTCCAGGTCCAAATATCTCCTTTGGTGGCCAGATGGGATGAGGTTCAAAAACACTTTAGGGAAGGGACAATTACTGAGCAGCTCAAATCCAAGGATGATGCCTTGCATAAAGTGGTTTAGGACATTGAAAACCAAGAGGAGACCTACTAGAAACAGAGAGCAAGAGCCACTTGGTTATTAGAAGGTGATAGAAATACCAAATTTTTCCATCGGACTGCTTGTGCTAGGAGACAGATGAATAACATGGAAGCTCTTCAAGATGAGAACGAACACTCCTTTGATACACTTCTAGGTATGCATTCCCACTCAATGGATTATTTTTCTAAACTTTTTAAGGAAAGTATGGTACAAGATGAAGAGGCTCAAAATGAGGTTATTGCTGTCATACCTTTCGTTATCTCTGAAGAAGAAAATTAGACCCTTCATAAACCCATTTATAGAGAGGAACTGAAGAATGTGGTCTTTGGAATGAGCACCAAAAAAACTCCAGGTCCAAATGGCTTTCCAATTGAGTTTTTTCAGGCCTTTTGGGATATCTTGGAGGAGGATGTAATGGCTATTATAGAGGAGTCCAGAGGTAGTAAAAGAATGCTTAAAGCATTAAATCATACTTTCATTACCTTAATTCCAAAATGGGAGGAGGGGGTACATATTTTAGATTATAGACCTATTTCCTTATGCAATGTGATATATAAAATAATCACAAAGGTAATAGCTGAGCGGCTCAAACCTCTTTTACATAACATTATCTCCTCAGAGCAAGGGGGTTTTGTAGAGGGTAGGCAGATCCTGTATGGGGTGGTTCTAGCCCAGGAGGCAATCCATTCAATGCAAACATATGGTAATAAAGGAATGTTCATAAAATTAGATATGTCAAAGGCTTATGATAGGGTGGAGTGGAGCTTATTGGCAAAGATGATGGTAGCCTTTGGTTTCTCTCAGGATTGGATAGAATGGGTCATGATTTGTGTCTATACTCCGACATACTCTGTGTTAATCAAGGGTCTACCCTCGCAACCATTTGGAGCCTCTCGAGGCCTTCGTCAAGGGGATCCTTGCTCTCCCTATATTTTTCTCATATTGGCTGAAGGACTAGGTAGAATTTTCTTGAGGAGAAGACAACAAGGTTTGATAACAGGTATCAAGGTGGGTGAGGAATTTTGACTCACCTACAGTTTGTGGATGATACTGGATTGGTGGGAGTGGCCATCTTTAAGGAAGCAAGAATGATTAGAGATACTCTTAGTGTCTACCTTAGGGCTATAAACCAAGTCATCAATGATAAAAAATCCAAAGTGGTATTTTTCAATCTTGACCAAAGGCTTTAGGACAGAGTTTTAGAGATCTTGGGATTCACAAGGACTTCTCTCCCAGTGGTTTACTTGGGGGTCCCTTTGCACTTTAAAAAACTAAAAATAGATACCTGGCAGAATATTTTGGATTGCATAAAGGATAGAATTAATCATTGGTCTCATAAATGGTTAAGCTATGGGGGTAGATTAACATTTTTACAGTCAATCATTCAGGCCATGCCAATTTATAAGTTCTCTATCTTGGCTACCCCACATACTATTTGGAAAGAGTTGGACAAGATGGCTAGAAAATTTTTATGGGAAGGAGTAAAAGGAGAGAGGAAATGGGCCTTAGTAGGTTGGGACAAAGTAACCTGACCCAAGGTAAAAGGAGGTTTGGGACCGAGAAGATCCAAGATAAATAATAAAGCTTTGGGTGGAAAGCTTTCTTGGAGGTGGATTTCCCAACTAACTTCCTTATTCAGTAGAATCCTAACTAGTAAATATGTGGGACATGTTAACCCAAATGAGGTGGGCCATTTCCATTTGGATGGTACTGGTTCCTTAGTGTGGCAGGATCTCAAGTCAGGATCCCAGGTAGTAAAAGATCGATTATTTTGGAAAGTGGGGAGAGGGGAGAAGGCACGATTCTGGATAGATTCTTGGAATCAATACCCACCTATCATTGTTGAATTTCTTGAATTGCAACCAATTAAAGTAGCCATTGAATCCAAGGGATGGGTACAAATTGAAAGCTATTTCACCACTAGTCAGCTGGGGGAGTATAAGTTTAAGTAGTTTAAGAAGTTGGATGAGTGGCCAATTTCAATCCCTCCGGATTTGGCACCCATCATGACTAAAATCTTGACAAAAATATTTCTCACAGGTAGAGACGAGGAGGATGAATTAGCTTGGGGCTATGGGAGCCTTGGTGTCTACACAGTGAAGGACGGATATGACAAGATCCTTCCGAGCCTCCCCCTCATACATATCAGGTTGAGGATTGGAGAAAGATTTGGCACTCCAAAGGTTGGCTGAAAGTAAACTTTTTTTCCTGGTAGTTCATGCACAATGGAATTCTCACTTTTGATAATATCAGATGTAAAGGAATCATTGGTCCTTATCAATGTGTCTTATGCTACAAGAGTGAGGAAAAAGCTGATCACTTGATGTTTGAATGCCCTTTCACGTGCCAGATTTGGAAGAGATGGTTTTCATATTATAATATTCAAGTTAGTGGTGACTTGAATCAGATTAATATCTAGGAAATATGGAAGAGGGGTAGATTTAAATCTAAAGCTTTTCATATTGGTTGGGAGATTGGATTAAACTATATTTGGTTGCAAGTGTGGTTGGAGAGAAATACTAGAATTTTTAGAGAAACCTTTTCTTCGATAGATGGAGTTTGGCAGGTCATTTGGAGCAAAGTCACAGAAACTGTGGCTGTCTATGCTAAAGAGGAAACTTAGGTTGTTATTGGGGCAACGGATGAGGGAGTTGAAGTGCAAGAGGGACAGGCCAGAGCTAGTTGGAAACCATCGCCAGAAGGTTGGATTAAAATTAATATTGATGGAGCTGCAAAAGGCAATCCGGGTAGAGCCAGAATTGGAGTGGTTTGCTGGAATCATGTTGGAACAATGCTCTATTGAGAACTGTAAGGCTTGGGAAGAGCTACAAACAATGAAGCAAAATCCATAGCTATCAAATCTGCTTCTATTTGGGCAGTTAAACAGGGCCACAAGAGGATAATACTTGAATCAGATTCTTAGATAATGGTTGGAGCTCTAGATTGCATGAGGAACTTTGCCTTGAAAGCATGGAGGTTGAGGATTCTTGTCACTCAAATTAAGGAATTATGGAAAGAATTAGATGATGTGATTCCAGTTTACATGAGTAGATATTTAAACAAAGCGGTCGGCTTCCTAGCTAAGATGGGTGTTGAGAAGGAGATAGGGGTTCAGTTGCATAGTGATATGGCTATTGAGGATGAGGTGATTAGGCAGGGTCTTGAAAGGTACCTGAGCTAATGATCAAAGAAAAAGAAAAGGGTGGTAAGGTGTTGCGATATCGTGACATGTTGCTTCATCGCGGCTAAGGGAGGAATGGTGTAGCGATTTCGCAACATGTTGCTTCGTCGCGGCCAAGGGAGGAAAGATGTCATGATTTTGTGACATGTTGCACCATCATGGTCACTAGAGGAAATGTGTCGCGATATCGTGACATGTTGCTTCATCGTGACCATGGAAGGAAAGGTGTCACGATATTGCGACATGTTGCTTCATCGTGGCCAAGGGAGGAAAGGTGTCGCGATATCGCAACATGTTTCTTCGTCATGGCCAAGGGAGGAAAGGTGTCATGATTTCATGACATGTTGCTTCGTCGCGGCCAAGGGAGGAAAGATGTCACAATTTTGTGACATGTTGCTTCATCGCGGTCAATGGAGGAAAGATGTCACGATTTTGCGACATATTTTAGCGTCGCGGCCAAGGGAGGAAAGGTGTCACGATATCGCAACAATGTTGCTTCGTCGCGCCCAAGGGAGGAAAGGTGTCGCGATATCGTAACATGTTGTTTTGTTGTGGCCAAGGGAGGAAAGGTGTCACGATATCGCGACATGTTGCTTTGTCATGGCCAAGGGAGGACAGATGTCATTATTTTGTGACATGTTGCTTTGTCGCGATCAATGGAGGAAAGATGTCACAATTTCGTGACATGTTGCAGTGTCCAAGGGAGGAAAGGTGTCACGATATTGTGACATGTTGCTTCATCATGGCCAAAGGAGAGAAGTGTCATGATATCGCGACATGTTGCAACATCACAGCCAAAGGAGAAAAGTGTCGTGATATCATGACATGTTGTTTCGTCACGACTAAGAGAGAAAAAGTGTCGCGATATCGTGACATGTTTCATCGTTGTGGCTAAGAGAGAAAAGTGTCACAATTTCGTGACATGTTTCATCATCGCGCCCAATGGAGAAAAAGTGTCGCGATATCGCGACATGTGGCTTCGTTGCGGCCAAAAGAGAAAAAGTGCCACGATTTCATGACATGTTGCTTTGTCGCGGCCAAGTGAGAAAAATTTTCGTGATATTGCGACATGTTGCTTCGTCACGGCCAAAAGAGAAAAAGTTTCGCGATATCGCGACATGTTGCTTCGTCGTAGCCGAGAAAGAAAAAGTGTCGCGATATCGCGACATGTTGCAACATCGCGGCCAAGAGAGAAAAAGTGTCTCGATATCGCGACATGTTGCTTCATTGCGGCCAAAGGAGGAAAAGGTGTCACGATTTCATGACATGTTGCAACATCGTTGCCCAAGGAGAAAAAGTGTCACGATATTGCGACATGTTGCTTCGTCGTGGCCAAAGGAGGAAAAAGTGTCGTGATATCGCGACATGTTGCAATGTCACGGACATAAGGGGAAAAAGTGTCGCGATATCATGACATGTTGCTTTTTCGTGGCCAAAGGAGAAAAGTGTCGTGATATTGCGACATGTTGCATTTTCGCGGCCAAAGGAGAAAAGTGTCGCGATATTGCGACATGTTGCATTTTCACGGCCAAAGGAGAAGAGGGTAAGAGTGTCATGATTTCGCGACAAGTTGCATCAACAGACCAATCCGATCCCCCTATGAGCTAGTTATTGGTTCATGAGATTTGGCTCCATTGCAAATCTTCTTTTCTATTGTAAGCATGTGTTCTCTCTGATTTCGGCTGGGAAAATTCTCTTCCCAAATTGTAATTGATCTTTGTTTTAATACAATTTTTTTCAAAATTTTCAAAAAAAAAGAGTAAAAATACCTAGATACAGATGTATAGGGAGACTTGGCCTACATATAGACATTCATCAGTCAAATTTCAAATATTATTTTAACCATACATAAACATATCAAATTTATCAAGCATCCAACTTACTTTTAAATTTCAAACCTATATTAACAAATGTAATATGTGATAGAACTCATCACATATGTCAAACATCTAACTTACTTTTTAAGTAGAGGTTGATGTGGGGTGGTTGGACAAGAAGATAGAGGATTGCAAATCAAAATTTAAGTATTTTTATTTATTATTTTTGAATATATAATACATGAATAAACATGATTTGAATAGACATATCTTTTTATAATATAACTTTTCATAAAGTTATACCTCTTTGTAATATATTTTTTTATAAAGTCATATTAATTATTAATTAATTATAATTAAGTATTAAGAATAGTTAACTACTAAGTAATTATTAGTTAATCGAATGAGGAATGTTATTCTCATTGGAGGTGTACCTTGTGATTGGTAACAAAATCTATCTAAAGTTTTTAGAGAACGGTCTTTCTGCATGCTCTTCTTGTTTCTATGTTACACAAAAAACATCCAGTTTTTCACACCCATAAATCGACATGACTATGCTTTCAAACACACTTATTTAAGAAGGATCTTACACAAAACTTACACCATACTTGTACAAAAGAAACATGGCAAACAATAGAAACAATAGATTCATTCTCTCTATTGGATTCTTTACATATTCATCCATACAAATAATACAAACAAAAATTACAAATCCATACTCACTGCTCAACAATTTTGTAACGTTTGACATCAACGATGGAGAACATAAAAATATAGCAACTAAATTGAATTGAACATAGAGTACATAGAAAAAAGACAAACGCTAGGAGAAATTCTAAGATAATTTATTATTTTATTTTTGGTCTACCCTGATACCACAGATGACCATATCCAAATCATAAGATATAATGAAAGAAAGTAGACTGAATTGCTTATTTGATATTCAAATGTCTACATTATTTAGCAAATGTGTTTATAGAAAAAAGGTGAAAAATAAGAGAGAAGGTAAAATATCAACTTCATTTTTCCATGATGGAGTTAAAAAAGCCCAATATGTACTAATAAGTTATAGTTGTATGCTAAAATTTGAACAGATGTTTGCATCACCATAGCAACAATTGTGCTTGGGTCGAATTATTTCTACATATATGTTTAGTAATTGTTAGAAATTAAAATATATTTCACACCTAATATATCTCTGATAGATCTTATCTCCAAAATCTGATTGTTGTACTTTGTAGTGGGTGTAATTATTATCAGTAGTTGCAGTTGACAATTATTCAATGATTGGATGGAAATCCTAGTATTGAATTAAATGTTTTTCAGAAGGTTGATATACATTTTTCTCCTTTATTCGACTATATAAATCGATGTCATCTCGCAAGAAAATAGAGAGCAATAGAAGAGTAGCAGAGCGGAGCAAAAGAAGAAGGAGCAAATCAAAGTAGCATAGTAGAAGCATGAATTTTAGCCAGGAGTTGAAGTCATAGCCTTCAGAAACTCCTCTATTGATTTAACCTGTAAACTGGTTTAGTTATAGATGTATGTGGATGTATTTCCATATTTGAGAAATAAATAATATTTTTATGTATTTTTCCTTCTGCGTATTGTTTGGTTGAATATAAAACTAACTTAGCAAAGTTAGCTTTTATCTTATTGTTATATGCTCTATTCCAATAGATATACCTTGTTAAATCATGCGATTGAAGAACATGCTCTATCCAGCTTAACTCATTTTTTAAACCTAATGGTAGAGCAAGCATGTTCTATCCTGCTCTTCAGTTTGCATTATAATGTATATTGTTAATTTAAGTGAGTTGCATAGGACATATTTAGTTTATATTATAAGGTTGTGTACTTTATTTATTTACTTAATCCTTGTTGTGGCTTGCAACATTTTTCCTTGCTTTAATCCATGAATTTATCTCTTCTTTACATCTGTGGTATAGCTCCTTTTCTCCCAACCATTCCATTTCTTGCATCGAAAGGTGTGCCCTCAATTAGACAATGTGGCATACAATATTATCTCTAGCATACTATTTTTTGCATGTTGAAGCCATCAGATTGCAACACTACTCTAATCCACTGATATACCCATGTATTATCTGGTGGGATATAACATCTACCGTAGACCACTACGTGCGCTATCTAGCTTGCACTATGCTACTCACAGTGAAACTAATATTTCAAATTGGTATCAGATCTAGCACTAGACTCATGGAAGATAAGAAGCAATGGCTTCTAATGGTAACCCATTGTAGTTGTAGATCCCACATTTCAATGGCAAGAACTACACTTATTGGAGCATCCAAATGAAGATCTTATTCAGATCTCAAGAGCTATGGGACCTAGTCATAAATGATTATTCAGAACCAGTAGAGACGAAAATATTGAGCATTGTATCCCAAGTAGAGTTACACTTGTTGAAGGAGAATCAAATAAGGACTGGAAGATGTTATTCTACATAATGCAGGTAGTCAAGAAAACAATTTTCCTAAGAATTGTAGCAACAACCAAAGCAAAGGAGGCCTAGAAAATTTTAGCTAGATACTTCTAGGGCACTAAAAAAGAGAATTTGGTAAGGTTATAGATGCTAAGAAGAGAAATTGAAAATTTGCAGATGAGTGAGTCGAAGTTCATGACCGAATTATTTACCTAAAAAATAGGTATCATCAACCAGATGAGGTTAAATGATGAGAATATGGAGAATCGAAGAATTGTGGAGAAGATACTGAGGAACCTACTAGCAATGTTCAACTCAATGATGATTGCAATAAAAAAATCAAGAGATTTGACAACCCTCTCTATAGATGAGCTCATGGATTCTCTACAAAAACATGAGCAGAGACTGAGTCAGTCATCTTAGTCTCATTGGAGTAAGCATTCAAAATGTATGTCTCAATATGAGACAATAGCAAAAGAGAAGAATCCCACCAAGGTGCCTCAAGTTCTCAAGGAGAAAGAGGATAGAGAAATCAATGCAAGCATGGAAGAGGCATTAAGCAAGGAGGAAGGTCAAATTCTAGTGAAGGAGAGAACAACTGTAACTTCCATCAAGAAGGAGGAAGAGGCAACAACAAAAATCAACAAGGAGGATCAAATCAAAGGTATGATAAATCAAATATTCAATGTTATTATTGCAAGAAATTTGGTAATTATAGTTATGAGTGTAGAAAGAAGATGGCCAAAAATAATAAGTAGTAAGCCCACTATACAAATGAAAATAAAAATGCAAAGTGTAGAGATGTTTGTGGGAATTTACTATTAACTTGTAGTACTGAGGAGGAGATCTAGAAGAATACCTGGTATCTTGATAGTGGGTGTAGTAACAACATGTCTAGGAACAGATAGATGTTCTCACAATTGGATGAAACCATCCAATCTAAAATTAAGATGGATAACAATAGCAAAGTACTTATCATAGATAAAGAGAAAATAATTATCCGCACCAGGAAAGGTGAAAAAAAGAAAATCACTTGTGTATTATGTGACTAGATTGAAACATAATTTGCTGAGTTTTGGATAGCTTGTGCAAAATGGGTACACTGTACAATTTAATAATAGAGACTATATTATTTGGGATAAAGAGAATGGACTTGTAGCAAATGTGTCCATGACAAAGAATAAGATGTTTCCCCTATAGATTCAAAATGAATTGTTGCTTTCATTTAGTGCAGTGGTGAATGATGCTACATGGTTTTGGCATCTCAGATTCGGTCACCTAAGTTTCATTGGCCTAAACTTGTTGCATAAGAAACAAATGGTGAAGGGTTTACCCATTATAGAGCAACCCAATCAAGAATGTGAAGTTTTTCTAGTTGATAAGCAAGACAGGGATGTGTTCCCTTTAGGATAGTCATGGAGAGCTTAACAACCATTGGATATGGTGCATTCAGATATCTATGGTCCTATGTAGGCCAACATATTTACTGATAACAAGTATTTTATAACTTTTATAGATGATTTCAGTAGGAGAAAATGGGTATATCCCATCAAGAAAAACTCAAAATATTTTGAAAAATTCAAGGAGTTCAAGAATCTGGTTGAAAAATAGAGCAGTTATTATGTGAAGACTCTCATAATAGATGGAGGAGGTGAGTACATATCCAATGAATTCCATAATTTCTATAAGCAAAATGGAATTTGAAGGAAATTCATAGCTATATACACACCATAGAAGAATGGTGTTGCAAAAAGGAAGAATAGAACAATAATGGATATGGTACGAAGCATACTGAAAGCAAAAGGTTTACCACATGAGTTATGGATAGAATTTGTAGCTTGTATAGTTTATATGCAGAACATATATCCAAAAAGAGTGTGAAGGAAAATATTCCTTAAGAGGTATGGAGTAATGAAAAGCCAAGTGTTGCTCACTTAAGATTTTTTGGGTGCATAGCATATACACATATCCTAGATGAGAAGAGAAAGAAATTGGATGACAAGGCAAAGAAATGTATCTTTACTGGTTATAGTGAAGAATCAAAGGCTTACAAGTTGTATAATCCTACAACAAAGAAGCTGATCATTAGATAAGATTTGAAGTTCCTGGAGGATGAATCATGGAACTGGAAATCAAATACTGGTAAAAAAGATCTGTAGCTATTGAGTCTAAGGACTTGGAAGAAAATAGAGTTCATAACCCTATAGCTTCAAGCATTAATAGTGGTGCAAATAGTAGCACAACCTTATCATCTCGATCACCTCCACTTGCAACAAGTATCTCCAACTTGAAGATACCAATGAATACAATGAGCTTACAAGATATTTATGAGGTAACCAAGAATTAAATTGATGAAGACGATTTTTATTTTGCTTTATTTTCCGAGTGTGATCCAATTTTATTTGAAGATGTTGTTAAGAATAGAAAATGGATGAAAGCTATGGATGATGAGATATAAGCAATAGAGAAGAATCATACATGGTAGTTAATGGATATCCTAGTAGGGAAGAAGACCATTGGAGTCAAGTGGGTATATAAAACCAAGTTTAATTCCCAAGGTGAAGTTGATAGGCATAAGGGAAATTGGTGGTAAAAGTCTACAAACATAAGTTAAGTATTGACTATCATAAGGTATATGCACCTGTAGTGATACTTGCCACAGTTAGAATGATCTTGGTATTGGAATCACATAAGGGTTGGAATGCTTACCACATGGATGTCAATTCTACCTTCCTAAATCAAGTATTGGAAGAAGAGGTCTACATAGACCAACCACCTGGCTATGAGTTGGAAGGGGAAAGCAAGGTCCTAAAACTAAATAAATTTCTGTATGGGTTGAAGTACCAAGGGCTTGGTATAGCCACATTGATGCTTATTTTTAGGAGAATGGGTTCACTAAATGCCTATATGATCACACTCTATATATGAATACAAATGTAGAGAGAGAGAAGAAAATTGTCTGCTTGTATGTAGATGATCTAATATATACTAGAAATAGCAATATGTTTTTTGAGAAGTTTAGACATACCATGAAGAAGAAGTTCAAGATGATAGATTTAGGCCTGATGAAATATTTTCTTGGCATTGAAGTTGACCAATTTGTAGATGGCATATTCATCTCTCAAGGTAAGTATGTAGTAGATATATTTAAGAGGTTCAAAATAGAGGATAGCAAACCAAATATTATATCGATTGCAACAATCTTGAAATTGAGCAAGACATATTACAACAACAATATTGATATAACAAGAGGTTAGTTGGAAGTATCATTTACTTGATAGTAACTAGACCAAACCTAATTTTTGTAGTGAGTCTGACTAGTAGATTTATGAAAGCACCCAAGAACATTCACTTGTAGGCAGGGAAGAGAATTTTGTGTTATTTCAATGGGACCAAGAACCATAGAATATTGTATGCAAGGAAAGACCAGCTTGAGCTTATTGGCTACATAGATAGTGACTAGGCTAGCAATATAGATGACAAGAAGAGCACTTTTGATTATGCATTCTATCTTGGATCGGGTGTAATTTCATGGTCATCAAAGAAGCAACCAATTGTTGCATTATCTACTGCTTAGGTAGACCATGTTATTGCCACTTAAATTGCATGCCAGGAAGTATGGCTACAAAGAATTTTAGGTGAGCTAAATCATCACCAGGAAGGGGAAACAATAATTTACTATGATAACAATTCCATCATAGCACTTTCGAAGGATCCAGTGTTTCATGGCAGGAGCAAGCACATCGATATCTGCTACTACTTCATCTAGGAGTTAGTAAAATTTAATGAAGTTGTTTTATTGTTTTGCAAGTCCAAAGACCAGATGGTTGATATCTTTACAAAACCTTTTAAGGAGGACGACTTCAACAGGTTAAGGTAAATGCTAGGTGTCAAATTCATTATGAAATAGCATTTTAAGGAGGATGTTAGAAATTAAACTAGATTTCACACCTGATAGATCTCTGACAGATATTAACTCCAAAATTTGATCGTCGTATTTTATAGTGGGTATAGTTATTACCGACAATTGCAGTTGTCAAATTTTCAATGATTGGATGGAAACCTTAGTATTGAATTAAATGTATGTCATAAGGTTAGTATGCCTTTCCTTCCTTTATTTGACTATATAAATTGATGTCATCTCACAAGCAAAACAAAGAGCAATAGAAGAAGAGTAGGAGACCAGAGTAGAAGAAGGAGGAGCAAATCAGAGTAGCATAGTATAATCATGAAGTTTAACCAGGAGTTGAAGTTGTAGCCTTAAAAAACTCCTTTGTTGATTTAACCTACAAACTGATTCAGTTGTAGATGTATGTGGATATATTTTCGTCTTTGAGCAATAAATAATATTTTCATGTATTTTCCCTTCTACGTATTGTTTGGTTGAATATAAAAATTAGGAAATTTAGATTTTATATTGTTGTTATATGCTCTATTATATTGAATCTCACTTATTAAATCTTACGATTGAAGAACATGCTCTATCCATATCAACTCCTTTGTTAAACCTAATGGCGTAGAACAAGCATGTTCTATCCCGCTCGTCAGTTTGCATTATAAAGTGTATTGTCAATTTAGGTGAGTGGTGTAGGACATATTTAGTTTATATTATAAGCTTGTGTGCTTTATTTATTTACTGAATCCTTGTTGTGACCCGCAATATTTTTTGTTGCTTTAATCCATGGATTTATCTCTTCTTTAAGTCCATGATATATCTCCTTTGCTTCGAGTTGCTCTCTTTCTTGCATTGAAATATGTGCCTTCAATTAGAGAAAGCAGTGTATAGCTTTATCTCTAGCCTAATGTCATTTACGTATTGAAGTCAATGACTTGAAACACTGCTCTAATCAACTGACATCTGGTGAGATACATGATCTGTTGTGGACCGCTATGTACGTTGTCATGCTTGCACTATGTCATTCACAGTGAAACTAAAATTTTAGTCATCACTAGTGTTTATAGTTCCATTTATAATATTTTCAAGGTTGGGAGAGGTATGCACACCACCAATGTATTTATTCCATCCCAACCCTTTCCCAGATGGAGGAATAGAAAAAAATTGGTATAATCTACTTGACCCCCTTCGGGAGGAGTTGCAATATTTGTGTCATCGCATCCAAAATCCACTTTCTCGAATCACAAATGCCTCCAATTAGTTACAATGATGTTGGAATGCATAGATTCAATGAAAATCACACCCTTTTTAGTACACTCCACTTGAATATTGCCATATTCGGTGTAGGTCAGTCTTCCCGCCAATGGATAATTATACACCAAAACCTTCGAAAAATCCTCTCTAAGTACTTTTGCATGGTCACCTACATCATAAACGTTATTGGGGTCTTTGTAGACAAGCAACGTACTAACTCTCATTAATACTTTCTAGTTATCATTGGTGGAGAGAAAGAGGGTGACTTTGGGTGAAGAAAGAATAGGGGGAACCAGCAATGCTTTCATGGATTTGACCTGTAACTCTGGTGAGCAATGCTTCTCCATGGGGGTCTTCCTGCAAGATGAAAATCACAGCTTTTACTGATAAAACTTCGATGATACAAATAAAAATTACAATGGCATTTTAAAGAGTTTGCAAGGAGCGCAAAATTATATTTGGGTGTCTCTAGAAACACAAAAGAATAAAACACAACTATTTATGCTAGATTATGCACTATTTATGTTATATTATTCATTAAAATGGATCTTAGTCAACCTTTTTTGGTAGAGGTAGAACTATAAAACTATATCCAATTCAACAATTGGATTTCCCTTTAGGTGTAAATTTTACAATATTTTTTTTTCCTCTACCATTTGTGAAAACAAACACATTATTCATGATAGTGAGTGCAAAGTTTTTCTTTCCTCTGAGACTTGTGAAAATCAAACATATGTGAGTGCAAAGTTTTGCTTTCCTCTGAGACTTGTGAAAATCAAACACATGTGAGTGCAAAGTTTTGTTTTCCTCTGCCACTTTTTAAAAACAAACACATTATCCATGATAGTGAGTGCAGAGTTTCGCTTTCCTCTGCCACTTTGAAAAACAAACACATTATCCATAACAGTTAAGTTTTGCTTTACTCTGTAATTTGTAAAAAACAAACACATTATCCATCACAGTTAATGCAGAGTTTTTCTCGATTAACACAAGTATATTTTACAAAGTTTTTCTTGACTAATACACTTATGTTTGAATTTCGCCCCACTTTAATACCACTTCTTCTATCGGTAAGGTCTCCTCGAATAATGGCCGAGTACTCACCGAATAATGGCTGGCTAACTCACTACGAATAATGGGAATGTGATGCATGCATCTCTATAAATTATGCCTAGAGCATAGCAAGTCTAGCCAGCACATTGACCCAGAACTTATTTCATTTTTCTATTTTGATGGAGTACACCACTCAAAAAAAATTTGTTAAATTTTTGCACAACTTAGACTGTGTAGGTTTCATAAATATGAGAATACGGAGTCAAATAAAAATAAATGCTCATAAATTGTCTTTATTTCATATCTATTCTGTGAAAATGGCCCAAGCTTTCTGATCGCCCTTTACGTTTATTTTGCAGTTCTAAGTGTTGGGGATGATTTCATGTAAGGTAAAGAAAACCAATTCTTAGACCTTGACAAGCACATTTACATAAAGTTAATTTGAATAATTTATTAAAGTGAAGAAAATTTTTGATTTAGGTGTAACAATGGATCAATGTATCAAGGTAATTTATGAAAAAAAACAAAACAAACAAACAAGAGTACAAATTGGAATAAGATGGGTCAATATGCTGTGACATGTACGAAGCTGAAATTCAAAGATGCCGTGATCCAATAAGGACACCAGTTGTAATATTTGACTACACAGGTCAGGCGGATAGCAAGTGCAGAGCAGAAGACTTTTACCAACTCAAAGGCCTTCAGACTTAATGGGAATAATGCGAATGTGATGGCAACTCACCATCTAGAGGAGAAGAGCGATAGGGAGGTATCTCATCTACGAATGGAATAGGATCATCTAACCATGAAGAGATATTGGATTATGAAGAGGTTCAAAGAGTAGGTGAGATATATTAGTGGGCAAAGGAGACTGGAGAGGTGAAACATACCTCATTATTGAGCATGATGTTGTAGTAGCGTGAACTATGACTAGAGTAGGAGATGCAATTTGGATACTATTGGAGTAGTTATCATAGTTACAAGGATATTTACAACATATGTAGAGTTAGTTGGCTTAGGCATAGGCAAGTGGGGTTAGACCCCAGGGGATTTACAAGCCACATAGGAGTTGCAGATCATACAATGACACTTGTAGGTAGAGATAGAGTAGGTAGCACACTGCAAGGCACTATACCATATGATTGTGCCTATAGATTAGTAACTTCCTTCACCCACCAGGACACAAATTTGGACATACTCAAAATCAGTGACTTAGGACTCCCAATGGTAAGTGGGTATGACCTCTTATCTTGATGAATAGACAAGTGCTTAGGTAACTTTAAATGATAACCTTTAAGCAAGGCCTAAAGGGCATTATTATTATTATTATTTATTTTATTATATTATATTAGCTTTTTATGTAGATTCACTCATAAGTGTTGGCATATTAGCTTAATGAATTGATAAGCGCTTATGAAAAATTACATAATTAACCTTTATGAAAGGGTCTAAAGGACTTTGTTTTGTTACCTTC
The DNA here is from genome assembly GCA_028583015.1 of Wollemia nobilis. Classification (NCBI taxonomy): domain Eukaryota; kingdom Viridiplantae; phylum Streptophyta; class Pinopsida; order Araucariales; family Araucariaceae; genus Wollemia; species Wollemia nobilis. Next base: position 223,457 of record JAQPPZ010003109.1, on the reverse strand, counting down.
AAGAATAAACTTAAAGAATCTTTTTTATATAGATTCACCTCTATGTGGTGGTATTTTGATAGGGATTAAATATTCTATGTGGCAACCATTAATGTAATACTTAATATTCCTCATATTTAAAAGTTAAGTGGTTGACATTTTGACATTATAGTTAATGTAATCCTTTCTAGAAGGTTCCTCCACTGTGCTAACCAACATTGCATTTAATGTGATGTTTTTTGGAAGGTTCCTTCCCGAGAATTATATTTGGCTATAAATAGTCCATTTTCGAATGAAAATAAATATTTTTTCATTACAAATCCTTATGTATTCTATGTATTCATAAAACCTCTTAGTTTAATGAATGGACAAGTGCTTAGAAGGTTTTAAAATATTAACCTTAGACAAGAGCCTAAAGGGTATTTCTTTATTTATTAATAACCTTCAAGCATAAAATTAAAGGAACTTTTTATGTAGATTCATCCTTAAGCAATGGCCTCTTAGACTGATAGAAGGTGAGTGGTAGAAGGTGAGCGCTAGAATGTGATTTGAAGAAGGTGAGTGGAAAAATATGAGTGGCAGAAGGCGAGTGACATACAATGACAACCATTTACCAGTAAGTTTTTTTTACCAATAATTTTCTTTTTTAATAATTTTTTCATTGACACTCAATAAGGAGGTTTTACTACTATTCGAGTACCAATATCAATCCTACTTGGGTCTGACATCATGTTGTCTTGAAAAATTATCTTTTACCATTTATTTTCATTTTAAAAAATGATGTTCATGTTACTCTTCTATTTTTATCAGTAAAATATCACTTGCTGGAAGTGGAAAGAAGGGAGGTTAGTATTCCAATAAAAGGAGTATCCTAAAATACTTTCATAATATGTCAAAATCCAGTTAGCCATCAACATATGAACAAATTGAAGGTACAAACGCCTTACTTACTAACTAGTTAATTTTTGTACATTGTTAATTTTATATATAATATCTTTATTCATTAAGAAGGGTGCTTTTTGGTTAATGGATTTATCTGTTGTTTATCTATATTTTTAACAGAAGGTATGTTTTTATATGCAATAATGATATGCAAAATATTTCTTTACAAAAAATACCATTTACCCTGGTATACCTCCACTTCCACATATCCTCGATAATGAAAATTCCATAGATGAAATTTTTTAATGAAATGCAACAACAACGTGAAGAGATTCTTGAAACTAACACACTAAATGGAAAATAAAATAATAGTTCTCATACAGTCCCTACTTCTAGAGAATCTTCTTCTAAAAAACATAAATGTGCAAGGTTATCTAGGTAGATAATTAACAAATAATTTCAGCCTGATTGGGTATCATAATTTCCATTTATTGAGCCAATGCTCCTAGAGAATAGTAGTGAAGAAATAATAAAATTGAGATGCATAATTTCTAGTTGGAAACACAAAAAGGATCATAGATTGCAATTTAAGAAATATATAATAGAAAAACATTGTGGAAAATTTTATGTCAAAAAAAATGAAGTGATGGAACAATACATAAAAATTATAGGTGGAAGGATACATTATAGTGTGCACATATCAAATATGCACAAGAATAAAGAAATGAAAAGCAATCTTTGGTTAAGAAAGGTGCAATGATTCAAGCCTAATTTCAAAAAATCAATAAGTTCAATTTAGCTTCACATAGTTTGTAGTTTGTTGGTGTACTCACTATTCTTAAAAAGGGTAGACCTATGTCTGATTTCATTGATTATAAATATCTATTTAAACTAGTTGATGTGCAGAACCTTGCCAATGCCCATTGATCAGATCAAAGTGGTTGGGAAATTACAATATGTATCTCATTGGTTGAGCAGGATAATCTCAAAGAGAAAGTAAAAAAATCCAAATTCATTCTACTTTCAATTGATGAGGTGACTATTTTTGACAACACATCTTGGATTTTCATGCATGTGTACACATTGAATAATCATTCAAGGCAACCTCATTTACTTGGAGTACGCAAGATGGTGGAAAATTGCAATGCTGAAAATATTTACAATGTTGTTGTAACTAGTTTAAAGGAAATAACAGGAATGAATGAAAGATAAATAGCCACTAAGTTAATATGTGTCAGAGCTAATGGTGTTGCTACAATGCAAGGACATAAGAATGATCTTTGTGTTCGACTATAAACATTTGTTGCCCCGTATTCTATCAATATTTATTGCATGGCTTATAGAATTAATATTGCATATAAAATTATGGATACATTTACAAATGTAGTGAGAGTGTCAGATCTTGTCCGTGAAATTCATGATTACTTTTTATGCAGTCCAAAAAGATTTTCAAAATTTCAACAATTTGCACTAGGAGTTACTGAAGGTAAAAAAATCTTAAAAGATGTAGATACTAGATGGATTTTGATGTATCAATCGATATATAGAGTTTTCAAAGAATATCAATCCTTGGTAGGGTATATGTATACAAATCGTAGGGAAGTTGATAAGGCTAAATATTGCTATTTTGAATGAGTGACTTTGAAACACTTCTCACATTGTGTGGTATTCTTCTAATGTTGAAAAAATCAATACTTTGATTAAAATTACATAACAAAGATCAATTTATATTATGGATTTCATCAAGATGAGAAAAAAAATTTAAATTCATATTGATACGATGTACATTTTTGTTCAAAATTTTATGGATCCCATGTTTGAGAGTTGGAGAGCGTTAACAAACGTGAATGATCCTCATAAATTTTTGAAGTTAAACATAAACAATCATCTATGTATTAATGTACACGGAAAGTAAATATCTTTATATTATTTATGTCAATAAATGGATATAGCTACAAATGAAGTTGAAAAAATACCTGTAACATACAACATATTTCATGTAGTTGTACACGATACAAAAATTAAACTAAAATAAATAGCAGAATCATTAAAAAAATACATACAATATCATTTTCAAAGAGATGAATTGATTGAGGCTATGGGTGTGGTTCACCTAATGTTTTGGAATCCTTGTAATGAATACCAGACTATAAATGATTTATTTCTCAAATACATGGGCACTCTTTCTATCCATTTCACTAAAATGTGGTAGTCAATGGTATTAAAATCAATGGTATTTGTAGACACCAAAACAGCACCAATCCGATTATGTGACTGCAAACACTGATCGCTTTGACAAACACAGCCCCCAGGGCAGCCCTCAGAGGTTAAAAAGTGGTCTTAACCACTTTCATAGCAATTTTGTAAGGTCAAGAAGCAATTTGGCACACTTGGACACTTTGCCCGAGTATTCGTCTCACCCGGGGACGAATTCAAAATAGAATCCGTCCCACCCCGGGACGAATTCTGAATCCGTCCCCGGGTGGGACGATTTCTAAGCTTAACGGGCAAAAAGGCAAATGGTGCCAAGTGGCAGCCCGGAACGGTCGGTTAAGGACTCCTGCCTTGCACGCGTGTGTAGGTGGACAGAGGGGCCGTTAGAAGGCTGTCACAAAAGGCATTTATCAAAGCTCAAGTCAATGGAGGACTCCCCTCCCTCATGGGAAGACAAGACTGCCACATGGCGCCTATGGCCAACACATGGCATTTGTGCTTCCCTCCCAAAAGAGACCCCATGGGTCTATAAAAGGTGGGACTTTTCTCACCCAAAACAGACAGGTTGAAGGAGTTTTCAAGCAACGAAGTGCTTGCCGAGTTGAAGACCCACTTGCATCCCTTTTGGTTCACCTTCCCACATCCACCAATCTCTTTTGCAAGGGAGGTTGTTGGGTGGCCTTTGGAAGCTCGAACCTGACCCAAATCCAACACATGGACAACTGAACCAACCAATTCGCCGACCCCCAATCCTAAGAGGTTTTGGGCCCATCCCTGGTGGATTGGCTCCAAAATCAAGTGCCAACGGTGGGAGGCCCACTTGGGCACCCCCGCACCTCCCAAGTCCTATTTTTAGTTTTTGAGCATTTTAGATTACTTTTTAGATTGCATTTTGTGTTATTAGGTTTGATTAATCCATAGCTGCAATTTTGTAACTTTTGGTCAGATTCTAGTATGTTTTGTGTTGCTTTGTCATTTCGCTGACTTGCAGGTATCGAGGTCAAATTCTCGAGGGTGGAGGCCAAATTGGGAGAATCCGACCATCTGGGTCATCCCAAAATGGCCCCAATTACATAACCCCCTTGTTTGCAGGCATTTTGCGAGGTCTCGGGATCCGACATTGGAGCAGCGGCGAGTCGGTTTCCTCAACACGGAAGAATTCGTCCCACCCGGGGACGAGTGCGGTCGAAATTCGTCCTGCCCAGGGACGAATTCCAGTTGAAGGTAGATTGGCCAGCTGTCTCAGTGGCAGTGGCCTTATGGTAACTTTTCTTATCTTCTGTCAAGTTTTGAAGCCATTTGGACTCACTTGTAATTACTGTTTTAGGCAAATATTTACATGCATATTTCGTTAGTTTTAGAGAGCAAACGCTTTTCATTTGTGGCGAGTGCTACTGACATCTTGGTTGTTTCTTTGTTCGCAGGAGAAGCAGCGGAGGTGAAGAACTCATCGACATCAGCGGCGACATCATCTTGGCCCGCCCATTGCAATCGTGGGCACGCGGAAAGAGGAATCATTCGGTGATTGTAATCAAACTCTATTTGCGCTCCTAGCCCCTGAAAAGGGAGGAGACATCATTGTAACGAGAGATCAAGGGATATTAATGAAAGGGCTGTGTTTTCTCTATTTGCTTGTGTCTCTTCCAATGTGTTTCTTTTCCATTTCATGCAATTTACATTTCTAGGACTTAAGCGTACTTGATTTTGAATGCAATCGCACTTAGTGTTTCCTTTGCCCGGAATCTCGTGCTTTCAGTGGCGATCACGGTGGGACCTGTTCCCTGGTTTTTAAAATCATAGAAACTGATCAAAGTTTTGTGTTTGTGCTTGACAGGTACATTTTTTTTGTTGCAGACTGCTATTCGTCTCTGACAAGGACGAATTCTTTTCTGCAATTCGTCTGACCCTGGGACGAATTCAAATTCGTCTCTGGGAGGGACGAATTATGTTCTGCAATTCGTCTCCCAGAGGGACGAATTCCTGTCTGTGGATTTTCAGAGCAGAAATTCAGAAGCAACTGGAGCGAGCGAGAGAAGAGGTAGGGATTTTTATCATCTCTGTTAAATTTTCTGTTTCTATTTCTGTTTCTTTAATTGTTTTCATTTAATCTTGCATTGCATTAGGAAAAGTCATGTATGCTAGTTTCATTTTTGTTGAATAAAACGAATCCCACACACATCACGAAATAATTTTAAACCAAGGAGCTGGTCGTAAGACCCCAGCCCTTGATCAAGACCATTGGTGGATTTCATCACCACCTTGGCTTGATTTGCATCCATTTCCCGATTGTCAACTGTTGTTAGGCGTAAATCTGACGAAGACAGACCGAGCGTAGCTGGGGTGATTCCCATGCGCGCGAGGATAAGTTTTCTATGGTAGGTGCCATTAACAGGACAATCCCCCTTCCGTACCGCCTACGTACCACGTACCTTCTGCTCTCACGTACCTATAGTCTCCCTCTCGTAAGGGCGGGTATATAGAGAGGTTGGTATATCGGCCTGGCTGGTATATTGAAGGGGCGACCTTTTTGGAGTTATAAGAGCCTACATGATGCATTTAAACGTTCTACAAAACCTACAAAAACAAAACAAAACACCAAAATGCACTAAACCAGTTTAGGGCACACCAATAATCCTTAAAAGAGATAATCACGGTTTTGTGAATGTGTGTGCTTAATTCTGCTCAGTGTAGACAAAAAAAAAGAAAATCATAAAAACGAGATAAAAACTTATTTAGATAGCATAGAAGCACCGCAATGGTGTACACCCACAGTCAAGCCCAATCAAGGGCAGAAGCTCCGAAAGGTACACAAAAAGCAGGCACAAGTCGCCTTCACTTCAGTCCTGAGGATTTGGTCATACCGCCTTATAGGTCTAACCTACAAAAGAATCCAATTCAGAATCCTCGGTGGGGTATGCCTATTCAAAACAGCCCCTTTCGGGAAGATGCCTTACATGTAGACCTTGACATAAATAGAGAATCACCTCTTGAAGTTAGGCATGAGTGGCCACCGCGCGATGAAGCGTTAAACGGGCACACCGTCCATTTGGAGGGGCAACGTGGATATGGCGTCCCTTCTTTACCTATCATCAGAACAGAGAGACCAAATCCGGAGCGCAGGGCTCCTTACATAGGGCGACCTAACTCCACCCACCCCATTTACACCCGTGAAAGGGAGTATGAGGAAAACCATCGCATTCCTCGAGGGCAACAAACAATGCGGGAACCTTGCATTTCCGCACCAGCGGGATATCATGATCACCCCTTGAGGCCAGAACCTCGAGCACATACCGCCTACCTCGACAGAGGGAAGCGACCCCTTGAGATTTTAGAGCATCAAAACCAAGGTAAACCCATAGGAGGAACATTTGAACCTTCTGAACAAAATAGGGTAGATCAAATTGACCCGATTGTCGCCAGATATACCACCCGTCAAGCCCAAATCATGCGGCTTAAACAAAGTCAGCAAGAGATAGAGTATCAATACCGCTTGGATAAAGAACGCATGCAACGCGAAGCGGATGAGTTACGCTATGAAATACCAAGAGGGGGCCAACCCCTCGCATCCAAAGAGCTGAACGAGTATGAGAGGCATAATCCGTTGGTGCAAGACAGGTCTCCACGACCTCGTCAAGCTCTACCTCCAAGACCCCATAGATTCGAGAGGGAGGCAACTCCCAGAAACAATGATGGGTACCTTCAGCAAGAGCTTGATCAGGGTCACGGGGTTTCGCCCGAGAGACTCCTCAAGAATTTTATGAGGAGTATGAACCGGAAGAGGAATATGTTGAAACTCCCCATCAAGGGAGGAAGGATGCCATTCGGCCACCCCTCCATAGGCCTCCAGTTTACCGTAACTTGCAACAAGAGCGAACAAGAGAGGAAGAAATAAAATCTTTCGATGCATACCAAGCGCTATTGGAGCGTTTGGAGTCTGTGGAGACAAAAGCTGCTGGGCATCAAAAACCCACATTACGTCTACTCCGCAATAATCCGGTGCATCCCTCAGTGCCTACACCTCTTTACCCCGAACACTTCAAGTTGCCTCAATTGGCAGTTTTAAAGGTGAAGAGGACGCACGAGAACACGTTACACGATTTCTAAGCCAATGCTTCGGCATCCAAGATAATGACGCATTATTGCTTAGAACATTCATAACCACATTCGTGAGGCCCTACCTCGGATTGGTTCACACAACTTCCCAAACACGAGCATAAGCGGCTTAGATCGGCTAGTAGATGCGTTTCTTGAACGTTTCGCCTTCAACACAAGGAAGAAGGCATCACTTAGTGATCTTGCTAGCCTTAAACAATTTGAGGAGGAAACAATGGCAGCGTACGGGAACCGATGGAGAGCTTTGCTTTCTAAGTTACCCTACCGTCCTCCCATGTCGGACCTCACGCAAATGTTCGCAAAAAGTTGCTTAAAATCAATCTCCGGTCTATTGTTGCTGCGACAATACGACAGCTTAGAAGAAGCTTTGGCGCAAGCCAAAGTCATAGAAGAGATTAAGATAGGCGAAGGCGCAATTGCCAAGCCTAAGAAGAAAGAGTGGAATAAAACCACTAAAGGCGGGACAACGCAACCACAACACGCTGCGAGTCAACCAAGTTGCGATAAATGTTCCAGCGCACTGTGCAAGAAACGCAGCCTCAAAAGGCTAACTACCAGGCAGTGCCTCCTACTTACGAAAGAGATAACAAAAGACAGGAGCAGTATCAGCAGCGTCGCCCTAGGCGACAATTCACCCCGTATGCGGAGTCTAGGGACTCCTTATTTGACCGCTTGTCGGTGGCAAATTTAGTTACTCTGCCAGAAATCCAAATTTTTGACCCTAACATTCCCAAGCCTAGGGGGTATAGGGAGGAATTGTATTGCGAGATTCCATAGGCGCGAGAGGACATGACCTAAATGGGTGCTGGAAATTCAAAGAACTAGTCCGGGATTTGATCGATAACGGAACATTGGTCGTGGACAACCCCATCGCACCAAACAACCAACAAATGGGGGTATTCAAGGACCCCTTGCACGCCCACGAGGCACAGACAAAACCGCTCCAGATTAACGAGGTGCGACAAGATCTTCCCGCGCAAGGATTTGTGGGAATGATTAGCATTGTAACAAGGAACAGAAAATACCCAACAGTTGCCCCCGAGGTAGCTACGAGGGAAGTTCCGTCGACATCGCAGCCTCAACAACGCCCAACGCAGTTACCTCCGCCTAGACTCGAGGTCACGATACGAACCAAACTCACGCAGAGTTTGCGGACCACGTCGGCTAGGCTGTCCATCTACGAGCTTATTCAACAATCAGCTCCCCATAGAGAAGCTCTTATGGACATTTTAAAAGCCATTGAAGTACAACCCCACGAAGCAAATTCTTTCAACGCCTTCGTGGGACATGTGAAACAATGTACGGAGCTTGTCATCACATTCAGAGAAGACGAGGTCAAAACGATATCAAATGACATGCCGGATCCACCCCTGCACGTTATCACGCGGGTCAACGGGATCCCGTACAAGAGAGTGTTGATAGATACTGGCTCGTCCAGTAACATTATAACCACTACAGCATTGAAACATTTAAAACTGCCAGCCTCTCACATCACCGCTTCCACGTACACACTGCGAGCTTTTAACGATGCAATTTGCTCGACAGTCGGCACGGTTGTTACGCCTATACGGGTAGGACAAAAGTCAATACCCACACTTGTGCCATGTCTTTGGAAGGCGAAATGGCTTATAATATCTTGCTAGGGCGGCCTTGGATCGGGGGACATGAAGTGTGTCCCCTCGATCGCACACCATTGCTTGAAGTATGCCTATGAAGGGCAAATACATGTAGTCCCAATGGACTTAGAGCCCTTCAAGTATTGCAATGCGGTACAATTCATACCTCAATCGACCCTCCCATCAACGCATTTGGATTTTCAATTAAATCCATCTAAACGAGGTCCGATACCGCGAGGCACCACTGGTGGCCAACAAGGCAAAATCCCGACCGGGTGAGACTTCATCACCTACTCCTTCATCATCAATGCCACCTATCATGGCCCAACGAAGGACAAGGGAAAGCAAATCATGGAAGAGGTTAAGCCTCTAGAAGAGGGTTTGCCCACGATATCAACGGTATCAACGGAGGAAACACCCAGCATAACACAAACCAAGACTCTGAACAACCAAACATGGAATGGACTCAGGAAGGACTACCGTTTCCTCCTACCCAATCATCAACAATCACTGTTGAAATGGCCAGTACAGGCCCGGGGGAATACTTAGTGCAAAATGTTGTGGCAACCCCCACATTGGAGTCAGTACAAGACATGGGAAGACCTCGCCTTCCCATTGGGACAATTGTTCCACTAGGCTACCCTCCCAACCAGATGAATTTTGTGTATGGGGGCCTTGATCATGGTTTCGAACCATGCGAACAAAAGGAAACAGATGAAGAGCCTTTTGTCGAAAACATCAATTATCTGTCGAACCCGAGAATTTGCCCTAAAATATCTCGAACAATGCAATTGGCATGGGTATGGGCTAGGCGAGATATGAGCAAGGGATGCGGATCCTTTGCCAACCAAGATATCAGATGCCATATGACAAGTCGGGGGTAGGGTTCAACCATCCCCTGCCATTAGACATCTTGGTTGAAAATATGCAAGGCCTAGAAATAGGCAACAGGGGGGGATTGGCACAAGACCCGTACGCCAATCCAAACACGAGAATACACATTAGGGGATTATCTCCCATGGTCTACAAACACCACTGGAAATAGCAATAATCCCTCTTCTTTGCTAGAGAGAGGTGAAAGTTCAGAGAGCAATCCTCAAAGAGAACAACAACGGCTTTCAGATATTTTTTGAAGCTATTTCCCCTAGAGATTCCAGATGAAATAACACAGTCTCAAAAGAATCAGGTCCCTCCACTAAGAGTGGAACAACCGCAATGGGACCAGATTAATTCATTGGAACAGGAAGAGTCCTCAATGTCGCAAGCAACGAGATCTTGAAGAGGATGAACAATTTTGGATCTATGAAAGTGATTCAGAAGATGAAACCGAAATGGACTATCTCAGACATGCGCGACGACATCACCGCGCTCTAACTCATGAAGATCTAATGGGACAAATGGGTATACGGTTAGGACATGAATGGCACGTAGACCCGGCGAGGTGGGACCAAGTGTTAGGCCTATGGCTCCAAATTCAAGATGAGCATCGTCCACCTCGAGATCCCATCATGACAGCAGTGCCAAGGGAAGACCCCGCCTTCCTTTTCACACATAGAGATGAATTTGCACCTAGAGAGGATCCATTCGTGCATGTTCCCGTAGAGCCGGATCCAGAGTATAGGGAACATCTAAAAGAATCAAGTCATCACACCCGTGGTTACGGAGACCAAATTCATTCCATCCACATGATCTCCATTGATTTGACCACACCCATCCGCAATCCGACCGATCCATCACGGTCATTGCATCTAGACATGGATGCCATCGACTGGGATCGCGTCAATTCACCATTGTCACCATCGAGTACTGGCCTTTCGGTGAAATGCTTCATTTCACCCCAAGGACAACTCAGGATATTTTTCAAGCTGAAGAGGGACCCGAGGTTCCAAACGTAGATCTTAACTCAGCTGATGATATCCATTTAATCCCAACTCCACATCAGTTGGAGGACGGATCTCACATGTCAGTCGAAGAGACGACTGACGTAGACATCGGCACAGATCCAATGAATCCACGGATTCTCAAGCTGGGGGTAAGCCTTTCCCCCGAGGAGCAAGCCGATTACATTGCCCTTCTTAAAGAAAAGAAGGAAGTTTTTGCATGGTCGTACAAAGATATGCCAGGACTAGACCCATAGCTAGTCATGCACAACTTAACGCTTGATCCGAAAATCAAGCTTGTAAAGCAAAAACTAAGAAAGATGCACCCAACAGTGGCCTTGATGGTCAAAGACGAATTGCAAAAGCTGTTGGATGCACAATTTGTCATCTGCGTGGATTATCCGCCATGGTTGTCCAACATGGTTCCCGTCAAGAAGCCCGACGGGAGGATTCGCATATGCACCGACTTTCGAGACCTAAACAAAGCGAGTCCTAAGGATGATTTCCCCTTGCCAAGCATCGACGCATTGGTAGACGCTACGGCAGGTCACGAAATGCTCTCCCTAATGGACGGTTTCTCAGGATACAATCAAATTCGTATCAATCCTGAAGACCAACTCAAAACGGCATTCACAACGCCTTGGGGGACATTTTGTTATAAGGTCATGCCTTTTGGCCTTAAAAATGCTGGCGCTACATACCAACGTGCTATGACTTATATCTTCCACGATTACATGCACAAAACTTTGGAAGATTACATGGATGATTTGTTAGCCAAGTCTCTCTTGCGCTCAGATCATCTCGGTGACTTAAGCAAGATTCTCGATCGCCTCATAGAGCATAAGGTCAGATTGAATCCCAAGAAGTGCGTGTTCGGCGTCACATCTGGAAAACTCTTGGGTTTTATAGTCTCCAAGAGAGGCATCGAAGTGGACCCAAACAAAGTCAAGGCAATCCTTGAAATGGCTCCCCCAACCACTATCAAGCAGCTCAAAGTCTGCAAGGAAAGGTCGCGTCGATTAAACGCTTCATAGCGCAATTATCTGACAAATGCCGACCAATGAACAAATTATTGCACAAGGGGGTCACATTTCATTGGGATGACGAGTGCCAGTCAGCCTTTGACGAAATCAAACAATACTTGGCTTCGTCGCCAGTATTGGCACCGCCTAGACCAGGTGTGCCGTTCTACTTATACATCTCAGCTACTGAGGTGGCACTGGGCGCAATGCTAGCCCAGAAGAATGAACTTCACAAAGAACAGGCTACTTATTATCTTAGCCGCACCCTGGTCAGTTACGAACTTAACTATGCATACGTTGAAAAACTTTGCGCTTGGCAGTGGTGTTTGCTACCAAAAGGCTACGCCACTACATGCTGAGCAACACTACGTATGTTGTGTCTAAGGAGAATCCATTGCGATACATGATGAGTCGTACTTATCATAGTAGTCGCACGGCGAAATGGATCATGTTGTTGACGGAATTTGACATTGAGTTTATTGGGCAAAAATCTATAAAAGGACAAGTCATAGCCGATCAACTAGCGGAGGCTCCTCTTGAAGACGATCAGCCTCTAGTCATAGAACTACCCGATGATGAGGTCTTCCATGTCTCAGAATCGCCAGATTCTGAAGAGCTCGAGTCTCGGGCCGACATAACCTTATTTTTTGATGGTTCTAAATGCGAGCAAGGTGGTGGCGCGGGAATTGTATTCTTCACACCGCGGGGCGCTCCAATGCCCCTGTCATTTAAATTAAACTTCGAGTGCACCAACAACAATGCAGAATATGAAGCCTTGCTCCTAGGTCTTCAGACAACAATCGCCATGAACATCAAAAGATTGAACATCTTTGGTGATTCGCTGTTAATCGTCAATCAAGTCAAAGGGGTATATCAATGCAAATGCCCAGTCCTAAAAGCCTATAAAGCCCTCGTGGATAAATTCTTGGCAAAACTTGAGTGGTATGACATCGAGGCACTCCCTCGATCATCGAATCATTTTGCGGACACAATGGCCTCCTTAGGGTCACTAATCCCGCAAGACCTTTCCGGTGATATAACAACCATTCAGGTCAAAACCTTATCGCAACCCGCGATGGAGCGCGCAAGCTCAGACTTGGCGCCGAGGAGTCCACATGATCCGAGATCGAACCATCTTCGGATAAGTTCTTTCGAATCCGAGACTATTTGAAACATGCCAAACTGGGGGTCTTTGTTCTCCCCCACTCCCATTAATAGCAACACAACGCTATTCTTACAAGTTCTATCCCAATCAGCATTTGTTAGGGAAGAACTCCAAAAGGGATTGGCTGTTCAAACCGTCGAGGTATCCGATCAACGGGACTGGTATTTACCCATAAGAGATTACCTCAAGTTAGGTAATCTACCCTTTGGATTGACGCAAGCCGCAAAACGAACATTCAAAAGAAAGCGACAAAATATGTCTTGATAGGAGACATTTTGTATCGTCGCAACTACGACGGAATTCTTCTTCGTTGCTTGGACCAGCAAGAGTCCACTTGGGCAGTCACCCAAGCGCATGACGGTACATGTGGCGGCCACTTCAATGGTATGGCCATTGCAAAGCGCATTCTTCGCATGGGCTATTATTGGCCATCTTTAGAGCGAGATTGCTGCGCGTATGTCAAGAGGTGCGTAAAATGTCAACATCATGCCAATTTAATGCACGCACCTTCCCAGGCCCTACAGACAGTCCAGTCTGCTTGGCCATTTTTGCAGTGGGGCCTCGATCTAATCGAAAAGATCTCCCCTGCATCGTCAGGCCGTCACACGTTTATCATAACGGCCATAGAATATTTTACCAAATGGGTGGAAGCAATTCCATTAACCTCTACGACAGGACCCCGCATTGCGGAGTTCATTTTGCATTACATCATATGTCGTTTTGGTATTCCATCCAAAATAATCTCGGATAATGGGCCATCATTCAAGAACAAAGACGTGCGTGCTTTAACCACAAAGTACAAAATTCAGCACAGCTTTTCAACACCCTATTCGTCAAACAAAACGCTAGTCGCCATCCTTAAAAAGACCGTCGCAGACAGTCATAAGGATTGGCACATACAAATCCCACTTGCCCTTTGGGCTTATCGCACTAGCATTCAGACGCCCACTAGGCAACTCCGTTTTCACTAGTGTATGGCTCGAGAGGCGGTAATGCCTCTCGAGTTGGAAATTCCTTCCCTCCGCATATCAATGCGAGAATTCATCGATGATGACACCTGCACGGCGAGCCCGGTTAGACCAACTTACGTTGCTTGACGAAAGACGCGTTAATGCTCTCGAGCACTTACGTATCTATCAAGAGCGACTTAAGAGAGCTTACAACATGAAAGTTCACCTAAGAGACTTTCGGGTTGGTGATTCGGTTCCGAAGGAAAACCAACAAAACTCTAATTTGCCGTCCCATATGAGAGACAAATTCACGGCAAATTGGCTAGGTCCTTATGTCATTGATAGCAAAATAGGACCGGGAACGTACGAGCTAGCTTCTCTTGACGGTATCAAGGAAACAGAACCCTTGAATATCAGTCATTTGCGACCATTTCATATCTAAGAAAGCCATATACCAAAAAAAAAAAAAAAAAAAAGCTCCAAGGATTATCGCAATCTCTTGGTCAATCCAAAAAGCTCCAAGGATTATCGCAATCTCTTGGTCAATCCAAAAAGCTCCAAGGATTATCGCAATCTCTTGGTCAACCTAAAAGCTCCAAGGATTATCGCAATCTCTTGGTCAATACAAAAAGCTCCAAGGATTATCGCAATCTCTTGGTCAACCAAAAAGCTCCAAGGATTATCGCAATCTCTTGGTCAATACAAAAAGCTCCAAGGATTATCGCAATCTCTTGGTCAACCCAAAAAGCTCCAACGATTATCGCAATCGTTTGGTCAAAAAAAAAATCAAGAAATTCAACAAAAACAAAACAACAAAAATCATCAAAAACAACAAAGATTTGCATCTCAATTCTAGGCATACTCGAATTCATCAAAAACAACAAAAAACACCAAGCATAACTTTTACCACACAACAGTTAGTGGTCGGGGAATGTACCAAGAGTTTCAGTGATTCAGTCATCATTTTCCTCTTTAGCCATGTAGTGTACCAAGTCGAGCAGATTTTACGAAGGTAGAGTCATACTTGAAATACACCTTGTTACGTAACATCCCAACACAAATCAAAACACTAAAATTCCCAAATTGTGTGAACGAAAGACGAAACATGCAAAATAATCTAGGTCACCACAAGCGAAATGGTTATCTTGCTCATCACCCTATGCAAATGACCCCTAGAATGCTTGAGAGTTGGCAAAAGGACAAGCATCCTCCCTACCCAATTCCCTAAGAATCCCTAAAGTTCTCAACAGTTGCAAAACACAAAAATTTGCAAAATGTCAAAACTCCAAATTTGACAAACTATAGTGCACACATCAAAAGGCACAAACAACAGTGATTTTCGTCACTCAATATCCCCAATCCCTTGCTCAAAAAAAAAAAAAAAACAAATCAAAATAAACAGTGATCTCATCACTACAATGAGCAAGTATCCCAATACAATTGAAGAAAAGAAGGGAGTTGACCTTGAATCCCTGGAACTCTCAGCATTCTATAGGTCATAAGGCAAGCTTCAGTACCAATTTGGTTGATAGCCTATCGGTAACTAACAGTAATCCTCCCGCATGACGATATATCTGTCACATTAACTTGCGTACGAGATCAATGTTTGCATGTGGATGAGCTAGCTTATGGCATCCTGGATTACAACGCGATTAATCTTAGTACATACAACAAAGGAATTCGTGGAGCTAATTAGGTGATCCTCAGTACAGGTTCGGTTGAAAGCCCATCTGGCATTGGCGGTATCCTAACAAATACCACTAAATGAACTCAATTGCACACACAGGGATGTTAAATAACTCGGTCAAAAACAGGTCCGATTCATACCTTGTTCAAAAGTCTTGTAAGATAAAGTACAGTCATGGATAGTGAGATAAAACTATCTGAATCTCAGAAAATCATACATTCATCCCAAAACCATCTGCGCTACTTATCATCTTTATGATACCATCAGAAAATACAAAAAAAGAAAAAACCATGTAAATAAAGAGCTTCTTAAACGACCTAACAGTGCAATCACCACAAATATCATTCATCCATTTCAACTTGCATATCACATAGACATCAAAAACATATACATTTATCATAACATCTGCATTCATCAAAATAAATAAACATGCATAACAAAAAAAAATCACATCATCACATGTACAAAACCAAAAATAAAACCGGTATATATATATATATATATATATCGTCAAAAAGATGCCCGTAGGCTACAAAACCGGTCCTCAGACCCCGCAAGCATATCCAAAAACCCAACCTAAGGCGTCGACCACCATGATCACGCAGGATCGGTGCGACGGGAACTACCCCCCATGGTGTGGGTCCTACGGGACCCTGCAGGGCGGCTACTGCTAGCCCCCGCATCATGCCTACTACCACCCCCCTCATCTAACCGCCTGCGACGAGATGATGCTGACTGCTCAGTCAAACTATCCCTCGTCCGTCGAGAAGATCTACTGATCGAAGGCTCAGGGAGCCGCCCGCCAAGGCGGATGACCTCCCTCTCCAAGTCTATCCGGTATAGACACCACTCTGCCTCTCGTCGATGATAGATAGACAATGCATCATCGCGTCTGTGCCAAAACTCTATCCCGCTCTGCCAACTGAGCTCGCAGAAGATCCCTCTCCAGATCCCGCATCCGCAGCAGCTCTATAAGTCGTGCAACCTCATCGCCTACATCCGACCCCACCTCCTCTATATCTGTCGGACGCATAGGACTCGCGGGGACAGTAGCCTGCTCAGGCTCCAAATGCTCCTCCACATCCTGCATGTCCGGCTGCTCCGGAACACCCAAGTCCACATCCTCATCTCCCACATCCACCATGTCTGCATCATCCAACGGCCCCCCCAATCACCCCTTGCCGCCTCAGCATCCTCCACTGCCGCCTCCATGCCTCCTAGTGGACCCTCTCCTCTCCGGCGCCGCAATACCCACCACGAGTCATACTCAGTGGTAGTACCGACGTCATCCACATCCGGGACCTCAATCACCGCATCCGACTCCTCGCCCAATGGCACGGTGACCGGTGGCTCCAGATCCCTCTCATCTCCCCGACGTCGATAGCCTACGGGCTCACCAGGCAACCCCCGGCGCACCCCAAACTGTCGTGTAACCCGGCGGTACGGAAAGAACTCATGCTCCGTCCCGTGTCGCCCAGTCAACCATCGCTCCCTCCGTACCCATCGGAGCCACTCTCCAGCCTCGGGCCGAGTGCGGACGGTCCCGATAGGGATGCCAAAACACCTCCCCGGAGTGAGCCGAGAAAAGGCATCAATGTAGTGCTCAACGGCACTCGCCCATCGCCGACTACGCTCCGCTCCGCAGACCGTCGCCACAAAGCTGCATAACCAATCTCCTCATCCTCCATCACCGCCCGAGTCATCCACGGTAACCCGGTAGGCCTCTCAACAACTATGTGCTGCCAACCCCGACACTGCAACAAAAAACTACAACTGACACCCTTCCGTTGTCGACAGCGGACCCCGTACAGCTCCCCGTAAAGCTGTGCCAACAAAGTCTGTCCCCATCTCAGAATCAACGGTGCCTCTATCGGGCACTCTACCAATCGCCACACCAAATCCAGCGGGTTCCACGGGAACCTCGCGCCTGACGAATCGGGGAGAAGAATGTTAGAAATGAGGCCCATCAAGAATGCGTGCCTCACTCCTAACACCCCCCTCTCCTTCCACCAGCTAACCAAAATCCCGCCAGCCTGGCAATCCGCCTCGGCTGTCTCCACTGGGTCTGCTACACCCAGATCCCCCCCATGCCCAAAACATCTCGTAAGTATAGCAGTCCGCTGATCAAACGGAGATGTCCTAATAGGCAGACCATCTATCGGAATCCGAAGCAACCGATAGACGTCCTCAAGAGTCACAGTCATCTCCCCTATCGGGAGATGGAAAGTATTGGTCCACGGATCCCAAAGCTTGATCAGGGCCGTCAGATAGGCCTGATCCGAAACCACGAGCTCCAGTCGAGCCACCTACTTGAGCCCAAGGGCATCAAGCCATTCCCAGTCATCATCGGTCAATGCCAACCGCGCCTCAGTAAATGCAGCGGGTACACGGTACCGGCTCCTAACAACTCTGCAAGCAAAAAAAAAAAAAAAAAAATATATATTTATATATATATATAACAGATCAAATTTTCAGTTCTAGGGTTTCTAACCTTAACTGATAAACAAAAACATCACAAAAAAAAAAAATCTTAAAGTTTTGAAAAGCGTCAACACAAAAACAATGCATTAAATTAAAGCAAAATAAACCCTAGGGTCACTTACAGGTCTCGCCTCGGCTCCGCCGCTCGAACCAGTTTGTGCACTCATGATGGCGAGAGAGAATTCCAGCGGCAGCGCTTCGCCGAGAATTACCTCCTCCTCCCGAGCTCCAAAATAGCAAGAAAAAAATGACACAAATGAGCCCAAAATCAAGTTTTGGCCATTAAATAGGCCTTTTGCACTGGAATTCATCCTTGACTGGGACGAGCGCTCTGATCAGCGCTCGTCCCACCCAGGGACGAATTCTCCAACTGGAATTCGTCCCACCCAGGGACGAATTCAGGCCAGCACAAAAAAAAATCAACAAAAATGACTAAAAATGCACTAAAAACAGACAATAAAATTGCCCGACAGGATTGCTACTGCACCTGACAACAAGGGCATACAAAATCGACATTGGAGTCACAAATTGTCACTATCATACTCCCTAAGAAGGCTACCATAGCCGGACCGCTCCACGGGAAGACGGATTTTAGACAATTTCATCCCCAAACGACATCACCAAAAGGGCCAAAGCCCACTCAAAAATAGTACAAAATTCAACAAAAACACAGCAAAAACATTGCCGGACATAAGTGCTCATGCACTTAACCTCTAGGCAAAGAAAATCGATGTCGAGGTCAAAATTATCGCTCTCCTACTTCCCCAAGAAGGCTACAATAGCCGGACCGCTCCACGGGAAGTTAGATTTTGATGATTTCACCTCATTACGGCATCACCAAAAGGGTCAAAGCCCACTCAAAAATAGTACAAAATTCAACAAAAATACAAAAAAAAACATTGCCGAACATAAGTGCTCTTGCACTTAACCTCTAGGCAAAGAAAATCGATGTCGAGGTCCAAATTATCGCTCTCCTACTTCCCCAAGAAGGCTACAATAGCCGGACCGCTCCACGGGAAGTTGGATTTTCGATGATTTCACCTCATTACGGCATCACCAAAAGGGTTAACACCCACCAAAAATAGGTCCAAATGTTGGAAAAATTGCACAAGCTTAACGGTAAACCCTTTAAGGCATACCTGCACAAGTCATCTTGGGTCAAGCGACTCGTCGCTTCTCTCACGAAGGTCATTCCCTCATCGATTCGTCGCTTGAGGGGGTAGTCACACTTAGTCACCAATCAACAATCACACACCCAATTAAGGAAAACGACATGCATTCAAAGAATCATTGACAAAGACAATCACGCTCCTGCTTGGGGCAGTAAACAAGCAACAATCAAATCAATCAAACACTTGGCATTTCGTGAATCATGAACACAAGGTTCCCCCTGAGGATAAAAATGCCCTTCACTTGTTCATGACTGATCAATGTCTAAGTTCAAGTCACACCTCACCAAAATAGGTTAATACTTGAAATCAAATTCCTTAGCTCGTCAGAAGCAAGGATTCAAGAATGCATGCCCTTTCCATACTTGGGGCATCAAAAGTTGGTTAGGTTACCAAGAAACCCTAATCATTAGTGCTTTGGTTATCTATTTTTGCTCAGCACTGCGTCACCCACAGCGCTTCCCAAAAAGGGGCATCTGTAGACACCAAAACAGCACCAATCCGATTATGTGACTGCAAACACTGATCGCTTTGACAAACACAGCCCCCAGGGCAGCCCTCAGAGGTTAAACAGTGGTCTTAACCACTTTCATAGCAATTTTGTAAGGTCAAGAAGCAATTTGGCACACTTGGACACTTTGCCCAGTATTCGTCTCACCCGGGGACGAATTCAAAATAGAATCCGTCCCACCCCAGGACGAATTCTGAATCCGTCCCTGGGTGGGACGAATTCTAAGCTTAACGGGCAAAAAGGCAAATGGTGCCAAGTGGCAGCCCAAAATAGTCAGTTAAGGACTCCTGCCTTGCACGCGTGTGTAGGTGGAGAGAGGGGCCGTTAGAAGACTGTCACAAAAGGCATTTATCAAAGCTCAAGTCAATGGAGGACTCCCCTCCCTCATGGGAAGACAAGACTGCCACATGGCGCCTATGGCCAACACATGGCATTTGTGCTTCCCTCCCAAAAGAGACCCCATGGGTCTATAAAAGGTGGGACTTTTCTCACCCAAAACAGACAGGTTGAAGGAGTTTTCAAGCAACGAAGTCCTTGCCGAGTTGAAGACCCACTTGCATCCCTTTTGGTTCACCTTCCCACATCCACCAATCTCTTTTGCAAGGGAGGTTGTTGGGTGGCCTTTGGAAGCTCGAACCTGACCCAAATCCAACACATGGACACCTGAACCAACCAATTCGCCGACCCCCAATCCTAAGAGGTTTTGGGCCCATCCCTGGTGGATTGGCTCCAAAATCAAGTGCCAACGGTGGGAGGCCCACTTGGGCACCCCCGCACCTCCCAAGTCCTATTTTTAGTTTTTGAGCATTTTAGATTACTTTTCAGATTGCATTTTGTGTTATTAGGTTTGATTAATCCATAGCTGCAATTTTGTAACTTTTGGTCGATTCTAGTATGTTTTGTGTTGCTTTGTCGTTTCGCTGACTTGCAGGTGTCGAGGTCAAATTCCTGAGGGTGGAGGCCAAATTGGGAGAATCCGACCATCTGGGTCGTCCCAAAATGGCCCCAATTACATAACCCCCTTGTTTGCAGGCATTTTGCAGGTCTCGGGATCCGACATTGGAGCAGCGACGGAGTCGGTTTCCTCAACACAGAAGAATTCGTCCCACCCAGGGACGAATTGCGATCAGAATTCGTCCTGCCCAGGGACGAATTCCAGTTGAAGGTAGATTGGCCAGCTGTCTCAGTGGAAGTGGCCTTATGGTAACTTTTCTTATCTTCTGTCAAGTTTTGAAGCCATTTGGACTCACTGTAATTACTGTTTCAGGCAAATATTTACATGCATATTTCGTTAGTTTTAGAGAGCAAACGCTTTTCATTTGCGGCAGGTGCTACTGACATCTTGGTTGTTTCTTTGTTCGCAGGAGAAGTAGCAGAGGTGAAGAACTCATCGACATCAGCGGCGGCATCATCTTGGCCCGCCCATTGCAATCGTGGGCACGCGAAAAGAGGAATCATTCAGTGATTGTAATCAAACTCTATTTGCGCTCCTAGCCCCTGAAAAGGGAGGAGACGTCATTGTAAGAGAGATCAAGGGATATTAATGAAAGGGCTGTGTTTTCTCTATTTGCTTGTGTCTCTTCCAATGTGTTTCTTTTCCATTTCATGCAATTTACATTTCTAGGACTTAAGCGTACTTGATTTTGAATGCAATCGCACTTAGTGTTTCCTTTGCCCGGAATCTCGTGCTTTCAGTATTCTCAACAAAGATATTTCGATAAAATAATCAATTTTTTTTTGGAATGACAATGTCTACTAAAGTTTAATAACTCACTAACTGTCATGAAACAGGTTCTATTTCATGTTTGTGGAAAATATTATATCCTAGTAGTATCTTACAACACACTATGAGTGACTATTTTCATTTATATGAATTATGTCAAACGATGATTTTAGGATATGTGGAATATAGAAGGGTATTTAGTGCATTATCATATGTAAAATCTAAAGTTTGAAATAGGTTGGACAAAAACTGGAAAAATTATTTGAGAGTATATGTGTTGACCTATGAGGTGGAGAATTTTCTTTATGAAAGAGCTTTGGCATATTGAAAATCTATGATAGAGAGAAGAGGTGTCACGAATACTCATTATGATGAGGATAATGGTAACACTGATAAGACTGTGATGATAGAAATTTTTGGTATGAGTACAGAAGAAAAAAGAATTTGTTCCAGCTTCCAACATTATAATGAAAGGATGATTTCATTTCAATAGATTTCACATATTATGTTATGAGTTTTCTACAGAATATTGAGATTTGATAATAATTTGAGATATATTTTTTGATATCTTTAATTATATAATATGATATTAGACGTGCTATTGGATATTATATATATCATAGCCCTCTCAATTGATTATGTATGTTTTTATGAAATTGAAATATTTGATTACAAATATGTTTATTTATGCAACACTAAATTATTTTTTATATTATAGACATATTATTGGATATTTTGTATATCATGTTATTTAAGCCTTGTTATTGGATTATTAGTCTATGATATTCAAATTATTTAATAGAATTGTATTGTATATACCATTTATGGTAAAGTAAACATATGTGTTGAATTTAAGTCATTTCAATTTATTTCATAAAACATAAAAGAAAATTTATTGCATCCACATAATTCAAAATTATTTATTACATCCATATAACTAATCAAAACATCACAATATTTAAAACAAAATTTCAAAAATATAATACAAAATTTTTAGAAATTCTCGTTTATTGTTTTGAAAAGGATACCATTCTTTTATAATTTACAAAAAAGATATGCAACATGTTTGGTTTCTCCTCAATAAAAAAAGCAATAGTCATCTACTTTTCTTTCTGCATGGTGCCTTAAGATTCAGATGGATCTCTCTCAATATCCTTTGCTTCTAATGCACTAGCCCTTACCAAAATTTCAACTGTAGTGTTTATCCCCGATAGCAATAAAACTCCTTCTTTCACTGGATCTTCTCTAAAATGTGCATTGAGTTATTTCTCATTTTGTTTTAATACAACCTCCACATATAGACCCTTATCTTTGATAAACTTCTTCAACCAATTGTTTTCTCTAACAGTGAATTGTAGTCTTTTCTTCACTTCAATTGCATTAGTCACACTAATTTTTGTAGTCTTAATCAACGTTTTCATGGCAATGACTTGCATATTTAAGTGCTGAAAATAAGACTGCAAAATAGAAGAGAAAAATGTTAATATTGATAAACACAATATATTTTAAAAAAAAAATAGTTATATGTAAAACTTACATCAGCGGTAAGTCTTGCAGTTTTTGCAACTGCTACTCTTTTCTTATATATTTCATATTCATTGAAATATGCCTAGGCCTCAATATTGAGGTTTTCTAATTGATTCAGAATAACACTCAAAACTTCATCATTGTATGTAGACTCGGCCTGCATGGTAGTAGATTCAGCTTTTATAACAAAGCTTCGAACTTTTGTGGTTCATTATTCACCTTTTAAAATAGCTCATTTCTATTTGAAAAATTCTTGTATTAGGCATTTATTTCTTTTATCAAAAACTTAGCCCGATATTCCCAATATATTAAATTGTCAATATCTACAAGTAGACTATCATTAACTATAAATTTACATCTATTAGCTAATAAAACATTTTTTGTAAAATTATCTTTATCATCATCGTTCAGATGATAATGGATGGTGACTTGCTAGGTGGGGGAAGAGGAAAATCCGGTGGCATCTGCCTTAAAATTCTCTTCTACTTCATGATGGCTCTATGGACATTTAAGCACATCATTTTCCTTGAATCAAAATTTTTTTAGGATTCATATCCTAATAAATAAAATCATCATCAATATTTCCAGAGGGCATTTGAGATGCACTCTGCACATTTGAGAAATTCCCAAGGAAAATTTTGGGAACACTAAAAAATTAGACTAATATATGGTGTGTGTCTAGGAAAGATTTATATTTCTCGAAGGTGGTGGTGTGAGGAACTATTTCCCATGCATGTGAGATTCGTTCCTTACCATTGATGATATCTGCTATGGATGGTCTTCCTATGGCACTTGTTATGGGTGCATTTGCAGGTGTGCAGACAATGGAGGTGTCTTTTTTTCAATATTTTGAATGTAACCGACGTGTCTGCAAAATTTCACATGAAAATATAAATTAAAACTAGTGTAAAAAAAAATGCCATAAAAAGAGATTAATTTTAACCAAAAATACCAAACTTAGACTCTACACCCATTGATGATGCAACCATTTACCCTTTATTTGAAAAAAATTAAAATATTTTCTCAAACTAAATATAATTTTAAATCATTAAAATACATCATTTAAAATAGTACTTTTGAATAATAAGGTTATCTTGTGAGTTGGAGGTTACTTCTTCAACATTGATTGTAACACGCCCAAAAGTAATAGGAGTCATAGGTGTATGTTGATCACCAAGATACCTCGAACATTTCATGGATCTTGAGGTAGTTACTGGTGATGATTGCGACTACATGTTAGAATTGGTAAATGCTTCTTGAATCCTAAATACGACATCCCTTTTACTAGAAGGTTGATTCAAAAGGAAATTATAAAATAACAAGATTGTTTTGAAATAAATAAAACATAGATTATTACAAAAAATAATTTTACCTATATTTCATCCTCCGTCATACCAATAGCCATCAATATTGGGTGCAATATAGTTGGAGGAGGGCTATTTTAAATATTGAAATATGCTTCATTAAAAAGAGAAAGAATAAAGTTGTTGGATGTTATTGCATAAAAAGATTGTATTTTTTGGGTATTCAGAAGATCTTGTTTAACGTGATTCAAAAAGTGCTTATACCAATCAAATATACTGCCAGCAATACATCAAACCAAATAATCCAATGCCCAAAATGATATTTTTGTAGGTCACCCTTGTAAAATAAGTCTTGCCTGGAAAATTCAATGCAAGCATGAACAAATTTATATCCATTGTTGGAAATGTTTAAACCCCTTTTCGACTTAGAATAATTAACTGAAAAAAATGGAGAACATTATTAGAAAATAGAAATTACAAAAGTGACAACACTATTAGAAAATGAAAACTATAATACATAAAAAATGAAAAAAAATAAAAACTAAATTTTAAAAATATACCTTTCCAATTGTCTGAATGGACACCATATTTGGATGGTAGAATTTGTTTGTCTTCTTTGGTCAAGGTGTAATGGTTGTTCACCATGTGACCATCTGTAAATTTCAACCCTATTAGTTTCTGCACATCTAAGGGTTTCATAGAAAAAATAATATCATTGTTATTCACTTTGATGTGAACAGTGGACTCAATATAGTCATAGCAACTAACTATGCTTTACATCAAGAAGACATTGACATTTAATTATGGCATCTTGATTAGTCTTGCGACTCCAGAGCTATAAACCCATCGTAAATCTCTTTCAAGAGTGTTAAAAATATTCTTAATTTTGGGATAAATGTAGTTCTTGAATGACACTTTTGAAGGTAGAGGATAGGAAGAGCTAGCCATTTTTGCACTAAAAACGGTCTGAAAAATACTCTAAAAACCGTCTGAAAATGCTCTAGAAATGCTCTTGAAAACGATATAAAAATCATCCAAAAATGCTTTGAAAATAATCTAAAAATGCTCTAAAAATGATCTGAAAACACTCTGAAACTGTTGTAGAAAACACTCTAAAAATGCTTTGGAAAAATCTCTAAAAATGCTCTGGAAAATCTCTAAAAATGCTCTATAAAATGCTCTACGAAAGGTAAAAAATTACCCTACATTACTATTTATAGAAGTTTGCATGGCTAAAGTATGTAGATGGGTGACACGTGGCAGAGGAGAGGACACATGGTACCTTGTTATTGATGATATTTGGTAGTTACAATCTACCAGTTGCCATGCCCATCACCATTTTCTAGTTTCCTTCATCCAGTTACCTTCAGCTATTTGCAACCTGCCAGTCACCTTCATCTAATCATATTTTGGTAGTCACCATATGCCAATCACCATTTATCAGTCACCTTCAACTAGTCATCTTCTACCAATCACATTTTTCCAGTTGCCTTCATCCAACCTTCTGCCAATCATCTTCTACCAATTTCCATATGCTAGTCACCATCTACTAGTTGCCATCTACGAGTTGCCATCTACTACTCGTCTTCTACCAATCACATTTTGTCACTCACCTTATACCACTTGCTTTTTGCCACTCACCTTTACCACTCGCCTTCTATCAAATTTTGATAATTTCTCTGTAAAATTTTAAAAAATTCACCAATTTTTGATAATTTCTCTGCAAAATTTTAAAAACTTTTCCACCTAGTTTAGACATAATTCACCTTGAATTACCAAAATTTTTAATTACTTTTTCAGTATTGCCCTTATGCAAAACCTTGCTATTGGACCTATAAGGAAACTGTGAATGATAAAAGTTAGAGTAGAGAGAGATGAATATATTGTGCCATCTATTCCTATGAATTGCATAATAGATGTCATGTTGCAATATGTTTATAGTTCAAAAGTATGGAAGAATAAAATAGTTATCCTCAATACATTATATACAATTAAGAAGTGTTGAATGTTTCTAACCATTTCTTGACAAACCTATAAATCTTATACATTTATCAAACAATTGTTATAAACAACCACACTTATCCAGGGCCTATAAAGCAATGAGGATATATGAGATATGATATTTTAAGAGAATAAAATTAGAAGAATGAAGATCAACTTAATGAGAGAGGGTTGTCGCAATTGCCTTATAGATTATCAAAAATATGGGTTGTTTGTATTCGTTGCATGGCAAACCTATAAATATCGTACATTTTTCAAGCCTTAAATAGGAACACCTACACTTCTAGAGGTCTATAAAACAACAAGGATAATCTAGATAGAGGTGCGCTGATTTTTGGTTGTAAAATATGATAAAGATCACTCATAGTTTCTTATAATCCAGGAAATGCAAGGAATATTGTAGCTTCATTTCTTGGCAAGTTTCTTGCATGGTATTGTAATGATAACATCCTTTGCCTTTGAGGATCGATAAATGCATCTAAAAGTGATGCATTTGATATGAAAATGGAGAAGAATAAATGGTTATGTGGACCTAATTTTTATTCATGGAGAGAAGATTGGGAAGAATCCACTAGCATCAACTACTTAGTGTAAGTGCAATGCAAAAAAAATTATTCCTAATTAGGATCATAAATTGCATCATCATATCCCACCAAATCAATATGAAATCAGGCAATCCAAGCATGTGTAAACAAGTAAATATGAGAACAGTTAGTCAAGGAAATAGGCAACCATGTAAGCAGTCCATTAAAAGTAGAGTAGCCATGCAAAAAATAAATGAGAAGAAATGAAGTGTATCATTGTAAAATTAGATGTAGTAGTGTTTTAAGATAATTATGTTTATGGGTTCCTTTAGTTATTTTTTATTAAGTGTCGCTAGGAAATAAGCTCCTAAGCCAAAATTGGTAGTTAGTATAAATAGACCTAGCAATTAGGCTCAAATTTGCCTTCGAGCTTGAATTTTACATTGGTATTATTCTAGATTTCCTTGAGAACTAGGTCATCAACTTCAAAGGAATGAGATCATACCATTTTTCGATAGGCTCACCTAAGCCTCTACTAGTAGACCTATAGGTTCTATAATGTATGGATATGATTCTCTTCAAGTAGTTCCAATTGACTAAGGAAAAAAGATAATATTCATTGCCTATGGGTGTGTCTTTTAAAAATATACATAAGGAGGGTACTTCCAGCTCAAATGGGAAGATAGCCTTAGTCCCATAGACAAAAGCATAAGGCATCACACTAGTAGAAGTATAATTGTTGATGCGATAGACCCACAAGTTCAGATAGAGATATAAATACTAGTATTGTTTGACTTTGTTGATGAGTTGCTTAAGGATTTTGATCAAGGTCTTATTAGAAGCCTTGACTTGGTCATTTCCTTATGACTAGTAAGGCCTAGACCACTTATACTGGATTTTATATTTGGCACAAAGTTTTTGGACATCCTTATTCTTGAAGGGCATCCTATTATCAAAAAACATGACTAAAAGGATACCATAATGATAAATAATTTGATTTAGGATGAATTTAGATACTTGTATTTTGGTACAAGAGGACAAAAACATTGCTTTGACCCATTTGGTAAAGTATTTAGTTGTTTTTATAATGAAATTGCATTCATTGAAGGACACTATATTTATTTTTCCAATGATGTGCAAGTCATAAAGAGAGAAGGGCTAAGGGGAGGTCAGGGATTGGAGATCCTATGATGGTGTGTGAATAACATTATCATATTTTTGATATTTATCACACTTTTTGACATAGTAGCAAGAGTATTTCTCCATAGAGAACGAGAAATAACCTGATCGGAGAAGCTTTCTTTGTGATGTAATTTCCACTAAAGTGGCCACCACATGATCTCTTATGATATTATCCAAAAACTACTTGGGATTCATATGTAGTTAGGCACCTAATAAGGATACCTTCAAAATACTGATGATGCAAGATATCACTAATGATAATAAATTGATAGACACATTATCTCATGTTTTTATGCATATTATGATATATAACTTCTAGTATAATTCCATCATTAAGTAAGGTGAACAACAATATCTCATAAATATATTTAATATAAAAAGATTATAAGTATGATTAGAGAGAATACATTGCATCATGTTTTATCTCTAATATGTAATCTTACATAACTTTTAAATACTCTGACTATTGTTCTCCTCAAACATCTAGAGATGCATCCTTTAATATTCTTCATATTAAGATAAAACTCTCATCTTACCATATATCATGTGACTCTTCATTCTCTCTCTTGATACCTTGCAGTTTATCTTATATTAAAACATACATTACATAAAATATAAATCATTCTACCATAACTAGAGTAATCATCATGCACATCCTTTAGAATAATCTTAAGGCTATTATTTATATAGAATCATAACTACATATGCTTTCACTATAGGTAACCTTCCAAGTTGTGCTTGGGTCATAATAATTACGTATGTCTCCCGTATGCAAGTATGTTATTTTTATAAAAAAATACTCTTTTTAAAATTATATATATAACAAAATCTTTTTGTTCCTTATGTCTTCCATATGCAAGCACATTAATTTTTTGATTATTCACAAAACTTATTTTAATATTTTACCATATCTTCTCATAGTGTTTTTTTAATCCTCATAATTTAAAAAGAAAAATTCCTTTAAAAAACCTCCAATAAAAGTTTTTTTTTCTTTTTTAATCCTCATAGCTTTGTTTTTATTTAGTCTTTCAACTCAATTAGATAGCCACTATACATGTCCTTTTTTGTTACTTTGATTTACTACCAATTTTTTTTATTGTGCACTCATAATAATTAATGTGGCTTTTTGAAATAAAAACCATGCAGTATTTAATATAATTTCTAATCATTATAGTAAATTACCTCATAATAATATGATAACTATCTATTTTACACTTTTTTTGAATTCAACACATAAGACCTCAAGAACTCTTCAAACTATTTGGTGAACTCCTCATGCAATGCAATTGAATTTAGTGATACATGGGATTAGCTTATGGATGCTTGATTCTATCCATCTCATATTCTAGTGAACCCAATGTGAAAACCATTTACATTTAAATTTTTCATTTAATTGAAGTTAAAAACTATTCAAACTTAAGTAAGATCACTTAATTCTTGTTTGTATAGGTTAGGTAATTTTATTCTCCTTGGCTATGTATCTAGGTGTTGTTGATCCTTATTCATGTACCCCAAGGTCTATGCTCACATGCATTTATGTATGTCAAGGCAACTACGATCTTTTCACATACTATTGGGTATATTAGGAGAGCAGGTATATCAAGTAGGTTTAGGTATATTAGGAAAGCCTCCCAAGGTATATCAATAGGATATAATTAGATTTATTTCTTTGTAATAATAACTTCAAATTAATAAATAACCTCCTCTTAATCTCACTCAATGGCCATCTTTCTAAACCTTCTTGCTATATTGAAACTCATTTTGTTCCCTTTTCAAATCCTCCTAATATCTAAAAGCATACTTCAACCTATAAGGTGTACCATCTAAAACCTCTTATAAATAATTAAAAAGGATATTCCATTTATAAAAGTCATGATTCTATAAAATAAAATAGGTATGCCTTTCCTTTGGCCCATTCAATCCCCTCACATGATGATTTTAATCAAGAACTTGAAGACATTATCAATAAGTATATTAATAAAATACCCTCTACAACCCTTGGTTATATTTAAGAGAAAGAATAAATCATTCAATAATTCCTTAATAATCTTAGTAATTATGGATATGATGCTACTTCCAAAGCATCATCTTCACACAAACATGAAGATACTATTCAATTATTTCTTAACTATATTAGAGATGAGT
The DNA here is from genome assembly GCA_028583015.1 of Wollemia nobilis. NCBI lineage: Eukaryota > Viridiplantae > Streptophyta > Pinopsida > Araucariales > Araucariaceae > Wollemia > Wollemia nobilis. The sequence goes on along the minus strand of JAQPPZ010003109.1, from coordinate 193,382 downwards.
GCAAGTAACCTTCATTGGAAGACTCCATTGAAAATAATACCACCACATATAATCTTAAGGGTGATAAAAATGATAATTCCTTGCCCTTAACATTTATAATGCATAGGTGACCATTATTTATAATCTTCATTTTTATATCAATAATGCACTTGATAATATTTAGATCCAAGATGTCGCTCATGATAAAACAATTAGGAGCAACATAGGGCATCATTAATATTTAAAATTCAACCTTAATTTAAATAATCCTATGATTACTTATTTCTCAAACCATAACCATCATATAGACCCCTCATCTATCATCAAATCAAAAATTTTGTCGTGTTCAAACTCTCAATGCTCAAGCAAAATAATTGAAGCATGAACTAGTTTCTATTTGTAACCCTTCTTCTTATTATAGTTAATATTATAAACAATTATTTAATCTGCATTTATATCACTTTGTATTCAACTACTCAATCCCTTTTAAGTATAAAATAATTTAATTGCAAGCATATGAAGGTCATTAAGATCCTATTCAACATCCTAGGGAATTTCTAATGGCTTATGATGACATTGCACATGATAAAAATTTATTAATAAATACATTCCCTAAAAATATTAGATGTAGAGCATTATAGCGGTATTAATAGTTACCAAAATACCCCCTTAAAATTTTTAGCAACCTTGATAAAATGATTATACAATACTTTTTGGTTTGGATTGATAGAACCTAAAATTACTTATTTATTAAAACTAAAACCATTTAAGAAAAAATCCTTTAAATATTTTCTTATTAGATGGAAAACCACCATAGGAATACTCAATCACATCCCTCATCAATCAAATCTCTTTAATTTTTTTGTCAACAACCTCAATGACCAATTAGCCTATTACTTAAAAAAGTGGTGGTGTTATCCCTATAAAATGTGATTGACCTAGCTAAAAGTGTGGAGAAAACTCTTTAGAAAATAGAGAAATTAAAAGTATAAGAATATGAATATTATCCTCCCCTTAAACATGATAATTATAATTTACTCACTCCTAGGTAGTTTCATGCATAGTTGAGCTCACCCCATACTCTAATTTAACCATGTTACTAAAGGCCAAGATGCTTGATCTTCCATCCCACAAACTTATGATATTTAAAATCCATTATACATGTGAATATTGTACTTTTTATTAGTTTGAAATATATCTAGTTGAATGATATGCACCCTTAAGAACTTAACGAAGAGTTTGGATGCCTTAGAAATAGGGGTCTTTGAGGCAACCTCTAAAGAAGTCCGGTTCCTATGTGCCTAGGTAATATAACAAAAAGGGAGGTTTTTAGACTAGAGTAAGAAATGCAGAAGGTTTAGAAAGCTAGGCTTAAATTAGACCAAATTTGACAACATCAAGAGACATAATGCAAAGAGTCTGACAATCCAAATGTAGACTAAACTACCTAACAAAAAATTTTGCTTTCCTTATTCTTTAGAACAATTAAACATGAAGAACATAAGCATTGCTAAATCATTCCAAAAATCTACTAGTAAATCTAGGTAGAAATATAGATTGTAAAATAACTATAGTAGAATTATCCATTTTTAGATTTAACAAGAATGCTTAACTACTCTGTAAGACATACATACATGTACAACACAAGGATTGAGAAAATTATAGATAATAATCCAATATTTATTCAAAATATGTATAGTCCTCAATTAGTACAATTATACCAATTATAAATGCCAAAGATTCAACCATTAGATAATATTTTTTCTTAGTTCTCGATCAAAATAAAAGTTTTATGATTGTTTTAGTTACGACAGTCTTTCACAATATGCATGGTCCTAACATTCATGATTTGTTATTATTCATTATTTTATTTTGGAGCATTTATGAAGTTCTTTACTTTTGAATAATGTGTTGCTCTCATTTTTTTCTTGATAATTTCTTCTATAGGTGATTCCCATGATCCTATTTCTTTTCTACTGATCTTTATTGCTACCTGTAGACTTGTGATGTTACTAGTCTTTGATAGGGTTGAAAATCCTTTTTCCTTTTTGGATGTTTTTTCCTTTTTAAAATTTGGTAGGGATTTTTCACCCTAAGACATGCTTATCAATAATTTGATTTCTAAGATATCTTTCATAGAATTTTTCTTCATGAAGATGATTACCTCTCTTTTGTGGTTTATCAAAATTTTTAAATTTCTCCCATAGAATTTTCTTTGCAAATAGGATGGTTACCTCTCTTCTTGTGGGTATTTCAATTCTCTTCCATATAATTGCCTCACAAAGATAATAGTTACCTCTTATTTTGAGATAACCTTAAACAATATTCTATAAGATTATCTACCCTTAAAATTTATTTTCAACAAAGTGTGCTTCTTTAGATTGAAAGAGGAGTAGTATCAAATGGAGATGTGGTTCTTCCTTCTACTTGCATACAAATTCCCTTATCCTTTAGTGGACCTTATAAACCATGTGTTGAGTGGTTACTCAAATTCCATTCACATTATTCATGATGTAATAACTCCTCACAACTACTTCTATATTTACCTCCTACATCTTAATTTGTAAATATAATTCTTATATAACCTTGCCCAATGATCATAACCAGAATAAATTTAAAAAAATAAAAATCTTAAGTTGTTCATTTTTCCTAAAATTTTATCATTAGAATCATCTATGAATTTCAAAATAGTGATGGATCATGAAATAATGAGATATAATTTAATGTCTACCCACATTGTTGTATATTGTGATTATATTAATCATTTTAAAACAATTTGATTTGTAAATAACATCTTTAAGGGCTCTAAAATTACATGGTATTGAAAAGAAATAATACCAAAAAAATCATATTTAGTTTTGGTCTATTAAGACTAAATTCAATCATTTTGATCCTTGGAATAATAAGTGGTAAAATAGATCAATTATGACAAGAAAAACTCCTATTGAGACAAGAATTTTACATATAACCTCTAAAGCTCATGTAATCATTTATTCTAATTAGTTCTTATCCTTTGACTAGCACATCAAGTCAAGAATGAGTACACATTTTATTGATGCAAGTATTTCTTGACTAGAATATGATTATTCTTTCAATCCTTCAAAGTAGTATACAAATATTTAAAATATTTTATATATTATGTTAGATCATAATAAAATATATTGCTCAATAAAAATATAGCATTTATCAAAAAAATATTTGAATTAATGTTTATTAATAAAAAAATATTAAATGTATCATAGGCTTGTTTATACCTTTGAAATTTAACAATTATTTGGGCAAGGAGATACTTGGTGGTGCCAACTCAAAGTATATGTCAAGATTTTCCTAAGACAAGGTAAAAATATATTAAAAGTATTCTAATCCATTTATTTATATTTACATAAATAAAAACTATCAAATTTATCTAGAACATTAGTTTTCTGGGACATCATTTATTTTTATAGTTAAAGTATATCATATGAGTTATTCCTAAAATATGTCATCCTTCAAATTTACCAAATTTTTTAATAAAATTTATATTATTGTTCTCATAAAGTTCAGTTTTCTTTAGCTCCTACTTGTACTATCTTTTTTTATTTTTATTTTACTATGTATTTGAATTATTTTAGCTAAAAAATTAATTGTATTAAAATTTAAATATATTCTCAAGCATGAATCTAAAAAAAATATGTGGGAGAGTTGGAGGAAGTGGGTTGTGTAAAACTCCTAGGAAAAGGGACGTCCTAGGTTCAAATCCTTCCCCCTCACATGAATACTGATATGTAACTATGGGGTATGTTAATCCCACCCACCCAATCAAAAAAAAATATTATATAATTTTAAATTATATAAACAAATTCTATAAAATTGATAAAACCCACCATTTAACCAAGTAAATTGAAGCGGTTCTATAATCTAGAACATATTTATTACCTTATCAAGTAAATTGAAGCGATTCAATGAATACCTTATCAAAACGTAACAAATTTGACACAATATAAAAATCTAATTAAAAGAAAAATAAATAATAAGATGAACGAAAAAAACAACCTATATATCTATATCATAAATTTACCGTCAGTGTTTATTTGTGATTAATCTTATATCTGATGGTCGTGTTTTACACTTAGTCCAACATTATTTAATAAAACATCGTTTAGATTACTCTACCTTATCCATATTAATGAAACATGTTTACAATAATGTGGCATCTTAACTCATTGGTACTTTAGTTCCTCTACCCTTTCTATATTAATGAAAAGTGTTTGCGATAACGGAGTGTATCAACTCTTTGGTAATTTAGTCATTTTTGTTTGACCACTAAGGTAGATAATTTTTAAAATGATTTAGACATTACAAGGACATTTGTTTTTCCATTAAAGCTCATTTGTTATTTTATTTTAAACCTCATTTCTATGAATATAGAATCCACAAACCGGATAATCTTCTATATTTCTAACAATAGAATCCGAAAACCGGATAATCTTCTATATTTTGTTGTTAGAATTTTTTCATGTTATTATCAAAATTATTCATTCCGAGGTTTGTGATATTGTTCACTTATTATATTGTCATTACTGAACAATATTTTACTTTATTTACGAATATTTTGTGATTTCATTATACCACCAACAACGCAATGAAGATTGATATAGTAGTTATCGCTTATGTTTTTTCCTTTTAAAAGTTAGAATATATTATATCATTAATAGGAACATTATAATATTTTGGTGTTAATATTGTTTATCAGTTAAAAAAATAAAATAAGGTGGATGAGGAGTAAAACATTCATAACTGACTATATATAAGAAGACTATACATAAGAATAGAAGTTAATATCAATAAAAATCTTATAGCTATATCTTGTTGTAATACATCATATATCAGTATTCATTGTATTCATCTGAGGGAGAGTCTGTTATATGAAAAAAATTTAGGCATGTCTTTTGTGATATCTTCTGCAGTCTTTAGAGAAGAAAAAGAAGTAATCAAACCTTGAACCTGCTTATCATTGTTAACTGTCTTCTTCTTAGCTTCCTATTGGGCTTTCTGAAGATCTTGAATCATATGAAAATGTTGATGAAGTCTGTCACTAACATCTCGAGGTGTGTTGGAAGGATCATAGACTTGGGAGTGAATGTGTCCCACATGTAACAAAAGATCAAAGGTCAAGTCTGCCAAAACTATATCCCATAGAGGAGCAGTTAAACACCTTTTTGCATCTGTACTTCCAAATGTGCTTCTAAAAACATCTCGAGTTTAAGACATTGATTCAACTGAAAAAACCAAACAAAAAAAACTTCCAAAATGTAACAAAACTGTTTATTTTAATTTTGTAACATAGCTAAATTGTTTTGGAACATCTCTTTTCTTTATATCTTATGTTATCGAGTGACTGTTATGTTTAGATCGTGTAATTTGCTTATTGTGTAAGACTTAGTATTAATATTTCTTATTTATATATATGTCAATATTAATGTTTTAATTCTAATAACATAATTCACGTGATTTATTTTTATTCATAAGATTTATACTATTTTTTATTATTATATTATTTTTTTCGTTTATGTAAAAGACGAGACAAGGTCATATACTAAAACTTTTTTAAACAATAATATAATCTTTAAGTATTAATCATTGTTTTTAAAATTTATCGACTCTTCTTCTTTTACTAATTAAGTACTCTTTTTTATATTATCATTCATATTTTAACCACTTTATTCAAAATATTTTAGATGCCCTAACTTCTAATATTTCTATAGATAATCCTCTACCTTTGCTCATTGCTTATATATTATATTAAATATTTTTATAAAATCAAATATATATTTTTAAAATAAATTTATTTTTAAATTGTTATCAAATCAATTTTAAAATTGTAAAAAAATATATAATATAATTTGATTTCGTATACTTTATTTTATCAAGAGAAATAACAAGAAATTTTAAGTTCAACAAGTGCAGACTTTGTTCTATTTTTAATTATTTTTTTAAATATGAATGAACATCTAATGCACTCATCCCATAGTAAATATTTTAAAGCTATTAACATATTGAAAAAATAAAGTATATGTTTAAATAGATATAACAAAAATTGTAAGTAAAAGCATAGACAATAAATAAAATGAGGACCAAATATTTATAAAATTTATTTATTCAAAAGAATTCCTTATACAATGTTAACTGAAAATATATTTTTATAATCATAAAATGGGAGGGTTTCCGAAGAACTCTTTATACAATGTTAATTGAAAATATCTTTTTATAATCATAAAATATGAGGGTTTCCTAATTTACCCACCCAAATATTTTTTGAAATATTTTAGGTCTTATTAGTCTTCTAGAATCTTTTAGGTCTTACTAGCCATTAATGTTGATGTGTACGAATATATTTAAGTTGACAAAAAACATAAAGTAACCAAAAAATATATTTTCATAAACTTTCTAGAAGATTCCATCATCAAATAAAAAAATCATATAGCACCTACACATTGTAACAAACTCTCACTTGATACAAGATTTTTCTGTAATTTTATCCCAATCTTATTTATACAAAATTGGTGCTTTTAAACTCTAAAAACCTTAGTAAGTGCATCTACTTCATTCTTTTGGGTTTTGCATTTGATTAGGTTTATCATTCCACTCTCCACCATATCATGCACAAAATGATATCTCACTGCAATGTGCTTTGTTCTTTCATGGAATGATGAAGACTATGCAAGTGGTATTGCACTTTGGCTATCAAATTTTATCTCAACATATTTCATCAATCAAACACCTTCTTTTGTAGAATCAATGATAGCAATATATTCTACTTTAGCTAAAGCTATAATATTTTAGTTTTTACTCATCCAACTCATTGTATCACCATACAAAGTGAATACATGTCCTCTTGTTGACTTATAGTTATCTAAGTAACCTACCCAATCTATGTCTACATGTCCTTGCAAATAAAACTCTTCATTATTCTTAGGTTGATAACTTAAAAAATGATCTTTAGCACCCTTTAAATATCTAAAAATTATTTTTACAACAGTTCAATGTTCCTTTCTAGTATTTGACATATATTGGCTAACCATACCAATATCATGAGCAATATCAGGCCTAATATATATGATTTCATATGTCAATGAACCCACAACCTCTGCATGTAGAATTTTCTTCATCCTCTCATTTTATTTATTTGTAACTAGACACAGTTCTATAGATAATTTAACTCTAGATTGCATAGGATTTTTGGCATGTTTATCATCCTACATGCCAATTTTGTTTCAAATATGGTTAGTATAATCCCAAGCAATGGCATACCTGACCTAGTCCTTTTATATGAAAGTTCTTTAACAACTCCTTATTTTCTGAAATCAATTATTTATTATTTCCAATCAAGAGGATGTCATCCACATACAAAACTAAAATTATAAAGTTTTTTTTTTTTTTTTTGTAATACACACATGGATCTGTAGGGTTACAATAATATCCATTATAAAACATGTAACCATTAAATTTTTGGTACCATTATTTAGGAGACTACTTTCATCCATAGAGATATTTCTTAAACCTATAGACAACACATGCATCTGTTGCTTCAAAACCTTTAAGCTGCTACATGTATATTTTTCCTTCAAATATCCATGTAGGAATGTTTTCTTTACATCCATTTGTTCAACCTCTAAATAAAAACAAACAACATATGCAAAGTAGAAGTCTAATAGAAGATAGCTTCATAGTGGGAGCATAGTTTTATAAAAAACTATACTTGGGATCTAAGAGAACCCTTTTGCAACCAACCTAGCCTTGTATATTTCCACAAAACCATAAAAACTTAACTTCCTTCTAAACACATATTTTTTGCCTACTATATTTCTTCTATGAAGTTATTGAACTAAATTTCATACATGGTCCTTATCCATGAATCTATTTCTTCCTACATGGCCTTCTTCCAATGCTCTTTCTCTAGAATATTTATGGAATATTTAAATATGAGAGGATCATCACAAGAAACTATAAATCCATAAAAATATCATGATGCTTATTGGGAATATGTCTCTCTTCTAGTTCTTCTAGGTTGTTCTATTGATTCTTTGACCTTTCCTCTACAAGGTGGAGAATCAGGCTATATAATTTGTTGATCCTCTTGATGCATATATTTAAGCACATAAGAAAGTAGATCTTCACTATGACTTTGTAGGATAGAAATATTATCTAAAATATCAAAATATATTATCTCTTAAGGTTTATAGGGTTGAGCATGTACTTCATTTGAAGGCTAATCTATCATAGTGTATTCATGCACATTAACCTTCTGTTTTAACTTATGTTTTAATTCTTGTTGTTGAATATATTTAGATATCTTAATTTCTTTGAAAATTACATCTCTATTGAAAATACTTTTGTGTTCATCTAGAATCCACATTTTATATCCTTTTGTTCTAATAACTTCTTCATAACCAACAAGAATGTATTTCTTAGATTTTCCATCCAACATTTTCGTCTTTTCAAATAGAATGTGTATAAAGGCCTCACAACAACAAACTCTTAGGTGAGATATTAATGGTTTTTTCCCACTCTAGGTCTCTTCTATTGTCCTATCATTCAAAGCAATGCATGATGATAAATTAGCCAAATTGTTGGCAGTTTAGATTGCTTCAACCTAAAATCCTTTACTAAGCTTTGCATCTAACAACATGCTCCTCATATTTTCCAATAATTTTATGTTCATTCTCTTTGCTATTCCATTGCACTAAGGAAAATAAGGTGTCGTATTTTGTCTAAAGATACATTTTTTCCTATAAAACTTTTCAAATTTAGTAGAATAATATTCTCCTTCATTATCACTATGCAATATCTTAAGTTGCATGTCTAAATCCCTTTCTACATTAACAAAAAACCTTTTAAAATGATCAAGGATGTCACTATTTTTCTTCAAAAATATAGTCCATACGTTTTTGCTATGATTATCAATAAAAGTGGTAAAATATAGTACACCACCAATAGGTGGAGTATCCATAGGACCATAAATATTTGTATGAACAAGATCAAAAATATATTTAGCTCTATGTGGGTGATAAGAGTAAGTTACCCTTTTTTTTCCATCACATATGATTCACAAAATTTGAGAGTGCTAGAGTTGATATCCTTGAGGCCATGCACCATGCCTTTGTTGACAAACTACTTAAATTTGGTTTCCTCTTGATGGCCAAGTATATCGTGGCAAAGAAGACAATTTCCAACATTTTTTTCAACATTTTTCCCAACCGCATTTATAGAGGAAACATTGCAATGGATTTTCTCACAAGGATGACATCCAGTTTGAACAAAGTCCCTTTCTTATTTTCTTTTGCAAGCATCGGTGAAACTATTTTAAGTTTGCATCCTTCATTTAAGAAGGTAACAATTACTCCTTTTTTATTTAGTTGCTCAACTAAGAGAATAGTTCTTCTTAGCTTGGGGATGTATCTAAATTTTTGTAAGTACTTGACTTTTCCACTTGAATCCTTCATAGGAATTATACCTTCTCCTTCTACATCACAAAAGGCATTATGACCCATAAAATATTTTACACCATATACCTCTTTATAATTGACAAACCACTCATGATGTGGTGTCATGTAGAAAGAAGTTATTTAATGTATAATAAAGTCTCCCGGTAACCCATCCTATGAGTCTAGCATATTTATTAATAATTCAAGACAATGATCTTCATCATTAAATTTATCACCAATGGAGTTTAACTACTTTATTAGCACATTAAAATTATTCAAGTGGTTTGAGAACTTGTTGTTCTCCTTCATCTTGAGATTTGCAAACTTATTGTATTCACAATTGACTTGGAAGTATAGATGCTCTCCAACTTGTTCCACATATGTTGAGTAGATTGTGCTTCTATCACATTTAGAATCACAAAGTCTTCTAAACTTAGTCTAATTAGGGACACTGCTTTTCTATATAGCTTGATAAACCCCTCTTATGTCATTCGAGTGGGCTTTCTAGTGACTACAACCCATAAGTCCATTTCCACTAGTAAATTCTTCATTTTGATCTTTCGTAATGTGAAGTTTAGTCCATTAAAATTCTCAATCTCTAGTCTACTTCTTATTGTTTGTAAATCATTCTCTTCTCCCACTCAAACTATGAAATAATGCACTAGCCCTTAGGAGCACTCCAAAATAAATATAAAGCAACCAATATTGTAGAGAGGAAGAGCACGATTCACTACTAAAGCATATACAACTACCTCTCTTCTACTATAATGTTTTGATACAATGAAAATAAAAATAGAGCATATGTTTAAAACAGACAAAGAATAAAAACTACAAGCAAAAACATAAACAATAAAGGACCAAATATTTACTATATATATATATTGAGAAGAACTTTGTATTAAATATTAAATGCAAATGTCCTTTTAAAATTACAAATTGAAAGGATTTTTTTAACTTGCCCACCCAAATAATCTTCTAAAATCTTTTAGGTCTACTAGTCTTATGAAATCTTCTAAGTTTTACTGGATGTGTACCAATATCTTTAATTTCACCAAAAATATAAAATCACCCAAAAAAATATATATATTTTCATAAACTTTTTGTAGGTGGCAGCTTCTCACCTGATCATGAAGTTTGAGGGCAACAAACATGATTCGGCGACTTAGCTGCCAATTAAAGAGAATAAAGAGTAAAGAAACGGGACACGACGCACTGAAGTTGTAGATTTGTATGCCAACGACAATAATAAGTTTATAAATTCGATGTTTGAAAACTGCAGAAGCCCAAAGCAAGACTTTACTTACGTTCCTATCAGTTCAAACATGCCACAGCTGCGGGAAAGTATAATCTGGAATCAGATTTGATGAAAGGCAGGAAAAGACGCAAAAAGAAAAAGAACAGAAGGCAAAAACGTGCTATTTGTTATTCACAGTATTCTAACGATAATACATAAATTACTTTAAAACAGAGCGTGAAAGTAATATCAATCACCTCGGCTATCTCCACAGCCAAACCCTTTTTCGGTGCCATTGCCTCTCTCTAACAAGGAGAAAAGAAGACATCTGATGGCAAGCAAAGGAGAGTGTTGCAAAATATATATAGAAAAGAGTAAGGTGAGATTCACTCATGGTTATAAGTATAAATTTCTTGTTCATTGCGAAAAAAAAAGGCGGGAACCCGTAGAAAAACGTGCAGGAACATGTTTTTCAAAGAAAATCTTAAATTTCAGGTCACAAGTGTACGTACATAGAGTTTATTATTCAAGTTGATGAACTGTCAAAGTTTGTTTTAAAAGTCCATGTCCCTTACGCGTGAGGGCCCAAAATTTGAGGCCATGGGTGCATTTTTAGTGATTGTCAATTGCAATCCACAAGTAACAAGAACTAAAGTAGTTTTAAAGGTACTTAAGTTAATAAAAATATTACACTTTATATAGTAGTTACATTTTATTAGTTAGGTTTTAATTTTTCTTCTGAACGGTGTAAAGTTTAAATAGTTTAACTAATTTTATTTATTTATTTATTTATTTATTTTTTATTTTTTATTTTTTATTTTTAAAGCAAAAAACCTCTTGTGGGGCCGCCTCGAACAGGGGTTCTACACCGTTAAAGTCACCCGGGGGTCGCACCCAGCCCTGCCCGTACCAACATATCAATTGGATTTTGGGTACCCAATTCAGCTTTTTGGTAGGGTGGAGATTCGAACCTGGGACCTCCCTTGGAGGATTGCCCTCTCCTCTCCAACTCACCTACAACACCTGGATAATAGTTTAAGCTAAATTATTCTTTAATTAGTTTCTTTAATTTAAAATACCTTCAAATTACTATTTAAGTGTTAGTTTAAATAGTTTAAGTTAAATGACAGTTTAATTAGTTAAATAATTTAAACTATATGATAATTTAATTAGCTATTTTAGTGGGACACTTTTTAAATAAAGGGGTAAAAATTCATTGATAAAAAGTCTGGATTACAAAGTATAGCTGAGCCCCCAACCAGGACTCAAATAAGCAACAAGACAGGCTAAATCACCAGACAAGGTCAAATCCCAAAGAAAACCAAAAAAAAAAAAAAAAAACCACATTAATTCTGAACATCCTTATGGATCAACTCCCGTAGGTGTTGAGAATCCCCAGACGGGAGACTCTCCCGGTTATCAATACTCTGAGTATCCAATAGCTCAGAAGCCTCATCGAAATAGACCACCTGCTGGAAATCCAGGTAAGAGGAGAGATCTTAACTGGATCCCATAAACAAGCAATGCGACCAGCATATCCACATGCACCAATACACTGACATTGCCCCTTTCTCCACAACTTGGGAGCAATATTGAACAAACTACCAATAGCTAATTTAGTCTCCTGAATAAAAACCACATCCGGAGAATGAACACGAATCAAATCACGAACAAATTTTTGTCTGGGGATGTTGTTCAACCCCCTTACATTCCATGAAAGTATAATCATTTTTGGGGGTTATAAAAATGGGAGTCCAATGTTCTCACCAAACCTGACTCTACCAAAGTCTCCCCCATTAACTTAATTTTATCCCGGTATTTCTTTCGACCCACCTTCATATTCTTATCTGAAGCATTTTTTTTAATTATTTTATGCTGCAATCCCAACACCGTAGGAGTTTTACAGTCCATGGATGACTGCATCAGTGCCTAGGTAGGAGAGGGCATATCTAAATCTGTGCCATTTTCTAAGATAACTTCACTTCTAGGGCTAGGGCCAACCATATCACCTATACTCGGAACCAAAGCCCTTTGTTCTTCATTTAAACCCCCTATATCTGATTCCCTTGGTTCCACCTCATGAAGAGACAACTGATTTGGTCATGTTATATCTATAATAGGTAGTGATGTTTCAGGTATCTCCATGCACTGATCAAGGTTCTCTAGAATTTCAAAACGGTTGAGCTGAGCATCTGGCTGGTTATCCTTAATGTCTCTTTTTGTATTTCTTCCTTTGTTTCGAGGTTTTACCATAACAAAGCCTTCCTTATCCTGATCCCCCTCCTTTATCGGGGCTTTTCCTTTATCCATATTTTGTACAGCTCGAGAGGGCCCAGGATTTGAAGCCACAGGCAGGACAAACTTAGGGCATTTTCTTTGTAAGTGGCCATATTCATGGCAAATCCAGCAACAAAATGGAAGAGCTTCATAGTCAAGTTTTTGAACCCATGTGGTTGATCCGAACTGTATTTCAATAGAATATGGAATAGGATTGTTTAAATCAATTTCAACATAGATACGGGAAACAGAGATTACCTTTTTATCCAGCGTCTGTTGTGATGGTCCAACCGACTTCCCAAGTAGAAGGGCAATCATATGCAAGATGTCATTTCTCCAAAATTCCAATGGGAGCCACGAAAGCCGAACCCACACCGGAACCCGTGACGGCCACTCCTCTGATGGGTTGAAACCCACATGCCAGGGTTTAAGAAAGAGTCCCGCTTGGTTACAAAAATAGGGACCTCCTTCAAATGCTTTGTTACGATCCGCAAGACAAGAAAAAACCACCATAAAATAGCTATTTGCACTCAACATCACCTCCACATCACCTTCAGGGTTCCAAGTCTTCCTAACCCAAGCCTCCACAAAGGGAAGAGAAATTCGGATGCCCATAAATTTACCAATAAGCGCATGTTTGGTTAAATACTCCACATCTTCTGCCACCGAGTTTGGTTGAACCACTAGAACCGGCCTGACTTCACATCGTTTCAAACATCCATTGTTCTTTAACAAGCGATTCTTGGCATGCAATGGGAAATCCTGTTCCTTCCAATCATTTTTAAATGAAATACCAGCACTAGCATGCACGCTCTATGATGGACCTGATGCCATCACTACATTGCTCCAGTTTTTCATACCTCCTCCAGAAACTGCTGCCATCCCCGCAGAGCCCTAAAAACCAACCTTTGGAGCTGCTTGCACTCAACCCCTATTTTAGTGGGACACTTATGTGGTTGAGGTTTTTATATTTTTTTTTAGAAACCCAAATTTAAACCACCTTAAAATGTGGTGGTATATGTGCATGTATGCGAGTAAGCTTATGTAAAAATAAAATAAAAAATAACCTAACAATAATATTACCTATTTATTTTTTTATGTATTAAAATATGTTAGCTGTTACATATATTTATTCAATTAAATTTAAATTATCCAAAAATTTAAGCCTTTTATTTAATATTTACAAATCGAAATCAATATAAACTTATAATAAAAGGAGCCTCCAAAATGTGTATGTTCACCTAATACAAAATGTGTATGTTCACCTAATATATGACGAAAGGAAGAGATAAACTAATCGGCCTTGGTAAATATTTGATTGTTCATGTTTAAATCTTAGAGGAACATTGCTAATTTTAGTAAAGGATTTTACCGACTTTAAAAAGAGACATGTGGACTTCATCTCAATAGGGTCAATAACAATGAGACAAATAAATTTGTTGGGAGTAGCCCAATTCTTATCAATTACTAAAAAAATAATTGTTAGCCAACATCCTATATAATAAAAACAATGTTTGAATGCAGCACAAACCGCGTGCTATGAAGTCGGGTAGGTAGGTGAAGAAGGTTTATGTGCGTAGTAGTAAAAAATCACTCAAAGCAAAAACATGTGTTTCGTATAGACGATGATGTACGAAAAAAGCAAGACCAAGAGAGTCGTGTTTGTTGTGGGTGGACACAATCCAAATTTTAGTTTGAATACGACCACAAAAGTTATCATGTGAAGACAGCCTTTAACCACAAAAGTTATCATGTGAAGACAGCCTTTAATAATGGAACCATAATTACCATGCCCCACCTTATGAATATTGACCTTTCAATCATAAACTATCGGCATTTTTTCTCCTTCTACTCTCCCCAATTAATGGAACTTGTCGGTTCATATAGCGGAAAAAGCAAATGCATAGCTCAGAGCATTTTTTCGTGTTTGAGCGGAGCTTTACGCATCAAAGTGAAACGACGTTTTAACGAAAGTCATGGAAACAAAGACACGGCGCTGTTTTACAATTGACAATGATTTTAAAGCTGAATCAATGTGAAACAATTTAACGAAAGTCATGGAAACGAAAGACACGGCGCTGTTTAACATTTGATAATGATTTTAAAGCTGGATCAATGTGAAACATTTTAACGAAAGTCATGGAAACGAAAGCCACGGCGCTGTTTTGCATTTGACACTGATTTTAAAGGGGAATCGATGATGTAAAGGAAGCCAAGGTCAGAAAAAACAGGTAGGCGCAAGATACAAAAGTCGAGGGGAATCAATGATGTAAAGAAAGCCAAGGTCAGATAAAACAGGTAGGCGCAAGATACAGAAGTCGTATTTGTCGCGGGTGCGTAGACTATCGTAACAGTCAGCGTCACATTAAATGGGTTTCTATTGCCATCGTTAAGAAGATTTGCTGTTCCTTCTTGTCATTTACTAGGAATGGGCTTTCTTCCTTTATTCCGCTTATTTTTGCCTCTACTGTTTTTATTCATTTTTTTTATGTTTTAGATATTATGCAGGCATACAGTATCCAACATACTTAAATCTTCGAAGGAATTTAAATGCTTAACGACTTTACAACAAATATTCAACTGTTTCGTTATTATTCTCCACCATTATTCATATACATTCTCGTTTATTTTTTGCTTCCTTGTTGATTATTTCATCGTTTATTTATTCGAAATTCAATCGAAATGTTGCTATGCATATTATAGAGAGTTGAAGTGTGTGGTATATTAATTTTTTTAGAATTATCATTTTTGAAATCGATTAAATATATATAGATTTTATTTTTTAAGTAATATAAAGTACAACTTATGGTATAATTGGGGCCACACTCTCCATGGCATAGTTATAGGGGACATGATGAAACACCAAGGACATACCATGGGGTGTAGTTTTTACTTTTTCAAGATAATTCTAATTAAGTTTACAAACCATTAATATTATAATTGATGATAATATAATGTTTGGGGGCATATGGCACAATTGATTGGGCTTTGGCTTTTCTTGGGGAGGTCCATGGGGTGTTTGTGTGGGGATGTGTGTAAATCTCCTATTAATAATCTTAACTCTTTGCCTCATAAGGAATCATGTATGGGATGTGAATGTTCAGTCGTAAGCATAAGCATGAGTCGTAAGAGTTTCTTACACTAACCAAATAATATATATATAATTTTTTATCATATTAAAATTTGAAAAATAAGTTATCATTATTTTTGTGTTCCATATCCAAAATCTGCTTCTATATCCTTAACTAATAATATTCACTCTAACCAAATGATATATATATATATATATATATATATATATATATATATATATATATATATATATATATATTATTTTTATCATATAAAAATTTTAAAAATAAGTTATCTTTAAGGTTTTTGTGTTTCGTCTCCAAAACCCGCTTCTATGTCCTTAACTAATAATATTCATCAAAAGCATGTGTATTTTAGATAACATAATTACTATGTCGAATGTATGGTATGAGTTCGAACCTTTTAGCAAAAAGTTTTATTTATTATAACGTATCGAGTGGATTTTTATTATTGTAATGTTATAGGCTTTAGATTTTTGGCCAATATTCAATTGCTCTATCAAGATGATTTTTGGAGATGCCTTTGGTTGTTTTACCATAAATGGTAAACCATTCTTCTCATTTTTACCTCTTTTAACCAATTAGTTAGGGTTGTTCACTTGCTCTAGCACTTTATGTGTGGGCTCCTAAGGGATCTAGGTATGTAATTTCCCACATAGTTTATAAAAGTTGGGTTAAGGTCATCTTCCTTCCCTACACTACTTAATAGCTATTTTATAGCCACTTCATAGATCACACCTTCCTCACTCTATTTGAGGAAAAAAATAGCATCAAATAAGCATTATAATGTCTAGACACATTTTTCTTAGCATCTAACTTTAGGATCCCATGGCAAAAGACATAGTGTTATCATAAATCCTTCCTCACTAAGTATTCTTGGCTTGATATATTTTGTTGAAAATGGATTGACCATAGTGAATGCCCAGATTTCTCAAAATCTTCATTGTTTTTCAATCTTCTTGGTTGATAAGAAGTTACAACAATGGATTTCAAAGCAATTTCCTTTAGTAGACAAATTATAAGTGTACTCCAAGGTTATCATTATAACCCATGTGTACCATTCTTCTTGTTGGGCACCCTCCATATATTTTTACCAAAATCATAAAAAACTTCTCGAAGACTTCTTATTTGCTTCCTTTTGAGCAAGGGAAAGGCTTTCATTGTGTAGCATGGGAATTTTCTTATCTCTTACATGACATAAGAGATATTGTACTCTTGGATTTCCATTGCTAGGGTTTTTCCTTTGTGCAAAATGGGTATTTTAAGCCCTATAAGGCAACAAAGCCTAGAAAATTTTGCGTCGTCACTACATTTTTGTTGCAGAACTTACAAAAATTAAAGTTACCAAGACAACAATGATGCATAAATAATTAGAAAAATCAAATTTCCAGTAAATCAATAATTGGATATCAAATTTTAATTTTGACAACAATGCAAATCCATAGCTACTCGAAGAGGGTGAAGTCTCATAACCACTTATAGAGGGAAAATTCTATTATGCATCGAAGATACTATTTAACCATCAAATAAATTTGATGATCCCAACTAATATAATATTATTCCTATTTATTCATAGAATCAATATCTACCTAGCTATAATTCTTAAGAACTAACCAACATAACCTATGGCTCGATCTAATAAAAATAATGATAGTAGACATGGCTATATTGAGACTGTTACATGAATTCCCTCCTTAGAATTTTTTATCCTCAAAGTTAAAAAAGACCAAAAAATGCTCTCACATGCAACATTATCTTCTAGTAGGTCCCACCACTTGGTGAGGAACTCTTGAATTTATTGAGACTAAATATTACAAACTTTGGATCATAATACTACTTTAGGTTAAATAATGATTTGATCTTATTCATTGAGTATTGAAATAGGTAGATTTAAGGATTCAACCTTCATTCAATTGATTAGGCAAAGAATTCCATCTAATATAAATTGGTTGCCTTAGAGGTAGGGGTATGGATTTCATTATCTTCCCTTTTGAAATATATATTTTACATGTTAATAGTAACATCACCAAGTTGAGATAGCAATTGTGCTCCAAATATAACATTTGAGCTTCCTAGGACCATGACAAAGAGATTGTCAACCTAGGTATACTTTTTTGATTCAGATGTTAACTTTAGTCATTCAACTCAAACACTAATTAGTACTTCCATTTCTAATGAAGACATGAAATTTATTTTAATTTGAAGTATTGATATACAATCCCATGGACTTTGGTATCTTACTATCTATAAACTTATGAGTGCTACCTGAAGCAATCAACATATTGACATAACATACTCTAATAAAATCTTTTACCTTGATAGTATGGTGATTTGAGAGTCCCATAACCATGTGAGTAGAGAGAACCATGGTATAATTCCACTATTCTACTTCATCTACATATGCTAGTTGCTCCTACTATAATGAATCTTCATATTTCCATAATGGTGTGTCTTTACCTTTCAATTGAATGTTAAGATATTCTTCATAGGCTTGATCTTAGGAATGGTGAGAATAAAATTTGAAAAACAAATCCTTGATAATGCTCAATATTATAAAAGGGATAACGAAAATTGAAGTTACGTCTATATGGAGGACTAGAATCTTGGAGCTTTTGTTCTATTGCCAAAGCTACATGTTACATATCTTTAAGAGTATAAGGACTATGCATGTTAAACTCCTTTTGAATTTTATCCTTAAGACCATAGGAAAAAAATAAGATCACCACCACTGAAATCAACTAATGGGTATAAATGAGAACACTTGTGAACTCAAAGCAATACTCTTCCACTATTCTATTTTGATTTGTTTACATAATATGCACTACATATGATGTTGATGATCCCATTATCAAAACTTCAAAGAAATTATTCTTTTAATTCAGACCATAAAATAAGATCATCATGTAGAGTTTCCACAACAACCATTGCTTAGATACCAAAATTAGAAGTTATGAATGCAACATGACTTGTTTAAAAATATTGTACAAATGGATAAGGCCTTCGATTTTGTACATCCATCCATTATTGATACCTTGAAATGTTGGCATGTTGACGAAAGGAGAAAGAACAATATGAGATCATTCAAAAAAATTAGAAGTACCTCTTATCGTGGAATCTAAATTTGAAGCAAATCCTATGTCATAGGAACTTCCATAGGAATTTGGAGGATTATGACTAGGTGGAGGTAGTGGAAGAATACTTGTATTTGTAACTTGATGAATGTTCATTAATTAGAGCATGATGATTTTTTATGAGCCTGATTTAAGGTTCTTGTAATATTATTCAAGGTCTTGGTATGGTCATTCAAGGTGTTGATAATAGAAGCAATTTTTTATTCTTGATTTATTAGAGATTGATGTAGAACAGATTCAATATCACTTGGAAGAGGAATGGCACATGGAAGGGTAGTAGGTGGAGGGTTAATGGAAAGATAAGATGAATAAATAGATGTATTAGATGGGGGAAAATCCATGGTATTTAGGGAGGAGTAAAGATGCACATCAGAACTATTTATATTAGAAGAGTTATGATGTTTACCCAAATTTTTTGGTTTGTACTTATTTTGCTCATACACATATCCTCTCAATTAACTATATGTTGTGATCTCCCATTGACTCATATTCATTCATTAAGAACAACAACTTCACTCATACATTAGTTAAATTTACCATCTTCAATACCACTTGTTACATAACTTGTAGACATTATAATTACTAGCATAAGAATGATGTGTAAATAATTAATAAAATCCAATTGTAAATAAATCAATAAGTGAATATCAAGTTTTAAGCTTTATAGGAATGCAATTTTATAGTCAATTAGAGAGGGAAAAAGTCGCATAGCCACTTAGAGAGTGTAAAGCCTCTTATATACGAAAGATACAACTTAAATCTAAATAAATTCGATGATCCCAACTAATATAACATTTTTCCTATTTATAAATTAAATCAATATTAACCTAAACCTAATGCTTAAGAGTCAACTAACTAAACCTATGGCTTGAGCTAATAAAATAATGATAGCTTATATATATTAGAACCATTATAATAGCTAACAAGACTAGAAGGAGCTTTGCCTCTAGATCATCCTTACTCTCAAGATGCATATTCAAATCTAGGGTACATTTATGGCCAAAAGCATATAAAAATACAGGGAAGCCCTTAATCCTTGATTAATTTAGAATAAGAATAGATTTAATATTAGAATTTCAATTAACCAGTAGTTTTTATGGTGGTTGTTTGTAGTCACTTACTAGGATAGACCCCTTCCTAAAGTCTATGGATTCATACCTTCAATTTTTTCACTAAGGGATTTGAGTTGTTTCAAACCTCTTTTCTAAATTGAAACGAACTTAGTTTTTTGGCATGAAGTCAAAGCCAAATATAGATTATCTAATTAGGATATAAAATCCTTCTATACAGTTGTGGACTCTATCTATCCATAAATGCTTTGTAAAATTAATTTTAGATCCTCTTGACCCTGGCGGATAGTCTAAAAATAGTTGATAGATACCCCATTTTGTAGGTATAAGCCTAGAAAAGGATACAAATGGCTTTTGCATTATCTCTTAGTGGTGAAAGTACTCAATGATAGATGCAAATTATAGTCTATCAATAGAATTTGGAAATGTAGATGTCAAACTCTAGTTCATCATCATGGAAACCAAGCTTGTACATTTTTTTTGGTGTATCCTCTATCAAGCTCTTCCCTAGACAACAAACCGACTCACATAGAGGTCACCGATCCATGATGCCCACTCTATGGATAGATGAAGCAACTTGTAAAGGTGCTAACTTGGGTTGAGATACTCCATTGAACACTTAGGATTCTCCTTCTTGATGGAGAGGCCCCTCATGACCCACCATCACTTCCTAGTTTCATAGCTTTCGCTACATAAAAACTACATAATTATTTGTAAATCTCCTGTATATAGGATATCATATCATAGGAGAGATTTGAACCTAGGGCCTCTCAATTTCAACTAGAGAGTTTTAACTACCTACTTGTTCTCCAACTCCTCTACATGAGGAGATATAAAAGCTACATAAATAGCTCATGGTTAATACATTATTTTTAATTTTGTTTGACAATTTTAATTCAAAAGCTCTACTTAGCATAGACTTTGGGATGTAATTTTTTATTCACATACTTCTTTTAAAATAATGCACTATATTTTTTCTAAAGTAATATAATTACTACACTTTTATAAAAATTAAAATAAAAAAACTTACTAATATACCATTGAATCTAATATTAATCAAATATATTATCTTTATATACATGAAATTTTCTAAAATATTAAAAAATAATATCATCAAAAATAATTAAAGAAAACATATTCATTGTAATTAAGAAACTTTAAAATTAACCCAACAATTAGTAAAAACCTTTCTTACCTTACTTCAATATATATTTGTATATCTCCCAACATATTTGATAATGAAATTTAAAACTTAATTTTATTAAAAATAAATAAACTATTTTTTTAACAAAATTTTATTATTTTCTATCGTCATTATAAATCATATGTATATAAATAAAGGTTACCCTCGCATTACGTGAATAAAAGCAATTTCATATTTAAGTCGTAAAATTATCCAACGAAGCATTAATTTAATTTGGTTAGATTTTTTTAAATTTTAAGCAGACATCAACGTTAGTGGTTCATTGAACCTTCGATGTGTACTATGTCGTCAATTTTTATATCCATTGTAGAAATGTACGTCCAGAAAAAAACCAAGAGAAATGGAATCCAATGTATAGACCCCACCATTCCATGCATTTTGGAAAAATATATTCAAATACTCTTGGACAGTAGGAGATAGCTAAATTTCATTGGACTTGCGGAGAGCTGGAACATCCAACCGAAATTCCTACTTAAAGAGAAACGATTGGAACGAAATCATCCGGTTCAGCTTCCTTTGGTTTCTGCCCTACTGTGTTTCAAAATGCGTCTTTCAGTGCCCGTGTGGTTCTTTCTATTTCTCTGCTGTTGCAGTAGTCTTGCTCGCCATTTCGTTCAGTCCAATGTCGAGTCGGAATCCGATAAACAAAGCCTTGTTGCATTTAAGAGTTGTGTCACTTCTGATCCATCAAATTTCTTGGCCAATTGGGTCCCTTCTATTCACTTCTGCAACTGGACTGGAGTCTCATGTCATTCTGCGTTGCAAAGAGTGCAGTCCCTAAATCTTAGTGGAGCAGGATTAGAGGGTTCCATTTCCCCTTCCATTGGCGATCTCTCATTTATGACACATCTCGATCTCGTGAACAACACTTTTACAGGACAAATTCACGAGGTAGGACGACTTCGTCGGCTAAAGCTGCTGCTCCTAACGGACAACAGACTGCAAGGTGCCATTCCAAAGAATTTGACTGCTTGCAAGAAGTTGCAGAGATTGTCTCTTCAAGGTAACAATTTGACGGGAAGCATTCCTCCAGAGATGGGCAGGCTTCCAAATCTAAAGCTTCTTGTTCTCTTTTCCAACAATCTCATAGGTAACATTCCTCATACCTGGAAGGGTTGAATTTGGGTCGTAATAATCTTGAAGGTCACATTCCCTCTGAATTGGGAATACTAGCCCACTTGAAGTGGCTTCTGATATTTGACAATCCACGTCTGAAAGGCCCCGTTCCATTGTCTTTCTCGAATATGTCCAACCTCAAGGAAATGGTTCTTTACAATAACAGCTTGACAGGTACAATTCCACCAGAATTGGGCAAGCTTACTCAGCTGCGTCTGCTTTATGTATGGGGAAATCAGCTAAGAGGAAGCATCCCAGCCACGTTATCCAATTGTTCCCAACTGTCTAAGGTAGATTTAGGAGAAAATCATCTTAGCGGCGTGGTGCCATCAGAGCTGAGCCAGCTTTCGCAACTGCAGTACTTGTTTTTATGTTGTAATCAGCTTGTTAGTGGCAGCGCCACCACTATCCCCATAGTTAGAGCTCTCGCCAATTGCACCCTACTAAACGAACTAGAATTACTGTCTAATCAATTGACTGGAAGGTTGCCTGAGGAGCTTCCCCGAAATCTCTCTAAATTGGTATTGTCGGATAACCATATTACTGGAAGCATACCCCCACAAATTGCAAATCTGAGTAATTTGAGGGATCTTAATCTCTCTTATAATCTCGTCACTGGCCGCATCCCGTCCTCATTGGGAAGCCTTCAGAAGCTGCAAAGACTTTGGTTGGATAACAACAAACTAGAAGGAAGCATACCAAGGGAGATTGGTGAAATAACAAATCTTGGTTTACTATCAGCTAGCCATAACATGCTTTCAGGAGAGATCCCTGACACTATTGCCCATCTTCAACAGATAAGAACTCTAGTGCTTCACCACAACAAATTATCCGGTAATATACCTGTTAGTTTGGGAAAGTGTTATAGACTGGAGCTGCTAGATCTCTCCAGCAATCAATTCAAGGGAAGCCTACCGCGTGAAGTGGTCAATCTCCCTAATTTACAGATTTACTTCAATTTGTCAAAGAATTCATTAGAAGGGCCATTGCCACCGGAGATTGGAAGCATGATACATGTGCAAGCTATAGATATTTCTACAAATAGACTGAATGGCAAAATTCCAGCCACTTTGGGAGGCTGCCAAGAGCTCCAATATCTCAAGCTCTCTTCAAATGCATTACAAGGTTCAATTCCACAATCCTTTTGTCAATTAAAGAGCCTGGTGGACATGGATCTGTCCTTTAACAATCTGACAGGTTCGATACCTGCGTCTCTCAATGCTCTAGGTATGCTTGAGCATCTGAACTTGTCTTTCAATAATTTGACTGGAGAAATCCCCAAACAGGGTGTCTTTAAAAAATTGACAGTTTTATCCTTCAAAGGAAATCCCTTACTTTGTGGAGAATGGATGCATTTGCTGGCATGCCCCATTGTAAGTACGGGCAAGAATGACAAGGACAAGAATCGAATGATTGTACTAGTAGTGGGATCTGTTGTATTTCTATCATGCATTTTGTTACTATGGAAATTGATTTACAGGAGTAGGGTGCATTTGCAGAGGAATTCTGACGTTATTTCAACTATAAAACTCAATGGTTAGATGCCAATTCCATATGGGGAGATTGTTAGAGCTATAGATGGATTTAGTCAGCAAAACTTGTTAGGGACTGGTAGCCTTACCTCTGTTTATAAAGGGATTCTGAATGATGGTACAGTGGTGTATCGTTCCAAATTTTTTGCACCCTTACCTTCAGGCTAAAGGATCCACGCCCGGAAGGGGGATGCGGGAAGGATGGGACAATACCTCGGACTGAGAGGCCCTTTGAAGGTCCCGCCTCTCGGGGGAGGTGTATTAAGGTGATTTTTCGACGGATGGTGGGTTCACCAGGAAAATTTTGAATGGCAGTTTCCACGCCTAGGTTGGGAATGTGTTTGATGTGTTCAATTTTATCTTTAATCATTCAAATCCTAGGTTTGGCCAAATGAATCTAAACTGTTCTATATGAAATGCAGATTTAAATGAATACAAAAAACAGATTTGAACAGAAAACACAGAGAATAAGCTAGATGAGAAAAGTCATATCTGATCCGGATGTCTGATGGAGGTTCTAATTTTTGAAGCAGTCAAGATCGCCTCTGATATGACAGGATCATCTGCGATCAGACAGGATCGTCTGAGATCTGACGAATTCATCAGACGAATTCGTCAGAGACCTGCAATCAGAGAAATAGATACAAAATACAGAAAATGCAACTATTCCAATAGAGGGCAATGATGTAGAATGATAATAATAATATTAAACTGATAATTATAAACAAAACATGAGTGCATTACAATGATTTAATGACAAATTATGATTTTATTATGCATTAAAACTATATGGGTGAACTCCAGGATGCAAAATAGTAATAAGTCTAACTAATGCAAAGCAAAACAGTAGATAAATGGAGAAAGAATGCAAACTCAAGGCACTGATTGCCCCCAATGTTGATTGCAGTCGAAATCATCTCGAATTGGTACGAGATCGTCCGAGATTGTACAGGATCGTCTACGACGATCTGAGCTTGCTCCGACTGAAGAATGACAAAGTTCCTACAAGAAAACTTCGAAAGGGACAAAGGCAAGTAGTCTAAGATATTCTAATGCATGTAAAACTCGAAGTACAGAAAAATTCAGCCAGGGGAATGTCAAGGGGAGGGCCTAAGATTAAATAGGCATAGGAAGGAGGTTGGGAGGTTGGAGATCATCCCAATTTGGGAGATCTCCAATGGGGAAGTCTCTAACCGTGCAGACACGCTTTTGCCCAGGTTAGAGACGTCGTTGAAACAGAAGCTAATTATGAAAAATCAGTTTTGGGACGAAATCGTCTGGACGTTCTAGTCCGGACGAAATCGTCCGATCTGAGGCGATATCGTCTGATCGGCGACGATATCGTCCAACGGTCACAACAAATCCTAAAAATGGCATGGAAAATGAGGAAAGCGGTTAAAAGGCGGTTCGGGGTTGAAAATTTGAATTTGAATTATTACTAAGGTAATTTTAATTATTGCTAAGGTTTACTGCGCCAATTTTAGGGTGCTACATTTTGCCCCCTCTTTAGCGAATTTTTTGAAGAAAATGCGTTAAAGATGAGTTCTTCTCGATCTACGAGAAAGCAAAAATTATTCTCATTTTTAGGCGACGATTCTAGGTCGAATCGTACGACAGCTTACTATGGTGCCCCCTCCGTGTTTTTACCCAAATCGAACGTTTGAGGTAAAAACGCGAAAAAGCAAAATTTTAAAAAATGTTGTTTAATTGTTTTTGAATAAAATTAAGAAAAATAGGGTAAAACCCTAATTCATTTTTACTGTTCATTTTCCTGGTTGAACTGATATTTTTGATGATATGACTTGTGCATATGTTTTATGATGCTTTA
Organism: Wollemia nobilis; assembly: GCA_028583015.1. Lineage (NCBI taxonomy): Eukaryota > Viridiplantae > Streptophyta > Pinopsida > Araucariales > Araucariaceae > Wollemia > Wollemia nobilis. The sequence continues at coordinate 167,455 of JAQPPZ010003109.1, read as the reverse complement.
ATGTTTGGTGTGATTGATTTGATGATTCATGTAATTATGTCGTTTGGAAATATTATGGTTTGAATGTCATGCTTTTAAAATTTTAAATGAAATAATCTGATGTAAACAAATTGGTTGTTTGTGGTGTGATTTGATAAAAATAAAAGGGACTTCTAACAATAATTTCAAAGGACATTGTCGCTATTATAGACCATTTCATGGAGTCGCCGCTCACTCGGTCGTCAAGCTAATCCCAGTATAGAAATATTGTTAAAAGTAAAAGAGTGCTTAAGAGACTGTCTTAAGACTTTGTTGTGATGATGGAGATGATGATGGTTTGATGATTTGTTTTCAGATTTTCATAAAAATAGTATGCATGAAATATTTTAAAATGATTTTTGCTAGGCATAAATTCCTAAGTGTGATAAAATTTTGAATAATTCCTTAGAATTTATACCATGGTTGCAATATTGAATTTGAACATAATGACATGAAATAGAATAAGTGTTCGTTTGTTTGTAAAGCATAATTGTGTAACATAATGATTTAAGTCATATGTTTTTTATGATTTGAAATAAATGGGAAAATAAAATTAGAACAATGGTTTGCGCTAGGCATAGAATATTTAGGTATAGACTTATACCATCATCGCGAAATCCAAAGAAGAAAATTGATATTGTAGTTTTATTGCATGGTTGATTTTTAATTTTTGAAAATAAATAGAAAATATGAAGATGAGGACTTGTGCTAGGCATAAAATTCCAATTTTGGTTTTGGAACTATACCATCGTCGCAAAAGTCAAAAGTTATATATAAATGTAACTTTATTGCATGTTTTTTTTAAATGATTTTGATTTTTTTGGTAATGCATGTAGTTGTCTTTATACTAAACAAGCTGTTCTCGAGAGAAGAAAATGAAATTATTCCGGACAATTTGCAAAAATATTTCAAAGTATCTTAAAGACAAAAGTTAGATTTATAAGGAATCCCATGTGCGTATGTGAGTTCATTTCCGATCTTGATTTATCATAATGATACACAAAATCTCTCAAATACAAATGTGTGTGCAATTGCTTTGTTCATTTACCAGTTTTGAGCAAGATAATTTGATACAAGTGATTTGAATTAACCAAATAAGTGTTCATTAACCATGATTTAGATGCATATAACCATACCGAGACTACTATGTAAGTCGGGTTATCAAGAGCTAGCTAATCCATAAGCGAGACATAGGTCTATACAAAAGAAGGTCGCTAATGTGACAGACATATCACCACGCTAGGAGTTACCCAAGGCCAAGCGGGTTGGGCACAAACCACCTGTTATGGGGCTTACCTCACGGTTTTCGAATAATTGAGAATTCCAAGGATTCAAGCTCATCAACCCTTCTTTTCTTTTCAATGGGTAGGGAAAGGGATTTTATTGCTTTTGCTTTTGCTTGTTTTGCTTTCTTTGCTTTTTTCTTTCTCTTTTTTTTTGTATCTTTTGTATCTTTTGCTTTGATATTTGAGATAATGCTGAAATAACCTTTTTCTTTTCTCTTTTTTTCTTGAACTTTTCTTTTCTTCCTATTCTAGGGATACTTGCTCGGATTAGCTGTAGAGCAAGGGATTTTTATTCTGGGTAGGGGTGAGCTTGTCCTTTTGTCAATTCTCAAAGATTCTAGACCATGTGCATGATAGGATAGCAGGGGAAACTTTTCGCTCAAGAAACCACTTCTACTATGTAGCATAGCATGGACATTACAAATATAATCATTTTATTGTGAAAGGATATGCTTGGTTTAAGTAAATAACAAGATCAATTCTCCATGCTCAAAACTTTATTTAATTGAATTTTGTGGACTTTGATATAAGAGAGATTAGTAATCATACCAAATAAATCAAGATATTTATTCATGTGAATGTGAAAGTGCGGGATTCCAAATAAATGCTAATTTATCCAAAATAATTTGAAAATATAACTGCAATATGTCACAATTTGAGAAGTACAAAAAATAAAAGATGTTTTTGATTTGATGATTTGGATGTTTTTGGTGTTTTTATATTTTTAAGTTTATAAATTGAAAGAAATACAAGATAGTGGTTTTTTTGAAATATTTTAAACAAATATATACAATGATGAAATGACCAATTTTTTATGCATAGTAACGTTTAAGATGCAAAATGTTCATGGGTTCTTTAAGTTCTTTACCATCTAAGGTAGATAATTTGTATGCTCCCGATTCAAATTTAGCAGTGATAATATATGGTCCAAGCCAGTTGGGCTCAAATTTACCTTTAAGGTCTTTAGTTGCATTAGTATTTTTTTGATTTTCTTTTAAAACAAGGTCGCCGACCTCAAAGGATCGATGACGAACTTTCTTAGCATATGATCTTTTAAGCTTGTTTTGGTAGGCACGAAGATGCTCCAAAGCATTGATGCACTTTTCATCTAGGAGTTCCAGCTGACTGAGTCTGCCAGTTCGATATTCATCTCCTACTTCGGTATCTTGAAGTAGTAGAGCCAAAGAAGGAACTTCTAATTCAAAGGGAAAAACAGCTTCAGCGCCATAAACCAAAACAAAAGGTGAAGTACCTATGGGAGTACGAACGCTAGTGCGATATGCCCACAAAGCTGGATATAATTGAATGTGCCAATCACGGCCAGATTTATTGACCAATTTTTTGAGAATTTTGATTAAGGTTTTGTTAGAAGCTTCTGCTTGGCCATTACCCTGAGGATAATAGGGAGTGGACCAGCGATGTTGAATCTTATATTTTTGGCATAATTTCTTAACATCTTTATTTTTGAAACAAGTTCCATTGTCTGAGATGAGATTTGCAGGAATTCCGAACCTACAAATGATTTGATTAAAAATAAATTTAGAGACTTGTGTTCCGGTGCAGGAAGCTAAAGGCATAGCTTCAACCCACTTCGTGAAATACTCGGTGGCGGTTATGATGAATTTGTGTCCATCAGATGACACAGGATTAATTTTGCCAATAATGTCTAAGCCCCATTTTGAAAAGGGCCAAGGAGATGAAATAGCCTGCAGTTCTTGTGCGGGGGCATGGACAAGGTCGGCATGTTTCTGGCACTTGTCGCAATGGCGCACATAATCATGTGCATCATTCTCCATGGTAGGCCAAAAGTATCCTATCCTAAGGAGCTTTTTAGCAATGACACTACCACAGAAGTGTCCTCCACAAGATCCATCGTGGGCTTCACTCAAAGCTGATCTGGATTCTTCTAAATTCAAACATCTCAATAGGATACCTTCAAAAGATCTCCTATATAAAGTATTGCCAATTATTACAAATCGACTTGCTCGTCTACGTAATAACCGACGCTTGTTTCTATTAGAACTGGCGGGGAAAGTCCCATTGTGAAGAAAATCAAATATATCCGTATACCAAGGTTCAGGAGTAGTTTCATTGATTAGAAACACATCCAAAGGTTCTAAGCATGACTTATTTGAAGCGGGTTCCTGGAGTCGATGAATAATGATGGTGGCATATTCGTCATCTAACTCCAAGGGCAGAAGAGATGTAGCTCCGGCCATAGCGGTGACCGCACGGTTGCTAGTTCGAGGAATAGCTTCCAAGGTAACTTGATCAAATAGAGATATTAATTGTAAAACATATGCTTTATATGGGCGCAATTTATCATCTCTGGTCTGATAAACTTCATTAATTTGGTTTATAACAAGTTGAGAATCACCAAAAACTAGCAGATGTTTAATTTTTAGCGCCAAGGCAGCTCGTAATCCAAGGATTAGAGCTTCATATTCAGCAGTATTATTGGTGCAAGCAAATGTTAATTTAAAGGACAAAGGTATAATGTGTTTTTGTGGAGATATTAAAATAATACCTGCACCAGCCCCACTCATGCATCGGGCTCCATCAAAGTATAAGGACCATTGTTCAACATGGTCTGCCTCTAATTGAAGGCATTCATCAGGAAACTCAATGATGAGGGGATGGGTAGACTCTAAGGGTGCAGCAGCTAATTGATCTGCTATGATTTGACCCTTAACAGACTTCTGTCCTATAAACGTGAGTTCAAACTCGCTTAGAGCAAGAACCCACTTTGTTGTGCGACCCGATAAATAAGGTCGACTCATGAGATACCGCAAGGGATCATATTTAGCAATGACATAAGTTTTACTGCTGAGCATATAATGGCATAATTTTTGCGTAGAAAATATGATTGCTAGACATAGTTTTTCTAATGTTGTGTAGCGGGTTTCATAACTAATTAAAGTTTGGCTAATATAATAATTAGCACGTTCTCTTTTCTCATCATCAAGTTGAGCTAACATAGCTCCTAAAGCAAAATCTGAAGCTGAAATATACAGGATAAATGGGCGATCAGGTCTAGGCGGTGAAAGCACAGGTGGGTTAAGGAGGTATTGTTTGAGAAGTTCAAAAGCTTCCTTACATTCATCATCCCAATTAAAAGGGACATCCTTCTTAAGAAGCTTAAGAAAGGGACCGGTTTTGTCCACCAGCTTATCGATGAAGCGACGGATAGCTTGAAGCTTACCTTGTAAACTTCGTAACTTAGATATATTGGTAGGTGCGGGCATATCAGTGATAGCCACAATCTTGAGAGGGTCGATTTCGATGCCACGTAAAGAAACTATAACCCCTAATAGTTTACCGGACTTAACTCCGAATATGCATTTAGCAGGATTTAGTCGGATAAGATATTCCCTTAACCGATCAAACACTGTCCTTAAGTCATTTAAATGATCATCTTCTTTGATGGAACGAGCTATGATATCATCTACGTAATCATGTAGGATATCATGCATCATGTCATGAAAAATATAAGTCATAGCTCGTTGATAGGTTGCACCTGCGTTCTTTAGGCCAAATGGCATCACTTTCCAACAAAAGGTACCCCAGGGGGTAATAAAGGTTGTTTTAGCCTGATCTTCAGGAGCTATCCTGATCTGATTATAACCAAAAAATCCATCCATTAGGGACATCATTCCACTCCCAGCAGTAAAATCAATGATTTGATCCATGTTTGGAAGAGGAAAATCATCTTTAGGGCATGCAACGTTAATATCTCTAAAGTCTGTGCAAACCCTAACTTTGGTAGCTTCTTTCTTGGTGACTGGAACTACATTCGAGATCCATTCAGCATAATCAATAGCTTGTATAAAAACAACATTCAGGAGTTTTTCTAACTCCCCTTTGACTAGCAAGGCCACTTTGGGATGCATTTTTCTAAGTTTCTGTTTAACCGGTTTAGCATCCGGATGGACTACTAGGTGATGCATGACTACTGAAGGGTCTAAACCTGGCATATCTTCATATGTCCAAGCGAAGACATCTTCATATTCTTTAAGGAATGCAATGTATTGCTCTTGTTTTTCTTGACTTAATTCTGATCCAATATTGATTATGTGGGGATTATCCTCGGTTCCAATGTTAACTTTAATGACGTTTTCTACTTCCATGTGTAGATCTCTTTCAAAATTAGGTGGGGCGGGTGAAACGCCCAATTCTTGTAATTCTTTTAAGGTTAACTTGGATAATTCATCTTGAGGAGTCGTGGCCTCAAGTTGGGCTATAGTAGGTATAGAACCATCAAAATAAAAACCATTGTGTAACATCTCTTCAACGGAGACATCATGGAAAATATCTCCTTCCAACTCATCATCGGATTCAACAATCATTTCGGGATAAGCTATGGATAGCATATTGCATGTAAATGGCTGATTTTTTAGAGGCAAATCATCACGCCCATCCAAATAATCTTGATAACATATGAGTTGATCATCATCTTCAAAAGGGAAGGGTTGACCCTTACTAGGAAATAGGCCCACACCACATCGGGCGGGCCATGGTTCTACCTCAAAGGGTTCTTTCATACCATCTTGGAGAGGTCCCAAGCCTTTCCCTTTATATCCCATTTTAAGCATTATAGGTTTAGCTTTAATATACTCATTAGTAAAATAACATCGAGCATATCCCTCATGATGAGTTTTGATGTTCCTGGGTATTCTTCCCCGAGTCATATCCCTTATAAATGAAGGCACAACTCCCGACTTGGTAAGTACTTCCCATAGGTTGTGGGAGGCCCAAAGTACGAGGAGATGGCGGCAAATTACTTAAGATAATGGAATTTTGCATAGAAGCATTTGTTTTTTCTGATATAAGAATGTTAGATAAATCAGGTAAGAGTTCATCGAGAAAGAGCATAAGATGTAGAAGGATCATTCCCTATATCTTTAGATGTGGAAGGTATGATAGATGTAGATAATGTGGAGGTGTTAATAGATGGGTCTATAGGTTTTGAAATTATAGGGATGGAACATGAAGGATTGGTTGTGGATTTAAGATCTTTTTGAGGTTCTAGTGTGGTTTGTTTAGAAGATTGTTGAGCTATATATGAGGGTGAAATTAATGGAGGAGAAATAGATGAAGTTATGGGTGTGTGTTTCACAGGTTTAGATGAAAAATAAGAATTAGGATGTGTGGATGACAGAGCAGGGCAAAATTGAACTCCAACAGGTTCTGCCAAAGCACACATATCAAAGGGTCTAGGATCACCATGGATAGTGACCAACTGATTTTTAAATTCGAATTTAACACATTGGTGTAAAGTTGATGGGACAGCCCGCATTGCATTGATCCAAGGATGACCCAAGAGTATATTGTATGATGCGGGGCAATGTACAATAAACACGGTCGTATCTAAGGTTCTCGGACCAACTTGCAATGGGATGGTGATAACTCCACACGTTTCTTGTGTTTCATCATTGAAAGCTTTTATGATCATGTCAGTTTTCTTCATTTCATCACTTCTAAACCCAAATCTTTGGTAGAAGTCAAAAGTGCAAATATTTAGAGATGAACCATTATCAATCAAGACCCTTTTGATTGCTACATCTCCTATTAGGGCAGTAATATATAAGGGGTTATCCTTATGTAAACTATGTTGTGGTATATCTTTATCTCGAAAGTCAATACAATCGACTTCTCTAGTGATGATAGTATTGGTCATGGCTTCAGGTTGAATGTTTTGTGGTACCATCATTTGGCTTAATGTAAGCATCAATTCATCTCTATGGGTAGGAGAAGATCTTAATAGGTCCAAAAGGGAAATTCTGGCTGTAGTATTGGATAATTGCTCATTAATATTATAAGGAGGTTTAGATTGAACATTAGGAGCATGATTCCCTTTATTGGGATTTTTCAAAACAAATGGGGTTGATCCATCGTTCTGATTTGGTTCTTGTTGAAAATTTTGAGCTTGTTGTCTGGTAACGACTCCGATGGTACCTACAATGTTATATTGAGGATGATGAATAGGTCTTGGTCTAGCATTTATAGCTTGTTCATTAGGAAGGAACTGATTAGAAGAGGGTCGAGTAGTAACTCTTCTAGGAAATGGTTCTTCCGAAACCATAGAATCTGTGATAGGTTGAATAGGATCTGATTCATCTTCAGAACTATTCGATTGATTTGAGGTGATGTCTATTTCACTTTCAGTATCCGATTCTACATCACTGAGATCCGGTGTTTGAATATTATGTAGGGGCCTGGTCGTGACCATGGATAAAGTTGTGTCAAATTTTTGTAAATCATGATTAGGTAAATGTCCGCTAATAGTTCCTACATATCGGGTAGGAGGAGGGACATTATGATGCTCAATTTGATTGGCCACCTCTTTACCATGTTTTGGTAAAGGATGTTGAAATATATCTAATGATTGATTAGCATTTTGATTTTGATTTTGGGGAATGTTCTTTTGAGCATTATTAGGAGCATTTTGTTTAGGTTGGAAGGCTTGCACCTCCATCTCATTATTATCAATCAGATCTTGTATTTTATGTTTTAACCTTTTACAAGAGTTGGTAGAGTGTCCAGGCCCTCTATGGAAATCACGGTGTAAATCGGCTCTGTATCCGGGTATGGTTGGATCAGGTTCCCGGATAGTTAGGTAATTGAATCAAACCTCTTTCGAGTAATTGGGGTAGAATAGTTGATAATGGTTGATTCAATCTAGTAAACTCTCGAGGAGGTTTATCAGGAGGTTTCAATATAAATTTTTTTGTTGTCTTCGTTGTATTGATATTAGCAACATTTCTACTGTCGGTGACTCCGTCACCTACAACTTGTTTGTTTTTATATTGATTTCTGGATGTTTTCTCATCATCTTTCTTCCTAAGCTGGCCTCTCCTAATGAGAGCATCTTCTACTCTTCGAGCTAAGTCTATAGCTTGATCGAAGGTAGTTAAGGTAGCAATTGATAACTCATAAGATATTTGTTCTTGCAAATTATTAATAAAAATGTCCAACATTTCCCTATAAGGTAGCACAAAGTGCAGTTTTCCTATCAACTGCCTCCATCTAGCTAAGAAATCAGCAAAACATTCATCTTTGTCTTGTTTTAAGTTGTACAAATCTTTAATGGTTACATGCCTTTCGATATAGGCACTAAATTGATGCACAAAAGATTCAGCGGTCTCTTCAAAATTTCTCAAAGAATGAGTGGGCAATTGATAGTACCACTCTAATGCCATTCCTCCTAAACTTTTCGGGAACATTTTTAGTAATAACAAGTCATCATGTGATATATCATGACATGCTATCCTAAACATGCGAAGATGCTCTATGGGATCTTCAGTTCCTTTATATATAGGCAGGACGGGCATGGGAAAGTGTTTAGGGTATGGTTGTGCTACAACTATAGGATCTAGAGGTTGACTACACATCTCTCGATAATTGTACGAGGGACGGTAGGGATCTATCTGGTCCATGCGGGAAGCTAACTATTTCACCATGGCTTCCAGATTATTGGTTTGCCCACCATATTGGTTCGGTAGGGTATTAATATGGGATTGGTGAGCATATGATGGAGGGACATGAAGATTAGATGCTATATTGCTATTGTGTAAATTGTTGGTAGGAAGGGTGTTATGAAGAAGTTTTGAAGTTGTATTATGTTGTATCCCAGATTGTTGAAAATTGGTGTTTGGCTTCATTTTAGGTTTTTGTCGATTTGAAGCATATTGATCAATAGTTTGGCGAAATAAAGCGGTGAATGAAGGTCTCTTTTGTGTGGGAATGATTTTAGGCTCAATAACGAGGTTCCTTAGGAGGTTGGGTAACCTATTGTTTTTGCATGTTCTGAATTATAGTGGCCATATCCATATTGGATGGTCCAGCTTTATCACTTTCTTGATCAACGAAGGACAAGGGATTAGTGTGCATGTTAAATCCTATCTTCCAGGATTGCTTGAGTGTCACTAATTTGTCCCCTATCAATACGAACTGCCATATTAAGAGCACCAATATTATTATTGAAGAATTTCCAGAAATGATCTATGTTATCAAAAGTAACAGTTCCATCCGGAGCCATTCTAGGGGATGAGGATCCTTCCTCTCTAACATTTTCTTGTTGTTCATTTTCTTCAACCGGGTCATCTTACGGTTGTTCTAGAGTTTCTTCTTCCGGAATTGGATCCTCGGGAAGGGCATTTAATTTTTTTGTTTTCTTTCCTAACCAATCTTCTTCTTCTTCTTCTTCGGTTTGTTTACCATTCCTAAGTCTAGTCATTGTGCTTAAACTTAGATTTCAGCAAATATATATATATTTTATATATATATATATATATATATATATATATATATATGCAACAAGCTTAAGAGGTATATATTTTAATTATATACCTACTATAGTATTTAAAATAAAATGTTTTGATTTTGTTATGTTTTTTGGTTTTTCTTGTTTTTTTATAACAATATTATAAAGATAACAAACAACACACAAAATGCAAGAAATAATAATAATGAAAGCAATGATCTAGTTTTCTATAAACAATTTATAAATATCATTAATGGGCTCAAGTTCTTCAGGAGTCATGAAATGTTCTTCTTCAAATTGAAAATTGTTTTTCAAGAAGTCAACAAAGTGTGCTATGGTGATATTATCTGTTTCAGACTCTGGTTGGTAGAAGTAAAGCTCGTGGCAATACTCTCGATATAACACAGCTCTAGGAACTCTATTCCATATTTCTCTATCCGTAAGATCGACCTCTTGGTCCTCTACACGAGCTAGAAATTGGTGTACTATGGCTGCATTCTCGAGGAATTCCTCGAAGGTATACAACTCAGAAGACACAAGGGCTCTTCTATCTGCTAACCACCTATGGCAAGCTCTCTGAAGTTCATGATAAAAAATGAGTTGATGAGGATCCAGGATTCTATCTAGGACAAGCCTCTTGATTTGTTTAAGTTCTGTTGACCTAGATGAAATGATACCTAGTCTCCTATCAAGTTCGTCCCACAAAAGTTGGTTTCTATCTGTTTCAGGCACACTAAGCACATAATTGATTTCTATGGCTGCTAATTGGTTTTCAACATTTATAGTAACTGCTAGTCTTTTCTTAGGAGCTACCATCTAAACATGATATGCAACTTAGTAGTTTTCTAATGATTTTAAATGCATCTATGTTTTTGTTTTTGTTTTCAAAAGGTTTTAGTTTCACGTCGGGTTCACCAAAATGTATCGTTCCAAATTTTCCGCACCCTTACCTTCAGGCTAAAGGATCCACGCCCGGAAGGGGGATGCGGGAAGGATGGGACAATACCTCGGACTGAGAGGCCCTTTGAAGGTCCCGCCTCTCGGGGGAGGTGTATTAAGGTGATTTTTTGATGGATGGTGGGTTCACCAGGAAACTTTTGAATGGCAGTTTCCACGCCTAGGTTGGGAATGTGTTTGATGTGTTCAATTTTATCTTTAATCATTCAAATCCTAGGTTTGGCCAAATGAATCTAAACTGTTCTATATGAAATGCAGATTTAAATGAATACAAAAAATAGATTTGAACAGAAAACATAGAGAATAAGCTAGATTAGAAAAGTCATATCTGATCCGGATGTCTGATGGAGGTTCTAATTTTTGAAGCAGTCAAGATCGCCTCTGATATGACAGGATCGTCTGCGATCAGACAAGATCATCTGAGATCTGACGAATTCGTCAGAGACCTACAATCAGAGAAATAGATACAAAATATAGAAAATGCAACTATTCCAACAGAGGGCAATGATGTAGAATGACAACAATAATATCAAACTTGATAATTATAAACAAAACATGAGTGCATTACAATGATTTAATGACAAATTATGATTTTATCATGCATTAAAACTATATGGGTGAACTCCAGGATGCAAAATAGTAATAAGTCTAACTAATGCAAAGCAAAACAGTAGATAGTGGAGAAAGAATGCAAACTCAGGGCACTGATTGCCCCCAATGTTGACTGTAGTCGAAATCGTCTCGAATTGGTGCGAGATCGTCCGAGATTGTACAGGATCATCTGCGACGATCTGAGCTTGCTCCGGCTGAAGAATGACAAAGTTCCTGCAAGAAAATTTGAAAAGGGACAAAGGCAAACAGTAGTCTAAGACATTCTAATGCATGTAAAACTCGAAGTACAGAAAAATTCAGCCAGGGGAATGTCAAGGGGAGGGCCTAAGATTAAATAGGCATAGGAAGGAGGTTGGGAGGTTGGAGATCATCCCAATTTGGGAGATCTCCAATGGGGAAGTCTCTAACCGCGCAGACACGCTTTTGCCCAGGTTAGAGACGTCGTTGAAACAGAAGCTAATTATGAAAAATCAGTTTTGGGACGAAATCGTCTGGACGTTCTAGTCCAGACGAAATCGTCCGATCTGAGGCGATATCGTCTGATCGGCGACGATATCGTCCAACGGTCACAACAAATCCTAAAAATGGCATGGAAAATGAGGAAAGCGGTTAAAAGGCGGTTCGGGGTTGAAAATTTGAATTTGAATTATTACTAAGGTAATTTTAATTATTGCTAAGGTTTACTGCGCCAATTTTAGGGTGCTACAAGTGGCTGCTGTGAAGCTTTTCAATTTACAAAATGAAAAAGCTAGCAAAAGCTTTGTTGCAGAATGTAGAGTTTTGGGCAAAGTTAGGCACATAAATCTGGTAAAAATTCTATCATTCTGTTCAAAATTTGGAAGGAAAATTTTGGTTCTCCAATTTATGTCTCGAGGGGATTTGGAAAAAATGTTTCTCTCTAGAGGAAATGTGTTGAGCTTCAGGGACATTAAACATAGCAATAGATGTAATCTGTGGACTGGAATATCTTCATCACTGATGTTTTGTGCAAGTGGTGCATTGTGATATAAATCCAAGCAATATTCTTCTGGATGAGGATATGACAGCTCACCTAGCAGATTTTGGGATTTCACGGTTAATTTATGCACAATATTCTGCAGAATCTATGGCTCTGAGTCTTGGGCTCAAAGGATCTATTGGTTATATTCCACCAGGTACTACAATGTTATATTTAGGTTTTTAAATCATTTAAACTTATACACAAACATTTGTTTCCTTATATAAATGATGTCATCTGATGGAAGAAACGTTTGTTTACATATTGATTGCAGAGTATGGAATACAAGGAAAGGTGTCTACAAAGGGTGATATTTATAGTTACGAAGTTCTTTTATTGGAGATGATAACCAAAAACTGTCCAACCCACCCTATGTTTGTGGGAGATTTAAATCTCCATAGGTGGGTGCTCATGCATTTTCCCAGCCAAATGGAAGATACTGTTGACAAAAATTTGTTAGAAGATGCAGTGAAATATGAGATAGAGAAAAGTATTGTTCCATTTGTTGGTATTGCATTGGAATGCTTGATGGAAAATCCTCACGAAAGACCCACTGCAAGAGAGGTGCGTAGGGCTCTGGAAACTATAAGGATGCATATCCAGGGCGTCTGCGCTTTGGAAACTATAAGGATGCATCTCCAGGGCGTCTGCCATGATATTTAATTCCGTAGTAGGATAAAGTTGAAGTTGTATAGTGAATATTAGTCTAAAATTTGTGCAAGGAAACTTTATGGAATGAATTTTTAAGCATTAATTCATATTTTGGAAGAAGGTGCAAGTATTGTAAATACAGTGTTTTGTGTTGAATTTTTGTTTCCTAATGGTGCACCATATTTTACTGGATTTTATGGGTCTCAATTATTACAATTGGAACCGTCCCTATGCGAATTTTTATTAAAATTAAAAGATAACAAATGTTTGATTGTTTTTTTATTTAAAAAAAAAAAAAAACAAAGCTTGGCTACTATGTGTGAATAATTTTGTAAGATTCAAATGTGGGTCTTTTCCTTGAATGTTGAGGAATCTAACCAGTTAAGCTAATGTCACTAATGCCACCTGATAACAAATATATATATATAGTTATAAATTATCAATTTTTTTAACTATGAAAAATTTAAATATAATTAAAACATGTTTATTAATACATAATTATTCTTATAATATTTAAATATAACTAGTTGAGCAAATGCCACTTGATAAAAAATGTTTGTAGTTATAAATCATCATTTTTTTAATTATGAAAAATGTAAATAAAATTAAAACAAATATATTAATATGTAATCATCTTTATATTATTTAAATATTTAATAAGAAATTTTAAAAAATAAAATTGGATTTAAATGAGTATAGTCATAAAACGATGTAATCTTATAAGTCTATTAAGAGCTTAAATGCCTATATTGTAGATACTCTTGGATATTGATAATATGGTTTTTGATAATTGAATGATAATGTTTGAACTAGGGGTTGAGTTGTTAGGTAATGGAATAGAAATTCTAAAAATATATAAATCTTATTTGGTTTTTCTATGGTCAGGTAGTTATATATTTGCATTTATCACAATTTTTATATTTATATGGTTATTGTATTACATTGGTGGCTTCAAATGATATCAAACTGTATCATTTGCAAGGAAAATTTATAAGTAGATATTTTATATATTGATAACATAATTCCTAGTTAAATTGGATTTTGTGTTATGACTTATATTTACTCTTGGTATTTTGTCTTATCCTTCACGTATGGATTTAACATGCTTCATATACATTTAGCATTTTGTTTTAATCATACAAAAAAACTTGATATGAGGATAAAAAAGGAGATGGTCCTAATTTTTAGAAAAATAAAAAATAACAAGAGTGGCCATTTAATTGCTAGCCCTGCTTTTAATTTATAAATAAAATTATTTACATTAATTTTTTTTTTTAACTAGATAGATTCATTACTAAAACTTTATTTCGATTAGATGGTTTCAATGAGAGGTGAGGTAAGGGTTTGAAGCTTGATTTAGGATTAGAAAGAATCATTGTAGATTACAAAACTTTTAAATTTTATCTATAGAAAGCTCCATGTTATGAAGACAATCCAGATGAGCTCATATAACAATTGGACAAGTTTTGCATCATATTTAATTTTATTTTTTGAATACATTTGTCTATTTTTATTTTTTTGGTTCACAAATTGAACAAGGCTTGCCTCAGGAGGATACTTTTATCTTATCATAATATTTTCATTGGTGGGGCACATAATATTTTTTGATAAATAATTTCTCTAGGATTGATCTCTTTGCCTTTATGTCTTGTATCGAAAAAAATTGCATGTAAAATTGTTGAGACCAAGAAGGATCAAGCTTTGTGTCTAGAGGAGACTATGTTGTTTCCCTTGCATATAGCCTATGCTATCATTATAGGTGGTAGGATCGTATGCCACCATAGAGACCTCATAATGGACTCTATTTCTCCCATATCAAATCCTCTTTTGTTCATATTTTCTTATATGGTGGATAGCAACCAATTACCATCTACCAACATCCCCTCTAATATTTTATCTACTATTATTGCTAGAAATGGATAAAATTCTAAGGGAAGTCAAATATTAAGTAGGAAATTTTTATCACTTTGCATGATTCCTTTATTGTTGTAGCTATTGATATTTCTTATAGGACCACTATTTTATTCTTTATTAGAGGTGTCCCCCTTGATTATGAAATTTTTAAATGGATTCAAAAGAACTAGGAGACTTTCAAGGGTTGACTTGTTTATTTAGCCTATAGTATAGGTAAAGGGTATGCAAGTATTATATTTAATAAGTTTTTTCATAAACAAGTTACCATATATGTAGGCAAAAATCCTCCTCCCAGAAGAAGAAGAAGTGATAAATGGATTTGCCCAATTTTGATAGTTTTGACAAATTTTGTAAATCGTACAGGTAGGAGTAAACCATACAATCGAGAAGGCAAACCATACAAGTCAAAGGTAAATCATACAAGGCGCAATGAAATGAAGTGAAATGCATAGGAAATGTAATTTCAGGTTGTAATTGCGCATGTATTTGATTATTAAGGTGTTAGACTTAGTAAAAGTCTTAATTAATGCATTTTGTTATGCATGGGTGGTTGTAAATAACTAATTGCCTCAGGAACCACTTTGGAATGGCCTGGGAAATGTTATATAAGGCCCCATTTTTTATTTTGATGGTCTGGACATATATTGAATATAATCTGATAGAGTTGGATTCTTCTGGTTAATCTAGCAAGTGTTAGGAGTTAGACTATGCTCTGAGAAAAGGATTGTATGTCATTACTGAATAGAATGAATAATAATCATAACTCATGGCTTCTCACATGTGTTGTATGATTCTGGAATGGTTGAATAGCAATTGATGGTTTAGTTCTGTTGCATGTACTTTTGTTTGATTGTTTTGGCTAATTTATGCATTGTTGTGGAATAATGGATGGAACCGACACTGGTGTAGCTTTGTGGAATGATATGGAATTATGGTAATCCCAAGGGAGATGTATTGAACCCTTTTGTATGATTTTTGGGCATCGCCATTGGATTTGCAACTCTCTCAAGCCCCGTTGATATGTTTTGCATGTTACTGGAAAAGGATTAATTACTACATTAAACCCTTACAAAACCTATCTGAGAGAGATTGGTCCATTAGAGTATCCAATTTGGCACTTGGATGTACCTTCATTTCATACATATCATACATCAGAGTTTGTACAAATCGTACATAGATAGTTACCCGATTTGGCAGTTTATGCGATTGGAAGAAACTTACCCGATTTGGTAGTTTGGGAAATTCGACTTGTTGAGTTACAAAACTATGTACGGAAGCCTGCAAAACTGAATCTGAAGGATTGGTTGAGTGTGGAATCATACAAGCTCCATCACTGTATGATTTTGGACCGTATAGTGTGTCGATTTGGCTTTCGTACAAGTTGTTCATTGGGCGTAAACTAGTAGTTTTAGAGACCGTACGGTCGTACGATTTGGTAAACAAGTTGGGATTAGTAAATTGACCATATTAAGCATTAGAAATCACCTCCCCACTAGGAATACTACACCCCTATGCTACATTTGGCACCATTGCCTTATCGAATCTGGCATTTTTGTTAAAATAGGTCAAATTGACAAAGAAAGAATACTACAAAATTGGAGGTGAATGACAGACACCAGTGTACAAAGGCGTAGGAGATGGGAAGTATGAGAAAAAATTCTAGTAAGAAGGAGCATGAGGATTTCTCAAAGAGATAATGCAAGTAACTCAGACCATAGTACACATGAACCAGAAATAGAGCAAGTTTGGACATCTGAAGAAGGAGACTTTGAGGCATTGTTGATAGAAACAGAAGAGGAGGTACTAGAACCACCTAGCGTAGAGGCACGAGTTGATAGAAAGGTAGTGTAAGAGGATGGAGAGTGGATGGTGACACCTGAGAAAGTGATGGAAGGGTTGCAAGGTAGTGTAGAGGATGGGAGTCAGGCACCAGAGCAACAAGGCATGAGGTCTCAGGAGGAAGGACCAAGACCATCTCCCTCACATCAGTGAAGGAGGTCATGAAGTGAAGATGCACGTGAGTTTGGTCAATGATTGGTGGGATAAAATAAGATACCTCGGATAGAAACTTTTGATGATGATTGTAGTAAGACACCCCCAAGGAGGAATCAGATAGAGATTCCATGGGAGACCTCAAGTGATAGTGATGATTCTCCGAATATGGCTAATAAGGCAGCCAAGCAGAGATGTCCACCTTTTATAGGTGAGGGTAAGGAAGACCCCACAAGACATATTGGAACTTGTATAACCATTTGGAGGGCAAATGGTGTAGATCGACCAGATGACTGGGTAACTTTATTTCCTACTACCTTGAGAGGATTGGCGATCGATTGGTATCTGAAAAGGGAAAATACTATAGATTTTTAGACTTGGACTCAAGTGAAGGAGAAATTCATTGAAGAATTTCATCCTTTGAAGGATGATGGAGACATTGTTACTGAGCTTTGCATGATGAAGCAAAAGTAGGATGAAGATGTAAAATCATACAACCATAGACTAAAGTAGTTAGTAGATAAGATGCAGATGCCTCTGGTAGATGTCTTGGTAAAGTGGTGGTTTGTAGATGGATTACTACCAAAATATAAGAAAAATATGAAGGTAGTACCATCAAAAATGTATGAAGAAGTTGTGAAGCATGCAAATAATTTTGAAAGTGAATCAAAATAGACGTATACAAGAATTTTGTCTCACCCCAAGTCTAATGATTCAGATAGTGGAGAAGATGACACTATACAGAGGATAGTAGCATCATTTCATCAGGAGTTCGATAAGATCATGAAAGAACAAAAGAAAAAACTGATAGGAATGACATTTGGTGCACATAATGCAAAACTGAAGGGCATACAAATGTAAAGTGTCCATGAAATGACTATTGTCACATCTATAATGTGATGGGACATGAGGTAATGCTATGTCCATATAATGCAAGAGTACATCCATAGATCTTGACAATCCAGGAGTAGGAAGAGAAATAGAAGACCCTAGGAGGTGGGCAATAGGTAACAAGTGGTGGTTATAGAAATAGCAGGTGAGGTGGAAGGTCAAACTAGGGCAATCGACAAGGAGGATAGAGCCATTTGTAGTATGACTCGAAAGGGAGGCCGATCATACAGTGTCACAATTGCCAAGAATGGGGGCATTTTATAAAAAATTATCCTTCACCTCAGAGGCAGGAAACACCACAAGCAAGCACTACACATATGTGTAGGTGGTGTGGTCCAGGGAACCACAAAGAAGCAAATTGCCCAAAGTAGGTGAGTTCAAGTAACCCATAGAATGTAAATTATTTAGACATTGAGGTTCCTCAAGTTAAGGAGGAAACCCAAGAAGTTTTAGCCATGACAAGAAATCAGGCTAAAAAGGATAAGTATCTAGAGCCAACAAAGGAAAAGTAGTGCTGGCAAGTAGCAAAGAAAATACTACAGGATGAAGCACAAAAAGCTAAACAAGTGAAGTTAGCTGAAGAAAAGGAATTAGAAAATCCATCAGAAGAGAAGGTGATTGTGCAAAGTCTGGAAGCATAGGTCTTGGACACCATAGTAGAGATTAAAGTGTCGAACCTGTTGGAAGCTATTCCAACATTGCAGAAAGCAATGGTGGAAGAAATACAACCGCATAAGGTGATGGAAGTGCAGAGCCAACCGATTCAGGAGAAGGAAAGAAAATATCAATTTATGGATCTGACTATATTGATGATTGATGTGGGAAAGAAACCTACATTAGTTCATATGGAGATCCTAGGGCACAAATTGACACAAGTTATTATGGATGGAGGATCCAACATCAATGTGCTACCTGAAAGAACTTGGCTAGAATTAGGTGCTCCATCTCTATGGGCATCGAGCTTCCGATTATATGGTGTTGACTAGTATGGTATCGAGACAAAGGGAGTCTTGATAGCACAACAAGTGGTGATAGCTGACCAAGAATTTGTCTTGGATTTCATTGTGATTACAATGCAGAAGCCTGCATATGATGCTCTATTGGGAAGAGGGTGGCTATGAGTAGCCAAAGTTAATCACAACTAGGGAAAGAATCAGATCACTTTCAAGAAGGGATAACATAAATATATGATTAATCTAGCTAATCAAAAAGTTAGTGAGGATGTAGCTATGATGGATGAATTAAAAAATTCCTTAGGAGATGAAGGGTATGAACTTGATGGAGAAGGAATGTTGTACCTGGATGAATGTAGTGAAGATGAAGCTAGATCTGATAGTGGACTTCTTCATTGGAAAATGGAGGAGTACAAAATTTTTTAGCCCAACTACCTCTGTATTGATTTAGAGGAGATCAAGGAAAAACAAGATGAACCAAAAGTCAGCCAGGAACCTAAGAAGGAGGTAGAAGAGAAATGGATATTTCCAAAAAGTTTTGTAGAGTATACAGTAGGAGATGCAGATATTGATACAAGACCGACACACCCAAAGAATGTAGAGAAAGTAGTGAGTGAGCTAGAGAATATCAAATATGAAGGACCTCGGATAGTGGACATCAATCTAGGAATGGAGGAGGAACCTAGGATGATTCACTATGGTGATGATTGGAACCCTGTACTGAAAGTAGTGGCTTTTAAGATATTATTGGAATATAAGGATGTCTTTGCATGGATATATAAGGACTTGAAGGGAGTACCACCTGAGTTATGTGTCCACAAGATTACACTAATGCCTGGAGCACAACCCGTAAGGAGGAGACCATATAGAATGAATCCAAAGTATGTTGCATTAGTGAATGTAGAGATAGAAAAGATGTTGGAGGTAGGAATCATCTTCAGGGTGACAACCAGTGAATGGGTATCACCTATAGTGATCACCTTGAAGAAGGAAGTGGACAAAATCAGAATATGCATGGACTTTAGAAGTCTAAATGCAGTAACTATCAAGGACCCCTTCCCTATTCCCTTCATAGATTCTATCTTGGAGGAAGTCACAGGACACGAGATCTATTCATTTTTGGATGGGTTTTCGGGCTACAATCAGATTAGTATAGCCAAGGAGGATAAGCTGAAGACCACATTTATTATGGAGAATGGCATCTACGCATACAATCGAATGCCATTCGGGCTCTGTAATGCCCCAACTACATTTCAATGCATCATACTGTATATATTTGATCAATTGGCAATAGGGAACTTCAAAGCATTTTTGGATGATTGGTCCATTTATGGGAAGATCAAGGAGCATCTTCCTGCCCTCAGTGAATGTATGAGCAGGTGTAAAAATGCATAGATATCATTAAATCTTGGGAAATGCTACCTGATGGTACCATATGGGAAATTTTTAGGACACATAGTGTGTAGTGAAGGATTAAAAATAGATCCTGATAAGATCCATGTGATATTACACATGGAAGAACCATATGATGTGAGTTCACTTAAAACCTTCTTGGGATCGATGGGATATTATCGAAGGTTTATCAGGAATTATGCACATGTATCCTACCCATTGGATTCATTGATGAAGAAGAATGTTCCTTTCATATGGATAGAGGAGCACCAAGGAGCCTTTGAGGAGTTGAAGGCTAAGCTTGTGAGTAGCCTGATTTTGGTGTTCTCAAACTGGGATAAGGAATTCCATGTCCATATTGATGCTTCAAATTTTGCAATTGGATGTGCTTTAGCACAAGAAGGATAGTTTAGGCTAGATCAACCTATTTTCTTTGCTAGTCACCTATTGTCAAGGCTAGAGAGAAATTATAGTACAATAGAAAGAGAAGCTTTGGGAATGGTATATGCAGTCCAAAATTTTAGGCATTACCTATTGGTGAATCCCTTTGCTTTCTATGTCGATCACCAAGCTCTATTGTACTTGATAAATAAATTGATGATACAAGGATGGGTCAGTAGGTGGCTCATCACCCTATAGGAGTTCGTATTCCGAGTAGTAGTGAGACCTGGTAAGAAGCATGTCATTGCAGACCAGTTGTCTCGGATACGATCAGGAGAGCCTATAGGAACAGGAGTTTCGGATGAATTCTTAGATGCACAATTATTCACCATCAATGTTGTTCCATCATGGTACAAGTTGATTGGCTAGTACCTATCCATAGGTGAGTTGCCACAAGAAATGATGGCAACCAAGAAAAATAAAGTGATCATGAAGTCAACACCCTTCCAGTTGATAGCAGGATTGTTGTATAATATGGGAAGTGATGGTATCTTACGAAGATGTGTGATGGAAGAAGAAGTCAAAGTAGCATTGAAAGAAGCTCATGAAGGCTTAGCAGGAGGGCACATGGGACCAGATGCAATAGCTAGGAAAATATTACTAGCTGGACTATGGTGGCCCACACTGTATAATGATGCGAAAGAGTATGTGAAAGCATGTGATACTTGTCAAAGAGTAGGAAAGTCGGTAAAGAGGGACTTTATGCCATTGCATCCATCACAACCCTAGGAACTATTTGAAATGTGGGGATTAGACTTCATCGGACCATTGAAGACATCTCAGAGAAGGAAGTGTAGATACATCGTAGTAGCAATGGAATACTTGACAAAATGGGTTGAAGCGAGAGCATTACCTGATAACTCAACAAAAAGTACAATGAGATTCTTGTACGAGTAGGTAATCACAAGATTTGGTATTCCACTACAGATCACAAGTGATCGAGGAGGACACTTTGTCAATGAAATCATCAAAATACTGACAATGGAGTTCAAGATTTTGCACTCATTGTCTAGTCCGTATTATCCCAGAGCAAATGGGTAGGCGAAAGCAACAAATAAAGTCCTGGTATCTACTTTGTATAAAACCTATGGAATAGAGGGAGCATATTGGGAGGAAAGGCTACCATCTATTTTGTGGGTATATAGAACAAATTTTAAACCTACAATAGAGCATACACCTTTCCAATTGATGTATGGATAGGAGGTAGTGGTGCTAGTCGAATTCTTGATACCAAGTTTGAGAGTCACGGTAGAGCATCGCTTGGGTGATCAAGAAAGTTTGGAAGAGTGACTGACAACACTGATCAAATTAGATGAAAGAAGATTCATGGCACAATGGGTGATTGAGGTAGCTCAGAAAATAAGGAAGGCATGGCATGACAAACATTTGAGGAAGTTAGAACTTAGTCCAGGTGACTTGGTTCTAAAGTTTAATGGAAAGAGGGAAATCAAGCTCGGTAAGTTGAAGATGTTATGGCTTGGTCCCTATAAAGTGGTTGAAGTAATGAATAATGGAGTAGTCAAGTTATAGAACTTGAATGGGATGGAGGTACCTGACACTGTAAATGGCTCAAATTTGAAGCCTTACAAGGTACAATGCTTATTCATTTCTTCAGAAGAGATTGAATGATGAAGATGAGCAGAAGCTCAACGAAGGACTCAAGATGAGCCAGGTCCATCATAGGAGGAGCCTGACATGGGACTCACACACTTATTTATAGAAGGGGAGGAGACATGACCAACCATAGAATAACAAGAGTTGGCACCTCGACCCAGAGAAAGAAGAAGATTGCGAGTACATGTCAGATTTGTGGATGGGACCGAACGAGTAGAGGAGGAAGATGAAGAATGGATTCCTCCAAATGAAAGAGGACATCAGGAGATAGTACTATTACCCAAAAATAGGGGAAGGCAAGAAGAAGCACCCCAAGTAAGTAGAAATATGATGTATCCTCAGGTAGAATGGAGGGAACTACCCCAACAAGTGGAAGGATGAAGAAGGATACGGTTAATAGTATGGTATGAGGATAGAGTGGACACCTTTGAAATGGAAGTTTTAGAAGAAGATAGGAATGAGACCATCGATGAAGAATTGGTTGGACTTACTCCATTGGCTTAGATAGGGCTATTATAGTAGAGAATGTGATTATAGACTCAACAATTACAAGAAGAATACTAGACGTTGTGAGGTCATAATGCAAGGTTGAGAGAACAAATCATCTAAGAATTGGATAGTACAATACGAAGATTGGATGAACAAAGAATAGCTAGGCTACAAGAGCTAGAAGGAGAACCTGAGGATGATGAGGGGATAACTCCAAGAAGTAGTGTAAGAAATTATGGAGCGAGCACAAGTTCGCAAGTACCACCAAGTGATCCACCAATGATGAATGAAGATGCAAAAATGTTGTGGTGAGACATTGAGGAAGCAACTACATCACCTGAATCATAAGGCCATGCATGACTGGATTTGAGTGACTCTAGTAATGAAGGAATACCTTGGCTAGTAAGGGAACCTAGCATAGAAAGTAGTGATGATGATGATTGCTCAGGGAACCCCTAGAATCCTTGAGATAATCATGATCCCCCAACATGTACAACAACACAACGACAACTAGGGAGATCATAGGAGCATCAAACCAACCTTGATCCACAAGCATATATAATAGCCTATCGATAGTTGAGAAGACAAAGGAGAGAAGTATAAATATTGGAGAGACTGATGAATTTACCAACAGATTGGGTAGAATAGAGAGAAGAGAATCAAAATAACTCAAGTTCTGAGATAGAATTTTTTGATGCATATAGAGAGGTCTTGGCAACTTCATCTCCACAAAGAAGCTTCGAGGAAAGAATATGGAGATATCGCTTAGCATGTGCAGATCATAGAATCAGAGCACTATGATAATTGTCACCAAGCACAAGAAGAAGTAGAAGTCCACTAGCCAACATTGAGTTGGTAGAGATAACTCTTGATAATCGAGCAATGGGAGGAAGGAATAGAGAAGGACCCCTAAGGCTTCATCTAGGAAGGGGAGGAGGTATTCGACTATGAAGTGAGCAAGGACAAGGTGATGTTACAATTAGAGGAGGAAGAGGATGAGGAAGGTTTTGACCCCCTACTCCTAGATGGTCGGGAGATACACCTTTAGCTTGTATGAACTAGATAAGGAATCTATGAGGGTTACCATGGATGAGAGGAATCTTACCTAGCCTCGCAAGGTAGTATCCATTAGGATGACCACCACTAATCTGATGAGGACCTCAAAGAGTGGTAGGTGGTAGAGGATTACTCCAAGAAATGGAGGAATCACCATTGGCATAGAGAAACCTGATGTCAAGAGGAATAGGATGGGGAAGACACTCACGTGGGAGAGGCCTTGTTGGTAGAGGAAGAGTACATTTTGTATATGAAAGGAACCAAGGACAACTAAGGATCCGATCACCAAGTCTAGAGCCAAAATTGATCTGAGGGGATAGGTGGAGAAGTCACTCGAATGATAGTAGAGTAGTAAGGACACCGCTACCATGGGATCAATCACCTGTACGACAAGAGGAAAGGACACCAGGTGAAGATACTCCAGCTTGCAATTGTACAATTCCAAATTGTACACATGGTAGGGGAAGGCTAGGGAATTTAGTAACATCACAAGTGGATATGAATCGACCTAGAGAGCAAGTGGTGCTAGGTGACACAACCACTCAGAATGTCATAGTCGAACCTCCAAGAGAAGAATCTGATGGGATCGTACAAGTGAATGTCACTGTACGATTTCCATGATGGTAAGTGTAAATAGGTTAGGAATGAAAAAAAAAAAAAAAAAAAAAAATAAAATAAAATGCCTTAATTGTGAAAATCCCTCGGGATGCAATTAGGAAGGAAGTGGGTTGAAAATCGGAAATGATGGCCTCTTCAAGAGAGAAAATAGAAAAAATTTCTCTAAGTGATAGATTGTACAAATCAATTTTTAAGATGAAAAAGCACAAGTGATAGATCGTACAAGCCAATTTTTGAAGTCAAAAAGCATAAATGAGAGATCGTACAAGTGAAATTGGAAAAAGTACATTGGAAATCATACAAGAAGGCATGTTGTATGATTTAGGTCGTACAATGTATGATTTTAGGCATAGTGTATGATTTTCAACCATCGCATTAAATGTTCGCATGTGTGGATCGATGAGTTGTCGAAAAAGAGCGGGAAAAAGTTAAAAATTGCATGGAAAGTGATGAGTTGTCAATCATCCAGGTAGGGAAGATGAAGAGACATGCAAAATGGTGCAATTTTAAAATTTGAGCGGTTAGGGTTTGGAGATAGTTTAAATAGAAGGCTTACCTTAGCAATTTTTTAAACCGTACAAAGAAGAGTTCAATTTTTTAGGAGAATGAAGGTGACAAGCATGCAACTGAATGGAGGCAACTACATGGGCATTAAAATTCACTAGTAAGCTACAATAATTTGTGACCCATTTTTAAATTCGCACTAGGGAGACTTTTCGCATTCGAAGAAATCAAACCAGAGAAGGAAAAAGGAGAAAAAGTGAGGGTTTGACTCCATTGAAGGAAGAATTCGAGCTCAATCAGAAATAAAGGAGGGTTTGTAGTAGATGACATCCAAACATGAACTAGGTCATTGAAAAAATGTACATTAGGGTTCGAAGAAGTGGTGGATTGGAGCCAAAGCGAAGAAATTGTAGGAAAAGGAAGTTACAAACCCTAAATTGAAAAAAGTAGCCAAAAATGAAAGGGAGAAGATGGAGGAAAGGAAGGAGTAGACCGTACAACCATAATTGATAGCCAAGAATTTTTTTTTGGGGATAAATTGTGCCAAGGGTGGAAAAATTGGAAAATTGCTCTCGAAAAGCATTGAAAAGATAGATCGGGGCATTTCGACAACTAGGTCGGAGAGAAATCATAGAAGGAAAGTGAAAATATGATTTTTTGGTGGATAAGGGTTTGAAAAGATGTATTGTATGATTTTGTGATAGAGTGTATGGTCTTAGGAAGAAGATTGTGTAATTTTGGGTAGTTTTTGGGTTATTTTTAGCCATTTGGAGCAAATCATATGGAATCATACGGATTCGATGAAGGGGAGTAGTTGGAGAGGAATATTGTATGGAGTAGTATATCCCTATATGATTTTAGGCTATAATTGTATGATTTGTAGAAAATTAAATAGTTTGAAGATCGAATAGTGATAGATTGAATGATTGTACGATCTAGAAGGGTTGCTCATAAGGAAATCGTATAGGAGTAAGAGGAAGAGTATATTGTATGATTTGTAGTAGATTGTATGATTTTTGAGACACTTCTAATTGTGGAATTGGTGATGTTCGAGTAGCAAGATAACTAGAGGTATGGCGAGAAAATGATTTCAGTCGAAGAGTTTGGATACCGGTTAAGAAGAATTGCAGCCAATAGGGTGGAACGATCACTAGGACCTCTACATGAGAGAGAGTCATGGTCATAGTAGTACCAAGGGTGAATTTTAGTCTCATGATTAATGTGGTACTCATCCTTGGAGAAGAGGAGGATACAGGTCATGGAGAGGTCAGAGGTACTGGAGGGTTGATAGAAGGAGAACACCACCAAGATACCGAGAGGAGAGGATGGCACAAGAAAGACTTCTAAGGAGGGAATTGAGGAGTGAGGTACATGTTCTAGATCTGGATGAGGATCTGAGTAGTGGACCTGAGGAAGGTTAGGTGGAAATAATGAATATAACATTTGTACAACATGGAGGAGAGACATGTAGGAGGTGGTGGAATAATGAACAGAACAAGAACCACCCCTAGAGAAAATAGTTTGAGGAGGCTGGTGTAGCTGTAATAGCATAAGTGCCACCACACTAGAAGACCTTCTTCTATAATTATCTATTGTATATGGTTCAGGCGTATAATCCTACAACTAGAACTACCTTTGTCAATGTGGGTAAGAGGTCGATGAGAATAGAAGTTACGGTGGATGCATTCAGGAAGATATTCGGATTGCTAGCATATGACATAGAGATAGTTAAGAAGTTGGTTGATCTGATTGAGACATATCGAATCATCACTTCATTAACCAATGTGAAGTCACCGATTGATGCAAATATCTCGGGTGTAGGGACTCGAGGAATTAAATAGAGCCAGTTGAAAGGGAATGATTGGCCATGTGCTATGAATACTATGATGGCTCGACTGTTAGGAGATACATGGGCTACAAAGATGCCAATATGGATGGCTCAGTATGTAGAAGGTATTACCAAAGGGATCAAGTATGATTGGGGTACCTATCTAGAAAGAAATATGCATGAGGTACTAATGAAAAGATCGAAGAATTTTGGAATGACTTTCCATGCCATTGGATTGTTATTAAATGTTGTTATAGAAATGGGAATCCACTTTCCAGGTTTGATAGAACCTAGGAATGTGAGGGTAGGACAGCCAACCATTTTGAGGTGGGCAAAGTCAGTACCTATTCAGAAGGAGACTCTAGAGAAGTCTCGGACAAAGAAGGAATAATAGGCCATTGAGGTATAGGAGGATACTTCTTTGGATGATGAGGATGTACACCCCTGGAGAAAAAGGCCTAGGAAGTTGGAACCTGAACTAGAGCAACAAGCAATTCAACAATGGTAGGAGGAGCCATCAGTTCAGGAAAGGGAGGAAATTATGGGGAGGCAATCCAACCTAATACAAATAAGGACAAGGAGACAATGGGAAAGAATGGCAAAGAATCTCACTCCAAAAAAACAAATCGAGACTGATAGAAGGATCAACAAGAGGAAAAGAGATAGTCAGACTCGAAGAAGTTGGATCTACATGAGTGGAATTGGGTAGAAGTAGAGAAGATACTAGAATCCCCACAAATCTTCTAGCATAATGAATTTGAAATTTTAGACTCTTCAAAATTATGGGAGGATATAGAGGTGGGGTAGATAGCATAAGAAGTGGTAGCCACTACTCAGGAGGAAAATGAGGAAACTAAAGTGAGAGTGGAAGCCTCAGAGGAAGAGTCTAGGAAAAAGAAGAAGCCCCATTTCAAATTTGTGATGGGGGGAAGTTCAAAATAAAATAATCCAAGTGATGCACAAGAAGAGGTGAAAGCATCACAAGAACAAGAAGAACCTATTGTTGAAAAATTCATAGTAATGGAGACACAATAGAATTAGGAAGAAGAGTAGGTGATTGAAGAGCAACATGTGGGCTCCATTGAATAGAAAGAAGCCTAGGAATAGATAGAGCAACAACAATCTTAGTAGGATATTGTGAATATAGAAGATGATATGGAGGTGGAGAAGATAGTGGAATAGACTCCACCAAGAGAAAATATAAATATAGAGAGAGCACTACTAGAGCTCGGGGGAAGCTCTAGCCACCACATGGAAGAGGAGGAAGAATAAACTCCTATAGAAGAGGAACTATGGAGAATGCAAACAAGTTACCTTTTGAAGGTACCATAGTTTGGCAAGATCAAAATTGAGGAGGTGGTGTAAGGAGTAGAAGATGATGTGGAACATTTCTTCTCTCAGATAGGCGATGCCATAGCTAGCACTAAATTATAGTTTTGTATTGGATGCATGGGAGAATTGAAGTTGTGGGAGGAACAAGTGTCTCTCGAATTGGAGAAGATAATAGAATGGGTGAGCAATGAGGAGCGTACAAGGAGAATTGTAGACATTCATGTACAACACCCATGGAAGTTACCTAGGGAAGAGGTAACCATGATGTTGGGAAGAGATGACTTGCTAGAGGGAGTGAGAACCAACTACAGGTAGTATCCGAGGTTGTACCTGGATAGAACCAATCATCCGACTTGTCCCATGAATATAATAGATTTGGAACACAAGAGGGTCACTACAGGATTGGCTATCACTCTGAGGAAGTTGAACTTCCTAACACATTGGATAGAGTGGTTGAGCATCAGATTGGAGCAGATTTATCAGCTCAAGGAAGCTCAGAAGGAGGAGATGGAAGCCACTCAGAAGGAAATGATTGCAATGGAGGAAGAATTGCAAAAGTGTAAGGCTATGATAGAGGAGAAAATAAAGAAATTGGAAGAAGAACTGCTAAGCACCAGAATAGATTTTGAGGCCAGACTTAGCTCACTTGAAGAAGAGAAGTGATAGGTCTCACAAATGGTAGAAGATAGGATTAAGGAGTTGGAGGCTCAACTCAGAGCAAAGGATGAATAGGTGAAAACATAGTTGGCTAAAAAATATGAGAAAATGGTGGCACAGGCCAAGAAGATAGAAGAGCTTATGAAGGACAACAAAAGATATAATGATATGGTCCTGGAGAAGCAAGCACAATTGAAGGCTAGAGAAGATATTGTTCATGCCTTAGAAGTTGATGTTGACCACCACCTGAAGACCATTATAGAGAAGAATGAGGAGCTTCAGGTGGCAACTTGAATAGAAGCTCATTTGTAGGAGAATTTGAAGAAGAGTGCCACTGATCATGAAAATAAAATGAGGGAACTCTTGAAGACTATCAAAGAGAAAGCTAATTACCATGGGGTGAAAGTAGTGGAAATGGGAAACTATGCAACCAGGTTGAAGAATGAACATGCAATTCTTCAATCCCAAGTGAATGACTTGAAAGAGGTGGTCACGGATTATGAAGTATGATTAAAACAAAAGGATGAGTCGGTGAGGACACCGACCAAAGTAAAGGGGAGGGCAGATGTAGGCAGCAAATCCTCCTCCTAGAAGAAGTGATAAATGGATTTGCCCAATTTTGATAGTTTTGACAAATTTTGTAAATCGTATAGGTAGGAGTAAACCATACATCTAGGAAGGCAAACCATACAAGGTAAAGGTAAATCATACAAGGCACAATGAAATGAAGTGAAATGCATAGGAAATGTAATTTTAGGTTGTAATTGCGCATGTATTTGATTATTAAGGTGTTAGACTTAGTAAAAGTCTTAATTAATGCATTCTGTTATGCATGGGTAGTTGTAAATAACTAATTTCCTTAGGAACCACTTTGGAATGGCCTGGGCAATGTTATATAAGGCCCCATTTTTAATTTTTATGGTCTGGACATATATTGAATATAATCTGATAGAGTTGGATTCTTCTGGTTAATCTAGCAAGTGTTAGGAGTTAGACTATGCTCTGAGAAAAGGATTGTATGTCATTACTGAATAGAAATGAATAATAATCAGAACTCATGGCTTCTCTCATGTGTTGTATGATTTTGGAATGGTTGAATAGCAATTGATGGTTTAGTTCTGTTGCATGTACTTTTGTTTGATTGTTTTGGCTAATTTATGCATTGTTGTGGAATAATGGATGGAACCAGCACTGGTGTAGCTTTGTGGAATGATATGGAATGATGGTAATCTCAAGGAATGTATATTGAACCTTTTTGTATGATTTTTAGGCATCGCCATTGGATTTGCAACTCTCTCAAGCCCCATTGATATGTTTTGCATGTTACTGGAAAAGGATTAATTACTACATTAAACCCTTACAAAACCTATCTGAGAGAGATTGGTCCATTAGAGTATCCAATTTGGCACTTGGATGTACCTTCATTTCGTACATATCGTACACCAAAGTCCGTACAAATCGTACAAAAGATAGTTACCCGATTTGGCAGTTTATGCGATTGGAAGAAACTTACCCGATTTGGCAGTTTGGGAAATTCGACTTGTTGAGTTACAAAACTGTGTACGACAGCCTGAAAAACCGAATCTGAAGGATTGGTTGAGTGTGGAATCATACAAGCTCCATCACTGTATGATTTTAGACCGTACAATGTGTCGATTTGGCTTCCGTACAAGTTGTTCATTGGGCGTAAACTAGTAGTTTTAGAGACCGTACGGTCGTACGATTTGGTAAACAAGTTGGGATTAGTAAATTAACTGAAGAACACAATCTTATACTGAGAGGGGGGTGTGAAAAGTATAAGACTACTTTTTACTTTTTTCTTTATACTTCAAAATAATAAAACAATATACCCAAAGCAATATCAAAGCAATGCACAAAACCATCCACAAAGTGACACAACAATTTATGACCACAAAACTTTTCTCTAAATGTTATCTCAAAGTTCTTTGGGAAACCTTCCCAATTACAATATTTATGAGCCTCAGCCCAAAGGAGACACCTTCCCCTAAATCTGCTTTTCTAGTGATCCTCTCGAAGACCTCTATATCTTTTTGCCCTTAGCAAGTGGAAATCTTTCCACAAAAGACACCTGTCTTCCCTGCTCTGGCTGGAGATCTCTGTCCTCAACTCTGTCACAGCAAGCTGGTCCTCTTTTCTGCACCAAAACACAGTCCTTCGGTATGGCACAATTTTGTCCTCTTTCTTTGTTCCTTTTGACACTTGATTAGAAAACAATTCTTCATTGTCTGCACAACTACAGTAGCATAGTCTTCTTAAATTACAGCAGCATTCTCTTCTCAACTTACAGTAGCACTTGATCACTATTTGTTCTTCACAACCATTCGTAATTATAGCAGCATCTACTGTGCACACTTTTCTTTCTATTACCCAAACTGTGCGAACACAGTCGCAATCACAACAGAATCTTCTCTGCACAGTCTTCTCATAAACAACAGCACATTCTTCGTGTATATAACAACACAGACTTCTATACTTAGAATATTTAGCGAAATGCACTTTGATGCTGCAGTCGGACTTCGCTTTCTGCTTTTTTGATTGTCGAACCTTGCTTGTCGCACTAACTCTGCGAACGCCACGCTTCGAAAGCACACATAAATCCACACCCAAAAATGCTCAAACATTCCTCCTTTAATACACACAATCTCAAGATGAAATCTTGTTCTTTAGTCGGCTGATCAATCTTTTAATACGTCGGTTGTAAAACCTTATCCTTTGTCGACCAAGGTTAACTTCGTCGGCTTCAACCGCCTCTGCTGTCCTGTAGCTTTTCTCATGTGAAGCTCAAACATGTCACGATATCGCTACGCCTTGGTCTATCGTACACCTTCTTTGGTTTGTTGTCGCAAAATTGCTACACTACAGCTTTTGCTGA
Source organism: Wollemia nobilis (assembly GCA_028583015.1). Lineage (NCBI taxonomy): Eukaryota > Viridiplantae > Streptophyta > Pinopsida > Araucariales > Araucariaceae > Wollemia > Wollemia nobilis. Next base: position 136,097 of record JAQPPZ010003109.1, on the reverse strand, counting down.
CATCATCGCAAATCTTGTCGCAAAATCGTGATGCTCTAGACTTCACTGCCTTCTTCTCCATTGCTATCACAAAATCGTGACACTATAGCGTTTTCTGACATCATCATGAAACTTGTCATGAAATCATGACACTCTAGACTTCACTACCTTCTTCTCCGTTGCTGTCGCAAAATTGCGACGCTACAGCTTTTGCTGACGTCATCATGAATCTTGTCGCGAAATCACGACGCTCTAGACTTCACTGCCTTCTTCTCCGCAACTATCATGAAATCGCAACACATTTGCCTCTTGCTGACGTCATCAGCAACTCTATCATGAAATCGTGACACCTCTTGCTTCTTCATCCTTTTCTTGGTTTGAACTAGCAAAAATGAAACATGTCGCGAAATCGCAACGCTTTCACTGCCTTAGGATCTGTAGACACCAAAATCCAGCCACTTGTAAGTCATCTATACCTTCCTGTTAGCCACGTGTCAGTCATCCATCCTTCCCGCCATTATTTGGCCCAAATCCACACTTTCCCGCCATTATTTGGCCCAATTCCACCTTTCCCGCCATTATTTGGCCCAATTTCACCTTTCCCGCCATTTTTCATCCCCAAATTTATTTAAATTAATATTTATATATATATTTTAATATTTTAATATATTTTAATATATATATAAATATAGTTTAAGTGATTTAATCTAAGCCGTCCATCCTTCATTTAATCTCATCCGTCCATCCATCTTAATCCGTTTCACAACCTAGATTTATTCTCTACCCTTGGATCCACTTTAATCTTAGCCACACGTTCAAAGTGTCGTTAAAACCCTAAAGTGTGCCCTAAGAGTAGATTATAAATTGAGTCACCTTGATGGCTCAAACCCTATCTTCTTCTCCTATCTTTGCTATCTTTGCTATCTTTTGGACCTATCTCTTCTATTTCATCTATCTCTTCAGCTATCCATCGCCGCATCCTTTTCGCCGCATCCATCGCCGCATCCGTCGCCAACTTCGCCGCCATCTCTTCTGCAGCACTCTGCAGAATCCCCCATTCTTGTCACAAGTGCCCACGGGCGTTTACCCGCAGCCACAGACTCAGACCGACGTCTGAAACCTTGATCCAGAAGCACGCGGGCGTTCAACGAGTGCACCAGGGCGCCTTCTGCAGCCGATTTGACAGCCACATTACTTCCAGGTGCCGCCTGGTCTAGCCGCGTTAACAGAGAACAGGTATAAATCAGTTTAAAGCAAGTAACTTCTTTTCTTTTATTAATCTGTTGTTGAACTCCTGCATTCTATTTTTCTAGGGTTTTAAATTGTTTCTGAGGGCTCACACAGTGGAGCCCTCTTATTAATTTCTAACTCCTTGATAGTGTTAATGTGTGCAGGATTTTAATGGCAGATCTGGTGTGTTGATAGCAACTGTTTAAGCTGGAGTGGTCCGAGCCAAAGGATACAACAAAGCCCACTCACTTTGTTGGGATTAAGGATACGTCTTCGAAAACGCCACCACTTTATGCCAGCTAGGGTTTCGGAGAACCCTAGCACAAACTGTAATTTTTGTATCACAAAAAGGGTTACAGGCCCTGTTGTACTCAAAAGGAGTTTTTAAACTCCATTGATTAATAAAAATCGTTTGTTTTGTACAACTTTCTCGTATTCCATTTTATCGTGACTTTTATTTCTGTTTGGCGTTGTATCTTTAATCTACAAATGGCGATCACGGTGGGACCCCCTAGGGTTTCATGTTTTTAATACTTGCTTTACTAATCTATTCCTATTTTTTGTTTTATTTTGCAGGTTCCAGAAATCGTGAAATTCGTTGTTCCAGTGAACTAGGGTTTTTGAGCTTGCAGAAAATGCAGCAGACGCAGAGCGGCGTCTGGAAGTCCAATACGAAACGCAGAGGTGCGTTTCAGCCTGTGCAGACTCCCGTGGGCGTTTGAAGGCAGTTTTATAGAAAAGCGTAGGCTTCCGAGTAAGTGCGTTTTTCTTTCTTTGTTAAACTGTACTTTTTACGTTTTTGGTTTTTCTATTGTATTTTGTTTCTTTTTCAGATCATTGCTTTAAAATGAACGAAAACTAAGTAATCTGGAAAAGAATAGTTATTTTTAGTTACATTTTTTTTGCATTGCATTATTGGTTGTTGCTTGCATAAAAAAAAAAATTTGCATACCTAGCTGCATATTAGAATAGCTACGAATTATCTGTTTTAGTTATCTAAGTAGGACTATTGATTGGATGTCAATAGTACTCCTGCAATTGGGTGATTCCAGGCAGAGAAGTGGATGAACCTTCCGGTTGCTCCTTTGATATCTGATATCATTGGTAGGCAGGGGGTTTTAAACGGTGTACTCCACTTCTTCAGAGGAAATGGCATATTTTCAGTGGCCTCTTGCTTAGATCATTAGAACTTTTGATTTATAGCTTTGTATGTATACATTAGACAACTAAAACACTTAAAATAAAATTCACTGCATTTCATATTGCATTTAAAATAGTAATATCTGGATTTCATCACTAGGTATTGCTTGAAGTTTAGTGACGGTGGAATTCATCTCCATCCATTAAACTTCTGCCTTAGACACCATAGGTCACCCCCGAGCAAACTTGTTGGATTTCATCACCAGTAAGAATCTCGTTGTCCTTTCCTAGCCATAGTTTTTACCTTTTTTGTGAATAATTCAAGATTAGATCACATGCAAAACTCATAAACCGGACACTTAAAATTTACTACTGATTAAGATCAGAAAATAATTAATTAACCGCAGGTAAGACACATTGGTTGAAACCTAGGTTGTGACTGTTTTTTGATAATTTCTTTAGTGTAAATTTATCATTCCAGTTTTGCATTCTTCTTTTTTTGAATTTGTTTAGATTTATTGCTTTATGGTCTTAACAAGGAATCAATCTAAAATGTTAAATCTAAATAATCAAATGAGTAATTCACAGAACATCCCCACCACCAACATGACCACTTATCCTAGTGAATTTCAGGCAGGTTCGCCTGTAGGTCTTTCACGTCCTTCTACCGTCTATCGCATGGCCATGCCCATGGAGGAAGACAATTCCTGTCATATTACCCACATTGATATGGCCCAAGTGCAAACTCACTTAAGAGATGGCACTGGCTATGTCCTTGAGCCAATCCAAGATTCCCCTATGCAAGATTCTATTTTTCAACAGGATATTGCATCAACCATACCCGTTGGTTTCACTCAGGTCTACACTAACCCTTTTTTTGAGGCTAATGTTGTATCTGTTCAGCCGACTTCATCTCCAACATCTTCCCAGATGCTCAATTGTCCTCCTTTGGAGACAAATGTAGTGTCTTCCCGACCACTTTCTCCTCCATTTACCCGGTTGTACACCAATTCTCTCTATGAGGCTGGTGGAACCTCCTCTAGCCATGACCAATTTCAACCCTCTTCTTCCCAAACCATTTATGGTTTCACCCTACCTGGGGCACAGTCTTCTGTTTCTTCCCAGGTACCGCCTACTTCAGCCACCTTCATTGCCCCTGCTATGTAGTCTCCTGTGACTACCATGGCAGCCCGCCCTCCACCTTCATCCAATCATCCCACCTCCCTTGGGTTAGAGATTAATAAGGTTAGGGAGTACCTCGACAAGTTGCTTCAGCAACAACAACAACAAAATGCTCAACCACCTGTCGTAGTAAATCCTACACCCCAACCAATTTCTACCCAGCCAGCTTTTCTTAGCTCAGGCCCCACCTGGGTACCCCAATCTTCGGTGGTGTCCATTCCTACCCCACCTTTCTCCCAACCCAGTCCAGTTCATCATTCACCCCAATCACCTTCTTTTCGGTATCATCCATACCAACAACCTGTCCATTCCACACCGCCTAATCCAGGCAATTTCATCCCATCTCATCATTTTTCCACTCCTCCATTGCATCATCATAATCATCAAACGAATCAAAATTTTCATGAAGATTCTCGACTCCATGCTATGCAACAATAGATTGACAACCTTATGCTCAACATGCCTGGCTCATCTAGTCATAAACCTACGCTAAGGTCGTTGATCAATCAACCAATTCATCCTTCGGTACCTTCACCGCCATATCCGACTGATTTCACATTACCGAAGTTTGACAAATTTCGAGGAACTGAGGATCCTCATGAACATGTGAGCTCATTCATGCATGCCTGCTTTAGAATCCAAAATAATGACGCTCTTATGCTCAGAACTTTTCCTCAGACATTAGGGGGAGATGTTGTACAATGGTACAATCATTTAGCTCACCATAGCATTTATGCTTACGAGCAATTGATTAATCTATTTTTAGAACGATTCTCCCTAAATGTACAAAGGAAAGTCTCATTGTCCGACTTATACAAGCTCAAGCAACATGACGATGAGACCGTTTATGACTTTGGAAACCGTTGGAGGGCTATCATTAATAAATTGCCATTCTCCCTACCAATGGAGGAGTTAACCAAAATTTTCACCCTGAGTTGTCTAAAACCTATCTCTTGGTTACTCCAATTACAACAATACAGGACTTTTGAAGAGGCTTTGGCCCAAGCAAGTATCATAGAAGACATTAAAGTCCAAGAGGGTGTTTTAAAACCCCGTAGAAAAGAATGGCAACAAAAGGGCCAACAACGAAATAATAATTATGGCCAAAACAAACAAGCACAAGCTAGTACAACCTCAAATGTTAACCAAGTTAATCAAGTGGTGGCGAGCCAGCCCGTAATGGCTCAACAACAACAAGTAATGCAAAGTCAACCGCAACCAATTGCTTATCATGCGGTACCCGCCCCTCCTCAACCAGCTCCCAATACCGGGCCAACCATGGAAACTCGACCTTGGCAAAACAATCGTCCCAAGCGACAGTTCACACCTTTAGATGAACCATATGCGGTCATATTCAACAAGTTATATAGCACAAATCAGCTTAACTTTACCCGAGTTTAAACCTTTAGAACCATCTAGAAGGGGAAAGTATTACAAGGAGTACCTATTTTGTCCTTATCATAGGCAAAATGGGCACGATATCAATAATTGTAAAGCTTTCAAACATGTGATCCAAGATCTTATTGAGATTGGAGCCATTAAATTGGATAGCCCCTTAGCCCAACAAAATCAAAATCTTGGTATATTTCAAACACCCCTTCCACATCGGGAGGAAGCTCCAACAACTTCAGGGGGAGTAACTCAGGTAACTCCTCCTAATCAAGTCAACCATGTACAACAATACCAAGGTTTTGTGGGTACTATTAACGTAGTAACCCGGGGTCAAAGGGCGAACCAACCAAATCAGGCCGAACCACAGCCACCTGTACAAACCCCCAGTCCACCTCGTAAGTAACAGTGTGACCCAACGACGTGCTAGTACTTCTCAACAACCGCTAAATCATTCTACTCAACGCCAACGACCCATCATGTCATTGAGTAGCCGGTTAACTACCAGTTTAAAAATGGCTTCTGCCAAGTTATCGATCTATGACCTCATTCAACAATCTCCCCCGCATAGAGAGGCATTAATGGAAATATTAAAGTCAATCGAGCTTCAAACTCAAGATACTAATGCCTTCAACAACTTTGTGGGGAGTATTCAAACATGCATGGAGCCCTCCATCACTTTCTATGATTTTGAAATCAAACCTATGTCAACAGAAAGTATAGATCCTCCACTGCATATCATGGCCAAGATCGATCACAAGCCATTCAAGAGAGTCTTAATTGACACCGGTTCCTCAATCAATATCATTACAACATCGGCGTTGAGTCATCTAAAGTCGTCGCCATCCCTTATCACAAAGTCGACTTTTACTCTTAAAGCATTCAATGATGCTTTATCTTCCACGGTTGGCACGGTTATCTTGCCCATTGAGGTAGGGGCCCGAACTTTGCATACCTTGTTTCACATCTTGGAAGGGTCCATGGCATACAATGTATTGCTTGGACGGCCTTGGCTTAGGGAGATGAGATGTGTCCCTTCTATACTCGCATCAATGTCTCGAAGTATGTATATGAGGGACAGGTTCATTGTGTACTTGCTGACACTGAACCCTTCAAACATTGCAACTATGTCTCAAATCCTTATGAGATTGTGTTGCCATCCACTCATCTTTTCTTGACCCCATCTACTTCTTCTATACCATCTTCTTCTAAAGCTCCCATTCCCGAGGAGCTACCCATCATATCGCAACCATCTTCCTCTTCCGCTATTCCATCTCATTCACCACTTTCTTCATCTCCTAATCTTCCTTCTTCTTCATCAGTGACCACATGCACATGTGGCCATGACCAATCATCTCTTTCCACGTCATTACCCCCTTCTTCTACACCTTCTTCAACATCACCTATTATTCCTCCATCTTCCCAACCATCACCAGCTGATGTTTCACAAGTTAGTGAAGCATCAACCCAACCAAATCCTTCCAATTCTTCTATCCCACATTCTTCTATTCCATCATCTAGTCTTTCTCCCTCCCAAGTCAAGGTCCATCTCACTGATGTCGGTATTGGTGAGTATGCCATTCAAGATGTCCACATCACACCGTTCAATGTGCAAAAAGTTAAAGATTTTGGTCGTCCACATGACCAACATTTATCCATTGGATCGGTTTATAACATGGGTTCTATGCCAAATTCCATTAATTTTGTATATGGGGGAATAGAGTCATCTTCTAGTCCTACCACCATACTAGAACCTAAGCATCCAGTCCCTGCCAATATCGAAAGGATGGAGGGTTTTCCCTCTCGCTATTTCCACAGACATAATTGGCAGCAATTTGGCCTAGGTCGATACGAGCAAGGGGTAACTGAACGCATCGATATGCCATATCAGAGACCCACTGAGCGTTTTGGTCCGGGCTACCAACCACTTCCATCCCTTTCTTCTTTTGAACGAGCTTTTCAAAGCATTAATCTTAATTTCGAAGAAGAAATCCTCCACCCCGACGAATCCGAAGATGAAGCCTATGAAGAATTTGACGTCATGTCAAATGGTGATGAATCTGAAGAAGAGTCGGCGCCAATTGTTACCCTCATTGAACAAGACGAGTTTTATCTCCAATTGTTCCCTCTCCAAGAGGCCATCTTTCGCTTGCTTCTTCCACAAGAACGAGGTGAACCACCCCCTCCGCCACATCCATAAGCCATAATCCAAACCTGTATTATATGTATATACTAAAATAGTGGTTTTCACCACTACAAAAAAAAAAAAAACTAAAAAAAAAAAAAAACTGAAAAACTATGTTGTTTTGCATCTCAGGTCTTCCGAGGTCTTCACCGGTTTTCCCTTCCATTCCGCCCATCCTTTCTTCCATAAGTCGACAATGAATTTCGAAGACTTATTCACCCCGCTCCATAATCCATATGATCCGGATAAGCCTAAGAAATGTGTCTTTGGTGTTACCTCAGGGCAAACTCCTAGGTTTTATTATCTCTAAACGAGGTATTGAGGTGGACCCAAACAAGGTCAAAGCCATTATGGAAATGTGTCCCCCAACTAATTTGAAGGAGTTGCGTAGTTTACAAGGAAAGATTAATTCAATCCGTCGCTTTATTGCACAACTTTCTGATAAATGTAGGCCATTTTGCCACCTACTACAAAAGGGGGTACAATTTTCATGGACAGATGAGTGTCAGAAAGCCTTTGATGACATCAAGCAGTACTTAGCGTCTCCGCCGCCTTAGCTCCGCCTCGTCGAGATCCCTTCCTTGCGAATTTCTTTGCAGGAATTTATCGATGATGATACTGCTAGACAAGCACGTCTTGATCAACTCACACTCATAGATGAAAAACGAATCAATGCTTTAGAGCATTTGCGAGTTTATCAAGACCGATTGAAACGTGCTTACAATGCCAAAGTTCATCTAAGAGAATTTCAAGTAGGAGATCTTGTCCTTAAAGAGAATCAACAAAACACCAATGCATTGCCGCATCTTCGAGATAAATTCGTGGCTAATTGGTTAGGTCCATATATGGTCACTGAAAGAGTGGGTAATGGAACTTATAGACTTGCCAGTTTAGAGGGAGAGGAAGAACCCGAACCACTTAATGTTATACACTTGAGGGCATTCTACGCATAGTTTGAATTTTATATGTACATATATACATGGCTTGTACAACAAAAAAAAAAAAAAAAAAAAACAAATAAAATAAAAAGAATTTGCATTTCATTGTTAGTTGCATACATCTCATTCAAAAACATTGCATTTCATGTGCATACATCTCATTGAAAACCATAACATTTCATTTTCAGCCATAGTTGCATATCATGTTAGAGACCATTCTATCTTTTGGATATAAAATTTGGTCAAGCAAAAGTCATGTTGCCTTAATCAGGGGCACCTTCATAAAATCCATCAAACCGAATTGTCATTCGTACACCCATTTTCCATTTGCACATATTTACATTGCCAAAATGTTTTCAGTCACTCAGCCATTCCTAGTGTTTTAAGCAAACTTTGAAATGCATGTCAAAGTTCTCTAGGGCCATATCACAAATTACACTAAATAAAATCTTGAGTATTGGGAAATGATTTCAAAAGCGGTCTTGAACCTATCACATTTTCACATCTTAAAAACATCTTGTGTCAAAGAGAGATAACACCATCCTTGGGTTGTGCCTTGAAGTGAAAAGGGTAATCCTCGTTTGTCCTATCATGCAAACATAGTCCATAAAACAGTGGTTCTTACCACTATCACAAGCAATCACAAAATATAAATATAAACAGAGTAGTAAGGATAGGGTAAAATTCTCATCATACTTCGGTTGAGAATCCGATTCCCCAAAGCTCTAAGGAAATGAACATTTTTCACACACCACCGATCCCAAATAAGTTGTAAGGATCGTACTACTTGTCCAATCGACGGATAGGTAGTCATCCCCAAGGCTTACAAAGGTCAAAAACAACATAGACTATGGAGTTAACCTTCACCGGGGCTATAGACGCTTGACTCGGCAAGTGGAGTATACTCATTGCGTGGCGACATGTCTCTCCTCAAAAAGAGACCTCTGAATGCTCATACGGACAAACTAGCTTCGGGGTCTTCTCCATAACAGGGTTACCTAATTTATGCAAGATGAGGTTAATGAACACACTTGCACACACACAGGTTTTTGATTGCCTAGAGTCACTACCATGCTTCTGATTTGGTTAATGAACTCGCATGCACACACATTTGGTCCTAGTTGAATTAGGCAGTATTAGTAAGTTTGTTTGATACCACTAGCATGTTTGAGTCTTTGTAAAACAGTCTTCCATATCAACCTCCATATCACCCTCCATATCTTCTTCCATATTCATGTCATTCCATACGTCATCCATTCACAAGCCACCAAGTTCGGTGCCCCTGATTAAACAATTATGATAACAGTTGGCTAAATCTAACTATCTAAAAGTATGAGTGCTTCTTAGTGCATATTTCATTTACTTAGTCTTGCATTAATCATCCATAGATTTGTATGTTATATACTTAGTCTCGCATTAATCATCTATAAGTTTGCATTCCATTCCATCACATATGCATCAAAAACATTAAAACATATAAAAACATGCATCACAAAAACATAGGCATTCACACAAAAGAGAGTAAAACACCAAATAAATAAAAGCCATGTATATATATATATGTATAAAGGACAAACTGTACAATGAATGCCAAAAGGCTACAATATACAATAGAGCACCAAGGCTCATAAAGAGTGCATCTAAGCACTAAGCTAACCATCAAAAGAGGACCCCTGAGACCTAGTAGGAGCCCTAGACCTAGTGGTGTGCCTAGACTCACTACGCCTAGAGACAGAGGAGGATGGAGGATCAGGCAACACAATGTGATGCCTAAACAATGTGTCCTCCAGAGCCTCAATGTAACGAGTCCTAGACCTAAGTCTAGCTATGTCTATCCCGTGTCGTCGCTCCCGCTCCGCTAGCTCTGCCTAGAGTCTCATCACCCTGTCATCCTGGGGCACCCTGGTCGCTCCATCCAAGTCCGCCTGCATCTGGGCCATCCTCTCCTCCTGAGCAGCTAACCGGGCATCCCGCTCCGCCGCCTGTTGCTCCAGCCGAGCTATCCTCTCATCCCGGGCAGCTAACATAGCATCACGCTCTGCTATCTGCTATTGCAGCTGCGTCAACTCGTTCTCGTGCCCGCTAGGGGGTACTTCCCTAGCCTCTCCTGCGGCCTCTCCTAGGCCCTCTCCGTCATCCTCCCCATCATCTCCGCTCTCCGGAGCCTACCGTGCCATCTTCCCCTTTCGCCTTCGACTGTCAGATCGAAGGCGGGGACCCTCCCTACGCTTGGGAACCTCCGCGGTTCCCTCGCCCTCTCCAACCCCAGCCTCGGGCTCTCCGGCTCCACCAGCCACCAATGGTGGCTCCCACCTCGGCTCTGCGGCCATCCATGCTGCATACTCAGCTGTCACCCCGACGTCATCCACGTCGGGGATCTCCATGTCCTCATCGTCCTCTATCGCCTCCCTCCATGGCTCGGCACACGACAAATCACCCTCTGATCTGTGCCTCCGGTAGCGCACTGGCTCACCGGGGACATCCTGCCTCAATCCGACTTGGCGGAGTACTCGAGACATCTGTATGTACTCCGCCTCGCTATGGCTCCGCCCCACTACCCATCTGGCCTGTCGCACCCGTCTCAGGTGCTCTCCATCCCCGATCCACCTCGCCCCCCGCCAGGGCCTCCAAATGACTTGGGCATCTGTCAAGTCTGCCCATAGTCTCCTATACCATTGCCCCGATCTCACGGGGTGACTCGGCTGTCTCTCCTCCGCCACTGGCCATCTCCTACCATAAGCCTGGCTCAAGTCCCGGTGAGCCCATGGCAACCCCTCCGGTCGAGCCACTCGAAGTGCTCCCACCCCAAGACTGGAGAACCACACCGCAACCTAGGCCCTTTCGGCCCCGTCTCCGAACCTCATACAACTCCCGGTACACCTGCGCCAATAAAGCGGGCGCCCAAGCATACACTACCCTATTAGTGAGCATCTCGCTCACTACACCCATCAGGTTCCATGGGAACCTGCACCCGATGTTGTTCGGGGCCACAATGTTGGTCAACACGAACATCATCAGAGCCTCCACCGCTACCAACTCCTTGGCCGTATACATGGCCAAGTATGGGATCCCCCTGCTCTCCGTCCGGATCTCTCTCCAGTCATCCCCAAACAACTTGGCCATCTCCGTGGCCCTATCTCGTCCAACCTCCACCCGTGCCCCCTCCACGGGCACCTTGAGGATGCGGTATACATCCTCAAGCGTCACCGTCATCTCTCCAGTCGGGAGCTGGAACGTCCCCCGATCTGGATCCCACCTCTCGGCCAAAGCCGAGAGGTACCCCTCATCCGCCCGAACTACCTCCAACCGGGCTGCCTCCGCTAGCCCCACGGCCTCCAATATCTCCCAGTCTACCTAGGACAATGACCTCCTCATCCCCGGAATGATAGGGGAGAATCGGTGTCGTGCCTCTAACACCCTAAGCTGCAAAACAACAAAACAAAAATTTGTTACAAATTTTTTTCCAAAAAAAAAAAAAAAAAAAAAAAAAAAAAACACATAATAAGTACTTGCTTAAATAAACAAATACCTCAGCTGGCTGCACTGGCGCGTCCGCTCCCATCTCCGCCATAGCTCCCGCGTGCTTCACAACTTCTCACTCCACTTCACTCCATTTCCCCAGACGCACTTCTCTCAAGCTCGAACGCACAAATGAGCGAAATTCTCTCTGAAATTGTTTAAATAGCTGGTTTTGGCACCCTGAAATGCAGTGGGGCATTTCATGGCGCATTCAGACGCAGTGCTGCATTTGCAGAGCGCCTAAACACCGACGGGCGTCTCTGCCACCCCGAAATGCACACCGGCGTTTGGTGTCAGTATTGAATAAAGGAACAAAACTTGCAAAATTGAAGCTTACCTCCTCCAAATTTCATCAAATTGCATTCATCCATTCTTCTTATCATAATAAAACATTTTGTGAAGGTTACAACAGTTTTGGACACAAATTTTGTCATTTCGCTCAAAAAGCGCATCATTCATCATTGTTTTACAAATTGGGTTAAAAATATTCAAAACCTTCACAAAATTAACCACATTCATCAATTCTTCTGATCTATCGTCAACTTCATTCATTCTTCTTTCATCATGCATATTTTTGCCAAATCAAATTAAAGTAAACCTCGTATCTAGTGGTATATTCTATCACCTTGGCGATTGCAGCGATTTGAATCCATGCAATTCGGTAAGAGGATTAAACCACCATAAGGACACTTACCATTTATCATCATCAATTATTTCACTGTTTGAAAATTGGAAATCAATTTTGGGTATTCTACTTTTCAAGTGACCTCATACCAAGATTAATTTGCTCAACAATTGTCATTGATGGCCTAGTTCATGGGGCCTTAAACATGGACAATCTTTAATATCATCATTATTTTGAGTCTTGCTAGAGATTGAGGCTACCTAGGTTGATTGGTTCCGACCCGAGGAATTATCCATACAATCACTAGGAGCATCTCTGAGTTCTGGACTCTTTCATGCATCTTTCATCTCTGCATATCAATGGCGCCAACAAGGCAATTTCATCAAAAGTATGGATTCACACACAGGAGTTGGGGCATCCGTTATCAATTTCTAATTTTCCTATAATGGAATTCATCTTACATGATCATGGAATTTACAATTTGGCAAAAATCCCTTTATAACCGTTGGGGCAGTAAAACGGTCCATCTTTCACATCACTCATATCGTCTTCAATCATATTCTTTTCTCGGTTTGTACACCAACCCCTTTCTCGTTGGGACATAAACAGATGGTTCATACACCAACCCCTTTTTTTCACCGTTGGGGCAAAAACGGTTCATTTTCTTCCGAATTTCTTCCAATTGGCTTGTGAGAACCATTCTCGCTCGCCAATTGAGGGGGTAAGCTGATAAAATTTTAAATATTCTTTTATTCTTTGGTCTTCAAAGTTGTGCTTTAGTCTTGAGAGAGAGTTGCGTCTGATCCAGCTTTTCAGGTGTCTTAAGTTTTTGTGCTGCATTGTGTCTTCACACAAAGCAGCTCAAAAAGGGGCATCTGTAGACACCAAAATCCAGCCACTTGTAAGTCATCTATACCTTCCTGTCAGCCACATGTCAATCATCCATCCTTCCCGCCATTATTTGGCCCAAATCCACACCTTCCCGCCATTATTTGGCCCAATTTCACCTTCCCGCCATTATTTGGCCCAATTTCACCTTTCCCGCCATTTTTCATCCCCAAATTTATTTAAATTAATATTTATATATATATTTTAATATTTTAATATATTTTAATATATATATAAATATAGTTTAAGTGATTTAATCTAAGCCGTCCATCCTTCATTTAATCTCATCCGTCCATCCATCTTAATCCGTTTCACAACCTAGATTTATTCTCTACCCTTGGATCCACTTTAATCTTAGCCACACGTTCAAAGTGTCGTTAAAACCCTAAAGTGTGCCCTAAGAGTAGATTATAAATTGAGTCACCTTGATGGCTCAAACCCTATCTTCTTCTTCTATCTTTGCTATCTTTGCTATCTTTTGGACCTATCTCTTCTATTTCATCTATCTCTTCAGCCATCCATCGCCGCATCCTTTTCCCGCATCCATCGCCGCATCCGTCGCCAACTTCGCCGCCATCTCTTCTCGAGACTCTGCGAATTCCCCATTCTTGTCGCAAGTGCCCACGGGCGTTTACCCGTAGCCACAGACTCAGACCGACGTCTGAAACCTTGATCCGAAGCACGCGGGCGTTCAGCGAGTGCACCAGGGCGCCTTCTACAGCCGATTTGACAGCCACATTACTTCCAGATGCCGCCTGGTCTAGCCGCGTTAACAGAGAACAGGTATAAATCAGTTTAAAGCAAGTAACTTCTTTTCTTTTATTAATCTGTTGTTGAACTCCTGCATTCTATTTTTCTAGGGTTTTAAATTGTTTCTGAGGGCTCACACAGTGGAGCCCTCTTATTAATTTCTAACTCCTTGATAGTGTTAATGTGTGCAGGATTTTAATGGCAGATCTGGTGTGTTGATAGCAACTGTTTAAGCTGGAGTGGTCCGAGCCAAAGGATACAACAAAACCCACTCACTTTGTTGGGATTAAGGATACGTCTTCGAAAACGCCACCACTTTATGCCAGCTAGGGTTTCGGAGAACCCTAGCACAAACTGTAATTTGTGTATCACAAAAAGGGTTACAGGCCCTGTTGTACTCAAAAGGAGTTTTTAAACTCCACTGATTAATAAAAATTGTTTGTTTTGTGCAACTTTCCTGTATTCCATTATTGTGGTTTTATTTCTATTTGGCGTTGTATCTTTAATCTACAGGATATTTCTTGCCAACTGCTCGTGAAACTGGAACATGTCATGAAATCGTGACATTTTCTACATCCGTACGACTTCTTCGAAACTTGTCGCGAAATCGTGACACTTCCTGCAACTCAACACTGCCAACTCAACTTGTCACGAAATCGTGACACTTTTTGCATCCGTACAACTTCTTCGAAACTTGTCGTGAAATTGTGACACTTTTTGCCCGCTGTGCTTCTGCCTTCCTGCATGTCACAAAATCGTGACAGTTTTGGCCAAACTTTCTCTCTCCTCAAACATGTCGCGAAATCGTGACAGTTTTTCCAGCAGCCTGCAAACTTATTCTACTTTATCTTTTTTTGGATTTTTGGCAACTGGGCTACTCCGATTTTCTTGGAGACTTATCGACCAACAGAAACCTTCAAAAAAAACACATCCTTGGACTTAAAAACAAATTGCTCCAATAGTTCCTCGACATCAAAAACAACATCTACCAATAGCTCCTTGACATCAATGACAACAACTAAACTTAGGCTAGGGCAATGTACTCAAGGTACCCAAAATTGCTAAAAATCTCCCCCTTTGTCATTGATGGCAATCCTTATCTAAAACACATCTTTCAAGAGTCAAAACTGAATTCAATCTCTCCAAGTTTTGCTCCCCCTGAATTGAAGCTTTCCTCTTCTCTTGAAAAAATCTTCCCCTTACTTAAATCTCTCCCCCTTTGTCATCAATGGCAAAGGGTCACCTTTGGGGCTTGGGACTAAGAATGAGCCTCTTAGCTTAGTCCCTCCCCCATCTCCTGATGAGATGATTAAAATAGGGTTGGGAGTGACACTCCCATTAAACACTCATCATCATTAGTGTCCAAGATTTCTTTGTCGAGCCTTCTCTTGAATTCTTTTCCTGTAGTTTTGTTCTTGTCACTGTTCTGATCCTCGGACCTGTTAATACTACTGTTCCTATTTCTTTTATCTTTTTTGTTCTTATCCGTACCTTGATCCTTGGACCTGTTCATGTCAGTTTTCCTATTTTTGTTATCATTCCTATTTTTATCCATGCCTTGTTTCTTGAACTTGTTCATGCTACTGTTTTTGTTCCTGTATCTTAGAAGATCAGCTCTACACTGTCTAGCTAGGTGTCCTTCCTTGTGTCCTTCATGTTATTTGTCTTCCAAAAAATTTCCTTGTGCCCAAATTGCTGACAAGAGTAGCAATACCCTTGAAAGAAATTACGTCTCCTAAAACTGTCATTTACTCTCTTCATTTGAGTCATGCACTGTACAGCCATGTGACCAAATCTGTGACACATAACATCTGCCATGAAATTTTCTTTTGTTCGACTTCATGGGTCCCAAAAACTTCTTCTTCTCAGTCTGAATATCGTTTTCTATTTCTGCGTATTCATCACTTACGGACTCATGATCTGAAGTACTTTCTTCAATAGGACTCTCTTTTGAAATATTTTGCTAGATTCCCCAACCTGTTCCTTGTGTGGCTCAACAAAACCGAGACCTGTTTTATCTGTTTGTTTTCTCTGTCCTTCGATGAGAAATTTAACCTTCTTGGAGCTATCCTAAAATCTGTAGAGCTTATCCTTGTACTCTTTATTTTCTTCTTTCAAAGAAGCTATTTCCTGTTCTAACTCACTATACTCTAGAATTTTAGATTCTAACTCATTCTTGAGTTCTTGTGTCTTAGCCATAGATAATTCAAGATTTTCTACAAGTTCATCTATCTCCATATAGCATTCATCTACCTTAATCTTGAGTTTATCATTCTTGTTTATTTCCTTTTTCAAAACACTAAGAGCATTATTGAGTTCACATTCAAGATCCTCTATTTGATGGCACTTTGAATCATCATAGCATTTTTTAGATTTCTTATCACTAGAGGTGCTACCTTTTTCAAAACCATACATGCATCTTCATTGGGGTTTTCTGAAACATCCTCATACATACTACCAGCCAAATCATCATTTCTGCAACCATCCTCAAGGTGCCCAAAATTTCCACATCTAAAACATTTCATGATAATGAATTTGTGTTTTGGTTCTTCCTCTTTTTCCTGAAATGAACAACATCTCATTTTCATCATTACTAGAAGAACTCGTCACTTTCATCGCTAAAACACTTACTTGCTTTGTCCAAGTAGAAGCTCTTCTTATTCTTGTGAGAATGCCTCTTTCCATGATTGTTGTACTCATCTTTGTTTTTCCGGTGATTACTCGTACTCATTTTTGTTGTTTCTGTAATACTCGTGCTTTTCGTAATCCTTGCTTTTAACATCCCGTATATCTTCATCACTTTCATCTTTAGAAACAAGATAACAAGTAGCATAATGACCAAATTTTCCAGCAGTTGAAACATCTTATATTTTTCTTGCTTTTGTGCTTTCTGGAAAACTTGCCTTTCCTTCTGTAATATGCCTCTTCCTCACTAGAAGACTCGTCACTTTCTTGAATCTATTTGCCCTTCAATTTATTGATAGCTTTGAAAGCTGCCTCTTTATTTACATCAACTTTCACTTGTGTCCTCTATTCAAATGCTACAAGAATACTATGGAGCTCATACTTTTTAAATTTATCTAAATCTTTGGCTTCCTCAATAGCAGAAATCTTTTCGCTAAATCTATTTGGAAGAGATCTTAAAATCTTATCACACACATCATTTTCAGCAAGTTCAAGACCTAAGTCTTTCATGGAATTAACAACTTCATCCATCTGGAGCATGTAGTCACTAATATTTTCATCATCATTCATCTTGAGTTGTTCAAACATACCTTTAAAATGTCTTAACTTGGCCTTTCAAACATTTGCATCACCTGTATGAACAACCTCGCAATTGATTCCACATTTCACTCGGCTATCTTGCAAGTGAATAACTTTAGTGAGATCCGCCTTTTGTAAACCCTTCAAGATTGCATTCATGGATTTTGAATTTCTGTGATGTAGAAGTCTGTCTTCTTTAGTGTAAGGACCATTTGTAGGAATGGTATATCCATCTTCAACAACTTCCCATACCTCATTACCAAGAGCCATTAGACAGACTTTCATTCTTGCACTCCACGGACCAAAATATGATCCGTCAAGAATAGGTGCCGCATTGCTACTCGAGTAGTCCATTGTGTTCTTTGTAAACTTTTCCTTCAAGCTGTTAAACTTTCTGAAGGCACTGGCTCTAATACCAATTGAAGAACACAAGCTTATACTGAGAGGGGGGGTGAAAATTATAAGACCACTTTTTACTTTTTCCTTTATACTTCAAAATAGTAAAACAATATACCCAAAGCAATATCAAAGCAATGCACAAAACCATCCACAAAGTGACACAATAATTTATGTCCACAAAAATTTTCTCTAAATGTTATCTCAAAGTTCTTTGGGAAACCTTCCCAATTACAATATTTATGAGCCTCAGCCCAAAGGAGACACCTTTCCCTAAATCTGCTTTGCTAGTGATCCTCTAGAAAACCTCTATCTCTTTTTGCCCTTAGCAAGTGGAACTCTTTCCACGAAAGACACCTGTCTTCCCTGCTCTGGCTGGAGATCTCTGTCCTCAACTCTGTCACAGCAAGCTGGTCCTCTTTTTTGCACCAAAACATAGTCCTTCGGTATGACACAATTATGTCCTCTTTCTTTGTTCCTTTTGGCACTTGATTGGAAAACAATTCTTCACTGTCTGCACAACTACAGTAGCACAGTCTTCTTAAATTACAGCAGCATTCTCTTCTCAACTTACAATAGCACTTGATCACTATTTGTTCTTCACAACCGTTCGCAATTATAGCAGCATCTACTGTGCGCACTTTTCTTTCTATTACCCAAACTGTGCGAACACTATCACAATCACAACAGAATATTCTCTGCACAGTATTCTCATAAACAACAAAGACATTCTTCATGTATATAACAGCACAGACTTCTATACTTAGAAGATTCAACGAAATACACTTTGATGCTGTAGTCGGACTTCGCTTTCTGCTTTTTTGATTGTCAAACCTTACTTGTCGCACTAACTCTGTGAATGCCACGCTTCGAAAGAACACATCAATCCACACCCAAAAATGCTCAAACAGTCCTCCTTTAATACACACAATCTCAAGATGAAATCTTGTTCTTTAGTCGGCTGATCAATATTTTAATACATCGACTGTAAAACCTTATCCTTCGTCGACCAAGGTTAACTTCGTCGGCTTCAATTGCCTCTGCTGTCCTGTAGCTTTTCTCATGTGAAGCTCAAACATGGCGCGATATCGCTACGCCTTGGTCTGCCGTACACCTTCTTTGGTTTGTTGTTGCGAAATCGCTACACTACAGCTTTTGCTGACATCATCGCAAATCTTGTCACGAAATCGCGACGCTCTAGACTTCACTGTCTTCTTCTCCGTTGCTGTCATGAAATCACGACACTACAGCCTTTACTGATGTCATCATGAAACTTGTCGTGAAATCACGACACTCTAGACTTCACTGCCTTCTTCGTTGCTGTCATGAAATCATGACGCTACAGCTTTTGCTGACATCATCATGAATCTTGTCGCGAAATCGCGATGCTCTAGACTTCACTGCCTTCTTCTCCGTAACTGTCACAAAATCGTGACACCTTTGCCTCTTGCTGACGTCATCAGCAACTCTGTCATGAAATCACGACACCTCTTGCTTCTTCATCCTTTTCTTGGTTTGCACTAGCGAAAATGAAACATGTCACGAAATCGTGACGCTTTCATTGCCTTAGGATCTTTCTTGCCAACTGCTCGCAAAATTGGAACATGTCACGAAATCGTGACATTTTCTACATCCGTACGACTTCTTCGAAACTTGTCACGAAATCGTGACACTTCCTGCAACTCAACACTGCCAACTCAACTTATCGTGAAATCGTGACACTTTCTGCATCCGTACAACTTCTTCGAAACTTGTCGCGAAATCGTGACACTTTTTTCCCACTGTGCTTCTGCCTTCCTGCATGTTGCGAAATCGTGACAGTTTTGGCCGAACTTTCTCTCTCCTCAAACATGTCGCGAAATTGTGACAGTTTTTCCAGCAGCCTGCAAACTTATTCTACTTTATCTTTTTCTCGGATTTTTGGCAATCGGGTTACTCTGATTTTCTTGGAGACTTACTGACCAACAGAAACCTTCAACAAAAACACATCCTTGGACTTAAAAACAAATTTCTCCAATAGTTCCTCGACATCAAAAACAACATCTACCAATAGCTCCTTGACATCAATGACAACAACTAAACTTAGGCAAGGGCAATGTACTCAAGGTACCCAAAATTGCCAACATTAACCATATTGGTCATTAGAAATCACATCCCCATCGGTAATACTAAACCCCTGTGCTACACTATACTTTATAACCTAGATTATTTGTGGATAAACCTATTTTTTGTAGTGTTGGTCCCTTGAATTATTTTTAAAGGGTTGTTAATATATAAATATTCTTTATGGATAGAATTACCATATTTACCTTTCCACATTCATGGTTATTTGATGACTATTTTGTAACTATTATGGAAATTTCTATTGTGTAAAGAATATACCAAAACACTCTCTTGTATTCATCTTCTCCCTAGGATTTGTGTTGAATTCAACATCTTTGAGGTCGTCCCTTCTTTTGTGTAGACTTGGGTGCTATGGTTTAGTTTTTTTTAGCTATTAAGATTCCTTAATCTTATTTATACCTATTTTTATTGTAGAAAAACAAAACACCTAAAAAAATACTTCACAAAGCATCCAACTAAATAATTAAAACCTACTAGTACAAACTCCTCTAGAGCTCCTACTTTTATAAATAAACTAGGAAACCCTAGCCCTAATTAGTCTCTATTGTAGGAAATTTAAGCATCCTTAAAATACAATTGTCACATTACTTAAATTTCCTAAATCATAAGGAGTTGTGCAAGCTCTGGTAAACTTACCTCTTCAGCCTAAAAAATTATAAATTCTAGCGAAATCGGGTTGGGTTAGGATACCCCACAATGAGACTAGTTAATAATTTGCTTTTGATTTCTTAAGATCAACCATATTAAATGGATAATGTAGATTCAATTATGACCAAGAAATTTACTACAATTCTTATCCTAAGCTTCAATAAGCAGATTGGTGTCTCATCTATTGGGTAACTGTAACAGATATTAATGAACCCATGACTTAGAAAGAAAAAGAAAGAGTGAACTGGGATGTTTACATGTATTCAAATTATGTAACTCATATAACCATTTTACTAGTGAGGGAAAATATCATTCACATATTCAAATAATGCAATACATGAGTGAGTAATACAAAATTTAGTGAGCAAAAAAAGTAACTGAGAGAAGTTTAATTGTATTTAATTTGATCTCCATAGTTACATAATATAGCCTTTGTTTTAAAAAATTATTACAATATCCAAACTGTTCAAATGATGTAACAAAGGGATTCGATCCTTTGTTCTAATAACCATAACATTGAATCCTTCAAATTATTGATCTAGCTCCTAGGAATATCCTTAGTGAACTAGATGTACTTTTAGAAATTCTTACATAGATTGGCAAAGAAAAATAAGGTAACACAGGGGAAAATAATTAACCTAAATGAAATACGGGAATACCTCTTATAGAAATTTTACAATGCCAATGCTTGATGATGAAGGTGGATCTAGATACTTCTTTTATAAGCTGGATTACCAAAATTCTATTACAAATGCTTGGTGTAGATGTGTCCACATGGGTCTTCCTCTACCTTTCATTTATGTAAGTGTGTTACAGCCAAAATCCAACTATTATAGACTATCTAAATTTAGAAATTTTACCATATGTCTCCAAAAGCTATACCAAGTGTCTTCCACTAGTGATGTTTGAGCTTCTTGGTCTTGCATACCTTTTAGAGAAAATAGTTATATTTCAAAACTTAGTTTTGTCCTGATTCTTCTACTACACCCTAGTCTTCCTATGTGGTGGACCCAATAATAGTCTTTCCCTCTTTTACTACACCCTAGTCTTCCTATGTGGTGGACCCAATAATAGTATTTCCCTCTTTTTCTTCTTCTGGCAGTATTATAGTCATAATATTATCAATTTTACCCCATGCTTCATCACAAAAGGAGGCTCTTGACTTAATTTCCTATTCAATTATCATTAGTTTATTAAGATGCTTTTTTAACATTGACTCATTTTCTTTGGTGAATTTAATAATATTTTGGACCTATTGAGTTAGTTCTTTTTGTTGGAAATTTTGAGTAGTTGTCATTGATTTAAAGAGTTTGTTGTCATTGATGTCAATGTTTTAGGTGATAGCCTATCTCAAGTACAAGTAAGAGTTTAATGAAATTAATTATGGGTTAAAATATCTATATTTCAAACCCAAGAGAATTGGTCAAAAGGTGGTTTAATTCTCCCAAAGAAACAATTTAACTAAGGCTTCAAAAGGGTATAATATTATAATATTTGTTATTATAATATTAAGTGATATTGTTAAAACCTAAAGTAAAATATTTTTTAATATTCATTATAATATTTTATAAAACCCAAAAACTGGGTTTTGTACCTAATGATTAAACAAAGTGTTTAATCTCTTCATTCCTTCGACATCATTGGAACTAAAGGAAATGTCATACCTAAGGTTAAAGATTTGTTTTAAAATGATGAGGTGCCAAAATAATCGATGCAATATCATCGACCTTCAAAGTTTGAGAAACACGTCGACGTCGAATGAAAATATTTAAGTGTCAATGTTTAAAAAGCCATTAATTATGTATATAATGGAGACTATTGAAGAAAGAAACATATTCGAATTAATGATGTGAAGACGTCATGATTCGAGCACTGTACGAAGGAGGATGGTAAAATTTATGTGAAGTGTTCGGGTAATACAACCTTCGAGTGCACCATAATAAATATAGAAAACTTCAGCGGGTTCGACGGAGAAGTTAACGAATAGCAAATCTTGTGGAAAATGTTTGAACTTGCTTGATTTCGTCTCCAGGGTAGAAGGTAACAAACCAGTGAAGCAGATGCCAAATGCAATGAAATATTTTAGATGCAAATTCTTGAGGACATAAAACCTTAGCCACCTGATCGTCTCATCCGTAAGGACGTCGCAACTGGTCTTGTGAGATATAGGGAAGCGATGAAGTCAAAAAGAAAAGAGAAAAGAAATTTTGACAGTAGAATCTATGTCCTGCATCATATTCAAACCGGCGACATGGATCATTTGGTTAACAGGGAACAATTCCAGACAGAGGGGTGAGGGTTCGAAACCTTCCAAAGTTTTTTTGAGGAATTCGAACCAGCAAATGGTAGAAATGTTATTTCGCAGGGTGATGATTTCATGTGTTGCAGCAGTGCAGTTGGTTGGAAGAAAACTCTTGGGTACGATAGGTCGTTGGAGCGGCAGTAAAGTGGTTAGTATTTTTGTCAATCATTGAATTATTTAAAAAATGGGTATGGTATATTAATCTTATTAGGAGGAATAAGGAGCATTTCTTTTGTTTTGACATATTAGGAGGTAATAAATATTGTTTTGGAGTTATAAGGGTGAAAATTTCTTTTATTATAAAGGTGAATAGTTGGGAGAAATAAGTGTCCATTTTCTAAGGGTTAGTGAGGGGTAATTGAGTTTTTGTTAATTTATGTGTTGTTGAGTGGTGTTTTCACCCAGTTGTGAAAGCACACTCTCCGATAGGATCTGAGTCCAAAAATCCTCTGCTTGCAAAGAAAAGAACTTTCTCCAAGGTTCCTGTTATGCTTAAATAATGCTGTTCAAATGAAATGCCAGGAATATCTTAGGGTTTGCAAGTGGATGTTAACAAGGGGCACTGGGGTTTATCTAATTTGAAATTACAGTGGACTCAAAGTGAATAATTGTACTTCTAATCTTGGATTTTGATGGATTTTCAGTTATTTATTTGGATACAAGAATTAAATTGCAAAAAATAAAGCAAGGGTTTGAACAATAAAGAAAAGTAAATGAAAAAGAAACTAAACTACAGTCATAATGCTGCCATCAATTCGATGAAACCGAAGATAATGAGGTTTTATGCATGCAACCTAATCTAATGAACCTGCAAACTCGCACAATCCAAATAAATTAGGTGCCGGTTTCTAGGGTTTCTACTGTAATTCCAGACTTAGGCATTCGCATGAAGCAACCAAGCACACTTGCATTAAACTTCACCTAAAAGCCTCATAAATCTGGAATGAAAGATAAAACATTAAATCATGCATGCACAAAATGACTCCTTCTTTCTCATCAATGAGATGCCAATACTCTGTATTTTATATTAAATGATATGTCAATTACATTCAAAGAATGTTCCAGGCAAAAATATTCCATAACAAAAAAGAAGGAAATTGCCCAAGTGCAGGCCCAGAATAGCACGAAGCTCTTGTCTCTGCAACTCTGCAATCGGCAATTTCCAACCCCTCCTTCAATCTGCACTTCTGGCTTTATACTAACGGAAACGGCTCTTCGATTCTCCCTGTGTCGATTTGTTTCATCTTCCTGCATGTGACCCTTCAAATTCCCACCTTTTCCTTGTCTTTATTCCATGTTTAACGCCAAAACGCCTAAAATCCTTCGCCGCATGTAACGCTTCTGCAGACCTGACACCTGCATGCCACGTGTCACACGCTCTCTGCGCCTTCTGTAACGCCACTCTACGAAAAACCCGACAAAAACTGCATGCCGCCTGTTCACCTTCCTGGCCGCGAAAACGCGACATGTCACGAAATCGCGACATGTCGCGATATCGCTACACTCTTCCCGGCCGTACATCCTCGGAGATCTTGTCGCGATATCGCGACCATTTTTGCCTTTGGCTCTCTTTCCCAAACCGTCGCGATATCGCTACCATTTCTCCTTCGGCTTCCTTTCACGTCGCGATATCGCTACCATTTCTCGGTTCCTTGGCAACTGTCGCGATTTCGCTACCTTTTCCTCCTTCTTCTCTTCACTCGTCGCGATATCGCTACCACTTTCTCTTCCCTTTCAAACATGTCGCGATTTCGCTACCATTTCTTTCGATACCCTTGAATCGCGATATCGCGACGCTTTCCTCTTCGAGTCCTTTCTCGTCGCGATATCGTGACATTTTTTCACTTTCGTACACTTTGCCAAAACACGTCGCGAAATCGCGACACTTTTCATCATCCGTGCAGTTTTCCAAAACACGTCGCGAAATCGCGACACTTTTCATCATCCGTACGCTTCGGCAAAACACGTCGCGAAATCGCGACCATTTTCATTCTTTTCCAACGGCATGTCACGATTTGTGAACATTTTTTTCTCAACGACATGTCACGATTTCGCGACACCATTTCTTTTCTTCTCAACGACATGTCACGATTTCGCGACACCATTTCTTTTCTTCTCAACGACATGTCACGATTTCGTGACAACTTTCAATTTTTCTTTTCTCTCCTCTTCGGCAGCGATGGAGCTACATGTCACGATTTCACGACAACTTTCCTGTTTCCAGCAGCGATGGCGCGACAAGTCACGATTTCGCGACATGTCACGATTTCGCGACACTTTTCAACACTTAGGCATTTTTTCTCTTTTCTTCAATTTTAGCATCTGGGTCACCGAGATTCTTCTCTGCAAGCCTGCAAAAAGGTGGGTCCCCAATTTTGGGGTGTGTTGTGGATCAACCACAACAAATGGCGACTTCACTGTCAAATGCTCTTGAGCATTTTAGTAAGAACCCAACCTGAAACATATCACAAACTCGCAAATATATGTTAGCACATAAGCAAAATAACAAATGCCCAAAGATCAAAAGTACATGAATCATCAGAATCATCAAGTATTAGCTCAATGTGTGCAATGTGCTTTCATTCCCTATCATTTGAAATTGATCAACATTCCATTATCAGTTTTGCATGAATGCATATATGGGATGGTGAATGATTTGTGTACCCTAATGAATGTGCAAGGAGATTTGCTTCCATAAAAGGCATGGTCCTTCTTCTATTACTATGTACAAGCATTCAAGATTGCCAAACCCTCTTAGGATCCACTAATTCATTACCTTATTGTATCCCAAAGTTGGTTATGAGTCCCTACTATCTAGAACCCATGTGCAAGTGAATGTGAAATCAGAATTTTGGGGAATCAGACTCCCAACCAACCGAGATGAGAGTTTAACCTTATCCTTACTATTCTGATTTAGAGTTCATTACCTCACTTTAAGCAAAATAATTAAACCAGCTTATGGAAGAAATGGTCATGCTAGTCTAACCCTCTAGACAATCGCTGGTCTTGTTTTTTAGGCAAGACATGATGCCATGCATGGGCATATCTAACCCCACAATCCAAAACTTATCTCCATTTCTTTGGACCTTGGGGATGACTACCCATCCCTTGCAGAGGACAAGTAGTACGATCCTTACAATCCAAAATAAAGATGAGATGGGAAAAATTTATTTATTATATATATTTTTTTACTTCTTGGACCTTGGGGATGACTACCCATCCTGGCTAGGGACATGTAGTACGATCCTTACAATCCAAACTTTAGATGAGAAATATTAATTTTGTTGCTTAGACCTTGGGGATGACTACCCATCCTTTGCAGAGGACAAATAGTACGATCCTTACAATCCAAGATTTATTATGAAATGAGACATAAGAGCTTTGGGGAATCAGATTCTCAACCAACCGAGATGAGAATTTATGCCCTATCCTTACTACTCCATGTGGGTCAAATCAAAGCTTTGGGGAATTGGATCCTCAACCTAAGTTTGATGAGGATTTAACCCTATCCTTACTACTCTGATTTTAGGCTTTAAGCTCTATGGAAGTGGTCAAAACCACTGTTTTAAGGATCATGTTGCATAAATAGGATAGACATGAAATACTTCTTTCGCCCAACCTTTTCCTCCAAGTTAGGTTTTGATCATTTTGCTCAAGATCCTTTTTAATGTATGAGACGTGCTTGGTTCTAGATATCTCAAGACTCAGCTTCCAACCTTAGGAGCTACTTACATATATGTTATAACACAACCCTAAGAGGATTTGACATACTTTAATGGCTTGTACCTAAGATGCATATGTAACTAAGATGAGATGTATGTAAGGTGAGATGGAACATGAATGCATTATTTCTTGAATTACAAATGGAATGAATTGTCATGCAAAACTGATTCTTTCATGCATCACAAAATCAAACAATATTATTAAACTGCTTATGTTACTTGTGGAGCTTTTACAAGATAATTCCAATATTTCATATTCTCCTAACCTTAAGCATAAGTTGACATCTCAATTTTTTATTCTTTATTATTTTTTATTTATTTATTTTTATTATATTTTTTATTTTTTTATTTTTTCAAAATTAACACACATGTCAATTGAAATCAAATCCATAACCAAAATCCTAGCTAGACTAACAATCCTAAACAATAAAAAACAAAATCTGAAAATCCCCCACCAAGATCAAAAGAATAATATCAAAGTCTCACAACCTAAGGGCTAAAATAATGCTTTAAAATCTGCCCATTAACCGGTAGCATGAAATCTTCCCCTTCTAATGTTTTTAGCCTGAAGGTATTCTTCCCAAGAATCTCTGGAAATCTGATATGGACCCAACCAAAGACAATCAAACTTTTGATGATTCCCTTTTTCCTCATGTCTTTTGTCCCATAGTAATACCAAATCTGAAATTCTGAATGATTTAATTTTGGCCCTTCTGTCAAACCATCTCTTGATAACTGCCTGGTGTTTATTCATGTGATTCATGGCCTCTTCTCTCTTTTCATCAAGGTGCAACAACTGGCTCAACCTGGCTTCAACTTGATCATCCGTCCCCAAGTACTCTTGTATGAAATGTAAGGTCTGCAACTTCAAATTTGTTGGAAATATCGGGTCTTGCCCATAGACCAAATGATAGGGAGTATTCCCTATGGACTCTTTCACACTGGTCCTATCTGCCCAAAGTGCAAACTTTAGTTGGCTATGCCAGTCCCGAGGGTTCTTTTCCAAAAACTTCTTAATAGTATTCAACAAATTCTTATTTGAAGACTCGGCCAACCCATTTCCTTGAGGATAGTAATTGGATGCAAACTTTAAGCTCACTTTGTTATCATATGCCCAATCTGCAAATTGTGTAGAAATAAAAGCTTTACCATTGTCACCGACAATAGAGTCGGGCATTCCAAATCTTGTTATAATCTGATCCTCAAGAAATTTAATCACAACATCTCGTGGTGGCATGTTTAGTAGGAATCGCCTCCGTCCACCTTGTACAGTAGGTCCGTAGTCGTCAAAATGAATTTATGAGAATCGAAAGAATTTGGGTTAATAACCCCGATGAAATCTAGTCCCCACTGTGCAAACGGTCTCATTTCGACTACAGGCTGCAACGGCATGGCTGCATTTCTCTCTCTATTTGCAGCCACTTGACAGATGTGACAAGATCGTACATGGGTATGCGCATCCTTGAAAATATGTGGCCAGTAGTATCCTGCTCTCGGGATTTGATGTGTCTGTAGCATTGGCCGCACCATGACCAGGCTCCATGTTTCCCGTGAAATTCCCGCAACACCCCGGCAGCCTTCTTCTTTGTTCAAGCACCTCGTAGATACCTTCATGATTCTTCCCGTAAAGCACACCAGATTTTATCGTATAATTGATAGATTTAAGCCTTAAGGCTCTTCTTCGTGTTGAATTCAGATTAGAAGGACACTTACCACCAATAAAAATTGCACAATATCAACATACCAACTGTCCTTAGCCATGTATTCTGTATTTGAGCATTGACCTGTTATTTGCGGATTATTTTCTGCGATCGCCTTCGCCACTCCTCGTCCTCGAACTAGTTTCATTGATTGGATTTCGAGATCAAATTCTTGGATGGTTGAAATCCACTTTCCTCTCTTCTCACCTAGTTCATTCTCGTAAAAACATGGTCTTGACAACAGAATCGGGCACGATGGCGATAATTCTGCTATGCACGATGTAGTGCCTAAATTTTTTCACAGTTTTAAAAAGTGCGTACATTTGCTTATCAAGGATTGAATACCTTAATTGAGCATCTTTCAGGGGGGCACTTAAAAATGCAATGGGTTTTTCGGCACTATCCTCACCTTTTTGGGTTAAGACACTCGCAAAGGAGTGTTCTGATGCAAAAGCATAAATATAAAAAGGCTTGGAGTAGTCCGGGCTTATAAGGACAGGGGCTCTGGAAATGGCATCTTTGATATTCTGGAAAGCCACTCTACTTTCCTCGTTCCATTTTACATCCACATATTTCTTGAGCATCTGGTTCAGAGGTTTGGCTATCTCAAGAAAGCTAGAGATAAACTTCCTCACAAAATTGACTTGCCCAAAGAAAGATCTCACTTCTTTCTTACCGCTTCGAGAGAGGTAGGTTTTGGATAGCTTGTATCCTTTTTGGGTCGATGGATATGCCCTCTTTTGAAATGATGTGACCCAAAAATTTCCCTTCTATTACTCCGAAAATGCACTTTTTGGGATTTAAGGAAATTCCATGTTCTTTGCATCTTTGAAGCACTTTCTTCAAATCTTTAACATGATCCTCTCTCTTCTTCGAGAAAACTGGGATATCATCCACATACACGATGATGCATTTGCCTATTAGCCCTTTGAATGCGTAATCCATGGCGCGTTGAAAAGTTGCACCAAGCATTTAACAAATCCGAACGACATTCTCTTATATGCAAATGTCCCCCACTTGGTAGTGAAGGCCGTTTTCATCCTGTCATCTGGATGTATAAGAACTTGGTTGTACCCAGAATATCCATCGAGAAAGGACATCATTTCAGATCCATTTACCATTTGCAGAATTTCATCAATTGATGGCAATGGATAATTGTCTTTTTGAGAGGCTTTATTAAGATTTCAAAAATCTATGCACAGCCTAATCTCTCCACTCTTTTTCCTTATCGGAACGAGGTTGGCCACCCAGGTTGAGTGCCTAACAGGAAAAATGATTTTCGCTTCCAATAATATTTTAACCTCCTTTTCGATCAAAGGCTCCAATAGCGGGTTAACAACTCGCTGTCTTTGCCTAAAAGGCTTGGAGTCTGGCTTCAAAGGAATGGTATGTGTGATAATGTTCTGGTTGTAAGTCTTCAGCTCATTGTAGTTCCAAGCAATACAATCTATGTAATGCTTCAATGCCTGTATTATGTTGCTCCTTTCTTCCTCTGTACATGCCTTTGCTATGTACACCTCCTTTGGATTGTCCGCACTCCCTAGATTAATTGAATCGCATGCATCTTTGGGGAGTGGGACTCTTTTTCTCTTCTTGTTCTTGCATTCCATGTCGAACATCTTTTCTAATGAAACCACGTCTTTAGGAATTTTGTTGGATTGATACGCAGCTTTCACTTTCTTCTCGTTTCATCCTGCCACCTTTGTTCCTCATCAATCACCTGGTTTTCAAAAATACCCGAGTTTGTGACAAACTTGAAGATGTGCCTGTCACTTTCAAAAACCTGGAAATTCTTTACATTATCAGGTATTGATGGACAAGGAACCAGCTCAATGGAAAACTTTTTACATCTTTTTATATCCACCGGGTTTAACATGCCCGCGACGACTGCAAGAGAGTCTGCTATTCGATTTCCTCTCCTAGAAATAAGGGCTATGTTGAATGCATCAAACTCCTCCATGAGATCCATAACCCTAGTTCTATAAAGGCTCGCATTTTGTCGCGGCATGTATACCGTCCTTTGATTTGCTTGACAACCAACTCAGAATCTCCCAAAACCTTCAAGCATTTAACATGTTTGCTCAATGCTAGACGTAAACCATAGATCAATGCTTCGTACTCTGCCACATTGTTTGTGCAAGGAAATTGCAGTCTGTAGGCAGCTAGCAATGGTTTACCTCCTGGACCAGTGAGCTCGACTCCAGCTCCTGCTCCCTGTCTAGACTTTGATCCATCGAACTTGAGCAACCACGTGTAATCATTTTCTTCGAAGAATGACCATGACACACTTCTTCTTTAAACTCTTCAGCAGCTTCCTCAACATCAAGCGCATAGACTCCTAAGTCTGGCTCAGAAAACTGAACTTCATTCGGCTTGTTAAAATCTGTTATAATCTCTTTAAGCCTCGGTTCGTTTTCCACTCTTATTTGATTTGCAATTCCCTTCCATGGTAGCCACATATGCGAGCAGTCTGTTGCAAAATAGCCATTCAACGTTTTCATCCAATCCCTAGCAAGTAGCATTCCATACCTACTCGGGATATTAACCACCAAAATGTCCACAACCTGCTGAACCCTGGGTTCAGAATTCAATTGAATCTTGACATCATATAAAGTCCCCACTACATTTACTTCTGATCTGTCCAGCTTGCAGGATCGTACATTTGGATGAAACAGTCGCAGACCTAGCATTTTGCATATCTCCGTAGGCATGAGGTTGCTCGTGGCTCCTGTGTCCACCAAACAGTTATGCAAGTTCTTACCCGCAATTCTCATAGTCAATAAGAATGGCGGGACATCCCTTCTCTCCTTTCGCAAAATCAGATGGGATTCAGCTCTTTTTTCCTTCCACATCGGATCAGGTGAGTTCAAAGCTCTTATCAACGCCTCCTTTTGACCAGGCAATTTAGTCGCGTCCAAGAATGAAAGGCTAGATTTGGACTTCTTCATATCCTCCACCACATCATAATTTGGTTTTTCGAATTTGACTGTCTTCTGGACGTCATTGGACATTTCTCTTCCGAGTGGAGGGGGAGGGTTGTTACTTGCCTTTGTATCTGGAGGAAGAATAGAATTGTTTGGAGGTGTTGATGAGGTTTTAGGGGCTTTAGATTTACTCCTCAAATGGTACCCATGAGTCCCCTTTCTAAAATCTCGAAAAGCTTGCACCTCCTGTTCCAAAACTTCGTCTTCTTCCTCCTCGCTTTCACCCTCTTGGTGATATACTGTTTCCATCACCATAATATTTTCATCTTGATGATACGATGGATCCTCATTTGATACTAGTTCCAAATCATCAACTTGTGCCTAAAGACAATGAGTGTATCTAGCAATCTCAGGACAATTCCTCTCATTGTGTTCTTTTGTGTTATGTAACCTGCACCCCCTTTCCCATGCCAAATCTGAAAGATTCAAAAGAGAATTGGATTGGCTAGGGCCTGCATAAGCATCTAATTGATTAGCAATGGGAGCAGGAACTCCCCCATTGTTTGGCTTGGTGTTCAAGTGCCTCCCTCTATTGTTAAAATTCTGATTTGGGTGAGGGGCATGGGACTCATACTTCTGCTGTTGAACCCTGTCATTGCTTAGTTTATGCACTAGTTTCTTGAGCTCTTCGACTTCCGAAAAAACATCCTTCGATGGAATCATATTGTTGTTAACCCCTATTGGATTCGCATAATTAATGGGGTCTTGATTCCACATTTGGGTCGGGTTCTGAGGAATTTGATTCCCATATGGATTAATACCTTGAATCGGGATTGGATTCGGAACAGGAACTATGGCTTGAGGATTGACTTGACTAGTTTCCTGCGTAGTTGATTGACTGTTCTGCAAAAATGCAGGAACAGGTGGAATGGCTGTGATTGGTTGGATTGGAATGGGTGCATATGCGGGTGCTAGCTGATATGGGAAGGCATTCATACTTGGCATTTGTGGTGCCATGAGTTGATTTGCTTGGGGAGCTTGACCATATGGAGCACACTGTCCCATCATAGGCATCTGGGTAAACCCGTAGCCTTGCGGTGTCAATTGCTGCTCAATAGTCATGGCTTCATTATAGGCCAAAGCCAGCGTGGTGACCTGAGGATTACGCCTTGCAAACATAGCTGTCATGGGGTCCAATGCCCCAAAATATATCTCGCAAAGCCACTCACGGGATCGATGGCAAAATGTCTAATTGCTCTGTTATAGTTCTTTTGGAATCTCTCGATTAAACATTCGGATTGGTTCCCCTTGGCCCCGCTTTGCATGTAATAAACTCGATTGTAAATAGTTGCGGGATCTAAGGGTGACCTAAATTGATTGACAAAGGCATTTTCCATTTGTGTCCAAGAGGTGATTGAACCAGCTTGGCAAGCATATATACCATTCATATGCTATTGGATCCAAGCTCATGGGGAAAAGTCTACAGGCTACATCTTCATGCTGAACTTGCAGCCTAATTAAAACATCCCTATAGGCTTGGATATGTTCTTTCGCTGTTCTTAGGCCATCTGGCTTGTATTTAGGCAGAAATATTTCAATGTTCTTGGGGATTTCATGGATATCCCCACCAATATTCAAAGGAGTATTGTTAGCTCCATACCAAGGAGCCGCTGGAGCTTGAGCCATTTGACTCGTAATTGATGTAGACAGACCTACAATAGCAAGAGAAATATTACTAACTATAGGCACACTAGGGGCAAAGGATATTACCGGCGTAGGTCCACTCGACGTTCCCCGGAGAAAATAGGCCTTTGCGACCGGTGTGCTTACGACTTGCTTGGCTTTACCCTTGGGAGTACCAAGAAGGTCGTGAAAAATGGTTTCTCCGGTTGTTTGAGACCTGGTCGCAATACGGCGTGGTGGGTCCAAACTCGCTCGAAGAAACCCTCGGCTATTTCGAAGAAAACCTGCAACAAAAACAAAAAACGATGTTGCAGTTTAGCCGTAAATAATTTCAGAATTGAATCAAAAACAAAATATTCAGATATGAAAATCAAAATAGATAAACCAATTCGGCCCTCCTTCTAGCGCCAATCTGTTGAGTGGTGTTTTCACCCAGTTGTGAAAGCACACTCTCCGGTAGGATCTGAGTCCAAAAATCCTCTGCTTGCAAAGAAAAGAACTTTCTCCAAGGTTCCTGTTATGCTTAAATAATGTTGTTCAAATGAAATGCCAGGAATATCTTAGGGTTTGCAAGTGGATGTTAACAAGGGGCACTGGGGTTTATCTAATTTGAAATTACAGTGGACTCAAAGTGAATAATTGTACTTTAATCTTGGATTTTGATGGATTTTCGGTTATTTATTTGGATACAGTAATTAAATTGCAGAAAATAAAGCAAGGGTTTGAACAATAAAGAAAAGTAAATGAAAAAGAAACTAAACTACAGTCATAATGCTGCCATCAATTCGATGAAACCGAAGATACTGAGGTTTTATGCATGCAACCTAATCTAATGAACCTGCAAACTCGCACAATCCAAATAAATTAGGTGCTGGTTTCTAGGGTTTCTACTGTAATTCCAGACTTAGGCATTCGCATGAAGCAACCAAGCACACTTGCATTAAACTTCACCTAAAAGCCTCATAAATCTGGAATGAAAGATAAAACATTAAATCATGCATGCACAAAATGACTCCTTCTTTCTCATCAATGAGATGCCAATACTCGTATTTTATATTAAATGATATGTCAATTACATTCAAAGAATGTTCCAGAAAAAATATTCCGAACAAAAAAGAAGGAAATTGCCCAAGTGCAGGCCCATAATAGCACGAAGCTCTTGTCTCTCGCAACTCGCAATCGGCAATTTCCAACCCCTCCTTCAATCTCGCACTTCCGGCTTTATACTAACGGAAACGGCTCTTCGATTCTCCCCGTGTCGATTTGTTTCATCTTCCCGCATGTGACCCTTCAAATTCCCACCTTTTCCTTGTCTTTATTCCATGTTTAACGCCAAAACGCCTAAAATCCTTCGCTGCATGTAACGCTTCCGCAGACCTGACACCTGCATGCCACGTGTCACACGCTCTCTGCGCCTTCTGTAACGCCACTCTATGAAAAACCCGACAAAAACTGCATGCCGCCTGTTCCCCTTCCTGGCCGCGAAAACGCGACATGTCGCGAAATCGCGACATGTCGCGATATCGCTACACTCTTCCCGGCCGTACATCCTCGACAGCATCTTGTCACGATATCGCGACCGTTTTTACCTTTGAGCTCTCTCTCCTCAAACTGTAGCGATATCGCTACCGCTTTTACCTTCGGGCTCTCTCTCACACCGTAGCGATATCGCTACCAATTCTTCTCCGTACTCCTTGGCAAAACCTGTCGTGATTTCGCTACCATTATCTCTCCTTGCAGTCTTCATTTCTATCACGATTTCGCGACATCTCCCTTTGTCGTACAAATTTGCTAAAACATGTCACGATATCGCGACCACCTTCTCCTTCAGACCGCATTCCGAAACATGTCACGATTTCGCTACCATTTCTGTTCCGTACACTTGCGACCGGTCGCGATATCGTGACGTCTTTCCTCTTCGAGTCCTTTGTCGCGATATCGCGACATTTTTCCGCTTCCGTACACTTTGCCAAAACACGTCACGAAATCGTGACACTTTTCATCATCCGTGCAGTTTGCCAAAACACGTCGCGAAATCGTGACACTTTTCATCATCCGTACGCTTTGGCAAAACACGTCGCGAAATCGTGACCATTTTCATTCTTTTCCAACGGCATGTCACGATTTCGCGACACCATTTCTTTTCTTCTCAGCGGCATGTCACGATTTCGCGACACCATTTCTTTTCTTCTCAGCGACATGTCGCGATTTCGCGACACCATTTCTTTTCTTCTCAACATGTCACGATTTCGTGACAACTTTCAATTTTTCTTTTCTCTCCTCTTCGGCAGCGATGGAGCTACATGTCGCGATTTCGCGACAACTTTCCCGTTTCCAGCAGCGATGGCGCGACAAGTCACGATTTCGCGACATGTCGCGATTTCGCGACACTTTTCAACACTTAGGCATTTTTTCTCTTTTCTTCAATTTTAGCATCTGGGTCACCGAGATTCTTCTCTGCAAGCCTGCAAAAAAGGTGGGTCCCCAATTTTGGGGTGTGTTGTGGATCACCCACAACATGTGTCGTGAATGATTTTGAAGAAATTATTGAGGAAGGAATTTTTGCTTACTAATCCTTAAATATTGACAAAGAGTTTGAACTTGTTAAAACATATTTGTGTGGACTATTTCATCTTCAATAAAAAGGTATGAGCACATTCTTCCATAGTTGAGTTGATTGATTGGTTTTTTGGAAAATAAGTTTGGAGTGAACCTGTTGAGCAGATTTGAGTAGGTTCTAAGTGGATATGTTCAGTATATTTGAGAAAGTTTTGAGTGGTCTTGTTGAGCAAATTTGAGCAGGTTTTGATTGGATCTATTGAGCATATTTGAGAAGGTTCTAAGTGAACTTGTTGAGTAGATTTGAGCAGGTTTTGAGTGGACCTGTTGAGCATATTTGAGCAGGTTCTAAGTGGACCTTTTGAGCAGATTTGAGCAAGTTCTAAGCAGACTTGTTAAACAAATTTGAGCAAGTTTTGAGTGGACTTGTTGAGCATATTTGTGCTAGATCGAATGGACTGTGTTTAGTGCAGATTTGAGATAAAGCTTTTGAGGTGACAGAGGAGAGAGGACAATAGTCTCTAGTGGATATATATCTATACTCTAGAGTAGTGAGGATAGGTCTTCTGAGTCGGGACAAGAGTCTTCAGTGGAGAGAGATTCATAAGCCAATGTAGTGGAGGTAGTATTCTTCTATAGGATAACTAGCCAGAGTAGAGGAGGAGTTCTCCTGTGGATAGAGATCCACGAACTTGATTTAGGGGATTGATATCTCCATTGGACAAAGTTCCATAAACATTGTAATAGGGAAAGGATTCCCAAGAGATTGATTGAGAAAATTTAGTGAAATATTTTCTCTATGGATGTAACCCACATTGGGTGAACCACGTTAAATTGGTGTCTCTATTATGTGTGATTATTTGTGCATTAATTTGGTTATTTATATTGATATTTCCATTGATTATATTGATTAATACTATTTTGGAAATAAAAGTAAAAAGTGGTCTTATATTGTTCACCTCCTCTCATTATAAGCTTATGTTCTTCAATTAGTATCAGAGTTGGTTCCTTCAAAAAAGGCTTAACAACTTGAAGGAATATCTTATAAGAACAC
The DNA here is from genome assembly GCA_028583015.1 of Wollemia nobilis. Classification (NCBI taxonomy): domain Eukaryota; kingdom Viridiplantae; phylum Streptophyta; class Pinopsida; order Araucariales; family Araucariaceae; genus Wollemia; species Wollemia nobilis. The sequence goes on along the minus strand of JAQPPZ010003109.1, from coordinate 99,896 downwards.
AAATAGCAAAGAAATGAAAAAGTAGAATCATGAGACACAAGAAGAAAAGAACACAAATGGTAATTAAAGAAAAAGAAGATGAACTTGATATTGTTGTTTTGGAGAGAAGAATAGAAATAGATTCAAGAGATGAATAAAGCAGTGTATAAAAGATTTTATTGATAAAGTTTTATACCATATGTGGGAACACAGGTCACCATGTAGATTATTGTCCATAAGAAGGTGAATAATGTTTTGTTTGTGTTCAACTCGGCCATGATGTAGGTTATTGCAATGGGTTTAGTATTGGTGAAGATGAAAATGATATTTTTGGAAATGAAATCCTAGAGGTTGGTTCAAGAAAGGATAACAGGGACAATCAAAATAGGTATGAAGAAAAACTATACTTTTAGTATTAGAAGCAAATGCTCCTATAAAATATCAAAGAAAGAAAGAAGAAGAAGATTCAAAAAATGAAAAGGAGAAAGCCACTCTTAAGGAAGTCATTGAGTTGAAAAAATATAATTTAGAATTGAAGGGTCAAATACAAGAATATGAGAAATGTAAGACAAAGCTTCTACAAGATCTCTCTAAATTGAGAGATAAAGTTGAAAATGCAAGAAAAGTTGAAGAAGGTATGATTGAAAAGTCAAAGGTAAAAAGGATAGAATGTGAAAGACTTATGGTTACTCTTGAATAATTAAAAAGTAAGAACTCGTGATTAAGAGTTCAAGCTCAAGAACATGAGAAAGCAAAAGCAAAGTTTCTATAGGAACTCACCAACTTCAAAACCAAGGTTGAAAAGGAAAGAAGGATTGAAGAAGGTATGGCTAAAAAATTAAAGGTAAAATATCTAGAGTGTGAAAAATTATAACATGAGATAGTTTCACTAAGGATGGAAGTAAAAGGTTCTAAGGACAAGCTACACAAGTTTGAGGAAAATTCAAAGACTTTAGACAGGATTATCAATGCACAAAGGTCATCAGTAACCATAACAAGACTTGGTTCCAAAGAAGAACAAGGGAAACAAGAAGTAGGAAAATGAGAGTCAAGGTCAAACACCAAAAAAGAAGAAGTGACAAAAGAAGTAAGTAAAATAGAGAGTGAGACTTCTAAGGATAAGTTGGACAATAAAAATTTCAACAAGGAAAGGAATAATGCACAAGTAAGAAACATGTGGAATAGGAAACAGGTAGAAGAGACTAAGATACCAATGGGGTCTAGACAAGGTTTCTGCAGTAGAAGATGTTTTTCATGTCACAGGTTTGGGCACATGGCTTCACAAAGGCAGGACACATGAAAGGCAAGAAAATTGGATTTTTAGAAGCAGATAACTTTTTCATGGGTTTGCTACTCATGTAATCAGTTTGGTCACAAGGCAATGAATTACAGGGTTCATGACAAGAACATATATGACTTCACCAGGAGAAATCCTAAGACATTTGCACCTCCAAGGAATAATAACATTAAGTGTTATAAGTGCAATAATGGTGGTCACATAACAAATTTTTGTAGAGCAAACATTCCAGAAACAAGTATGAATAAGAACAGGAACATGAATATGAATGTTGACATGGATAGAAACAAGGACATGGATACAAATAGTTAGAGGATTTAGAAAATTAATAAAACAAGAGAAGAGGATAAAGGTAAAGAACAATGCTTTCTAGGAGTAGAAATACTCCTACCCCAAAATTAACCATCTCAAGAGGAGGTGGGGGAGGGGCTGAGCTAAGAGGCTCATTCTTAGCCCCAAGCCCCAAAGGTGACCCTTTGCCATTGATGTCAAAGGGGGAGATATTTGAGTAAGGGGGAGAGATTTGGTATTTTAGAGAGCATTAAGACAGGGGGAACAGAACAAAGGAAAGGTCATGTTTTCAGTTAAAATAATTTGGGTTGCCATCAATGACAAAGGGGGAGATTGTTGGACATTTTGAGTAGTTGTCATTGATGTCAAGAGTTTGTTGTCATTGATGTCAAGGTGTTAGGTGATAGCCCATCTCAAGTACAAGTGGAAGTTTAATGAAATTAATTATGGGTTAAAATATCTATATTTCAAACCCAAGAGAATTGGTCAAAAGGTGGTTTAATTCTCCCAAAGAAACAATTTAACTAAGGCTTCAAAAGGATATAATATTATAATATTTTTTATTATAATATTAAGTGATATTGTTAAAGCCTAAAGTAAAATACCAAAATATAAAAAATATATATATATATATATATATAACCAAAAATTGGGTTTGGTACCTAATGATTAAACAATGTGTTTAATCTCTTCATTCCTCCAACATCATTGGCACTAAAGGAAAGGTCATACCTCAGGTTAAAGCTTTGTTTTAAAATGATGAGGTACCAAAATAATCGATGCCATATCGCCGAACTTTGAAATTTGAGAAATATGTTGATGTTCTCATTTAAATCACATTTCCTGACAATCGAATGAAAACTATTTAAGTGTCGATGTTTAAAAAGCCATTAATTGTGTATGTAAGGGAGCCTATTGCAGAAAGAAACATATTCGAATTAATGATGTGAAGATGTCGCGATTCGAGTGTTGTACGAAGGAGGAATGGTAAAATTGATGCGAAGTGTTCGGGTAATACAACCTTCGAGCGCACCATAATAAAGATAGAAAACTTCAGCGGGTTCGACGGAGAAGTTAACGAATAGCAAATCTTGTGGAAAATGTTTGAACTTGCTTGATTTCATCTCCAGGGTAGAAGGTAACAAACCAGTGAAGCGGATGCCAAATGCAATGAAATATTTCAGATGCGAATTCTTGAGGACATAAAACCTTAGCCACCTGATCGTCTCATCCATAAGGACATCGCAGCTGATCTTGCGAGATACAGGGAAGCGGCGAAGTAAAAAAAAAAGAGTAGAGAAATTTTGACAACAGAATCCAAGTCCTGCTTCGTATTAAAACCATCGGTGTGGATCATTTGGTTAATAGGGAACACTACTACACATAGGGGTGGGGGTTCGAACCTTTCGAAGTGTTTTTGAGGAATTCGAACCGGGGTATGGTATATTTTTGTCAATCATTGAATTATTTAAAAAAGGGGTATGGTATATTAATCTTATATTAGGAGGAAAAAAGAGCATTTTTTTTTTGACATAATAAAGAGCTTTTTTTTTTTTTTTTTTTTTTTTTCATTTTTTTTTACATTCATTAAGACGTTAATAAATATTATAGGAGGTAAAAAGGGGTATATTAATCTTATTAGGAGGAATAAAGAGCATTTTATTTATTTTTTTGACTAAAAAAAAAAAATTTTTTTTTAAAAAAAAAAAAGAAAAAAAAAAAAAAAAAGGAAAAATAAAATTAAAAAAAAAGAAAAAAAAACAAATTTTTTTTTAAAAAAAAAAAAAACATTTTTTTTTAAAAAAAAAATTTATTTATTTTTTTTAAAAAAAAAAAAAAAATTTTTTTTTTTTGACATATTAGGAGGTAATAAATATTGTTTTGGAGTTATAAGGGTGAGAATTTCATTTATTCTAAAGGTGTATAATTGGGAGACATAAGTGTCCATGTTCTAAGGGTTAGTGATGATATAAAATTTCTAAAAGAAGAAGTAATGAGGGGCAATTGAGTTTTTGCTAATTTATGTGTGGTGAATGATTTTGAAGAAATTATTGATGAATGAATTTTTGCTTACTAATTCTTAAAGATTGGTAAAGAGTTTGAACTTGTTAAAACAAATTTGTGTGGACTATTTCATCTTCAATAAAAAGGTATGAGCACATTATTCCATAGTTGAGTTGATTGATTGGTTTTCTAAAAATAAGTTTGGAGTGAAAAGGACTTGATTAGGGTTTCCTTTTTTAGAGTGTTTGAGTTAATGCTTCAAGGTTTTCTGGAATAAAGAGTTGTTGTTAAAACCTTGTTTGATAAGCATTGTTGTTGAATCCATTGGTTGTGTGAATAACTTGAGTTAGAAAAGAACATGAGTATCGTTGTTATGTGAAGATTGTTTTATAAGCATTGTTGTTGAAGTGAGTTGTTGTGCAAAGAACTTGAACTAGGGTTAGAAAAGAACATGAGTATCATTGTTATGTGAAGATTGTTTTATGAGCATTGTTGTTGAAGTGAGTTGTTGTGCAAAGAACTTGAACTAGAGTTTGAAAATAACATGAGTATCATTGTTATGTGAGATTTATTGTTGAGAATTATTGGAAATATTTTGAGTTTGTGATTACATGCTTGTACTAAGGTTTATGAGAAAGGGTTGTTTATTTGAGTGATTGGTTGAGTAGAGTTGGTTGAGCCTAGTCAAGTGGTTGTGTGGAGTGATTGTTCAAGTTACTTAAAATAAACTATTCTATATTTTGATTTGAATTGAAAAAGTGATTGAGCATTGAGTGTACATATTGAGTCTCTAACAATTATCTTTATGCTTCTATAAGATTGGACAAGTTCTGTGTGGACTTGTTAAGCATATTTGAGGCATGTCTTTGAGGAGACTTGTGGACTGATTTTGTGTGAGCTTTTGTGGAAGCTTACAATACATATTTGGACAAGTTCTGAGTGAACTTGTTGAGTAGATTTGGACAGGTTATGAGTGGACCTATTGAGCATATTTGAACAAGTTCGGAGTGGACCTGTTGAGCAGATTTGAGCAGGTTCTAAGTGGATGTGTTGAGCAGATTTGAGTAGGTTCTGAGTGGACCTTTTGAGTAGATTTGAGCAAGTTTTGAGTGGACTTGTTGAGCAGATTTGAGCAGGTTCTGAGTGGACCTATTGAGCATATTTAAGTAGGTTCTGAGTGGACCTGTTGAGGAAATTTGAGCAGGTTCTAACTGGACCTATTGAGAAGATATAAGTAGGTTCTGAGCAGACATGTTGAGTAGATTTGAGCAAGTTATGAGTGGAATTTTTGAGCATATTTAAGCAAGTTCTGAGTGGAATTGTTGAGCAAATTTGTGCTAGATCGAATGGACTATGTTTAGTGTAAATTTGAGATAGAGCTTTGGAGGTGATAGAGCAAAGAGGACAACAGTCTCCAGTGGATAGAGATACATCAACCAGGGTAATGAGGATAGGTATTTTGAGTGGGGACAAGAGTATTTAGTGGAGAGAGATCCACAAGCTAGTGTAGTGGAGGCAGTAGTCTTCTAGAGAAGCACCAGCCAGAGCATAGGAGAGTTCTCTTGTGGATAGATATCCATGAACTTGATTTAGGGGATTGATATCTCCATTGGACAGAGGTCCATAAACATTGTAATAGGGAAATGATTCCCAAGATATTTATTGAGAAAATTTAGTGAAATATTTTCTCTGTGGATGTAACCCACATTGGGTGAACCACATTAAATTGGTGTCTCGATTGTGTGTGATGATTTATGCATTGCTTTGGTTATTGCCATTTATATTGCAATTTATTATATTTATTAATATTGTTTGGGAAAGAAAAGTAAAAAGTGGTCTTATATTGTTCACCCCCCTCTCAGTATAGGCTTGTGTTCTTCACTTTTAGATGCCACCCCAAATTTTTTTCATATTCTTCATTACATTCAAATTCTTCTATTTTCTTCATTATAATATCATCTATGTTATATTTTATAACAAGCCCCTCAATCAAGACATACTCCAATCTTCTTTTGTTGTCTATTCCTTTAACTAATTATTCTATCTCTTGTAGGTTGATCTTCCAATAAAACTTCTCACGAATGAAAGTACATAATGTCTATTATCCTATCCTACAATTATAGCTCTTACCATCTATTTTGGAAATATGTTTATTTCCAACCTGATTCTTCTTTATATTTTAGGTATACAGTCTTGATAGCCAATCCTATTTGATCTATATTTTGTAACAAAGCTCTGATATTCTAAATTATATAAATAATTTCCACTAACTCTTTGAGTATTTTGGGCAAAGCCTTCAGTTCTCCTTTCACATATCTGATTAGTTCTTGCTTGTATCCTTTGACAAAGCCAACACTACAAACTACTTTCTAGCTTGAGCTTGGGATATTTGCCCTTGTAACTTGCTAAGTCCAACCTATAATTTTTGGTTTACAACATGCATTTGATCTCTTTCAGACTAAATTTTTCTATTTAAACACTCAACACCTGATTTATCTAGTATAAATTATTCATTTATGCCACCTAAGCTTGTGCTTGAGTTTTAGTAAATATCAATGGATCATCTTGATATTGGACAAAGGCTAATTGAGTAGTGTGGTCTATCTATATTGATGTTATGTTTTCCATTTATATTGTTGCTTCTATAATCATCAAGGGCTCTATTGAAGCTTGATATTCACTAGTCTTAAATCCTTTCATTGTGTATATTGGAAATTTTGAGTAATTATGTTGTAATTGATGTCAAAATTTAGTGCAAGATATTGAAAAAATAAGGGTTAAAATATTTATATCTTAAGCCCAAGAGATTTGGTTTAAAGCCTCACATGATTGGTCAAAAGGTTGGCTAAATTTCCTAAAGGAAGGAGATACCTAGGCCTAAAGGAAATAATATTATAATATTTATTATTATAATATTAAGTATTAAAAGAAAAGCCTAAGCTTACTCATAAATTAATTATAATATTTATATTATAATTAATTTATAATATAAATTAATTATAAACCCTAAGTAAGGGTTGGGCACAAAATATTAAAATTAAATATTTATGCCCATTGACGTCGAAGCAAGGAAGGGATATGGTATTTATACCATAATGTTTAATGGCATAAGGTAAGTCCCCAATTTGTGCATGCTAAAGGTTGAGGAAATAATTTGATGCAATTTTCATGAGCAAGGCATAGACAAAGATTTTATTTTTTAAAAGCTAAGGTGGACTATTGACGGATAAAGGGAGAAGAGTGTGCATCCCTATTACCATCAGCTCAAGTGGCCTAGTGGCAAGGTTTGGAAGTGTAAGGCTTAGGCAAAATAGAGGTCCCGTGTTCGATTCCCAATGGCAGCGTAGGGAAGAGCTTTTATTTGAACATTTTTGGCACCTGTAGAGGAGATAAACGAAATCAAGTGCTTTGTTGTGGTTGTGTGGACACACAGCCCAAGTGGAATCCTAGTCGTGGCTAAGGCACTAGGCAGGCAGTGAACGCGAGTTCGATTCATGTGGAGTGCATGGTGGTGTTTATGGCGCACGAAATTATTTTTTATTAAAGTGGCTAAGGTATGATTTAATATTTTTATTTTTTGCCATATGTTGGATATTATAAGGTGTGTGCAAGGAGTTTTGTTGGTGTAATCTGGTATGCATGGTGGGTTAAGAATTGGAGAGTATAAGGTGTATTCAAAGGACTTTATTATTGTAATTTAAAATTTATTTTGAGTTAGAATATTAAAGTATTTGGAAGGTTGAAATTTGGATTGAAATATTCTATGTTGAGTTGGTGTTCAAAGGAGTTATAGGGACATTGTCATTTTGATTTAGTGAGTGAATAATCCATTGATTGAAGATTTATTTTTAAGGAAGGAGTAATAAGGTGTATTTGTGTTTTGATATTTTATTTCACTCTTGTATGGTAAGATATTTATTGAGGTAAAATTTGTGGGGAGATTTTGAGATAGATTATTGCTATCTAACCTATATTTGGCAAAAGGATTTGGTTGTGAGTAAAACAGATTTTGAATAATATCTCCATAAAAAAAAAAAGGTATGGGCACATTATATTTTGATTGAAGTATTGTTGGATTGAATGATGTGAAATATAAGATGGAGTGAAAAGGATTTTTTAAAAATATTGTTGGAAATATTTGAGTGAATTCTTATATGCATGATTCATGAATGTATAGAGAACATTGGAGATACAAATTCAAGATTATTTGAGTTAGGATTTGAGACCCATATTGTTCTCTTTGTTTTAAGAAGTAATAAAAAACTTGTTTAGGATTTGTGAGCAATTTGTGTTTCATTGATTGAATGATTGAGTGAAACTTCTTGAGCATTGGTTTTTAGTGATATTGAAAGTGATGTGCAAACATTAGAAATCAGATTTATGAAAGCGATAGACTTAATTATTGAGTAGAACATATTGAGTATTTAATACAGTACATCATTCTCTATATGTTCCAGAGGTTAAACAAATTTTAAATAGAATATGTCTAAACTACTTCAAGTTAAAGGAATTACTTTGAAGATTAGATAAAGTAATTGATAGCATTATGTGCAAGATTTGATATTGATTGAGCATATCTTGTGAGTTGTATTGAGCAAGTTATTGAGAGGACTTGAGGGCATATTTGAGGTAAGTCTTTGTGAATACTTGAGAACATATTGAGAGGGTTCTTGAGAGGACTTAAGGGCAGATTTGAGGTACATTTTGGTGAAGAATTGAGAGCATATTGAGCAGGTTCTTGAGAGGAATTAAGGGCAGATTTGACGTAAGTCCTTGTAGAGACTTGAGAGAAGAGTTGATTGATTTATTTGTTCAAGCTTTGTGTTAAGGCTTGGGGTAAATCTAAGAAGATTTGATTTATGATTTTTTCAACATTTGTGTTAAGGATTGGGGAAAATATAAGCAGAGTTGATTTATGATTTGATCAGGATTTGTGTTAAAGCTTGAGAAAAAAATTGAGGATAGAGTTTTATGTAGATTTAAGAGCAGATTTGTGCTAGACCTGAGATAGAGTTAGAGCATATTTGTACTAGACCAAGGATAGGTTTTGGTGTCTATATGAGATAGAGTTGAGAGTAAGCTTTGTAGGTGATAGTGCAGAGGACATTAGTATCTAGTAGATAAATATCCATTAGCCAAGGATGTGAGGATAGAGGTCTTTTAAGTGAGGACAAAGGTCTTCTATGGAGAGAGATCCACAAGCCAGTGTAGTGGGGGTAGTAGTCTTCTATTAAGATCACTAGCTAGAGAAGAGGAAAAAGAGTTCTCCTATGGAGAGATATCCATGAACCAAATAAAGGAGAAAGAGTTATCTTGTGGAGTTTGATTCACGAAGCAGCTGGAAAGATAGATTTCTTCTATGGAGAGAGATCCATGAACTAGTTGAGGAGAAAGAGTTCTCCTGGATCAAGTTCTATGAACTAGAGAAAATGGGAATGGTTTCTCCTATGGAGAGAGATCCACAAATTATAGCATTAGGGGATTGGTGTCTCCTTTGTATAGAGGTACATAAAAATTGTAATAGGGAAGTGATTCCCAAGATATTTATTAAGAAAATTTAGTATAAATATTTTCTATGTGGAGTAGCCCACATTGGGTGAACCACGTTAAATTTGTGTCTCTATTATGTGATGATTTATGCATTGCTTTGATTACTGCTATTGATATTGCCATTGATTATATTAGATAATATTGTTTGGGAAATAAAAGTAAAAGTTTATCTTATATTGTTCACCCCCATCTCAGTATAAGCTTGTGTTCTTTAATTGGTATCAGAGTGGGTTCCTTCGAAAGAGTTTAATAGCTTGAAGGAAAAGTCTATAGGAACACATATGGCATCTCAGAGTGGATCTTAAGAAAATAAGGCACCATTCTTCGATGGGAACAATTATGCATTTTGTAGTGTAAGTATGAATATTTACCTAATGGCATAAGGAAATGAGACATGACAAGTACTTGAGTATGGGTACACACCACCAACTACTTCTCCTATAGATAAATATGGTAAGATCATACATATGCATAATTCAAAAACAATGAATGTAATATTAAGGAGTTTAGATGAATTTTTTTTGTAAAATTTATGCATTGCACATCAATAAGAGAGATTTGGGAAAATTTGAAGAAAACATATGAGGGAGACAAAAAGGTCAATATGGCAAAATTTCAAAATCACAAGAAAACATTTGAACAATTGAATATGAAGGATGAGGAATATATTACTACATGCTTACTTCATGTGGATGAGTTTGTTAACTCCATGCAAGTACTTGGGTTTAAAGTTGAAGAATCATATGTTTGTCAAAATATTTTAATGTCACTCCCTATGAGGTATAGTGAAAAGGTTTCAGCAATAGAAGAAGCAAGAGATATTGAAACTTTGACTAGGGATGAGCTACATGGTACTCTCACAAATTTTGATATTAGAATAGGAAAGGATCTATTCCCAAGAAAGGGGCAACCTTCAAAATAGCAAAGAAATCAAAATATAAGAAGACATATTCAAGTGATGAGTCATCCAGTGATGAAGAAGTAAACTATGGTAGAAATAACAAGGACTCAAGAAAGCACAAAGGTACAAAAATAGTTAAGTATTTCAATTGTGGTAAATATGGTCACTATGCATCTAACTATCTAGAAGATGGAAGTAGTAGTGCTAAAGAGAAACATGATCATAAAAATAGGGAAGAAGGAAAATCCAGGCATCAAAAGAAAAATAGGTATGGACAATACAAGCATGGGAAGAAGTTTTTCCAAAGGCATAAGAAGAGTTTTTATCCAGATAAGAAAGGCAAGAGTTCAAGTGATAGTTATGAAATATATTCTGGTAATAAAGAAGAATAAATTCTCTTCTTGGAAATAAAGGAATAAGGAAGTGCTTCTATTGGAGATAAATCTAAAAAGTATGAAGATGCTATTGAAGACAAAAAGGTAGAGGAAGAATCATAAAATGAAGAAGAAGGATTAGTTGATCTAGAAGGAGAGCTTATTTTTGCTCTTAATGAATTGATAAAATCTAGAAAATAGAATTCAAGACTCAAGGTTCAATTTCAATAATGTGATGAAGAGAAAGGAAAGCTTATACAAGATCTGATAAACTCAATATCTAAGACAAATATATTTAAAGAAAATTTAGAAGCAAAAGTCTTAGAATGTGAAATATTAGAGCATGAGGTAGCTTCACTAAGGAAGGAAGTGAAAGAATCTAAATATAAGCTACACATGTTTGGAAGAAGCTCAAATACCTTGGATAAGATTATCAAGGTACAAAGATCTTCATCAAACAAGACAGGACTTGGTTTTGAAGAGGAACAAAGAGAACAAGGAGAGGATTCAATCTCAAGATCCAAAGAAGAAGAAGCTTTAGAAGAAGAGAGTGAAGGATAAAGTGAGACTTATGAGGATAAGTTGGAAAATAGAAGGTTCACGAAGGAAGGAAACAATGCACAAATAAGAAACAGATGGAACTGGAAACATCACAAGGAAGAAAGGAATAAGATACCAATGGGGTTGATGCAACTACTCTCTATATGTAGAAAATCATGCATAAAGCAAAATATAACATAGTATATTTCCATTTGATATTTTTGCAGAGAAGGAGAGAAGGAAAGTTGAAGGAGCAAAAGAAAGAAAAAAAGAGCTATAGAGAGTTGAAAATTATAGAGAAACAAATTCTATTGTAAGATCTTTGATTAGATAAAGAAATCAATTTGCATCATCAGGAATGAGTGAGCTGAGGTTTAGCGGGTGCGGCAGGAGTGAGGGTTTGAATTTTCTAGGCAGGAATCTCAGCCAAGGTGGTAGAGGTAGAGCAGGTATGGAAGGGGTGGGTGGGAACCTCGAGCATGGATCAAGCGAGGATCCAGAGGAAGGCGGTCAGGCTACGGTAGATTTGGAGGTGGGCATCACGCGAGGGCCCGACCCTCCTCAGAAAGACCCCGAAAAAAATATACGAAGGACAATGCGGGGCCCAAGAAGTGGTTGTCTTTTGCTGAGACTCTTAGAGGAAAAATAAAGGAGGTTCTCTCTCTTCCGCCCCTAGTTCCAATAAATAATAAAATTTTGGCCCCGACAAGTTCCATGAGCCCTTTTCTTTCAATGGAAGAATTCTCCCTGGTAGGCAAGTTTTTGGGAGGTAGGCCGGACATGGAGACTATCAGGGCTTGGGCGATGGGTAAATGGCGACCGATAGGCAGCTTGGAGTTGGTAGCTCTAACTCGAGGGTTCTTCATTATCCATTTTAACAATATGGAGGATGCTAACCACATTTTAATAGGAGGTCCTTGGTTTTTGGGCAAAAGGAGCCTTTTTCTCAGACGATGGGGTGAATATTTTGACCCTAAAAAGCAAAATATTAACATTGCCCCTATTTGGGTTCATCTCCCGAGTCTACCTACCCAGTTCTTCAATGAATATTGGCTGTAGGGCATAGCCATAACTATAGGGGACCTGATCTCCATTGACCATGCGACCTTGGCCAGGACAAGGATGACTCATGCATGAATCTACGTAAATGCTAATTTGGATAATGAATTGCCAAGGTTTGTGGAGCTAGAGTATGGAGAATACTATCAAAAATAGTCGGTAGAATATGAGAATAGATCGACATTCTATGCAGAATGCAAAAATCAAGGACATCTATGCAATCAGTGCCCTAACCTGGCAATGAATAGAGAAAAGCAGAAGTAGGGAATGCTAGACAGAGGAAATTTGAGGAGTTTCCCTAGTAGAGGTGATTTCAATCAGGCAAACTATGTCTACCAAAAAAAATAAAAGAGAGGGTGCAGGGTCCCAACAAGACAAAGGAAAACAACAGGTTGTTGGCAACCAAAATACTCAGGTAAGTTCCAATCCTCTAGTTTCAAATAAATTTTCAATTCTATCCAATATGGGAGTAGGAGGATTATCGAAAGACATGGAAGCCCATAACCTTCAGGCTAACCTTTCTGACTCTCTAGAATCCCCATCCAAGTCAGGATCCTCAAACCCTAATGCTAAAATTACTGTAAGCCCCATGGGCATCACAAAGCCAAACCCTAATGCCCGATCTCTAGAATCCCCATCCAAGTCGAGATCCTTAAACCCCAATGCTAAAAATACTTCAAGCCCAATGGGCATCCCAAAGCCAAACCCTAATGTTGAAGAACTTAGGAAGAAATTTGAGGCATTGGAAAATAAAAAATCTCATCTCCCTAACATCATCACTAGGAGCCAGGTGAATCCTACTGAGGGGTCATCCCGTAGACTAGGGGAATACAGGAAAAAAGGAGAAGATTTGGATGTAGGGGTGGAGATATGTGAAACTCTTCAGACTGAGGAATATGGCAGTTCGGTTCTGCAACAAATTGCCTCCCCCAGGTTTAGTCCTAAACAAACCAGGAGCACTATGAAGTCTCCTATAGATTTTGGTAGTGAAAAAAGAAGAGGGAGAATATCAAATGTTGAGCATCAAAAAATTAAAACTGATAATGACATTGCCAATGGAAAATAGAGAACCTTGTTTCAATAGGTTATTCTGGGTTCTGAAGACAACAAATTAGGAAAACCCCCTCAAGGGAGGGGGAGAGGAAGAAATCCCAAACAATCTAAATGAAGTTCCTCTCATGGAATGTGAGAGGCCTCAATGGCCTACCCAAACATAGGGAAGTCAGTGCAATAAGAAATCAAGTGAATCCAACTATTATCATGTTGCAAGAAACAAAAACTGATGAGATTCAATCAAAAAAGTAGCAAAAAAATTTGGAATCAAGGGGATATGGTTTGCAAATCATCCAGAGGAGCGTCTGGAGGCCTTATGACTTTGTGGGATCCCTGGATAGTAGAAGGCACCATTATTCAGAAATATGATAGGGTTCTTAGTGTTTTATTTAAGGAAATAAATAACAATAGGTCATGGATCCTTTCAAATATTTATGCCCCGACTTCAATTCAAGGGAGAGCTCTACTATGGGAGTACTTAGGCAATCTGAGTGAAATCTTCCATAATGTCCCCTGGATTCTGGCTAGGGATTTTAACACTCCTCTTTACCCTTCAGACAAAATGGGTGGAAATGGACCACCTATCAGGAGCATGGATGAGTTCAATGACTTTGTGAACTCCAACATGTTGATGGATGTAAAACTTAGAGGAGCGAATTATACCTAGAGCAATCGGTGGATAGGGTGTCATCTCATTCAAGAAAGGCTTGACAGGTTTTTTCTATCAAAGGAGGCTACAACTCTGTTCGATGATTCTACCCTACAAGCCCTTCCTAAAATTACCTCTGATCATAATCCCATTTTTTTGGAGATCCCTAACTCTCTGTCCTTCAAGAAACCTTTCATATTTCAATCTATGTGGATCAAACATTCTAGTTTTAGAGATAACTTAATTCAATGGTGGCAGTAGCCTGTCATGGGTAGTGCAACTTTTAAACTTGTTGGCAAATTAAAGTTTGTTAAGGAAAAGCTTTGAACTTGGAACAAAGAGGTCTTTGGGAACCTCTTTGAAAATAAAAAATAGGTTGTTGAAATTTTGAAGATAATTGATCAGAGGATTCAACATGGTGATGCTGATGAAACTACTAGGTAGGAGGAATGGATAAAACTAGCAGAGTTTCATAACATTTTGGCCTATGAGGAAATCTATTGGAGGCAAAAATCAAGGGCTCTTTGGTTGAAATATGGAGATTCAAATTCCAAGTTTTTTCACATCACCACGCTTAGAAATAGAAGCAATAACAAGATAAAATTTAAAAAAAATAGATGGTTCTATTACTCAGGACTTAACAAAAATCAGAAAGGAGGCAGTAACTTATTTCAATTCTATCCTTGGTCAGGAATCATAGTGCAATGAGGAGGCCAAAGATATTCTCTTGCAATCCATTCCTAGCATAATAAATGAGGATATAAACCTTAAGCTTCTAGCTCCCTTTTCTGATGAGGAAATTAAGGAAGCCTTGTTTAGCATGGAGCCAGACAAAGCCCCGAGACCCGATGGCTTTCCCCTCATTTCTATCAAGATTTTTGGGACATCGTAAGTGAGGATGTAATTTTTGTTATCATAGAATTCCAAGCAAGCAATCATATCCCAAAAGGTCTCAACTCTACTTTTATTTCTCTAATTCCTAAGAAGCAAACCCCTGAATCTATGGCTGACTTCAGGCCAATCAGTCTGTGCAATGTTTCTTACAAGATCCTAACTAAAGCCATTGCAAATAGAATGAGAGATGTTCTCCCCCCGCATCATAGATCCATGCTAGGGAAGCTCTATCTAGGGTAGGTCAATCTTGGATGGAGTTATCATAGTTCATGAAGCTCTGCACTCTGCTCATAAGACTAACATGTCTATTTTTGCCCTCAAGCTTGATATGAACAAAGCATTTGATAGGCTAAATTGGGACTTTCTGATTGTTGTCCTCCTTAAGTTTGGTTTTCACCACCAATGGGTTAATTTGATCAAAGAATGCATTTCTAAAGCATGGTTCTCGATTCTGGTTAATGGAACAACTGCTGGTTACTTTCAAAGTCATAGAGGAATTCGATAGGGGGACCCTATCAGCCCCATGTTATTCATCATTGTGGTAGAAGCTTTAGGTAGAACCATAAAAAATGCTTGTAGTTCAAGGCTAATATTAGGAATCAAGGCAACATCTCTCACTAGGGTTGTTTCTCACCAACAATTCATCGATGATACCCTTCTATTGACTAAGGCATCGATGGTTGAGGCCAAAATAATTAAATACATCCTGCAACTCTACGAGGATGCTGCTGGTCAGAAAGTTAATTTTAAGTAAAAGCAAGTTATATTTCTTGAACACCCCCATTCATAGGTAAGGAAGGATTGCAAAAATTTTAGGGTGTGATATAGCAAACCTCCCCACTTCGTATCTTGGTCTCCCTCTTTTCATTGGTTCTCCGAGAGAGTCAATGTGGGACATGGTTATTGAAAGAATTCAAAAAAACTTGTTGGATGGAAAGGTCATCTTCTATCTCAAGTAGGAAAGTTGACCCTCACTAAGGCCTCTCTTCAGAGCATTCCAGTCTATTTCCTCTCCATTTTCAAAGCCCCTGTGAAGGTTTTCCAGAAAATTGAGAAACTCCAAAAAGAATTTTTATGGACTGGATCAGAGGAGAAAAAAGGATACACCTTGTAGGATGGACCAAAGTGTGCAGACCCAGGGAAAATGGGGGCTTAGGTCTGAGGAGAATTGCTCATATGAATTTAGCTTTACTAGCTAAGCAGGCATGGCACCTCATTTCTGGTGAAGAAAATGAATGGACAACTATCATCAAATGAAAGTATCTTCAAAATATGGAATTTCTAAGTGACTCAGCTCCAATCAGAGGTTCTGCTTTTTGGAAAGCAATTCTCAATTGTAAGGAAATCATCAAAAAAGGTTTAAGATGGGTTTTAGGCAATGGTGAGAGGATAAATTGTTGGAATGATAGGTGGGCTAAGGATGAACCACTGATGCAATATCCTAACTTAGCCCGAATCAGAGATATCATGGAAGAACTCATTGGTAGAAAAGTCTTCGATTATATGGTTGAGGATAGAGGCAGAATGAAGTGGAAACAAATAAGGATTCAAGGATTTCAAGTGGAATCAAATGATCTTTGTAACATTCTCGGGCAACATTTTATCCCCATGAGACCCAAGGAAGATCAAGTGACCTAGGCTCCTACGAAAAATGGGCAGTTCACTATTAAATCAACTTACAAGCTTCTGCTTGATGATGAGGATTTTGTCCTCCAAAAGGACTTAGTTTGGATAAAAAATTTAATTCCAAAAATTGTAGTCTTTTCATGGCTGGTTATCCAAGGAAGAATTCTAACCATTGATAATATGATGCGTAAAGGTATTTGTATCACTAATCGATGTTATCTATGCAGGGCTAATTGGGAGACCATTTATCACATTTTCCTTGAGTGCCCTTTTTCCTTGACTGTCCTAAGTGGGGTTTTTTAGGCCTTCAATATTTCTTGGGTTAAACCAGCCATCATACTTGATTTTTTCATCTAGTGGCCTTACCCCTTTTCAATCCAAAGACTTAGATACATGTGGAAAATTTGTCTCAATCACTATCTTTGGTAGGTGTGGTTAGAAAGGAACCATAGAGTCTTTAATGAGTCTATCCATGATCATCAAACTATCATTGCCAGGATCCTATCCTTTGCCAATGAGAATGTGAACCTTATCCCTTTTGATAGTCGTAAACCTCATCTATAGGAGACCATGATTGCTCAATATTTAAGCTTAACCTTGTTAGATGAGTCTGTGCCTAGGGTAGTCAACCCCAGAGCCAATGTTAAGTGGTCCCCACCTCCTACGGGTTGGTTTAAGCTTAATTTTTATGGAGCGGCTAAGGAAAATCCTGGCAGAGTAGGCATTGGTGGCATTGTGCGAGATCATAATGGGAATATGATGCTTGCATTTTCTAAATATTTGGGAACAAGGATGAACAATGAAGTTGAAGCTAGAGCTATGTGGAGAGGCCTTCAAATGACTCAAGACTTAGAAGGCAATTTGATCATAGAAGGAGACTCTATGCATGTTATAAATCTCCTCAATAATTGGAAAACACCTCCTTGGAGGATTAAAACAATTGTTGAAGAGGCTAGGATCCTTTTCTAGGGAAGACAGGACAGAAAAGCCCAACATGTCTTTCGGGAAGCTAACAAAGTTGCTGATAAGCTGGCCAATTTGGGTGTCGATGGTGACGAACTTTTCAAATGGGAACACGGTGTCCCGAGTGAAGTAGAGGAGCTTATTCAACAAGAATGCCAAGAATGATAGTCAAATTTACCAATAGGGAAGGCACTATAAGTTCGAAGGCTATGAGTATTCCCATCTCTTTTTTGAAATGGACTCACAATAAAAATTATCCGAGCTATCAGTCTTGGTGGATGCTGCTTGGAAATACCACAAAGACTAATGGGGATAGTCACATGTCAGATAACATGGCTCCTAGTCATCTTAGTAATTTGAGGTTGGTTGATAATCACAGGGTAGGAAAGAAATGACAATATAAGACTTCGAACCAGAGCCACGTGGACCACCAGATAGCCACCACCATAAATCTAGCCAACAGGTTCACTTCTCCAAGGCTGATTGGCCAAGACGGGATGTGGTCCCAAAGCATGTCATATATGGAAGAAAGCAATTACCAAAGAATTATTAAGAGTAACTGTCAATACAGAGCTTGTGGGAGTTTTTTTCAGTACTCTGCTATGTGTGTCTGTAACTTTTTGTTTCTCCACTATTTCAAGGAAGGGATCTGTGTCTGTTTATTTTTTTGTAATTATGATGTAGGTGTGTTTTCTCGGGGTATACCCAAAATTTTGTATGGGAAGTTTCTTTTTGATAATAGGCTATGTGCCTTACCGGATGTAATGGCTTTGGCGGCATGTAGATTTTACATATATAGGATCCTTAGTAAGGACATGTTCATCAACAACCCTGGGCTGATTTTTGTAAAAGGTTTTGGGTCAACCTGTAAAACCCGGTATTAATGCTATAGTATCTTATCTACCAAAAAATAAAATATACCAATGGGTTCAAGGCAAAACTTCTTCAATGGAAATTGCTTATCATGTGATAGGTTTTGTCACAAGGCTATGCAGTGCAAGAAACTTGAAAAGAAGGAATATGGTTTCACCAGGAGAAATTTCAGAAATGGATATCTCTTTCAAGGGTATTGTCAATCTTGTAATCATTTTTTTTGTAGAGCAATTCATTGTAGGGTTCATTATGGAATGGATATGGCTTCACCAGGAGGAACTTCAAGATATTTACACCTTTAAGGAATCACAACATTAAGTTTTATAAGTGCAATAATGTTGGGCATATGGCTAAGTGGTATAGAAAAAAAAATCTAGAGATAAGCAGGAACATGAATACTCAAAAGAATCAGAAGGATCAGTTGAGGAAGAAGGTGGATAAATAAAAAAAGTAGTGTATTATGGGAGTAAATATACTCCCACCCCAAAATTAACTACCCCAAGGAAAGGATGTGGGGAAGGAGTTGAGCTAAGAGTCTTATCTTTAGCCCCAAAGGTGTCCCTTTCCCATTGATATCAAAGGGGAGAGCATTCAGTCATGAGGATAAGTTTCTTTGGGGGAACAAAATTTGAAAAAGGAAAAAGGAATGGTTAAGTAAAAAGGGTTGCCATCAATGAAAAAGGGGGATATTGTTGGAAATTTCGAGTAGTTGTAATGTCATTGATTTCAAGGGTTAGTATTAGTGATGTTAAAAGTCAATGCAAGAGATTGATAAAATGAGGGTTAAAATATTTATATTTTAAGCCCAAGATATTTGGTTTAAAGCTTCATATGATTGATCAAAAATTTGGCTAAATTACCTGAAGGAATGAGATACCTATGCCTAAAGGAAATAATATTATAATATTTATTATTATAATATTAAAGGTGTTAAGATAAGGCCTAAGGTTAAAAAGGAAAAACACCTATACCCAAAGGAAATAATATTATAATATTTATTATTATAATATTAAGGGTTAAAATAAAAGCCTAAGGTTACTCATAAATTAATTATAATATTTATATTATAATTAATTTATAATATAAATTAATTATAAACCCTAAGTAAGGGTTGGGCGCAAAATATTAAAATTAAATATTTATGCCCGTCGACATCGAAGCAAGGAAGGGATATGGTATTTATACCATAATGTTTAATGGCATAAGGTAAGTCTCCGATTTGTGCATGCTAAAGGTTGAGGAAATAATTTGATGCAATTTTCGTGAGTAAGGCATAGACGAAGATTTTATTTTTTAAAAGCTAAGGTCCACTATTGATGCATAAATGGAGAAGAGTGTGCATACCTATTACCATATGCTCAAGTGGCCTAATGGTAAGGCTTGGCAACGTAAGGCTTTGTTGTGGTTGTGTGGGCATGCAACCCAAGTGGAAGCCTAGTTGTGGCTAAGGTGCTAGGTAGGTGGTGAAAACAAGTTCAATTTGCATGGAGTGCATGGTGATGTTTATGGCATGTGAAATTATTTTTGATTAAAGTGGCTAAGGTATGATTCCATATTTTTATTTTTTGCTATATGTTGGAGACTATAAGGTGTGTGCAAGGAGTTTTTTTAGTGTAATCTGGTATGCATGGTGGGTTAAGAATTGGAGAGTATAAGGTGTATTCAAAGGACTTTGTTATTGTAATTTAAAATTTATTTTGAGCTAGAATATTAAAGTATTTGGAAGGTTGAAATTTGAATTGAAATATTCTATATTGAGTTGGAGTTTAAAGGTGTTATAGGGACATTGCCATTTTGATTGAGTGAGTGAATGATCTATTGATTGAAGATTTATTTTTAAGGAGTAATAAGGTGTATTTGTGTTTTGACATTCTATTGTACTCTTGTATGGTGAGATATTTGTTGAGGTAAAATTCTTGTGGAGATTTTGAGATAGACTATTGCTATCTAACTTAGAGTTGGCAAAAGGATTTGGTTGTGAGTAAAACAATTTTTGAAGACATATCTCCATTAAAACAAAAAGGTATTGGCACATCATTTTTTGATTGAAGTAGTGTTGGATTGAATGTTGTGAAATATAAGGTGGAATGAAAACGATTGTTTAAAAGTATTGTTGAAAATATTTGAGTGAATTCTTATATGCATGATTGGTGAATGTTTAGAGAACATTGGAGATAGAAATTGAAGATTATTTGAGTTAGGTTTTGAGACCCATATTGTGCTATTTGTTTGAAGAAGTAATGAAAACACTTGTTTAGGGTTTGTGAGTAAGTTGTGTTTCATTGATTGAATGATTGAGTGAAACTTCTTGAGCATTGGTTTTGAGTGATATTGAAAGCGAATGTGCAAACATTAGAAATAAGATTTGTGAAAGTGATAGACTTATTTATTGAGTAGAACATATTGAGTCTTTAATAGAGTACATCATTCTCTATATGTTCCAAAGGTTAAACGAATTCGTAATAGAATATGTCTAAACTACTTCAAGTTAAAGGAATTATTTTGAAGATTAGAAAAATTAATTGATCGTATTATTTGCAATATTTGATATTGATTGAGCATATCTTATGAGTTGTATTCAGCAAGTTCTTAAGAGGACTTGAAGGCAGATTTGAGGTAAGTCTTGGTGAAGACTTGAGATCAGATTGAGCAGGTTCTTGAGAGGACTTGAGGGCATATTTGAGGTAAGTATTTGTGGAGACTTGAGAGAAGAATTGATTGATTTATTTTTTCAAGCTTTGTGTTAAGGCTTGGGGTAAATTTAAGCAGGGTTGATTTATGATTTGTTAAAGCTTTGTGTTAAGGCTTAGGGTAAATCTAAGTAGATTTGATTTGTGATTTGATCAAGCTTTGTGTTAAGGCTTTAGGATATATTTGAGGATAGAGTTTGGTGCATATTTGAGAGTAAATTTGTGCTAGAGTTGAGATAGAGTTAGAGCATATTTGTACTATATTAAGAATAATGTTTTGTGTAGATTTGAGACAGAGTTGAGAGTAAGATTTGAAGGTGATAGAGCAGAGGATAGTAGTCTCCAATGGATAGATATCCATTATCCATGGAAGTGAGTACAAAGGTCTTCTGAGTGAGTACAAAGGTCTTCTATGGAGAGATATCCACAAGCCAGTACAATGGGAGAAGTCATCTTCTAAAAATATCACCAACCAAAGTAGAGGAGAAAGAGTTCTCCTATAGAGGGAGATCTACGAACTAGAGCAAGGAGAAATAGTTTTCTTATGGAGTGTGATATGTGAAGTAGTTGGGAAGATAGAGTTCTTCTATGGAGAGAGATCCATGAACCAGTTGAGGAGAAAGAGTTCTCCTAGATCAAGTTCCACAAACTAGAGAAAATGGGATTGAGGAGAGAGATCCACAAATCAGAGCAGTAGGATATTGATGTCTCCTTTGTATAGAGGTCCATAAATATTGTAATAGGGAAGTGATTCCCAAGAGATTTTTTAAGAAAAATTAATAGAAATATTTTCTCTGTGGAGTAGTCCACATTGGGTGAACCACATTACATTGGTGTCTATATTATGTGTGATGATTTATGCATTGCTTTTATTACTGTTGTTGATATTGCTATTGATTATATTGGATAATATTGTTTGGGAAAGAAAAGTAATATTTGGTCTTATATTGTTCACCCCCATCTCAGTATAAGCTTGTGTTCTTCAGTGTACTACATTTTTTTAGGATATTTCCCTTGCTCTATTTCAAGAATTTGTTCTTCTTCATTGGAATAAAAATTATAGCGTCTTGTCATCTGGTAAGAGTGAAACTCTTGGATTGTGTAAAACCCTCAATTCTAGGTCTTTTATGATCTAGAGAGGTGATTGGATCTTTTTCTTCTAATTTGTATCCTTAAAATAGATTTTTCATTCCTCCACGCAACATAATTCTTATTTGCATGATTTTAGAAATCAGAATTTCCTCTCGATTGACTATGATTGACCTATATCTTATTTTTGGTAAATATGTAACCAACTCAAACTTTTTTCTTGGGTCCATTATTGCTTGTACTATCTTTGAATTTTTTGGTTGGGTAGCCTCATATGCAAAAGAGACTATTTCCTTACCTCTATTTGTGTCCTTCAAACTGGTTGTAGGTATTTTTGTTGAAGGTAATTCCAATTATGCAATAGCAGGTTCCATGACTTCTATAACTACCACAATCTCATTGGGTTTCTATTTTATTATCTTGAGCATTGGATCCTACATTTCTTCAGGATGAACATGGGGGGATCAGTGGTGCAAAATTTTCTACTAAGTTTTGTCTTAATGTAATTAGTTCTATGGATTAGTGGCCAACCATTCTAATCTAAGTATGATCCATTTTATTTTCAAATCTGCTCCATAGATCAACCAATTACTATATTTTTCTACAACTAACAAAAATTTATCTTCAAATTCATCCTTTCGGTGCATGACCATTGTAACCTTATAAATTGCATTCTTATTATAATAGTCAAAAGGATCATAGGATTGCTAGGTAATTTTGGAAAAAATGAACATATCTATATTTTCTAAAGCATCAATCAAATTGAGTTATCCCTTATATGTGTAGTACCCCATTCTACAATGGAAAGATATCCAAGGGAGATTTAATTTGTGCTTGAAAATCCTCATTTTAGTTTCCTCAACTATTTACCTTATAATTTCTAAGGCTACAATTGACATGGGATAGAACTTTGGCAATGCTTTGGGAGGGATTTTAGCTCCATAGATTCTAATGAAAGTAAAATTTTCTATAAGAAAATAATCTCCTGCTAGATTTTTTGTCAAGAAGGTGGCTACCCCTTTACCTATTCTTTTTGTCTTATAACCACAAATCCTCTCATGAATATTTGGAAGGAAGTCATTGATAAACTAAGTATGGTTGAACCAACCCTCATGTATCCACAAAAATTTATATTAGACCACTTGTTCATAAGCCCTACCCCACTTATCAATCAAATGCTTGTTCATGTGCACCATACTCAAGTGTATGAGGAAAGAATAGTGTGAAAATCAAGGTATTTTCTTTCTCTTTTGGGTAATAGCCTTCTAAAATTACACAAACTCTCTATCCATTGTGTCACTTAATTCTTGTTCCCATCTATACATGGTAGGTTGATTTCTTCTATTACACTGACTCACCAAATACAACACTTCTCTAGCTACCCAATTCAAATCTCATTCTCCCATTATTATGTTTATCATATCAATGTAATCTCTAACCCAAGGATGTAATTTTAATTTATGAATAGAAAATAGATATGACACTTGTGCACTATTATTAAAAATTTTGAGATAAAAACAAGTACCAACAAGATGGTGGGATTGAAATTCCATTACTTTTATGTCTAACAATATTGTATCTTTGTTTAGTCCAAACACCTTTGCAATCTTCTTCGAAGTAAGCCTAAAATTTGAACATTTGGTGAAGTCTTTTATCATTCGAGACTTAGAATCATATGCTATAGTGAGCCATGATAGAAGGTTTGAAGTAAAATACACTCTAGGGCATATTAATTTTCCATATTGCAGGTCCACAAATTGTAGTAAGAGCTATTTGAATTTCTATCTGTCCATGCTCTATCAAACAAACCCATTAACAACCAAGGATAAATATTGTAAGCATATTTTATTTCATCATAAGTAAATATTGCCTACTCTTCTATCTACCACTACTACATAGGAGGAATTTCGAAATTGGACCCTAAATATTTTGTATATACTTATATATCAATGGTGGCTACTTTTATTTTGAACTACTAATACAGGAAGTCATTAGTGAGTTATTCAATATATGCTATGATCATAGGGATGGGAGCTTGCTATAATAAGCTATAGGAGGCCATGGCTATATCCTATGCTTCTTTTCTTGATATTGGATTGCACTGCAATTATCTCATACCTTTGCTCTTTCACTATAGGTGTCGACTATAAGTGAGCTTTGGAAGATTTTGGTGGATTTAAATAGTAACTCCTGAGTGTATGAGATTTTAATAATCCAAACAAACTCTTTGAATCATGAAATATATTTCTTCCACCTTTCAACCATGTATTAGCTAGAAACTATTTTTAATGGTTATGGTGGAATCATTAAGCTTCATGATTGGTTGGTGTGTTATGTCTTACATGAAACTAGAAAATAGATTGCTTTTTGTAGATTTATCTCTAAGTTGGTTGTCATATTTCAGCACACATACCATTACAAATATTGTCATTGGTCTCATATACCATAGGTTTTAGTTTAAAAGAGAAATAAATATTCATGTTGAAAGCAATATCAAATCCTTCGTGGGATACAAATTTCTTTGTCTTGACCTTGGAGAAATATAGGTCATTCGTTCATCTTCCTCAAAGTCACCCGTACCATCCATCTTGAGCATGCACTTTTTAAAATTATTACTTGAGGTCCTTTTGTTAAAAATATAATTTATTTATGGATGTCATTGATCTCTAGATAATGGAATGTAGTGTATATATTATGGACAATACTCAGACTTGAATGGAATAAAAAGTGGCCATGGATTTATATAATTTCAAGGGCACAAATAAGGTGGCAGTAGTGAGAGTATGATAGTTTTATTTCAATGTATATGATGGCCAACTTAGGTTTTTTGAAAAAAATTAACCTTGCCAAACTTATCCAATCAAGCGTGGTCATCTAGGATGGTCATGGCAATCGGATGTGAGTGGATGCTATGGCTGAGCTAATGGGGATTAAGTGTGGGGCTGACACTACTACTTTGATGTTTACTAAAATGGGAAAAACATTCATGTAGCCAGGAACCTTAGACTTAGGAATTATTAAAATACCTCGATTATAACTTTTGACTAAATGGATACAATTGGCTAGTCTAGTTGACCTATCGAATGATATTACACCTTTCGTTCGTACCAATCAATTGAAATTGATTATGATAGTTGTAATAATGAAATTAACTTAGTAATTTAAATGGGCCATGAAAAATATAAGGTATAAATGGAATATTTTCATCATAGGACCAAAAAGGGGGATATTTTAGACATGAGAAAGACCCTTGAAGGAATTTAGTAAAATGGTTTAATTTTTAATGTCCAATGGGGTGTGATCGGGTGACTTATCCAAGCTAATGGGATATCATAACTCGGTATAGCACTAGCCAAGAGGGTGCAATTGAATAGGATGCTCGCCCAATGGGGCATTATCGAACAACATGACCGAGACTCGAGCAATTAAATTTTTTAATGGGTATGAAGTACTACTACCTAATATTTTATTATGGATCCAAAGAGAGGGGGGAACATTTGAACATAGATTTGACCCTTAGGAAAACTTTAGGGAAAACCCAAAAATATGTGTGTTTTGAATCCTGGTCAATGGGGTATCGTCGAATGAGATGTATGACCAATGGGATTTTTTAGGTGACACAACCAAAAATATATAAAAATAAAATTGGTTATGACATAGGGTTTATAGAACTTTATGAAGTGTAACCTTTTCTAAGGTTAAAATACCTTTATCTTGGATAAAGGAAAACATATTTTAATGTGAACATCATCCTTAGGATTTAGGAATTGCCAATATATAAATATATAAATATATAAATATATATATATATATATATATATATATTATTATGACCTTTGGATTTTACTTGTTTTCCTAGGCCAAATGGGACATAAATGGTTAGGATAGTTGACCAATAGGATGTGATCAGGAATAATAGCCGACCAATAGGATAAAATCAGGTTGAATGGATAAGTGAATATGGATTTAATGGGTGGCTTTTATGGAACTTTATGAAGTGCAATATTTTCTAATGCATGAATAAAGTGTTTTCATATTGGGCTAAAGGGAGAAAGGGTTTATGTGAGTTGGACCCTTGGGAATATTAGAAAAACATAAAATTGTATTGACCAATTGGGTGAATTCCCCTTTGAATCGAGCCAATAAAAACCATCGGCTAACATAGTCATCCAATGGGGTATAACTGGTCGATATAGCCTATCCAATAGTAATTATGAGGATGACCTTTTTATTTTGAGAGTGGATAGGATGAAACTTTTAAGTGTAAAATATTCTTGACAACCTTACGGAGGGGGAAAACATTTTCAATATAAATTCGGCCCTAAGGAACCTTATAAATGTAAAAATATTCTTTTTTCAAACATTGACCAATGGGGTGTCATCCATTGGGATAATAGACCAATGGTACATCATCGAGTGACACAGCCAACCAATAGGATGTGGTCAAGGCAAATTTGACTTTTCAAAGTGACAAAGGAGAAATGAGTGGTAGGTTCTTACAAATTTGCAAAGGGGGAAATGTTATATGTATGCTAACCTTTGAAGAAATTTAGGAAAACCTAAAAATTTTGCTCTTTATATCACCTAATTAATGGGATATAATCGAGTGTAATAGCTAACAAATATTTTTAAATGATAGGCTTAGAAGGGGTCATAGGATTATTAGAATAATGGTGTAAGGATTTTTATTTCAAAAGTGAAGGAAAATGAAATTGTCATGTGGTGGAGACCCTTGAAAAACCTAAAGTTGCAATAATAATATGACTGACCAATGGGGTGTGATCAGTCACGATAGTCGATCAATGGGGTGTAGTCGGCTATGAAATCTAACCAATGGGGTGTAACTGAATGGTACACCCAATTTAATAATAATATTTTGGTGCTATAGGACTTTGGGAAAACTTTTAGGCTTTTGGACCATGCGAACATTACACATTAAATGGGAGGGTGATCGTAAACCTTAGGGAAAGTGAGATGAATATGGTGAAAGTTTTTTAATTAGATCGCAAACAAAATGGGTTTAATGAACTCATTAGATGGCGTATAAAGGATATATCAAATGTATGGCATATGAATGTTATGGGCATGAAAGTTAAATTTGGAATTAAGGTTTGATGGGGTGAATGATAATGGATGGAAAGGGACTTAATTCAGATGCATACTTTATGGGGTTATGATCTAGTGAAGGGGGTGTAATGAAATATGTGTACATGTATAAAATGATAAGGGTTAGATGTATGGAGTAAATAAGAACTTTATAGAATAAATGGAGTGTAATAAGTGAATTTTTTTTTTTTTGATATATAGAAGCAATGGTTACAATCATGATTTTTAGTAACTACCAGCATAGCTGGTAGGGTTCAAACTATCTACGAAGGCTCCCAGGACTTCTACCATCTCGGTACATGGTAACCCAACGTGAGATAGGGACCGCCGGATGCACAGGGGTTGCACCATCGTCATCAATCTAGCACACCACTCAGAGGAATCGGATCTGGGCTACTATCTGTGCATGGGCAAGCCCATGGGATTGGAACCTAGGTCTTCTATCGATAAGCGTGTAATAAGTGAATTTATGAGAAATGGAATTTAAAGAGAGTGGTGGTGAGGTCTTAGTGATAATGTATGGGATTTGGAATGATGATTTTATGGAATTATGGATAGTGGATGAATGAATTTGTGAAAAAAATCCTTTAAAATTTTGATTTTGATTTAGCACCAACATGAAACCGACCTAACCCTTCCTATGACAATAAAAAATCTTTGTACTAATGTAATATTCCCATGACATTGCAATTTAAATAAATAACCATTGTACCCTATGATCACCTAAACATTAAACCTTGACAATTTTTGAAAAATTAGGGTGTAGACTAGGTTGGAATTATGGATTCCAACATAGGCTCTAAGTGGGACAAGAGATATGTTAGATATTTAGATATTTAAAAATTCTCTTTAGGATCCTAGGATCTTCGATTGAGAACATGTATGAGCAAAACATTGATTTGATGAATGTAACCTCTATGTTTTTTGTTACCTTACCCTTTCTGAAAGATTGATTTAGAGATTAGAAACTGTCATTTAATCACCTAGGATTAACAAACATTAACAAAAAGAAATAACCAAGACAAATTCACTTACCTAAACACCTAAAGAACATGACAATGACTGAAACATATATATATTTTTAATTTAAACTTCATTAACCCTCATGGAGAGGATTGAAAATCTTCAGGTGTTGACCATTGATTGGTATGGGCAACCTATCACCTGCCATGTCTTATAACCTATATGTGTGCTAGCCTACTTTTTGAGCAAATTGGTAAGGACCCAACCATTTGGGCTCAATATTCCTTTTTCGCTTGGTCTATCATTTTTTTTATCCCAATATAGCAATACATCACCTTCAGTAAATGGAACTCCTTTCACTTTATTGTTAAAGAATTTAACTATATTCTATTTTTTTTTAATCATATTTGTTAGAACCTCTCTTCTATCATCTTCTAATTTAACAATCTAATCAAGTATTTGTTAGAGTAAATCACTATATAAAATATATTTATATAGAAAAGCAATTATAGTGTTTCAAACTTTAATGGCAGAATTAACAAAATAAGACAAACACACACAGAAGAAGAGACAACGATTTTAACGTGGTTCACCCAATGTGGGTTACATCCATCGATAATTTTCAGTCCTTCCTTTCTCAATCCAAGCAATAGAGGGTTACAACCTACAACCAACATCTGCTGTAATTTCCTCTCTATTTTTCAAGGAATCAACATAGTAATTTTCATTGTCATAGTCATCTCTGTTTTTCCTCACAACTATATATAAGAAAAAAATAGAAAAAAAAAACTGCTTTTCTTAATACATTCCAAGATTAACATTGAGTTCCCGACATCTAATTTTGGGATAAAAACAAAAAAAACTTTCCCCGGCTATCCCGTTGTAAATCGAAAACTTTCTCCGGTAGACTAACAGATCGTAAATCTGAAACTTTCCCCGCCCGTCCCGCAAGTAAATCCGAAACTTTCTCTCGTTTAGCCTCCTCATAATTAGGCTCCATTCCTAACAATATCCCACTTGGAGACTAATTCCATTGCACCATACTGCAACCAAGGACTGAAAAATTCTCATCATGGCCTCTTATTCCTTAAGGCCAACCGAAGTTGAGCAAAAGCTCAACTTTTCTCTTGACACCACTTTTGTAAGCATGTCAACAGGATTTTGTGATGTGTGAACCTTCCCTAATTTCAAAGATCCATCTTCCACTACTGATCTAATGAAATGATACCTGAGTTTGATGTGTTTATTTTTTGAATGGAATGTTGAATTCTTCTCAAGGTGTATAGCACTCTAGCTATCACTCCACAACCTATTATCCTCTTGCTTCTTCCCGAGTTATTCCATTAGTATTTGCAACCAAACCATCTATTTTATTGCTTCTGTAGTAGCAACATATTCAGCTTCAGTGGTTGAAAGGGCAACTACGTGTTGGAGTTTAGAAATCCAACTAACTGCTCCTCCTCCTATAGTAAAGATGTAGCCAGTAGTGCTCCTTCCACCATCAAGATCACCTACCATATCAGAATCTACAAAACCTTTCAAGCATATATTAGAGCCTCCAAAATTCAAAGAATAATTTGAAGTTCCTCTCAAGTACCTGAGTATCCATTTTACCGCTTGCCAATGTCCTTTTCCCGGATTACTCATAAATCTACTCACTACTCCCATTGCGTGGGCAATGTCTGGTCTTGTACAAACCATTGCATACATCAAGCTTCCAATCGCTGATGCATAGGGAACCTTAGCCATATGCTCTTGTTCCTTTTGTGTCTTGGGACACAAATATTTGGTGAGTTTGAAATGCTTTGCCAATGGAGTAGCAACAGACTTTGCATTGTTCATGTTGAATCTCTTAAGCACTTTTTCAATGTATTTTTCTTGTGATAATTTTAGAGTGTGACTCTCCTTGTCTCTTGTTATCCTCATACCAAGGATTTGTTTCGCTTCTCCCAAATCCTTCATGGCAAAGGATTTAGCCAACTTCTTCTTGAGAATGTTTATATCTTGCATATTTGTTCCTGCAACTAACATGTCATCCACATACAATAGCAAAATAACATAGTTACCATTTCCAATTTGCATAAAATATACACAGTGATCACTTTGACATCTTTCAAACCTTTTATTAGCCATGAACTTATCAAATTTTAAATACCACTGTCTAGGAGCTTGTTTTAACCCATACAAGCTCTTTTTCAGCTTACATACCCAATCCTCTTTACCTTTCACCTGAAAGCCTTCTGGTTGGTGCATATAAATTTCCTCCTCCAAATCACCATGAAGAAATGCTGTCTTCACATCCAATTGCTCCAGAAATTTTTTTTCTATAGCTACAAGACTCAAAATAGCTCTAATAGAGGTCATTTTTACAACTGGAGAAAAAATCTCATCAAAATCAATACCTTTTTTTTGAGCGAATCCCTTAACCACTAGTCTTGCTTTGTATCTCTTATGCCCTTCATTCTCCTCTTTAATCCTGTACACCCATTTATTGGTCAACGCTCTTTTACCTTTGGGTAGCTCAACCAAATCCCAAGTTTGGTTGTGGAATAAAGAGTCCATTTCTTCATTCATTGCAAGCTCCCACTTATTCCCGGTATCCATCCGCAATGCTTCCTGAAAACATTCTGGCTCACCAGCATCAGTATACAAAACATAATCAGAGAAACATTGAGGAATTTTACTTATCCTAGTAGATCGTCTAACAACACTTTTTGGAGATTGAGGTGCTTGTTGTTGCTGCTGTACATTTTGATATTCTACCACTTTTGGAGTTACCTTTTCTATGTGTCCATCAAGGTCTATGTATTCAGCAATTTCCTCTTTCTGTTTCTTTCCCTGCAACCGATATTTATACAAGTTTTTTTCATTAAATATGACATCCCTACTTCTAATGACTTTTCGGTTATCACAATCCCATAATCTGTAACCCAAGCCATCAATAATGTAACCAATAAAATAGCACTTTTGGGCCTTAGAATCTAACTTATTTCTGTTCTCTTTGTCTATATGCATAAAAGCCTCACATACAAATACCTTAAGGAAAGAATAATTTACTAGTTTAGCTGTCCAAAGCTCTTTCAGAATTCCTCCATCCAAGGCACTAGACGGTCCTCTATTAATCAGATATACTGCAGTATCAAAAGCATGAGCCCATAAAAATAATGGTAAGCCTGCATGTATTCTCATGCTCCTAGCACACTCCATGATGGTTCTATTCATTCTTTCTGCAACCCCATTTTATTGAGGTGTTCTTGGAACTACCTTGATTCTTCTAATTCCATTTTTAGAACAAAACACATCAAATTCTTACTGCAATATTCTCCACAATTATCCGACTTTAGACACTTTAACCTTTTTCCAGTTTCATTTTCAACTAATGCTTTCCAATTCTTAAAGGTATTAAAAACATCACTTTTATTCTTAATGCAATATATCCATGTTTTCCTTGTTGCATCATCAATAAAAAATACATAGTAAGAGGAACCTCCAAGAGAAGTTACCTGAGCTGGGCCCCAAACATCTGAGTGCACAAGCTCCAATTTCTCTTTCTTCCTTTCCTTGCCATCCTTGAGAAATCTAACTCTCTTTGCTTTACCATAAACACAATCCTCACGGAATTCCAAATCAATCTCTTTTAACTTAGGCAATAACTTTCTTGAATGTAAAATTTCCATACCTTTTCCACTCATATGGCCAAGTCTTTGGTGCCACAAAGATGCACTCTCACCTGTAGAAACTAAATTCATGGAGCAGTGAGAAAAATCAGTAAGTAAATAAAGAGTACCCACCAATTTACCTCTAGCTACTATCAATGAACCTTTAGTAACTTTCCAAGAATTTTCTTCGAATGCAACCGTGTATCCTTCACCATAAAGCTTACTTGCCGATATAAGATTTCTCTTTAAATATGGTATGTGTCTCACCTCTTTAAGAGCCCATTGACATCCATTTGGGGATTTAATCAAAATCTTTCCAATACCCATGATTTTACATGGTTGGTCATTTCCCAACAGAACCTGTCCATAATCTCCAGAAACATAATCTATGAAGTATTCCTTATGTGAGGTAGCATGGAATGAAGCACCACTATCAATTACCCAATAATAACTATTTCTATCAAGAGATAAGATTAAAGCATCTTGTAGAATTTGTCCAGTAATATTGGCTTCTAAAGTGTTACCATTATTATCATTACCTTCATTTCCATCACCCTTTCTTTGCCAACAGTCCTTCTTGAGATGACCTTTTTTGCCACAGTGCCAATATTGTAGCTTTCCTTTTCCACGTGATTTGGATCTGCCTTTGGATTTGCCACGATGTGAAATCTTGCCTCTTTATCTTCCTCTTCCTCTATTCTCAACAGTTAAGACAGTGCTAGATGATTCTCCTGTGGTTTTTCTTCTCATGTCCTCACTGAGTATCACACCAACCACATCATCAAATTCTAATTTATTTGAACTCAAAGCAGAGTTACTTACCGCCATTACCAAACTATTCCAACTTTTTGGAAGAGAGCATAATATTAATAAGGCCCTAAGCTCATCATCAAAATCCAATCCTGCTGAATGCAATTGATTAGTGATAGTATTAAATTCATTTAAATGATCATGCACAGATCCTCCACTCATTTTCATGTTAAATAACCTTTTCATTAAGAATACCTTATTTGATGTTGATGGTTTCTCATACATCTTGGCCAACTTATCCATGACTCCCTTGGTAGTCTTTTCATCGAGAGATGTTGAAGGCTACGATGGCTCCCAAGCACGACCTCACAGTACCCAAAGTCTTTCTATCAAGGAGACTCCACTCCTCATCAGACATAGATGAAGGTCTCTCTCGTTTCCCCCTTAAGAGGTAAGTAAAGATCCTTCTGGTACAAGTAATCCTCCATTTGCATATTCCGAATTGAAAATTCTGGCCATTGAATTTTTGAACTCTAAACCTCCCTTCTTCCGCCATTGCTCCCACTTGATCCATAAATTCTCCTTCTGTCAAGTGCACCCAACAAAACAATCGCTCTGATACCACTTGTTAGAGTAAATCACTATATAAAATATATTTATATAGAAAAGCAATTATAGTGTTTCAAACTTTAATGGCAGAATTAACAAAATAAGACAAACACACACAGAAGAAGAGACAATGATTTTAACGTGGTTCACCCAATGTGGGTTACATCCATCGAGAATTTTCAGTCCTTCCTTTCTCAATCCAAGCAATAGAGGGTTACAACCTACAGCCAACATCTGCTGTAATTTCCTCTCTATTTTTCAAGGAATCAACATAGTAATTTTCATTGTCATAGTCATCTTTGTTTTTCTTCACAACTATATATAAGAAAAAAATAGAAAAAACAAACTGCTTTTCTTAATACATTCCAAGATTAACATTGAGTTCCCAGCATCTAATTTTGGAATAAAAAAAAAAAAAACTTTCCCTGGTTGTCCTGTTGTAAATCCGAAAACTTTCTCTGGTAGACTAACAGACTGTAAATCTGGAAACTTTCCCTGCCCGTCCTGCAGTAAATCCAGAAACTTTCTCTGTTTAGCCTCCTCATAATTAGGCTCCATTCCTAATAGTCTTCTATGTAATGAGTCTAGCTTCTCATAATCTTGGAGCAATAAGGACAAGGTAGGCCTTTCAACTTGTGGAGGCAAGAGTGATTTTTCTCCATAAACCAGTTCATAGGTTGGCATACCTATGCCTCTTTTAATTGAGATTTTATCTTCCCACAAGGTATACTTTAACTCATTATCTCAGCTTCTCTTATTCCTCCCAAGTGACCTTTTGATTCTTGTGATAATATTTTTATTAGAAGATTCAGCTAAGCCATTTTCTTGAGGATAATAATTGGTAGAGTGGGATAACTCTATGTTGTATTTCCCATTATTTTTCACCAATTTTTTGGGCACCCCAAATCTGGTTAGAATGCTTTTTTACAAAAACTTGGTGATCACTTCTATGGCTGAGCTCTTTATTGGAGTAGTTTCTATCCATTCATTAAAAATCAAGTTCTTTTACTAGCGCCTTATAAAATACAACCTCACAAAATAATATTAAAAAATAAAGTTATTTTACTAACACCTTATAAAATCCAACCTTTTAAAAATAGCATCCAACATATAAAAATCAAATTCTTTTATTAACCCTTATAACTCCAAACCTTTATTTATTTTTCTATGCAACAAAAATATAAAATAATTTTAATTAACCTTATAATTCCCTATGCATTCCACTATGCAAAAATATAGTGTGGCATTTATAAAATTAGTGCCTCCCAAAATTCTAAGAATGTAATCAAAAGTACTTACCTTAGTCTTTGGCCCACGTCTCAAAAATATTGCGCACATCTTGGCTGCATCCAAACTCAAACCTACGACCAACTGCCACCACAACACCTTATCCCTAGGCTATCATTGGGTAACACACCCACATGTGAACCTTAGTTCATGCACACCATCTTATGCCTCTACAAAATTTGGTGAACAAACAAAACATCTTCCTCCTTCACAAAAATGGGTCATGTGGGGATTCGATACCACGACCTCTGATGTGCAAGCACCTTAGTAAGTCTTTGGCCACTAGCTATACTACCCAATGCAATGGAACTTCCTAGCCACATCACTTGCACTTCAACACCTGTCTACCTATTAAAATTTTAGAACCATGAATTCTCTCTTCTCACTTAGCAAAATAGCGCATGAAATATTACACATAGCATAGCATTCAAATTGCATTGTCGTCAGAGAGGGAAATGAAAATTATTTCCCCTTATCATATACTTTATCCTTTGCCCTTACACGTCGGCCCAATATGAAGTTGACTTTTCAAATTTAAATTAAATATTAAATTTTAAAAACGTTGGTGCCCATTATTTATTTAAATTAAAAATTTAACCATAGGTTAAAATATTTTAATTTAAATAAATTAAATTAAATCCTTTGCAAACTGCTCAATGAGTCTTTTCAAGGATAGATTATTTTTTAATTATTCCTTGGACCTTGTTTTATTCACCTCATCCTTTTGCCAAAAATATTATAATATTAAATATTATAATATTATTATTTCTTTTTAAACTTGCTTCTTCCTTGGGTCTTCAATATTTTAGGTCTCTTTAGGCATATAATATTTAAAATAAATATTATATCCTATTTCTTTTAACCACTTCCTTGCCTTTTGGAAAAACAACCTTATGACATTAATGACGATGAAACTTGACACCAAACCTTTTGATATCAATGACAACAAAACTTGCTCAAATTTCTTGAAGAACACAAGATTATACTGAGATGGGGTGAACATTATAAGACAACTTTTTAATTTTCTTTCCCAATAAATAATATGCAATGCATCAATACAAATATCAAAATTATGAATCAAATTAATGCATAAATCACCACACACAATAGATATACCAATTTAACGTGGTTCACCCAATGTGGGCTACTCCACAGAGAAAATATTTCACTAAAATTTTCTCAAAAAATCTCTTGGAAAATATTTCCCTATTACAATGTTCATGGACCTCTATACAAAGGAGACACCAATCTCCTAATCAGGTTCATGGATCTCTATCCATAGGAGACACCAATCTCCTCAGCTAGTTTGTGGATATTTATCCATAGGAAAATGCCCTTATACTCTGCTCTAGATGGTGATATTCTAGAAGTACTACTACCTCCACTACACTGGCTAATGGATTTCTATCCACTAAAGACTTCTATCCTCACTCAGAAGACTTATCCTCATTGCCCTGGTTAAAGTATCTCTATCCACTAGAGATTATCATCCTCTATATTCTATTACCTACAAAGCTAGCTCTCAAATTTATCTCAAATCTGCACTTAATATAGTCTGTCAGTCTAGCACAAATCTGCTCAATATTTATCTTTGGTATGGCATAAACATGTCCTAAAATTTGTACCAAACTCTATCCTAAAATCTGCACTAAACATAGTCCTTCGCTCTAGCACAAATATATCCTCAATATCTATCTCTGATATGGCACAAACCCGTCCTTAAATCCGTACCAAACTCTATCCTCAAATATGCACTAAACATAGTCCTTCGGTTTAGCACAAATATATCCTCAATATCTGTCCTCAAGCCTTAACATAAATCTTGACTTAATTACAAATCAACTCTACTAGATCTACCACAAACCTTAACCCAAGGTTTGAACAAATAAGTCAACCAACTCAGCTCACAAGTCTTCTCAAAGACTTATCTCAAATCTACATTGTAAGCTTCCACAAAATCTCACACTCATCTGTTCACAAGTCCTCTCTAGAACTTGTTCAATCTGCTCAACAAGTCCTCACTAGAACTTGTCCAAACTGCTCAACAAGTCCTCAATAGACTTGCCCAATATGTATTGTAAGCTTCCACAAAAGCTCACACCAATCTATCCACAAGTCCTCTCTAGAACTTGTCTCAAATTTTCTCAACAAGTCTTCACCAATACTTGTATTAAATATGCTCAAGAAGTCCTCACTAGAACTTGTCCAATCTCACAAAAACATATAAATAATTTTTAGAGACTCAATATGCTTCACACTCACCACAATGCTCAATCACTTTCAATCTCTATTTTTATCACAAAAACATGTAGAGAATTGGTAGAGACTCAATATATTTCACACTCACAAACACTCAACCTCTTTTTCAAATTAATTCAAAATATGGAACAATTTGTTTCACAAAACTAGAACTATCACTTCAACACTTCCACTTGACTAGGCTCAACCAACTCCACTCAATCAATCACTCAATGAAATAATCCTTGCTCACAAACCCTAGTCCAAGCATATGAACATTCACTCAATTATTTCCAACAATGCTTATCAAACAATCTCACATAACAATTATACTAATGATCTTTCACAAACCCTAGTTCAAGATAGTTCTCAACTTCACATAACAATGACACTCATGTTCTTTTACAAACCCTAGTTCAAGCATATGAAAGCCTTACTCAATTTTTCCAACAATACTTATCAAACAAGGTTTTTTTCATCAACTTTCACTTTTAAAAATCTTTAACAATCAAACTCAACAACGCTTATCAAACAAGGTTTCTTATTATCAACTTTCACTCAAAAAAAACTTTAACAATCAAACTCAACAATGCTTATCAAACAACCCTTTTCACTCCAACTTAGCATTCACAACATCCAACAATCACTCACAAGGAAGATATGCCCATACCTTGTGTTTATTGAATAATTGACCTCCAACCTATTTTAAACACAATTTTCTTCTTTACCAATTTCAAAGGTTAGATGATAAAATATCACACTAACACTCATAAATATTTCTCAATTACAAAAATAATCAAACTCAAATACACCTTTTACTCCTTTGAAATTAGTTATCATCAAAACATACATAAAAAAATTACTCAATTACTCCTTATAATCTCCAATATTTAATTAACAACCTCCAAAAATCAAAACCTCAAAAATAATACCGCCTACCCTTTTAACTTTCGCCATGCAAAATTCTATAAATTCATTTGCAGGGTCATTTTTTGCCTCTTCCATAGCGTTTTCCAGAGCAATTTTAAACCTTTTTCTAGCATTTTTAGGGCGTTTTCCACAATGGTTTGGCAGCATTTTTAGAGCGTTTTGGCAGCATTTTTAGAGCATTTTGGCACCATTTTGGCAGCATTTTCAGAGCGTTTTGGCAGCATTTTGAGAAGGTTTTGGCAGTGTTTCCAGAAGGTTTTGGCAGTGTTTTCCAGGGCATTTTTGAGTGTTTTCCTGGTTTCTCAAACCATTTTCCTGCATCTTTTCAGAGATGGCTAGCTCTTCCTCTCCTCTTCCCTCTAAAGTGTATTTCAAGAACATATTCTGCCCCAACCTGAAGAGCATTTTCAACACTCCTAGAAAATATTCCCAATGGGTTTACACCACTGGACTTGCTGGTGTGTTGAAGATGCCACAATTGAACATTAACGTTCAGTTGATGCAACGGATCATTTCTTGTTACAACCATGATGTGTCCACTATTTCGATGCGACTGGATAACAAGGACATTGTTTTTTCTATTAAACCCTTCGATGTGCAGTGACTAATAGGGCTACCATTTTTGGATGGTGTACTGGTGAAAAACCAATACGCCTTAACCGACGATGATAAATCCACCCTTGGAACCATTTACGGTGTTCATTCTAACAATTTGAAAGGTATAATTTGAAAATTTATTTTTTATTTAACATTAAATATTGTTGTGTTGTAGTTTCATTTCTCTAATAACATTCTCCTTGTACTTTTTATTTTCTAATAATGTTGTCTCTTTTTTTAGTTAATTCTTCTAAGTCCAAAAGGGGCTTAAACATTTGCAATGTTGGAGATAAATTTCTATATGCTTGCATTGAATTTTTTTAGGCAAGGCTTATTCTGTAGGGGTGACCTACAAAAATGCCTTTTTGGGCACTTTATTTATTGATTCATTGTATTGGTGGTGGTAGATTTGACTGGTCCACGCACATTTCCAACCGCCTAAAACATGACCTTTTGAGTGCCCAAAAAATTCAATCTTCTGCTTATACAATGACTACCAACAATTTTATTCTTTGTTTATTTCAGGAAGCTTATTTCAACCTTCAACAAAGCAGTCCTCCCACTGCATTGCACCCTAGTTTGTTGTCTATTGGCATGTCTGATGATGAGATATAGGTAAACATATTTGTTGGAATATCTTTGTTTTTCTTTTTTTCCATTCTATCTTGTTATTCTCTAATTTTGTTTTGAAAACAAAGAAGAGCATCTCAGTATTCAAGTAAAAGGGATGCCACATTTAGGGTTTAGGAAGTATCTACTGATTTTGATACACAATCATAGTCATCACCAATAACTACCACCAAATGTGCGAGGTCTCATGGTGATCGGATTCAGCATACACCTGCGACACCTTTTACTTCTAAAATTGTTAATGTCGACGTGGAAGAGGTTACCTCTAGCCCACAAGGTAACCTTACTCTTCAAAAATACTATTTTAAATGATTTATTTTAATGACTTAAAATTATGTTTTTTAATGTGTTTTAAATATTTTTTAGATAAAGGGCAAATGGTTGAATCATCAATGGTTGCAGAGTTTGAGTCTAGTATGTATGGTTTAAATAAATATTTTTTAAATGCCATTTGTATTTACAC
The DNA here is from genome assembly GCA_028583015.1 of Wollemia nobilis. Taxonomy (NCBI): domain Eukaryota; kingdom Viridiplantae; phylum Streptophyta; class Pinopsida; order Araucariales; family Araucariaceae; genus Wollemia; species Wollemia nobilis. The sequence goes on along the minus strand of JAQPPZ010003109.1, from coordinate 60,832 downwards.
AAGATTAAATTTATGTTTTTGTGTGAAATTTAATAGAGGGACCTACTAGATTCAAAAGGCTGAAAAAACATATGGCTCCACCATCTGGCCAACCACAACAATAGTCATAGCAACAACCATAGCCACAACACACAACAACAACAACAATAGCCACAACCATAGCCATAGCCACAGCAAGTTCCACCATTTGTCCATTCAAAGCAAGTTCCTGTCCATCCACAATAGGTTCCACCTGTGAGGAACCAATCACGCATGCGTGGTAAAATGTTCCTCACACCACCACCTCATCAAACAAGAAGTGGTACAGAGACACAAAATGTGTCATCATCCAATGTTTCTATTTTACCGATATTAACCTTAGAGAATTTTTCAAATGTTGAGAGTGCATCTCAAATGCCCTCGGGAACTCTAGAATGTGACTTTCTTTATCAGGGTATGAATCTTGAAAATTACCCTTTAAAGGCAAGTGATATTCTTGAGGATGAAGAGGGCATTGATGGAGAAGAGGATGTCAATGTAGATGCCATCGAAGTTTCCCCCTCCACCCCACAGCAAGTCGTCACCCATAGTGTAACAGATGATGATATCCTAAACTTTTCTAAAAATGTGTTATTAGCCGATAGATGTAAAGTTGTAGTTCATAATACTCTTCTTTCGGATATTGATAAATTGAAATAATGGGAATATCGGGCCAAGGTTTTGATTAAAGCAATCAATGGCCGATATAAGAATTTTTCAAAGAGAAAAGAGTTGTTTTTAAAGGTTGAGAATGAGCCCCAAAAGCTCGATGCTTTGCTACATAAAGCTGAATCTGGCACTATGGAGGCCGAGTCTACATATAGAGATGAAATTCTGGCCATTGTTTTGAATCATTTGGAAAACCTCAATGCAGAAGCCCAAGCATATTTCAATGAATGGGCACTAGATCAGAATAAAGTAGCAGTTGCAGAAACAACACGACTTACAGCTGATGTAAGTTTTACATCTAACTAAAAAAATTGTTTTTGTTAAATATGTTTTGTTTATAAATATTAACCTTTTTTCATTTATGTTTTGTAGTCTAATTTCCAGCACCTAAAGCAACAAGTCGATGCCATGAAAATTTTGATCAAGACTGCCAAAATTAGCATTAATAATGCTATTGAATTGAAGAAGAGGTTACAACAGACGGTTAGAGAAAATAATTTGCTGAAGAATATTATCAGAGATAGGGGCCTGGATGTCGAGGCTAAACTGAAATAAAATGAGAAGGAGCTGAATGCACCTTTCAAAGAAGATCCAGTGAAGGAAGAGAGTGCCTTGTTATCGGGGATCAACACTACAACAGAAATTTTGGTTAGGGTTGGGGCATTAGAAGAAAAGGATATTGAGGTAGATGTGGGTGGACCTTTAGGAAACATTGAAAAAGAATAGAATTTTGTTGTGTTGCATTTGAAGTGAAACAAAAACTCTTTATATTTTTATAAATTATTTAAGACTAGTATTTTTTTTAAAATTGAAATCAATGATAGAGGCAATTTCTGAAAAATTCGTATTATCATTTTGAAATTTTGTTTTTAATTATTGTTATGTTTTAATTTGAAGTGGAAGAAATAATGTTTGATATGTTTTGTAAATTGCGAATGAATGGTATCCTTTTTGAAAATTGAAATCAATGAATGAGACTATTTCCAAAAAATGTGTTATCTATTGGAAATTTTGTTTTGAATGTTGTTATGTTATTATTATATGTTTTAATGTATTAATGTTTTTATGTTTTAATGTTGTTTGTAAATTGCATTCAATGAAAGAGACTATAATACAAAAAATATGTATTATCTCTTGGAAATTTTGTTTTAATTATTACTATGTTTTGATTATTTATGATGATGTAGAAGTTTGTTGTTTTTAATTTGAAGTGGAAGAAATAATGTTTGATATGTTTTGTAAATTGTGAATGAATGGTAAATTTTTTGAAAATTGAAATCAATGAAAGAGAAAATTTCCAAAAAAATGTGTTATCTCTAGGAAACTTTGTTTTGAATGTTGTTATGTTTTGATTGTTTGTGTTGATATATTAAGTAATTTTGAAGTATGTGGATGCAGTAAGATGTTATTTTATGTTATATGAATTAATTTTAAATGACAGAAAATGCAGCATAGACATTTACTTTCACAAGTTGCCTATAACGATTTATACATTACAAATCTACAAGAAAAATAGAAACTTTAGACTAATACTTCAATAACAAGGCTATTGTAAAATGATATACAAAATATCCAGTAACACATTTTAGATAATCCAATAATCAAATCATGTGTAATCAAAGAATATGTGTAACACATGTGTAATCAAATAATACATAATCAAATCAGAGGGCTATGCTATACAGAGTATCCAATGGCATCCATTCATTCTGATATGTGAAATCAAATCAAATGATAATATGTGAAATCAAATCAAATAATAATATGTGAACTCAAATCAAATCAAATGAAAGCATCCTTTCATTCTGATATGTGAAATCAAATCAAATGATAATATGTGAAATCAAATCAAATGATAATATGTGAAATCAAATCAAATGATAATATGTGAACTCAAATCAAATCAAATGAAAGCATCCTTTCATTCTGATATGTGAAATCAAATCAAATGATAATATGTGAAATCAAATCAAATGATAATATGTGAACTCAAATAAAATCAAATGAAAGCATCCTTTCATTCTGATATGTGAAATCAAATCAAATGAATGCATCCTTGCATCATAATGCTGGAAGTTGGAACAAACTCTTTTTAGATTGTACAAAATATTCTGCACTCATTCCCAAAATTTCTATCGTCACAATCTGACCAGTGTTACCATCATCCTCATCATCATCAATATTCGTTACACCTCTTCTCTCTACCAAAGAATTCCAATGTGACATTGCTCTTTCATAAGGAAACTCCTCCACCTCATAGGTCGACACATATACTCTCAAAAAATTCTTCAAATTTTTGTCCAACCTATTCCGAACTTTAGATTTTACATATGATAGTGCATTGAACACCCTTTCATCTTCCACGGATCCCAAAATCATCGTTTGACATAATTCATATAAATGAAAATATTCACTCATAGTATGTTGTAAGATAGTACTTGGTTGTAATATTCTCCATAAACGTGAAATAGAACCTGCTTCATGACGGTTAGAGAGTTGTGAAACTTGAGTAGACATTGTTGTTCCAAAATAGTTTGATTGTTTCGTCAAAAGATCTCTGTTGAGAATGCCATTGATTTCAATACCATTGACTACAACACTTTTACTGAAATGGCTAGCAAGACTGCCCATGTATTTGAGAAACAAAGAATTTATATTCTGGTATTCATTACAAGGATCCCAAAACATCGGATTAACCACACCCATAGCCTCTAGCAATTCATCTCTTTGAAAATGGTCTCTTATTTCTTTTGTCAATGATTATGCTATTTGTTTCAGTTTAAGTTTTGTATCATCTACAACTACATGAAATATGTTGTAGGTTATGGGAATTTGCTCAACTTCATTTGTAGCTATATCCATTCACACACCATAATAATATAAAGGTATTTCCTTTCAGCAAACATTAATACATAGATGATCATTTATATTGAACTTCAGAAAGCTCTGAGGATCATTCACATTTGTTAATGCTCTCCAACTCTCAAACATGGGATCCATAAAATTTTGACCAGATGCATACATCATATCAATATGCATGCAAATTTGTATTCTCACCCTGATGAAATCCACAATATAAATTGATCTTTCTTGTGCAATTTTGATCAAAGTATTCATTTTTTCCAACATTGGAAGAATTCCACACAATGTGAGAAGAGTTTCAAAGTCACTCATTCAAAAAAGTAAATCTTTAGCCTTATCAACTGCCCTACGATTTGCATACATAAACCCTATCAAGGATTGATATTCTTTGAAAACTCTTAATGTCGGTTGATACATCGAAATCCACCTAGTATCCACATCTTTCAACAGTTTTTTACCTTCGGTAAGTCCTAGTGCAAACTGTTGAAACTCCGAAAATATTTTTGGACTACGTGAAAAATATTCATGAATTTCACGGACAAGCTCTTCCACTCTCACAACATTTGTAAATGTATCCACAATTTTGTATGCAAGATTCATTCTATGAGCCATGCAATGAATAGGGATCAAATATGGGGTAATCGATGTTTGTAGTCTAACACAAAGACCATTCATGTGTCCTTGCATTGTAGCAACACCATCAGCTCCTACACATATTAACTTAGTGGCTATTTCAATTTCATTCATTCCTACTTCTTCTTTTAAACTAGTTACAACAACATTGTAAATGTTTTCTGCATTACAATTTTCCACCATTTTGCGTATTCCAAGTAAATGAGGTTGCCTTAAATGATTTTCCAATGTGTAAACATGCATGCAAATCCAAGATGTATTGTCAACAGTAGTCACCTCATCAATTGAAAGTGAAATGAATTTTACCTTTTTTACTTTCTCTCTAAGGTCATCTTGCTCAACCAATGAGAGACATTTTACCATTTCCCAACCACTTTGATCTGACCAATGGGCGCTGGGTAAGTTCTACACATCAGCTAGTCGAAATAGAGATTTATAATCCATGAAATCAGACATAGGTCTACCCTTCTTAAGAATAGAGAATACAACAGCAAACTTCAAACTTTTTGAAGCTAAAGTTAACTTATTCATTTTTTGAAATTGGGCTTGAATCGTTGCACCTTTCTCAACCAATGTTTGCTTTTGTTTCATTTCTTGTCATATTCTTCTGCATTTCTTATATGTGCGCACTCTGATGCATCCTTCCACCTATAATTTTTTGGTGTTGGTCGATCACCTTCTTTTGTTTTGATATAAACCTTTCCACAATGTTTTTCTACTGTATCTTTCTTAAGTTGTAATCTATGCTCCTTTCCATGTTTCCAACTACAAATTATGCATCTCAATTCTGTTATAGCATCACTACTATTCTCTGGTAGCACTAGCTCAATAAATGGAAATTTTGATATCCAATCAGGCTGAAATGATCTGTTAATTGTCCACCTAGATAACCTTGCACGTTTATTTTTTTTAGATGAAGATTCTTCGGAAGTAGGGATTGCATAAGAACTATTAGTTTCTTTTCCACATGGCATGTTAGATTCAGGAATATCTTCATGTTGTTGTTCGATTTGATTGAGAATATTTTCATCTATGGATTGTTCATTAACGTGGATATGTGGAAGTGGAGGCATACCAGGGTTAACAGTGTTTTCTGTAGAGATAATACTAGTGTCAATAGTAGGTTCATTATCACTATGGCATTTAAAAATATACCTTCTACAGATAAAAATGGACAAAGCCATCAACCAAAAAGCACACTTATTTATGAATGAAGACATTATATTTAAAATTAACAAAGTAAAAAAATTAACTGTGAGTAAAGGTGTTCATACCTTTAGTTTTTGTATATGTTGATGGCTGACTAGGTTTAGAAATATTATGAAAGTATTTGAGGATACTCCTTTTATTGGAATACTGACCTCCCTTCTTTCCACTGCCTGTAGTTGACATTTTACTTGTATGAACAGAAGAATAACATGAACAAAGAACATCATTTTTAAAAATGAAAATAATTGGTATAAAAGAGAACTACTACTAGAGACAGTAGAATATTTGTCCCAAGAATATCGTTCGCAAGCAAAATAAACCTCCTTATTGAGTGTCCATGAATAAAATGTTAAATAAAATTTAATGGTAAAAGAAACTTATCGGTAAATTGAGTCACCTTATGCCACTCGCCTTCTGCCACTCGCCTTATGCCAATCACCTTATGTCACTCACCTTCTTCCAGTTGCCTTCTGCCAGTCGCATTATGCCAATCATCTTATGCCACTTGCCTTCATCTAGTCACCTAATTCCAATCACCTTATGACACTTTACTTCTACCAGTTGCATTATGCCACTCACCTTTATCCAATCACCTAATGCCAGTCGCCATATGCCACTCACCTTATGTGGATCGCCTTATGCCACTCACCTTTAGCAAATCATCTTATGCCAGTCATTTTATGTTGATCATATTATGTCAATCACCTTATACCAGTTGCTTATGTCAGTCACCTCATGCCACTCACCTTATGCCAGTCACCTTCTACCAATCACCTTATCACCTTCTACCAATCACCTTATGCCACTCACCTTATGCCACTCGCCTTATGCCATTCACCTTTTTTTGATCACCTTATGTCGGTCGCCTTCTACCAGTCGTATTCTTTTTGTATCACTCGCTATCCAAAAAAATGTTGTAATTGTATGGGAGTAGTTGTCAGGGTTAGCTATATATATAGGGGTACAAGGGGTGATTTGGGCGGGATATTTCTTATTTTAAATAAATTTAGGGTGAAAATTAGGTAGGAAACCTTATGAAAATGGGGCGAATTTACCCTTAAAAAAATTAGATCCCAAAATTTTTGGGCGAACGGGCCGACCTCTATGGTCCCAAAATTTGCAAAATTAACATTTTGAAAATCCGAATATTCGTGCTAAATTGCGAAAAATCGCCACTATGCAAAACCCTGATTCAAAACAACTTGCCATGATCTCATTTATGATGACATGTTATTATTGAAAACTTTTCCAAAAAGTCTTGCTGGCATGGCATTAGAATGGTATTATCGGTTGCCCAATTATTCTTTAAAGATTTTTGGAGAGACAACAAAATTATTTGTTCATCAGTTTAGTGCATACATTGAGAAAGAAGTATCGATGAAAGATCTTTATAATCTGAAACAAAACAAAGAAGAAAGTTTTTCTGAATTTTTAGCTCATTGGAGAAGTTTAGTGGGTCGGTTAAGACATCTTGTACCATAGAAATATATGCTTGATATATTTATTGGCAATCTACAAGAACATATATCTTATGCCTTAGAGACTACTACTATCACGTCTATTGATCAAGCAATTGAGCTAGCAAGGAAAGTGGAACAGGCCCTTATTAAAAGAGGCCAACTCAAGGTTAAAGAAGAGAAACCCACTAAATCCCAACATAATAATAAGCATACAAGAGGTGATAGTGATAGTAGGCCTATTAATAATGTCACTAATAGCCTACAAAAGATAATACTTCAAAAACCTCCTCAAAGGAGTTTTACAAGACTTAACATATCTATGGAAGCAGTTTTGAAGCAACTATTAGAAGCCAATGCAATTGAGTTACCTCTAGTAAGACAACCAGATACTACAGCTCATTGGTATAAGGTAGGTCAATATTGTGCATATCATAGAGTAGAAGGACATTGGACAAACTCTTGTAAAATATTGAAGCATGTGGTCCAAGATTTAATTGATGCAGGGCGTATTGATTTGGGAAACTCTCAAGCAACAAATAATCAAGCTCCTACTCAACAAGCTCCAACAACCAATCAAGACATGGGAATATTCAAGGATCCATTGCCAAAACATAATCAACAAATGGTAAATCAGGTGGCTCACCATAATAATGTGGTTGGCATGGTCGAGATAACTACAAGAAAACAAGCTCAAAATCAGTAGAATCAACAAGGATAGAGTTCAACATCACAGCCCAATTCAATTTTGAAGGAAAATCAGAGAAAATATTCAGCCACAAGAATTCCACCTCTAGTGTTGAAACCATAGCCAAAAATTTCATTTGATCTCCAGAAGAAGTTAGCTAATACTCCAACAAAGATATCAGTTTTAGAGCTTCTACAGACTTCTCCTGATCATAGAAATGCTTTGATGGAATTTTTAAAACAACAATCAGTTTCCCTAGATATCTCCCCTGATGCTATAGTTGATGTCGTAGGTTCTTTTGGGATACATCATGTCTCATTCTCAGATGATGATAAACCTTCCTCAAACTTACATGGAGATTCTTCCCTTTACATCACTGCACTTATTGGGGACACCCTCATCAAGCGAGTCTTGATTGATAATGGTTCTTCCCTCAATTTGTGTACATATCAATTCTTTCAAAAATTTGGTTTAAAAGAGGAAGATTTAACAAAATCTGATATCATTGTAAAATCTTTCAACAATGAGTCCCAAGAAACCTATGGTGTCATTTCTCTTCCCTTAAAAGTTGGGCCTAGAATATTGGATACTTTGTTCTATGTGGTACATTGTCCTGCATATTTTAATCTCCTTCTTGGGTATCCTTGGATTCATGCAATGAAGGTCATCCCTTCTACTCTTCATCAATGTCTAAAATTTGAATATAAAAATCAAGTTGTCACCATTCCGGGTGACCCTCGACCATTTGAATTTTGTTCAAATATCGAGTTAGCTCAATCTAAATTTAACTCATGTCCTTCTATTTCTTCAACAATTTCTCCATGTTCCTCATCTCAAATTTTAGAAAGTCTTCAAAGTTTAAAAGTGAGTGAGGAACATACATCCATTTTTTCATCTTTGGATCATGATAATCAGTTCCTCCAAGAGCCTCTTCTAGATCTAGCTAAGCTACCACCATCACCAAGAACCATGGGCTTGCCCCATAAGAAAGGTGATGTTGTACACTTTGGCACGTGTACCTTTATCTTTGGAGGAACTACCTTTGAAGAAAATATTCATGGTAGCAATCCCTCTCCTAGTGAGTGCTCTTTTGCTCAATGTTATCTCACTAATGATTATCCTCTTCCTAAATAGATCCTATCTAGTATGGGATATGTAGGTAAAGGTTTGGGGCCACAACATAAGGGCATTCAAGAGCCCTTGGATGTCGAGATTTGGCCTGGGAGATGTGGCATAGGTTTTATACCTAATAAAAATCAACCTTTACCATTTGAGGATGATGACCATATTATAACCTATGCAGAATATATGAATTATCAAAAGATAACAAAAGATAACAATAAAGATATAAGTTCTACTTCTCCTCCAAAATTGATGTTTTGTAACATGATTGGTTTTGTTTGCTCTAAAAATAAACCTGCTACTTTAAAATAAGATGATGAGTTGTTATATGGTGTTTCTTATGTTAAAAATAATGGTGTTGTTCATAAATGTAATGATTATCGTGCCATGGCTCTCAAGAGAAAGGCCCTCGAGGAACTCCTCCATGATTTTCATTATCATGAGGACATCTTCTTTGGGGAAACCTTCGATGCAATAGAACGTGGCACGCTCATTCATTATAATAAAATGAATGGTGCTTTTAGATTTTGCATTGAGTATAATCCTATTTAAAAAAAAAAATAAAAAAAAACCATCATTTAGTTACATCTGCATTTCCATTGCATCCACTTGCTTTCTCATATTGCATTGTTACTTGTCATCCTTGCATGTTTGCATGTCATAAAATTGCATGATTGACTATTCATGACTACCATATAGATTTCTAGGGATTTTATGACAATGGCATGTGATGATACCTAGTTAGGTTGTAGCTCACATGCATTGCACTTTCACTAGGACTCTGATGCCTAGCATGATCCCCACCTAGGGATTCTTCTTCTACTTCTTCTTTGATGTTTTGCTTCTTCTCCTCTTCTTGACTTCAAAAGACAAACAATATTTCTGCCACAATAGCACACACTCTCACAGTGTCTTCATCTCATCAAAAACCCCTATCTGGGATAGCACTTGCATAGTTCATCAACATATTACACCCCACATGGGATACTTGTACATCCTAGTGGGTATTACATTTGATCTTCTATCGGGTCATACTCTCTTTTGACTCAGCAGGTTCAACACCCCATTACAGGATAAGCTCCTTGGTCGGTATCAGTAGACCTCAACATACATCCTAGCGGGTAATCACCTCACAATAGTCAATAAGGGAGCAACCACCCATAGTGGGTCAGACTCCAATACACTTCTACACTATTGCAAGTGCTATGCCTATAGCAGGTTTAGCCCTTATTTTTTGGTATGATCTATAGTATCTAACTACATTGGTTCCTTGCAACCTATGCTAGTTTTGTACTATGGATCACCCATCCTTCTCTGTCTCAGTTGGTTGACCTTTGGATCTTCTTCTTCTTCCTCTTCTTCTTCTCCCTTCTTCTTCCTTATTTTTATTTCTTCTTTCATCTTCTTCTTCGTTCTTCTCCTTCTTCTTTCTTATTCTTCCTTTTCCATCCATCCATTTCATGTAGTTTGCATTTAGGTAGTTTGCATCACATTAAAAACATAAAACATACAATATATAAACTCAAAACTTAAAACATTAAATCATCACACATTACACACAAAATAAGATAAAAGGAGCAACTATATATTACTCGAGATAAAGAGATGCATCATCCTAGTGTTTGGTTGGTGTACCACAATCCAGACTCGGTACACTCAACCTAGGGATGCACACCACAATAAAAAATTGGTGCATCATCTCGATCTTGGTCCCTAGCCCTAGCTCTAGGAGCCTGCTCCCTCTAGCCCACCCTGAGGAGGAGGTAGCCTAGGTTACTGCATGAAATATTATGATGTTATCATCATTCATGACCAAGATCATGATCTACTCATTGACTTTAGGGATGGAGGAAGTGACATCCTCCACTTCAATGGGATAGCTACATAATACACTATCTCAAAGAATGTAGCTCATTGAATGGCTACCTCCAACCTCTCTCCTATCCTTCGTAGCTCCACCTATAGTAGCTACATCCCATCACCTACCTGGCTACTCCTAATGATAGCCATCCCCTCTACCCTAGCCCTCTAGTGCTCTCCATCCAGATGGATCACCTCCCCTTGAAGCCGATCGACCTCCACCCGAGCCACATCCCTCTCAGCCTCTATGGTGCTTAGTGAGCTCTGTAGTCCCTCTAGCCTCTTGGCCCTATCCTCCTAGATCTGGGCCATCTAGCTCTGTAGAGTAGCTACCTATGCTTGTAGCTCCTCTATCTCCCCATGGCCATCCACTATTGTAGATGTTGAGGCCTCTTTGGGGGCACCTCCTACCCCTCCCTCTCTAGTCCCTATAGTCTGGGTGGCCTCTACCACCACCATGACCCAAACACATGACTACCTCTATCTCGGGGCTATAGGACCCTATTGTGCCCTCTCCATGGCCCAATGAGCAACCTCTCAAAAATCTCACTGCATGTCCAGGCCCATGACCTAGCACCTCTATATCAGAACTAGCGAGGAGATCCTCTAGGGTATGACTCCTCTGTACCACCACCTATATCCGATGGCCACTCCTGCATCATCCACCCTTGGGTCAACATAGGGAGGATCATCCAAATCCTCCTTGACCCACCTAGTGAGGTTTGGCTCACCTCTGACCCCTATTGGATCTTGGGTCACTCTTCAGTACCAGTAGTCCCCTAGGTCTAAGACTCCCTGCAAGATCTTGAACTACCGTAGGACTCTATCAAATATGTAGACCTTCAGCTCCCCCTTCTTTGATGCCAACCACTTGATCCTCCTCACCCTGGCTAGCTCCACCCTATCCTTAGCCCACCCTGGGTGAAGGTGCCATGGTCTCTAGATGAGCTTCACCTCCTGAAGCTCATCGATCACCCACCTAGCTAGTGGTAGGTTCCCTGCATAGGCCCTCGTAGACCTCTCTAGGGATCTCGACCACCTATATGATGTTGGCTACTCTAGGCTAGGTAGTGGACCTAGAAGTGCATCTAGCCTCTAGATAGCTATGTGCTCCCAGCACCACACCTAGAGCAATGTCATGCAGACTAAACCTGTACGTCGCTTATACATGATGTTGTACAATATCTTGTACAAGTGAGCCAACACATATGGACCCCATGCGAACCTAACTCCCTAGTGTCGCATGTCTACCACTACTCCTACCATGGCCCATGGAAGATGTCATCTACTAGTATGACACATCAGAAGCCCAACCACAACCCCATAGAGCATGGTCATCAGAGGGTCCACCCCATATCGACCCACCAAATCATCAATGACAATGGTGCTCTCTCGCACCTGGTGGGTCCAACCTACTAAAAATCACTGCAAAGTGGTTGCTTGCCCTCGTGCTCCATAAATAGGTGCTCCCTTGATAGGAATACACAAAATCCACCACACATCCTCTAGTGTGATGGTGAGCTCCCCTATAGGTAACTAGAAGGTGGATGACTCCGGGTACCACCTCTCTGCTAGGGCTATCAGCATAGCCCTATCTGTCTCAATGTGAGGCATCCTCACAAGGTGGTCTAGCCCCACCACCTCTAGCCAAGCCATCTCCACTAGCCCTAGTGCATCCAACTCAACCTCCAGTGCACCTACCCACCACTCTCGGCTCTCGAGTATACCTAGCTGCATCCACAAAAATAAATAAAAAATTCATTAGTTTCATTAAATAAAATAAAATAAATTAAAATGTTTGATTTAAGCATCATATGACTACATCCAAACTTTGCACTTCGTATGTTGCTTGCATCTCTTTCCTTCCTCTTTTGCTTTTTCTTTCTTTTGTTTTTCTTTTTCCCCTTTTGTTTTGCTTTGTCTTAGGTGAAATCGTGCCCCCTTTTTTGAGGGTGTGATTTCATCGCACCTTACCTGGGATGAAATCATGACCAAACCATGAAATTTCACCTCGATTAGGTGCAAAACCCACCATCGAATACGATGCAAAAATCTCTAAAAAACCTAAAACTACCCTAAATGCGCAACACGATGAAGAAAATGATATGCAAAGGAAATATTTTAGGGTCTACCTATGCTCGGTCTGCCTCCATGTTGGCCTCACCCCTCACGATCGTAGATCGATGCACCGGTAGCGCCATTGTATTTTTCTCCCCAGAGCTCTTTCTCCTTCATCGCGCAATGAAAATGAATTAGGGTTTTACCCTTTTTCACCCTTTTAACCCTAGATTTTACCCTTCTTTTTCTCGGTTTTCATTTCTTTTTCTCTCTTTCTTCTTCTGCATCAACCCTTTCAAGTTTTTATGAGGAATGTCTTCCTCATAAAACTTGAGGGGGCACCCTAGCCTATAGAGGCATTAAAGTCCCTAATGCCTTGATTTGCATGCAAAACTGGAAAGTGTCTAGAATGACACTATTTTTGCACCACCCCTTTCTTCTAGACTAGCCACCCCATTTTCACTTGTTTTTTTCCTCGAGTGTGTGCCTACATCCTTTCTTTGACGCATTTATTAGGCCATAAATGCATCAAAGAGGGGGTAAAATGTAGACACAAAAAATTGACCCACTTTTAGTGGGCAATCTTCCTAGAGCCCTCCAAGAGGTCCCTAACCCCTACCTAAGGCAAGGGATGGGCCTCTTTCCCCTTGCCCTACCCTTTTTTCCCTTCTAAGTGAAATCACACTTGGTCAATATGGGGCACGATTTCGTGAAAGCGAAGTCGTGACCCATCGAGATGGGGCACGATTTCACATTTTTAGGGTTTCTTCCTTAGAAACCCTAATTTTTCTCTTTAGCGTGTTTGGCATCGGCTTTCCCGAGGTTTTCCCACTCTTTTTACCTTCAATATCACCTATAAATGAAGAACACAAGCTTATACTGAGAGGGGGTGAATAGTATAAGACCACTTTTTACTTTTATTTCCCAATCAATATTATACAATGTATAGATAGAAATATCAAAAATAGTAATCAAAGCAATGCATAAATCACCACACACAATAGAGACACCAATTTAATGTGGTTCACCCAATGTGGGATACTCCACGAAAAAAATATTTCACTAAAATTTTCTCAATCAATCTCTTGGAAATCCTTTCCCTATTACAATATTTATGGACCTCTTTCCAAAGGAAACACCAATCCCCTAATAAATTTCATGGATATCTATCCATGGGAGAACTCCTTTCTTCTTAGCTCTGGTTGGTGATATTCAAGAAGAACTTTTACCCCCACTACTCTGGCTAATGGATCTCTACCCACTGAAGACACCTATCTAAATTGCTCTAGATAATGTATTTCTACCCATTAGAGGTTGTCATCCTCTATACTCTGTCACATCCAAAGCTCTGTCTCAAATCTACACTAAAAATAGTCCTTCAGTCTAGCATAAATATGCTCAATCTCTGTCTCTGGTCTGACACAAACCTGTCCTCAAATCTGTACCAAACTTTGTCCTTAAATTTATACTAAACATAGTCCTTTGGTCTAGCACAAATATATCCTCAATATTTGTCCTTTAATCTTCACTAAACATAGTACTTCGGTCTAGCACAAATCTATCCTCAATCTCTATCCTCAAGCCTTAACACAAAGCTTGACTTAATCTCAAATAAACTATACTATATCTACCCCAAACATTAACCCAAGGTTTGAACAAATCAATCAATCAACTCTACTCTCAATTATTCTAAAAGCCTTGTCTCAAATATACCTTATAATATTCCATAAAATCTCACACTAATTTTCCACAAGTCCTCTCTAAAACTTGTCTAAATATGCTCAATAAGTCCTCACTAGAACTTGTCCAAATCTGCTCAACAATCTTTGTCCTCAAACTATATTGTAAGCTTCCACAAAAGCTCACACAAATCTATCCACAAGTCTTCTCTAAGACTTGTCTCAAATCTGCTCAACAAGTCCTCACTAGAACTTGTCCAATATCATAGAAACATAAAGAGAATTGTTAGAGACTCAATATGATTCACATTCACCACAATGCTCAATCACTCTTTTTATCATAGAAATGTATAGAGAATTGTTAGAGACTCAATATGTTTCACATTCATCAACACTCAACCTCTTTCTCAAATCAATTCAGAATATAGAACAATGTGTTTCAAAGAACTTAAATTATCACTTTAACACATCCATTTGACTAGGCTCAACCAAATCTACTCAACCAATAAATAAATTAATTAATTCTTGCTCACAAACCCTAGTCCAAGCATATGAACACTCACTCAACTGTTTCCAACAATGCTTATCAACCAATATCACATAACAATGATACTCATGATCTTTGCAAATCCTAGCTCAAGTTCTTCACTCAATCAATCACTTCAACAACAATGCTTATCAAAAAATCTCACATTACAATGATACTCATGATATTTCAAACCCTATTTCAAGTTATTTAATCACTTCAACAACAATTATTATCAACCAATCATAACAATGATCTTGCAAACCCTAGTTCAAGATATTTCATCACTTCTCATAACAATGATACTCATGATCTTGCAAATTTTGATCCAATCTTAAAACTCAACAACAAGGGTTATCAATCATACAAAAATGAAGCATGCATTCACTCACTCAAAATCTCCAATAATGCTTATCAAACAAGATTTATTACATTCACTTCCATTTTAGAAAACTCATCCACTCAAAAAGGAAAACTTAACAAAGTCATTTTCACTCCAATCTTGTTTTAAGAAAACCTCAATCAATCACTTCAACCAAAGAAGAATATGCCCATACCTTTTATTTGATGTAGAAGTGACCTTAGAAAACCTATCTCCATCTTGCCAATTTTAGTAGTTACATGATAAAATATCACACTAACCTCTTCACAAAATAATTTTTAATTATAAAAATAATCAAACATAATTACACCTTATTACTCCTTGTTTGAAATTAGAAATTTATCAAATCACAATTGAAAATAATAATTCAATTGTTCCTTATAATCTCCAATATCAACTAATCAACCTCCAAAAATCAACCTTTAAAAAACAGTATTGCCTATCCTTTTATCTCCCTCAAATACTCAATATCCAATTTAATTTAGGCAAAATAAACTTTATAGAGCATAAAAAATATTTTATTTTTCAAACTTTAGCACCTCCGAAATTAATAAAGCAACCAAGCATGTGACGTCAGTGTATAACTCTTCAATTACCAAAAATGCCTTGATGGGTTTTGACCTCGAAACATCTTCTAGCCGAGCGCCCTATCATGGTGCTAGCGCTAGCCTCCCTTTATGTCCTTGTTGGCATTGCTCAACAAAATGAATACCTTCCTTCCTTGTAAAATATGAATCTTGCGGGATTCGAACCGTGTCCTCCCTGCCAGAAACATGTCTTAACACCTTCCACTATCACCAAATGTGCTACATGGTGCTTGTGTAGGGTGAGGATCCTTGCTCCTATTTCTTCGTTCTTCTACCATCGAAGACTTTTCAACACAAAAAACACTACATCCTTTCTACGCACGATTTAGAACTTAGGCATTCAAATAATTGCTTGGAGATTTTAAGGCAAAGGTTTTACCTTTATTTATACATGATGCCTTATTGCCATAACACGTCGGCACTCAAATAAAATTTTAAATTTGATTTATAAACTTAGCTTTATAACCCTTTTTAGGGTTTATTAAATTAATAAAAAATAATTTATAATTAAATTAAAATTAACTTATAATTAAGTAACTTGAAAGTTAATTAAATTAATTTATAATAAAAATATATTAATTAATTTATAATTAATTTAAATTTCCTTTTTAATATTATAATAAAATATTATAATATTATTTGCTTGGGCCTCTTATTTACCCTTTGGACCTCATCTGACTGCCTAGAATCAGATTTGATCAACTCGAGGTGGATTCTCCTTTTGCACTTATTGGAGAACCTAAAACTGATGCTGCCCACTAAAACTACCATTGAAAGCTTGACATCAATGATGACTCAAACTTGACATCAATGACAACTCATCTACTCAAAATGTTCAACAATAAAAGGAGGGATGATCTCCCATTTCACACACACACAATCGATCATACACACTTATGATTTCTAAGACACACTTAGTTATTCTAACATGCTCTCAAGTTATTTTTTGTCTACTTCATTTTCTCTTCTACAAGCTAACCCCGAAGTACGGATTTCAAATTTTATATTCTACTACATTGATCTGATTATTTTTGATCTGGTAGATCCATGTCATAGTCTAGGACGAGATATTGACTACTTGAAGATCTCACCCTTTATATCTGTCTCTGTGTCATCCATTAGGTTTATTATTTTAATTTTTATGTTTCTGCACTTCATTTCAAATTCACTTTTATTTTTGTCACATCATAGGTGAAATCACACTCGATATCATCGAGGTACAACTTCGCAAATCCAAATTTAGGGTCTTCTGCATGCAGGAGTGAGATCGTGTACAAAACCTGACAAGGCACAACTTTGCTTACTGTGTCATCACATTTGCTCTTTGCAAGATGTGATTTCACCTAGAGATAAACTAGGGGTAACCTACTACAGATAATTGCATGATTAGTTCTTAAATTGCATCTAGGTCATATTGGCTTATTCTGTTTTCTATTTCTACTTTGTTGCATTACTGTTTTATGATTAAATATCCAAAGGTCAATTTTCACTTATATTTTCAAAGGTCATCTAAAGGACCTAGGGGGATTTACTGCTGCACCTCTAAGCATTATTATACAGTGGCCTAAGTAGGCCCCCTAATTATAATTCCATTTTCAAGTGTTTTTGAGTTATCTTGTAGGATCATATATTATTGATATCATTGGACAAGAGGTAGAAAAAATAAATATCAACCACCAGATAAGCTAAGTGTTCTGATTAGTATTTAGGTTGTTTGTTGAGTGCTCTATATTTCTGTTATAAACCCTAGATCTAATTTTATAGAAATATATTTTAAGTTCTATATATGGAAATACAACAACATATAGTGTGCATCTAGGGTTAATTCTATTTGTGCATTCTTTATTGAGCCCTTGCTTAAATATTATTTATCTAAAACCCTAGGTTAGCAAGAATTCAAAGAAAGAATAATACTAGGATTAGCCCTTGTATTTTCATTGTCCTTTATCTTTCATAGCATAGATCTAGAAAGACCAAACTTAGGTGATTGCTTGAAACTGAATACATCAAACATTCCTGAATATCCGAAGAACTTGGAGCGTGTTCTTAAACCATTTCTGGTGAACCCTTCCTTCCCTAGCACTGACTGTAGAGAATAACACAATCCCCATGGTTCACCCCATAAGTATTTATCTCTTGTGAATCTAGCCTTTTTGGGAATTGTATGCAATAGGACAGTTTTCCCCCTCTACAGTAGAAAACTTCCTCAAGACCTTCCAAGGTCTAATATTCTTCTAGTTTAACTTATTATAAGTATATTATGGGAATCACTATTTTTCTAAATATGTAGAACCAAATATTCAACCTAAAATTCTAGCACTCTTCACTTGTGATCAATGTGTCATTTATACTTCATGACACTCCTTTCTAATTTAGTTCATATCTCGTGATGTAAATCATGAATATAGTCAGAAAAATCATTCACAATAGCACTTGGCCTCTGTAAATCAGTTGTCTCTCATAACTCATCTACTCTTCATATACGTATTCCATATACAATATAAAATAGACATTTACCTATGCTTTGATTTATTGAGTTGTATACAAACTCAGCTTGTGCCAAAATAGTATCCCAAATCTTCACCTTCTTGCCAACCAAGAATCTCATAAAATTTCCAATATTCCTATTCACAAACTTAGTTTATCCATTAGTCTATGGATGATAAGCCAAACTAAATGCCAACTTAGTACCCAAATTCTTCCATAATGTTCTCCAAAATGATCCAAAAAATTTATATCCCTATATAAAGTAAATACTCTTTGGTAACTTGTGTAATCTCACCACTTCTACAAAGAATAAAGTAGCAATATGATTTGCATCATTCATATTCTTGTAGGGTATGATACGTGCCATATTTGATAACCTATCGACCAAAACAAAAATAGAGTCATTACCCTTTTGCATCCTTGGCAATCCAATAATAAAATCCATGCTAATATCCTCCCACGGTGTCTCTAGAATTTGTAATGCCTGGTATAATATAGTATTTTGGCTCTTTCCTTTTGTGTGTTGGCATACCTAGAAACCTAGATTATTTCGTTATATCAAATTGTTTAGGCTCTAAGGGTGGACTCACCCCTATGGTAAACAAATTTAGGTAAAGCTCTTTGGTAATGGTGAATAGTGGTATGCTATTAGGAATTTTCACTATCCTTTTCTTAGGTTCGTAACATTTAATCATTACAAAAACTAACTCAGGGAAATGATGAATAGAATCACAAATATAAGAAAATAAGAAGGATTTTACGACAATGGTACCTTGAGGCCAATTTGGTCTCCCTTCAAAGTGTCTAAATTCAAAATTACTTCTCAAGAAGGTCCTCCTTACTTGGGTCATTACTGTGTCTACCAATTGCCTAGTCTGGTCCACATGGCCATCTAGCTTTGCTTCCCTTTTCTGTACTTTTGTCAGAATTTTCTTCGAAGCCATTTTTGCCAGCAATTTTCAAATTCTTTCTCTATACTTCATAGATAATGCTTAGCTATCGTTCTGCTCTATCTCACTTGGTAAATGTTGCTCTTTGTTGAATGAGAATATTTCTATATTTTTTGCACTTTTAAATTTCCATGCATGCGCACCCTCCACCATTAATGCGCCCACTACATGAACTACCCATTGGCATGATTTTCAAATTAAATTCACTCTTTTTGGTAGTGTGGAAGTACAATTTTGATTTCTAATTGGAAAAAATTCAAACATACTTCACACCCTCATGACATTGGTTTGTCCTTTTCCTTTTTTTGGGGGTGGTGCAGGAAATCATTTTCGCTCATAAATACTCTAGCACCTTGCGGATTGGAAAATTATTTACTCCACTCAACAAACCTTCATAATTCTGATGGATTAGAAACCCTTTATGGAGTGGCATGATGCGAAATTCCTTTCCCGCTGAAAAATACTCTTGAATTTTGGTCGATTAGAAACCTGCATTATTCCACTATAAAATTAGCCCTTTTAAGTGTGGAATATGATGCATGCAGCATTCCTCTGGTTTTGTAGTTCATTTGAGTGTGGATTGGAGCTCACCCATCATTTCGCTGATTCCTCAGTGTATTAGTGCGGAATGGAGCCTTTTTGCACTCTTGGGAACACTTAGACTATTTTACAACTTTTTATTTTATTTCTCCTTCTTTTATATACAATGTGCTATAAAAAAAAAAACTTGATATAAAATACAAAAAATAATATGATACAAAATATGTACATATATTACAACGAGCTTATATTTCAATCAAAATAGATTTTATGATGAAAATCATTAACCAGAATCTACTGTATGTTTCCCTCTAGATCTTCAATCTAGAAAACATTGGTCTCCTTAACCTCTATTATCTTGAAAGGGCCATCCCATAAGGAGTCAAACTTCTAATGATATCATGGTTTAGCTCTTTCAACATTCCATATGAGTATAGAGTCTACAACCCAGAATTTCTTGAACCTTTCCTTCTTGTAAAACCATGCCTTGATGTCCATTGAATGCTTTTGAAAGTTCTCATATGCTTGAGTTCTCTTATCTTCTAACTACAACATATGTGTCAACCTTGTTTCCACTAGATTTTCTTAAAATTTCTCTTCTGTATTTATCAGCTTGAGTGTCAAAATATCCAAATGGACAGGTAACATTGCTTCCTTTCCATACACTAAGGTATAAGGAGAATTCTTGATGGATTTCTTAATAGTAATTATGTCTTCCCATAAAGCTTGCTCTAGCATTAGGTGCCAAATTTTTTTATCACCCTCTAGTGATCTTCTCAAAATCCCTAACAAATTCTTGTTAGTTGATTCTGCAAGTCCAATCCCTTGAGGGTAGTAATTTCAAGTATTATTAATGGTGATGCCATACTTGCTGGTAAACTCAATATAATTGGATCCTATGAATGCTGGTCCATTATCACTCACCAAGGCTTCTAGAACACCAAAACTTGAAATCAAACTTTCAATGAAATTTATCACCACTTCCTGGTCTAATTTATTTATAGGAATAGCTTCTACCCATCTAGTGAGGTAGTTTGTAGCAGTCATAATATACTTGTGCTCACTTGGAGAATGGATATTGATAACTCCTATGAAGTCTAAACCCCATTTTTGAAAGGGTTCTTCCACCTGGATTGGCTTAAGGGGGAATGAAGCATTCCTTGTCCTCCCTACATGCCATTAACATTTATCATAGAATCTAGTGACTTTGAAGGTATCAACAACTATGGTAGGCCAGTAATAGCCTACTCTAATAATTTTCAAAGCTATAGATCTACTTTAGAAATGCCCTCTAGATAGTCCTCCATGGAACTCCTCAATGACCTTTTATTGTTGATCATATTTTAAACACTTAAGAAGAACTCCATCAAGGTTCCTTTTATATAGACCCTCTAGAAGTAAGACATACTTCAAATATTGTAGTTTGTATCTTCTTTTTTGTGATGCATTAAGATCAGGAGGGCTTACCCCAATTTGAAAGTACTTGATCATATGATCTACCCAGTCTGATTCACTTGAATGCAATCCTTCAATATGATCATCTATTGTTGCCTGGCAAGATGTTACCTCTGCTAAGGCTACTACTTCTATTAGACCTTAGCATAGGGATATCCTTCTTACCAACTTGGTAGGATGGATTTCCACATCATATTCTTGGATTTTAGTGATCAAACCAACTCTATTATCTCCTAGTTAACATTGTAGAATAAAACTTCTTACATCCGAATGAGCAACATAAAACAGGGTCTTGCTTTGAACCAACTACTGCCTAAATTTCTTCAATGATTTCATTACATAAAATACTTATTTCTCAATAAAATTATACTTAACCTAGTACTCATGGAGAGTATGGATCCAAAGAAATATAGGATGTTCCTCCCCTTGATCATTTTTTTGGGTGAGAACTGATGCATAACTTTCCTCAGCTCCATAAGCATAAAGGATAAAATATTTTCTGAAATCAAGATTTACTAGCACTAGAGTTGTAGCAATGGACCGCTTGATAATTTTAAAGGCTTGATTTTTTACCTCAGTCCATTTGAAATCTGTATTTTTCTTTAGCATTTCTGATATAGGCCTCACCTTGTGAGCAAAGTCAGAGATGAATTTTCTAACAAATTTTATTTGACCAAAGATGGACTACAAGGCTTTCTTATTTATAGGTAATGGAAGAGCAAGAATGGCTTCGATTCTATCCAGATCTATGACCATACCTTATTTTAATACCTCATGACCTAGAAAATTTCCCTCATGTACTGCAAAAAATGATTTCTTAGGATTGAGGGAGATGCCGAATTCTTTGCACTTTTGAAAAACTTGTTCAAGGTGTGCTAAATTATCATGCTTGTTATGGGAAAACATAGTCATGTCATCTAAATAGATTAGAATAACCTTGTTATCAATTCCACAAAGGCATAGTCCATGGCTCTCTGAAAGGTGGCTCTCGCATTGGACAAAACAAAAGATATTATATGGTAGGCAAATGTGCCCCATTTTGTGGTGAATGTTGTTTTATACTGATCTTCATTATTCACCCAAATTTGGTTATATCCAAACAAACCATCCAGCAATGAGAATATTTCTACCCCTACCACTATCTGTAATATTTGATCAATCTATGGAAGAGGGTAGTGATCCTTAAGTGATGCTTGGTTAAGATTTATGAAATCTACACACAAGCGAATATCACCATCCTTTTTCCTCATAGCCACCAAGTCGGCTACCTAGGTTGAATGTTTAATTGGATATATGATCTTACCCTTCAATAAATTCAAGAGCTCTTCTCTCATTATGGATTCAATCCTTGTATTTATAGGCCTTTGTTTTTGCTTGAATGGCTTGGTATTAGGCTCTAGCTCAATGGTGTGTTGGATAACCCTTTTGTCATATACTTTGAGGTATTTACATGACCAAGCCACAATGTCTTGGTACTTCATACATAAAGCTTTGATATCCACCTCTTACTCTAGAGAGCACTAGATTCCAACCATGAGCTTATTTTTTTTTTTTTTCAACTTCTTTATAGATTTTGTCATTGAATTCCATGGATCCGATCCTTTTCCTATATTCATTATCAAACAAACTCTCTAGAGTGACCAAAACTCTTGGTATGTGATTGTTCTTAAGTTTAATAACATCCTGTTGATCAATATCTTCTAGATTTTCCTCTTGAATAGTGGATAAACAAGCTTCTCTCACCATAAAATCAATGATTTTCTCATCATTATCAAAGACCTTCCAAAAAATTTGTTTATCTGGAATCGCAGGCCTGAAAATCATTTTGATTCCCTTATTTTTCTTAACTCCTATGTTTGCAAAATGGTTGAAGTTAGCTCTCCTTAATGCCAAGGAATCTGCCAAAGTATTATTTCCTCTGGGAACACAATTTTTATTTAGGGTATTGTTGTGGTTGCTCCACAACGTACCCCAAAATTGGGGACCCACCTTTTTATTTTTGGTATTTGGGTGTTTGCATGTTGGTTCCGAGCGTCTAATGCTCGGTTTGTTTTGAACTTTGCATTTATCATTAGTTTTTTTCAGTAGCGACTTTTTCTTATCGACGATATTTTATTGTCGATGACTTTTTCTTGTCGACGATATTTTATTGTCGATGACTTTTTCTTGTCGATGATATTTTATTGTCGACGAATTTTTATTGTCGATGACTTTTTCTTGTCGACGATATTTTATTGTCGATGACTTTTTATTGTCGATAACTTTTTCTTGTCGACGACCTTTGTCGTCATTTTCTTGTCGATGACTTTTTCTTGTCGACGATATTTTCTTGTCGACAATATTTTATTGTCGACGTTTCTTTTGTTGTCATCTTGTGGTTGACGATTTTTTTTATCATCATTGTTGTGTCGGCAAGTTTTTCATCGATTTTTGGTTAGTGTTTTCAGGGTTACTTTTTGGGTTTTCTTTCATTTGTGTATACCAAAAAATATACATTATTATTATATATATTTTGTATATAATAATAGTTAAAAAATGGTGTGTGGTGGTTGTGTCAAATTTCATATTAATGATGATAACTCCCAACTTTAGGAGGTTTCATGGTTGGGATGATATTGCTTAACCATGTACATGGTCATAAAGATTTCTCACAATAACCAAATAAAAAAAAAATTGCAAAATAAAAGGCTTGTATTCATTTCAAATACTAGGGCTTTGTAATTCATAAGACTAAAGCCCCTTTTTATTTTGTGTCTATGTGCAGGTAATGTGATTGCCAAGCCAGACGTCGACGTGTCATGATGAGGATGAATCATCGTGGACCATGTCAGCGTGGAGACCGCACCTATGGAGGAAGCATCGTAAGTCAGATATCGGATGTTTTGGACGGGCTGGTCCAATCGATAGAACATAGGTGCTAAAGTGGGCAAACATCATTAAAGTCGATAGGGAGATGGCAAGGTACAATCAACAGCTACAACAGGTGGCAAGGGTCATCGCCGCATAGGGGGCACATAGTTGGAAACGATCAGCAAGTGCGCATATGTGGAACTTATGGACTGGGCCAGCATACGAAGAACAACATGACGCGGGTGATGATTTCAGCATTACAAGTAAATTATGGGCCCTTTTTACATGATGGAGCACACTTTAGACAGTTGACAGCCTGACATGAGAGATAGGAGAATGCGAGGAGAGAAATCATTGACACTAACGAGGAGCCTCAAGATCGGATGATGTGGCAGAAGTTCAAGTGCACGATGTTACATCCGAAGAGATTTCAATAATCAGATGCAACGTGGCAATGGGGCCCACGTGGCTACATGATGCAGGGTTGCCACAAGTCGGCACGGAGGCTAAACAAAGGGGATAGTTAAATGTGATTGGGTGCCCAAAGGGTAGCTTCCCCGATAGCATTTAATCTGATGAGGCACGAAGGTTTTGTGACATGGCAGCCAGTCGACGGATTCAAATGAAGATTTCCTCAAATAAAACAAATGGATAAGGTTCGACGGCTAAGAGGAAAATCCTCACTGGAGATAGATCGTTGAAATTTTTGACACAGTAGCGAGACCCTTGATGATACAACAGTAATTTCAGACTGGCACAGGGTAGACACTGTAGACGCGTGATCTGGCGGATAGTTGCTCCGACGGCCAACTATGTGACATGGATAATTATCCTAGCCTGACAGTTTGAGGAGGGATAAAATTATGTAGCATGCTGGACAGTTTCTGTAGTTGCCTACAATAGAGCGTGTATCTCCTCATGTGTTCAAATGATCAACGCTAATTGCGCTTGTCTCTTTGGGAAACCATGGGTAACATAAACAACTCGGATGTTCATGGAATGCATCATATTTAAAACATCAACAATGACATGTACCTGCACAGTGAAGGGTGGTCGGGAACGTGGATCGCGATGGTGTAAACGACGATAGAACCAGAGAGTTTTGGTTGATTTTCGGTAACATTCCAAATTGGCATACCATTCTAAAAAGGTAGTGACCACAAACATGCCCAACATAGACTGTATATCGATATAGGTAACCAAAACAGGTACGTAGGTGAATCACAGATGTTGCAGTCAGCAATTGACGATGATGGTCATGCAAAGGGTAGGTAAGTTGATCCAATCATAGACACAAGCGCAGTAGTGCATTGTAGAGGAGAAATCATCATCGGAGCAGCTTGATAAGGAACCCATGGGATTGAAAGATGTTTGTTTTACTCACCATATGAGCTTACGACATTAGAAAAATCAAAAGACTTACTGGAGACACACCGTGACAGGAAGAATTGGGCGGATTTGATGGTGATAATAGCAACAATTCAAAATGTGCCAAGGAATTCAATGACGAAAGACCGCTGCGAAGGAAACCATGGATGTATGACATGAGAATTCCATGGTAACGTACAATCGGCCTACGTGATAACGATGACTATGGTGGATTATACGAAGGTGTCGCCAGAGGTAAATCCATTCGACATGACAGTGTGAGGCCGAGCAATTCAAGGAGGTCTACGATCATATACAACGAGCAAGTGGATAACATACACAAAAAAGCAGTATCACATGGAGGATACGAGGATGATACGTAGGTCTCGCATTCACCATTGGCAGCGACGAGGTCGGTTCTAGTTGGCAGAGGCGGGTGACGTTTGGCAAATTAAGGTATCGATGCCAAAGGAATGGTGGACCATTTTTTTTTACGCATAGACCATAGTCGCTTGCCTTAAGGAGGACGTCGACCTGAGGAAGATGTGGCAATAATGAAGATGACTCGATAATTCCCATCGATGCAGTGTCAAGTAGTAGCATAGCCGTGTCAGGATGAAGAAGCCGTTGTCACAGGTTCCACCGTTATAATTTCATAGATGGTGTGTGAGGCCTCAAAAGAGGTCAGCCCGAGCGGTAAGATAAAAAACAAATGAATGAGGTGGCGGTATTTGATATCAAATAAAGGGAAGGTGTCAGGGTATTAAAATCAAAATACTTTCGTAAAGCATACTTTATGAATATGCTAATGTAATGGTAAAATTGAAATAAAGTTTTGCTTTAGAAATGGAAGGTGCAACGGTTACGTAATGTTGGCATTAAAAACTCTTGGGCACCAAGAGTTACAAAAAAGTTGTAACGTCAATACATTAATGGACACGAAACGTGGCAGGCCTTGTAGATGTCAGGGGGATATCTGTTTATATATGGTCATATAGTAGCAGTGAAGGTCAAATCAACAGCAAATGATGGGCGTTCATGGCGTTTTGGGTCTGGCAATAGTTGGTGGGTTTGGTCATATGCGGTTTCAAGAGGAGTAATAATATAAATTTTTATGACTAATATAATGATAGCCTATGCTTTGAAGCCGCAAGTTCTACATGGGCGACAACTCACTAATATAACACATATTTGAAGGTAAAGAAAAGAAGTAATATTAAAATGAGTTTGAAAGTTTTAATGTAACTTTACGTAACATTTACTAATGTAAGACCTTATGGGAGAGCCAAAGGAAGGTGAAATGAAACTAAATGAAAACGAAAACCAAACGACCATGGAGGAAAACCAGAAGAAAATGAACAACGTTGAAGAATTGGAAAATGAGGGGTTTTTCATGAAAGCTTAAATACCTCATCAAATGGATGAAAAAGGGTTGGAAACTTTTCAGAGAAGATTGCAGGAACGAAGGCAAGGCCTTGGAACTGGGTTTTTCTAGATATTTTTCCTTCCACATTGGACTGGTTCTTTGAGAAAATCAAATTTCTGTCATGTATTAAAAAACATTTTAATACAAAAAATTTTATAAAGTTGCATTTTATTGGCAAGAAAGGAGGAGTCATTTTATGCATGCATGATTAAATGTTTATTTTTTTTCCTTTTCAGATTTTAGGCTTGTAAATGGAGTTTATGCAAGTTTTTTGGTTTCTTCATGCTAATGTTTAAATCTGAAAAATTCATTTAAAACCCTAGAAGCCAGCACTTAGCTTATCCGGATTGTGCTTGTTTTGCAAGTCCAATAGGTTAGGTTGTATGCATGAAAACCTCACATCTTCGGTTTTGCCAGAATATGATAGCATCAAACTGAATGTATCATGTGTTTCATTTTCTACAATTCAACTTCCATTTTTCTGCATTTTATTGTTCCAGAATTTTTTTTTTTTTTTTTTTTTATTTTCAAGCATTAAAATAAACATTTAAAATATTTCAAAATCCAAAAATAATTTCACAATTACATAGGTTATACTTCAGAATTCCAATATGCACTTTGAAATTTCATTTTTGGAGTTGTTTAGTATTTTTAAAAATTCATTGAAGTTGCTTTTTTATTACTGATTTTGAAAATTTCGAAAATAGAAAATTTCTATTTTTGGACCGAATTTCATTTTTTCAGTTTAATGTTTCATTCATGAGCCTATGATGACATTCCCTTCATGAAAATTCCAATTTCATTTAAGGTTTTATGTTTTATGGCATTTTACAAATTTCCATTTTTGGAGCCTAAAATTGCCCTCTCTTCATAAAAATTCTGATTTTACGAAAGAGGGGTAATTTGAGCATCACATTGAAGGTCATTTATTCAAAGCACTTAATTGTTCATCTTTATGAAAATTTGATTTCATTTAAGAGGGATAATTTGAGGTGACATTTAAAGCCTTTACTTTGAGGCCATAAATTATTGCTTCTTTGTGAAAACCAATTTCACCAAAGAGAAATAGTTTATCTATCACATTGAAAGCTATCTTCATCTTCATGATAAGAAGCCATATTTGGATTTAATAAACAAGATAAAATCTATTGTAAAACCCTCAAGATAAAAGGAATTAAGGCACTACATCGTGGTCCTATGAGGGCCAACTCACATTTGCTTTATTTTGGTTAAATGAACAATCACTAAAGTTTCATGGTAAAATAAACCAACATTGCCCCTTGTTTATAGTTACTTGCAATCACTAAGGTGTTCCAAGCATTTAAATTGAATATATTTATTTGAGATTACTAATACACATGCAAATGCTAATATAGCGGAGACCTTGGAGAAGTTGTTTATTTAACTTCTTTGCAAATGGGGATTTGGAACTCAAATCCTAAGGGAGAGTGTATTTTCACAATTGGGTGAAAATACCACTCAAAAGATTGGCGCTAGAAGGAGGGCCTAAATTGGTTTATTTCAGTGTGATTTAAATGCTATAGGGATTTAAATTTTGAATATTTCATGCCCTATTGATTATTATCTTTAGACTTCTCTTAACAATACAACCTTGCAGTGTTAAAAGGAGGACATGAATCGCTATGCATTGTTCTAATGCTTTTGATTGTTCATACAGGAATAATGTGTTTTGATTTGATTTTGAAAAAAATTGGTCTTGACTAACGAGGTTGTCTCCATTCAATTACTTTCATTTGATTTTAATGGATACATCTCTTGGTTGATGCTAACATGATTATTCATACGTTACATGTTTGATATTTTCTAGTCATTTCATGCTTATTTGTAGGGAATTATTTTGTCTAAAATGTATTCGTTGTCGGTATTATGCTCTTCACTTGCGTGTAATGCGATCTTGTGAATCAAAAAGTCTAAAACACTAGGAGTATGCCCTTCACTTGCGCATATGCGATCTGGTGAATCAGAAACTAATTTACATTTTTAGAATATTGCTTTGTCCTGGTTCCTTCTTTTATTTTGACTAACAGATTTGGTTCTAAAGTTATATTTGAGTGTTACTAATGACGACATACGATATAAGAGCTGAAGTAGCATCTCTAAGAGAAATAATGGTATCTATGATGGAGGATCATTATAAGGGTTTGTCTATACATGGGATACCCTATCAAATTCCTAAAATGTTATTGGAGTTTCTACGATGTTTTAATCAAGAGGTGCCACTAGGATACTTGCAAAAATTGTATGTCTACAAGAATACATTATGTCAATTCCAAATTTTCTATGAGGAGGAGGCTTGTAAGTTATTTGCATACATTTTGGATGATAGACCATTCTTTTGGTATGGCCAACTACCCATGGAGGTTAGGACTTCTTGGATACAACTAGAAGCAACCTATATTTATCATATTGGTAATCATATTGACTTAGAGATGTTGAAAAATTAGTTTACATCCATACGTAATGAGCCTAATGAATCCTTGAGTCAATTCAACGAAATATTTCGTGAGTTGCACTCCCAAATGTGGGAAAATTTTAACACATAAGAAGAGGAAGAAATTCAAGTATACATGGGAGCCATACACCCCAAAATGGTTACATATTTAAAGAAAAACTTGGATGATCTGTATCTAGAGATAATCTATGAGATCTTGGAAAAGGTAGAACAAGTTTTGGTAGAAGAAAAGGCACAACATGTTCACATGAGAGATTTTTCTTTTGGATTTAGTGATGCCAACCGACACCAACCATTAAATATAGCACCCTCCACTCCAATGATACCTAGGGTAAATGATCAAGGGGATCAATTTAAAGGTCCAAATGTTACAACCACCTTAGATGTAGTCCAAGAGGAGGTGCAAATTGCTAAGTCGACATCCACCAGTGAGGGTTATATAGAGATGATCTCATTCATAGATATACATGATTATTTAGATGAAGGGGTTCTAAATTCAACAATTTTTGAAATATGTGATAGGACGAAACCTACCATAGAATTGGATGAAGTGGTTGAAAGTGAAATTGGAAGAAAACCAATAAATAAATTTGAAGATATGATAGAGTTTCACCACTTGTTCTTGGAAGATACTATTGATGAGATGTTTGAAATTAACGACCAAGAAATTCTTCACCCTCCAAATTGTGATGAAACGAAATCATGGGTTACCAAGTTGGACTATGATAGCCTTACAAATTTGAATTAAAAAAAAGACCCACTTTTGAAAATAATTGAACCATTTAAGGAAGGTGAAGGTGAATTTGATGAGAAACACATTGATGAATTGGAAGATGTTGAAGTAGTTGAGTGTCACCACTTGACTTTGGAAGATGATTATTATGATGCTTGGAAGAAGTGGGAAGACTACACTCACTCAAAAAATGCTAATGAAACTTGTGTGCCAATTGATATACAGGACAACATAATCACCTACTCAAAGGAAGATATTGCAACTCTTGTAAAATTTGAGGATGTTTTGGAAGAATGTTTCAAATCTCATCAAATTTTGGAATATTATAATGATCCTACTACCAAGGACAAAGAAGAAAGTGAATTGATGAATGAATCAAAAGATCATGTCACAAATACCATGGAGTTTCATCCCACAAATTTGGAAGATAATTTTTACAATGGTTGGGGAAGATATGAAGATGTGTTATTTCCTCACACCCCTATTGATGAAACCTCTATTCCAGTTTATATGCAAGATGTTAAAACTTCTACTTCATACGAAGATCTCACATTCACAAGATTTGAGAAGGTTACAAAATTTGATCATGTTGAATATAAATTCATTGAAGATTCGGATACAAGTTTGCATGATTATTTTGAGGATTCAAATGAAGAGATACCATGGATAGTGAACAAAGAGTTGAAATTAAATTACAAAGTGGTTGATCTATTAGAAGCAACACAAGTGATTGATCATGAAGATGAGTTACTTGACATACACTTTGACCAAAAATATTTGAGGGTTGAAAAGGATGGGCATTTCAATTGGGTGCCCAATTTTGGTATGTTTGATGAACAAGTAATCAATGAATAATATGAAGACCATGAGGTAAAAGAGAGAATTGCAAATCCTCACCAAGTTTTGGTAAATGAAAATGTGAAAAAGGTAAAATATAAACCTTTGTGTCCAAACATCCAAGATTTAGGTGAAGATTTGTATAATTCAAATGATATTTATGATGAAATGCCATTGAATGTGAATGAAGAACAAGAATTAATATCTAACCACACCTTTGATAACATTACTTTAATGAATGAAAAGGAGATTTATGCACTTAAATTGCTAAATAAAATTCATCAACAATTAATTCTTGAACCTAGGATACTCTTAATGATCCCCATTTAGTAAATATCCTAGATGCTTGTAAATTGTTGCACAATTTTGATTGGCCTAAGAAAATGGAAAATGAATTAGCTTTGAAATTTTTAGAAATAGGCTCTTGCTTACAAAATTTCATTGTAGATAAAGAAAGCCTACTTCTAAATCATGAATGGAATTATGAAATTTACACCTTAAAGAATAGACAAGAAAGAATTGAAAATCAACCTTTGTCTAATCAATTTGGTAATTTGAATCTCACCTATGAGAATACTAATGGAACTAAATCTAATTGGTGGGGTGAGAAAGGAAATTTGAAGTTGGTTGCATTGTTCGGTATAGTCTTTTTTTGTTTGATTCCTTCCACATTTGGCATGTGTATCACATTATATGTCTTTTGGATTGCTCAAATCATGTTTGGGATCCAGGGAAGTGACGATTCAAAGCTGTGCATCATATTGTACCATATTGTACATTTGTATATAGACTTTGGTTTATGGTTTTGGTTTATGTTTTCAAGTTTCATTTTTGGGATTGCATTTTGTGTTTGGTTTTAAGTTTTGTGTGTTGGTCCTTTGGACACTTTTGGTTTGTCTTGAAAAAAAAAAAAAAGCGAGATGTCAACTTATGTCCTTATGAATGTTTACTAAGACTAAGAGAATATGAAACATCGGAATTGTATTGCATAAATCTCCACGAGTATCGCAAACACATTAAAGAATATCGTTTGGAACTTGTGATGCATGAAGTTGTTAGTTTTACAAATTATGGCAAAGTAGGTGGTATAATCCATTCGCATTTCAAAAAGAGCAATGCATTCATCCATATCTCATGTTACATTCCACATTGCATATACATTTCATCTCAGTTGCATCTACATTTCAAATACAATCATTGAAAAGGTGTCGAATCCTCTTAGGGTTATTATTAAACATATATTAAAAGGATCTTAAATTTGGGAACTGATACCCGAACTATCTTGAACCAAGCACGTTCTACACATATTAAAGAGGATCTTGATCAAAATGGTCAAAACCATACTTGGAAGAAAAGGCGAGGTGAAAGGAGTATTTCATGTCTGTCCTATCAAGCAACATAATCCTTAAAATAGTGGTTTTTACCACTCCCATAGTGCTTAAAACCTAAAATCGGAGCAGTAAGGATAGGGTTAAATCCCCATCGAACTTAGGTTGAGGATTCGATTCCCCAAAGCTCTGATTTGACCTTCATGGAGTAGTAAGGATAGGGTCTAATTCTCATCTCGCTTAGGTTTAGAATCTGATTCCCCAAAGCTTCTATTTTACTTTCATCACGCTTTAAGAAATTAAAAGCGCGATCTGCGCTCAAGAACTTGAAATTCCAAAGCAAATATGTTTCATTCTACTCTCATTTCATCATTACTATTAGATTGGAAGGATCGTACTACATATCCCTTGCAAGGATGGGTAGTCATCCCTAAGGTTCATGAAATCAAAAGTAAAGCCAAATCTTGGATTATGGGGTTAATCTCCACTGGGGCTATAGACGCCTGACTGGCAATGGAGGATGCTCATGTGTGGCAACATGTCTTGTCTAAAGCAAGACCACTGACTGCTCGAACGGACAGGCTAGCCTGACAGTTTGATCCATAACGGGTTAAATCATTTTGTTCAAGATGAGGTAATGAACTCCGGATCGGAGTAGGATTAAATTCCCATCTCACTTAGGTTGGGAATCCTATTCCCCAAAGCTCGATTTCACTTAAACTTGCATATGGGTCCAAGATGGTAGTGACAAATAACCAAATTTGGGATCTAATAAATTAATTCGAGTATACATATATTTGGTCCTAAGAGGGTTTGACGGTTTTAATATGTTTGTTCGGGGTACCGAGAAAGTTTGAGCCTTTGCAAAGAAGGTTGTTATATCTCTAGCATCTTCACCATACGATAAATCCTACGGGAATCATCCAAACTTCTCATATGCACGAATCATAAGTGAAACAGAGATGATGGAATGTTGATCAATTTCAAGTGATAAGGAATAAATCACGCCGCACACATTGAGCTGACGCTGAATAATTCTAATGCTTCATGTATTTCTCGTCTAGTTTCATTCTTTGGATATTTTCTGATGCTTGTGTTTGAGTTTTGAAGTTTTTCATGTTGGGTTCTCACCGAAATGCTCAAGAGCATTTCCCAGTAGAGTCGCCTTTTGTTGTGGCTGCTTCACAATGTACCCCAAAATTGGGGACCCACATTTTTATTTTTGGTATTTGGGTGTTTGCATGTTGGTTCCAAGCGTCTAATGCTTGGTTTGTTTTGAAATTTGCATTTATCATTAGTTTTTGTCAGTAGCGACTTTTTCTTGTCGACGATATTTTATTGTCGATGACTTTTTCTTGTCAACGATATTTTATTGTCGATGACTTTTTCTTGTCGACAATATTTTATTGTCGACGACTTTTTATTGTCGATGACTTTTTCTTGTCGACGATATTTTATTGTCGATGACTTTTTATTGTCGACAACTTTTTCTTGTCGACGACCTTTGTCGTCATTTTCTTGTCGACTATATTTTCTTGTCGACAATATTTTATTGTCAACTTTTCTTTTGTTGTCATCTTGTGGTTGACGATGTTTTTTATCATCATTATTGTGTCAGCAAGCTTTTCATCGATTTTGGGTTAGTGTTTTCGGGGTTAATTTTTGGGTTTTCTTTCATTTGTGTATGCCGAAAAATATACATTATTATTATTATATATATTTTGTATATAATAATAGTTAAAAAATGGTGTGTGGTGGTTTTGTGTCAAATTTCATATTAATGATGATAACTCCCAACTTTAGGAGGTGTCATGGTTGGGATGATATTGCTTAACCATGTACATGGTCATAAAGATTTCTCATAATAACCAAATAAAAAAAAATTGCAAAATAAAAGGCTTGTATTCATTTCAAATATTAGGGCTTTGTAATTCATAAGACTAAAGCCCCTTTTTTTTTTGTGTCTCCGTGCAGGTAATGTGATTGCCAAGCTGGATGTGGACGTATCGTGATGAGGACGAATCACAGTGGACCATGTCAGCATGGAGACCGCACCTATGGAGGAAGCATCGTAAGTCAGATATCAAATGTTTTGGACGGGCTGGTCAATCGACAGAACATAGGTGCTAAAGTGGACAAACATCATTAAAGTCGATAGGGAGACAAAAAGGTACAATCAACAGCTACAGCAGGTGGTAAGGGTCATCGCCGCATAGGGGGCACGTAGTTGGAAAAGATCAGCAAGTGCACATATGTGGAACTTATGGACTGGGCCAACATACGAAGAACATCACGACGCGGGCGATGATTTCAGCATTACGAGTAAATTTTGGGGCCTTTTTACACGATAGAGCATGCTTTAGACAGTTGATAGCCTGACATGAGAGATAGGAGAATGTAGGGAGAGACATCATCGACGTTGACGAGGAGCCTCAAGATCGGATTATGTGGTGGAAGTTCGAGTGAACGATGTTACGTCCGACGAGATTTCGATAACCGGATACAACGTGGCAATGGGGCCCACGTGGCTACATGATGCAGGGTTGCCACAGGTCGGTGCAGAGGCTAAGAAAAGGGTATAGTAAAATGCGATTGGGCACCCAAAGGATAGCTTCCATGGTAGCATTTCGTCTGATGAGGCATGGAGGTTTTGTGACACGGTAGCCAGTCGACGGATTCAAATGAAGATTTCCTCAAATAAAAAAAATGGATAAGGTTCGACGGCTAAGAGGAAAATCCTCACTGGAGATAGACCGTTGAAATTTTTGACACGGTAGCGAGACCCTTGATGATACAACAGTAATTTTAGACTGGCACAGGGTAGACACTATAGACGCGTGATCTGGCGGATAGTTGTCCCGACGGCCAACTATGTGACATGGATAATTATCCTAGCCTGACACTTTGAGGAGGGATAAAATTATGTAGCATGCTGGACAGTTTCTGTAGTTGCCTACAATAGAGCATGTATCTCCTCATGTGTTCAAATGATCAACGCTAATTGCGCTTGTCTCTTTGGGAAACCATGGGTAACATAAACAACTCGGATGTTCATGGAATGCATCATATTTAAAACATCAACAATGACATGTACCTGCACAGTGAAGGGTGGTCGGGAACGTGGATCGCGATGGTGTAAACGACGATAGAACCAGAGAGTTTTGGTTGATTTTCGATAACATTCCAAATTGGCATACCATTCTAAAAAGGTAGTGACCACAAACATGCCCAACATAGACTGTATATCGATATAGGTAACCAAAACAGGTACGTAGGTGAATCACAGATGTTGCAGTCAGCAATTGATGACGATGGTCATGCAAAGGGTAGGTAAGTTGATCCAATCATAGACACAAGCGCAGTAGTGCATTGTAGAGGAGAAATCATCATCGGAGCAGCTTGATAAGGAACCCATGGGATTGAAAGATGTTTGTTTTACTCACCATATGAGCTTACGACATTAGAAAAATCAAAAGACTTACTGGAGACACACCGTGACAGGAAGAATTGGGCGGATTTGATGGTGATAATAGCAACAATTCAAAATGTGCCAAGGAATTCAATGACGAAAGACCGCTGCGAAGGAAACCATGGATGTATGACATGAGAATTCCATGGTAACGTACAATCGGCCTACGTGATAACGATGACTATGGTGGATTATATGAAGGTGTCGCCAGAGGTAAATCCATTCGACATGACAGTGTGAGGCCGAGAAATTCAAGGAGGTCTACGATCATATACAACGAGCAAGTGGATAACATACACAAAAAAGCAGTATCACATGGAG
Organism: Wollemia nobilis; assembly: GCA_028583015.1. NCBI lineage: Eukaryota > Viridiplantae > Streptophyta > Pinopsida > Araucariales > Araucariaceae > Wollemia > Wollemia nobilis. The sequence goes on along the minus strand of JAQPPZ010003109.1, from coordinate 24,845 downwards.
GATACGAGGATGATACGTAGGTCTCGCATTCACCATTGGCAGCGATGAGGTCGGTTCTAGTTGGCAGAGAAGGGTGACGTTTGGCAAATTAAGGTATCGACGCCAAAGGAATGGTGGACCATTTTTTTTTACGCATAGACCATAGTCGCTTGCCTTAAGGAGGACGTCGACCTGAGGAAGATGTGGCAATAATGAAGATGCCTCGACAATTCCCATCGATGCAGTGTCAAGTAGTAGCATAGCCGTGTCAGGATGAAGAAGCCGTTGTCACAGGTTCCACCGTTATAATTTCATAGATGGTGTGTGAGGCCTCAAAAGAGGTCAGCCCGAGCGGTAAGATAAAAAACAAACGAATGAGGTGGCGGTATTTGATATCAAATAAAGGGAAGGTGTCAGGGTATTAAAATCAAAATACTTTCATAAAGCATACTTTATGAATATGCTAATGTAACGGTAAAATTGAAATAAAGTTTTGCTTTAGAAATGGAAGGTGCAACGGTTACGTAATGTTGGCATTAAAAACTCTTGGGCACCAAGAGTTACAAAAAATTTGTAACGTCAATACGTTAATGGACACGAAACGTGGTAGGCCTTGTAGATGTCAGGGGGATATCTGTTTATATATGGTCATATAGTAGCAGTGAAGGTCAAATCAACAGCAAATGATGGGCGTTCATGGCGTTTTGGGTCTGGCAATAGTTGGTGGGTTTGGTCATATGCGATTTCAAGAGGAGTAATAATATAAATTTTTATGACTAATATAATGATAGCCTATGCTTTGAAGCCGCAAGTTCTACATGGGCGACAACTCACTAATATAACACATATTTGAAGGTAAAGAAAAGAAGTAATATTAAAATGAGTTTGAACGTTTTAATGTAACTTTACGTAACGTTTACTAATGTAAGACCTTATGGGAGAGCCAAAGGAAGGTGAAATGAAACTAAATGAAAACGAAAACCAAACGACCATGGAGGAAAACCAGAAGAAAATGAACAGCGTTGAAGAATTGGAAAATGAGGGGTTTTTCATGAAAGCTTAAATACCTCATCAAATGGATGAAAAAGGGTTGGAAACTTTTCAGAGAAGATTGCAGGAATGAAGGCAAGGCCTTGGAACTGGGTTTTTCTGGATATTTTTCCTTCCACATTGGACTGGTTCTTTGAGAAAATCAAATTTCTGTCATGTATTAAAAAACATTTTAATACAAAAAATTTTATAAAGTTGCATTTTATTGGCAAGAAAGGAGGAGTCATTTTATGCATGCATGATTAAATGTTTATTTTTTTTCCTTTTCAGATTTTAGGCTTGTAAATGGAGTGTATGCAAGTTTTTTGGTTTCTTCATGCTAATGTTTAAATCTGAAAAATTCATTTAAAACCCTAGAAGCCAGCACTTAGCTTATCCGGATTGTGCTTGTTTTGCAAGTCCAATAGGTTAGGTTGTATGCATGAAAACCTCACATCTTCGGTTTTGCCAGAATATGATAGCATCAAACTGAATGTATCATGTGTTTCATTTTCTGCAATTCAACTTCCATTTTTCTGCATTTTATTGTTCCAGAATTTTTTTTTTTTTTTTAATTTTCAAGCATTAAAATAAACATTTAAAATATTTCAAAATCCAAAAATAATTTCACAATTACATAGGTTATACTTCAGAATTCCAATATGCACTTTGAAATTTCATTTTTGGAGTTGTTTAGTATTTTTAAAAATTCATTGAAGTTGCTTTTTTATTACAGATTTTGAAAATTTTGAAAATAGAAAATTTCTATTTTTGGACCGAATTTCATTTTTTCAGTTTAATGTTTCATTCATGAGCCTATGATGACATTCCCTTCATGAAAATTCCAATTTCATTTAAGGTTTTATGTTTTATGGCATTTTACAAATTTCCATTTTTGGAGCCTAAAATTGCCCTCTCTTCATAAAAATTCTGATTTTACGAAAGAGGGGTAATTTGAGCATCACATTGAAGGTAATTTATTCAAAGCACTTAATTGTTCATATTTATGAAAATTTGATTTCATTTAAGAGGGATAATTTGAGGTGACATTTAAAGCCTTTACTTTGAGGCCATAAATTATTGCTTCTTTGTGAAAACCAATTTCACCAAAGAGAAATAGTTTATCTATCACATTGAAAGCTATCTTCATCTTCATGATAAGAAGCCATATTTGGATTTAATAAACAAGATAAAATCTATTGTAAAACCCTCAAGATAAAAGGAATTAAGGCACTACATCGTGGTCCTATGAGGGCCAACTCACATTTGCTTTATTTTGGTTAAATGAACAATCACTAAAGTTTCATGGTAAAATAAACCAACATTGCCCCTTGTTTATAGTTACTTGCAATCACTAAGGTGTTCCAAGCATTTAAATTGAATATATTTATTTGAGATTACTAATACACATGCAAATGCTAATATAGCGGAGACCTTGGAGAAGTTGTTTATTTAACTTCTTTGCAAATGGGGATTTGGAACTCAAATCCTAAGGGAGAGTGTATTTTCACAATTGGGTGAAAATACCACTCAACAGATTGGCGCTAGAAGGAGGGCCTAAATTGGTTTATTTCAGTGTGATTTAAATGCTATAGGGATTTAAATTTTGAATATTTCATGCCCTATTGATTATTATCTTTAGCCTTCTCTTAACAATACAACCTTGCAGTGTTAAAAGGAGGACATGAATCGCTATGCATTGTTCTAATGCTTTTGATTGTTCATACAGGAATAATGTGTTTTGATTTGATTTTGAAAAAAATTGGTCTTGACTAACGAGGTTGTCTCCATGCAATTACTTTCATTTGATTTTAATGGATACATCTCTTGGTTGATGCTAACATGATTATTCATACGTTACATGTTTGATATTTTCTAGTCATTTCATGCTTATTTGTAGGGAATTATTTTGTCTAAAATGTATTCGTTGTCGGTATTATGCTCTTCACTTGCGTGTAATGCGATCTTGTGAATCAAAAAGTCTACAACACTAGGAGTATGCCCTTCACTTGCGCATATGCGATCCGGTGAATCGAAACTAATTTACATTTTTAGAATATTGCTTTGTCCTGGTTCCTTCTTTTATTTTGACTAACAGATTTGGTTCTAAAGTTATATTTGAGTGTTACTAATGACGACATACGATATAAGAGCTGAAGTAGCATCTCTAAGAGAAATAATGGTATCTATGATGGAGGATCATTATAAGGGTTTGTCTATACATGGGATACCCTATCAAATTCCTAAAATGTTATTGGAGTTTCTACGATGTTTTAATCAAGAGGTGCCACTAGGATACTTGCAAAAATTGTATGTCTACAAGAATACATTATGTCAATTCCAAATTTTCTATGAGGAGGAGGCTTGTAAGTTATTTGCATACATTTTGGATGATAGACCATTCTTTTGGTATGGCCAACTACCCATGGAGGTTAGGACTTCTTGGATACAACTAGAAGCAACCTATATTTATCATATTGGTAATCATATTGACTTAGAGATGTTGAAAAATTAGTTTACATCCATACGTAATGAGCCTAATGAATCCTTGAGTCAATTCAACGAAATATTTCGTGAGTTGCACTCCCAAATGTGGGAAAATTTTAACACATAAGAAGAGGAAGAAATTCAAGTATACATGGGAGCCATACACCCCAAAATGGTTACATCTTTAAAGAAAAACTTGGATGATCTGTCTCTAGAGATAATCTATGAGATCTTGGAAAAGGTAGAACAAGTTTTGGTAGAAGAAAAGGCACAACATGTTCACATGAGAGATTTTTCTTTTGGATTTAGTGATGCCAACCGACACCAACCATTAAATATAGCACCCTCCACTCCAATGATACCTAGGGTAAATGATCAAGGGGATCAATTTAAAGGTCCAAATGTTACAACCACCTTAGATGTAGTCCAAGAGGAGGTGCAAATTTCTAAGTCGACATCCACCAGTGAGGGTTATATAGAGATGATCTCATTCATAGATATACACGATTATTTAGATGAAGGGGTTCTAAATTCAACAATTTTTGAAATATGTGATAGGACGAAACCTACCATAGAATTGGATGAAGTGGTTGAAAGTGAAATTGGAAGAAAACCAATAAATAAATTTGAAGATATGATAGAGTTTCACCACTTGTTCTTGGAAGATACTATTGATGAGATGTTTGAAATTAACGACCAAGAAATTCTTCACCCTCCAAATTGTGATGAAACGAAATCATGGGTTACCAAGTTGGACTATGATAGCCTTACAAATTTGAATTAAAAAAATGACCCACTTTTGAAAATAATTGAACCATTTAAGGAAGGTGAAGGTGAATTTGATGAGAAACACATTGATGAATTGGAAGATGTTGAAGTAGTTGAGTGTCACCACTTGACTTTGGAAGATGATTATTATGATGCTTGGAAGAAGTGGGAAGACTACACTCACTCAAAAAATGCTAATGAAACTTGTGTGCCAATTGATATAGAGGACAACATAATCACCTACTCAAAGGAAGATATTGCAACTCTTGTACAATTTGAGGATGTTTTGGAAGAATGTTTCAAATCTCATCAAATTTTGGAATATTATAATGATCCTACTACCAAGGACAAAGAAGAAATTGAATTGATGAATGAATCAAAAGATCATGTCACAAATACCATGGAGTTTCATCCCACAAATTTGGAAGATAATTTTTACAATGGTTGGGGAAGATATGAAGATGTGTTATTTCCTCACACCCCTATTGATGAAACCTCTATTCCAGTTTATATGCAAGATGTTAAAACTTCTACTTCATACGAAGATCTCACATTCACAAGATTTGAGAAGGTTACAAAATTTGATCATGTTGAATATAAATTCATTGAAGATTCGGATACAAGTTTGCATGATTATTTTGAGGATTCAAATGAAGAGATACCATGGATAGTGAACAAAGAGTTGAAATTAAATTACAAAGTGGTTGATCTATTAGAAGCAACACAAGTGATTGATCATGAAGATGAGTTACTTGACATACACTTTGACCAAAAATATTTGAGGGTTGAAAAGGATGGGCATTTCAATTGGGTGCCCAATTTTGGTATGTTTGATGAACAAGTAATCAATGAATAATATGAAGACCATGAGGTAAAAGAGAGAATTGCAAATCCTCACCAAGTTTTGGTAAATGAAAATGTGAAAAAGGTAAAATATAAACCTTTGTGTCCAAACATCCAAGATTTAGGTGAAGATTTGTATAATTCAAATGATATTTATGATGAAATGCCATTGAATGTGAATGAAGAACAAGAATTAATATCTAACCACACCTTTGATAACATTACTTTAATGAATGAAAAGGAGCTTTATGCACTTAAATTGCTAAATAAAATTCATCAACAATTAATTCTTGAACCTAGGATACTCTTAATGATCCCCATTTAGTAAATATCCTAGATGCTTGTAAATTGTTGCACAATTTTGATTGGCCTAAGAAAATGGAAAATGAATTAGCTTTGAAATTTTTAGAAATAGGCTCTTGCTTACAAAATTTCATTGTAGATAAAGAAAGCCTACTTCTAAATCATGAATGGAATTATGAAATTTACACCTTAAAGAATAGACAAGAAAGAATTGAAAATCAACCTTTGTCTAATCAATTTGGTAATTTGAATCTCACCTATGAGAATACTAATGGAACTAAATCTAATTGGTGGGGTGAGAAAGGAAATTTGAAGTTGGTTGCATTGTTCGGTATAGTCTTTTTTTGTTTGATTCCTTCCACATTTGGCATGTGTATCACATTATATGTCTTTTGGATTGCTCAAATCATGTTTGGGATCCAAGGAAGTGACAGTTCAAACTGTGCATCATATTGTACCATATTGTACATTTGTATATAGACTTTGGTTTATGGTTTTGGTTTATGTTTTCAAGTTTCATTTTTGGGATTGCATTTTGTGTTTGGTTTTAAGTTTTGTGTGTTGGTCCTTTGGACACTTTTGGTTTGTCTTGAAAAAAAAAAAAGCGAGATGTCAACTTATGTCCTTATGAATGTTTACTAAGACTAAGAGAATATGAAACATCGGAATTGTATTGCATAAATCTCCACGAGTATCACAAACACATTAAAGAATATCGTTTGGAACTTGTGATGCATGAAGTTGTTAGTTTTACAAATTATGGCAAAGTAGGTGGTATAATCCATCCGCATTTCAAAAAGAGCAATGCATTCATCCATATCTCATGTTACATTCCACATTGCATATACATTTCATCTCAGTTGCATCTACATTTCAAATACAATCATTGAAAAGGTGTCGAATCCTCTTAGGGTTATTATTAAACATATATTAAAAGGATCTTAAATTTGGGAACTGATACCCGAACTATCTTGAACCAAGCACGTTCTACACATATTAAAGAGGATCTTGATCAAAATGGTCAAAACCATACTTGGAAGAAAAGGCGAGGTGAAAGGAGTATTTCATGTCTGTCCTATCAAGCAACATAATCCTTAAAATAGTGGTTTTTACCACTCCCATAGTGCTTAAAACCTAAAATCGGAGCAGTAAGGATAGGGTTAAATCCCCATCGAACTTAGGTTGAGGATTCGATTCCCCAAAGCTCTGATTTGACCTTCATGGAGTAGTAAGGATAGGGTCTAATTCTCATCTCGCTTAGGTTTAGAATCTGATTCCCCAAAGCTTCTATTTTACTTTCATCACGCTTTAAGAAATTAAAAGCACGATCTGCGCTCAAGAACTTGAAATTCCAAAGCAAATATGTTTCATTCTACTCTCATTACATCATTACTATTAGATTGGAAGGATCGTACTACATATCCCTTGCAAGGATGGGTAGTCATCCCTAAGGTTCATGAAATCAAAAGTAAAGCCAAATCTTGGATTATGGGGTTAATCTCCACTGGGGCTATAGACGCCTGACTGGCAATGGAGGATGCTCATGTGTGGCAACATGTCTTGTCTAAAGCAAGACCACTGACTGCTCGAACGGACAGGCTAGACTGACAGTTTGATCCATAACGGGTTAAATCATTTTGTTCAAGATGAGGTAATGAACTCCAGATCAGAGTAGTAAGGATAGGGTTAAATTCCCATCTCACTTAGGTTGGGAATCCTATTCCCCAAAGCTCTGATTTCACTTACACTTGCATATGGGTCCAAGATGGTAGTGACAAATAACCAAATTTGGGATCTAATAAATTAATTCAGTATACATATATTTGGTCCTAAGAGGGTTTGACAGTTTTAATATGTTTGTTCGAGGTACCGGAAAGTTTGAGCCTTTGCAAAGAAGGTTGTTATATCTCTAGCATCTTCACCATACAGTAAATCCTACAGGAATCATCCAAACTTCTCATATGCACGAATCATAAGTGAAACAGATGATGGAATGTTGATCAATTTCAAGTGATAAGGAATAAATCACGCCGCACACATTGAGCTGACGCTGAATAATTCTAATGCTTCATGTATTTCTCGTCTAGTTTCATTCTTTGGATATTTTTTGATGCTTGTGTTTGAGTTTTGAAGTTTTTCATGTTGGGTTCTCACCGAAATGCTCAAGAGCATTTCCCAGTAGAGTCGCCTTTTGTTGTGGCTGCTTCACAATGTACCCCAAAATTGGGGACCCACATTTTTATTTTTGGTATTTGGGTGTTTGCATGTTGGTTCCAAGCGTCTAATGCTTGGTTTGTTTTGAAATTTGCATTTATCATTATTTTTTGTCAGTAGCGACTTTTTCTTGTCGACGATATTTTATTGTCGATGACTTTTTCTTGTCAACGATATTTTATTGTCGATGACTTTTTCTTGTCGACAATATTTTATTGTCGACGACTTTTTATTGTCGATGACTTTTTCTTGTCGACGATATTTTATTGTCGATGACTTTTTATTGTCGACAACTTTTTCTTGTCGACGACCTTTGTCGTCATTTTCTTGTCGACTATATTTTCTTGTCGACAATATTTTATTGTCAACGTTTCTTTTGTTGTCATCTTGTGGTTGACGATTTTTTTATCATCATTGTTGTGTCGACAAGTTTTTCATCGATTTTGGGTTAGTGTTTTCGGGGTTACTTTTTGGGTTTTCTTTCATTTGTGTATACCGAAAAATATACATTATTATTATTATATATATTTTGTATATAATAATAGTTAAAAAATGGTGTGTGGTGGTTTTGTGTCAAATTTCATATTAATGATGATAACTCCCAACTTTAGGAGGTGTCATGGTTGGGATGATATTGCTTAACCATGTACATGGTCATAAAGATTTCTCATAATAACCAAATAAAAAAAAATTGCAAAATAAAAGGCTTGTATTCATTTCAAATATTAGGGCTTTGTAATTCATAAGACTAAAGCCCCTTTTTTTTTTGTGTCTCCGTGCAGGTAATGTGATTGCCAAGCTGGATGTGGACGTATCGTGATGAGGACGAATCACAGTGGACCATGTCAGCATGGAGACCGCACCTATGGAGGAAGCATCGTAAGTCAGATATCAAATGTTTTGGACGGGCTGGTCAATCGACAGAACATAGGTGCTAAAGTGGGCAAACATCATTAAAGTCAATAGGGAGACAACAAGGTACAATCAACAGCTACAACAGGTGGCAAGGGTCATCGCCGCATAGGGGGCACGTAGTTGGAAAAGATCAGCAAGTGCACATATGTGGAACTTATGGACTGGGCCAACATACGAAGAACATCACGACGCGGGCGATGATTTCAGCATTACGAGTAAATTTTGGGGCCTTTTTACACGATAGAGCATGCTTTAGACAGTTGATAGCCTGACATGAGAGATAGGAGAATGTAGGGAGAGACATCATCGACGTTGACGAGGAGCCTCAAGATCGGATTATGTGGTGGAAGTTCGAGTGAACGATGTTACGTCCGACGAGATTTCGATAACCGGATACAACGTGGCAATGGGGCCCACGTGGCTACATGACGCAGGGTTGCCACAGGTCGGTGCAGAGGCTAAGCAAAGGGTATAGTAAAATGCGATTGGGCACCCAAAGGATAGCTTCCATGGTAGCATTTCGTCTGATGAGGCATGGAGGTTTTGTGACACGGTAGCCAGTCGACGGATTCAAATGAAGATTTCCTCAAATAAAACAAATGGATAAGGTTCAACGGCTAAGAGGAAAATCCTCACTGGAGATAGACCGTTGAAATTTTTGACACGGTAGCGAGACCCTTGATGATACAACAGTAATTTCATACTGGCACAGGGTAGACACTGTAGACGCGTGATCTGGCGGATAGTTGCCCCGACGACCAACTATGTGACATGGATAATTATCCTAGCCTGACACTTTGAGGAGGGATAAAATTATGTAGCATGCTGGACAGTTTCTGTAGTTGCCTACAATAGAGCGTGTATCTCCTCATGTGTTCAAATGATCAACGCTAATTGCGCTTGTCTCTTTGGGAAACCATGGGTAACATAAACAACTCGGATGTTCATGGAATGCATCATATTTAAAACATCAACAATGACATGTACCTGCACAGTGAAGGGTGGTCGGGAACGTGATTGCGATGGTGTAAACGACGATAGAACCAGAGAGTTTTGGTTGATTTTCGGTAACATTCCAAATTGGCATACCATTCTAAAAAGGTAGTGACCACAAACATGCCCAACACAGACTGTATATCGATATAGGTAACCAAAATAGGTACGTAGGTGAATCACAGATGTTGCAGTCAGCAATTGACGACGATGGTCATGCAAAGGGTAGGTAAGTTGATCCAATCATAGACACGAGAGTAGTAGTGCATTGTAGAGGAGAAATCATCATCGTAGCAGCTTGATAAGGAACCCATGAGATTGAAAGATGTTTGTTTTACTCACCATATGAGCTTACGACATTAGAAAAATCAAAAGACTTACTGGAGACACACCGTGACAGGAAGAATTGGGCGGATTTGATGGAAACAATTCAAAATATGCCAAGGAATTCAATGAAGGAAGACCGTTGTGAAGGAAACCATGGATGTATGATGTGAGAATTCCATGGTAACGTACAATCGGCCTATGTGATAACGATGGCTATGATGGATTATACGAAGGTGTCGCCAGAGGTAAATCCATTCGACATGACAGTGTGACGACGAGCAATTCAAGGAAGTCTACAATCATACACAATGAGCAAGTGGACAACATACACATAAAAGCAGCATCACATGGAGGATACGAGGATGATACGTAGGTATCACATTCACCATTGGCAGCGACGAGGTTGGTTCTAGTTGGCAGAGGCAGGTGACGTTTGGCAAATTAAGGTATCGACACCCAAGGAATGGTGGACCATTTTTTATACGCATAGATCATAGTTGCTTGCCTTAAGGAGGATGTCGACCTGAGGAAGATGTGGCAATAATGAAGACGCCTCGACAATTCCCATCGATGTAGTGTCAAGTGGTAGCATAGCCGTGTCAAGATGAAGAAGTCGTTGTCACAGGTTCCACCGTTATAATTTCATAGATGGTATGTGAGGCCTCAAAAGAGGTCAGCCCGAGCGGTAAGATAAAAAACAAACGAATGAGGTGGCGGTATTTGATATCAAATAAAGGGAAGGTGTCAGGGTATTAAAATCAAAATACTTTCATAAAGCATACTTTATGAATATGCTAATGTAACGGTAAAATTGAAATAAAGTTTTGCTTTAGAAATGGAAGGTGCAACGGTTACGTAATGTTGGCATTAAAAACTCTTGGGCACCAAGAGTTACAAAAAAGTTGTAACGTCAATACGTTAATGGACACGAAACGTGGCAGGCCTTGTAGATGTCAGGGGGATATCTGTTTATATATGGTCATATAGTAGCAGTGAATGTCAAATCAACAGCAAATGATGGGCGTTCATGGCGTTTTGGGTCTGGCAATAGTTGGTGGGTTTGGTCATATGCGGTTTCAAGAGGAGTAATAATATAAATTTTTATGACTAATATAATGATAGCCTATGCTTTGAAGCCGCAAGTTCTACATGGGCGACAACTCACTAATATAACACATATTTGAAGGTAAAGAAAAGAAGTAATATTAAAATGAGTTTGAACGTTTTAATGTAACTTTACGTAACGTTTACTAATGTAAGACCTTATGGGAGAGCCAAAGGAAGGTGAAATGAAACTAAATGAAAACGAAAACCAAACGACCATGGAGGAAAACCAGAAGAAAATGAACAGCGTTGAAGAATTGGAAAATGAGGGGTTTTTCATGAAAGCTTAAATACCTCATCAAATGGATGAAAAAGGGTTGGAAACTTTTCAGAGAAGATTGCGGGAATGAAGGCAAGGCCTTGGGCCGGGTTTTTCTGGATATTTTTCCTTCCACATTGGACTGGTTCTTTGAGAAAATCAAATTTCTGTCATGTATTAAAAAACATTTTAATACAAAAAATTTTATAAAGTTGCATTTTATTGGCAAGAAAGGAGGAGTCATTTTATGCATGCATGATTAAATGTTTATTTTTTTTCCTTTTCAGATTTTAGGCTTGTAAATGGAGTTTATGCAAGTTTTTTGGTTTCTTCATGCTAATGTTTAAATCTGAAAAATTCATTTAAAACCCTAGAAGCCAGCACTTAGCTTATCCGGATTGTGCTTGTTTTGCAAGTCCAATAGGTTAGGTTGTATGCATGAAAACCTCACATCTTCGGTTTTGCCAGAATATGATAGCATCAAACTGAATGTATCATGTGTTTCATTTTCTCGCAATTCAACTTCCATTTTTCTCGCATTTTATTGTTCCAGAATTTTTTTTTTTTTTTTTTAATTTTCAAGCATTAAAATAAACATTTAAAATATTTCAAAATCCAAAAATAATTTCACAATTACATAGGTTATACTTCAGAATTCCAATATGCACTTTGAAATTTCATTTTTGGAGTTGTTTAGTAATTTTAAAAATTCATTGAAGTTGCTTTTTTATTACAGATTTTGAAAATTTTGAAAATAGAAAATTTCTATTTTTGGACCGAATTTCATTTTTTCAGTTTAATGTTTCATTCATGAGCCTATGATGACATTCCCTTCATGAAAATTCCAATTTCATTTAAGGTTTTATGTTTTATGGCATTTTACAAATTTCCATTTTTGGAGCCTAAAATTGCCCTCTCTTCATAAAAATTCTGATTTTACGAAAGAGGGGTAATTTGAGCATCACATTGAAGGTCATTTATTCAAAGCACTTAATTGTTCATCTTTATGAAAATTTGATTTCATTTAAGAGGGATAATTTGAGGTGACATTTAAAGCCTTTACTTTGAGGCCATAAATTATTGCTTCTTTGTGAAAACCAATTTCACCAAAGAGAAATAGTTTATCTATCACATTGAAAGCTATCTTCATCTTCATGATAAGAAGCCATATTTGGATTTAATAAACAAGATAAAATCTATTGTAAAACCCTCAAGATAAAAGGAATTAAGGCACTACATCGTGGTCCTATGAGGGCCAACTCACATTTGCTTTATTTTGGTTAAATGAACAATCACTAAAGTTTCATGGTAAAATAAACCAACATTGCCCCTTGTTTATAGTTACTTGCAATCACTAAGGTGTTCCAAGCATTTAAATTGAATATATTTATTTGAGATTACTAATACACATGCAAATGCTAATATAGCGGAGACCTTGGAGAAGTTGTTTATTTAACTTCTTTGCAAATGGGGATTTGGAACTCAAATCCTAAGGGAGAGTGTATTTTCACAATTGGGTGAAAATACCACTCAACAGATTGGCGCTAGAAGGAGGGCCTAAATTGGTTTATTTCGAGTGTGATTTAAATGCTATAGGGATTTAAATTTTGAATATTTCATGCCCTATTGATTATTATCTTTAGCCTTCTCTTAACAATACAACCTTGCAGTGTTAAAAGGAGGACATGAATCGCTATGCATTGTTCTAATGCTTTTGATTGTTCATACAGGAATAATGTGTTTTGATTTGATTTTGAAAAAAATTGGTCTTGACTAACGAGGTTGTCTCCATGCAATTACTTTCATTTGATTTTAATGGATACATCTCTTGGTTGATGCTAACATGATTATTCATACGTTACATGTTTGATATTTTCTAGTCATTTCATGCTTATTTGTAGGGAATTATTTTGTCTAAAATGTATTCGTTGTCGGTATTATGCTCTTCACTTGCGTGTAATGCGATCTTGTGAATCAAAAAGTCTACAACACTAGGAGTATGCCCTTCACTTGCGCATATGCGATCTGGTGAATCAGAAACTAATTTACATTTTTAGAATATTGCTTTGTCCTGGTTCCTTCTTTTATTTTGACTAACAGATTTGGTTCTAAAGTTATATTTGAGTGTTACTAATGACGACATACGATATAAGAGCTGAAGTAGCATCTCTAAGAGAAATAATGGTATCTATGATGGAGGATCATTATAAGGGTTTGTCTATACATGGGATACCCTATCAAATTCCTAAAATGTTATTGGAGTTTCTACGATGTTTTAATCAAGAGGTGCCACTAGGATACTTGCAAAAATTGTATGTCTACAAGAATACATTATGTCAATTCCAAATTTTCTATGAGGAGGAGGCTTGTAAGTTATTTGCATACATTTTGGATGATAGACCATTCTTTTGGTATGGCCAACTACCCATGGAGGTTAGGACTTCTTGGATACAACTAGAAGCAACCTATATTTATCATATTGGTAATCATATTGACTTAGAGATGTTGAAAAATTAGTTTACATCCATACGTAATGAGCCTAATGAATCCTTGAGTCAATTCAACGAAATATTTCGTGAGTTGCACTCCCAAATGTGGGAAAATTTTAACACATAAGAAGAGGAAGAAATTCAAGTATACATGGGAGCCATACACCCCAAAATGGTTACATCTTTAAAGAAAAACTTGGATGATCTGTCTCTAGAGATAATCTATGAGATCTTGGAAAAGGTAGAACAAGTTTTGGTAGAAGAAAAGGCACAACATGTTCACATGAGAGATTTTTCTTTTGGATTTAGTGATGCCAACCGACACCAACCATTAAATATAGCACCCTCCACTCCAATGATACCTAGGGTAAATGATCAAGGGGATCAATTTAAAGGTCCAAATGTTACAACCACCTTAGATGTAGTCCAAGAGGAGGTGCAAATTGCTAAGTCGACATCCACCAGTGAGGGTTATATAGAGATGATCTCATTCATAGATATACACGATTATTTAGATGAAGGGGTTCTAAATTCAACAATTTTTGAAATATGTGATAGGACGAAACCTACCATAGAATTGGATGAAGTGGTTGAAAGTGAAATTGGAAGAAAACCAATAAATAAATTTGAAGATATGATAGAGTTTCACCACTTGTTCTTGGAAGATACTATTTATGAGATGTTTGAAATTAAGGACCAAGAAATTCTTCACCCTCCAAATTGTGATGAAACGAAATCATGGGTTACCAAGTTGGACTATGATAGCCTTACAAATTTGAATTAAAAAAATGACCCACTTTTGAAAATAATTGAACCATTTAAGGAAGGTGAAGGTGAATTTGATGAGAAACACATTGATGAATTGGAAGATGTTGAAGTAGTTGAGTGTCACCACTTGACTTTGGAAGATGATTATTATGATGCTTGGAAGAAGTGGGAAGACTACACTCACTCAAAAAATGCTAATGAAACTTGTGTGCCAATTGATATACAGGACAACATAATCACCTACTCAAAGGAAGATATTGCAACTCTTGTACAATTTGAGGATGTTTTGGAAGAATGTTTCAAATCTCATCAAATTTTGGAATATTATAATGATCCTACTACCAAGGACAAAGAAGAAAGTGAATTGATGAATGAATCAAAAGATCATGTCACAAATACCATGGAGTTTCATCCCACAAATTTGGAAGATAATTTTTACAATGGTTGGGGAAGATATGAAGATGTGTTATTTCCTCACACCCCTATTGATGAAACCTCTATTCCAGTTTATATGCAAGATGTTAAAACTTCTACTTCATACGAAGATCTCACATTCACAAGATTTGAGAAGGTTACAAAATTTGATCATGTTGAATATAAATTCATTGAAGATTCGGATACAAATTTGCATGATTATTTTGAGGATTCAAATGAAGAGATACCATGGATAGTGAACAAAGAGTTGAAATTAAATTACAAAGTGGTTGATCTATTAGAAGCAACACAAGTTATTGATCATGAAGATGAGTTACTTGACATACACTTTGACCAAAAATATTTGAGGGTTGAAAAGGATGGGCATTTCAATTGGGTGCCCAATTTTGGTATGTTTGATGAACAAGTAATCAATGAATAATATGAAGACCATGAGGTAAAAGAGAGAATTGCAAATCCTCACCAAGTTTTGGTAAATGAAAATGTGAAAAAGGTAAAATATAAACCTTTGTGTCCAAACATCCAAGATTTAGGTGAAGATTTGTATAATTCAAATGATATTTATGATGAAATGCCATTGAATGTGAATGAAGAACAAGAATTAATATCTAACCACACCTTTGATAACATTACTTTAATGAATGAAAAGGAGCTTTATGCACTTAAATTGCTAAATAAAATTCATCAACAATTAATTCTTGAACCTAGGATACTCTTAATGATCCCCATTTAGTAAATATCCTAGATGCTTGTAAATTGTTGCACAATTTTGATTGGCCTAAGAAAATGGAAAATGAATTAGCTTTGAAATTTTTAGAAATAGGCTCTTGCTTACAAAATTTCATTGTAGATAAAGAAAGCCTACTTCTAAATCATGAATGGAATTATGAAATTTACACCTTAAAGAATAGACAAGAAAGAATTGAAAATCAACCTTTGTCTAATCAATTTGGTAATTTGAATCTCACCTATGAGAATACTAATGGAACTAAATCTAATTGGTGGGGTGAGAAAGGAAATTTGAAGTTGGTTGCATTGTTCGGTATAGTCTTTTTTTGTTTGATTCCTTCCACATTTGGCATGTGTATCACATTATATGTCTTTTGGATTGCTCAAATCATGTTTGGGATCCAGGGAAGTGACAGTTCAAACTGTGCATCATATTGTACCATATTGTACATTTGTATATAGACTTTGGTTTATGGTTTTGGTTTATGTTTTCAAGTTTCATTTTTGGGATTGCATTTTGTGTTTGGTTTTAAGTTTTGTGTGTTGGTCCTTTGGACACTTTTGGTTTGTCTTGAAAAAAAAAAAAAAGCGAGATGTCAACTTATGTCCTTATGAATGTTTACTAAGACTAAGAGAATATGAAACATCGGAATTGTATTGCATAAATCTCCACGAGTATCGCAAACACATTAAAGAATATCGTTTGGAACTTGTGATGCATGAAGTTGTTAGTTTTACAAATTATGGCAAAGTAGGTGGTATAATCCATCCGCATTTCAAAAAGAGCAATGCATTCATCCATATCTCATGTTACATTCCACATTGCATATACATTTCATCTCAGTTGCATCTACATTTCAAATACAATCATTGAAAAGGTGTCGAATCCTCTTAGGGTTATTATTAAACATATATTAAAAGGATCTTAAATTTGGGAACTGATACCCGAACTATCTTGAACCAAGCACGTTCTACACATATTAAAGAGGATCTTGATCAAAATGGTCAAAACCATACTTGGAAGAAAAGGCGAGGTGAAAGGAGTATTTCATGTCTGTCCTATCAAGCAACATAATCCTTAAAATAGTGGTTTTTACCACTCCCATAGTGCTTAAAACCTAAAATCGGAGCAGTAAGGATAGGGTTAAATCCCCATCGAACTTAGGTTGAGGATTCGATTCCCCAAAGCTCTGATTTGACCTTCATGGAGTAGTAAGGATAGGGTCTAATTCTCATCTCGCTTAGGTTTAGAATCTGATTCCCCAAAGCTTCTATTTTACTTTCATCACGCTTTAAGAAATTAAAAGCGCGATCTGCGCTCAAGAACTTGAAATTCCAAAGCAAATATGTTTCATTCTACTCTCATTTCATCATTACTATTAGATTGGAAGGATCGTACTACATATCCCTTGCAAGGATGGGTAGTCATCCCTAAGGTTCATGAAATCAAAAGTAAAGCCAAATCTTGGATTATGGGGTTAATCTCCACTGGGGCTATAGACGCCTGACTGGCAATGGAGGATGCTCATGTGTGGCAACATGTCTTGTCTAAAGCAAGACCACTGACTGCTCGAACGGACAGGCTAGCCTGACAGTTTGATCCATAACGGGTTAAATCATTTTGTTCAAGATGAGGTAATGAACTCCAGATCAGAGTAGTAAGGATAGGGTTAAATTCCCATCTCACTTAGGTTGGGAATCCTATTCCCCAAAGCTCTGATTTCACTTACACTTGCATATGGGTCCAAGATGGTAGTGACAAATAACCAAATTTGGGATCTAATAAATTAATTCAGTATACATATATTTGGTCCTAAGAGGGTTTGACAGTTTTAATATGTTTGTTCAGGGTACCAGAAAGTTTGAGCCTTTGCAAAGAAGGTTGTTATATCTCTAGCATCTTCACCATACAGTAAATCCTACAGGAATCATCCAAACTTCTCATATGCACGAATCATAAGTGAAACAGATGATGGAATGTTGATCAATTTCAAGTGATAAGGAATAAATCACGCCGCACACATTGAGCTGACGCTGAATAATTCTAATGCTTCATGTATTTCTCATCTAGTTTCATTCTTTGGATATTTTCTGATGCTTGTGTTTGAGTTTTGAAGTTTTTCATGTTGGGTTCTCACCGAAATGCTCAAGAGCATTTCCCGGTAGAAGTCGCCTTTTGTTGTGGTCTGCTTCACAATGTACCCCAAAATTGGGGACCCACATTTTTATTTTTGGTATTTGGGTGTTTGCATGTTGGTTCCAAGCGTCTAATGCTTGGTTTGTTTTGAAATTTGCATTTATCATTAGTTTTTGTCAGTAGCGACTTTTTCTTGTCGACGATATTTTATTGTCGATGACTTTTTCTTGTCAACGATATTTTATTGTCGATGACTTTTTCTTGTCGACAATATTTTATTGTCGACGACTTTTTATTGTCGATGACTTTTTCTTGTCGACGATATTTTATTGTCGATGACTTTTTATTGTCGACAACTTTTTCTTGTCGACGACCTTTGTCGTCATTTTCTTGTCGACTATATTTTCTTGTCGACAATATTTTATTGTCAACTTTTCTTTTGTTGTCATCTTGTGGTTGACGATGTTTTTTATCATCATTATTGTGTCAGCAAGCTTTTCATCGATTTTGGGTTAGTGTTTTCGGGGTTACTTTTTGGGTTTTCTTTCATTTGTGTATGCCGAAAAATATACATTATTATTATTATATATATTTTGTATATAATAATAGTTAAAAAATGGTGTGTGGTGGTTTTGTGTCAAATTTCATATTAATGATGATAACTCCCAACTTTAGGAGGTGTCATGGTTGGGATGATATTGCTTAACCATGTACATGGTCATAAAGATTTCTCATAATAACCAAATAAAAAAAAATTGCAAAATAAAAGGCTTGTATTCATTTCAAATATTAGGGCTTTGTAATTCATAAGACTAAAGCCCCTTTTTTTTTTGTGTCTCCGTGCAGGTAATGTGATTGCCAAGCTGGATGTGGACGTATCGTGATGAGGACGAATCACAGTGGACCATGTCAGCATGGAGACCGCACCTATGGAGGAAGCATCGTAAGTCAGATATCAAATGTTTTGGACGGGCTGGTCAATCGACAGAACATAGGTGCTAAAGTGGACAAACATCATTAAAGTCGATAGGGAGACAAAAAGGTACAATCAACAGCTACAGCAGGTGGTAAGGGTCATCGCCGCATAGGGGGCACGTAGTTGGAAAAGATCAGCAAGTGCACATATGTGGAACTTATGGACTAGGCCAACATACGAAGAACATCATGACGTGGGCGATGATTTCAGCATTACGAGTAAATTCTGGGGCCTTTTTACACGATAGAGCATGCTTTAGACAGTTGATAGCCTGACATGAGAGATAGGAGAATGTAGGGAGAGACATCATCGACGTTGACGAGGAGCCTCAAGATCGGATTATGTGGTGGAAGTTCGAGTGAACGATGTTACGTCCGACGAGATTTCGATAACCGGATACAACGTGGCAATGGGGCCCACGTGGCTACATGACGCAGGGTTGCCACAGGTCGGTGCAGAGGCTAAGCAAAGGGTATAGTAAAATGCGATTGGGCACCCAAAGGATAGCTTCCATGGTAGCATTTCGTCTGATGAGGCATGGAGGTTTTGTGACACGGTAGCCAGTCGACGGATTCAAATGAAGATTTCCTCAAATAAAACAAATGGATAAGGTTCGACGGCTAAGAGGAAAATCCTCACTGGAGATAGACCGTTGAAATTTTTGACACGGTAGCGAGACCCTTGATGATACAACAGTAATTTTAGACTGGCACAGGGTAGACACTGTAGACGCGTGATCTGGCGGATAGTTGCCCCGACGGCCAACTATGTGACATGGATAATTATCCTAGCCTGACACTTTGAGGAGGGATAAAATTATGTAGCATGCTGGACAGTTTCTGTAGTTGCCTACAATAGAGCGTGTATCTCCTCATGTGTTCAAATGATCAACGCTAATTGCGCTTGTCTCTTTGGGAAACCATGGGTAACATAAACAACTCGGATGTTCATGGAATGCATCATATTTAAAACATCAACAATGACATGTACCTGCACAGTGAAGGGTGGTCGGGAACGTGATTGCGATGGTGTAAACGACGATAGAACCAGAGAGTTTTGGTTGATTTTCGGTAACATTCCAAATTGGCATACCATTCTAAAAAGGTAGTGACCACAAACATGCCCAACACAGACTGTATATCGATATAGGTAACCAAAATAGGTACGTAGGTGAATCACAGATGTTGCAGTCAGCAATTGACGACGATGGTCATGCAAAGGGTAGGTAAGTTGATCCAATCATAGACACGAGAGTAGTAGTGCATTGTAGAGGAGAAATCATCATCGTAGCAGCTTGATAAGGAACCCATGAGATTGAAAGATGTTTGTTTTACTCACCATATGAGCTTACGACATTAGAAAAATCAAAAGACTTACTGGAGACACACCGTGACAGGAAGAATTGGGCGGATTTGATGGTGATAATAGCAACAATTCAAAATATGCCAAGGAATTCAATGAAGGAAGACCGTTGTGAAGGAAACCATGGATGTATGATGTGAGAATTCCATGGTAACGTACAATCGGCCTATGTGATAACGATGGCTATGATGGATTATACGAAGGTGTCGCCAGAGGTAAATCCATTCGACATGACAGTGTGACGACGAGCAATTCAAGGAAGTCTACAATCATATACAATGAGCAAGTGGACAACATACACAAAAAAGCAGCATCACATGGAGGATACGAGGATGATACGTAGGTCTCACATTCACCATTGGCAGCGACGAGGTTGGTTCTAGTTGGCAGAGGCAGGTGACGTTTGGCAAATTAAGGTATCGACACCCAAGGAATGGTGGACCATTTTTTATACGCATAGATCATAGTCGCTTGCCTTAAGGAGGATGTCGACCTGAGGAAGATGTGGCAATAATGAAGACGCCTCGACAATTCCCATCGATGTAGTGTCAAGTGGTAGCATAGCCGTGTCAAGATGAAGAAGTCGTTGTCACAGGTTCCACCGTTATAATTTCATAGATGGTATGTGAGGCCTCAAAAGAGGTCAGCCCGAGCGGTAAGATAAAAAACAAACGAATGAGGTGGCGGTATTTGATATCAAATAAAGGGAAGGTGTCAGGGTATTAAAATCAAAATACTTTCATAAAGCATACTTTATGAATATGCTAATGTAACGGTAAAATTGAAATAAAGTTTTGCTTTAGAAATGGAAGGTGCAACGGTTACGTAATGTTGGCATTAAAAACTCTTGGGCACCAAGAGTTACAAAAAAGTTGTAACGTCAATACGTTAATGGACACGAAACGTGGCAGGCCTTGTAGATGTTAGGGGGATATCTGTTTATATATGGTCATATAGTAGCAGTGAAGGTCAAATCAACAGCAAATGATGGGCGTTCATGGCGTTTTGGGTCTGGCAATAGTTGGTGGGTTTGGTCATATGCGGTTTCAAGAGGAGTAATAATATAAATTTTTATGACTAATATAATGATAGCCTATGCTTTGAAGCCGCAAGTTCTACATGGGCGACAACTCACTAATATAACACATATTTGAAGGTAAAGAAAAGAAGTAATATTAAAATGAGTTTGAAAATTTTAATGTAACTTTATGTTATGTTTACTAATGTAAGACCTTATGGGAGAGCCAAAGGAAGGTGAAATGAAACTAAATGAAAACGAAAACCAAACGACCATGGAGGAAAACCAGAAGAAAATGAACAGCGTTGAAGAATTGGAAAATGAGGGGTTTTTCATGAAAGCTTAAATACCTCATCAAATGGATGAAAAAGGGTTGGAAACTTTTCAGAGAAGATTGCAGGAATGAAGGCAAGGCCTTGGCACTAGGTTTTTCTGGATATTTTTCCTTCCACATTGGACTGGTTCTTTGAGAAAACCAGATTTCTGCCATGTATAAAGAAACATTTTAATACAAAAAATTTTAGAAAGTTGCATTTTATGGGCAAGAAAGGAGGAGTCATTTTCTGCATGCATGATTAAATGTTTATTTTTTTTTTCCTTTTCAGATTTTAGGCTTGTAAATGGAGTTTATGCAAGTTTTTTGGTTGCTTCATGCTAATGTTTAAATCTGAAAAATTCATTTAAAACCCTAGAAGCCAGCACTTAGCTTATCCGGATTGTGCTTGTTTTGCAAGTCCAATAGGTTAGGTTGTATGCATGAAAACCTCACATCTTCGGTTTTGCCAGAATATGATAGCATCAAACTGAATGTATCATGTGTTTCATTTTCTGCAATTCAACTTCCATTTTTCTGCATTTTATTGTTCCAGAATTTTTTTTTTTTTTTTTTTTTATTTTCAAGCATTAAAATAAACATTTAAAATATTTCAAAATCCAAAAATAATTTCACAATTACATAGGTTATACTTCAGAATTCCAATATGCACTTTGAAATTTCATTTTTGGAGTTGTTTAGTATTTTTAAAAATTCATTGAAGTTGCTATTTTATTACTGATTTTGAAAATTTTGAAAATAGAAAATTTCTATTTTTGGACCGAATTTCATTTTTTCAGTTTAATGTTTCATTCATGAGCCTATGATGACATTCCCTTCATGAAAATTCCAATTTCATTTAAGGTTTTATGTTTTATGGCATTTTACAAATTTCCATTTTTGGAGCCTAAAATTGCCCTCTCTTCATAAAAATTCTGATTTTACGAAAGAGGGGTAATTTGAGCATCACATTGAAGGTCATTTATTCAAAGCACTTAATTGTTCATCTTTATGAAAATTTGATTTCATTTAAGAGGGATAATTTGAGGTGACATTTAAAGCCTTTACTTTGAGGCCATAAATTATTGCTTCTTTGTGAAAACCAATTTCACCAAAGAGAAATAGTTTATCTATCACATTGAAAGCTATCTTCATCTTCATGATAAGAAGCCATATTTGGATTTAATAAACAAGATAAAATCTATTGTAAAACCCTCAAGATAAAAGGAATTAAGGCACTACATCGTGGTCCTATGAGGGCCAACTCACATTTGCTTTATTTTGGTTAAATGAACAATCACTAAAGTTTCATGGTAAAATAAACCAACATTGCCCCTTGTTTATAGTTACTTGCAATCACTAAGGTGTTCCAAGCATTTAAATTGAATATATTTATTTGAGATTACTAATACACATGCAAATGCTAATATAGCGGAGACCTTGGAGAAGTTGTTTATTTAACTTCTTTGCAAATGGGGATTTGGAACTCAAATCCTAAGGGAGAGTGTATTTTCACAATTGGGTGAAAATACCACTCAACAGATTGGCGCTAGAAGGAGGGCCTAAATTGGTTTATTTCAAGTGTGATTTAAATGCTATAGGGATTTAAATTTTGAATATTTCATGCCCTATTGATTATTATCTTTAGCCTTCTCTTAACAATACAACCTTGCAGGTGTTAAAAGGAGGACATGAATCGCTATGCATTGTTCTAATGCTTTTGATTGTTCATACAGGAATAATGTGTTTTGATTTGATTTTGAAAAAAATTGGTCTTGACTAACGAGGTTGTCTCCATGCAATTACTTTCATTTGATTTTAATGGATACATCTCTTGGTTGATGCTAACATGATTATTCATACGTTACATGTTTGATATTTTCTAGTCATTTCATGCTTATTTGTAGGGAATTATTTTGTCTAAAATGTATTCGTTGTCGGTATTATGCTCTTCACTTGCGTGTAATGCGATCTTGTGAATCAAAAAGTCTACAACACTAGGAGTATGCCCTTCACTTACGCATATGCGATCCGGTGAATCGAAACTAATTTACATTTTTAGAATATTGCTTTGTCCTGGTTCCTTCTTTTATTTTGACTAACAGATTTGGTTCTAAAGTTATATTTGAGTGTTACTAATGACGACATACGATATAAGAGCTGAAGTAGCATCTCTAAGAGAAATAATGGTATCTATGATGGAGGATCATTATAAGGGTTTGTCTATACATGGGATACCCTATCAAATTCCTAAAATGTTATTGGAGTTTCTACGATGTTTTAATCAAGAGGTGCCACTAGGATACTTGCAAAAATTGTATGTCTACAAGAATACATTATGTCAATTCCAAATTTTCTATGAGGAGGAGGCTTGTAAGTTATTTGCATACATTTTGGATGATAGACCATTCTTTTGGTATGGCCAACTACCCATGGAGGTTAGGACTTCTTGGATACAACTAGAAGCAACCTATATTTATCATATTGGTAATCATATTGACTTAGAGATGTTGAAAAATTAGTTTACATCCATACGTAATGAGCCTAATGAATCCTTGAGTCAATTCAACGAAATATTTCGTGAGTTGCACTCCCAAATGTGGGAAAATTTTAACACATAAGAAGAGGAAGAAATTCAAGTATACATGGGAGCCATACACCCCAAAATGGTTACATCTTTAAAGAAAAACTTCGATGATCTGTCTCTAGAGATAATCTATGAGATCTTGGAAAAGGTAGAACAAGTTTTGGTAGAAGAAAAGGCACAACATGTTCACATGAGAGATTTTTCTTTTGGATTTAGTGATGCCAACCGACACCAACCATTAAATATAGCACCCTCCACTCCAATGATACCTAGGGTAAATGATCAAGGGGATCAATTTAAAGGTCCAAATGTTACAACCACCTTAGATGTAGTCCAAGAGGAGGTGCAAATTGCTAAGTCGACATCCACCAGTGAGGGTTATATAGAGATGATCTCATTCATAGATATACACGATTATTTAGATGAAGGGGTTCTAAATTCAAAATTTTTTGAAATATGTGATAGGACGAAACCTACCATAGAATTGGATGAAGTGGTTGAAAGTGAAATTGGAAGAAAACCAATAAATAAATTTGAAGATATGATAGAGTTTCACCACTTGTTCTTGGAAGATACTATTTATGAGATGTTTGAAATTAAGGACCAAGAAATTCTTCACCCTCCAAATTGTGATGAAACGAAATCATGGGTTACCAAGTTGGACTATGATAGCCTTACAAATTTGAATTAAAAAAATGACCCACTTTTGAAAATAATTGAACCATTTAAGGAAGGTGAAGGTGAATTTGATGAGAAACACATTGATGAATTGGAAGATGTTGAAGTAGTTGAGTGTCACCACTTGACTTT